>OU744294.1:0-1250000 GCA_916610205.1 Griposia aprilina | reverse complement strand
ACAATGGCGTTTAACTTTGTTCAACAAGGGAAAAGATAGCGAACATTCTCATGTAGCTATTAAAGCTGATGAGCCGTGAGGTTACGCTTACAAACAAATTCTTTACTACGAGCACAAAGGGCTGGCATGGTCGGTATTTGGCACGGGCTTAAAGTGATGCTGAGAGGCCAATAAAACTAGCCAAGTGCGAGTCAGACTCGCACGCGAAGGGTTCAGTACCATCGTACAATTTTTAACAGTATATAATATTAAAAAGAAAACACGTTTCTTGTAAGAGGATCCCATTTAATTTTTAACTTTATTTTATTTTGTTATAGCGGCAATAGAATTACATACTCTGTGAAAATTTCGACTGTCTATCTGTTAGTGATCAATCATGCAGACTGCACTAGTGGGTACGGGGGCGGGCGCGCGCGCTCGGGTCTTAGCGTCTACGTGTTGACAGTGCTGAACCCCGTCCGATCACCATGTTCGGCAAGCCTATCCCTTGGGAGAAGCGAGCCAAATACTTGGGTGTCACTCTGGACCATAAACTCTCTTTCGGTGAGCATATAAGGCAGGCGCGTTCGCGCGCCGCTTTCGCTCTCGGTAGACTCCACTCCCTATTGAATGCACGCAGCAAATTGTCACTCAAGTGCAAATTGCGCATTTACACAGCGTGCATTCGGCCAATCATGACCTACGCGAGCGTGGTTTTCGCACACTCGAAACCCCACCACATCCATAGGATGCAGATCCTCCAAAACCGGTTCCTCCGTAGGGCAACCGGCTCCCCTTGGTTCGTTCGGAACGAGATCCTCCATCTCGATCTTAAAATCCCCACTATCCGTCAGTTCATGAAGCGCATTTCCAAGCGCTTCTTCGACTCCGCGGCCTCACATCGCAACCCTCTGGTTGTCGAGGCTGCCAGATATACCCCCTCCCGCATTAGTCATACCCGCCGTCCAAGGCATGCCCTGTCCGACCCCGATGACCCCATAACCCTCCTCCAGGAGAGCAGTAGGGCCACCAGTACAGTACACAAAAACAGACCGCCATCGTTCCGACCTCGCCGCCGAGGTCCTACGCGACGCCCCCGACGTAATTGTCCCCCCTCCCGACTCTTGCTTGACGACGCGCCAGCCCGCGCCGTAGCTGAGCCTGTAGCTTTAAATTCCCCTGATAATAATAATATAATTTCGATCCAGCCTGTCCCACCTTGCTACCCTCCCCTCAGTGACGCCCTAAGCCGAGGTTCGTACCCCACAGGGGGTGCCCTTAGCGTGCGGTCACCTAGTATTTAAGCATTTTCGCCCCTGGCTGGAGGCTTTAAGTTAGTAGCTTAAGGCACCCACAGGCTTGCCCGGTTAAGTAGCCAAGACCTTAGTGGTCAAAACTACGAGCTGCCTATTAGGAAAAAAAAATAAAAAAAATAATGCTGATCGAGCTACGAGTCTCATTGCGCGTGTATTTGGTCGTTTTCAAACTTTGCTGCGTATTTAGAAGACATGGATGACGATTTGATGTTTAATTTAATTTGGAAATTGCAATTTATTAAGTTTAAATGTTGCGGATGTTTGCTTTGCCAAATAGCAGTGCGATGTTGTACTGCAGATATAAATTCTTCCGTATTGATATCCATGACGACGCTTCGGCGGGTGAATCAAAATGGTTTAGAACCACACGCGCAGTCACCTAACAAACACTGTATCACTGTAAATGATACGGGCGGACTGAGCGTCTGAGCCATAAGAAACACCCGCGCCCGCCTCATGCAGACGCGCGGCTCGCGGGACTTCTGTGAACGCAACGGGCGTCTACATACATTTTGATTTACATGCGCCCGCGCTAACACCCGCGCCCAACTCCAGTCTGAAAGAGTACTTAGGGTTCATGAGATACAGCCCGCTGACAGACAGACTGACGGACAGCGGAGGCTTAGTAATAGGGTTCTCTTGGTACTCTTTGTGTGCGCAACCCTAAAAATGATTAAGTTGTTTTTTGAATAAGTTTGATGTTAGGAAGAAAAATGAGTGAAAATTAAGGATAAATTAATTTATAAATCAAGACAGGTACAAGAATGATCAAGGTGAAGCTGTGGTCGCATCCCATTATAATTTTGTAGGTGTTCCTGGCACCCACATGATATACATACAGGCATGCTTTACCTTTAGCTTTACCTTGACCATTTTTCTCTGAAATATTTTCTTGTTTCGTAATTTTTAGATACCGTAGTCTGTAAGTAGTTACAGTTTTTTAAAGTATTTTATTTTATTTTATATTTTTCTGTTTCAACGCTTCATAAACGTTACGATAACGTAAATAAGAGTAACACAACAGGTCAGTAATTAACCTATTTACTCTTGACCAAAATAATTTTAATCATGCAATATTGTCTATTAGGTAATTAATTGTACAGCCACGCGTGGCAGCGCAGTCTAACTATTGCTGGTTTTTGCATATTTATTTATTTAGACAGTATGCTAAATATACATATTTAAAATTTGCTTATCTAGATTATTGTAAACTGGCAATAAGTAACATTTAGTCTTCTTTTGTATGTTTGCAATACTGTTTCCATGTTGCTAACTAAATTCCCAAGCGTGTACGAAGTAATAAACTTTTTGACTATATTATATTATCAACATCTTTTATTTAATCACTACAAAGATTTTTAATTTGATGCCAAACATGACTATCTCAATTTTTTTTTTCGTGTATTTAGTGAAATCTATATATCTATCAGGTTTGCCGGAAGGTGGTGGCCTGGAACTTAGCGCCTGGATGCCTTCGGTAATTCCGGATTAACTTGGGCAGATGGTAAGCCGGAACTTTGGACGACAGTGATCCGGAACTTTGGACCCTGGAAATATAACGTCCAGCGTGTCACAAGATGGTCAGTAAGTCATCGCCGCTGATTGTGACACCAAGGCATAAGCAAAGCAACATGTACTATGCGCTAATGAACGTGGTGTGTGGTTGTCACAATCAGTACGGAGTTTACAAAAATGGAAGTGAGAAGCACGACATGACTTGCACATTTTTAAGTATGGAATATTCCATAAAATGCACACAGGTAATGGCAAATAGGTTGTATAACAATAATAACTCAGAAAGCATAATAATTTAACACAATAAATTGACATGAGCAAAAAGACACACGGTCTACGATGACCTAGCCATGTAGGTACACAAAATAAAACTTAATTAGCTGTTCAACACTTACCCAATATAAGGAACTACGAATACACAGATTTTAATAAGGTTGACTAATAGGATAGGTGTCAATAAAAGTGTTGCCTGCTTTAGGCTTTTTAAATGGTAGACACCAGGTATGTAAGGTCACAAGTGATTCTGGATCAAGTGAACGTGCGTCTTCGCCCGGAGCAGGATTTCGAAAGTGCTGGTTACCGTGACTGAAAAATGACACACCGCAGTGACGCATGCGTAGATATAGGCCCTCTGAATACGTTCGACTATGCCGACCGCGCGCGTCACTAGTACTCACAGCTAATTATGTTTTTTAGTAACCTAGGACCTTTGATTATATAATGTCTAGATGGAGCGTCGCTCTACAATCAAAACAAAGAAAACAAGCCAACAATTTCAAGCATGTCTGCGTGCAGGCGGTGTTTTACACTGTGCGTCTTTGTCTCTGTGTGCGTGAATAATGATACCAGCAACTACACTTCTCCCATAAATCACATATTGAAAAAATAGACTAATTAAATAAGATAAGTTTTAGGTGTATGTATGTGGTATTATTCCGTTTTAGTAGTCTTTTTAATAAGTAGTTACTTTCTTAAATAAATAAAAAGCACTATTTAATTTAATTAGAGTTTTGTGTGAATGTTGTATTAAATCAGCTAAGTTAATTAAATTAGTATTACAATATTTAACTTTTTAGGCAGTTTGTATTTGGAAATTTGAAATGAAAGATCACAGATATTAGGAATTATTTTTTAATTACAAATAAACACGTTTAACAAAGACATGGGCTATAATAATGCCTGTAAGAAAAAAAAAAAAACAAACAATTATTAAAAGAAAACGCGAAAATCATGAATGAAATTACTCTTGTCACCTTTGAAATTGGTTTATTGGACCCAATGCAAAGATAATCATTAAAATGGGCTACTAAACAAAAAAGTTATACGCTAACATTATATTATTATAAAGAATTACAGACGAATTGAAAACTCCACCTTTTTTAAATCTATCTATTTAAATATATAAAAGGCAAAAGTGATTGACTGATGTATCAACGCACAGGCCAAACCTTTAAGGCTAGAAACTTAAAATTTCGCTCACGTATTCCTCTTATGACATAGGCATCCACTATGGAAGGATTTCCCAAAAATCTACCCCCAAAGGGGTGAAATAGGGGATAAAAGTTTGTATAAAACTTTTTAATACTTCGACGTATTTGCATGAAATATCGTATGAATTGAGTACGGCAAAAATAATGAGTTACGTATTTTAGCGTTAAAATTCAACCCTTAAGAAGATAAAATAGGGGATAAAAGTTCTAAATAAACACAGGCCAAACCCTAGGGCTAGAAACTTAAAATTTGCACACGTATTCCTCTTATGACGTAGGTATCCACTAAAGAAGGATTTTTCAAAATTCTACCCCTCTAGACATTATATAATCAAAGCCTAGGACGTCCCTAATATTATTAAGTCTCTGGTTTGACTTGACGTTTTATTGTTGTTATTTTATAACATATTTTAATGAAAGTAACGATACTTACAACGTGACACCGTCCTTACTCAAAGTTGTGAATAGTAGGTAGGTAAGGTAGGTACCTACTCGGAAAATCTGATTACATACAAATATACTATACATACATACATACACATGAATACATAAAATCTGTGTACATACAAAGGTTTTTTAGATTTTTATCATACCTATAAATGCCGTGAGTTTAAGAAAAAACAAGTCACCCAGATTATGGCGAAAGTTCCTTCTTGTCTCCCTAATTTATTTTGATTTAAGGCGGAACCTTCAGGGTAGCCCGCAAAATTCAAATTATCTTACGTTTTTTGAAATTTACAGGTCACTGTCAGGTTGTATTTTGATTAAAATATGATTCGTGACTGTAACAAATTGGATTTACAGAATTATAATCATTAGAATCAGCAATACATCTCTATAAGTTCATATTACCCTATTGAGTGACTATTTCATGAAATCATGACATTTGAGGGAAATTCTAAGTCAAGGAGTTGTATTGCTGATTCTAATGATTATAATTCTGTAAAGCCATATTTGATACGGTCGCGAATCATATTTAGATCACCATACAATCTGATACTGACCTGCAAATTGCAAAAAACGTAAGAAAAAATTTAATTACGGGGGCTACCTTGGCACATCCCCCTTAATTGATTTTTACAAAAATCACATTATTATGATCATAATAGCCGTGACGCCGCGTCGCTGCGTCGTATGTTGTAACTTTTACATAATCACGATGACAATGGATATAATTCACCAAAATAATCAGCTTAGGTACGAAATAATCAAATTAATGGATGTATTGATTATTCTGATAAAAAAAAAAAAATACTTAAATTCGTTTTACATTATCGTAATATATTTATTAAGTGAGTAATCTATATTAGTCATATTCTTGTCATGTATTCGGAGTACCAAGTTCAATTTTGGACTCTTCATTTGTTGGAGGATAATAATTTGTTCATAGTATCACATACGAGAGATAAGTGTGAGTGATAGGACCTAAATATAGCATTGTGTATCACGTTGTGAAATTTCATGAATGTCTATGACTCTAGGTTTTCTAATAATACTACTATTGGCACAGTATTGACACGTTGAAGGTATGTTTTTACGAACAGGTAAATGCCTAACTCCTGCCTGAAACTACTTTATATACCCTTTGGAAACATGGTTAATGTTTTTGTCATGTCTAAACAAATCATAAATTGTATTTTAATGCTCGAAAATTAATCTTTCATTTACACCCCTTAAAAGTGTAAATATAAGTGATTAGCATCAACTACCAAAAATCACAATTTAAAAATCAACAAGCTGTTTGATATTGAACATAAGTGGGGCTTTTATTGATGGTAAAATACTTATGAGGAGGTTAGGATCAAAACCACAACATATCCACGTTAAAAATAAACTGTTATAAGGACCTATTTATCACGAATGTAACTGGCATTCTTTAAAAATAAAACACAAAAATATGTGCTCACTATTTACTTATATTTACCTTATTTTCGATTTCTACATTATTGAAAAAAGTGGATATGTAGTGGTTTTGATCCTAACCTCCTCATATCATATCAGAGCTGAACCAACTAAGTAATGGTAACACTAATTAAATCGAAATTATTATTTTGATTTCATTAGTGCTACCATAAATTGTCAGTGCCAAATTTTCTCGTCTCTGTTGTGTATCTGTGGAGAACGTGGTTGATTTCACATTTGTATAATTTCTGTATCCTATCCTTCTGTAATTCTTAATTTGTAATGGTTTGTTTTCTCGAATAAATAAAATAAAAATAAACTCTTACGTTTTTTCTTCCACGTGCTTCAAAAAAACCACAATATTTTCAGAACTTGTATAATTCATTACTTAATTTCATATCTACAGCCATTCTACAGTAGATATAAAATCTAATACGGATGTATTGTCCAGTAGTCATACAATATTTGTCATTAGAGCCCTCTTTCCTTAGAAAAAAAAATCTCTAGTCAAATTCCAAATTATGTACAGATTACGAGCTAATCCGGGTAACATTCCTCAGTCACTTTGTCATCCTGTTTCAAGTAATAAGTGATGATCACTAATGTGTTGTATTTCCTCAAATATAAATGATTTTGATATCACTTACTGATTAATTAAAATGTTTTATAATATCTGTTGGACTTTAGACGCTTACACAAGGTTTTTACATATTAAAAGTATTTAAAAAAAAACTTTGAATAACGCTTTGGATGAAAAAGTATTAACTACAAAGGACATACATACATAAACTCACGCCGTCTTCCCATGGGGGTAGGCAGAAACTACACAACGCCATCTGCTACTATCCTTACATATTCCTTTTGCCTAGTTTAAGTTCATACATCTGATCAAACTCGCATGCTGGTTGCGAGTACTACGAACGTCTGACCTTTCTGAAGAATATCACCAATAAGGTCACTATATGTACTTCTAGGGGGGACGCCCTTCGTTTTCACTCATATATGCCTTGTAAATACCATCATTCATTCTTCTTTCTTTGTCCAGGCGGTTTTTCTTTGGAATGCGCTCCCTCTAAACATCAAAATGGCAACCAGTCGGTTATCTTTTAAAGTGAAGGCACGTGAGCATATCCGCCAGAAGTTAGCCGAATCATTTCAGCGTTGATTTGCTGGATTTGTTTTCTCCTCTACCGATCGCTATTTCTCATGACAAAGTTTATTTTGTTTATATGTATGTATGCATTAGTATTTATGTATTAATATTTATTCTTGTATTTTATAGTTAAACTATCAAGCCAAGCTATCTATCCTGCATATTGCACCTGTCATGTTTAGTCTCTGCATCACCCTAAGGTTGACTGGTAGAAAATGCCTCAGGCATTAAGTCCGCCTTTGTACAGTATTTTTTTTACTTGTGCATAAAGTTTTAATAAATAAATAAATACCGTTTGATAGTCGCTTTTCATTCACCCTCTCAACATGATCAAACCATCTAAGCGTACTCTTTTAAATTTGTGTCACTTCATCTTCTTTTAAACCGCACCGTTGCCATAACATATCATTCACAGTCACACCACACATGCTTCGCAAGAAACGCATTTTCAGAGCATTTATTCTACTTTCATGCTTCTTTTGCAATACCCAAAACTCACTTCCATACATAAGCGTAGGCACCAGCACGCCATTGTGAACAGCGAGTCGTGCGTTTTTGGACATCAACTTTCCAAAATCGCCATTCAACACCATTCACTTTATTTCCCGAATTTACTCTTCTTTCCACATCTCCATCAATCTTTCCATACCTTGTAAACAGACACCACGAACTCATTTGCTCCACGCTCTTATCATTTAATTTCACATCACACACCGATACATCCTCTTCTCTGCATACATAATGCAAAGTAATCAAAGAAATTACAAATACCAAAAACAAAAGTCAATATTTACTGATGAAATCAAAGATAAAATAAAAAACCAACACCAAAAATACACAGCGAAACAGTACCTATATTATGTACAACGCTTAATGATTCCGGAGGGGAAATACTCCACGAAATATATTGTGACGTGCTGACAGCCTCAAATTGACTGTAAATGTGTGTGCAAACATACGGAAATTCGTCAAATATAACCAGAAAATATTAAAATGGACCTTTTGAAACAAGGATAACCGTCCTGCTATCCTTGTTTTAAAAGAACATTACTTGTACATATTTATTCAAGGCATTAATAAAATGGAGGTACGTGTCTGTATCATACTTTTATTTTACGAGAAGCGATGAAAACATGTTTGGTATGTCAAGTAAGGGATCATTATTTCAAAGTGTAACTAGAAAGTGTAAATAAATACTAAGATAAATCGCACGAGCCGTTGGATGACGTAACAATCACATGTCATGCAAAAACAATCCGACACTATGCAAATTTATCTCAAGAAACTAAATATTTGGCCTGATGCGGCATCTCTGACCTACAATCAACCTTAGAATTCAAAAGTCTGTCATTAAAAACAGGCCTCTGTTACTGAAAATACGTTCCGACATTTTCATTCTATTTTGAATACTAAATGCGAGATCAATAGAATTTGAAGCTATTGATTTTTTGTCACTTTTTTTTCATGTGGTGTGTGTAGATATTTCACCGCTTTGAACAATTTAATTAATCCTATAAGGAAACAACTTACAGAAATTGAAATAAAAGAGCATTGCTACATCAAAGCTTTAACGAACATTAAAATATTTTCCTTTGAAACAAAACCTTGACTCAAACCAAATAACGAAATAACAATTTTCAGCAAATACACAAATTAAAACTACTTAGAACAATTTGGAGGGTACGAAATTAGTGCTCAAATCCGAGTTTAAAATAACTGCGATACTGAACTTTGCTCAAGGTTGAGTATGATTTAGACTCAATAATTGTGACTTAGCGCTCATAAATATGAGCTGTTCGAAGTTGGAATTCTAACTACTTTGCCTTAATGCATCCTTAATGGCGTCGACCGTCTAGCAAATCGTTCGATGCTTAATTTATCGGAGTTCGAATTTGAATTTGCACATTTTGTGCAGTTTATTAGACTTTAAGGCATGTGCTATGTGTCGGCTCGTAAACGTTCTATGCTTTAAGGTTTGAGCTTCCTAATGGCACATACACGCGAAATCGTACAGATAGCTAAAAGCTCGTTCACAAAACATTGCAGCATTAAGGAATACAGTATACTCTTCTTCTCTTTTGGTTCTCTATGATATGGTGCGTTTCCAAAGGTGTTAATATAATATAATATAATAATAGTGGTGCATTGTACAAGGTAGGTACGTTAAATTATTATTGTAATTGCAATAGGTACATCATCATCCTCCAGCTCTGATTCTAATATGGTTGTGGTGGGCGCAGCATATCTTCTACTTCCATAACAGCATACCTACAGGACGCAATAATGATTTTTCGTATAATTTTCTATAAATCACGTAATATAACATGATACCTTGTTTCCCCGAAGGGTTGGGTTGGTTTGAACAATTTCTATCTAGCTAGATAATTGTATCCTGACAGCAAGGACCTATGTACCAATACCACAATAATTAATGAGACACTTTAACAACCGAGTTCGAGTGTTCCGCTACCACAATTCAGGTTCATGACTTCTGTAACTTCTGTAATGGTCTGGCATTGTGCTTTAGACGCATGAATACGTTAAAATATAATGTCTGTTGTAATACTGTCTAATGCTTGAAGAGCTGCTAGTTCGGAATGTCTTATAATTGAAGTGCTATTAAGGCCCCAGTAAGATTCGTCGTGACGTAGTCAAAATCGTTGATACATTTTGAGTTTGAAATCCTAGTTCAAGTGTGAACTTCGGTTTATATTTATGTTGTTTCACATGTAGCTAATTATTATAACTTACATGTGTATCTAACTAATAATTAAGCCTGGTAACTTCATGAATATACGTATGAATTAAGATCAAAGTGTAAATAAATTAAAAGTAGTCAAAGTCACTTACAGAACTTAGCGATGGAAAGTTCAAAACCCACATCAAACGTATCCTTATCAAAACTGCATATTCTACCATTAAAGACAAGGAAGTTTGGCAATAATTCCTTTTGCACATGTGGCTTCCCTGGTACCTCATTAACGGCATCACTATGTAAATGTCCATTAACTGCTCCCAAATTACGAAGTTTATTAAAAAACAAAAAACAAAGTATATTTGGTTTTTACTTTCTTCTTTGACATGATCTTCTCATTATTTGACATTATATTATAATACCTCCAATTCATATTTCAAATCTTTACTTATGGCTTTTGTAGACAGAAATTTAATTCAGATTTGTTACAGTTGTAACGGCAATCATGTCATTTGGTTTAAATAGGCTTTTATTTTATATAGATTCTTCTATATTTTGTGAATGTGAGAACGTTATAGGCCTAACTTTTGGACTGTAGATTTGTACACCTTTTTATATTTTGTTTAGTACCTGTTACTTGTTGACAGGCCTACACTGTCCTCCCATATCTATCAACACTGTAATTTGAAACGTTGTAAAAGCGCCTTATTTTTAAAAGAGTAACCGTGGAGTTTCTTGCCGGCTCTTCTCCATAGGAAACAACCAATTGGAACCGTGCACCTAGCTTCTGACGTTTCATAAGTGCCCAAGTTGGTTTATGTGAAATAAAATATTTTGATTTGATTTGATTTGAAAATAAATCACAATTGGTAAACATTTGATCAAATTGTTAGCAAAGATTTTAATTGATTTTGAGTCTACACCGACCATGATTAATTTTATTAGCAAACCAATTCTTTGGCCAATAATATATTTGAAATACAATATTTATTTAATATTGTTGCTTTGTATTTGTGACAAAACATATTGATATTTAAACTCAAGTCAAGAATAACAAACTGACAAAGCAATTTTTGTCAATAAAAAAATACAACTGAATCCTTTAGAGGTGAATTTCTAAAATGTTCTCGACATCGATTTCGGAACAAAACTCCCTAACATAATATAAATTATGTAGAACGCTTGCCCCAGTATTTTATTAGTAAGATAGGTAATGCCAAGATCTCTACAGGAAAGTTAATACTTAGATTTTTTGAACTAATGGCCCAGTCCCTATCATAGATAGGAGGCCTAAGGTACAGCAGAACTGTTATAATGACGCTGTATGCCCTGGACATAAGATTAAAAGTGTTGATTACAAAAAATAAAATATGTTGGAAGCGGAAGAAATACAATTGAAAGTTAGTACGAAAAAGTCTTATCTCCAGATAAAGGATAATAAAACAAAGACCATGACACAGTCAGTGAACAATAAAATCACAAATTACAATAACCGCATATGAAATTACTCAAATTTCAAAGGTTGCAAGCATGTATTCATATAGGTAATGTTGTGACAATAAACTGAAATTAAAATAGTCAAATCCATAAATAGGATTAGGTGCTCTTATTATTAGTAAATAATAATTTTATAACATGCGTTAATAATCGTCACATTTATAGAATCTGAAGGAATGATGTTAATATTCACGTGCAGACCAGCAATCTTGGAGGGTTTAACTTAATCAACACATCGGCAGACAGATTTTAGATTACAGTGTGATGAAATTGGTCATAAAGTTGAATAGAGATCGTCACACCTACTACTTTACGTCACAAATGGCTATATGTACATTTTGGATATTAACTGTTCACATACCAACTTCAAATTCCCTTTACATTATGCTGTACACTATAGCGTTCTGGAAATACCCTTATTGTGCGTACAATCTTAGGAATAGAACCCACTGCCGAAGTTTGTGTTTCGAGTTTTTAAGACTTCCAGGTTATGTTAGCTCATTAACATCTACCTAGCCATTTCCCAACTACTTTTTGGTCAGCTGAATACCAGTATTTTACATGGAGTGACTGCCTAACTGATCTCCACAACCCAGTTACGGAGTAGGTAATAGGATATCCCTTGGTAAGACTGGTTGTTAGACTTTCGGATTACTGACGACCTGTAACGACTGTCAATAAACCACGAGTGACAGCCGGGACCAAATCTGAGGCACGGAGGGTCTTGGTAAGTTAAGATGGTCACCCATCCACGGACCAACCGCAGCAAGCGTAACTTAACCTGACCGATGCGGTTGTTATTATTTAACCACAATTCGCCTCAGGCCTCTCAGGTTATGCTTTAGCTATCGAGCTATAACCTAGAAGACTTACAGTTTTCAAGTTAAGTACTTCTAGGCAATTGAGCACCAACAGATGAATTCAGGTGAAACAGTGGTCAATCAAGAGCTTAATATGAATATTTTGTTAAATCCTACAACCCCTTCTTCTCTTATAGAACGTTTTAAAGTTCTTTCATGACACACATAATAGATATCTGAGGTCATCGGGAAACTTGAGACTAGTGATGGTGCCGATCCGTTCCACAAATCTTTTACTGTTCAAGTAGTACGGTTATGGAATGGCTTACTCGAGTCGGTAAGGCGTGCTCAATCTTTGTCTACTTTTAAAATTATAATAAAAAAAACACGTTCTCTTTTGTTAAACATCAACATTATATTATCTGTGCTCCTTGTTCATGGTTATTATTATGATAAATATTTTATATAGATTAGTGTATGCTTTATGTATGTATTTATTGTATATTTAAATGGTACACCACAGACAACTTACAGATTGATTCTTCTTCCCCTTTTTAATCCATCCATAGGTTGTCTTTAAAAAATCGCTTTTAGCGATAAGACCGCCCATTGTGTCACCCTATGTAAAATTTCTACATTTATGTCTGTAACTTATATGGTGTACATAATATAGAGTATTCTATTCCATTAATTAAAAACCCTCTTGTACCTGTAAAGACTAATCAAAATTCCATTTCATTCGACCAGCTAGTACTGGAACTGTTTAATGATAACGTATCTAGTAGATTGCAGGCATTTCTAAAAGATTTACCGTCACCGTGACCAACCTCAATTTTATAGATTATTTAGTACGACCTGCTGTGCTATTCTGTAACAATCTCACCGTGAACACGTATGTGAAGTGAGCGCGGACTGAGCTGTCAGTGTCATCCCACTCAAGCTAGGGACTGACCAAGCATAACATTTACAATCATAATCGAGATTTTAATAATATTTTATAAGCTAAATCTATTGATCATTTTATATTAAGTAGGTACTTATTTCATAGCTAATATTTAAGTGTCTAAACATTAGGTACTATTTTGGGGGGTATTAAAATAAAAAAGTACCTACTTAGAACAGAAATTCGGTGAGAAACTCAATGTGGTATTTTTGCCTAGATTAGGCGCCTGAGGCGCGAGCGCGGCACGCACGTACAATAAACAAACAAAATATAACACTGAAGAAAATGCGCATCGACATTGTTTGTTATTTTATTTATTTAACCATTTAACCATTATTTTTATTTTTTACTATAAACCCAATGTGGAATGATTAGGTAAGTAAACGCAATGCCATGACCCAATCGCGATGTCATGTAGTTTGAAGAAGCGATTGTGGATCGAGTCGAGTAAAGCCTGTGCGACGTTGTTCAGCGTTGTTATTATCCCAAATCTATTCAATTCAAGAGTTCAAATGACACTCGCGGATCGCGCTCGCTTCAGCTAGTCGAGGTAATGCTACGGCAATCGGGTGAAGTGATAAGATCACGCCGCGCTTGCGCGTTAGGCACTGTCGTTATCAAATTGAGTTTATTTTTTTACTTTTTTATATTATGTAAGTATGAACCTTAATGTCAGCCGATGCCTTAAATGCAATCCGATATCTAGCGTGATGAGATGCGCTACTACCTATAAGTACGATTTGTGTAATTAATTATGTGTACATAACTAGTCGTTGCCAATAATAGGTACAAGAATATTCATCAAATGAACGTCATCAATACCTACCTACCTACTATGACAATATTCAACGGTTAAACTTTACTGCAACTTGCGCAGCGCACCTTGCGCCGAAGTGGTGTCGCTATGGCAACCGCCGCGTGATTTCTATAGCTAACGAGAATCGGGTGATGTGAGCTGAGCACGCGACTGCGCAGAAGACAGAAGACGCTGTCATTCTCATCACATTGTTTTTTTTTTTTACTCTCCGCTACCGAAGTCCATGTCCCTAAGCCTGTTCGTATTCGAGTTCCGAGACAGTAATTTTATTAGTACCTACTTGCCTACTTATTCATTTTAATGCTTTTAGATATTTTGTACCTACATTTAAAACGTAGGTTCAGTGCCAACCTATATTTTGTTTGCAATAATTATAAAGATTTCCTTTATTAACTAAGTACTTACCAACCACTTATTTAACATGCAATACGTCACGCATGCGCAGTAGGAGCCTTATGCAAATGCTATACCTACCAATGTATGTTAAGTACAGCTGCCTAGGTAGGTAGGTACTACAAAGCATCTTCTTGTAGTCTGAGCATAGGTATGTACTTACCTACATAGTTTAATACATGTACGATTGGTGTAATTAGGTACCTACCAAATCATTAAAATAAAAAAGACGTGTGTGATGTTTACCTACATAATTATCTAGTCGTTGCCAATAATAAAAGAATATTCATCAAATGATCATCATCAATACCTACCTACCTACTATGACAATATTCAACGGTTAAACTTTACTGCAACTTGCGCAGCGCACCTTGCGCCGAAGTGGTGTCGCTATGGCAACCGCCGCGTGATTTCTATAGCTAACGAGAATCGGGTGATGTGAGCCGAGCACGCGACTGCGCAGAAGACACTGTCATTCATCAACAGTAATTTTATTAATACATGTACGATGGGTGTAATTAGGTACCAAATCATTAAAATAAAAAAAGACGTGCGTGATGTTTACCTACATAATTATCTAGTCGTTGCCAATAATAAAAGAATATTCATCAAATGATCATCATCAATACCTACCTACCTACCTACTATGACAATATTCAACGGTTAAACTTTACTGCAACTTGCGCAGCGCAGCTTGCGCCGAAGTGGTGTCGCTATGGCAACCGCCGCGTGATTTCTATAGCTAACGAGAATCGCGTGATGTGAGCCGAGCACGCGACTGCGCAGAAGACACTGTCATTCATCAACAGTAATTTTATTAGTACCTACTTGCCTACCTATTCATTTTAATGCTTTTAGATATTTTGTACCTACATTTAAAACGTAGGTTCAGTGTCAACCTATATTTTATTTGCAATAATTATACTGATTTCCTTTATTAACTAAGTACTTACCAACCACTTATTTAACATGCAACGCCTCACGCATGCGCAGTAAGAACCTTTTGCAAATGCAATACCTACCAATGTCTGTTAAGTACAGCTGCCTAGGTAGGTACCTACTACAAAGTATCTTCTCGTAGTCTAAGCATAGGTAGGTACCTACTTACCTACATAGTTTGATAACATTAAGTATGATCATAATGTCAGCCGATAGCGTGATGAGATGCGCTACTACCTATATGTACGATTGGTGTAAATAAGTCCTAAAACATTAAAATAAAAAAGATGTGCGTGATGTTTACCTACATATCTAGTCGTTGCCGATAATAAAAGAATATTCATCAAAATCATCATTATCAATACCTACCTACTTTGACAATATTCAACATTAATGCTACTTGCGCAGCGCAGCAGCGCCGAAGTGGTGTCGCTATGGCAACCACCGCGTGATTTCTTTAGGTACCTAACGAGAATCGGGTGACGTGAGCTGAGCACGCGACTGCGCAGAAGACTCTGTCATTCTCATCACATTCGAGTTTATTTTTCAATTTTCAGCCTTTGAATGTCATCTCTACAAGCATTGACGTATTCGGGCTTATAGGCAAATAAGTATGTACTTACCTATTTATTTCAATGCTTTTAGGTTATCAATTCAAACCATTTTTATTAATTTTAAATGTCAGTTTAGTAATTAGTACCTACATTTAGTTTACAACAAATGGATATTACTTGACAGGTGAGATTGAGCAACTTCATAAAATAGTGATAGGCAAGTATTCAGTGATTGGTGTATTGTTCGTTTACATAATACGTAAAAAGCACATAAGTATTTTTTTAATACCCCGTCATCTAGATAAAACGCAGTACAAGATACAATCCCTATTACAACATAAATATTTAGGCATATCAATAATCTAGGTATGGGTGCTGTTAAGACACACACAAGTTGCTTTTCTCTTGCTATCAAGAAATTTAAATTATTCTATTTATTCATGTATTTGTTTCTATATTAGGTCTGTATTATTATTATTATAGGCATGTATACTTTAATCTGATAGAATAATGTAAGTATGTGTAGGTCGCTAATACGATAATACGTCTACGCTTCGCTCCTGTCGCAGGTCTGCTGGAAGAAATTTCTAATGATATAGGTAAGCAGATGTTACTTTTTTCTATTCAATCTTTATGTATTTTACTTTATTAAGTGTTTAGTGTGTACATAAATAAATGAAATTTATTCATTTGTATCACATCAAAAAAAGTTGGCTAATAATGGTTTTTTCTACTGAGCTTCTTCTGCTGCTTCTCGGGGTTCAACTTCTTGATGCCGCGAGGATCGGAGGGTCGTGTGATGTGTCGGCTGCATTAGCTGTAAACCATGGTAATTATTTATTACTAAGTATTTGAGGTAAGTACTTCATTCCTACACTCATTCTAGTATATTTTTTTAAATCAATTGAACCACCTAGTATAAAATTGACATTATCATCAGAACCACACGCAGAATCACCTGCAGATAATTTTGTACTTTTAATAAGTATAGCGGTATGATTTATTCTTAATACAATAAAAGATCAGCATCTGACTCAACAAAATCAATCACATGGGCCATTATTATTCCTTTATTTTGAGTACAATGAGTTGCTATATTTCTTAATTCCATGCTCCATGCCTGTCATGTCCCAACTTATTTGCTCCCTATTATGTTTATCAAAAATAGTCTGTAAAATATTAATACAATACCTCAGACGGCCACGATTGACAGACAGCCAGGATTGATGAGATCAAATCAAGTAGAGGTGGTGTTCCTTTATTGTCTTCAGTTTCTTTAGTACCTTGGCAACCGCAGGGTTGAATAGGTTCATCAGCTGAGAGGTAGAATAATATATCAGATTAATAAAATTTACTTGCATCTTTTTTTTACTGAACCTATGTTGTCCCACAGCTGGGCAAAGGTCTCCCACATAATTTTCCTTTTGCTGTGCCTTACTCCGGCCAATCGGTCAGGAACGAGTCCAAATCGTCATGGCGGTAACAAATGGTATATCATTAATTTTTTTGTACGGCTTCTTGCCAAAAACGATGGTATGGTTAACCTGTTGTACAGGATGCGCGATAGTAAAAAAAATATACTGTTTCAGTCAGTGTATTTTCGTTGAGGTTGGAGTTAACTCCTCTCTCATCAGCATGTTGAGCTGGAACAAATGACACTCGAATTAAACTTGGTCTAAGTACTATGGAAAGTTAATTGAAAAAAAAGGACTTTGTTAAAGAGTTAAAAGTTTGAGTTTCAGAAAAATATATGGGGAATATTACTTAAAATTATAATAATGAGATGAACTTATCTAGTATAAATGAATAATAACAAGAATTACTTGATTTATTATAATTATTTTGACTGGTCCAAATGCTAGTAAATGACAACTCTAACATTCCTATTTTAAGTGAACCGGGAATTATATAGAAAAAAATATATTATTACTACTAATATCACACAAATACCCATAAGTCAGACAGCCAAATTAAATTTGCCAATAGCTCACACCTGGTATGGTCTGACAGACTCTTAGAAGCTCAACTATGTAAAAAGCAATGCTGGCAAAGAAACTTGAGTGGATTGGACTGAAATATTTATTAAACAATATTAGCAGGTACTTAGTTATTGATAACGTACGGACCTTTGTAAACTTTTGCGACTATTCTTATGGTAATTTCCTCGGCCGAAAACAATGAAGGATAAGACTAACTTGGCGCCAATACTTTTCAAATCTCATAGATGTATCTTTTCAAAGTGTATCTTGCACACACATAGCTTGTGAAGATCTCCCATAAGACGACCCAATGACCCGCTTAATCACTGTTGATGCTCAGAAACCACTTTTTGCGTCCGATCTCACTAACAGGAAACGTTTGCATTTTCATCGTTTCATAAGACAACTATGTTCGATAATACACTTGCATCTTGCACTGCCAATGCAAAATAATACACTTTAAAATCACTGAGCAGCTATGAATGGAAATTAATCAACGGAAACTTTATTCGACCAGCCACAAAACAAGAAAACAAAACTTTTCATGAAAAAATCACAAACAAACTTCGAACGAAAACCGCCTAAATTTGACATTGACAGTCAAAAGAACAGTTTTCCAGCCATAAAGTAACGGTTGTGGTGTAATTAAGTTTCGTTTCCTGTGGAAACGAGAAAAAAATTATGTCCAATTAGTGATGGATTATGTTATTCTATCTGATTTCATTTGTTTTTTTATAGCGGTAGATAATTTTTGGAACTATTTACAAAATTATGTTTTTTTTTTTTATGGAACGTTCCAGTGACTCCGTTTCCCCATAAATCGTGAAGTTTAGTAATCTTTATGCTTGGATAAGGATGATTTGAAAATTAATAATTAATTACCTTTATTGTCACTGACAAACATAATCAAAGTAGATACATACTAAATTCAAACAATCAATAATTTATTTAGAGCTTAAATTGCAGATATATTTGGAACTTGGACCGTTGTGACGCGAGCCACCAGTGTTACCAACAAGAATTTTAAATTCTGTTTTTCGAAACACCGGAACTTTATCTCTAAGATATTATTAATCACAGATTAGTCAAAACTTAAGTGGGATGCGCTACGGTAACCCGCGAAATTCAAATTTACTTATGTTTTTTGCAATTTGCAGTGCAATGTCCGGTTGTATGTTGATTAAAATATGATTCATGATTGTAACAAGTATGGCCTTACATAATTATAATAATAATTCGCAAGAATAACAGCATACCATTAGTGTTACTATTTGTAAAATAAGCATAAGCTAAGTACCACCCTATCGCTTTGGGATATCCTTTTATGATAGAAGTGTTGTGTAAATAAATAAATAATCATTAGAATCAGCAATACTACTCCTTAAGTTAGAATTGGCCTCAAATGTCATGATTTCATGAAATAGACATTCAATAGGGTAATATGTACTTAGTGCGATGTATTGATGATTTTTATTATCATAATTCTTTAAACAAATATTTGATAAGATCGCAAATCATGTTTAGATCATCATGCAACCTTATACTGACCTGCAAATTGCGAAAAACGTAGAAAAAAATGAATTTCGCGGGCTACCTTGGCGTATCCCCATTATAAGGCCATGGTCGGCGTTATCGCAAGATGGCGCATGTCATGACGTCATCTATGACGATTCACGGGACAACGTTATCGCGCTCACGCTAATTCGGAACAGGTGTAAGCACTGAGTGAATTACACTGTAATCGATTTGGGTGCTTATGACTCAAATCGATTACAATGCAATCCGGAACGCACCAATAGGTATGTTACTATCTGTCAAATTTAGGCGGTTTTCGTTCGAAGTTTGTTTGTGATTTTTTCATGAAAAGTTTTGTTTTCTTGTTTTGTGGCTGGTCGAATAAAGTTTCCGTTGATTAATTTCCATTCATAGCTGCACAGTGATTTTAAAGTGTATTATTTTGCATTGGCAGTGCAAGATGCAAGTGTATTATCGAACATAGTTGTCTTACGAAACGATGAAAATACAAACGTTTCCTGTTAGTGAGATCGGACGCAAAAAGTGGTTTCTGAGCATCAACAGTGATTAAGCGGGTCATTGGGTCGTCTTATGGGAGATCTTCACAAGCTATGTGTGTGCAAGATACACTTTGAAAAGATACATCTATGAGATTTGAAAAGTATTGGCGCCAAGTTAGTCTTATCCTTCATTGTTTTCGGCCGAGGAAATTACCATAAGAATAGTCGCAAAAGTTTACAAAGGTCCGTACGTTATCAATAACTAAGTACCTGCTAATATTGTTTAATAAATATTTCAGTCCAATCCACTCAAGTTTCTTTGCCAGCATTGCTTTTTACATAGTTGAGCTTCTAAGAGTCTGTCAGACCATACCAGGTGTGAGCTATTGGCAAATTTAATTTGGCTGTCTGACTTATGGGTATTTGTGTGATATTAGTAGTAATAATATATTTTTTTCTATATAATTCCCGGTTCACTTAAAATAGGAATGTTAGAGTTGTCATTTACTCGCATTTGGACCAGTCAAAATAATTATAATAAATCAAGTAATTCTTGTTATTATTCATTTATACTAGATAAGTTCATCTCATTATTATAATTTTAAGTAATATTCCCCATATATTTTTCTGAAACTCAAACTTTTAACTCTTTAACAAAGTCCTTTTTTTTCAATTAACTTTCCATAGTACTTAGACCAAGTTTAATTCGAGTGTCATTTGTTCCAGCTCAACATGCTGATGAGAGAGGAGTTAACTCCAACCTCAACGAAAATACACTGACTGAAACAGTATATTTTTTTTACTATCGCGCATCCTGTACAACAGGTTAACCATACCATCGTTTTTGGCAAGAAGCCGTACAAAAAAATTAATGATATACCATTTGTTACCGCCATGACGATTTGGACTCGTTCCTGACCGATTGGCCGGAGTAAGGCACAGCAAAAGGAAAATTATGTGGGAGACCTTTGCCCAGCTGTGGGACAACATAGGTTCAGTAAAAAAAAGATGCAAGTAAATTTTATTAATCTGATATATTATTCTACCTCTCAGCTGATGAACCTATTCAACCCTGCGGTTGCCAAGGTACTAAAGAAACTGAAGACAATAAAGGAACACCACCTCTACTTGATTTGATCTCATCAATCCTGGCTGTCTGTCAATCGTGGCCGTCTGAGGTATTGTATTAATATTTTACAGACTATTTTTGATAAACATAATAGGGAGCAAATAAGTTGGGACATGACAGGCATGGAGCATGGAATTAAGAAATATAGCAACTCATTGTACTCAAAATAAAGGAATAATAATGGCCCATGTGATTGATTTTGTTGAGTCAGATGCTGATCTTTTATTGTATTAAGAATAAATCATACCGCTATACTTATTAAAAGTACAAAATTATCTGCAGGTGATTCTGCGTGTGGTTCTGATGATAATGTCAATTTTATACTAGGTGGTTCAATTGATTTAAAAAAATATACTAGAATGAGTGTAGGAATGAAGTACTTACCTCAAATACTTAGTAATAAATAATTACCATGGTTTACAGCTAATGCAGCCGACACATCACACGACCCTCCGATCCTCGCGGCATCAAGAAGTTGAACCCCGAGAAGCAGCAGAAGAAGCTCAGTAGAAAAAACCATTACTAGCCAACTTTTTTTGATGTGATACAAATGAATAAATTTCATTTATTTATGTACACACTAAACACTTAATAAAGTAAAATACATAAAGATTGAATAGAAAAAAGTAACATCTGCTTACCTATATCATTAGAAATTTCTTCCAGCAGACCTGCGACAGGAGCGAAGCGTAGACGTATTATCGTATTAGCGACCTACACATACTTACATTATTCTATCAGATTAAAGTAAACATGCCTATAATAATAATAATACAGACCTAATATAGAAACAAATACATGAATAAATAGAATAATTTAAATTTCTTGATAGCAAGAGAAAAGCAATTTGTGTGTGTCTTAACAGCACCCATACCTAGATTATTGATATGCCTAAATATTTATGTTGTAATAGGGATTGTATCTTGTACTGCGTTTTATCTAGATGACGGGGTATTAAAAAAATACTTATGTGCTTTTTACGTATTATGTAAACGAACAATACACCAATCACTGAATACTTGCCTATCACTATTTTATGAAGTTGCTCAATCTCACCTGTCAAGTAATATCCATTTGTTGTAAACTAAATGTAGGTACTAATTACTAAACTGACATTTAAAATTAATAAAAATGGTTTGAATTGATAACCTAAAAGCATTGAAATAAATAGGTAAGTACATACTTATTTGCCTATAAGCCCGAATACGTCAATGCTTGTAGAGATGACATTCAAAGGCTGAAAATTGAAAAATAAACTCGAATGTGATGAGAATGACAGAGTCTTCTGCGCAGTCGCGTGCTCAGCTCACGTCACCCGATTCTCGTTAGGTATGTACCTATAGAAATCACGCGGCGGTTGCCATAGCGACACCACTTCGGCGCGCTGCTGCGCTGCGCAAGTAGCATTAATGTTGAATATTGTCAAAGTAGGTAGGTATTGATACTGATGATTTTGATGAATATTCTTTTATTATTGGCAACGACTAGATATGTAGGTAAACATCACGCACATCTTTTTTATTTTAATGTTTTAGTACTTATTTACACCAATCGTACATATAGGTAGTAGCGCATCTCATCACGCTATCGGCTGACATTATGATCATATTTAATGTTATCAAACTATGTAGGTAAGTAGGTACCTACCTATGCTTAGACTACGAGAAGATACTTTGTAGTAGGTACCTACCTAGGCAGCTATACTTAACAAACATTGGTAGGTATTGCATTTGCAAAAGGTTCTTACTGCGCATGCGTGAGGCGTTGCATGTTAAATAAGTGGTTGGTAAGTACTTAGTTAATAAAGGAAATCAGTATAATTATTGCAAATAAAATATAGGTTGGCACTGAACCTACGTTTTAAATGTAGGTACAAAATATCTAAAAGCATTAAAATGAATAGGTAGGCAAGTAGGTACTAATAAAATTACTGTTGATGAATGACAGTGTCTTCTGCGCAGTCGCGTGCTCGGCTCACATCACGCGATTCTCGTTAGCTATAGAAATCACGCGGCGGTTGCCATAGCGACACCACTTCGGCGCAAGGTGCGCTGCGCAAGTTGCAGTAAAGTTTAACCGTTGAATATTGTCATAGTAGGTAGGTAGGTATTGATGATGATCATTTGATGAATATTCTTTTATTATTGGCAACGACTAGATAATTATGTAGGTAAACATCACGCACGTCTTTTTTTATTTTAATGATTTGGTACCTAATTACACCCATCGTACATGTATTAATAAAATTACTGTTGATGAATGACAGTGTCTTCTGCGCAGTCGCGTGCTCGGCTCACATCACCCGATTCTCGTTAGCTATAGAAATCACGCGGCGGTTGCCATAGCGACACCACTTCGGCGCAAGGTGCGCTGCGCAAGTTGCAGTAAAGTTTAAGCGTTGAATATTGTCATAGTAGGTAGGTAGGTATTGATGACGTTCATTTGATGAATATTCTTGTACCTATTATTGGCAACGACTAGTTATGTACACATAATTAATTACACAAATCGTACTTATAGGTAGTAGCGCATCTCATCACGCTAGGTATCGGATTGCATTTAAGTCATCGGCTGACATTAAGGTTCATACTTACATAATATAAAAAAGTAAAAAAATAAACTCAATTTGATAACGACAGTGCCTAACGCGCAAGCGCGGCGTGATCTTATCCCTTCACCCGATTGCCGTAGCGTTACCTCGACTAGCTGAAGCGAGCGCGATCCGCGAGTGTCATTTGAACTCTTGAATTGAATAGATTTGGGATAATAACAACGCTGAACAACGTCGCACAGGCTTTACTCGACTCGATCCACAATCGCTTCTTCAAACCACATGACATCGCGATTGGGTCATGGCATTGCGTTTACTTACCTAATCATTCCACATTGGGTTTATAGTAAAATAACAAACAATGTCGATGCGCATTTTCTTCAGTAGCTGTCTTAAACGTGTGTTATATTTTGTTTGTTTATTGTACGTGCGTGCCGCGCTCGCGCCTCAGGCGCCTAATCTAGGCAAAAAAACCACATTGAGTTTCTCACCGAATTTTTGTTCTAAGTAGGTACTTTTTTAATTTTAATACCCTCCAAAATAGTACCTAATGTTTAGACACTTATATATTAGCTATGAAATAAGTACCTACTTAATATAAAATGATCAATAGATTTAGCTTATAAAATATTATTATAATCTCGATTATGATTGTAAATGTTATGCTTGGTCAGTCCCTAGCATCAGTGGGATGACACTGACAGCTCACTCCACGCAAGTGATCACGGTGAGATTTTTTTACAGAATCGACAAGCTGCTTCAATGATTGTAATTCCTTTATCGTTCACGTCATCATAATTAAAATAATCAACTGTGAAACATCTAAGTATTACTGTCAAACTTTGAACTTCTAGTTTCAGTGTCATGTTCAAACTCAAACTTAAAGCGTTTATCCTAACTAATATTATAAATTCGAAATTATGTTTGTTTGTTTGTTACGTTTTCACGCTAAAACGGGTGAACTGATTTAGATGAAATTTGCCACCACACTGATAGATCATGACTTAGGTAAGGACATAGGCTGCTTTTCATCCTGGATCGCGTTTCAAATAAACCAATCACAGGCACTTTTGAATTGTCAAGGGGTCGGTCAGTCAGAAAGATGAAGCTAGTTGCCCATTCCAAAGCTTAGTAAGTACCTATGGAGAAGAACGGGGAAGAACTTCACGTGCTGGCATCCACTTTCGTAAAATTGTACTAAATATAAGATGAAGTTGAACATTGAGCCAAAATCACAGTTGTGCTGATCAGCACAACTGTGATTTTGGCTTGGAAATCCCAGATTCTTTATAAATGTTAACTTAGAGAGATGCATTTATTACAGATGTTACAAAAAATATTTATAAAATGCTGATCTAAACAAAATAAAAAAATAATAAAAAAAGAAGTAAAAAATCATTGGGTATTAAAAAATTCGTCCACATAGCTGTCGACAGGAAAAGTGCCCTAAAGGCTAGCAGCATGGCCACGTTGTACTCGTATGGCGATGCTGATTCTTTGGCCAAAAAATACGCTAGCCCTCTGGTCACCTGTAGAGTCGACCAACCGCTTGGCGATGTCTCCAAAAACCAAGTCGGCACTCGGACCCCACGGCCCTAGTGTTTCAACTCCAAACGGCTCGAACATATAACTCTCAATAAGATTCGATTATTTTCGCCATTTAAGGTTTTCCGCACCTGCAGCAGCCGCCCCAGCACAGCCCGCCATGCTAGGAAGATGGGATGGTGCAAGGATGTCGACACATGTTGCATCCCATACCAAAGGCCTGCCTAACTTCTAGGGCATTATTGTCATTCCGTCTGGCCTCTTCCCATTGTTGCGTGCTAAGCCGTTGGGTTCTAAAACAGCCGTCACCCCGGCGGTGGCAAGACCACGGCGGATTATGTCATTAATGCTGGTGTGCCGTGCTATCTGGCCTGCGCTCTTACTGCAAGATAGGCCATGGTGTAAGAGGCAGTCGACAGCTTCACCATACTGGCAGCGATGCGGAGTCCCGCAAGAAGCACCCAGACGCAGACAAGTAACGAGCCGGAAAGTAGCGACACCCAGCATAGTGCCTATGTTGGGTGACGGTAGCGCCTCAAGCCAGAGGCCCAACTCCCATTCTCCCATAGCCAGCAGGCGGGCACGTTCAGCAGTATTGGAGGACGTATTGATAAGTTTATTCCGTACCAACCTGCAGAGCGGCTCATCCCATTGTCTCTGGGAAGATGGGTCCACGGGCCGATCTGTATCCGGGCAAACCGCTGTCCAGGGGTTCACCGCATCAGTCAAGCACGGCACTTCAAAGTCAACCAGGGAAAATTTTCCTGGTTAACTTTTCGGTGCTGTGGACAGAGGATAGGAACGCCGCGCGCCGGTAAGCTAATAATTTAATTTTTAATTTAACACCTACTGATAATTTTGCGAAAGCCCGAGGCCACCAAAGCGGATGGGTAGTGTGGCTTAAAACCACGCTCGGTCGTCCAAGGCCACGTTTAAAATGGATGTCAATGTGCTGCGAATAATTTGGTCAATTTTATCCAACAGATGTGGCTGCTTCCATAAAGGGGAAGAACGTAGAAAAATGTTAATAATAAATGTTTAAATGTTAACTTAATTCTTTGCTAACATAACATTAAGTTTATTCCAATTGAAGACCTCATCATTGGCCTAGCCTTTTCCCAGCTATATTGGGCTCAGCTTCCAGTCTTACCAGATGCAGCTGAATTATTAGCTGCGTATTTTACGTGGAGCGACTGCCTATTTGACCTACACAACCTTGTTACTAGGTAACACGAAAATCCTTGGTAAGACTGGTAAGATTGCAATTTGAAAGCCTAAAAAAAATGGTTTTTGTCACAACCGCCGTGACAGTCGAAAACTTCTAACGAGGCCAAGTAACAAGAAACAAAAGAAGAGCGATTGCTTGAAAGATTTTACTTCAGCAAATTACCTACTGAAACTTTTGGGCGTTGTTCTTTATTAATTGATTGAGTATTCTCATAAAAGACAAAGACTTTCAAATTGAAAGATGAACTGACTTTTACTTTATTTTACTCCTTTCCTTCCGTTTACATTGGCGTTGAGTTTTGATTTCTCAAAGGAATGGCTCGTCTTCGGGTATATAAAAGAAAACCAATTGAAAAGATTTGTTTCCTTCTAGTGGACTAAACTCAATCTAAAGGCTGCTTTGTTTTCTTTTACGAATTGATTTTTTATTAGATCTAACTACATCTAGAGTTTGTTAGTTTTCAGGTTTTTATTTTACTAGACTGTAAAAATGTATAATTTAATCAGCCAAGAGAGATGGATTTTAATTTTTAGTTTCGGCATAATGCTCCACGAAAATTAACCTAACCCTAAAAACTCTCTGTGGATAGAAAAAGTTCTTGGAAAAATATTTAATAGTGACTTGAGTTTAGTAATAAGCAGCTAAAAGTAATGGCTAATAAACCTTGAACTTGACTTTAATGAGCACTTTTACATAGCTGAAAATTTACACATAAAATAAAAGAGCTCTTAATATATTATT
This sequence comes from Griposia aprilina, assembly GCA_916610205.1. Classification (NCBI taxonomy): domain Eukaryota; kingdom Metazoa; phylum Arthropoda; class Insecta; order Lepidoptera; family Noctuidae; genus Griposia; species Griposia aprilina. The sequence goes on along the minus strand of OU744294.1, from coordinate 1,222,819 downwards.
ATAATTAAGTAAAAAATCTCTTATAGTATAGTACTAGACGATCAAAACTACAAGATATCAATTCAAAAGCAAGATTGGTGGAAAATCAACTAATAATATACAGCAGCAGGTAAAAGAAAAAAACAACCGACTTCCAAAAAAAAACACTAAAAGACGTGAAAAATAACTTTAATTTCGGAAGTCGGTGCCTTTGGTTTTGTATTTTCGTGTTTGGCCACCGACTTCCGAAATTAAAGTTATTTTTCACGTCTTTTAGTGTTTTTTTTTGGAAGTCGGTTGTTTTTTTGTAAAAAAGTTTTTATTTTTCACTTTTTAGTTGCGGTACCTACCCCACACAAATTCGTATACCACTACTTGGTGTGTAAATAACAGTGACAGGAAATTATTAACACATCATCCATATAAACTAAGTGGAAAAAATCTGCAGTATTAAGGATAACTCAAAAACTACTGGTCAGACCTTGATCAAATTTAAATGGGACCACATGTGAAGCACCACCTATCAAATAAAAAAAGAATCATCCAAATCGGTTCACCAAGAAAAAAGATATGAGCTAACACACATAAAAAAAAAAAAAAAAAAAAAAAAAAAAAAAAAACATACAGACGAATTGAGAACCTCCTCCTTTTTGTGAAGTCGGTTAATAAAATAATAACCAAATAAACGCATCAATTTATATAAAATTTACAAAAATTGTTGGATTTGGAAGATTCTTCTCCGAATCCGAGATGTAACTCAATTACTTATTGGCATGGGAGGTGATAGTCCCAAAAAATACACAGAAGTTCTACTTAATTCAAGGCTAAGGGACACAATGATGGTGATCGGACAATGTTTGCAGTGGGATTATTATCCAAATTGCTGTTGTTCAAAGCTTTCATCGTTTTCAATACAGAATAAATATACGAAGGGTCATGCGTAAATTCTTCTCCCATTTAGAGATTCTTTCTAAAGTTTTATGGCGCAGCTTTCAAGACAAATGTTGAGTCTTAGATCAGACAAAAGTTGAACAAAAGTTAGGATAGGCTTAAGTCTTATATTAGGTAAGATTTGCTTGTCAAGAAATTCTTAGTTTTCTAACCTAAAGGTTTCTAACTGATTAATAGGGGCAGACAAATGGATATGTAGAGGTAAAATGGTGCGCGGCGGTAATGTGTAACATTACCTCACTTCCAACTCTTACACGTCGGTCACAAGGCCCAGTTGTCCTTCGTTTCCTTTCCTATTTCATAAAAAAACCTCCTGGTCACGATCACTTTATAATGCTAATATCCAGATTATTATAATAGCTTCATTTACATAATAAGTACGGCTAGAACTTGTCTCGAGAATGCTTATTGGCTCTCGAACTTTTCGACTTTTCCCGAAGCTTGCTACCTAGTGGGTACGCACTGGGAATTTTTAATGAGCTCGCTGCGTGGCTCGTTTCGCCTTTTATGGAGAGTTTATTTTTAAAATGAAGGAACAATGGTCAGTTGTTTATGTAAGTACTGGAACGCTCCCATAGTGTGTTAATTAGGTTCAGCTCAGGCTATTTTTAGGTTCATTCGTCAAAATTTTACTTACCTACCGCAAATTCCTTTTTATTCCATGGACATCAAAGAGCTTAACATGATAGAGGTATTTCAACAAGGTACTCATTTCATGAAAAACTTTATGTAGGTAATGTTACAGACAAAGCAGCAATAACATTGAACACATTTATACAATTTATAATGTTTTGTGCTTCTATCTGTACCTTAGTCTGTACTCAGCTTTAGATCCATTTGTTTTTGTAGCGCTACTATCAAATAATAATAATTAATAATAGTTAATTAATTTTCTGTAACTTATGCTCTTTGCATTTGATTGATTCTAGTAATATCCTTTCAATGTTTTTACGAGTAAAGGCAGATTAGGTACTGACATTTAATATAATATTTTCGCCATTTAAGATATAGAAGTAGTAAAATAGTTGAAGAGCCGTGGTGGCCCAGTGGAAAATGCCGCGACTTACGAGTGGCAGGTCGTAGGTTCGAACCCTGACAAGCGCTTTACTTTTTCTGAATTATTTCATCACTACTGTTCTCGAAACGGTGAAGGAAAACCTCGTGAGGAAACCGGCATGTCCTAGCACCAAACATTCGAAGACATGTGACATCTACCAACCCACACTGGGCCCGCGTGGTGAATAACGGCCCACTCCCTCTCACCGAGAGGAGGCCTGTGTCCCAGCAGTGGGAACATTATTGGCTAATTATGCTTATGTAACAAAAATCGGATATGGTATGATCTTTATGTTAATATGCATTGAGAAAAAAATATCATTATTAATTAACTAGTTTAAAACATTGCCCACTCATAAATCATGAATGATAAAACTACGACTTAATTGAGGGATTTAGATAGATATAATACGTTTTTGCTTCTGTTTGTCATGAAAGATTGCGGGCTTAAGCGCGGCGTAATAGATTCTAAAACGGGAAAAACAATTCTAGTTTTATGTTGTAATATGGCTTTGATCCCTTTGTCAATTACCTAGGAATCGCTATAAAATTAAGGTATTACCGAACAAAAAATATCGTGCGAATACGCGATCGATCGTAACTGAACAAAAAAGGTGACATATGAAATGTCACCTTTTTTGTTCGGTATACCGGAAGGTGCCCTCTGTCAGCTCGACCACGCGTTCGGGTTCGCCGAATAAAATGAACGCAACGGACGCGTGTTCGCGCGAAGATTATTTTGATTATGATGCGGCTATCTCGTTTGATGGAAAATGCTTACACATCTAGTACTTGCATATTAGTCCATTTAAAAAAAAGGTTGTCAAAGCGGTGATTTATTACGGTACTTTATTTACCTTTGTTGACCTTATAGTACATTACTGCAACGGCCGACAACAGAGACTCACGTATATATGTGTAGCTCGGCTTCGCCTCGGCCCACATTTTTACGTTCGTCCATCAATGCCTGGTTGCGGCCACGGCTTGTAGAGTACTTTTTTTGAAATAATGCGTGGAAATTCAAACTAAGTAAATTAATTATAAATTCCAGGATCAATGACGAACAACGATAACTTTTCTCGCGCCAACAAGTTCATTCGTTTCTTTTTCACTTTATAAAGCTCTATTTGCTAAGCCAGTACGAAATTTAAATAAAATCTTTGGTAAGTTACCTCCTTAGTTGCCATGGGTCTAAGTAAACAGTTCGTTCAATTTTTAAATTACTCGACAGATATGAGTTTTCATAGTAATTTATTCGGCCGCTAAACACGACAGATATGCATTTTCATTTTAACATTGCCGGCCGCTGCTCGCATGTGTTCGACCAGTACAGTATTTTCGATTTATGTCGAGGTCGTCAAAATAATGATCGAATTTCCAAGCATGTTTGAGAAAATGTAAATAAAATTATCAAGATAAGATAGAAATAAACAAAATAAATCTTCATCCTATGATAAAGCCACCGTCAAAGAAGTTATTTTTAGAGACAGTGGACGAAAGCATTATTTTTAGATACAGTGAAACAAAATCATTTATTATTATTTTTATTAATAGGCCGGTACATAGAGCATGTTGCAACGTAAAACTTGAGGAGGACACGCCGGGGAGTCGAGGAGGCGTGAGGTAGCTAAAAAATCAAAGACTCACGAAGAAAAAACACGTAAAATTTATTATAATAAAAACAATCCGAAAGGTAGAATAAAAGTAAATTAGGAAAAAAATAAAATAAGATTTTGTCGTTGGAATTTAAATAGTCAAAAATACTAAGAAAGAAAAATCACAACTCGAATTTGAGAGAAAAAACTTAAAAGATGTTACCGTACAGTATTTTAAATGTATTCTGACGAATTTAAATCCGATTGCAATCGTACGAAATTCGTGTAGCTGTATAAAGTGTTTTACAATAAAAAACTTTTTTACAAAAAATTAAACCGACGAAAAAAGAAACAGAAAAGCAAAAAATAAATCTTTCAGTCTAACTAAGCTCTTAAATTAATGTAAATTACAAATTTTGAGTCGGCGCCAAACAATCACCGCAGATCGATTAACGACGGTCAATCAAGCTGCCATAAGTTTTCATGGCGCCTTGTATGTTTGGCGCCGACTCAAAATTTGTAATTTACATTAATTTAAGAGCTTAGTTAGACTGAAAGATTTATTTTTTGCTTTTCAGTTTCTTATTTCGTCGGTTTAATTTTTTGTAAAAAAGTTTTTTATTTTTCGCTTTTCAGTTTCCGTTTCAAATAAATGAACTTATTTATTTATTTAGGACTACCAAAAATAGCTTACACTACAGATGTCTTTAAAAAAAACATGAAATTAAAACTTAGTACAGTGGATTAATTAGGTACTTTAAGGTAAACACCACATTACCCAAATTAAATTATGTTAATTGACAACTTGGGTACATGACTACCTTTCAAGCAATCTTAATACCGGGGAAAAATATGCTAGTTTCAAAAGTCATAATAAAGGTTTCATAACAAATCAGACAAACAGTCAAAAATTTTAGATTTCAGCTTAGGGAATCAAAGTGTAAATCGATTAGATCGCTATTACATAGTAAAACTTGCAAAACCTAGCATATAGACAGTTATATGCTATACCGATTTTCTCTGTGGAGGACAAAGAGTAGTAACAGGTCTACGCGGAATTCATGACGGACGGAGCACGCAAGATATTGAGTGCGAGCAGTGGAGGCTAGTCGATAATTCCTCTATGAAATTTACATACAAACATTGCGTCGTTTAAACATCTTCGTTCTTCTAAAGTGTTGAAGAAATTCAAGCTATTTTTTTTTAATAATAATATGACTTTTTAGCTATGCCAACAGAAACAGCTTGATGCCAATCAAAGCGTTTTTGAACGTGTTCTAGACGCAAACTATTCGTAGCACAGTGCGGCCGCCACATCATATTACAGTATTCTGCTATATATCAACTACAAAGTGCACTGTCTTATGACAAAAACCCAGCATCTTGGACGCTTTTTTGGGGCTTGTATTTAAACGCCTACCAGAAAAGTTCCTATTTTACTACCACCAAATTTGAAATACCTGCCAGAATGGATAAATGCTCACCAAATTGTGTTTCATAAAGTATTGTAGAAATGAACCTATTTTCCTTTTTATTCTATGCCATAAAGATTTATAAACGTCTTTTAATTTCTTACTACCTGCCAAGATAGCTCGACGGAGCCCCGCTTATCGTGGCTCCTATATCTGCAACCAACCAAACCTCGGGGTGCCCCTGACGTCGTCCGGCGTGGGTTAGGGTTAATAAGCAGGTCGACGGAGCCCCGCTCCGCGGGGCTCCTATTTCTGTCTAAAGGGTTTAAAGGAACCTAACCAACCGAACCTCGGGGTGCCCCTGATGTCGAACGTCTATGGTTAGATTTGGTGAGCATTTATCCATTTTGGTAGGCAATAAGAATATAAATACAACACGTACAATTATTCTGATGAGTGTATAATTATTTTGGAACTTAAGGCGTTGTTCTTTAGGTACCTCGGTATAGAGAGGGTTTATTTTATTTGAAGTTAACATATTTTACTTTGGTACTTAGTCTTAGAGTGATATTTTCTAGAACTGAATGTGGTACGTACTTGTAATAAGGAGTGTTCATATCTTGTATGAGTTTATATTTGAGTGCTAGTTTTTGATGGATGACTTTTGCTACCTGATTGTGTCTATTTGTATAGTCTGTTTTAATATTATTATTATTATTACTTTGCCTTTAATTATAAGACTATTTGTTCCTGTATATTTAACGTAGTAACACTTCATTGAGTTCAAATACTTTATTTTTATTTTTGCACCATTCATCATGATCATCATCAGCCTATATTTGTCCACTACTGGACGTAAGCCTCTCCTAGTGAACGCCATTGAGCCCGATCCTTGGCTCTCGTCATCCAGTCTCTGCCAGCCGCATTTCGCAACTCGTCAGTCCACCTGGCCGGCGGGCGCCCCAACTACGTTTGCCTAAACGCGTTCTCCACTCTTGAACTTCAACGAGAGATGTGACTAGCCCATTACAGCTTCAGCTTGCTTAGTCTTTGGGCTATGTCGATTACCTTGGTTCTCTGGTAGATATCGTCATTTTGGATTTTATCCTTCAGAGAGACTCCAAGCATAGCTCTCTCCATAACTCGCTGAGTGACTTTAAACTTATGGACCAATCTCACCGTGAGTGTCGACGTGTCTACTCCGTAAGTCGTAACCAGTAGGACACACGCGTTGAAGACTGTCGTCTTTGGGCACTGCGGTACAGACGAGGAGAAGAGTTGATGAAGTTTACCAAATGCTGCCCATCCCAGCTGAACCATACTATCGGCTTCCCTCTCAAAATTGACTTGGGCCTATAGTTTTTATGTTGAAATTGTTATCCCATTTATGTATAGTCACCATCTTTGCCACTTTCCATTTTATAGGGAATATGCCAGAAGTTAAGGATTTGCTGTTTATAGCTGTAATAAATATTACCTTTATTAATTTATAAGCTTTTGAATGTTTTGAGTATGCTCTCACTGCTAATATTTAGAACTTCCCTCGACTGCCTTCCGTACCCAACATCACACCCTCTATGACAGTCATACTCCAGCTAGGCTTAAAGTTCTCATCAAGATGAATGAAACAAGCCCAAACACGATCTAACTGCTGTAAGCTGTCGAGGAGCCCTCTCTACTGTTTTCCGTCACCATCATCAGATGATCTTCAGGTCTCTTTTTTGTTGAAGCATCATTAGAACTACGTATATGTGCCAAGTTTCAACAGAATCGGTTCACAAGGGAACATTCTGTAGGTGAAAAATCATTTAACCCCTATTTTTCTACCCTTAGGGGTGAATTTCGTTTTTAAATTTTAAATGGGACCAACTTTGGGGTATACTCTTTCCATTAAAAAAAGAATCATCAAAATCGGACTACTCGGTAAAAAGTTATGCGTGGTCATACATAAAAAAAAAAAAAAAAAAAAATATATACGGGTCGACTTGAGAACCTCCTCCTTTTTTTTTCGTCGGTTAAAAATAAGCAGAAGATTAAGGTTTTTCTTTACATAATCGTTGATATAACTTTTGAAATAGATTACAAGATCTAATGAATATGAAATTAGGAAATTACTTAAAAGATAGGATTCGTTGATTAAGATCTAAAGAATGTCTTTCGTCGATCTCGTCTATAATAGTCGTCTAGATCGTCTATAATGACGCTGAAGCGTTATAGCCCAAACAAAAAATAAATGTAACACCTGATCTCCAAGAACCTGGACCTGTGTCGTCGACCCTGCTCAATAACGGTCCCGTGGCTCTCTGCACGCTCGGACTTCAGCAGCCGGCAGACGATGGCAGAAGTAGGCGAATAATAATTGGCTGGGTAAGCCAAAGACCAAAAAAAGGTGGCCTTTCAATCAAAAGAAAAAGAAACGATAAATTCCAGGGAACGTACAGTCGATCAATATATACGCTGAATATTCACATAACGTGGTTAAACTGGTGAAACGTGGTTAAAATCACACATTCGAAGAATGTTTTAATATTAAAATGTAGAAATAAGATAATTTTCATTGAAATCCCAACGACAGGAATCAAAAAAACCTTCATTTTTTTCTTGACAAAATTGTTTAGAACAATTGTCAACTTTTGAAAATTAAAAAGAAAAGAAAAATATAAAGCAAACTGATTGACGTTTAAAAAGAATTTAATCAATTTGTGACCAAAAAGTATGTAATTGCAGGAATTATACTGCAATGTGCATTGCCGATTTCAGACCACGATTGAGTTCAAATTTTCTCACTATTTTACTACCTACAATACCTAATGCATAATTGTAAAAGATTATCTAATATAATTATTACTACAAATAAAATAGTCCTTTTGTCCACCACTATATTGTACATACCCTAGCAATACTTAACTGTTTAGGAATAATAATTATCTTCTTTTCATCTTTAGCTTGCAAATTGCTTTATGACTATGACTAGTCAACCCAAATTACTTGTTACTAGATAAATGTAATAACCGCAACTTAAATGCGTTTAAGATACTGCTTCATCGCTGCAGTCGTAAGTATAGAGATGCAAAGAGACGCTACGTCCATAATTCTCTCGACAACCGTAACTCTTCAGAAGTCTGGAAGTTTCTAAAAACTGTCGGTATTGGTAAGTTCTCCAGTTGTTTCCAGTAATGACACTGACGTGTTTACTCTTTACAATAATTTCTCACTTCCCCCTGTAACGTTAGATCCAGACGTCAAAGCTACTTTAAATAAAGTTGTTTGCCAGTGCCGCAGTGTCCTTCTTTCGAATTAAGTCTTGTGAGTGAAAGTGAGGTCAAAAAATCGATTTGTGCTATGTATCTTCTTTACTGCCATTGGTAATGATCATCTTTCCTCAAAAAATATTTCTCTTAACCTCCCCACGTTATTTCCAATCTTCAACCACATTTTTAATTTCCCCTTGTTTTCTTGTACTGTTCCTGATACCTGGAAACAAGCCCATAACATATACTTACCCAAAATTCCCAACCCTGTGTCATCCACTGGTTTCCGACCCATTTGTATCCTTCCATATCTCTCTTAAGTTCTTGAGCACATTGTTCATCAGCAATTTTCTGCCTTTCTATCTCCGAATGACCTTCTTAGTCCTTTTCAATCTGGTTTGCGACCTGGTCATAGCACGATAACGACTCTTTTGAAGGTTAATGATGACATCCGCTGGGCTATGAAGCACAAAATCTCTCACCTTACTGGTACTTCCGGACTTTAGTAGTGCCTTTAACTCTGTCGGTTTCGATATTCTTTTTGGGATCTTTAAATCTTTGAATTTCTCTTCTTCTACTATTCATTGGTTCGACCGCTATCTTAAAGGCCGCTCGCAGCGAGTTCGTCTCAAAAAGTCTTCTTCTGACTGGTGCTCTCTTACCGCGGGTGTGCCTTAGGGTGGCATTCTCTCTCCTCTTCTCTTTTCATTAACTTTGTCACTAGAGTCATCTCTTCCCACCTCCAACAATATGACAACGATCTGCAGCTTTACAATCCCTTCTTGACACAAGATGCGAATGCTGACGTGCCTGCTATGAACAGATATCTGGATTTGATTAGCGAGTGGTCGCGGTCTTTTGTTCTGCAGATCAATCCTAAAAAATCCCAGGTCATAATTTATTGGTGGCAGGTATATGCGGAATAGGCTCGATGTTGCGTCGCTGTCTTGGCTCTGAATGAATGGAGTTCATATTGAATACGCAAAACCGATTAAAATCTGGGGGGTGACCATGGACTCTTACTTATTGTGGGCTGCCCATGTGGCCTAAGTCAGTCGCAAAGTTCAGTACACGATTCATTCGTTGAAATGGCTCCAGAGCTTCGTGCCATTGAACACCAAATCTCCCTTGCTCAAACTCTCATACAGCCCATCATAGATTACGCTGATGCCTGTTATTTGGATGCCACCGAGGAGCTTTTAAATAAACTTAAACGTTTGCAAAATATCTGCATTCGTTTTCGTTTTTTTAAACTTAAAAAGTATGATCACGTTTTCAACTTTCGCAAGATACTCAAGTGGCTCCCTATTCGACTTCGCAGGAACTCTCTCATGTTGTGTCTGCTATTTAAAATACTTCACAAATCTAAAATGCCATCTTAGATCCGGCAACGCTTTTCCGCTCGACCTTTTGATGAGCCTTGCAGGTCGTATCTTAGAAATCTCCTCAAATCCCCTCCCCACTCACCCGACTTCTACTTTTACTCATTCACTGTGCACGCGGTTTGGTTATGAAATTTACTTCCACCTGACATTAGGGACTGCCAAACTGTTGCATTATTTAAACGAAGAGTGAAATAACACTATCTTTCCACTTTGTCATAATTGCATAATTATGTATTTATTATTTATGTTACATTATAATTATATATATTTAGTGACAGTTATTTTAGAAGTATGTATGTAAGTATATTCTCATATTGTAGGTTTATATTTAAATTAGAGAATTGTTTTTGACTTTATGTATTTTGTTTTCCCTTATATACTCAGAACACACGTTGTTTAAATCTCTTCTTATCTAATCTCCTATCGCAGGTATGCTGGAAAAGTTTTTTTTTAGAAATAAGTATCACCTTTGTACATATCGTTCCTTAAATACAAAAGTCACACATTTCAAAAAATATCAAAAATGTTTTTTTTTGCATAAAATGCATCTTAAACGATGAAACTTTAATGTTTCGCTAAAACAGCCGTCGTTTTATGATTAAAAACACCCATACACGCACACACGTTAGTTTTGTTTTGTACCGTTTCTGTAACTGAGTTCCGCGCAAAAGTACCATATTGTCAGTTGTCAACAGTCATTTGGCACGAGCACACGCATTTTTTGTGAAAAACTACCACATTCCAAAAAACTGCTATAAAACAGGTGAAGTTATATATTCAAAAGTGCCACATTCTAAAATATATTCGTATTGCAGATCACATTCACGTAAGTGTCTTATCATTTTTATGTGCAATAGTACAATATTTCGAAATAGGTTGGTTTTGCATTTATAAATTTAATATTTTGTCTTATTTTTGTGTGCAATACTACCATATTTTGAATTATGTTAGTTTTGCAAAAAATTATTAGAATTATTTTCTTATTTCTTTATGCTAAAGTACCATATTTCGAAATAGGTTAGTTTTGCATTTATTAATCTGATATTTTCTCTTATTTTTGTTTGCAATACTACCATATTTTGAATACAGTTAGTTTTGCAAAAAATAATTAGAATTATTTTCTTATTTCTTTAAGCTAAAGTTTGATTCTTTAGGTAAAAAACAAATTCATGCTGGCAATGTATCAATATGTGACTCAAGAATTACCGAACATCAATAGTATTACTCATAAGTTCTTAATAAAAGGACATACTCAAAACGAAGGAGACTGTGTTCATTCTGTCATCCAACTTTACATTACGAGAGCATTAAAATCATCTCCAATTTACGTTCCAGACCAATATATCACTCTAATTAAAACAGCAAAGAAATCTGGAAGGCCTTATTTATACTCGTACTGTTGAAGAACTGACACATAAGATTTTTTTTTACCTCAAACCTCTGTGTTCAGGGAACTACAATATAGATGACGATGGCAATAAATTCAAATGGACAGATATAAAGATTCTGAAGGCGGATAAAGTAAGCAATGGCATATTTTTCTTTAAAACATCCTACGAAGAGGAAGAGTTCAGGTCGGTATCTACGTTGAGAAAACGCCGCACCAAGTCGAAGACAGTGTCTAATAATAATTTGACTCTAAACCAACTTTACACTGAAAAGCTTACAGTTCCTGCAGCAAAGATGCAAGGCATTCTAAAGCTAATCCAAAAAAACGTCGTGCCAAGATTTTATGAATCTTTATAAGCTAATCTCTAAATTAGTACATAAGTTACTGTTGGGAACTGATTTTTAATGTTTTAGTTTAAGTTTTTTTTTTAATATTTTTACGAGCATTACGCTCAATGTAGTTTTAAGTAAACGTTTTATAATAATATTTTTGTAAGAATAATATTTTTATATACACCACTTTTATGTGCTTTATACGGTTGTGATTAGTGTAGATCATAGAAATAGTTAATTTTGAAGGTGTCCTCACTCCTTAAGTGCCTTATTTTATAAAACCATAACTGCTAATACTATTTTAAGATAAAGTTACCTCTGTTTCTGAAACGTAATGTTATGGACCAAGTTGATTAACTTAGTTTTAATATTTCATTTAAATTGTAGAAAAGGAGTAATGATCTTATCGTAACTCAGTGGCGAAACAAGGTTTTATTTAACTGCGAGACACTATTTAGATACGAGTCATTATAGTTTAGACAGCTTAATATTAGGTATTTTTCATTATTGTACTGCATTCCACACACCTGTGATAAGTAAGCTAATACAGCTTTTAAGAGAAGATACTCAATGTTTATTGTGTTTATCTAGGGCGTGTCTACCCGGCACATTACAAAACATAGGTTTAAGTCCTGTAACGTATAAATTAGTCTAGTTTCGTTTTAGGTTTGGTAAAACAATACAAAATAGTAAGTGTTATTCTGTTTAAAAAGTCTGATTTGATCGTGATTATCAATGATATTATAAGTAAAAAAAGAGGTAGATAGGTTATACACGCTTCGCAAAAGGAACGTCAAAATTTGACTAATTAGCCACATTTTCATCGTCTTGTCTCTTTTTCGCTCCCGATAATTACGACATGCTGTCCTACTTACACGTGTCATCTAATAGCGTGACATTGTGCCGTTTTTGAAGAACGAATGTACGGTAGGTAACCTATCTATGTCTTTTTACTTAAAATATCATTGGTGATTATGGCTTAAATTTTTTTTTAATTAAAGTATAGTTATTTTTTAGTTATTGTTTATTTAATCATTTGTCCAAAAAGGTTTCAGTGAACGTTAGCTCAATGTGAGAATAATTATAAGTACCTATATTGTTGTAACTGAGAGCTTTTATCTTTTAGGGAGCCAGCTAAATACCTAGTTAGTGTATTTATTTTTACAATAATTTTCATGTTTGTTTTGTTAATTCTATGCAAAAGTTTTGTGCATCTTTGTTTTTATAGCTTAAAAGGTTTGTTTCGTTTTTAACTTAAATTTATTACTCTTACCTACTAATATAGGTAATATTAATTTTAGACTTAATTGATGATCTCATGATAAGATTTAACTATTTGTTTTCCCTTAGCAAGTTTACAATGTAGTAAGTTAGTATGTGCCATTTTTTTCTTAAATTAACGTTTTGTGCGGTTGACAACTGAAAATAAAACTCAAATTTTCCTAATAATGATGGTTTAATTTTTAAAATTTGAATGTTCTCGAAGTCAAAGTCTATATACAAAACTAACTTATTTGCATTTTTTCCAGAGTCCATTCGAGGTATGGTTAAGATTGCTTTATTGAAAAATAGGCTATTTAATTACGCATCTTTTGATACAAAAAAAGTCTACGTAATACACATAGTTTATACAAAAATCATAAAATAATCCAAATTATTTTTGCAAATGCCGCTCCTGTATAATTTGCTTATTTTGACTTGTGGTGCTTTTGTATTTAAGGAGCGATATTTTCCCGTTCCTTTCTTCTTGTCTGTTTATTGTGTGTACATAAATGATTAAATAAATAAATATACATGTGGAACCTAAATAGCAAATTTCCTTACCTATGCATGGTATTTAAGTGTATTATTAGGTTGAACGCTTTCTTTAAAATATAATAAACAAATGTTACTAATATACTTACAATTTATTAATAACTATTGCAATCAATATTAAATACGTACGTTAAAAGGGGTAAACCAGGGAGGAGGTTTACCGCTTAAACCCAATATTCCCTTATGTCCATTTCATGTCAATAAAACGGAAACTTCCCTCAATATCGGAGTCCATCCATTTGCTGTTATTGAGAGGGAATGTTCCGCTGAGAAAATTTCCATTACGGTCTATGTGTGTATGTAGTCATTATTTGGGTTCTTTCACAATAAAATAAATTATTATTTACCTTTACCATTTCTTGGCTTTATATTACCTGACCTCCCCGAAGACATCCTATCTTCAGCCTCTTCTCGGGGTATTCATCCGGTACCTACACGACCACGTTACATGGTGTCCTGCATCTCTCAAGCAGAGTTTACCGCGCGACTAGCATATATACCATACAACGTCCCGACATCAACTGTCGGGCAGTTGCCCACCAGACACAACACCCGTCTGGTCGGAGGATCCTACCTTTTCTATAGAGTATGAGTGAACTTTACACCCTGTTGCTCATACCTCTATGTACAAAACGTGAAAATATACAAAACAGGAAAATAGGGAAGGCTATGGGCTTTTTACAAAGCTAAGCAAAATACATCTTAGCAGTAATAATACTCCTAAATAATTCACGAGTTAATTCGTAAATAATAACAGATCTATTAGCTTTGTGCCTCAAGTTTCTCACTCTTGGGAATGAGAATAAATTAGTATTACCTAACTTATTCATTATTTTGTTTCGAAGCATTATGAAACATCATTGATCTGTATTATCACCAAGTAATAAAATACAGGTCCAGGTATGGAATAAAATACTGAATTTCAAAGATCGACCGATAAGAGTACCTGATAATGATCGATTTCATTTACCAAAGTACAATTGGTGTGGGTGCAAAGACTAAAATTTATTAGTCAACAGATATTTTTACGACGCTATGTACTCGTAATTTAATACGAGTACAGATTAGCTTGTGGCCTGAAATAGAAAAATAGTAATACACCAATTTGGTTCGAAAGTTTGTCTATGAAGACTTTTGCCCCTTCTTCTCCATAGGAACCTACTGCGCTTTGGAATGGGCAACTAGCTTCGTCTTTCTGACTGACCGATTTCTTGACAATAATTTAAAAGTGCCTTTGGGATTTTGAGTTGAGTTTAATGTATGATTTCATTATTAAATCGTCGCGTCTTGGAATACTGATAAGCCTAGTTAAAGACAGGACCACAGTTTTCGAACCAGACATTGAGTAAACCTGTTGCAAGAAGAACACGACGTCGATAAATACGCAGTGAATGTATTTTAGATAATTATGTAAGTACTGAGGGGTGCAACACATATGTTCGGTTCGACCCATTCGATTCTACCCATAGCATTTATTATTGGTATTCGGTTTTCAGTCGGCTCGCTGATTGGCAAACATTGTTCGTCACCTATCCTCGCTTAATCTGTTCGGGTTGGGTCGTCACAATTCGAGCCGTCCAACCGTCCAACTAGTGTCACTTAAATTCAACTAGATGTTCCAAAGGACCGATACCGGTTTCACAAGTTCGTCTTCAGGATGAAACGTTAATCTACAAAGTGCACGTATGCAGAGCTTATGCCCGTTTTCAATAACTTTAGAAAACACGTAAATATTATAGCATTGTTGGATTTTCAACTCTCGAAGCTAAGCCGAGCGTTGAAAATCCAACAGTGTGCTTTTATTTAGAATGAAAACGGGCATTAGAGGTCGAAATAAACGGCTTTACCAAGACTTATGACTTCGCCTACATGGCAGTCACCACACAAAAAATACTCAGGGGATTCTGTCTCAGATTTCACAGAATAGGATAAGATTTCTTTAAATAAGATTGTGGAACTAGAATCAACACAAACCGTTTCTTTTCGGATTTTATTTAGAAAGTCTGTGTCTTCTGATTTTTTGGGATTTGATTCTAGACGAGGAAATATATGACTGACAATGGATGAATGAGAGTGGCCGAGGATCGAATTCAAGGACGCCAGTAGACACATATTTTAAGAAGTTCAGCATTGGACTGCTAGAGGCTGATGGTGTAGAAAATAATTTATTAATCAGTGCAGTATTTGACACCAAACATGCAACTAGGACATTAATTAATAACTTAGTTATCAGCACAAAATATTTTTATTATGTGTCACTGACACATTGACCGAGTTAATGCAGTTTTGAAATCAGATAATACACAACCATTTTGTTTTTGCTCTGATTAGATTTTACTGCAATTAGATTGCAATAAATAAACTAATGAAAGATACGAATAGTTAATACTAAACAAACATTTGTACAAACTACGCCTCACAAAATAAAAATAAAAACAAGTAGCAATTAGGTTTGTTAACTTTCAAGTACTCTGACGTATCTACTTACTCATTACGCTAGGTAATAGGTAATACGGGCTGATGTCCGCAACTCCACGTCAATGCGCGTATTTTGCGTACGGGTGGGAAAATCGATTATTCGATCCACCTCAGCTCCTCGAGGAAGGCCAGCAACGCCTTGGTGTTAATGACAATCTCACGTAGGGTACCTGGGTTACCGAAGTACTTTAACTTGTACGTGGCGACCCCCGGGCAGTTTAGAAGCACATGAGCTGCTGTTTCGTCGTCTTCCATGCAGGCCCTGCACAGTGGACTGTCTGTGACTCCTATGGCAAAGAGGTGTTTATTAAATGACCCGTGGCCAGTTAAAGCTGCTGTTATTATACGAAGCTGTTGTTTAGTTAGTCGGAGAACCTGTTTCGTGAGGCGACCATCAATTGTAGGGAGTGCTTCCCTAGCCTGACTGCACTCACCTGTGTCCTCCCACAGTTTGTGATGTTGGTCCCTGGTGCGTTTCCTTACCAGAGTGCATAAGTACCCAAAGGGTAGTGGCACGATGGGTTCAGGTCCCACTGGTGCCACGCTCGATCCCTTTCTGGCAAGTTCGTCGGCTGCATCATTACCTAGCGAACCGCTGTGTCCTTTGATCCATTGAATGGTTATGTTATTGAGGCTACCCACCTGGTTGAGGCGCTGGTGGCACTCATATATTAGCCCAGAATCAACTGCGTGACTGTTTAGCGCTTGCAGAACAGCCATGCTGTCTGAGAGTATTCGGATCGAGTGGTCCTTAACTTCCCTAGCCATGATGGCCGAAGCGGCCAGAGACATACCCATGCGCTCGCCCTGGAACACTGTGTTATGGACCCCCAATGGTGTGGCTATACGTATGTTGAAGTCGTCCGAGAAGATTCAAGCACCTGTGCCACTACCTGTTTTAGATCCATCCGTGAAGATGCGCAGGGCACAAGCCCTCGCATCGGCTATCCTCGTAAAGTTGGATTTTGTATTTTTTATCGAAGATAAATTGTTTGGGTACCCATTCATTTATGGCTTTCGTAATGGGGAACTCTTCATTACGCTTACGCACCTCATTACGCTAACAAGCTTAAGTACTCAAAAGGTCGGTATATATTATACTATTACGGTACTCTTCAACTGCATGTTTTGCTAAGAATATTGATTGCTTTGAGACACATTCATTTTATTTACTGAATTCCATAATTTTGATATTTCATTTTCGAATTTAATAGCATCTTCGTAATCTAAATTGCCTGTGATGGTTTTAACGATGGAACCCAGGCCGTTAATAAAACCACGTCTAAACCTATGGTGAGGTGCAATAAACAATATTTTCTTACTTATTAAATTTAAGCTATTATCTATTTGATTTTTGTAGGCCCTATTTAATTGCTCGTTATTTTCAACTGCTTTAGTATTGGCATATAAGGACATAAGTTTTAACGTCGTTTCGTGTAGATAGGATACGTTATACACGCAAGCCAAATTAAACGTATCTACTTGCTTCAAAATTTGACCTTGTCCAGGGTCAGGTTGGCGGTTGCGTAGAGCAGGAAGGTTCCTGTGACGAGGGTCCTGGAACAAGATGTTGTCTACGTAAAAGTTTGAAATGTACTCTGATGGATTTAGAGTTGGGGTGGCTTCCTATGATTTCGGCAACATTGTTAGGATGGAGATGAATGGTCTTATACGGACCTTTAAATACTGGCTTCGTTTTGTCGCTCCTCGTAGTCTTTGCAACCTGTTTATAGACTGTTTCACCTACCTTAAACATGATCGCCTCAGCAGCCTGATTCCGCTTTTCTATCACCTGCTCTTTATTTTTAGATACGTGAGCTGCTATGCAATCCTGTACTGCTTCTGCATTTTTACGATGGTTAAGGACATAGTCCTGATAGAATTCTTTAGGATAGTATAGTTCCAGTGGGTTTCTGGATGCTGTATGACCAAATAAAAGCTCACGCGGTGTATAGCCTGTCGTAGAATGAATGGCATTGTTGTATGCAATAATGGCGTACTTCATCAGTAATTGTAGAATAGAATAGAATAGAATAGAATACTCTTTATTATGTACACCATAAAAATTACAGATATAAAGACATCTTTATTTGTCATTCTCTGAATTCTTATTATTTCAGCAATGGTAGAGTGAAAACGTTCAATGGGTGAATTGGAATTCGGATTATAAGGGGTCGTGAAGTTAATGTTGATGTCGTGAGAAGCGCATATTTCCTTTATGACGTCATTGTCAAATTTTGTGTCTGAGTCTGTGGTGATTTTCAGAGGTAATCCTAGTATGGAAAAAACCTGTAATAAAGCTTCTGCGATATGAACGCTGCTTGAAGCATTTAGCGGTACCGCTTGGATTTTTTTTGAAAAATTATCTGTAATTGTCAGGAACGTCCCACTTCCAGTAGAATATAGGTCCATAAACAGATGTTGAAATGGTTTCATAGGTGTCTCTGTTAACGTTAGTGGGGGTTTCAAAGGGTTTCTTTCGTATTTGGCTCTTAAACACATGTCTCATTGATTAATGTATCTTTGAATTGACAATAGCATACTAAGCCAGTGATAGTTTCTGTGAAGTTGTTTATACGTCTCCTGAATACCTCTATGCGACGATTTGCCTTCGTGATATCGCTTAATTAGTTCTTGTTGCTCAGTTTTATTTTCAACAAGGGTAACTCTTGACGTACATCTTCTAAGTTTAGGACCTCTGTCATTGAAAATTGTAGTGTAGACTCTCGAGAAGGCCAAGTATAGATTTTTATCGTAGAAATAGCAGTGGAAGATACGGTCTGCTATTATGAGCTTTTTTAGGAACCTAATGATTTCGGGTTCCGTATTGTTTACGGGGATGAAACATCTTTAATAACAGTCCTAGAGTTAGTTGATCTATTTTCTACTCTATATGTTGAACCCGGGGTAGACCTAATATAAAATTGTTTCAGTTGTTTGTTTAGTGCATCAGATAAAATCGGGATGCCGTTGATTTCATTATCGGGTTGGGTATGATTGGTCGGGACTAATTGGTCAGGGTCAACTGTAACAATGCTCATTGAATCTGTTCCGTTATCAGTGTGCGGGTGGTTAGTACTTCTTGCTTCCACGTCGTTACTATTACCAGGGTAGTTATTATTATCAATAGGTACATTGGTATTATTATTGCTAAGTCCGTCATTATTGTCGTCTCGGTAGTTATTTGTCTCTGCTTGTCTACGGGCGTTCTCAAATATTCTGTTTATAATCTCGTCGTCATCTTTATCGTCAAGATTGACGGCTAGAGAATCTATGCTGTTGTGAAAAATTTTGGCTCTGGATAATGCATCAGCGTTAGTGTTTTGTTTGCCCTTTTTATAAACTACCTTATAGTCGTACTCTGCTAGCTTTAGTTTCCAACGTGTTAACTTTGAGTTGGGGTCTTTTAAAGACATCAGCCATGTCAAAGGTCTATGGTCTGTATAGATGGTGAATTTCCGACCGTACAAATAAGGCCTAAAATATTTGATAGCCCAAACTATCCCGAGTAATTCCTTCACTTTTGTCGAGTAACGAGTCTCGGTTTCTGATAACGTTCTTGAAGCAAACGCTACTGGTTTGTCAGCACCAACATTGCCTTGTTATTATAATTTCGCCTAACGCAAAGTCAGATGCGTCTGTTGTCAAGATAAATAGTTTGTCAAAGTCAGGGTATTGTAGTATTGGGGCATTAGTCAAGATTTGTTTACACTTGTTGACTGCGTCTAAGAATTCATTACTATGGACAATTTTTGCGTTCTTTTTAAGACAGGCTGTTAACGGTTTTGTAAGCTTCGCGAAATCTTTAATGAATTTTCCGTAATAGCCTACTAATCCTTGGAAAGACTTTATGTCCTTTTGTGTTCGTGGTACGGGGAAATTTAAAACAGCTTTTATTTTGTCTTTGTTGGGTTGTAGTCCTTGGTCAGTCAATTCATGTCCTAAAAAAATCACATGTTTTTGCAACAATTCTGACTTGTCTAATTGCACTTTGAGGTTATGCATTTTGAATCGCTGAAGAACAAACTTGAGTTTTTCGTTATGATTCGGAAGTGAGGTGGCTGCAATTATCCACTGGGACGCTTTTGGTATAAAAAGCATACCAGACTTTTCTAACACTAAATTGTACTCACGCGCTTAGGTATTCCCACTACATTGTACACGTCATATGACGCGTCGGCTCGCGCGTCAAGTGTTTGTAAACAAACCCGATAAGCGGCGTCATTTCTTGGTATTCTGCGACCGTTGTATTTTTTTATGAATGCTAGTGAGTAGGGCTATATTAAAGTGTGCGTTGTATTTGAATATACGATGTTTCCGTTTGTAGACGACTGTTTAAGATGAACAAAGACACTTTTTTCACAGATTCCAACAAGATATTTTCTAATAAGAAAAACAGGGGTTTTCCTATATGTTTTGTGGTTTAAAAAACATGGTGTGTTAGTTCTTCATACGAAACATGAATAAAACCACTTACCACAGTACAATATTAATTATTTAAAAGCATCCAAAGTTGAGACTCACGACGGGTCGCTCGTTCAATGACAGCGAAAATGTTATTTTTTAATGTCATAGACTAATTCCTTCTAGGGTTGTCATATCTCAAACGGTTCGGAAACAGATAACGTATGAAACTAAATCCATGGAATTGGAAAGTACTGCTTAATAGTTGTGATACAAGGATAAACAAGGATGAAAATAAAACCAAAAAAATTTGGTATGACTTTCACACCATGGGCACAAAACTCTGAACACGTTTTGGTAGGAAATTCATACCATGGGCGCATTGCGGTGACCTCACAAACTGATCAAAAGCGTCCCAGCGGTTAAGACGTCATCTAAATAAGTGAATACGTTATCTATCTTCGTTGGTCTAGTGGTCGCAAGCGCTACTGCTGAGCAAGAGGTCCTGGGTTCGATTCCCGGATCGGGCAAAATGTTATTGGGTTTTTCCATCTGGAATTTCTCGGTAGCAACCCGGAGTCTGGATTTGTGCCCGGTTGATGGCAATAGGCTCGCCCCCTATTACATGGGACTTAAACATAACTGGCGAAAAGTGGGTGTGCTATAGGTACACCTCTGCCTAACCCTTCGGGGAATACAGGCGTGATGTTATGTTTGTTATGTTATCTATCCCTCAAGCACTGTTGGGCAATGAATTTCAAGTATCATGCTTCTGGAAACCTGGTGCTAAAACAACAGATGTCTTAATCAATTCTTATAACTTTGATTCTCTAACCAAAAATGACTATGTTATTATCTTGTCAGGCACTAATGATACCAATCCTTTGGATTTTCAAATTGACTTCGGTGTTTGGTTTAGATGTATTAAAAATGCCAGCATTATTGTATCAGAAGTCCCTTACAATAATCATTTAAATGAACAGAGCTTGAATAGTTCGCTACGCCACGTATGTAATAAATATAATGGTCTATTTGTAAATATGGGATATAGTCAATCTGTACCACGAAGACAGCGTCATCTTACTGTTAATATTTGTAGATACTTACTGAAAGAAATATTACATATTGATTTCAAAACTAAATTTGTGACATATATTGAGCAAAATCGAATTCTTACTATGCTAAAAACTGACCAATCAACTCAAACTTGTAATATACTTGGTGACGTTGTTATTACTGCTTGTAACAAATCCACTCAAACTTGTGACATTCCTGATGACAATATTAACTGCGACTTGTCTGTGTGTATGGACAAAGTGCCTAAAGCTGGTAGCAGTAATTGTTTTCGTGTATAAATACGTAAATATCTTCCATCAAAATGTTAATGGCTTGATTGGTAAGTCGGACCTACTTACTCTCCATTTAGAACAATTATGGGACAAGGGACAAAACATTGACTTATTATGTATCACTGAACACAATATGCTGAGTGGAGATCAATTCCATCTGTCTATCCCTAACTATGTATTAGCTACGTTTTCAATGCGGAATACTAGGCGTGGTAGTTCTTGCATTCTTATAAATCGTATGCATAAGTATAAAAACATTGATTTAAGTAAATTCTATGTAGCTAACGTCCTCGAATGCTGTGCAATAAAATTAATAATACATAATTTAATAGTGATTTGCATCTACCGACTACCTAAAAATGACTGTTTAGAACTATTTTTTGCTAACTTGGATGGTATTTTACGAATGTGTAGCCTCGGAAAATTAAAGAAAGTGGTTATTTGTGGTGATTTTAATATAGACACTTTGACACAATCAAAACCATCTAATACTTTTCAAACTCTCCTTTTAAACTATGACTTAAAAATTGGAATTCATCAGCCTACACGATTAGCTAGTGGTAAATGCATAGACAATATCGTGCATAATATTGGAGGTAGTAAGAGTGCAGTACTTGATCTTGCGTTATCTGATCATACTGCCCAAGTGATCAAATGCCCTGTGAAAAAAACCTGTTTCATTCAGCATTGGTATACTCTAAGGCGCGACTATTGCCAAGAAAACTTAACTAAATTTATTGACTCGTTTCATAATCTTAGCTTTAGTCAAGTCTATCTACACGACAATCCTGAAGAAGCATTTAACTGTTTCTATGACCTATTTATGCTTTTTTATGACCTCTGTTTCCCTTTAAGGAAAATAAGAATCTCTCTGCGTAAAAAATCAAACTGCATTTCCAAGGGAATTAGGCTTAGTAGTAAGCGTAAAAGAGAAATATTATGGCAATACAGGCGAGCCCCTACTTCTAAAAATAAACTTTTATTAAAGCAATATACTGCTCGTTTAAAGAAAATAATAACATTGACCCAAAAATCTCAGAATGGCTTTCACATAAATTCGGCCAGGAATAAATCTAGAGTGACTTCGAGCATTATCAATAAAAATAAGATTAACTATCCTAGAGAAAATATACCTGAATATGTAACAATAAATGACAATAAAATATATAAACCTCGACTAATTGCACAAGCTTTTAATGACTATTTTGTAGACGAAATTCAACCGAATAATTCAACTCCTTCCTATAAAATTTTTTTTTTTTTTTTTTTCAATTCAATTTATTTAATAAAAACGTTTACAAAAGGTGTAAATTTAGCCAATAGTAGTATAAATATCCTATACAATTATAGTGCGTACTAATAAACTAAAGCTAAAATATTTTTAATTACAGGTGCAAGTAATGATGATTCGGAATTAGAATGCTTAGCGTCCCGCCCGAACTAGGTTTATTCAAACCTGTGTTTCAGACCATCACTTTACATTTTAATTACATTGGGACAAAGTAAAAGTAATATAAAAATAATCTATTAAAAATAAAACTAAATCTATCCTATGTAAAATAATTATAATACAAAAGTACTACTAGTTACATACGAGGGAATAAATTAAATCATGACAAAATTTCTAGAAGTTTTTCTGTGTCTGTGTAATTGAGTATCGCTAAATATTCTGATAAGATTGTTCTACATTTTTTATAGCTAACACTATAGAGGCTTAGTACCTTGTTCAGCCTATTATACAGAAAAGGTCCTAAGAATACATAAAATCGATTAGCAAACGCATGTTTAATTTGAGGCTTGATGCAAACCAAGTCCTTCCTTCTCTTGTCGGAGGGTACTGGGTCAAAAGGAAGTGCAGTGTGCTGGTGTAGAACTATGCTGAGAATGAATAATTGCCGTACTGTTAGCACATTACATGCTATGTAAAGCTGGTGCGTAGGAAATCTAAAAGGGCGAAAGGTAGCAACCTTTAGAACTGCTCTTTGAGCGCGCTCTAGGGGGAGTAAAATTGTTTTTGCAGCACCACCCCAAGAAGTTATGCAATATGTAAGAATGGATTGACACAAAGCTAAATAAACCTGTTTAATTAATTTATAATCAGCTATATTCCGTAAATTCTTAAAAACATATATTAATTTGCGCACTCTAGTACATAGTAAATCGATATGTTTGCGGAAATTTAGGTTGGAGTCAATAGTGACACCTAGATATTTCAGATGGTCAGCGTTAGCTAAAGTGGGACACGAACATGCAGTGTCAGCGCTCGTGCAACAATTATGTGCGTAAATTTTTAGATTAGTAAGCGGTATGTTAGTATTTCTCATTGTAAATAAAATGTGTTTTGTTTTATCTGCATTTAATGTTAGGATATTATCATGGAGCCAATCAGACACAATGTTAAAGCCTTTCTGAGCATGTTCATATACCTCAACTCTAGATTTAGCTGAGAACAATAGAGCGGTATCATCCGCATAAGACATTATGATACCATTTTGGAGTGGCAGACTGCACAGTTCATTTATATAGATTAAAAATAACGTGGGGCCCAAAATGCTACCTTGTGGAATACCAAAAAAATTATTTTTAAGTTCAGAACTTGTATACTGACCTATTTTGACACATTGATGCCGATCGCTGAGATAATCAGAAAATAGTAGAAGTTGTGCTCCTCTTATCCCAAGTGTTTCAAGCTTGTGCAAAAGTAAAGTACAAGAAATAGTGTCGAAGGCCTTGGCAAGGTCTAGAAAAATCCCAATTGTGTGCATACCATTATCCAGATTCGTAGAAACATAATTAGTTAATTTGTGTACTGCTTGGCTAGTTGATCTTAAGGGCCTAAAACCAAATTGATTATCTGAAAGTAGCCCATTATCTTCCAAATATTTTATCAGTCTACTGTTAATGATTTTTTCTAAAATTTTGAGAGGCCTGTTAACACTGAAATAGGTCTGTAGTTATTCACACAGTTTTTGTCTCCAGACTTGAATACAGGTGTGACCACAGCTTTTTTAAGCAATTTAGGGAATATACCTTTAGATAAACATAGCTGAAAAATGTGGGTTAGCGGCGGGGCTAGTAGGTATTTAAATCTTATAAGTATATTATTAGGTATGTCATCCCACCCAGTAGCACAAACATCTTTTAACCCGTTTATTACTCTTACTACTTCGTTAACGTCGGTATCTAATAAAACAAAAGAATTTATTTTAGAGGATGTCGTAGTCAGGTTTTGATGGGACGAATTACTAGAATTTAAAGACTTTTCAGCCAAGTTTTTACCAACGTTAGCAAAAAAATTGTTTACTTTATTCATCGCATCGTCTGGGTTTGTCTCTGTTGATAGTAAATCTAGCGGAGGTTCGGGATTTTTAGATCTAAAAGTATTAGTTTTTATAAATTTCCAGACCAGTTTACTATTTTTTCCCGCCTTCTGTAATTCATGTTTATCATACTGAAAAAATATTGAGACTAATTGTAACTCCATATTTATTCCTCCTACAGTACCAGCAGACATAGTGGCAATAATTCGCTCTTTAAATAATACCAACAGCCATGGATATGATGGCATCATTACAAAAGTGGTCAAAAATGTAGCGCCAATAATAGGACCTGCTATGAGTTATATCATCAATCTTTGCATTGAATATGGCCATTTCCCGGACAAATTAAAGATTACGATTATTAAGCCTATTCATAAAAAAGATGATAAAAGTATCATGGGTAAATATAGACCGATAGCACTTATTCCTATTTTTTCCAAAATTATAGAAAAGGGGATATACAATAGCCTTTCGTCGTTTTTTGAAAAGCATGATCTCATAGCCAGAGAACAATTTGGATTCAGGAAAGGTAAATCCATTAATATGGCGATTTATGACGTGATCAAGAAAATTGATTGTAGTGTTGATGCTAGAACTCCAGTAGCGGCCTTGTTTATGGATCTGTCTAAAGCATTCGACCATGTAGATGGGATGTTATGGGATTAGAGGAACTGCATTAAACCTCTTACAATCTTATCACAATCTTATCTCTCTAATCGCACTCAAATCACAACGCTTGATAGGCTATGTGCGAGCTCGAAAGTTGAAAGAACATACATGTCACGTCCTAGGAAAACTACTTATGGTGTTCCCCAAGGTAGCATTCTTGGCCCTCCATTATTTAACGTTTACATAAATGATATGCCTAAGATCAGTAAGCATCAGATGGTCTTATTTGCTGATGACAGCACTATTTTATTCTCTAGTGATGACATTAAAGTTCTTGAAAATGACATAAATGACGATCTTAAAAATATAATAAATTGGTTAGTTAATAATAATCTAAAAATAAATCTTGACATAACTAAAATAATGACATTTAATCAAAGAACAAATAAACCGAAACTGAACATAAAATATGGTAATGTAACAATCTCTGAAAGTGACATCACAACATTTCTGGGCCTGTACATAGATAGTCAAAGAAGCTTAGTCAATTTTCGTATGCTCTGTACAAACTTTCAAAAACGGTTAGCCGAATTACAGTACAAATAGCTTATAATGCTTATCTGGCTTCTGGCATTAGGTACGGAATCATTTTCTGGGGCAACTCCACTGACAGAGACATTGCTTTTAAAGCTCAAAAGAAATGCTTGCGATCGTTTACCAAATTACAATCGATTGATAGTTGTAAACCATTGTTTAAGGAACTCACGTTTGCTCACTCTACCGTCTATGTACATATATGAAATGGGAGTGTTTGTTCGTTGTAACCTGCATTTATATGAAAAACTGCGCTCTCGCCGTTATCAGAATACCATTCATGTTTCCTGCATTTATATGAAAAACTGCGCTCTCGCCGTTATCAGAATACCATTCATGTTTCCTCTCATAAAACCGCATTTTTCGGCAAAAGTGTGCTAGGCATGGCCCCATAAATATATAATAATATACCAGCAGCGATTAGGAATAAAGAGTGTCTGAGATCCTTTAAGAAGTCTTTGTTTAAATTCCTTTTAGATAGATGTTACTACTCCATCACTGAGTTTACTACTGATAAACGGAGGTATGAAGAAAAAAAAAAAAAGAAAGAAAAATAGTTTATTCTGCACAAACAAAACGCACATTACAAAAAAAAATAAAAAATACATTAATAAAAATACAAACATAGAATGTAGCCAAAAGCCTCGTACCCAAAAATTAAGAGGTTTAAAATTTTGTCCATGGCCAGGGACCAAAGACAATACATTTTGCTCTGCAAGGTTAGATAATTTGCTCTGTGTTACGACACTCGCAAATGACAACAAACAAACGATGAAAACAAAAACAAAATGCCGATAGCAGAGTGAAAAAAATGACTACTTTTGTAACTAAAAAACAACAATATTATGAACAATTTAGCCGTGCGTCGCATCTGTGCAAGAACAGGTCGTTGCTCAGCAAAATGCTGTGACTTCGGACGAACCTATCGTCAACAGCGCTGATTTTCAGCAACCACCTCTCGAATGACGTAATGACGTCCTCCTGCGTGATATATTAAATCTGGAAAGTATTATTTTTTACAGAACTAAGTACGATTCTAGCTGAACATGGTTTGTACTTCTAGATAAATATATATATATGTTTAAATATCTGTATTATGTGTAACTTTTAATAAATACATAAAACATATCACAATAAAAATAAAAACTAAGCATTATCTCTAGCTGTTGTTTAGATAAAGTGTGGTGTGTTTTCCTATAAATACTGTTTTTCTAACTATAATTTCGATACAGTAACAATACTCAATAATTATGTAATTTAGTCCTCATTGGTACAACATAATTTTTTGCACCATGGGAATTGCGATGGCCGCCATTTGCATACTACGGCAATCATTGAAGCATGGCGTTGGCACACGACAACCATGCTTTTTCGGTCAAAACCGGTAAATTAGCCCATTAGTACAGCTTGATAGTGTTTTTATGGATCCTGTAATATTATTTTAGTGGGCCGAATGAATCGTAGATCCTTCGATTGACCAAGGAGCAAGATCCATCGACATACCAAAGGAGTGCCAAACCAAACTGCCCTCCAAGCCTCCTGATCTTAACGGTAAGTATTACTATAGATATTAGCAAATTGCATTAAGTATTGACAAAAAAATGACGGGTCCAACTTGCTAATTAGACATTTATGATTTTATTTATAGATTAGGTGTGTGTTTATTTGTCTAAATTTGTAATGACCTGTTTAACTGACATATTTTAAATTGTTTTTTTTTTTTTAAGTAATATAATCTATTGGCATGTCACCTTATTATTGTAATTGCTTGTTAATGTTAATTTTGTACGCCATATATTGGTAAAACATAGTTCACATATTTTAGACAATATACTACCTGTAACCATACGTATGTTTAACAAAATAAATGATTGATTGATTGATTGATTGATAAGAATATGGTCCATAAGCCGCTGAAAAGTGCTCGGAGCTTTTTTTAACCCAAACGGCATTCTTAGGAACTCATAATGACCTCTTTCTGTGGTAAACGCAGTTTTTTCTATGTCGTTAAGGTGCATTTCCAATTGATGGTAACCACTTTCTAAATCGAGGGTTGTAAAATACTGTGCGCGCCCTAATCTACCAAGTATGTCGTTGATGTTCGGTAAAGGATACTTGTCTTCAACAATTCTATCGTTCAGTCGTCTATAGTCTATAACAAGTCTCCATTTAACCTTTCCTGAGGCGTTGGGTTTTTTGGGGACAATATGGACCGGGCAAGACCAGGGTGAAATACTTTCCCTTATAATTCCCTGTTTTAATAAATTGTCTATTTGTTTTTTAATTTCTGTACGTTGTTGCGGAGCTTGTCTATAGTTTCTAACAAAAATGGGTGTGTCGTCGGTTAGTTTTAATTCATTATTTACCGTATGTGTGAAAGATAACGGTATGTTTTCAGAGTGAAATACGTCACGATATTGATAACAAATTTTGGTAATCTCACGTTTTTCTTCTTCATTCATATGGCTGGTTCTAATTTTCTTTACGTTTTCGTAAAGTTCTTTGTCAATGTCAGTTTTAGTTTGAAGGGTGTTAATTGTGTGTTCTTTATTTTGATTTATCAATTGTGGCGGTAAAGGCTCAAGGGGTAGGTGGCAATTGTTACTGATTACTTGTTCTTTATCAGTTAAATTAATTATAGATGTTTTAAAAAATCCATTTTTTACCAACCAATTAAAGTCGTCGCAGATATAGTTACCGTCCATACAATTCGTTTTCACTGTGATAAACTTTTCGCAATTAGGTTCAATTTTGAGTCTTTTTACTGGATAATCAAAATAAATTGGTATTTCGGTATTATAAGTTCGCAATAACTTATTTTTAAAATCTATGTTACACCTTAATTCTTTTAACAAGTCCATCCCTATTAGTCCTTTATACTTTGGGTCAAAATCGAAAAGTAAAAATTTATGATATATGTCTGTCTTAAACTGTGGGGGTAAAGGTAAAATAGCAACATGTTCATGACGAGTAACAGCATGCGCAGTTTTTACCTGAAATGGCTCGCGCTCCACGCAGTGTTCAAGATTAGTACCGGCTATTACGTCAGATGATATCATACAACGCGAAGCTCCAGTATCTAATAAGAATTTACCTTGAAATTCCGGCAATTCTATATAAGGAAGATGATCTTTACCTTGGTTGTTGAGTTGAACAGTCTTTACTAGCCGTGGTTCAATGGGTCCTCGTTCTGGGGAAAATCCTGATGGCTTGATCCCTCCACAGGCATCTCCTGAGTGTAGTTGTAGTCGTCACCATTAAGTTGTAAATTATTATTATGCTCACTTTTATAGTAGGTATTGTAGTCAGGGTAACATTGGTCTTGGTTGTACTGTGTATAAAACATTTCTTCGGAAGCAAAACGCGGTGCTTCGGGCTTACTTACCGATCTCCTGGTGACGTCAGACACTTTTTGTGGCGGCTTTACCTGCTGGCGAGGTATATTCGGTTGTGGTCTAACATTACCTGAGTTTCTGACAATACCAGAACCACTAGGTCTTACGTTACCTGAAGCGGGTCTTCCTTTGGGTATGCCTTGAGCCCTCTGTTGTCTCTGATCTATGTTACAGCTATTACGCGGGAAAAAGTTATTATTTTGGGGTATCGTTTGGTTTGGCTTGGGTATTTCTTTCGGTTTGTTTTGGATGGAAAGTGCATTAAAACTATTATTGAATCTATTGAATGCGAAACGTCCTCTTCCTGCCTAGCCGTTACTATAGCTGCTTCAGGAGTCGTAGGTTGTGCAATCCGCACGCCAATTGAAACGTGAAAGTCCAAATGATTAACGTATTGATCTATGACCATACTCTCATAGTATGACTTATCCGTATGCCTACCTACTACGTTTAAGGTGTCTAAAATTTCCCTTAGTCGTTTACCAAACGTTTCAGCGTCTTCATTTTTATTACGACGCAAGCGCGTTAGTTCTTGCATCAACTGTATTTCGTTACGCGGTTCGCCTAATCTACGCGTCAACGCAGCCTTAATTGTCTGCCAGCTATCGACTGTTTTTTCGAAGGCTATTGTACTGATCGCCGAACCGCTTAATTTGCTTTTAATTAAACTAACAATAGCAGGATTCGCCCTAACTTGTGGGTCCAGTAACAGCATCACATTTTCCACTTCTCTAATAAAGTAATTTAATGTTTTAGGATTGCCATCGTATGTTGGCAACAGCTCTGAAACGAACTTGAAAGTCGCTAGATCGATGCTTGCCATAGCCATCGTGATTTAATTGTAAAATAGGAATACAAAACAAATTAGTTCTAATTCACTTGAATATACTTTTGAGATTATGTATACCTAATACTGCCTACCCTCTAAGAAGTTAGCTTGAAGTTATTTTAATTATGTTATACGAATCACTATTATAGTGCACACGTAAACGAATGGATATCTTTTGTTACAGAATGAATTGCTGCGAATGCGAAATGTATACCGCGATTTTAGCACGCATACATAGAACCTAAATTAAAATGAATGTAATAAACTCGTATAACTAATGTGATTTGCCTATAGCGATTTTAGCCTTACAAGAACACAGGTAACATTTATAAAATGCGGCAGTAAATATAGCATGGGAAACTGGGTATACACAAGCACTCACCACAGTATCTTCTGCATCTCTAGCCGGGCCTTGTAGAACAGCAGGGCTCCCAATTCTCCAGGACTCCCGCAAGTTGTTCGCCTTCGTAGATTAGAATTTGTGATCGCGAAGATAACGATAGATACTATTCACTCTTACCGAAGAGTAATATTCGAAGTAGAGTGTCGCGATCCTACCGACTGCGCCAGTTAAGTTACGGCGAACGAGATTATTATTAAAAAAATATTTATTTGAATTAAAACAATGTTTATTGATTGAAATGTTCTACAAGACTAGTTTACAATTATAATATTTCTACTAACTAAAACTTATCCCGCTGTACTGTATGCACCATTGACCTGCACCATCAATGGTGCAGAGGAGACTAATTAGTTTCCTTTGCACCGTTAATGGTGCAAATGAAACTGCATTAATAGTATGGTCTCATCTGCACCATTGAAATGACACTATACTCAAAGTATTTCCTCTTTGCATGTTCTAATATTATTTATGTGTTGACAAACGGTTGACAAGGTAACTATTTTGTTTTAATTCTGTCATTTTATGTCAATAATTGTAAAATTGGAACATACACTACACTATAAAGAAGAAATTACAATGAGCAAAAATAATTTAACTTTTGTTGCACAATGTCGAGGAAGACTTTTATTGTTCGAAGGGTATCAATATCATTTTCACACACAGTACAAAAATTTAAATAGCATATGGAGGTGTAGATATTAAAAAAAAAACAAATGTTCAGGAACGATTACCATTACAGAGGTACGTACGCAGCATTTTTGATAAAGAAGAAAATATGTATACACTTGTAGGTGAAGCCGGGGGAGCACGGGTCGCAGGGTTTATTTTTATTTTTCACCAGCTTATTTTCACCAGAATTATGGAACACATTAACATTTTATTTTTTAGGATAAATCGAAGGTTGTGAAAAAACGTGAGTATTCCAATAACTGTATGCCTGATGAAAAAAAAAATGTGTTATGCCATTTAATTAGTTCGATTATAGATACTGCGACAACTTCAGAAGAAACAGTACCTGTCATTTAGGTGTCGAGTGTTTATGTATGCAGACGACATGTGTTTGACTTATGCTTCGAAGGATATCTCGGAGGTACAACAATACGTACAAGAGAACTTCGAGCGTATTACCAAATGGGCACATGACAATGGAATTATATTAAATCTGTCTAAGACAAAATGCATGCATATACACTCGCCACATAATCTACGAGCTAAAACTGTACACAGAGTGGATCTTGATGTAGTAGGACATACTTACGACTACCTGCATAACGATAAGGTCAATTGCGTATGTATGAAATTGGAGTATGTTACCACGTTTAAATATTTAGGCCTTAATATTGACTCCAATTTTAATTGGAAAACACATGTAACTGACATCTGTAACAAGTTGAGATCTGTATTGGGGAAGTTCTATCAGTTAAACAATGTGGTGAACAAACAGACGCTATTGATTGTATATTATGCACCAGTTATGGACTTGTTGTGTATGGTCGAACGTTTAAAACGTACTTAAAAAACATAAAACAATTACAGATAAGAATAATCAAGTTCCTAGTCAGCAAAAAGGTTAAGACAAATGTAACAAAGAATATGAAAAATAATTCCCCATTTGTAAAATCCTGCCAATAGATAAGAAAGTTGAGTATTTGGTAAGCCTAGAACACTATTTTAGTGATGAGTATAAAGTACGGTTGAAAATAAATATAATACAAGAAGTGTACGAGAGAAAAGACTAGTTCAACCGAAAATAACAAATTATTATGGGGAAAGAATTTCAAAATATGTAGTACCAAAGCTATTTAATAAAATAGACATGCTAAGACAAAACCCTAAGTTAAGTAAAGGTATGTTAAAATCTAAATTAAGGAGTTTATTTCTCGATTACAAGGACTCAGACTGTACCGAGAAATAAATTCACACCGGCCAGTAACCTTGTAACATTCCATTGTATTATTAACATTGTTGGTAAATAGTTTTAAGGTCAGTTTTTTAGTTTTTTTTTTTTTAATTTGTATTTATTATCAGGCGCTTCTCGCCATCAAACTACAAAGTTTGGCGAGTAAAATTATAAAATCAAATATTATATACAAGATTGTGAAAAATAAAAAAAAAGACCGCGGTCACTTTCAAAGATATGGGTCTAAACTTAACAAACTTAACAAAACTACCACAGTAAGAAAGTTATAAGTCGGTTGCATATAGACGGAAAAATAAAAAACAGGGAGTTAAAAAGACGGCTTATAGTGTCGGAACTGAAGTAACAATCATAAAGATTTCCTTTTGGCTGACTATTATCACGAACGCGAACGTATTTTAATTTTTGCTTCGGAAGAAGCTAGAGAAATAATTTTAAAACGGGAAAATTTCCTTTTGCGACGGTCCCTTCAAAAAGCGTCCTAGACCATTCAAACAGTTGTATGGCATCTTTTGCGACCTAGGAAGCACCTGAAGCACAGAAGATAAAAACTTTGTTGTGCCGGTTGCTTATATACTTTTGGAAATAAAAAAAAGGAAACATATATTCACACACAGGCGTGATGTTATGTGTGTGATATATTCTAATGTTGGGAATGATTAAGTCGCAAATTCCAGAATGGAATCCTTCTGAAATATCGGACTACGAACATTCGTTTATCGGTGCCGTAAGAAGTGTGTTTCCTCTATCAAAGCATCATGGATGTTATTACCATTTTCAAAACCAATTATGGAGGAAAGCAAAGCGTCTTAATTTAAAGAAGTATAATAACAAAATTAGTAAAATTGTATCTCTATGCACTGTCCTGCCTCTTCTACGTGTATCAAGTATTGATGATGGATGGGATTACAAAGTTTCGGAAAATGATGTTGTAGAAGGAGATGTAAATATGCAAAAAATTCTAAATTACGTAAAAAGATTTTGGATGCCCATGAAGACACTGTGGTGCTGTTTCGGTGAGCGGCTTCGTACGAATAACGTCTGTGAGGGATGGATTAATAACTGCTTCAAAAGAAGACCTCCTTCTTTAAATAAATGCTTAGCCGTGCTTAAGCAGGATGCCGCTTTTAATGCTGTTAACGCATTCACAACATACCCCTATAACAACATGGCAAAACACGTCAAAAAACGTAATAAATATATATTTCATGTACAAATGCAATTAATTAATGGCGACATTGACGTGCCGTTATTTTTAGAAAAGTTAAGGTAAACTCAGTGTTCCTGTTATAAAGTTGCCATTTTTAATTTTAGGCAACAATAAAATATAAGTGCTTGTGTGGCGTAATTATTTTTATATTATTACATGAAGTTGTTGTGAAATTAATTACAAAACATAATACCTTTTATTGTTATTGCTTTTTGGTTGTTTATTTATATTAAAAAGTGGTTCCTCACACAAACAACATACGACCTATTATTGGTTTTTATTTTACCTATGACTAGGAAAGTATGGTGAAGTAGTTGTAACACCTACATTGTAACACTTAGTTCGCAATAAACGTTTTGACTTTGACTTTGATTAATATTCATGGTGCAAACGAAACTAGTCTCCTCTGCACCATTGATGGTGCTGGTCAATGGTGCATACGCCAAAAGTATGGTGAAATAGTTGTATTAATATTCATGGTGCAAACGAAACTAATTTGTCTCCTCTGCACCATTAATGGTGCAGGCTAATGGTGCATACGGTACAGCGGGAAACTTATTACTAAAATCTGCAATTCTGCATTTCTACAGTTTGTTAATGACGCACGGGCGCATCCGCTGCATTAGTCAGCGATTACGTTACTCAGGCAATATCCTAACTCTAGCCGGGAATTTTATTCGTACAGTCTTATCTTTACGCCGAACTTACTACTATTTATTATTGTAGCATATTGGGGTGCTACAATAATAAATAGTACCTATTACGTTAGGTAAATAATGTAGTTACGTCTGTGATGTATTAGATGGCTCAAAGTGAGGATTAATGATAGTGCTATATAAAGGATGTCCTGGAGATATATTGAACTGTTTTCCTTCTCTGGAGTCGATACGAGTTACGTGAGACTTATTCGGCTTATTATATTAGCGGCGCTGCACGCTGTGAGGCTGGCACAGGAGCGTGGAGATTGGCACAAAAAAGAGAGGCCTATGCTCAGTAGTGGGCGAAGTCGGGCTGTGGATGATTGCCCCCGGGCGCATCTTGGTACGCAACATGTGAGAATAATACTTAATTACAGTAAAACAATGATGTTTTTTTATTAGGTACTTATTTTCTTTCATGGAGGCTATAATTAACAATTGTTTAGGTACTTTGTGTGGTTATTAGGTACTTTTCAATTGATATTTTTGCAAGTAAAGGATTTAAAAACAATATTAATTCTTACTCAATCATTTGGCTAAGTCTGGAATAAGGTCCATTTTAATATGACAAATAAGTTGAACGTTTTATCATCTGCCAGTTTTTCCAGACTTAACAGCACACGACGTTGTCATAACAATGCTTGCGGATGTCAGATTAATAGACACAATTATTGATGGACGCATTTATAACAATATTGTATTAATTAGATTCACCGAGATTATGATAAACTACAATATATGGACTCGATTTGCATATCTATGTAGGTTGAGATTTTCCTTGTTTTGATTCCTAGCCAGACATGCAGTTCGAATTTATGTCGTAAGCAGTACGTGTAATATAACCACCCTAAAACCGGAAGTAACGAAAGACAACATGCCAGATTAAAGAAATATTTCTACGCGAGATGACAAAAATTTACAAAAAACGCTCATGTTCTATATAAAGGGATACCTACCAATGTCTTTCTTTGTAGAAAAAGGATAGAAGTGATCAGAATGGCAACTCTGTCACCGTAGGGGAGGAGTGGGCGGGGCAGGTTAAAAATTCCCTCTTTTAATTTAAATTAACATGAAGTCTTCTAACTGTAGATAAATGATATTAAATAAAAATAACATTTTATTCATCGTAAATGAACAATTGAACAATACAATATAACATATTCGATGAGCCACAAACTAAGAGTCAGTGTCACTTGTAAATTGTGGCTCTGGAGTACAAATTTTACAAATTTGTAGAGGTTAAATTACAGTTTGAGGATGTAAGATAAAGTCTATATTAAAAGTCGTTTGATTCGCTAAGTAAAGCCATTTTTAAGTGTTATAATATAAAGATGAAAACCGAAACTCAGTGAGGTGATCTTATGTATAATGTTTGTTGTTGCAAGAGATTTCATTTCTTTTATGTTACAGAAGATTATTCCATGAGACAAATTATGTAATATAGAATTGTTTGAGTGCCTGTGTAGGGATGTGTGCGTTAGTGTTAAAATTGGAGAGTTAAGATGTGTGCATTTGAGTACAAGCCCTTGTAAGAATTGGAGTAAATTTAGTACAATAAACAAACAATAAAAATATTTAGGAAATATTAAATTCAGAGAGGAACATAACAGGTGCCTACGTATGGGGTGCTCTGGCTCGCTAAGCCTCTGTGTGTACAGTTGAGATGGGTAATGGCGCAATGAGTCATGCTGGTTCCTACTGGCGGTGGCGGGGGTTAATTATTTATTGCTAAAATTAACAGTTCCATTTTTGATCCAGCAATCCTTGTAGCCGCATTCCTTCAGACGTGAATTTTATTTTCTGCCCACGGTATCAATATTCTATAATTATAGTTTTTACTGTTATATTTTTTGTTTTATTCTGTTGCCTTACCTATTTTTACAAAATTGTGCATGCCATGAAACATAATACTATTTTAATCAATCTAAATCTACTTAATGTAAAATTTAAATCAATTTTAAATAAAATTCTTATAAAATCAAAGCTAATTATTATGAAATGTAAAGCAAAATGATATACAATTTCAAATTATAATCGACCTTATGTGATACTATGTAACTCAAAATTATATACAAGCTTTAATGTTATCTTATTAATTTATTTCACTAGCTATAAATGTAGTATTAGAATTCATTGGATTCCACAATGTATCAAGTTTTACAAAAGAACGCGAGATCTATATAAATTTGTTGCAATACACTCTGATAATGGATAGCACTGATAATTTGTTGATTTACTACCAGAACTGTAGGGGAATTAGAACTAAGCTACACTCGTTGCTCGTGAATATCTTGGCATCCTCATGCACTGCGTGAACTTCAATCGGCCTCACTCGATATTCTCAATAGCCTACATTATAAGCCCTCGGCTTGTATTGAGCACCTCATGGTGGCACTGCCTTGCAAAAACGATAAACATAAGATAAATGTCATCAGCGCAGTGTACATCCCGCCGGGGACCAGCTCCGATGTCTATACGTCTCATTTTGATTTTCTACAGGACACCTTAAATGCACCTAATGTCATGAATGTTTACATCGTTGGTGATTATAATCTTCCTAATGTCACGTGGAGCACGATAACGGCGGGGCATAAGGCCTGTGTGGCATGTGTTTGTACAAACCCTATATGCTCGGAACTGACGCATTTCATGTATTCGCTAGATGCTCACCAATATAACAGCACGCCTAATAGTTGAGGAAAGACCTTGGATTTGTTCATCTCGAACGCTTGCTGTTCGACTGGCCTCCTTAAAGATCCGTTATTACCTGTCGACCCCCATCACCCCCCTTTTGTTATAACCGCACCTGTTAGCTTATCTACACAAATGATGAAAAGAAAACCGATTAATAAATATAATTTCCGTAAAGCTAATTACGATCTCATTAACAAACATATAGACGAGGTCAATTGGTCCGCGCTGTTCGACAATCTATCATCGGAAGAGGCAGTGGAGGCTTTCTATAGTGTTTTGAGTGACATAATTAGCCCTCTAGTCCCCCCTGCAAGGACTAGATCACTTGACTTCCCAATCTGGTTTACGCCACAATTAATTAAAATATTTAAAACGAAGCAACGTCTTTGGATTAAGTGGAAAAAATACAGCAACGTCAAAGACTATAATAACTTCTCCGAATGTAGGTCTATCTTCAAAAATATGTGTAAAACCTGTTATTCCACTTATATTAACTCGGTCGAAGATAGTCTGTCTAGTAACATAAAGCATTTTTGGTCCTATATTTCTAACCGTAAAAGTAAGTCGGGCATTCCGTCCATGATGCAGTACCAGAATGTCAAGTCAAGTGATCCTGATGTTGTCTGCAATATGTTTTTGGACTTTTTCTTGTGCTTATTTGAGCCCGTATCACCAACGCTCATCACGTGGGATCCGCCGCAACAGTGCGCAGAGAACGGTAGCTTAATTAGTAAGTTGCATATAAATAAATCAAGAGTACCCAGCGAGTTAAAACGGTTGGACCCCTCTAAGGGAGCAGGTCCAGACGGTCTTCGCGCGGCCTTCTTTAAGGCTACGGCTGATAGTATTTGTGAGCCGATCTATATCCTTTTTAATAGATGTCTGCATGAAGGTGTGTTCCCGGAGCTGTGGAAGCGAGCTAACATTACCCCAGTGCACAAGGGTAGCTCAAAGCATGACGTCGAACAATATAGACCCATCTCGATTCTGCCGACCTTGCTAAAGCTTTTTGAAAGACTAGTCCATAACGAGATTTACCCTCTTTTGCATAATATTATCATTCCTGAACAACATGGGTTTGTTAAGCGCCGATCTACGACATCTAACCTGCTGATATTTGCTGATTACGTTTTTGAAAGTATTGATAGGCGATTACAAATAGATGCGGTCTACACCGATTTCAAAAAAGCTTTTGACAAGGTCGATCACGAAATTCTCCTGAGTAAAATTGCTTACAATGGAATACGCGGAAATTTGTTGCGTTGGTTTGTGTCTTACCTCGAAAACCGTTCTCATAAGGGTTGTGGTTAATGGTCATCAGTCTGTCTCTGTTAATATTACTTCCGGAGTTCCACAGGGCTCTATTCTGGGACCGCTATTGTTCATTATTTATATCAACGATATTAAGAAATGTTTTAAAAAGTCAAAATTCTTGATGTATGCTGATGATTTGAAGGCGTTTCAAGCGATACGTACTATGGACGACTGCCAGTCATTTCAGGAGGACCTAAACGGACTAATTGCCTACTGTATTGAAAATAAGCTGCATCTTAGTATCTCCAAGTGTAACTACATACACTTTACAAAGAAATATTTTAACGTCAATTTCAATTACCACCTTAACTGTATCCTCTTAAATAATATTTCAATAGCGAAGGATCTAAGTGTTCTCTTTGATGGCAAACTGTCCTTGAACCAGCATATTGAAGTCATAGTCAATAGTGTTTTTAAAATGTATGGATTTGTAATGAGATCTTCAACAGAATTTAAGCGTTCCTCTTATCTCTATCTGTATAAGACGCTTATTCGCTCTCAGTTAGAATACGCGGTCCCTAATTGGAACCCCTTCTACCAAAAGTACGTAGTTGGAATAGAAAGGGTCCAGCGCAAGTACCTCCGTGCTATGTACTACAGATGTTATGGGACTAAGACTAATCTGTCATACTCCCAACTTCTTGATAAGTACAAGCTTATCAATCTGGAGAACTGGCGCAAATACCTGGAGGCCAACGTGCTTCATGATATTGTTCATAGTCATTTTGATGCCATTAATCTAACGAGTAAGCTGTGTTATTCTGTCCCCCGAACAGTTCATGTGCGTCAAGTTTGTGCACGTACTCTGTTCGCGCTAAATTCTTGTCGTACGAACTCTGGCTTACGCTGCCCTACTCATAGAATGTTGGAATCCTATAATTCAAATTTTATTGATATTGGTATATTTGCATGCTCGAAAAATAATTTTAAATCTAATATTATGAAATTTTTATCTTAATTGTAATTATATTATGTTTTATTTTTTTATTTATTGCATAATTTAAGTAAATGGAATTGTTTTTTTATCTGATTTAGTTTTGTAGCTATAGCTAGCTTTATAGTAACTTATTTATTTATTTCAAAATATTTGTTAATTTTGGTAATGCTCGTCTAGTGGCCACCACTGACATTTAAATATGTCTTAACTGCGGATAATGCAGTGGACTGCAACATTACTACTTAAAGTTTTGTTAACCTTGTGTATTGTAGGTACATGTTGTAGTGGTTTATTATCCCTTAATAAATAAAATAAAATAAAATATTCGTGATGGATCGGAAGTCTTCGGGCAATCTCGAGAAGATCGTGTCCTTGATTTCGGCAATCGGCGCTTGCCATCCAGCGGAGTTACGCGCGTGCCACAAGGTGGAATTATTTTGATTTCGCGTACCGTCTCTTTTTCGGGAGGGGGAAAAGAGCTTTACCTGGGCACACGTTTGGTATCAGATTATTATTCATTCACATTTTTATTTGTTTATACTGCACTCCACAATAGTTTTTATCACTGTAGGTTACAGGTCAAAGGTCCTTGTGTTTTTATATTTTTTGGGAGAAAATTGGACACGTCCACTCCTCAAACACTCTACTCTACACACTGATGTGTAGGTAATAAAAGAAAAATCCTACTATCGACAATACACAGTATTCTGTTCAATCCTAAAACCCCATTTTATCTTAAAGAACGTTTCAAGTTCCTGCATGACACGCATATTAGGTATCTGAGATCATCGGAAAACTTAAGACTTAAAACTTAACTTAACTGCATCCCACCAGTTTTTATGACAAAACTTTTACAGTTCAAGCAGTACGGCTATGGAATGCCTTGCCCGTGTCGATAAAGGCTCCCGCAAATAGGCGCGACGCGACAACGCGACACAAAGGCGCCGCATGTCGCGCTGCACGCGGTGCCTTTGTGTCACGCTGTCGCGTCGCAACAGTGTGCACGAGTCTTAAGGAGTACTAAATCTTTGACCACTTTTAAAATTCTGGTTAAAAACACTTCTCCCTTTAATCTATCCAAAGGTTGTCTGTAAAAGATCTCATTTAACGATAAGACCACTGGGCGGTCCTCCGTCCTCGGTCTACCTTTATATCTGTAACTTTTATCGTGTCAAAACTCAAAACTCAAAGCATTTATTTCAAATAAACCAATTACAGGCACTTTCGAATTGTCAAGGGATCGGTCAGTCAGAAAGATGAAGCTAGTTACCCATTCGAAAGCGTAGTAGGTACCTATGGAGAAGAACGTGCAAGAAACTCCATGGACACTCTTTTAAATCAAAATATGGTTACAAAAACTTTTTTACAAAAAAACAACCGACTTCCAAAAAAAAACACTAAAAGACGTGAAAAATAACTTTTGTTTCGGAAGTCGGTGCCTTTGGTTTTGTATTTCCGTTTTTAGCCACCGACTTCCGAAACAAAAGTTATTTTTCACGTCTTTTAGTGTTTTTTTTTGGAAGTCGGTTGTTTTTTTGTAAAAAAGTTTTTATTTTTCACTTTTTAGTTGCGGTACCTACCCCACACAAATTCGTATTCCACTAATTGGTATGTAAATAACAGTGACAGCAAATTATCAACACATCATCAATATAAACTAAGTGGAAAAAATATGCAGTATTAAGGATAACTCAAAAACTACTAGTCAGACCCTGATCAAATTTAAATGGGACCACATGTGAAGCACCAGCTATCAAATAAAAAAAGAATCATCCAAATCGGTTCACCCAGAAAAAAGTTATGAGCTAACACACATAAAAAAAAAAAAAAAACTTTTTTACAAAAAAAAAACAACCGACTTCCAAAAAAAACACTAAAAGACGTGAAAAATAACTTTAATTTCGGAAGTCGGTGCCTTTGGTTTTGTATTTTCGTGTTTGGCCACCGACTTCCGAAATTAAAGTTATTTTTCACGTCTTTTAGTGTTTTTTTTGGAAGTCGGTTGTTTTTTTGTAAAAAAGTTTTTATTTTTCACTTTTTAGTTGCGGTACCTACCCCACACAAATTCGTATACCACTACTTGGTGTGTAAATAACAGTGACAGGAAATTATTAACACATCATCCATATAAACTAAGTGGATAAAATCTGCAGTATTAAGGATAACTCAAAAACTACTAGTCAGACCTTGATCAAATTTAAATGGGACCACATGTGAAGCACCACCTATCAAATAAAAAAAGATTCATCCAAATCGGTTCACCCAGAAAAAAGTTATGAGCTAACACACATAAAAAAAAAAAAAAAAAAAAAAAAAAAAAAAAAACATACAGGCGAATTGAGAACCTCCTCCTTTTTGTGAAGTCGGTTAAAAAACAACCGACTTCCAAAAAAAACACTAAAAGACGTGAAAAATAACTTTTGTTTCGGAAGTCGGTGCCTTTGGTTTTGTATTTTCGTTTTTGGCCACCGACTTCCGAAACAAAAGTTATTTTTCACGTCTTTTAGTGTTTTTTTTGGAAGTCGGTTGTTTTTTTGTAAAAAAGTTTTTATTTTTCACTTTTTAGTTGCGGTACCTACCCCACACAAATTCGTATTCCACTAATTGGTATGTAAATAACAGTGACAGCAAATTATCAACACATCATCAATATAAACTAAGTGGAAAAAATATGCAGTATTAAGGATAACTCAAAAACTACTAGTCAGACCCTGATCAAATTTAAATGGGACCACATGTGAAGCACCAGCTATCAAATAAAAAAAGAATCATCCAAATCGGTTCACCCAGAAAAAAGTTATGAGCTAACACACATAAAAAAAAAAAAAAAAAAAAAAAAAAAATACAGACGAATTGAGAACCTCCTCCTTTTTGTGAAGTCGGTTAAAAAAAAAAACATACAGACGAATTGAGAACCTCCTCCTTTTTGTGAAGTCGGTTAAAAATATAGGTTACATCGTTCATGTTGAAATTATGCATGTGAGAACGATGCCGAACGTTAAAAGCGTCCGTATTAAAAAGACAAAAGCAATTCAAATATTAAATTAAAATAAGCCGTGGCAGCTAAGAAATGACCAGTCCCCACTGACGGCGCCCGTTCACGAACATGAAGCATGGATCAGCACCATTCAGCTCAACCATTTTGAAGGGAACTTAATGATCCAACACACACGCCACCACCAGCGAGACCTTAGAATGAGCATGACATACTCTCAGCCGCCAGCGCACATTCAAGTCAATGAAAGAAAAACCTATTAAATGGTTGCTTTATACTAGGTACATAGTACTCACACATGTGCTATGCAATTATACAATACTAAAACATTGAATTTATACATTGC
Source organism: Griposia aprilina (assembly GCA_916610205.1). Lineage (NCBI taxonomy): Eukaryota > Metazoa > Arthropoda > Insecta > Lepidoptera > Noctuidae > Griposia > Griposia aprilina. Next base: position 1,180,160 of record OU744294.1, on the reverse strand, counting down.
AAAGATAGTTTTTAAAAATCTTCAGCAGCTCCAACAGTAGTTTCAAATGCTAATCAATTAGTTTATGCGCCCTTGTGGAGCAGGACCAGTGTTGAGCAAAGCATTTTTATCAGCGATGTAATCCCCCAACTTATAATATGCTTGGCTGCATAGTGTGCGTTTTATACAACATTTGAATTTAGTTTCAATCAATTGAAGAATATGAGGAGGTGTACATAATAAAGAGTGTTCTATTCTATTCTATACACATCCATGCTCTCTCTACCTTTTCGTCAATTTCAGGCTGCATCACACGTCCTCTGTGGCACAACGGTAATGTGTTTCAGTCCCAACCAGCTGGTCACCACATGGAGAGACGAACCTGTGTCAGCCGAGTTATTTTGTAAAATCCCACCGTGAAAAATCTGGTGAAAGGAGCTGTCATTCTTCGTGATGCTAGGGATAGACAGTTTACTTCACCTGAGTTTTCACGGTGAGATTTAAGACGGAAGTGCCAGGTCACCCGTGAAATTCAATTTTTCTTACGTTTTTGCAATTTGCAGGTCAATATCAGGTTATATTCTGATCTAAATATGATTCGCGGCTGTATCAAATATTTATTTATAGAATTATAATCCTAAAAATCATTAATACGAGTACAACTTTCTAAGTTCATATTACCCTATTGAATGACTATTTCATGAAATCATGACTTTGAGGCCATTTCTAACTTAAGGAGTTGTATTGCTGATCCTAATGATTATAATTCTGTAAAGCATATTTGATATGGTCGCGAATTATATTTTAATCAACATACAACTGGACACTGACCTAGAAATAGCAAAAAACGTAAGTACATTTGAATTTCGCGGGCTACCTTAGCGCTACCTTGAAACGCACTGCAGATCAGTCACATTCTATCTGTCTATTTGTCTGACGAGATGCGTGCACATACACAAAACAATCCTATCAGTGACGTATGATAGGTTTATAAGACCGCAGCCTATACAAAGACCAATTGTTTTTTTAACCGACTTCAAAAAAAGGAGGGGGTTCTCAATTCAACTGTTTTTTTTTTTTCTTATGTGTGTTAGCTCAGAACTTTCTTCTGTGTGAACCAATTTATATGATTCATTTTTTGTTGGAAAGGAGTTATCCCAAGGGTAGTCCCATAATAAGGAAACCAGGATTTGATGATGGCATACCAGAGAAATCGAGGGGAACCTTCGAAAATCGTAGAGACGACTAGTGCGTTTGTTATTTTTTTCATTAAGTATTTAAAGCACTACAATTTAATGAAGGTCTGGAGTCGATCTGATGATGGAGCCGAAAGACAGTCGAGGGAATTCCTCAACGATTTACAGCAGTTACCTTGTGTTTGGGCTTGATTAATTTATATTGATGAGAACTTTACACCTAGATGGGTTGTGACTGTCATTAGGGGTCTGATGATAAAGGCGAACGATAGTTAAGGGAACTCCTCAACGGTTTACAGTAGCTACCTTGTGTTTGAACTTAATTCATTTATATTGATGAGAACTTTGCACCCATATGTGTTATAAGTGCCATTACAGGTGTGATGATGGAGACCATATACAGTCGAGAGAATTCCTCAACGATTTACAGCAGTTACCTTTTGTTGGGCTTACTTCATACGGTTCAATACGCCAAAATATTCAGTTCTTACAAAAATAATACCTAATTAAGATTGAAGTTTTACATAGGACAACCACTACCTACTAGTCACGCTCATGCGTCAATTTGAGACTGAATTTAAGTTGCGTAATCGCGTTATTTCTAGCAATGCTCTTTCGTTGGTTGCTAAGCAATTTATGCTTATCACAATGCATATGGTGAAATGGAGCTGATGGTTACTTCACCATCAGATTTAGTGCTTCTGGTTTTTACCAAGAGAACTCTTCAACAATAAACTCCTCAATTCCTTGCATCGGGAAAAGAAATATTTTGTTAAAGGTGATGAGCAGTTGACATTAGGCTATTGTAACTTAGATAAATTACTATCTAACCCACTAAAAAGTGAAAAATAAAACCTTTTTTACAAAAAAAACAACCAACTTCCAACAAAAACATTACAAAGTGAAAAATAACTTTAATTTCGGAAGTCGGTGGCAAAAAAACTAAAATATTGTATTTTTGTTCCCATGTAAACATACTTTCTCCTTCCGTTTGATGTTCATAAAGAATGAACTAGATGGTAACCTTGTAATAAGTTTTATGCAAACGTTTGTACTTTTAGATCTTTGGTTTTTTGTTTCACACAATTTTGGAGCGCATTGGCAGCACTCACCTACTTCCCGACCCTACGCCCAAAACACGCAGGGTTTATTTTATTTTCTAAAACAGAAAAAAGACACATTAACCACTGTATGAATCGAATTATCTTACAATTTTACAAATACAACAAGTTGTTTCTACGTCTGTGTCCTGACATCTCCATCAATATGCAAATTGGACGCGAAGGATTTACATACAGATTAGTTTCGAGTGTAAGATCCGTGATCGCAATAATGAAACTATCGGTGCAACTGATACTGCGAATCTAGTTGGTAATTGTTGCACAGACACTGATTGTCAATGTAATTATAACATTAACGGTTGGCTCAACTGGCTGCGTGCCCGGCAGACTTAATGGCTTAATCAATTGCTTGATTTTTGCTATGATCAAGGGTGTTGCTATGACCTCTGAATGAGAAGATTGTAATATTTTTATTTATTTTATTATTCATAAATACACGGTAAAATACATGGAGAATCGAAACTAACTTAATTTTACCTTAAGTTTAGGATTATTCTTCCTTAGTATTTTGGTGCCCAATTAGTTTCCAACTAAAATGAAGCAGTAATTCAACAGCTCACAAAGGTAGGTGAAAAAACTTGAATATCAATATCAGTAATACCTGTTAGAACACGTGAATATCGATATTAGACGTATCTTTGACTGATAACATCTGTATGTGACAATCAGGGCTTATATAATAATAACCTTCATTCATTTCTGCTCTATTATCCCTGATTGCATTATCAAAACTACAATCAGTTTACAAATGTTAGCGTGATTGTGAATTAAATTGCTAGCTCAGCGTTTATCTACTCTTTCAAGATGATTATGTAAATTCAGGGACATTAATTGTTTACCAAATTGATTACCAACTAAATTTTTCCGTAAATTCAAATCACAATAGCAGTTGTGATTTGACAGTTGTATGAAATGACTTATAACAAGGCAAACTGACGTAGAGTGTCAATTTGATGAATAATTCATTTCGCTAACTATATTATTCGGAAAGTAATCTTACCTTATCCAGCAAGGTAGCTATGTTGTTATTTACGGTTTTTTCATTTTATTTCTAAGAGTTCCACGTGTAGAATGAGATAAGATTTTTCTGCAGATTAAGCTTATTTTTCCATTCATTCTTAACTTTAAACGTTTGCTTTAAATACATATCAAATCTCTTGAAAGTACGGCACTGTTATCTACTTCAACAATCGCTCAAAAAGTTTACATTTAATTTGTTCAAAATCACATAAATTTTCACGTACGACCAGTGGCAGTTGTCATGTAGAATATACTCGTAGCTTACCTATGTACGAAAAAAAACATTTAGCACAATACATCACTGGGTTCTGTGGGAGACATAGTCATTAGCTGCGATCATGGCCAGCAATGGATGTAGAATGGATCATTGGAGGAATATTGACGGTTTTTCACAAATTACTGTGTGATTGTCACAGTAGCAAAAAAAAAATTGTTGGAAAGGAGAGTGCATTTGAAAAAAAAAAAATGCCACGTATCAGCTAGGCTTTTATGCTATTTTCTATATTCTAATCTACATCTAAATTCCGTTGAAAAGGGTTGAGCTGAATGGTGCTGATCCATTCGTCATGTTCGTGAACGGGCGCCGTCAGTTGGGACTGGTATCTCTTAGCTGTCACGCCTTACTTAAATTTCTGAACTGTATTTTCTTTTTGTTTTTATCTTTTGAATTACGGTGGCTTTTAATGTGCACGTCTTCCTACATCGTTCTCACATATGTAATTTCATAATGAATCATGTACTTAACCATTTTTATAACAATATTTTGATTTAAATGAGTGTCCGTGGAGTTTCTTGCCCGTTTTTCTCCATAGGTACATAATACGCTTTCGAATGAGCAACTAGTATCATCTTTCTTTCTGACCGACCTTTTGACAATTCAAAAGTGCCAGTAATTGGTTTATTTGAAATAAAGGCTTTGAGTTTGAGTTTGATAGACATAAAATTAGAATACATGCTGTGAAAATGCATTCCTTGCAAACTTACTATGAATGATGGGCTGAGAAATGATGTGATAGATAAGGCAACGGTGCGATTAAAAAAAGATACAAGCGTAGTGACAAAAATTTAAAAGAGAATGCTTAGCCCTTTTGATCATGTTGAGAGGACGAATGAAAGGAGACTAACAAAAGATATTTTCAAGGCAGAGGTGAATGGAAACGCCGGGACGGGGCGCCTTAGGAAGAGCTAAAGTGACTTTCTAAGTGAAGTGATGTTCTTCAGAAAGGTCAGGTGCGTAGTAGTCGCAACGGCGCGGCGGCGGCGTGCGTGTATGATCAGATGTATGAAGGTAAAAGACGCAAAAGGAGTATGTAGGTATCGTAGCAGGTGGCCTGTAGTTTCTGCCTATTCCCATGGGAAGAAGGCTTGAGTTTATTAATGTATGTAATCTACATCAGACACTAATCAAATAAGTCTAATTATGCACACACAAATATTTTAATATTACTATGCATACACTGCAGTTGATTGACACGATTCTTATCGAGTCTGATATGGTTTCCATTCATTTTTTCGTGGAAACTTTTACCCACTTTTGTCTAGAGCAGATAAACTGAAATACACAAAGTCTGCATTTTTTGAGTATATTGTACATAATCCATACTAATATTATAAGTAAATGGGAAAGTAACTCTATTTGTCTGTCGGTCTGTCTGTTACCTAAACGGATTTGGGTGAAATTTGGCACACGGATACACCTTGACCTGGGTTAGGATAAAGGATACTTTTATCCCAGTCCACAGTACGCTCCCGTGTGATAATTTCCGACCACCACGCTGGCGATCAGCGGGCAAGTGCTAGTATTCAATAAAAGAAAAGTCGTATTCACAAATTAACATGATTCTTACCTACATCATTAAACATTGTAAAATTTAGGATAACGTTTACACTACTTAACTTTACAAGCACGATTTGAGCAAGATTAAATTGCAAATAATTTGAAGAAAGACTAGAGTATGTAATTGTTTCAATAAAACTTTAATAATTAATATTTTTATTAGGCAGGCTTTTACGAGCAGTCATTTGCAGAATGTTATTGTCTTAGATAACGTGTAAAACTTTGTATAAATGTGACAATATAAGTACTTTGCTGTCTGTGCAAGATTGACAACACACTTGAGATAAAAAGTTTTTGTATTCAAACTTGACATGGCCAAAGTAGACAGATTACTTTATTCTTTTATGGGAATACTACATTTTTTTTTTAATTTGGTTCAATTTTGTTGATTTGTTTACATGTTATTTATTTTTATAAAATTAAATTTTATTTTAATTGTAAAACACTGTGTAATGTATTGATTATTGGTTTCTAAAATATATAAATTGATAATCATTAGGTATATGAAATTAAAATACAAATCGCTTTATATGAATTTTCTTACATAAAGTATGAACTTGTTCAACATTTACCTAAGTGCTTAAATAGAAGCCATTAACTTCATTTGGATGAAGACATTTCGGTCTTATTAGTAAATATATAAGCTTCAAACTAATGAATAATATTGATACCTTGTCTGCGAACCTAAAATTAATCAGTGCTAAATTTTCTGAACGTGGTTGCATTCTCTGTTATATTTCTTATCACTGTAGTGAGCGCATATATACTCTGTAAATATTGGAACAAAACAGTAGCAATAACGATACTGAAAGATATTGTAAATAAATATTTGTCTGAAACATAGAGATAAAGATTAACGAACTTTACTTAGACTATATTATGAAGTGGCTGTAGATATTTCTACTGACTGAATAATGTGAGTGAGGAAAGTCATTCAATGGTTGGTTGGCTGAATGGGTTTGTCTACTTATGTATTAATTAGCTTTAGCCCGCGAATTTTTCGGCGTGGCAGTTGTAAGACAGCATAATAAATATACTAAAATAAGCGCCACATTTTTATGAAACTTCCCTTTATGATACGTTTGTAGTTTTGATCTCAGCAGCCAAAATATGTATACAGAAAGTCAGGACTGGTGCCGCGGGAGCAACTGACGTATAGTTGTTCGTGTGAGAAGCAGCTCGTCCTGAGGTCGATACCCGCAGCCATCAGAAGTCATTTCCAATTGCGTGCGAAGTTTTTCGGTTTCAGTGAATTTATAGACGTATGGGGAAAAAGGTATAAAGTTCACTCGTACCGCCATAGAAAAGGGAGGATCCTCCGACCAGACGGGTGTTGTGTCTGGTGCAACTTGGGCAACTGCCCAACGATTGATGTCGGGACGTTGTATATCTAGTTACGCAGTAAACTCTGCTTGCGCGATGCAGGACTTTGCGTGACGTCAGTGTAATGCGTAGATCGCATGTGACGATGTAGATACCGCTACAAATTAATGAATGCCTACCTTCCTGCATATTACTACCTAATGGCACAACACTGTTACACTGATGCAATATTACATATTTTTCCTGACGAACAGCTATCACTAAAATAATATAACAATAGTTTGTAAACACATGGGATTTCTAATAAACAGTCCCCTTACTATAGATACCTATTTATTTTATTATAACATAAGAAAAGAAGAGGACTAAACTTTATGTTTTTCTACGAACTATCTTAGAACAGTTTATTAAAATGTTATAAAAGAAGTACAAAAATGATCAATTTATTTTAGGGAATCAAACTTATTTTATTGAAAAGGAATAACAAACAGCTACAATATAAAACATAAAATACACAAAACACGAAGACAATATTGCAACCCACATAAAAAAAACGCTAGGTTTACAAATATCGTTTTTTAACCTGCTACGATCCTTACATACTCCTTTTGCTTTTGCTTTTTTTAAGGCGTTTATGTGTATGTGTTAAAATAGCCGTTTTTATATTATTATGTCATGATTGACTGCTTAGCTCCGTAAAGGTATAGCGAGATGATAATCTTTTTACCCGACTGCGCTACGCAAAGGAGTGGTAATGTGTTTATCAGCCTTATATGTATGTATGTATGTATTTTTGTATGATAAATGATAGATGATTTTATTTCTGTAAATAGGTTTGTACAAACACTTTTACACGTCAATCATATTTTAAAACTAGATGAGGTCGGCGTTTCCTATCTGACTACTCTGAGAAGAAAGGCCAAAACAAACTCAGAGGTCACAGTCTCTTTTAAAGTCCAGACATAATCTTGGTCAGATCATGTGAAGACCATGTAGATTTGTCTGAAATGGTCTTTTGAGGAAAAACCACACAGATTGAGTGGACCTGTCCAGTCAGTGCACGCATTTGTCAGTAATCATGCATATCAACTCAGAACTTAAGGAGCTCAACGATTCGACGAACAATACCAAAGAAAGGACATTTGGGTAGGCCACAAAAATTACTCAAACTGCCAGACTAAGATTAAAACTACCTGAGAGGGGAAAAAAAAGCATCAATGACCCACATAGTCTTCACATTCACAATATTAAAATGAATATCATGTATTTCATCTAGCCTGCATGCTACTCACATTCACAGACCGGTTTCTCTTTAAATGTCATCAAAAAATCACAATAATTATGTTATGTCATGTAAATCAATAAAATGTTCCTTTGAAGCACTATACAGAACAAACGCCTGGGCCGATTTTTATGATTCACACGTCGATCCTCTTAGTTCGGCGAGTGTCATTATAGACATACTTTAGTGAAAATTCAATATGGCGACTACTGGACGCCATATCGTGAAAATGAAAAAAAATAAAGTCAACAAACTATGTGAAGTGGGGTATCACAACTGAACAGTCGGGATCCATTGAAAAAATGAGATTGGCCGTCGAATAATGGATCCAGACTGTTCAGTTATTATGTTGCATTATTAGAATATATTTTATTTTCTTCAATAGTATTCATTCAATAATATATTATAGAATTCTAGACCATCTAAGTGCTTGTTTTTTTCTTTTCAGTTTTTTTTTATTACGAGAACATATGTACGTAGTTTGGTTCACTTTTTACGCAGTCGGGTTTTTTGATTTTTTCAATGTTTTTATATTAGGATAAATCTGTAACTATCTGTTATATTTATTCCCTTTTCAGGTCAGTGAAGTAATGGAATAATTCGACTGTTGTCATACACTGGTATATTGTGTTCTCTCATCTCAATCTACGAAATTTATGATGACTTTTCTAGTACTCGACCGTCAGTTGGTTCGGTAGAGTTTTTAATCCTTGTGGATTGATTAGCATCAAAAAAGGTTTTTGTAAAAATTGCCCATTTACTGCTGTCTGTACATTTTTTCAAAATCTGTGAATCTAGATAAAAATAAATTAAAAAAGTTAAGGACAGGCTCCTAAGAACGTTTTCTTGTAACGACAACGATTAAGGTACCTACCCTTATTGCCCCATCTCAAAAATCCACCCTGTATATGTCATGATTGACTGCTTAGCTCCATAAAGGTGTAGCGTTATGATAATCATTTAAAGAGTTAAATCGGTAACTATCTACAATATCCTAACCTTTTGGAGCCTCTTTTTATAATTTTCGGAGAATAATAAGGACAAAATGCAATATTGCTCATCCCCATAGCAAATAGCGGGATAGCTTTTCTCTGCCGCCATCTTGGATTTACATTTTGACGTCACTATCGACAGAACCTTTGAAAACTATGAAAACGACACCCATGATAATAAAAAAATATACCCTACAGACTGACCAAACTTATAGGGAATATATATACAAAATTTGGACAGAATCTATTAAGATCTATTAAGATTTATTCATTCGCGTAATGGTGGAAAATACATTTAGATAAACACGCAAATATTCCCAAAACTATATTTTCGGTATAAGAATAGTTCCCAGACCTCATAACCATTGGGCACGCCACAATTGCGGCGGTAAGTCCCCTCTTTGAGCAGTGGCTTGAGAGGCGCCACGGCGTCCTCACCTTCTGCCTGACGCAGGTCCTCACCGGACATGGTTGTTTTAGAAGATTCCTGTTTCGTATAAGGCAGGAGGAAATGCCCGGGTGTTACCACTGTGTGGATCGCCGGGAGGACATGGTGGAGGTCTGACTAGCTTGGGCGGAGCACCGCCGTGTCCTCGTGGGGGCGATCGGCGGCGGCGATCTCTCGCGTCCGGCCCTAGTCCAGGCCATGGTATGGAGCGAGCGGGCACGGGAATCCGTCCACTCCTTGTGCGTAGCAGTAATGCTCGCGAAGGAGGAGGCGGATCGCGTGAGGGTGAGGCAATCGTTGGACCCTCACTCCCCTAGTCGCCGCAGGAGGAGTCACCCTGGCGTCGGAAGTCGATAGCCGACTCCCGGCCACCGTAGGCGCGGGCTTGCGAACAGCGAGCAATGGGCAGCTCGCCGTCCGGTAAGGACCAGGCCCGGGTCGACGGCGCGTTGTGATCCACGCGCGCCTCTAAGAAATTTCAGCATAACTGATGGGGTCTGATAGGGCCGATGCCTGCCGGGGTCGCGGATTGTTCGAATGAGTTACCGTGGCCCTGGCGCACAGGCAACTGAAGGAACACGGGTGGGTTTTATTCAGTAAGAGTCTGATATGCTCTTCCGTTCCGCCCAGAGCGGGAGAAATCATTTGATGACATCTGACCCAAAAAAAAAAAGTGTAAGTTAATAATATACAGTTTTCACTCCACTACGATTTTATTATAGATTATAAAAATCGACGATTACTAATTCACGTTCTTTCTAAAGAGAATTATAATACCAACCAATATGGTTTGGAAAAAATTACGATCACAATGATCCTTTTCTCAATTAAATCCGGCTTAATGATTAACCCCAGTATTTCTAAAGCAATGCTAAGCCCACATCAATGAAGTTGATACGTAAGCGCACTAGCACCATAGTTCATTACGGATATTCGATATAAGTACAAGGTGGCGGGGACATTCACGCGCAAACTGTAACCATGAATTCAGCACATGATTCTAGACCCCCTAGCATAGAATTTTTTCGGTTAGTCCCCCTATGCTCGACTCGTAAAATACCTGCTAAAAAGTTTTGCTGTGCACGAAATCACATTCGCGGGCAGTGATGAAGAAAACTGTTACAGTGTAATATTTTATTAAACCATTTAAAAAGTAAATTAAGAAAACCTAGTATTTAAATATGTTGTTACAATACACACGAATGTTTATGAATTCAAAGAAAATTAAAGTCATTGTTGTTGAAGAAATGTTATTACAGCATAGACGAGTTTCTCAAAGATAATAGTAGTCGAACTAATATGTGATTATATTTTTAATGACTTTATGTAATCCACCATTCTATCATGACATTACACATTAATGAATTTTATTGACATACTCGTACATTTTTTTTTTAAATTGAATTTATATTATATAATTATTTTGAATGATATTAAGTTAGATTATTATAATTAATATTAAGACTAGAGTCTGGCACACGAAAGTTGATCCTGAGATTTAATCGAAAGTTTTTATATGGCAACATTCTCAAAACGTCAGATGAATGTCATTCGACTTGTAAATTGTCAGACTATTCGTGTGTTTTCATTGATTTTATTGTCGGATTTTAACATAAAAAATGAACAAAACAATAAAAAGTGAGGTGCGGAAGTTATTGTATACTATGATGAATTCATTTGACGAAAAACAACAAAAGAAACAATTTGATTACAATGAAAAACAGCGATGTTTACTTGCGATAACAGACTTTATAGGTTAGTTTATAGACTTAATTTTGATACTGTATACTATATTTTATTTCAAATTAGCCATGTTTACCTTATTCGCATAATTGTATAGTAAATGGTTTATTTGCAGGCAATTTGAATATCAAAGGTACATCAATTAAGGAAACTATTACAAAACTAAATGCTTTGGAAGAGGATGAGCTAATTAAAACCCAGAGTCAGTATTTGGAAGAAATTTCATCAATCACTGGTATGGACATAGTTCTGGAACGAATACTTATAAATGTATAGTACCTACTACCTATTTTATATTTTATTATTATCTTTTTCAGGAGTTAGCGTTCCAACTTTAAAAAGAATAAAAAAGGAAGGACGAGTGAATGATGGAGTTTTTAGTACACCTGGGAAAAAGCGGCCCCATAAGCCCACAGTGTCTAATTTGGATAGTTTCGATATGAATGCTATAAGGAATAAAATTAATGAATTTTACTTAGTAAAAAAACGAGTTCCTACATTGCGATGCTTATTGACTGAACTAAGGGAATCTATTGAGTTCACTGGCTCTCGTGAAACTTTGCGTCGCATATTACATAATAATGGCTATGAGTTTAAGAAAAACAAAAATGAACGATCCTTGCTTCTTGAAAGATTTGACCTTGCAGCTTGGAGACACAAGTTTTTACGAACTATTTCTTCCAAACGTGTAGAAGGTAAACCAATAGTTTATCTAGATGAGACATATGTTCACCAGAATTATAAACCCAAGAAGTCATGGCAGGGCCCTTCAACAACTGGCGTCATAGAAAAGATATCTGCAGGAAAAAGGTACATAATTGTTCACGCTGGTTCAGAAAAAGGCTTTGTACCAAATGCACTTTTATTGTTTAGCACTAAATCAAAAATGGCAGACTACCACCATGACATGAATTCACAAAATTTTAACAAATGGTTAGTGGAAAAACTTTTACCCAATTTGAACAAGCCAAGTATAATTGTCATGGATAATGCAAGTTATCACACTGTGCAAGTAAATAAGCCACCTACGACACAGAATGTGAAAAACAAAATACAGCAGTGGCTTAGAGAAAATAACATTGAGTTTGAAAGTCATTGTACAAAGGCTGAATTGCTTTGTCTGGTTCAGAAACATAAACCGGAGCCAGTTTATGAAGCTGATAAGCTCCTAGAACAGCATGGTCATGAGGTACTGCGTTTGCCTCCCTACCACTGCGACTTAAATGCCATAGAGCTAATTTGGAGTCTTGTCAAATGTAAAATTGCAAGTAGAAATATAAATTTACCATCAGTTGAAGTGGAAAGAATCATAAGGGAATCCTTTGAGTCTGTTACACCAGCAGATTGGAAAAAAAATACTGATCATATTATCCATGTAGAAAATACTTACAAAGAAAGAGATAGAATTACCCATGAAGAAATAGATCGTTTCATCATAAATGTTTGTGAAGATAGCAGCAGCGATTCGGATGCATCACTAGAAATAGACTTTTTAGATTCTGATTTTGATTACGATTCATAAAATAAAGTATTTAATTAATTAACTGTTTATTTTTATTTCTATGTACAAAGTTACATATGCTAAATAGTGTGATGTCTATGAACATCTTCAGCTTCACCTTAATATGCTCTTCTCTGAAGTTTTAATTTTATGGTGGTTTGGCAGCTATTGTCTAGAAAATATGTCAAACCAACGTACTCGTATTTATTCATGAGATAAAACTAATCTGACAATTGAAAAATTGGCTCAACATAATAAAAAATGTATTGTTTTTAATCGAGTATCAAAACTATTTATTCCTACTGTACTCAGTGATACCACACGTGGATTTTTAAATTTGCCGCACTTTTTCAGGATCAACTTTCGTGTGCCAGACTCTAATAATGTTGGGACCAATGTGGAATGTAGTCTTTGTTTTTTCCTGGCTTTGTGTTTTTATTGTGAAAACTACTTTTCGACACAAATGTAAATTTGTTGAGAATAAATAAATAAATAAATATCATATTCTTAATCTTCACTAAATATATTGAAACAGGTCAAGCTTTGTGTTTGTTATGAGAAGCATGTGTCGAACTGTTTTTTTCAGGGTAACCATAACAATGAGCCCTTCCGCGAAACATTACCTGGTCTTTCTCTTTCACTATTATGTAAATAGTCAACAACATGATTGCATTATTATTTTGCAGCTGCAACTTACTGTTATGGGTAATTAGGTTAGTTCAAATCAAATCAAATTATTACTTTTTGCCAACATGGGTAGGGGCATAGATGTTAGACATGTTTTGATAATGCTCTCCATACTCTGCCGTCACTTGGGCATGCAAAATTTTACACATAAATTTAAAATCTATTATCAAAATACCATGCTGAATAACAATAAATATTACAAAATTATTAAATTGGAAAATCATTTTAACCATTACATTTTTCAAAGTCAAGAAGTATCCAGTAGTTAGTTCTTCTATGACAATTTCGGGTGGAAGTTGTTCAAAAGGTTCGCGTCAAAATTTTGAAAATAATTGGTAGTAGACGTGGTGGAAGAAATTTATGACATTCCAGGCACAAATACCTCAAGCTCCGCGAAAACACAATTACAATTATTCCACATGGTATAAATAAAAGAGATTAAATTAAATGCTCTGGGACACTGATTTTGGACAGTAAAAGTCATGCAATAGTTTAAGAAAATAAACACAGCAATCAGTGCGTACCAAATTTTCAAGATAATGAGGCTGAAATAGCCATTAGTGAGTGCAAGAAAGAAGTTGGTACAAATTATATATCGGTACGAAAAACATATGCGAAGGTTAGGAGACATCGGCTACCATCTCTCAGGAAGTGTTCCCGACTACAAATCAGCAGAAAGTAAATTATACAGATACAGAAATAAGACACTTACAGTACAGAAAACACAATTTAACAACCCGGCTGAATTAATCATACCAGAAGAATTTCGTAAATATGTGTTGGTTGATTATTGTAGTGAAGGCGGGACCCGCATAATTATTATTCTTACTTCAACCGAAATTGGGTAGCACACAAATATTAACTAATAGACGCTTACGCATATATGAATAGCGCTATAAATTTTTAACTTAAATTCAAACATTTTTCTTACGAACTGTTCCTTCCATTGTTTACGTAGAATCGAAGAATTTTGTGCATAGCGAAACCTTTTAGTAGGTACTTTTTGAGTCGAGCATAGCGGGACTGGAGCATAGCGGGACTAGAGTATACGGGGATTAGAGCATAGGGGGACTAACCGAAATTTTTCGTCAGATATCGAAAAAAAAAAACTATCATTTCATAGAAAAGTGCAATACCTACGCGGTAAAAATGTACGGTAGACCATTTTTTTTTTTAATAACGTGTTCAGAATTCTGTACTATATCCCCATAGTTACAGGTTGTGCTTCGATGTCCCTGCCACCCTGTATAATGTTTATTGGAATCGGTGCAAATCTAATTTAATACGAGTAGTAGCTAAAATTCGTCACTTGTGGTATTAAGAAAAGTCAAATGACACCTCATGTTTTAAGATTACTAGATCTGTACATTAGTAAGTAATCGAGTAAATAATAACTTTCATTTAGCTATAAGTTTATACAGATTCTTTTGATGAGTCTCTTAAAAAAAATAACGTCTTATCGAATAGACTACTTGGTCACAAATTTAGATCTCGTGAGTGGTGGACATTTGAACCACTCCAACTCAAACTCAAAGCATTTATTTCAAATAAACCAATCACAGGCACTTTTGAATTGTCAAGGGGTCAGTCAGTCAAAAAAATGAAGCTAGTTGCCCATTCCAAAGCGTAGTAGGTACCTACGGAGAAGAAAGGGCAAGAAACTCCACGGACACTCTTTTAAATCAAAATAGTGTTACAAAAAATTGGTTACATAATTCATGTTGAAATTATACATGTGAGGACGATGTAGAAAGACGTGCACGTTATAAGAGTCCGTAATAAAAAAGATAAAAAAAAAACAATTAAAATAAGCCGTGGCAGCCAAGAGATGACCAGTCCCTACTGACAGCGCCCGTTCACAAAAATGACGTATGGATCAGCACCATTCAGCTCAACCATTTTGAAGGGAACTTAATGATCCAACACACACGCCACCACCAGCGAGATATTTGAGTGAGCATGACATACTCTCAGCCGCCAGGGCACATTCAAGTTAATGAAAGACGAACCTAGTAAATGGCGGTTTTATAGTAGGTACATAGTGCTCACTCATGTGCTATTCTATGTTGCCCATTGCCTTTTCGCAGTCTAGTTAAACCTCAAACCGTGTACATAATATTACAGCCAAGGTTCTTTAATTAATACCCTGTGTGTTGACTGCAGTGAGTAATTAACCCGTTAATTTTCGCGTCTCATACATTTTGTTTATGGAATCTGCGGTCTGGTAGTAAAAGCACGAATTTTCAGCTGGAAATTGTACTATTTTGTTTTATTATAAAGAGCTTTTGTTTGAACATACAGATGCTCTTTTGTGGTGATTCAATTTATCCGTTGTAAGCAGGTGGGTTTTGTTCTTGATACATTAGTTGTGGCTTTTCACTTTGACTTTGTATAGTAGTACAAACAGAAGTTCTTTAATAGAGGACTAAATAAATATTTTAGTGATAGATCGTTCAAATCATTTATGCAGATGCGGGTCTTTCATTTATGAATCGTAGGTACTTTGATCTTAGTATACATTTTCAGGCACAGTTTTAATAGTTTTTTTTGATATAGGAACGAAGTGATATCTAAAGATATGACAATCTTATCTTACTATCATCATCAGATAGCAGAACGTTCCAATTTTAGTGAATGGAACATTACATCGTATGTGCTACTTGGGTATAGGTACATGCACTATTTATACGTCACTGCTAATTGAATTCAAATTGAAATTATAAACTTCAAAGGAAATATAAAATACAAGACGCCCAGGTTCTTGCAACAATAGGTTAAAATAAAAATTTGG
This sequence comes from Griposia aprilina, assembly GCA_916610205.1. Taxonomy (NCBI): domain Eukaryota; kingdom Metazoa; phylum Arthropoda; class Insecta; order Lepidoptera; family Noctuidae; genus Griposia; species Griposia aprilina. The sequence continues at coordinate 1,164,240 of OU744294.1, read as the reverse complement.
CGTTCTATCAACGAAGTGTTTTTCTGTCATTCCAACCTGAAATTAAACGACAACAACCATACTAAACATTGCATTGAAACAGACTTTATTGAATGAAAGAAAATGGAGGGGCTCGTGGCTCAATAATAACAGCCGTGCGAGTCGATCGAAGGATAAGCTACGCTGGCCGCGGTTGGTTTCGAGACCCCTCCGTGCCTCGGAAAGCACGTTGGTCCCGGCTGTCATTCATAGATCTTTGGCAGTCGGGGAGTCAGAAGCCCGAGAGTATGACAAGCAGTCTTACCAAGAGGTCTCGTGTTACCCAGTAACTTGGTTGTGGAGGTCTGATAGGTAGTCGCTCCATATAAAATACTGGTATTCAGCTGCATCCGGTAATACTGGAAGCAGACCCCAACATGGTTGGGAGAAAGCTATGCAGATTTATTTTATTGAATGAAATGGCCTCCCTCACCTTAATGTATTGTACTTGTATGAATGACTGAGTGTTAGCATGACTTATCAAGCGTAAAAAAAAACTATCACACAGGAAAGAGTGACAGAGACAAAACTCCACAAAGGCGACTTTTTTTTCTCCCTCTAAAACTCAATACGGCCGCCTAAATACGTCAAAAAAACATCATTATGCCGTTACATACACTAATAATTCACATACAAGCTAGTCAGTGGAACCATATAAATACACGATTGAATCTGTTTTGAGTGGACTAAAGAGTAATTGTAACATACAAATATTCACTTATTTTGAACAGATAGATTTGTCAAGGAATTTACAGTTTCTCGGAAGTAATTTTTAAACGCTTGGAAGTTCATATTCAGTGTGACGATGATAAGTTTACAGACTTCCACGCTTCTGGGCGTCGGGAGTCGATAGCCGACTCCCGGCCAGCGTAGGCGCGGGTTTGCGAACGGCGAGCAATGGGCAGCTCGCCGTCCGGTAAGGACCAGGCGCGGGTCGACGGCGCATTGTGTTCCACGCGCGCCTCATAGAGATGTCAGCATAATTGATGGGGTCCGATAGGGCCGATGCCTGCCGGGGTCGCGGATTGTTCGAAAGAGTTACCGTGGCCCTGGCGCACAGGCAACTGAAGGAACACGGGTGGGTTTTAGTCAGTAAGAGTCTGACACGCCCTTCAGCGGGAGAGGTCATTTGATGAATTCCCACCCAAAAAAAATAAAAATATAATCCCACGTTTAGAAAACTCTTCATAAATTTATCTCAAGAGTTACCTTTGACGGATTTTTATGCAAAATTTTACCAAAGACTTTTTTTTAATCAAGTTTTAATTTCGGTTTCTCTTGGGTAAACTTTTAGCTCTCGTAATTGGGATTCATCATCGGGCTTAAGAGGCTTGTAAAGGTAAATACTTCGCGACTTTTTAAACTTTTTTTTGGGAGCGAAGTTATGTTGGTGGTTTTGTGGTAAGCAAAATCGTGGTCTAGTAAGTAGGTAAAATAATTATTGCGTAAGTTAATATAATCCACAAAAGAAAATGAGAGTATTGGGTTATCCACAGTGGGTTATGTGGGTTTAAATAATTAAACCAGCGGTCCTGTATGACGGAACCTGTGACACCTAATAATTATAAATAAAATTTAAGTAAAAACCTTTTAAAACCAAACTTTGAATGCTAAAAAGCATGAGACTAATCATAAAGTGTAAGAAAGACGTTCATACCTCAAGCTTTTAAGAAAATATTAAAGTTCCATGTTTACGTAAGTTTATTTTGTACTTTTGAGTTCATTAAAAGCTTGTTTTTAAAAGTTTTAGCTTAAATTATATTTTGTACTTTTTAGCATTAAAATTTGTATAAATATCTCTTCTATCTATCACCTTCACTTGAAAGGTACTTGTAAAGACAAAACCAACGAACCCAAACACGCCTTTACACGAGTCATGGTGTGAAGCCAACCGAGTGAGTTGCACTATCCAAGTCATGCCACACTTTAGAACGGGCTATCATAATTGAATGCATACACAAAATTTCGTGCCTATGCTGTTGATCGCTGAGGAGATCTCTCGTGTGAAGCCAATCCTAGGTCAACAGACAAGTCATGCTGTATGAATGCGTAGATAAAATTTAGTGTCTGTGCGGTTACCCGTTTGCGAGTTCTCTCGTCTGGATCCATCCCTGGGTGCAGCAGCCAGATCATGGTAAACTTTAGAACGGGCTATCATAATTGAATTCATATAAATTTTGTAGTGTTTCTGCTGTTGACTGCCGAGAAATTTCCTCGTCTGGAGCCAATACTGGTTGCAGCAGCCAGGTTATGATTTACTTGTAAACGGACTATCATAATTAAATGCGTATATAAAAATTCGTGTCTGTACTGTTGACCGTTGAAAAGTTCCTGCGCCTGGAGCCAACCCTGGGTGCAGTAGCCATGTCATGGTGAACGTTACAACGAACTATCATAATTAAATGCGTTTATACAATTTTGTGTCTACGCTGTTAACCGTTAAGAAGTTCCCTCATTTGGAACCAATCCTGGCTGTAGAATCAGGTCATGCATTATGCAAAAATGCATTGTATCCGAAACAGAATTAACTTGTCAAATTTCAACTCCGTAGGAAAAGCGGAAGTGGTTTTAATTCAGCTTGCAAGATTTGACCAATATTTTAGACATTAATTTAGACATTACTGCGGCTCGTACAACAATGTGTTTGTTGCCTTATATACAAACGTGCAACTTTATAAGCCATCATACAATGCCGCTATTATAATGTTGGTTACCTGTACTGCAAATATTTGAATATCGAACTTTCAGTCGTTACAATTCCAATCAAAATCTTCTTATAAAGTAAGTATGAAAGTTCCACCACAAGTTCAAGTTTCAACTTCCGACATGTCTGCTCGCCCCAAATCCTGAGCAAGTTCATGTATTTCAGATTATTAACAGCAAATTATGGTGAACTCGTAACAAAGTTAGGTATCAGAGAAACGTGCTTACTTAACTATGTAGGAATATGAATACACCAGTGTACCCGTTGTATGGGAAAGAGCTGCGACGCTTTGATACCACCAACTGTATCAAACTGCTTGAAAAGTGCAAAGTGAACTTTTTAGTTGCAGTGGGTATTTTTTTTTTTGCTTGTCCTTCAACCACCTGGCACGTATTTTTATTGAACGCATGGTCTAAAAAAACAAAGTCTGGCATTCCGGTAGTGACACATGGTTACGTTACTATACAGTTGCCACTTTGTTGCAAATAAACACGAATTATGGAAATATTTTCAGTCACCATTTTGTTACATTTTTTAAATAAAGCATTTAAATTGTTGTTTCGTTTTTTTCTAATCAAACGAAACAATTCAATTTAAACATATACCAACGTAATTATTAGTTTAAAAACTCATTGTTTTATCGGATTCGCACAAGTAATAAGAGGAAGATTGGAGAGTTTTTTTTTTTTTTTATAGTATGCACCTGTCATCACAGGGCATTTCGTATTTCCTCTGACGTGATCAGAGACCTTTTTTTTTCTTGGGCTATATTTTATTTTATCCTTTCTAAAGTTATTACAATTTGCCCCTTACATTTAAATGTTACCGGTTTCGATACTACATATATAACTAAATAATTTCTTACTATCTTATGTTATCGTGTATGTCAAGAAAATACGACTAACATGAGTTATTTCTTTATTTTTGTTCTTTTACAGTTTTAATAATTTGCCTTATATTACTACATCTATTCTACTACATTTATTGGTTTTAGAACAATTTTCTACTGTTTTCTTATCGTCTACTTACTTATCTTATGTTATCGTCTATATTAACCAATATACTATCTATGGAAACCACATATATGCAATAAATGAAACCACAAGTAATACTAGTCCACAGAAGTATAGCAAAATTAAATATTAAATAAAACACCGTAAATTAAAAAAGTGAAATTTTCAAACAAAATAAATATCAAAATAAATTCTATAAAAGTAAACACTCTGTTTAGAAAACGTACCTTGACCTCAGGAAGAGCGGCAACTACCTACGCACGCGGGTGACATCCAATGGCGGCTTTTTTGTTCGGCGCTGGCGTTTGATCGTTTGTCAATGTTCGATGAAATCAAAATTCACTTAGTTCATTTTTACCGCCACGTTTTTATTTCGCGATAACTGAACTGAACTAACTAAATTAACTATTGCACATTAGTAAAAAAAAGGAAACTTAAATTTTCACATTTTCAAAATGTCCACCACGTTTCTGAATGCACAAGTTACATCGCCGCACAATGTTGTCCCGAAGCCTGCTCAAAAAATGTTGTTCAGGATCCAGAGCCATGGCTTTTAATTTGTCAAAGGCAGCGACAATACGATTGCGCAGTTCATCTTCGGTTTCGGAGACCCGCGAGTAAACTTCATTTTTAATAAAGCCCCATAAAAAGAAGTCTAGAGGAATGAAGTCGGGCGACCGAGCTGGCCACCTGTGGGGGCCATAGCGCCCAATCCATTGTTCGCCGAACATGGTGTTAAGCCGCTCTCTCGCGACGAGTACGGAGTGTGGAGGAGCTCCGTCTAACTGGAACCATACCCGCCTGAAAGCTACCGCAGGCAATCTTTCTAAATATCGTGCTATCGGCCGTTAAGAAGATCTAGAAACTTCTGTGCATTCAGGTTTCCGTTGACAAAAACAGGGCCGATTATTTGATCTCCGTGAATGCCTGCCCAAACATTAACGGAAAAACGGTACTGATGAGCTGATTCTCTAAATAAATGGGGATTCGTATGGCTCCAGTGACGCATGGTTTGTCGGTTCCACATGCCGTTCCGAGTAAACGTGCTTTCATCAGTCCAAAACACATTTGATAAAAAAAAAATGGTCTTGAGAGATTTTTGCAAGTACCCAGCGGCAGTAAAACTCTCTAATCGGCTTATCACGGGGCAGCAGCGCCTGAACCTTTGCATATTTATAAGGGCGTATTTTGTTCCTTTTCAGCACTTGATGTATTGTTCTATGGCTCACTCTAAACACACGCCCAGCTTGTCTAAGGCTGCAAGTTGGGTTCCGATCGAAATGGTCTAAGACTCGTTGTTCAAAAGAGGATGGAACGTGACGCGGAGCAACTCCTTCATGAGTGTTCGGCACTATGTGCTGATTTTCTGTGATCCTTTGGACAGCCCCCAGGATTGTCCGGACATTAGTAGGGCAGACACGAGTTGCGCCGTATCTCTCACGATAAGTTTTGGCGGAATTCGCCATACAATAAAACCATGTCTGTATACTCTGCAGCACTGTAAAAATGCTGTTGTCTTGGCATTTTGTTAAAAAACACACGGGTACACAGACACAAAAGTCAAGTTGTGTCAATTTCACCGTAAAAAATAAATACAAATAAACTTAAAAACACTATTTATACACACACAAAGTTAAGTAGCAAATAAATGTCAATTTCACCTTAAAAAAGGACCTATTTATCAGTTTAATTTGCCAAAATCACTTGAAGCAATGCGCGCAAGTAGCTATGAAATCTCTGCGAAAGTCACGATACACTATCCCGGAAGACAGCGGTGAACTGAAAAAGCGAGACTTCTCAAAAATGGTGAAAATAATAAAAGTCATAATTTAGGGTTAACGGCGCAATTATCGTTTATCGATACTTTTTTACACTTACTTACCTACTACCAAAACAAGGCATTAAAATACAAGCATTTTTGTGTTATTCGATTGTTTTGATATTTTTAACAAATTACTGATTGAATTTATTAAAAAAAGTTTTAGTAATTTTGTACGATTGGACTGGAGTGACATCCTGACTAGTAAACGTGTAAGTAGGTGCGATTTTTTTAATAGGTTGCTTCTACGTAACTTGTAAAATTGTTATTGTTTACTTCTACTTCATTAATTTTATCTCTAAATCTACTGAATATTTAACAAGAACTTACACAACACACTTAAACAATGAAGCTGTATAGCTATACATACTTAGGGCATAGTGTTTTTAGAATTATCACAAGAGCACGATAATTCTAATAAAAACACTACGCCCTAAGTATTTAAAGCTAAACAGTTTTTTTTGTTTATCGATCATTATTCCCTAATAGTCAATAACAGGTGTCCTTACCTACACGCACCCCTCCTTCCCTGCCACCCGCAAAATTCGTTCACAATGACCGCCGCCTTTGAAAAACGCCGCATGTCTCGAGCCGCCTGTTGTAAGATACCGCCAAAGACACCGCTGCCTACGTACACCCGCAGGAAATGTTAGCGCGTGCCAGTGATAGTTTATGTTTGTGTAAATTGCAAAACAAAATTTCGGCCGTGGCAGGTCAAAAGGCAATTCCAAATTTCCAAGTACTAATCAGCTTCCAGTCTAACCGGATGCAGCTGAATGCCAGTATTTTATAACAGTAATTTCAAGAACTCATGTATCGAAAAAAATTAATAATCAGCCTATAATGTTTCCTGCACACATTGACTGCACAGGTTTCCTGTCTGTGAGAGCAAGTGGGCCGTACCGTCACAGTATTAAATTCCATACATTTACGAAACGAATGTATTTGCGTAGAGCAACGGCGGCGGCGGTGATCACGCGGGGAGTCGGGCGATGCTGTCCACGGCCTCCATACACACTTAGTTTGCGCACTCAAACGTTGAAATAAAATGTATTACATTTTATTTTATTTTTTCTTTTGTAATTCATTTTTTTTTTTTTTTAATTCCAGCTTGTCGTTTAGGTGTACCGATTTTACATTTTTAGCAAATAGGTAAGTAGAATACGTAACAGAGTCGTGATATGTGGTTTGTACTGCATGGCAACGTCGCTTTTCAATGTTCAAGGATTCAAGTTCATTGAATCATTGACCTAGTTATCCAATTCTACAGAGCGTTCAAATTTGATCAAAATTAGAACTCTAGTTTTTTACCTAATTACTGGACCGATTTCGTCCATTTTTTGTGTATGGTCAGAAAAGGCGATAACAAGTATGTGGTTTCATTTATTGCATATTTGTGGTTTCCATACTGTATAACCAACATAACTTACTTGACAATTTGTTTACTACTTAAATTTTTATTTTATCCTAATTCCAAAGATTACCTTGCAAGCTTAACTTATTTTTATTATCTAATAACTTATTTTTATATGTTTATAATACATAATTTTTCAAATATATATTAAACATAACTTATTTATCTATTTCGGTTTACTACTATTCTTACTATTTGCCCACAGTATTCCATAAATGTTTGTCTTAAATGTTTGTTCGCTACTATTAGATGTACATTTTCCGGTTTTATGTCACAGTCGAGTATTTGTTCTGTTTCAAATCTAAGCTTCGCGTAGACTGGACAGTTGAACAGAAGGTGCGGGACAGACCCGGCGACCCCTGGTTCACAAGTGCACGATGGGTCCCCTTTACACTTGAATCGGTGCAAGTATTCCGAGACCCCACCGTGCCCCGTCATCACCTGGGTCGTCAAGCCCGCCGGTCTGTTTTTACGCACCGTTTTATGTCCTTCTACTGCATCTGGGAAGAACATCCTAGTGACAGCTGCTGTTAGTCCTGCCTAGTAGCGCACATTCCATTCGTCAAGAGACTGCAAACGAGTTTGTCTCTTGACGAATGAAACTGGGCAGCTGTCATAGTCAGGTTTTTTCCTGCAATGGAGTGCAGCCTCTTTTGCCAGTTGATCAGCGCGCTCATTTCCCTCCAATCCTGAATGTGCTTTAATCCAGAACAAGGAAATTTCCTTGTTCTGGAGTCTGCTGTCCTCGATGTTGGCTCTAGTTTCGACAGCCAGGGGGTGGAGGGAATACGGGTTAACAACCGTTTCCAAGGCGGAGCGCGAGTCGCTAAGGATAGCGAAACTAGCTTGACCTCGTCGCAGGATGATTTTAGTGGCGTGACATATGGCCAGGAGTTCGTCCTGGTAGACGATGCAGTACGATGGCAGCTTAAGTTTGAGTGTTTTGGTCTCGGCTTCATTGCTCCAAAGAGACAATGCTGCTCCAACCTTGCCCTCAATCTTGCTGCCATCGGTGTAAATCAAGACTGCTTGGTGCACATGGTAGTTTAACTCCTCCTGGTCCACCAGTTTTATGAAGTCGAGGCGCACATGTCTAGCCGGATGTTGAATTTCAGCGAAGGCCAGTCTGCGCTCAACATCTCTATCTGCTAATGCTGGCTGGGGTACTCCCCTCTTAGCTTCGTACAGCGATGCCGCCTCCCGGATCCGGATATCGATAAAGGCAGTATTCCAGCCAGCATCAGTGCCGAGTTCAACGAAACGGTTCTGTACGCTCCACACATCTTCTGCGCAAAGCCGCTCTGTACCGCGTTTAGCTGTTTTTGTACCCCGATCTTATTTGTTGCTTTAGCCCAGGCGCCCGCTGCGTAGGTTACGATGGGCTCAACCGTAGCCATGTAAATAGTCCTGATGATTTCGGGGTGGAGGCCCCAACTGATCCTGGCGGCTCGTGAAAGCTGTTTATAGATATTTAATGCCTTCTTGCATGTGTTGGCCACGTGGCTGTTAAACGTCAGCTTGTTGTCAATTGTGAGCCCCAGGATCTTTATCTCGCTAGAGAGACCAATGTCGACCATGCCATGCCATGCCCATGCATGGCTATGCTCAGTCGTGGTGTGTCAAATTTGAATTATCTGGTGAGCACCATCGCGTGGGTTTTGTGTGGCGCGAATTTCAGTTTGTTTTTGACACCCCACGCCTGAACATACGCGAGCGCGGCATTGGCCCTTCTTTCCACCCCCAGCGCCGTAATCGCTGCAAACACCAAAACTACGTCGTCTGCGAAAGCCTGGCAATAATCACCCCGGAGTTCGAGTCCCTTAAGAAGTGGATCAAGGAGAAGATTCCAGAGAATCGGCCCACTAATCGATCCCTGCACACATCCCTTTTGAGTGTCCTTAGTGTACTCTTCTCCGGCGTACCTCACCCGGACCTTACGGTCCTGTAGGTAGCTGTCCATGAGTCGCCGGAGGTTTAACGGACACTTTTCTTCGGCAAGTCTGAGCTTGATTGCGCGCCACCAGGCGCTATCAAAGGCTCCCTCTATGTCCAGTGATATTACGGTTACGAGTTTCTTATCATTTAGTTTTCCGTACATATATTGTATCATGTCATAGAGGGAGTCCTCGGTACTTCTCTGGGGTATGAAGCCGTATTGTCGAGGGCTCAATCTCGGGAGCAAATGCCACTTTAGTCTCCCGACTATCATTTTCTCTAGGATCTTTCCCATGACCGGTAACAGGCCAATGGGCCCGTAGGATTTCGGGTTTGTGTAATCATCTTTGCCAGGCTTTCGCAGAACTACTACCGTTGCCTCTTTCCAGGGAGTTGGAAAATAGCCGAGTTCCTGGCACTTATTCATGAGCGCCAGGTTGAGTTCCAAATTTTTGGAGACAACCCGGCTACAAATGTCTGCGGTAAGACCATCTTTTCCCGGAGCCTTTTTTGGATTAAAACTCATCGTCGCGGCCCGGAGTTCTTCGACCGTAAATGCCGGGTCATGTATCTCATCATGCACCCGGTTATTTGCGTTTACTGCTAGGACTCTGGTCTGCCGGTGGTCTGAGTTGTCATCGCATTCAAGGTCCTCCGGGAAAAAGGTCCCCGCCAAGGTACTGGCTGACTCCTTCTGGTCCAGCTGGTGGCCATCTTTCTCCAATGGGATGTCTTCATGGCGTTTGGTCGTATTTTTTATGACGGTATATGCTCTCCCAGAGGCTTTCCTTGTCCTGTCTACCACAGAATTTCTTCCAGCTGTCTACCTGTGCCCTTATGGCTGCTGACTCATATTCCTCCTTTTGTTGCAGGTACTCGCTGACGACCCTCGACCTCCGGATCGGCGCTGCGCATCGGACCCTGCGCTTCCTAGTGGCGACTTTCCTCTTCATCTCCTCGAGCTCTTCGGTCCACCATGGCATGGTAAGTATTTCATTTGTTTTCTTTTTTAACAACATCTCGTTACATGTTTTGATAATCTGTTGTATATATTTTTCTGTAAGTTTGTCCATTTCTTTATGTGTTTAGGTTTGTTCTATTTCTATTTTGTTTATGTTATTATCGTTCATTAGCTAGCCCAGTTTCTCATGAAATTGGTCCCAGTTAACCCTTTTTGTGTTATATATCCTAGTTATCCTGTTTATGTTGATTCCTTTTGATTTTTGTAATTTTATTTTAAATACCATACCATTGTGGTCCGAACTCGTCAGGTCTTCGACTGCTCTCCAGTCGTCCACCAGGTCGAGCATATCCTCTGAGCAGACCGTGACGTCAACATGGCTGGTCAGTCTTCGTTCTCCTCTGACCGTGTCGAAGGTCGGTTTGTCTCCATCGTTCAGCACCTGCAAGGACATTTCCTCCAGAGCACTAGAAAAGACTTCGCCCCTCAGGTCAACTCTGTCGCTCCGCCACCAGCTACTTTTGGCGTTAGCATCGCCACCAATGATTAGCATCTGCGGTCCCAGATTTTCTCGGATTTTCTTGATATGCTCCAGGTACGGCTCTATGGGTTGATCGGGCTCAAAAAAGTACGATACAACGGTGATTTCCCAGGCCAGCGTTCGGATTTTCACCACAACGATGTTGTTTGTGGTGAGAACCGGGTATTGTATGATGTCAAAGTCGTGATTAAACACTGCAATGGCTACTTTGACTTTTCCTTCCCCTGGGTTGGTGTTCTGGAAGATCCTCACTCCTCTGTAGTTCTTCATACCACTTGAGCCCCCCACGTAGGGTTCCTGGAGCAGAGCTATGGCTGCTTTCCTGCGATCTGCTTCTATCATCAGTTCATTGGTGGCGAGCTACTTTCTCTGCAGGTTTGCCTGTACTATCAGGTGTGAAGCTTCGCTGGTGGGAGCGCTACTCCCGAGCGCTCCTCTGCTCGTGACCACCTTAGCAATCCGCCGTTGAGGCCCTCGCCAGAGCGTCCCATTTCCTCCTTATCGGGCAGTCATGACTGAACGCGTTGTGCTCTGCATTCGCCAGTTTAGCATGCGTGCAATTGCAGCATGTTGGCATTGCACCATCGAGCCAGTAAGGACAGTTCACCTTTTTGTGAGGCCCGGCGCAATGGCTACATTTCTCGACCGTTTCTTTACAGAAACGCTTGCCATGGCCATACCCCAGACAGAGGGAACACTGTACGAGGGGAGACTGGTCCCCGATTCGGATGCGCTGCAGGTCGATCTGCACGGTCTCTACGTCCATGATCCTAGTCCATATTCTGGGGGACACCCTAACGATGACATGGTTCATAAGAGGGTTTCTTGTCCTCTTCCTGTATCGGATCGCCACTCTATTATCCTGCTTTTCGATATCTCTGAATATCCTCCCGTTCTGATTTCTCAGAGCGAGAAGGATATCTTCGTCAATATTGTATGTCAGGACGTCTTTGAGGGGGAGTTATTATTGCACACTACTGGTAACACAGCGTTGATGACGTAGGCTTGTGTCTCCCACGTGACCACTGTGTCTCGGAATGCTATACCTGGCGAAGTATATTATTATACCATGATTGAACGTAATTTGAGTTACTTACTACTTCACTTTTCCTACTTCCTACTTCTAGTGCCACTGAATAATTAAAAGTATCATACGAGTACCTTATATAATAAAATATGGTTTATAAGGATGTCCCACTGAGTGCTAACCGACACCATGGCTGATCGAGACTAAAATAGCTAAACGAGCTTGATCCCTTCCGTCGAACTACTAATAAGTGTCAGTCAAAACAGGCTAGATCACGAAGTAATATACCAGAGGCATTGATATACTGCTTATTAGTATATCAATTACCAGAGGAGATGGCATGAGCCACTGAGCTCCGTGACATCCAACGGCCACTGACGTCATCAAAGTGGGCGTGGCCTCAATCAGTCAGTAGCGTGGGGTAGACTATATAGATAAATTTATAAATAGGAATGTTTTTCTTTTGTTTTCACAGTAGGTAAGGACCGATAAAAAAAAACTCACATCATGTAGCTGTTTCGCTTTCACCACGCACATAAGGCAACTACGAAACATTAACAACAGCACTCGAGAGAATAGTACGAAGCAGTACTAGTGTCGAGTGCTGGTGTAAGTACCTAGTTATATAGTTATTAGTTTGTCAGTACACTAGAGTTTGAGTTGAGTGCTTTACTTAGACTCAAAGATGGGAATTTGAGCAGTTAATGGTTTAATAGTGCTCAAATTTCTAGCCAAGTTAAATTAGGAAGTAAATAACTACCAGCTCGTTCAAATTCTTTTGCTGGATATGGACCCATTCACCACTAGTTATAACGATCAAACAAGTCCCTGTAATAATTCCCACGTAAGGAACACTTTGCTGCCGTCGCGGGTTGAACCTGGACGAAGCTGGCAGAGGAACGAGGTGGTTGCCGCAAACAAACAGTGGCCTATGCTGAAGTGGGGCTGTGGATGAAGGTGATAATGATGATGATGATGAAGGAGAAGTTCTAACTTCATATTTGTAATTTACATGACCTCTAAATCAAAGTTTACCATACCCACAGGTACGTTAGTGGAAATATATTATTTGTCGGAAAAGAAACCATACGGTAACGCACTTCCACAAATTCACTAATACACAAAGCTACTTCCATAATTTTCATAATACGATTAATTAATTAAAACTATAACACAACACAGGCAAGTTTTGAGTTCACGAGGTTCCAATGAGTTACCGCAACACAAAGGAAAAACTTGATAATATTAATTCTGTTTGACATCGAGTTTCAGTCATTTGAGTAATAGGGTTACAATTACGAATGTTTAAGATACGAAGGAAGTTGTTCAGTTGTTTTCAAGTATGAGATTCCGATCGCGCTGTAATCCCGGAAAGGTTAGGCAAAGGTGATAAGGGGTTACAACATTATAAAGTTGGTATCACTGTGCCCTGCTACACTAACTGGCATACAAACTTTACAAAATAGTAGGTAGGTAGGTATAGTATAGATAGGTACACTTTTCTCCTGTACACGGTACACGGCTATATATCAACGGATCACGGATATATATCGAGGTATACAATTCCAGTATAAGCTGAACTCGCATTGTATACGATTTGCGTACAATGAGAGGTCAGCTTATACTGGAAATTTGTAGCTTGATATGTAGTCGTGTGTACCCACAGACTATGATCGAATAGAATACTATTCATTATGTACACCATATGAATTACAGATATAAATGTAGAAGCTCATAATGATAACAACTTCGGGTAACATGTGCGGATTGTATCTGTTATGTATTAGGTATAATAAAGGCATGCATAATCCTGACCTGGGTAAGTAAAGATGTAATCGTTAGTGCAGGTAGATATGTATAGCCGACCTCGTGATTGCTCTATCACATATACACCCACATTTCGCCAGTTATGTTTAAGTCCTAAATAAGAGTTAAGTACCTATTGTGATGATTGAAAAGTGCTTAAGAAAATATTAGCTTATCGAATTCTATCAGGATGTAGGTACTAAACAGGCGATTAATAATGTAATTTTCAGAGACTTGTAACCAAAGAGTTTTCTACGTCATTGCATGACAAATGCCCGCGGCTTCTGAAATATTCTGAACTAGAGTAATTTATTTATTACATAGTGCTTTTTCGAACTCTCAGTAATAACTTTGTCGAATCAATAGCTATTTAGAGCTTATCTGAGGACCTTAGAAACCGGGTATATAATGGACCGTATTTTAGAACGAAGCCCAAGTAATATATTGCCCACGCACCCTATAAAGTTCTTAGTAACGTTACCCTTTTGCTTGTATCACCCTCTGCAACATCAAAACAGTCCAATATTCGGGTTATCGTCCTCCCACTCAAGTCGTAAACCGAAGGAAATTAATAGATTTTGCGGTGAATGCGGTGTAGGCGTAGACCTGTGAGCTGTGTGAACTACGCCGGACGTCCCGTACGTAATGTACAACCGCTAACATTAGTATGGCAGCAGCTTATTGATAAGTTTGCTTATAAGTCATTACGTGGTTATTGATATTTCTGATCTTTGGTTCCATGCCACCTTACTTATTTGTTATTTATTTAACCATTTATGTACACACAATAATTTTAATTATAATCAGACAGAAAGAAAGCAACAGAAAAATACGTACAAAGGTGATGCCTACCGGTGGTATTGGTGTGGATTACCTTTAGTTTGACGAGTACATTATGCGTCAATTTACGAAAAGTGTTTGTCAACAAGTCTATGAATGAGTGACTTTCAATTTGAATTTGTACCAAAAATATACCGTTCTGTCGTTCGTTGTTTGCTTGATCGGTACTTCAATACTTCGTTTCGTTTTCTATGCAATCGCCTTTAAGTAGGTATACTCCACCCAAAAGTTGAAAACACATCAATAAAACCCTACTTTGCTATCGGGTAAAAACCTTCTGTGACCATGATATTTTATCAACAAGGATTTAAATAATTACGAATATTTGGTTTCATGCAAGTTTACATTTTCACTAGATAGTGTCCTAGAAAACATCTTCAAAATAAATGAACCAACACTTTCATTAAGATATATGACCCAATATTGTCGCAATACAGGCAAACTGCAGCAAACATATCAGGTCCCATCTGGATTCTAGTTCGTTCGCTGTGCATCGCCATCCAGCATTGCACGGCATCTGCAATAGCACGTGCTCAGCAATCAATAGACGTAGAACAGATGCCACCGGGCGTAATGTTTGGGGATAAATCTTCGTTTAGTGGGGAATTATACTGGATTTTTGGTGTTGAAGCGTCATTTGTAAGGAGATAGGATTTACGTTTGGTTCGAGACGTTAGAGACTTACAGATAGTTACGATGATACTATTTGGAGTAGGTTATACTTACGTTATAGGTAATTTGGTTGTGTGTGTAAATCATACAGATAATCTTCGAATAGATAAGTAAGTATTATCCATTTGAAGATTGTCTGCTTTTACAGCTAATCTTTGTTTAGCAATGAATGATCAAAGATACGCCATGCAAAAGTCAATAAATAATCTTTCCCACAGCAAAAAAAAAAACGGGTGGTGGTGCTGTGTCGGGGCACACTGCCATTGGTTTAATATGAAACGTCTATGTCAGCGAGTCGCTTTTAGTGTTAATCTTGTTTTCATTTCAACCTTTAAAGATTTGGAAAATAAGATAGACTTAATCTAAATATATAGAAGGCAAAAGTGATTGATTGATGTATCAACGCACAGGCCAAACCTTTAAGGCTAGAAACTTAAAATTTTGCACACGTATTCCTATTATGACGTAGGCATCCACTAAGGAAGGATTTTTCAAAATTCAACCCCCAAGGGGGTGAAATAGGGGATAAAAGTTTGTATGAACCCTTTTATTCCTTCGACGTGTTTGCATGAAATTTCGTATGAATTGAGTACAGCAAAAATAATTAGTTACGTATTTCAGCGTTTTCCAAAATTCAACCCCTAAGAAGATAAAATAGGGGATGAAAGTTCTAAATAAACACAGGCCAAACCCTAGGGCTAGAAACATAAAATTTGCACACGTATTCCTCTTATGACGTAGGTATCCAATAAGGATTTTTTTTCAAATTCATAGGGGATGTACTTAAGTTTATATGGAACTTTATATTCCGTTAAAAGGCTTACTTAAAATATTTTATACATGAATAAATTTCATATTTTAATAAAAAAATAAATATGAAACCTCAAGCGTTTTAAGTATTTTAAAGTGGGTATTGTGCAAATACGTTTAAGGACAATGCACTCGATCTGTTTTGCTGGGCGAAGAGGCAGGAACTTCAAGTCGTCAGTTAGTACCTGTTTTTGTGACAAAATTTTGTGACTCAAGAACAATCTTGAGTCACAAAATTTTGTGACTCATTATTGAGGAACCGTGAGGAAAAAAATGCAAAAAATTGTAAGTGCCTACTTACCATACACTTAGGTATAAAATTTATTAAAGATGTCACCAAAGTGGTAAGTGATACAATAAACTATAATTAGTTATAGCAATAATTAAGTTCAATCGTCTTAGTATTGATTACAGTATTAGCTGGTTCCAAAGTGACGGTGATCGTCGGCGCTGTTAAACAGCGCGCGTTTGAAATTCAACGCCGCGGTCCAGCAGCGTCACTCTGGAACCAGCCGTACAAAGTATTTGTTATTTGTTAAATAATAAGGCGCTTTATTCTTTTTCAGATAAATGCATTTTTTGCAATAATTCATGGACTAATATGGAAAGATGCCTCGAGTGTGAAGGTTTACTAGGGCCACAATGGAATTATTGTGAGCTTTGTGGATCACAGACTAGGCGTTTTAAACGCATACAGCGCGCCAAAAAACTTTCTTTAAGTGCAAAACGGCGCAAACTTGCTGAACCTCAGAATGCTGAACGTCCAAAGTCACCAAATATTTTTGGAGAATTTGATATCACCTATAGTGACATATACGAATATGTCTCATCAAAGAAACCATGAGCGTCTCTGAGAGCGATGAAATAAAGTATATAAAGAAATATTACGAAAATGTTTTTTTTTGTTTTTTTTACAATACCTACTAGCGGCCCGCCCGACTATGTAGAGATTTTTTAATAAAGTACTTATAAAGAAAGGTTAAACAAGTTCTAACATACATACATACTACATACTACAATAAATAAAATTTAAGTGTCTGTTTCTAATGTCAAAATAACAGCCTTTTTACTAAATGAATATGAAAGTATAAACGGTACATAAAACAAAATACCAATTTTTAACACTTTTGCCCGTCTGTCTGTTTGTTCCGGGTAATCTCCGAAACAGCTGGACCGATTTTAACAGGACTTTCACTGGCAGATAGCTGATGTTATACGGAGTGACATTGGCTACGTTTTGTCCCGGTAGTACGTTCCCATTGGATAATATCCGACATCCACACGGGCGAAGCCGCGGGCAGCAGCTCGTTCTAAATATTTTAATACAATACTGACACGGAATTGGAAGTACATAAAAACTTATTTCGATTAATATTCGACAGCGATTGGTTATTTTGGGACCAATATTGTATTTAATTTTTACTAATGATTTACTCAATTTTATGAATAATACCCAACCCGACGCAGGACTTGTAATGTTTGCAGATGACACGAACGCCGTAATCGGGTCGTCAAACATAAATGACTTGTCAGAAAATGTAAATATGTATTTAAAAAACCTTTATGAATGGTTTACAGCTAATAATTTAATAATAAACCCAAATAAAACCCATGTTATGTTGTTTAAAACAACGTCACGTAACAATGATAGCATAGAGGTCACGCTCAAAGGGGATAATATTGGAATAGTAAACGAAGTTAAATTTTTAGGTATTTATTTAGATTCCCAATTAAATTGGAAAAAAGAGCTCACCACCATTGATTCCTCAATATCTTCAGCTTGTTACGCGCTAAGAAACCTCAAGGACGATATTAATCTAAAGCAGCTAAAAGCAATATATTATGCATTGGTAGAATCCAGGTTACGATACAGCATTATGTTTTGGGGGAACAGTTACGGGTATAATTGCCAAAGAGCATTCATACTACAGAAACGTGCATTAAGAACGATTGTTAGAATCCCACGAGAGTCATGTATAGAATATTAAAAAAAAAATGGTATATTAACAGTACCAAGTTTATATGTTCTAGTTGTACTCAGCTACTTTGCAAAATACATAAACGAGCACGAATCACAAGAAGAACGTGAACTTAGAGAGAACACTAGAAGAAACGTTATAAAAAATAAAATTGCACCTAAACTTAATATTACTGAACATTGCTCTAAATACCAAGCAGTAGAATTATTTAATAGGTTGCCTACTGACTTAAGACCATTTGATTTACAAAGGTACTCTATTCAAAGCTAAACTTAAAGCATTCCTCTTAGATAAATGTTTATACTCTATATCTGAATTGGTGACGAATGATAGTCGATAGTTTTAATATTTATTAATTAGTTTATGACATTAAATATATGCAATACTATTAGATTTTTTTTAATCATTTGTAATAATAATATTTAGAATCATTTATATAATAACTATTTAAAATTTACTGAAATATTATCGATTTACGATCTATGGATATAATTGCTTAATATTTACTACATGTTATTGCTTTTTTATGTTTTGGTGAAACTACTGTTTGAAATTCATAATTAATTATTTTTAGCTAGGTATATCTATTATGTTAATTAATGTACAAAATATTTCAGACACAATGCGAATTGTTATATGAATAAATAAATAAATAATATTATTAAATTATATGTGTTGGTAGAGGGGCTCGTGGCAAAATGATAACAGCCACACGGGTCGATCGAAGGTATGATCGAAAATCAACGTCACCGTACTGCTGGAAGGACCAAATAATTTTTATTACAAACTACGTACTGATATCAGGACTCGCGGCAGTCTTCTGGCAGGATGCAAACTCGTCCTTCCGGAAGCGCCTCCAGCGGGACACGTCACGTCGTTTCTCGTCAAAAAACAAAGAAGAGAAGAAACAATCAAAACAAAAACCATTCCGTAGAAAATAAGTAAGTACATCCTTATTTTTGTGTGCCACATAAGACCCCCTGATTGAATTTAAATGAGAGTTTCTTGATTACATTTCTTGGAGATGATTTATGTCTCAACGGGACATCTTCAGGCAGGACTGATAAACAAATTGATTGTCATTCTTCATGGCATGGACAATTCCAGTTGCTCCAGTTTTAGTACATACGGTTGTTCCAAATTGAACCAAGAAAGCTTTCCATAAGTTTTTTAAATGCTTTTTTTTTCCATTTCCATGTCGGAAAAATATTATTATATTATATATTTGAGCTGAGAATAATATTAACGTTGTCTAATATTACTCTCAGCTCAATTTAGCATCGCTTGAGCAAAGAGAAGATAGAAAATATGGTACCTAATGTCCAGTAAATGAAAGCATACAATATTTACATTCAATAGTTTTGACTTCGTGGCAAGTGATCGGCTGATGTCATGATTGGTGCCCAAAATGACATAACTGACATTCGATAGCCGTGTCGATAGCCAATTTACTGATCAGGTACTTTATAAGGCTTTACCTACACCAATGCTATAAATCCTCTGTATAAGTTTCTGAAACAGCTAGCTTATTGCCAACATTAAAACAACCAGTGTCATAATAACCATAATATCCTCAGAACAATAACTTTATTGTTCTGAGATAATGGTGCCGATTCTCTTGTGACAAAATTCTCTAAACTAGACTAAAAATCACTAAAATTTAGTTTACTCCTGTCAAACGACGTTTTCTCATTCTGAAATAGACTAAAGTGACACAACTTAACTATATTTTAGTTTGACAGCACTAAGATGGCACTGAATTATTAGTTTAGTGAAAAATCCAATTTTGCTATTCTGAATATGACATTGGTGCCGATTCTGTTGTCACAAAATTCTCTAAACTAGACTAGAAATCACTAAAATTTCGTTTATTCCTGTCAAACGACGATTTCTCATTCTGAAATAGACTAGAGTGACAGAACTTAACTAATAGGTTGGGGAAAAAGTTTCTTCGCATTTTTTAAGAAAATTCAAAACATTTTTTAATATAGTTTATTTACATTGAACTAAGGTATGTAGGTACCATTTTATTCGATAACTTTTTGCCATCTTGTAGGTAGGGACATGATCCCATTGCTATAGAAAGGGAGATGCCCATATTTGGCCATAAAGGCACAACAATTTACGTTTTTGTAAAAAAAGCATCGTAATTTCTATTTAATTAACATGATATTCGTTTCTCTGAACAAGATTGCAACGTTTTTGCACAAATAAAAAGTACCGAAAAGACAAATGAATTAAAACTCACGTTTGTGTCTAAAATCAGCAGTGTTGCCAATAATTAGATATTAATTTCGTGCACGAAATAATCGATTATGTTTTCAAGGATTTTTTTTATTTATAATATCAAATCCGTAATGCTTATTATTCGATCTGATATATTATATACAGTGTTCTGCTGTTACTATTGATATTAAATTCAATGAACAAGCGAATTGATAGTTGATAATATAATATCGAATGCATAAGATAATGGCAAAAACAATACTACACATTTTAATAATCATTCTTAATTTGTTCAGCACAATAAAAACAGAACATGTTAAATAAAAATATATTCACAAAGACGTACATAAAGTCTTAAGAGTTTCAGTGATGTTTATAATTTTGAATTAAATTATGATTCGAATAAAAAATCGATATCGATTTATCAATTTTTTGTGTATAGTATGGCAACATTGAGTTATGCCGGCCGGCTGTCAATTGTCAAATCACAACTAATCTACTTTTATTGTTGCTATATGCCTCAATAAGTTTCGGCGGGCACATCTATTTTGTGAACTACCTACAATTATTATGTACCATCGGATTGTAGAATCTGTTATGTACTAATTGTGTATGATACAAATGATGTAAAAGATCATAAAATATTAAATTAAGATGATTGTAAAATAGTTGTTTGTGAAAATTAAAAACTATTTAATCTTAAAAACCCGATCCTTTTTTTAAACCAATTCCTTGACCAGTTCATTATTTAAATTGCATATTAGCCTATCCATATACTTTAAAATGTGTGCACTTGAGGCCGAAGTGCCTATGGATGGTGGGCATTTCCCTTTTGGGACTTCTGATCAAAATACCGCGACAAGTGGTTTTGGCAGTCCTCTCGTGATGTTAACCTGACACTGCCTAAAGAATTCTGAAGAGACCGAAACAGGTGGAAATCTGAAGGTGCAAGGTCAGGACTATACGGCGGATTCATTAGCACCTCCCAGTCAAACTCTCTTAATTTTTGCTGAGTGGCTAAAGATGTGTGAGGTCTAGCGTTGTCATGATGAAAAACCACACCCCTTCTGTTGATTAATTCCGGCCGCTTTCTCTCAACTTCTTGCTTTAATGTCATCAGTTGTTAGCAGAAGAGTTCAGAATCGATGGTCCTGCCTGGTGGTAACAGCTCATAATGAATAATGCCCTTCCAATCCCACCACACACTCAGCATCACCTTGTAGCGAGTTAACCCGGGTTTCGCCACAGTCTGTGAAGCCTGACCGGCCTTTGACCACGACTTTTTTCGCACGTTCTTGTCGTACGTGATCCATTTTTCATCACCAGTTATCAGCTTCTTCAAAAATGGTTTGATTTCATTACGTCGTAATAAAGAATCACAAATGAGTTCACGGTTCATTAGGTTTCTTTCAGTGAGCTCGTGAGGTACCCAAATATCGACCTTTTTTGTGTACCCAGTTTTTTTCAAATGTGCCAAAACTGTTTTGTGGTCAATTCCCAGTTCTTAGATATCTTGCTCCACTTTTTCAAAAATGGCATCCATTTTATCCGTAATAGGGCGACCAGAACGACGTGCATGTTTGACATCAAAATTTCCGGATTGAAAACGCTTAAACCAAATTTGTGCTACTCTTACAGACACTGCACTAGGTCCATAAACATCGCAAATTTCTTTCGCGGCTTGCGTTCCATTTTTACCTTTTTTGTAGTAAAATTTTAAAATATATCGAATTTCTTCATTAGATTTACTCATCTTGACAGTACGAAAAACAAATGAAAATCACACATTTTCCTAATTTGAATTTGGAATTATGTTCTTTAAAATTTAAACTTTCAATGATACCAAAACCAGCCAGATACAAATAGTATAGCCAAAGAGATTTTATTACAAGTTCATACATACTATAATGCGAAAAGACTTTTTCCCCAACCTAATATATTTTAGTTTGACAGCACTAAGATGGCACTGTATTATTAGTTTAGTGAAAATGCCAATTTTGCTATTCTGAAATTGACATTTTTCACCAAAAAATTTGGTTTTCTAACTAAATCTGGCTATTTTTAATCGCGATTAAAAAGGTGTGGAATAAAATAAGTTGTCATGATCTAAAATTCAACACAACACCTCGACTTCAGGTGCAAAAACAGAAGTGATTTTTTTTTTAAATTTATTTTGCTTATATCTCGAAAATGGTGTGTCCTATGGCAAAAATAATGAAAAATTCGACCCCCTTTATGAAACGTTTAAACCCCTAAAACTCTACATGTGGGTAACATTATTTTCCATAAAAAAAGTGTAAAAATCCATATAAAACACGTCGCGGCTGCCCCCAATGCGTGCCTCCGGCTCTAAAAAAAATCACGGGGTGGGCAAACAAGTACAACGTGGAGTCGCGATTGTCAAATCAAATATTAGTTGCGTCAAAATTATTTTTAAATTTAGAGATATTTTTTTACAGAATAGCTCTAAGTTTCTCATAGCCAAAAGTAAGGAATTTTTGTGATCGTTTAGTTAGTTTAGTTCGGTGTACAAGAGAATCGGCACCATTGTTTACCTAAAATTTTGGTTGTCTAACTAAATCTAGCTATTTTTAATCGCAATTAAAAAGGTGTGGAATAAAATTGGTTGTCATGAACTAAAATTCACCACAACACTTCGACTTCAGGTGCAAAAACAGTACTGTGACTTTTTTAATTTTATTTTGCTTATATCTCGAAAATGGTGTGTCTTATCGCAAAAATAATGAAAATTTCAACCCCCTTCATGAAGCCCATAAACCCTTAAAACTGTACTTGTAGGTATATTTTTTTTTCATATTTTTCATACAAAAACTAAAAAAAAACATATAAAGCACGTCGAGGCTGCCCCCCACCATGCGTGCCTCCGGCTCTTAAAAAAAAACACGGGCAAACAAGTACCTACCACGTGAATTCACGATTGTCAAATTAAATTTTAGTTACGTCAAAATTATTTTTAAATTTAGAGATATTTTTTTGCAGAATAGCTGTAAGATTCTCATAGCCAAAAGTAAGGAATTTTAGTGATAGTTTAGTTCGGTGTTCAAGAGAATCGCCACCATTGTCATCCAAACGAGTGTTGTACTAAATTTCAATATGGAAGTGCTTTTCAAAAAAAGAACATAGTCATGCACGAGCGTTTCACTAACAAAACGCCATAATTAAAAAAAAAACTTACAGTTTATTAGAATTCACGTCGTATCCCGCCATTTTTAATGAGCTTGATACTAAAAACACTTCACCTAAGTTAACATTTTTTTTTCATAGAATAGATCAGCTGGTTAGCATTAAGGCTCCCAAAGACAGGCGCGAGCGGTGCCTTTATATCGCGCACGATTCGCGTCGCGTGTCGCGCCTGTTTGTAGGAGCCTTTAAGCTATAAACTCTACTGACACTTTTAAAAACAATCTCTTGGTCTAAACATCAAAATGTATAACAGTACCTGCATCTACTTCAGCACGTCGAAAGTTGCATACTCAAAAGTTTAGCACTTCGCAGACGCGGTCGTAACGACACTTGCGACGTTGTTACACATTGCATCTGTGACCAGACTTGTACTAGCTATTAAATATTACACGAAAAAACTCACACGTGATGTATTTTTAGTAGAATTTCGTTGTTACGAGTACGATATGGATGGAGAGACGGAGACAAAATATGTATAGAGTGTTATAAATATTTAAATTATGCCTATAATTATTTATGTTTATTGACTAATTACAATTATTTCTATGAACTTGTATGATCAAAAGTAGTTTTATTGACTTCTATGTGATTGGCCGAGACTTTGACAGTTATCGACGACCAATCATACGCAAGTAAAATGGTGGGAAAAATAAAATCGTCGGCGGGCATTTTAATGATAATGCCCGCCAGGACTGGCATTCGTTTTTAGACATCGGTACTAGTCACTGGCATTGTAACGCTAAATAAAACTGTATTACTGTATTGTTGTAACTATTGCAATAAAGCTGATCTTCAAAACTTATAAAGAGTGTTTTATATCTAAAGTCCCCGCTTCTGAGTGTTGAACCAGTACGGTTTATATCTCAGAAGTGGGATTAGCAACCTAGTGCCCACAAAAGGATCGGAGATACGCTTAAGTATTTGGCGTACGTAGAAAACGTAAGTGTCCTTTGTTTATTTCATTTTAATTGTGCTACCTACCCTTCTTAATCATATTAATGCAATTTGTAATAACAAAGTGAAGAAAGTAGGCTACAGGTTTATACTTGTAACGTACTTTTTTTTTTTTCTTATCTTTATTTACGATTGCCTTCCGGTAAGAACCAGACTATTTTAGTAGTAGTCGTAGTGTAGTAGTTAGTCATAATAAACTGTATTTACCGTAACGGAGACATTCCGGAGGTTTATATGGTTAGTCATACATGTTAATCCTGCCAGGGTACTCCCTGGGGATGAACATGTTTGATATTTTGCTTTGTAAATTGTGGAACCGAACTGTATTTGCCGTAACGGAGACATTCCGGAGGTTTATATGGTTAGTCATATATGTTAATCCTGCCAGGGTACTCCCTGGGGATGAACATGTTTGATATTTTGCTTTGTAAATTGTGGAGCCGAACTGTATTTACCGTAACGGAGACATTCCGGAGGTTTATATGGTTAGTCATGCATGTTTATCCTGCCAGGGTACTCCCTGGAGATGGACATGTTTGATGGTCTATAATAAAGTATGTGCAGGTCAATAACAATCTTGTTTAAAAGTTTAATATAGCGTGGTTTATTAACTCAGGTGTCTTTTTTTTTTTCTTTATATATTGAGGCCGCTAGAACATGGGTGACCGTAGGTCTAGTCCTCGAAGAGAATGTGATGGACCTAGACGGACCCCTCGCGAGACGCTGACGCCGCTTCTAAAATGTCGTGATGCAACTCGAAGCCGCAGCCGGGGTCGAGGGCATACGCGCTCAGCCGAAGAAAGTTGTCGCAGCCGAAACCACTTGTCGCGATCCAGGCGGTCGAAAGGAAGACGATCGCGACTGACGATTAGTCGGTCTCCTTCCCGGCCACACTATTCAACAAGGGCGAGTCCTCGTGCTGGGCGCTCCAGGACACGATCGCGCACTCCAGGGCGGCACGAGACGCGCCACGCGGAATCCAGGAATTCACCTAGGAGCAGAGCTTCTTGCCTTCATACACCGTCCCGTGAAGAAACACATCGTGAGCGTGAGTCAAATAATAATCTGTTTATCGAGAACTTTATTAATGCACTTAAGAGTATGAATAATACAAGCGATCGGGATAGGTTTCCTGTTTTAAATAACGTAATTCCTGATTTTGACCCGTTAAGTAAGGAACAAACGGTTGATACGTGGCTTCATAAGGTTGACGAATGTGCACAAATCTATGGTTGGAACGATAAACAAGTAGTCCACTATGCCTTACCGAAATTAACAGGGGTTGCTAAAACCTGGTATCAGGGTTTACCCTCACTACTATTTTCCTGGCCAGAGTGGAAGTTAAAACTGAAGGAATCTTTTCCAACTAGGGATAATTATGCAGATTTACTAACGGAAATGCTTAATAAAAAGGTACGCTATGGGGAGTCATTGGAGATATATTACTATGCTAAAATGAATCTTCTAAATCGTTGCGAAATATTAGGAAGACGTGCAGTTGACTGTGTCATAGCAGGTATAGAAGATCGTGGTGTTAGGTTGGGAGCACAGGGAGCAGAATTTACGGAACCGGAATTGCTACTTAAATTTTTAAAGACTGTAAAAGTAGGTCAAGATAGATCCACAAACGAGCAGCAGAAGGTTAAAGATAGAGATAGGCGATCACAAAATAACTCATTTACCGGTAATAAAGTAGGTCACAGTTCCCAGAAGTCAACCGGATCCAGCATGGTTTGCTACAATTGCAAAGAACCCGGTCACCCATTCTTTCGTTGCACAAAACCGAAGATTCAATGCTCTAAATGTAATTTATTAGGACATAAGGAAACTGAGTGCCCTGGGACAAAGCAAAGTACCAACGATAAACCCAAAGCAATATTGAAAGTAGAAAACACAAGCGATTCAAGTGCTAAGTATAAAATGCCTATTAAAATGAATGGGTTGTTTTCAGAATGTCTAGTTGATTTGGGAAGCGAGGGTACTTTGGTCCGTCTCAGTGAAGCTCAGCGTTTAGGACTAGACTGGAAGGTAGGAGAAGTGCCACTATTAAGAGGAATAGGTAACGTACCCTATAACCCCCTTGGCAAGGCTAACGTCACGATCGAAGTGCAGGGTGTAGTAGAAAACCATGTGGAGATATTAGTAGTAGGTGATTACTTAATAAATTGCCCTGTACTACTAGGCCACACTTTCACCGAAAAGCCCTCAGTCAAAATAGTAAAAACAGAATCGGATGTAATTTTTCAGCGGGTTAGTGAGGAGTCTGTTTTGATTTGCCCGCTTTTATGCATGGAGGAGACGCGCATAGGTCGCGGCGAATTAAAGGCGATCCCAGTTAGCTCGCGTAATTCTTTCTCAGGAAAAATTTACGTGAATGGAACCGTGCGTAATATTGAAGGTCATGAACATTACTTGTTGCCCGGCGAGTATCAATTAACACAAGGTGCGGGTAGGATTCTCGTTCAGAATATTAGTGACAACCATCTGGTTATAGAGAAGGATAGTCTTATAACTAGGAGCCACACTTTAGCTGAAAGCCTAGAAGTTAAAAAAATAGATTTTAGTGATCAGTCACCCATAGATGAATCACCAATCAGCTGCGGAGATAATTTAACAAAGGTTCAAAAGGAGTCATTAAAGGTCTTGTTGGATAAATATAAATATTGTTTTTCCAGTGGTTTAAAAGATCTAGGTTTTACAACGGAAACTGAAATGGTGATTCAACTGGATGACCCCGATCCTGTCGTTTACCGCCCATACCGGTTGTCCTTTACCGAACGCCAACAAGTTCAAGATATGATCAAGGATATGTTAGAAAGTGGCATTATAAGGGAGTCTAACAGTCCGTACGCGAGCCCTATAGTGCAAGTTAACAAAAAGTCTGGGGAAAAGAGGTTATGTGTGGACTACCGTGCTCTAAATAGTAAAACAAAAAAAGAGCACTACCCTCTCCCTCGTATCGAGGATCAGTTAGACTTATTATCAGGTAGCTTACTATTTGTTACCCTCGATTTAGCGTCTGGGTATTATCAAATCCCAATAGCTGAAGGTTCTCGAGAGAAAACTGCGTTTGTGACCCCGAGGGGTCAATATGAGTACAATAGGATGCCCTTTGGGTTAGTAAACGCACCATCAGTCTTCCAGCGTACAATGAATAAGATCATCCACAATTCACCTGCTTCATCGTATGCATTGGTCTACATGGATGATATCCTAATTCCTGCCAAGTCATTCGATGAGGGGATGGTGCGTTTGGAGGAGGTGTTGCGGTTGCTGGCAAAAAGTGGTCTAACACTCAAGATGAGTAAATGTAATTTCTTTTATGACAAAATAGACTACCTGGGGTACGAAGTCAGTTCAGAGGGTGTTAGACCAGGGTCGCTCAAAACAGACGCCATATCCAAATTCCCGACGCCAACAAATGTTCACGAAGTTAGGAGGTTTTTAGGCCTTGCTAGCTTCTTCAGGAGGTTTGTCGCGGGATTCGCCTTAATAGCACGTCCTCTGACTGGTCTGTTAAAGGACTCTTCTGGGGGTTGGGGTAGTGAAGAACTGGAATCGTTTGAGAAATTAAAACAAATTTTAGTACAAAGACCGGTCTTGGGACTTTATGATCCTAATGCACTAACCCAACTCCACACCGACGCTAGCAAGTACGGGGTAGCCGGCATTTTAATGCAACAAGACAAGTCTGGGGTGTTTAAACCTATTGCTTATTATAGCAGGCAAACCAGTCCGGATGAGCAAAAACTACACTCCTTCGAGTTAGAGACCCTCGCTATTATTTCCTCATTGAATAGGTTCAGGCATTACTTACTTGGTATTCGATTCACCATAGTTACAGACTGCAACGCTTTGCGTACCACTTTAAGTAAACGCGACTTAATCCCACGAATTGCTCGCTGGTGGCTGCAGTTCTTAGAATACGACTGTTCAATAGAATATCGCCCTGGTGACAAAATGGCACACGTAGATGCCCTTAGCAGGGGTGCAATAGACGGTATTCCAAACGTTGATCACGTTTTAGATGTACTTTCAGTAGGTACTGACGATTGGCTTGCAACGGTGCAACAGACTGACGAAGAAATTAAAAATATCGCGAATATTTTGGGCGATTCCACATGTAAAGATGCCGTTGACGAAAAAAGTCAAAAATTACAAGCTTGTAAATGAGCGGGTATATCGTATAATTGACGAAAATACTATCCGCTGAGTTGTTCCAAGTGGCACCAGATGGCAATTACTGAAAGCCAATCATGATGATGTGGGACACTTCGGGTTTGACAAAACTTTGGCGCGCTTACAAGCTACTTATTGGTTCCCAAAGATGAGATGGTTTGTAAAAAAATATGTCTCAGCTTGCCTTCAGTGCGCACATCACAAGCTGCCAAGTGGTGCCAGACCCGGTGAACTACACCCCATCCCTAAAGCTATCATACCATTCCATACCGTACATGCGGATCATCTCGGTCCTTTTATCCACACCAAGCGTGGCAATACATTCATCCTTGTTATCATAGACGCGTTTACTAAGTTTGTTGACATCACCGCTGTGCGAAATACCAAATCGGCCACAAGCATTAGGGTATTCAGAGAGCATTTTAGTTACTTCGGGGTGCCAACCCGTTTGATTACGGACCAAGGGACAAGCTTCACTAGTAGGCAGTTTAAAACATTTATTCAATCATGTGGTATAAAGCACGTGCTCAATGCTGTCGCCACACCCCGAGCGAATGGCCAAGTGGAACGGTACAACCGCACCGTTTTGGCTGCGCTCGGGGCAATGAACCACGACAAACCAAATGGTTTATGGGATGAACATTTACCAGACATACAGTTGGGTATCAATACCACTGTACACACCACCACAAAAAAAAACTCCGGCGGAGCTTCTTTTCGGGCGAAATCTAACTAACCCATCTGAGGGTTTGTTAAATGACGTAATAAATGAAGTTACGTCTGAGGTCGGGGAGAGTCTGGACGATGTTAGGGCTACGGCTGGTGAGCTTATTAGGACACAACAGGACAAGGACAAGAAACGGTATGATAGGTACAGGAAAACAGGAATCCGTTTCAAAGAAGGTGATTTGGTTAGAGTAGTAAGAGCCGTGACAGGAATAGAGGGTCAGTCTAAGAAGCTCGAACCTAAATGTAAAGGCCCTTACAGAATTAAGAAGGTGCTCCCCAACGATAGGTTCGTGGTCGAGGACACACCCCTCACAAAGACTAGTAAAAGGTACGAGGCTGTGGTAGCTATTGATAAAATATTCCCATGGATCTGCTTTAACGAACCCGTATCAACCGATTGTGAATCTGAATGTGAAGAGTTGTAAAATAGATGCAAAGTAAATTAATTCGCATTAATGAAGATGAAATTGTAGGATATAATTAAGGAATTAAATAAGTAGATAATTAAGGACACTAACACAAATTATTTCGCCGTCAATTACATTGTGTATTTGTAATATGTACACTTAAAGAACTGTAAGAAATCGATGTCTTAATAAAAAGTAACACTAATGTGGTTTTAAGTTTCGATGATTAATGTCATGTATCATCTAAATGATTCCATGTACTAATGGCTGATATATTTGCTGGTCAACGTCATGGACTAGTAAATACCGATTCATTGGTTAGGGTCACGTACTAATGAGTTGGTGAGGGGTATCAGGTAACGGATGCCTCTCATTTTAGCAATTGGTGCATCAGTATATCTACTGGTCAAGGTCATGGACCAATACATATACTGCCGATATAATATATAGATTATGTTAGGAGTGTCAGGTAACCGACACCCTTAAAGGTTATAAGCATTTTGTTAATCAAGGTCATGGATTAATAAATAAATTTAGGAGTAAATCTATTGTACAGTGACTGTTTTTGAGCTTTATTTAGAAGAAAATGTAATGTACTACTTTGATGACTTATAGGTCATTTAAATCTAACGTAAAATAATTGAATGTGAGATTTATTTAGATACTAAAATGTGCTACCATGATAACTTATAGTCAAAATGATTAATTAAGGACTAATGAGATAATTTATTTTCAACAAGTTACATTTACAATTTATATGATGAAATATAGAGTAATGGTTTTTTATTTTTCTTAATTTTTTTCTTGTAATACTTAACAACGAGGGACTCGTTGGAAGCCGGATGGCCGAGCTGTTATAAATATTTAAATTATGCCTATAATTATTTATGTTTATTGACTAATTACAATTATTTCTATGAACGTGTATGATCAAAAGTAGTTTTATTGACTTTTATGTGATTGGCCGAGACTTTGACAGTTATCGACGACCAATCATACGCAAGTAAAATGGTGGGAAAAATAAAATCGTCGGCGGGCATTTTAATGATAATGCCCGCCAGGACTGGCATTCGTTTTTAGACATCGGTACTAGTCACTGGCATTGTAACGCTAAATAAAACTGTATTACTGTATTGTTGTAACTATTGCAATAAAGCTGATCTTCAAAACTTATAAAGAGTGTTTTATATCTAAAGTCCCCGCTTGTGAGTGTTGAACCAGTACGGTTTATAAGAGTTTGACGGCAAAAATAAAAATTCTTTTACGAAAATGGTCGACGTGAAGATAGCTAATTCATACACATTTAGCACATATTTGTAACGGTAACAAAAAATTGCGCAATACTAATAGTGTCTTGTAACTAGCTAATCTTAAAGATAAAAATATAGAAAGAGGGTAAAATAAAATTTGGAAAATCCAAAAGTGCACGCCTCATAATCTCATTCAATTCTATAAAAAATAAACAACAACCGAAATGTCCAGTCGTATTTTTATATTACTAATCACAATTAAACTACATTGAATTAGACCGTGATTTTCAAAAGGACTTAGTTTGCGAAAATACTGAAGCGTTTAAAAACAAAATGGACTCGATTAGTTAAGTTTTTCAGGAGTTATCGTGACCACGCCAGGATCCATACATACAGACATACGGACGTCCACAGAATACCTTTTTTAAACAGTTTATTCATTATTTTAAATAGCAAAAACTTTTTTACAAAAAAACAACCGACTTCCAAAAAAAACACTAAAAGACGTGAAAAATAACTTTAATTTCGGAAGTCGGTGCCTTTGGTTTTGTATTTTCGTGTTTGGCCACCGACTTCCGAAATTAAAGTTATTTTTCACGTCTTTTAGTGTTTTTTTTGGAAGTCGGTTGTTTTTTTGTAAAAAAAAAATTATTTTTCACTTTTTAGTTGCGGTACCTACCCCACACAAATTCGTATACCACTACTTGGTGTGTAAATAACAGTGACAGGAAATTATTAACACATCCATATAAACTAAGTGGAAAAAATCTGCAGTAGTAAGGATAACTCAAAAACTACTGGTCAGACCTTGATCAAATTTAAATGGGACCACATGTAAAGCACCAGCTATCAAATAAAAAAAGAATCATCCAAATCGGTTCACCCAGAAAAAAGTTATGAGCTAACACACATAAAAAAAAAAACATACAGACGAATTGAGAACCTCCTCCTTTTTGTGAAGTCGGTTAAAAAGGAGATTGACCGACCTGGACCAAATGCTGCCCAGGCATGGGAATACTTTCATAATTTGTTTCCTTACATGAATAGACATTTAAAAAAAAAAAAAAAACATCCGTGGGGTTATATGGTATCTAAAAACTTATCTTATGACTTTTTGGTGCTTTAACTCTTGATTTTTTTTTAGCTTTTTCGTGTAATAATATTATTATCTTACTTATTCTACCTCCCAAGTCCAGTCCTGACCTCGCTAGTCTAGCTCGAAGCAAGTTTTTTTGTAAGCTCTATACGAAAATGACAGCTTTGTATAGCGCTGTCTCGATTTTCAATTCACAGCGAGAGTTGAGAGAAATCATAAGTCTCGCTTGCTCATATTCAGATTTGGTATGTGTTCGTCTCTTTCGCGCACGGTGGGTTTCTCTATACCGGCTTGCGCGCGCGCCATTTTGTTTGTATCGCAGTCTAACATCACTCTTTGACGTGAACCGTTGTGTACTGTACGCTTATCTATCTCCTTAGTTTTTTACAACCCGGCATTACTTTTGGACTATCGTATCTACATCATCTGTTGACCTGGCTATTCATTTAGATTT
The DNA here is from genome assembly GCA_916610205.1 of Griposia aprilina. NCBI lineage: Eukaryota > Metazoa > Arthropoda > Insecta > Lepidoptera > Noctuidae > Griposia > Griposia aprilina. The sequence goes on along the minus strand of OU744294.1, from coordinate 1,132,202 downwards.
CGCGATGTATCAACCAGATAACAAAGTGTGTTTGTTTTGTGATCGTTCTGTAGAACGAATCAGAAGATATACGTTAACTCGAGATCTTCAAAACGAACATCAACATACAGTTCCAAGCTCTACCACGTGAGGTAACTGCTTAACTTTTATTTAAGTAGTTATATTATTACTTTGTGTAAGCCATTATCTCAGCAGCTAAGCAATTATTTACATTACTTAAATCATAAAAAATGCGTTCTTATATATCTACGTAGAACTACTTACTTTTATTATTTTATTGTTCTTTTTTTTTAATCTTTTGTATGTACCTACTCCTGTTGGTGTACCAAATAAATATATAAATAAATAGAAGTAGGTACATACTTACCTACTATAAAATCTCGACTCCACTTGGATAGAAACTGCAAGGAACCGCACAGGAACTCGTTATAAATAGTTATAGTCTACACGTTATCAGAGTCGTGGGACCGTAAATGTCAACAACCATAGAAATGTCCAACAAATCGGTCCAGTTATCGGTAGTCCGCTACCTGCGCACCGAGATCGTTGAGTCACTGTGACCCTCCTAGTTACCTGCCAGTTGCTGATTGATGGTTAAAATAGGTTGTATGTTGTTTGTTTTGTATGTACCTATTTATTTTATTTAAAAACTACATTTTGTGTTACCACTAGTTGCGTGCATTTTCTATCGTTGATTTGTAGAAGTTACATGGTGACGTTGAGATAGATATTATTATAGTGAAATGATTTCTTACACAACGAATTATTTTAAAACACGTTGACTGTAGCTACCTGAACGTTTTCTCTTATCAGCTCTTGAATACCTATTCCTACTCCCCGGTTCTAGTATACAATATAATTCGACTATACTTCGGATTCATGTTATGCCGTGGGTTACATGTTTATCATTTTTTTATTGCTTCGGAATACCTCTGCCACAACTGTTGGACAAGAGCTCGCCGTGGGACGTTGCCTGCAATGCCCGCTGCGGAAGATGCACCTACTGCGAAAGATGCACCTGCTGTGGAAGATGCGCTTGCTGTGGTAGATGTGCCTGCTGTGAAAGATGCACCTGCTGTGGGAAATCCACCTGCTGCGGATAATCCGCCTGCCATGGAAAATCTACCAGCCGTGGAAGATCAGCCCGCGGAGGACGACATTCTAGGACAAAACGTAACATTTCACTTTCCGGAAATTATTGCCGAGCCCCGAATACGTCAAATGCTTGCATGGTGTACAATTGCACAAATAATACTCGTCGGCGACTACCAAAAAGTTTGAAAGTGCAGTTACTTATTAATAATAATTATTATGTACCACCATACGCACGTGTGTGTCAGGAGCATTTAGAAGACAACACCTGGGATGATCTTTTTACGGCACTAAATCGTTGTTTTGATTTTAGTCCCCAACAAGTTTTTGATAATGTTAGAATTACTAAAAGAAGAAGTCAAATTATCGATTTTGAGAACCTTAATGCGCTGCATGATCAAGAATTGCATTATTGGCCAGGACTCGAGATGAATTCGAAAGATTATTTAATCAAACTCCACTTTTAGCACTAAGGTGTCAAAATCCACGAACCGCATTAGATATAATACTTGCCAAAATGAGAACTGGAGAATCCAATGAACGACTCGCTACGTTTTTCAACATGTCTCATCCAAACCTAGAACGAAGAATGAAAATAGCTAGGGAGTGTCTGGATAGTGTTTTTGTCCCTCGCCACTTGGGATTCGACCATATTTCTAGAGAGCAGATCGTTGAAAGAAATCTAGCAGTTCCTAACGCATTGTTTGCAAATAATCAGGAAGCTGTTGTTATATGTGACGGTACCTATATGTATATACAAAAAAGTTCCAATTTCTCGTTTCAAAAAGACACGTACAGCATGCACAAGTACAGGAACCTACTAAAACCATTTTTGATAGTCACATGCGATGGACACATTATTGAGGTTTGTGGGCCCTATGCTGCGCTTACGAATGACGCAACCATTTTAAACAACCTTCTAGATGGGCCGGATAGAGTCATTCATTGGCTGTGACAGCGGGTGAAATTTTCATATTAGACAGAGGTTTTCGCGATTCTAGTGGATCTTTAGAAAGCCACGGATATGTCGGCATCATACCACAATCGCAGACCAGAAGAGGCTTACAACTTACCACACTCGACGCCAATAAATCGCGGTTGTGCACCATTTGCCGGTGCCCTGTTGAGGTGGTAAATGGACGACTAAAACGGGATTTTAAGATTTTTCGTCAAGAATACTGTAATCTGGCCATGAGCCACTTTAATACAGATCTTCGGATCACTGCAGCGATAACTAATGCCTTCCATGTTGATATTATAGACAATACCAATGCACGTGAATTTATCAATATAGCCAGAGAGCGACTGAATGTTGCCAATCACTTAGCTGAGTATGTTGATGAAAGAAGGCTAAACCGGAACAGAGTCAACTTCGAAAATCTTTCAGTGGGTAGGGATAATGTTGCTTCATTTCCCATGTTAACACCGGAGGAATTAACTCTCTTTACAGTAGGAACGTACCAAATCAAACTTGCGCCTAGCTATTACAACGAGCTTATACGCACCACGGACACATTTATTATTCAAAACTATATCGGTCGCCTTAACGACCTCTCCGATTTTTCGATGCCCACCAGCAATGTGCAACTAATTCGAGCGCACATAAAGAGCAGACATACATCTTCAAAAGTGTATCATTGCTTTATTTTAATTGACAAGAACAATTATGGGCTCGATTCCGTTCAAAATTATTGCTGTTCATGTTTTACTGAGCGAAGGACGATCGGCAATTGTGCCCACGTTGTTTGCTTAGTTTGGTTTTTGGGGTGGGCTAGGCACCAAGACGTTTTGAGGCGCCCTGCTTTATTTTAGATTCAATAATTATAGACGACGATGAGGATGACGATTGATTAGGTATTTTAATGTTTACATGAGGCCGTATAGAGGATAATTTATTATGTTGTAAACCTATGTAACGAATAACAATTGATTGATTCAATGACTATCCTTAACTAAGTGTTTTTATAATAATAGAATCCATTGTTTATAATATACCGTCTTTTATTTTAAAAATAAGCTGTTGATTATGATTTTTCGTCAATGTAAAACCTATACAATAGATATTTTTTTCTCAATACTCCTCGGATAGATTCTGAAGCGCTTTGGGTTACAGACTAGTATTAGTCTATGGAATATTATGCACTATGATTCAATGTTCGGCAGCACTTGGTCCAACGTCCATACAAAAATGGTCAATCTCCTTTCTTTTGAAAATAACAAGAGTGTTGAAACTAGTGTTTTTTCTTGACGTTTGTGTGTGAATATTATTCTACAAGTGCGATATGAAGTAAATAGAGACATTTTTAGCCCAAGGAATTACTTGTTCTTTGTAAGGCGAGAGTAGAGCACTACCTCACGCGCTTCGCTTATAAGGCGAGCAATAAATACTCAGTTGTAGGTACATACATGCATTTAACAGTAATTTCAAAATAAAAGAAGGTTGGTAAAATAGTTTTGAAATTCATTGGAACAGAATTACATAATCTTAAATTAATAGGTACTTACCGTAAAGCAAGAAAATGGAAGCGACGAATTTCTTGGAAAATATCGAGAAAGCTGATACTTTTACCTTGGGAAAATAACAAGGTGCGGATATTAAGAAAAAATAAAAGAGTGAAGGGTGTCCTCGAAGGCAACTAAGGGCCTTGTTCAAGAGAATGCCCACACATTGTCGAATTTTCCTCATGACCTTTTTGATGATGTACAATGTTAAGTCAGGGAAAATAATTGCTCAACAAGTTTACTATCAATTTGTTCGTAAATTGAAAACACAACCCTAATTCTTAGAGAGTCGTATTAAATGGATATAACAGGCCAAACTGGCGTGGTGGGTCAATATGCCCAACATTTATTTTTCTGACTGCAGCAGAAAAGTTGTGAGGCGACACAAACATGAAAATAAACTTCAGAATTTAAAATCAGCCTCGGTCCAGCTGCTTAACAATCTCCCTCGGAAATGAAATGTCTAATTATAAAAGCTTAAACTGCCTCACATAGAATGTAATTTCCCCAGGAGTAGGGGGAGATTCGGTGCACATTAACAGCATTGGGCTGGCCTACCCGACGACGCGGCGCTTGGCGCGGGAATTATGTTGCGTTCCGAATGGCCTCTTATTGCACCGTGTAATGAATCCTCTTTGAATGTTTACGGGACGCATAGGTGGACACGATTGGGGTATTCGTTTATTTTTGGAATGTTCTGGACTTAAGTTCGTTTTGTGGCGTGTATCTGGTTTCTGTTGCACTGTGTGGGAGTAATACAAACCCTTGGTACGGATTTCACTTCATAAACGTCATGAGTGTTTTCTCCAAAGTGGCAGATAAAGGTGTATATTTCAATTAAAAAAAATCCAGTTAAGACATACAAAGGTCGCAAAAATAGACTCCAGACTGTAACTGAAAAAATACTGTTAGATTGCGGGGAACAATCCTAGGACTACAGAAAAGGCATCCACCCAATATGTTTTACTGTTCGTCAAGGCGGAACCACGCGAGATGATTATAGCAATATTGTGCCCCTGATTACTCATTGAAGCAATCACCACCAGGCACTTTATAAGCAGTGAACATTTACGTGTTGAGAATTTTATTATAATCAAACGAATAATACCTACCTACTGTTTTGTAAAATTGTAAATGGTTTCATAATTAAAAACACGTTGCTATCAATTTTGTAATTATTATATATCAATGTAATTATTATGTATCAATTTTGTTATTAAGACGACACACGACACACGATAACACACACGTGTCGACGACACGATCATTGTTGTTTGATTTTGGACGACTGGCCGCTAAACTGTATGCGCGGGGAGCAATGCATTTCGCCCTGTTAGCATTATTGTTACCTGTAGTCCCTACATTATTATTTGTATTTATTTGTAGGTAGTATTTTGCCATCATTACACATAGACTTTAATATATTATCCTCTCCTAATCTACTTTTCTAAATCCCAAAGTAATAAAACCTTATTTCTCATAATATTATTACTAAAAATACAGAATGTTGACAGAGAACGTAGCAGTGACATAATAAACCCCCGAATTTTCCACACCCGAGGTTTTGTAAATTTTTGATAAAAATATAACATCTGGTAGGCCTCGTTAAGGGATTTCACTTAATTAAGATAGCTGTGTAATAAATCAGGTTATTAAAAGTTTATAAAAAGGCACAATTTGTTGTTTAAGTAACAGACGTTACTTGTAAAATTTTGTGCCTGTATTTTTATCAATACCAAAATTCAACAGAACATCGTAACTTTGCTGGAAGAAAACATATTATGTAAGTACTTACAATGGCAGTATTTTCCCAGTGTAGGTAATGGATACGTTCATTATCTGTCGCATTCTCAAGCATTATTTTAGACAAGTAAGATTAGTAGGTACTGAAACAGCATAAAACCTCTTTACTACCACAGCATAATGTGAGGAGACACTACCAAAGATCCATGTTAAAGTTTTATCTAAAAAGTATTAGTCAAAAAGTAAATGTAAAAAGAAGTTCTTTATTACAATGATCGTAAAGGAACTGACTGAACGACCGTGACGTACCTAAACATTATGTAGGTGACATACATACTCGTACATACATAAACTCACGCCTTCTTCCCATAGGGGTAGGCAGAAACTACAGAACGCCACCTGCTACGATCCTTAATACTTCTTTTGCCTCCTTTACGTTCATACATCTGGTCATACACGAACGCCGGTTGTAGGTGAGTCGAAGTTATACCATATTTTGTCTAAACTCAAGGAACTTGATTAACTAATAAAAATCTAGATTTTCCGTAAATTAATATTAAAAATAAATCTTTATTTTCACACCAGTGGGGTAATTATGTAACACACTAACAGTACGAATGGGTTTCATTTTCACAGTTCAACACCATTTACGTTGTTGAGCAGACAAAATTTTCGAACATAATGAAGCAATCGCTCAAGAAAATAGGTGGCTGCTCAAGAAAATAGGTGGCTCGTTTAGATGCCAATGTATACGTTTTTATAATAAACTTCCTAGCGACATTCAAGATCTAAGCTTTAATAAATTCAAATCTTTTATAAAACGGAAACTATGCCAGAAAGCCTATCATACTGTGAAAGACTATATTGAGGACAAAAAGGCTTGGGATTGAGCTGCTCCAATAAATTTACACGGTGAATGTTGATTTTAATTTGCTAGCTATTTTAGACATGAATATTTACTGTAAAAAGTATTATATTATTTTCATTATTGAGAATATGAGGACTATGTGGGTCATTGTTTCAGTTATATTCTTGATCTGGCAGTTTAAGTAGTTTATGCGGCCTACCCAAATGTCCTTTCTTTGGTATTGTTCGTCGAATCGTTGAGCTCCTTAAGTTCTGAGTTGAGCTGCACGGTTACTGACAAATGCGTGCACTGACTGGACAGGTCCACTTAATCTGTGTGGTTCTTTCCTCAAAAGATCATTTCAGACACCAATCTACATGGTTCTCAAACATTATGTCCGATTTTTTTATATACACATTGACATTGTTGAATTTTATATACACAATGACATGAGTATTTACTTGTAAAGTATTATGTTATTTTAATTATTGTGAATGTGAGGATTATGTGGGTCATTGCTTTTTTTTTTCGCAGTTAATTTTGATCATGATCTGGCAGATTGAGTAATTTATGTGGCCTACCCAAATGTCCTTTCTTTGGTATTGTTCGTCGAATCGTTGAGCTCCTTAAGTTCTGACTTCCTGAGTTGAGCTGCACGATTACTGACAAATGCGTGCACTGACTGGACAGGTCCACTCAATCTGTGTGGTTCTTTCCTCAAAAGACCATTCCAGATACCAATCTACATGGTCTTCACACGATCTGACCAAGATTATGTCTGGACTTTAAAAGAGACTGTGACCTCTGAGTTTGTTTCGGCCTTTCTTCTCAGAGTAGTCAGATAGGAAACGCCGACCTCATCTAGTTTAAAAATATGATTGACGTGTAAAAGTGTTTGTACAAACCTACTTACAGAAATAAATCATTTATCATTTATCAATGGATTAGAAATAGGCTTCAAAATGATTGAGATTGTGATAGACAGTGTGTTACGCAGTTAGGGTGCTGAGCTCCACGAGTACTGATGAGATCCACACGAGTAGTGATTTATAAATCACAACTTTCACACGGACTATCGACGCAATGTGTGAATTTGTTCAACAATCAAATTCCCTGACATTGAAGAATACAAAATGTATTAGTAACTTAACGAGAACAAGAAGTGTACTTACAAGGAGTAAGTGGAAGCTAAAGTCCTAAAGTAATACATTCCTCTACACTATTACAAAAATATCGACACTATCCACGACCTTTTCCGTAAATAAGTATACTATACTCGTATAATTATAGTGACGTTACACGTCCGAACTTGCCGCCATTACGAGCAGGAAGTTTCATCAATATCCGGTCATTACCGACTCGGGTTAAGGGGCAGTTCGTGGCAAATGAAAATCGAGTTATGTAACTGAAATTGCGGTTAACATTTTGGTAGTAACGAGTTGATTTGTGCTGAAACATACATAAAAAAATTGAGGTAACGAGTTCGACTTTGTTGTATTTTTTTTTAAATAATAATTATAATTCTTAGCAGTTTTCTCTCGTGTTTTATTTTCAGAACACCTTACTAACTCGAGTCGTTACCCTTTTTTTTATGTGTAAACATCTTAGCGCTCGGTCTACGGTAGGTGCTAGCTGGGACTTCGAGCGTCAGACGCGTAAGCGTAAGACCCGTGTCTATGCGAGCGCGTGAACCAAACTGATGCGAGCTCACATGTTTACACATCAATTTTCGTGAGTGCCAAACCAACTCACACCGATTTTTTTTTTTCTTCTTTTGGGTGGGAAATCATCAAATGACCTCTCCCGCTCTAGGCGGAGCGGAAGGTCGTGTCAGACTCTTACTGACTAAAACCCACCCGTGTTCCTTCAGTTGCCTGTGCGCTAGGGCCACGGTAACTCTTTCGAACAATCCGCGACCCTACAACAGGGATTCCCAAAGTGGTCGATATCGGTTGTCCAGGGTCGACATAAACGAAAACTGATTTTGGGAATCAATAAGGTCTAAAAATCTACCCCTATTTATTAACACAAGTTCTTATTTAAAACTTTCAAGACACTGTATAAGATGTGTTACGTGTTACATCCATCACACAGATTTTGGTCTACAAAGATAATCTTAAAACATAATATTCTACTAATCCCAACAGTAACAACAAATAAGATAAAATACGTTTATTTAAAACTAGCGACCCACCGCTGCTTCGCATGGTTTTTAAGACTTGACAATCATTGAGATTTCTTTATTAGAAAAGAATAGAATAGAATTCTCTTTATTATATACATCATAAAAATTAAAGTTATAAATGTAGAAAAATTACATAGGGAGACACAATGGACGGTCTTACCGCTAAAAGCGATCTTTTACAGACCGCCTTTGGATGGATTAAAGGGAGAAAGAGAGACAATAATGCACGTAGTCAGTGGTGCAGCATTTATATATACAAAAAATACATAAAACATATACTTATCTACATATAATATATACAATAATAAACATGAAACAAGAGCAAGGAAACTAATAGTAATGATGATGTTTAACGAGAGAGGAAGTGTTTTTTAACTAGAATTATAAAAGTGGACAAAGATTGAGCACGCCTTATCGACACGGGCAAGGTATTGCAAAACCGTACTGCTTGAACTGTGAAAGACTTGTCATAAAAACTGGTGGAATGCCTCGGCATCTCTAGTCTTAAGTTTCCCGATGACCTCAGATATCTATTAAGTGTGTCACGAAGGAACTTGAAACATTCTTTAAGATAAGAGGGGGTTTTATGGTTGAACAGAATAATGTAGAGCTGAAACAAGATATGAGAAATCCGGCGAAGACGTATGGGAAGCCACTTGAGCTTCGTACGAAATTCAGAAATGTGATCATATTTGCGCAGGCCAAATATAAATCTTATGCAAAAGTTAAGTTCAGTTATTACATATAAGTTTAATATTAATGTAATAAACATACAGGGCGTAAAAACACCCATCACATAACCGTCAACTACGCATTCTGTACATCAAACTACATTGTAACATAGCACAAAAATAAATGCTGAGAAACTAATTTTATTTTGGATGTGAAATATCGCTGTTTACGGTAATGCGCAACGTTACGCACAAGGAGAGCAGGTAACAGTACAGGGGTCGTGGGGTATTAAAATTTGTGTTATAACATTAAAAACTTGTTTACGTAAAAAAAACGTCAGTAAAAGCTGGAATTTTAACCTTCAATATCTCCGTAACCAGAAGGTTCCCAGGTATGGTTCAGTTCAAAAAATATATAATAATGATGGGGAGTACAAGTGACGCTCGGTTTCGTTAAGTTTCTTTTTACATCTGATAATAATTATTTTATAAACGTTCCAGAATAAATTCTCTAAATGATGGTGAAAACCTAATCCGTCGCCTATTTTAGAAGAACAACGCGGTCACATAGACAGATACGGAAATTTTATTAATAATATGTATAGATATGACAAGTGTTGTGTAAGGATCGTAGCAGGTGGCGTTCTGTAGTTTCTGCCTAATCCCATGGGTAAAAGGTGTGAGTTGACTCGTAAGCACTAAGAGATAAGCATAAAGCTAGCAACTAAGAAATAAAGACATAAAACCTAATACGCCTATTATCATAACACTACCATCTAGCGCCGAGTGAATGTCTTCGCCTTAATAACAGCTACGCATTATTTCCCGCGACCTTAGAACACTGCTGATAAAGTAGGTGGGTATGTTAACTGTTTATTTAGGCTGTGGTTGGCTGTGTATCAACTGAGCAACGTTGGTAGCGCGAGCAAAGTCAGAAGATCAAATCTTATTAAACAGTTCGAAAACCGTACTTGCTGTGATTAGTATCATCGTATTATCGTTATGTCTCTTGCATAAAGACAGTGGTTTATACTAACTGACTTACATTAAAGGTTTATTTATATTTGTATTAGTTAAGTGCGAGGAAGTCCTTACCATGATCGTTTGGATAGAAACTGGACGACTATACGTGACACTTCACAATAAAAAAAACTGACACTTTTGGACTGACATTTGGACACAACTTTTTACTTGAACTCAACTCGCTATTTAACTAATGTAAATGGAAATCAGCCATTAGGGGCTTTTCATGTATTTAGTTGCATCTAGTGGGGGATTTCCTTCCCTCTGCTTCTAGGTGTACATGTAACGGTTGTCGAGGAAATCTTTCCCAATACCTATTGAGACTCTTAGGGCCCGTTGTTTGATTCATAGTTAAAAATGACCAATAGTCGATTCAACAATTAGTCACTTGACAATAGTTAAAGTTTAACTACTCTGTCTACGCATGGTTAGCTTTCATAGCAAAGTGTATTTTTTTTAACTTTAGTTAGCTTAACCATTTGTCAAACAACATATTTTTGTCATTTTTAACAAATTGTTAGTTTAAATAACGCATTTTAACTATTAGTATGTTTGACTACTGATCAAATAACGGGCCCTTAATAATGTGTCTACTGCTTATGCAAACTTGCTTCTCTTAATTTCACTTTTCCCAGTAAGTTTCTGAAAGAATAAGCAAGCACAAAGTAACAACTAATTCCAGAAATATTTCCTTTGCGTGAAATCAGCAGAATAATCAAAATTACAAGAAAAGTCGAAAGTTACTTAGCAAAGGATAACAAACTTTTAAAGAATATTACTTACATTAAACACCAAGGTACGAAAGTTTCAGTATTTCTACACGGAAATACTGAAAGGTTGGTAGCTTGCATAACATGCATAATCAGCCTAAAATGTTCCCACTGCTTGGACACAAGCCTCGTCTCGGTGAGAGGGAGTGGGCCGTAATCCACGTCGCGGGCCCAGTGCGGGTTGGTAGATATCACATGTCTTCGAATTATTGATTCTAGGACATGCGGGTTTCCTCACGATGTTTTCCTTCATCGTTTTGAGAGCCACTGCTCTGCCACTGCACTGCTGTCGTTTTCACCACTGTGATGAAATTATTTACACAAAGTAAAACGCCTGCCTGGATTCGAACCCACGGCCTACAACTCGTAAGTCGGGGCCGATACCACTGGGCCACCACTGCTCAAAGCTGTAGCTTGCTGTTTAAAAACTACCTAAAAACGGCTCATAAAATCTTTAGTTCTTTGCCTAAACAAGGACAGTGAAAAAAAAGTCAGAGTGGGAAGTTCTAGCGCCGATCGATTCAGGAAGACCTATAAAAGAAACTGTACCTTCTAATAAATTACGAGGTAAATCTGATACACCTTGAAGTAGGCACTTACTGGAATGTATAATAGCTATCTTTTATACACCATTTAGCTTTTTTTGGGTCGTTTGTGTATCGTGGAAGATATATAGCACGTTATAACAGATACCATCTGAATTGGATTACATTTTAGCAGTTTTTATGCTCAATTTCGTTCTCTATACATAATTATATGTAACGTGGGTAGAGGGATTCTGATTCCACGAAGAATTTTCCTCAAATCTGTTAAAACAGTCAGTTAGCCTGTGAAATAATTGCTGGAATCAAACCATCTTTTTTCCTAAATCAAGTTCGTGAACCCATTCCTATTAAAAGCCTTGACTAGTAATATAAGTGTTTTTAGCTATAATACTTTTTGGTAAATTACACAAATAACCTTTCTTAGAAAAAAAGGGTGGAGCGGACAATATAATATTTTCTTTCCAGGACTTATTCTAACCTCAAACCTAGTTTGAAAAAGCTTGATGTAACTTCGTATACATTGTTGGCGTTCTACAAACGTGTGAATAATATATAAACGTAAAATTTCACCCACTTTAGATTCTAATTTTGAGTGTACAAACCCAGGGTTCAACGATTTACATATTTTTCAATATTTGGCTGAAACTTGTAAGGAGTATTGCGGCGGACCGCCACCGGTGCCGGTGTTGCAGGTTTGTTCATTAGTATTAACATTTTATTTTATTACAACAAACTTGCCACTAGCTTTTCATTATTCCATGAAAACTCGGTGCTCTAATCTAGATCAGTCTGTTTTATGTGCAACGGTAATAATATCAAGAGTGTCGTGAGTCATTGTCAATTTTTTCAGTTATAACCAAACTGTACTGGAAAGGTCAACGTAACTACATATAAACATGACAGATTTACTTACAGAAACGATTTTGTACAGATTTAATTATATCGGTGTTGATTTTAAAAATAAATAGGCTTTGAATTAACTTGAAAGTTGAATTCAATGACTATTTTATTCTCAATCAAAATGGAATGCATTTTAAGTTTAATATAACAGATTGTAAAACGTTTATTAAACTATGCATGCATCCGTTTTGTATATTAACATTCAAATGTAGAGGTTTTGTTGAAAAAATATTTATTTATTTAAATTAAAATCCACATCTCTTTAACAATTTCACATAAAAAACAAAAACCATTCTTATAGCCAATTAAAGATTTGCTGTTGTTCGTAAACGTTAAACTAGTTAGGTATATCCATAAAAACCTATCAAATAAATTGTTAAAAAGAACAGAATTTGTATGAAGTTTTTGTCACAAAAATTACTACATACGTGCAGAAGGGGTGAAGCAGGCATGTCCATGACTACCGCAGGACTACAAACGCCAAATGCTTCCATATTTAATATATAATTATTACTCAATTGGTACTAATTAGTACTCGAATAACAAAATTGGTACCTTAGTAGTTTTCGAGCAAATCGTCTTTGAAGGTGGTCCTGCGGTAGTCACGGTCCCATCAGCAGGACCACCACGAGTGTCGAAACAGGGGGAATGCTACAGCTATTCTAAGTATGCAAATAATTAGTACCCATAAATGTGATTCATTTCGTAAAAAAACAGAACTGACACATTTGTATTTACCGACAAATCAACAATGATAACTTTCGCGCGCTCGTTTAGCAGGACCACGACTTTGAATGTTGATTCCAGGTTTCAGGAGCTCAGGAGTTGCTACCATTGCATTGTATGTAGAATTAAATACTGATCCAAATAAATCGAAACACGACACATCTACTATAATTTTTTCAAGAATGTAGGTATTAGTGTGCTGGATATCCTGGCTGCAGTATCGGATCAAGAATTCCTTAATCTTGCATATTTATATAGCGTACATGGGTGTTTCAAATTTTAGGTCACACATATGTTTGAAAATAAGTAAATACCTATTATGCGTCTAAGATCCTTACCGCAGCTAACAAAAGAGCTGATTACCTTGAAACGGCTGAACCGATTTTGATAAAACATGTCTAAGAACCATTGCTGGAAAACTTGATATCAAATAAAAAAACCGCATTCAAATCGGTTCACTCGTTTAAGATCTACGGTGCCACAGACATACACACAGACAGACACACACATTTAGCGGTCAAACTTATAATACCCCTCGTTTTGCGTCGGGGGTTAATTAGTACCCTGCAAGATAAAATTATAAACCCGAAATTCACAATTAGTACTCCAGTAGTTTACGAGATATACCATGTCATTGGTGGGGTGGCGGTAGTCACGGTGTTAAATTTTCATTTCTAGGTTTCCCTATTAAAAACTCTATGATTTCTTTCCAAATTTATACAAAAAAAATTACTCCTAAAGAAGTTATAGTGACCAAAAATTCAGAATCCTAAGTGGTGTATTTTAAGAGAAATTAGCTTTCGTTACTTTTCCATACTAAGTCTCCGCGTATAACCCGACCAAAATAAGTTAGTTGTTAATGGTATTGAGCTGTTTAGGAGATGTACAATCGTGCACATAAATTTATGGATGTCGGAAAAGTATTAACAACAGTTCAATATCTATAATTTTTATACCAACTGTGTACGTATACTATAGGTACATATTAAAAAGAAAAATAACTTATCGTTACCCATGGCCTGTGATACCTTTATTAATAACGTGGTTAGGTAGGGTAACCAAATAATTGTTTTTCTGTATTGTAAGTACCTACTTTCTGAGTTGTTATATGAATATCATTAAAGAGCGATACGTATTTCTTTCCTACTAATTTACCGTTGCTGCAAGCAGTACCTAAGTATTAAAAAACCTAATTTACTGCAGTAACAATATGTTGAATAACGTAAGTATAAAAGGATTTCATAACTAAAAGGTATGTATTTTTTCAATACCTGAAGTCGATTTTATCAAATTTCCACCGACATTATCTGTGGACCTTGGGTGCATTTTTAGTTACCTATTCAATATCTATTTTGTTTAAGCTAGGTTATGAAGCAGTAGGTGTATTTTAAATCGAAAACATATGTATAAATCGAATAAGTTTGATTAATTATAGATGACACTTCGATAAACCTAGGTATTGAGAAATTCAAAAGTCGTTCAGTACAAGATTAGTGCTGTGTGATAACCGGACACCGAAATCGGTTAAACATGAATGTAAGTGTTATGCAGGGTAAGTTTTAATTAGTTATTGTCTTCTTGATAACAAAAGATGCAATTCGATTTTGAACAACTATCTCAAAAACAACTTTTTAAAGTGTCCACTAAATAATTATTATCTACGCAGATCTAGATCTATCGTAAATCTATCGTACGTCGCTGCTACGTTGTCACCGCTCTGCCGCCGTCACCCCGCGCCACACCCTCCCCAACTCTTCCCGGCGCCGGCGGGTGCGGCGCGCATATTCAATTATCTACACCTATACCTACGTAAATTCTTAAAGACAATGAGCCAAAAAAGGTTGCTAGAATGAAACGGATGAAATTGGATAGTTTTTTGTTATCTGGAGCACATGCATACTTCGCGCGTTCGCGAAGCGTGTCGTAAGACATCGAGTTTATTTTTTATTCGTTTAGGGTTTTAAGTTTTTTTTTAGACAAAGAATTGAATGAATATACAATTTCTAAAGGTCACATGTCTCAATATTTAAAGGTTTCAAAAAACGATAAAACTAATCATTATTTCCCGAGAAAGTATAATAGGTACTGATAAAAAAGAAATACATTTATGTTTCTTTTTAGGGCTAATTAGCAACCGAAAGTCACAGAAATATTTCGATGGTAACGTTATTGTACGTTGATTTAGGTATTTTAAATATATGTGCTTGACGAACATAATAGGTAGTATACGTTGATATGAAAACACATATCTAAAAATATGAAAGAAAGAAAGAAAGAAAAATAGGTTTATTTGTCACAGAAACACTTGCATACAAAAAAATAATAATTAGCTCAGGTAACAATTTAATAAAAAGAAACAAACAAACTAGATCTTCAATCACGAGCACAAAACAGAAATAGTCGACAGCTGCACGTCATGACTGTGACAAGAAGGCTTCCACTCAGCATGATGCTGTGTTATGGGGGGCCCACAGCACAGCGCTGGTTTTCAGTGGTTACCCAAAAAGGACGTACGGAGACCAAGTCAGGTGTAATGATTGGTACTACATCTACGTAACAAAATATAATAAAACAAACAGTACATGTTATTAAATAACATAAACATTTATTAACAATTATGTAGGCACTGCCGTGCGATCTTAAGCAATGTACCCACCCCTATTAGTATAATTATAGTCGTATTACAGGTACAAGAATATCCAGTTTTGCGTTTTGTCTCGCTGCCACCCCCACCAACGCGTCGCGTCGCGTCGTAAATGATAAATGATAAATGATAAATGATTTTATTTCTGTAAGTAGGTTTGTACAAACACTTTTACACGTCAATCATATTTTTAAACTAGATGAGGTCGGCGTTTCCTATCTGACTACTCTGAGAAGAAAGGCCGAAACAAACTCAGAGGTCACAGTCTCTTTTAAAGTCCAGACATAATCTTGGTCAGATCATGTGAAGACCATGTAGATTGGTATCTGAAATGGTCTTTTGAGGAAAGAACCACACAGATTGAGTGGACCTGTCCAGTCAGTGCACGCATTTGTCAGTAATCGTGCAGCTCAACTCAGGAAGTCAGAACTTAAGGAGCTCAACGATTCGACGAACAATACCAAAGAAAGGACATTTGGGTAGGCCACATAAATTACTCAATCAGCCAGATCATGATCAAAATTAACTGCGAAAAAAAAAGCAATGACCCACATAATCCTCACATTCACAATAATTAAAATAACATACTACTTTACAAGTAAATACTCATGTCATTGTGTATATAAAATTCAACAATGTCAATGTGTATATAAAAAAATCGGACATAATGTTTGAGAACCATGTAGATTGGTGTCTGAAATGGTCTTTTGAGGAAAGAACCACACAGATTAAGTGGACCTGTCCAGTCAGTGCACGCATTTGTCAGTAACCGTGCAGCTCAACTCAGAACTTAAGGAGCTCAACGATTCGACGAACAATACCAAAGAAAGGACATTTGGGTAGGCCGCATAAACTACTTAAACTGCCAGATCAAGAATATAACTGAAACAATGACCCACATAGTCCTCATATTCTCAATAATGAAGTATATGCGTGATGTGCCCTTTGCAATGCATATTATATATAAATTTACCTATTACTTATATAATTCTTTTAAACTTACGTTATTAGCAACATATTGTTACTGCAGTAAATCAGGTTTTTTAATACTTAGGTACCTACTGCTTGCAGCAACGGTAAATTAGTAGGGAAGAAATACGTATCGATCTTTAATGATATTCATATAAAAACACAGAAACTAAGTACTTACAATACAGAAAAACAATTATTTGATTACCCTACCTACCTACCTTATTAACAAAAGGTATCACAGGTCATGGCTAACGAAAGGTTTTTTTTTTTTTTAATATGTACCTTTATAGGTACACAGTTGGTATACAAATTATAGATATTGAACTGTTGTTAATACTTTTCCGACATCCATAAATTTATGTGCACGACTGTTCATCTCCTAAACAGCTCAATACCATTGACAACTTATTTTGGTCGGTTTATACGCGGAGATTTAGTATGGAAAAGTAATAAAAGCTAGTTTTTCTTAAAATACACTCAAACTCAAAGCATTTATTTCTAATAAACCAATTACAGGCACTTTCGAATTGTCAAGGGATTGGTCAGTCAGAAAGATGAAGCTAGTTACCCATTCCAAAGCGTAGTAGGTACCTATGGAGAAGAACGGGCAAGAAACTCCATGGACACTCTTTTAAATCAAAAAATAGTTACAAAATATTGGTTACATCGTTCATGTTGAAATTATGCACGTGAGAACGACGCAGAACGTTAAAATCGTCCGTAATAAAAAGACAAAAGCAATTCAAATATTAAATTAAATTAAAGTAAGCCGTGGCGACTAAGAAATGAGCAGTCCCCACTGACGGCGCCCATTCACCAACATGATGCATGGATCAGCACCATTCAGCTCAACCATTTTGAAGGGAACTTAATGATCCAACACACACACCACCACCAGCGAGACATTAGAGTGAGCATGACATACTCTCAGCCGCCAGGGCACATTCAAAGCAATGAAAGAAAAACCTATTAAATGTTAGCTTTATAGTAGGTGCTCACACATGTGCTATGCGATTATACAATACTAAAACATTAAATTTATAAAATGCAAAGGTAGTTTTTAAAATCTTCAGCAGCTCCAACAGTAGTTTCAAATGCTAATCAATTAGTTTATGCGCCCTTGTGGAGCAGGACCAGCGTTGAGCCAAGCATTTTTATTAGCGATGTAATCCCCCCACTTATAATATGCTTTGCTGCATAGTGTGCGTTTTATACAAGATTTGAATTTAATTTCATTCGGTTGAAGAATATGGGGAGGTATTTTATTGTAACATTTTAAGCAGTACCCCATGAAAGATGAGTCTACTTTAGCCAGCCTGAAACCTGGTTGAACTAATTGATCCCTATTTCTAGTAATATAATTGTGTCTTTCACCTCTTTTACTAAAAAGATGTAGATTTTTCCTTACGTACATGATGTTTTCATAAATAAATTGACAAGGTACCGTAATAATGTTAATATCTTGAAACCGTACCCTTAGAGAGTCGCGCCTGCGGAGGCCATATATGGCTCTGGTGGCTCTTTTCTGTAGAATAAAAATAGACTCGACGTCTGCAACCCGTCCCCGTAGTAAAATACCGTATGACATAATACTATGAAAGTAACTAAAATAGACTAGCCTCGCGTTACCTGCATCAGTAAATTGACGGATTTTTCTCACAGCATATGCTGCTGAACTTAGCCGTCTTGCAAGGGATGTTAAATGAGGACCCCATTGAAGCCTTGAGTCGAGCGTGATCCCCAAGAAAACAGTTTTATGGACGAATTCTAGTTTCTCTTGATTTAATACTATCTCACAATTTGTACTTTTGACATTTGGTAAGGAAAATCTAATACACTTAGTTTTATTCCCATTTAATACTAAATAATTAGCAGTGAACCAATTTTGGATCTGCAGTAGGGCTTTATTTACGTCATCAAGATTTGATGCACGTCTATTAATTTTAAAAATTAAAGAAGAATCGTCAGCAAATAACACCTTTTGTGGTTGGGTTTTTAACAAATGGGGTAGATCATTTATATAGACTAAAAGAGGAAAGGACCCAATATCGAGCCTTGTGGTACACCCATTTTTACTTTTACACCGAGTGAATTGACACAATTTATTTGAACTAACTGTTGTCTATCATTTAAATAAGATTTTACTAAACTGAGAGCACGTTTTCCAAGTCCGTAATGCTCACACCACCTAAGATTCTGAATTTTTGGTCACTATAATTTCTTTAGGAGTACTAATTTTTGTATACATTTGGGAAGAAATCACAGAGTTTTTAATAGGGAAATCTAGAAATGATAATTTAACACCGTGACTACCGCCACCCCATCAATGACATGGTATATCTCGTAAACTACTGGAGTACTCATTTTGAATTTTGGGTTTCTAATTTTTATCTTGCAGGGTACTAATTTCCTATGTAGGTTTGAGGAAAGCGAGAAGCTCCTGAAACCTGGAATCAACAGTCAAAGTCGAAGTCCTGCTGAACGAGCGCGCGAAAGTTATCATCGTTGATTTCTCGGTAAATACAAATGTTTCTTTTACGAAATGAATCACAATTATGGGTACTAATTATTTGTATACTTAGAATAGCTGTAGCATGCCCCCTGTTTCGGCGCTCGTGGTGGTCCTGCTGAAGGCAGCGTGACTTCCGCAGGACCACCTTCAAAGACGATTTGCTCGAAAACTACTAAAGTACCAATTTTGTTGTTCGAGTACTAATTAGTACCAATTGGGTACTAATTATTTACCAAATATGGAAGCGATTGGCGTTGGTGGTCATGAAGCAGGCCACAAGTTTTATTCAAAACACTGCGTGTTATTTTATTCACCTGCACCACATAAACTAACGTTTTAACTATTTATTATGAACAAACTGAGCTGTAAATTTTCTTTACAGCTACATGGACCATTTACCAACTCGTAAAAGTTTCATCTAGTGATGTAGTCACTACTATTTATGTGCATTGTGCAAACTGCATTAAAACTCTGCAGTTGCTGCAAAATGGTCATAATTTTCTTTGAATGCGGATGAGCAGAATATGGAAGTGGGTTTACAATAAATGAAGCTAACTTTAACTTTTGTAGTATTTAAAGTTTTGCAATCTGGCTTGAGAAATGCGGTGTGAAGAACTCTAATATCTAATATGAGTGTCTACTGTGTGTCAAGACTCTTAATCGGTCAAATAAACTTTTAACTGAAAAAATCAGGCAAATGTAATTTTGACTGAACACGTTGGTCAAAAGTAGTTTTGTCTGAAAATCTGTAGTTATTAGTGATTTTAACTGACAAAATGTGGTTAAAAGTAGTTTTGACTGACGCTCTTAGTCAAAACTACTTTTAACGACTACAGCATCTGTCAAAATCATTTTTAACCAGCTGTTAGTATGTAACATAGTATGTTATATGTCAGAGTAGTCGTAGACGGCTGCTCCTCCGACCTTATGGCTATTGATGCCGGAGTTCCTCAAGGGTCTGTTCTCTCTGCAACTGTTTTCCTGCTGCACATCAATGACCTACTTCAGCCTGGTATTGTTGGGTACGCAGATGACAGTACTGTTTCAGAGAGATACTTGTCCAGCGCAAAAACCAGCGGGGCCGAAGTTTGTTCCTTGAGAGAGGCCATGGTAGAGCGGACAGATTTGACCTTAAGCCTTGACTCCCAGTGGGGTGATGACAATCTGGTCTCTTTTAACGCCACCAAAATACAGGCGTGTCTTTTTACCGCTAAAAGGAGTCAAATCAACCAATCTCCTACTTTTCGGGGTACATCTGTTCCTGTAACTGATCGGCTCGAGCTCCTAGGCATAGAGTTGACATCTGGTCTCAACTTCGGCGCCACCATCGAGTATAAAGCCCAAACTGCGGCTAAGAAGCTGGGCATCCTAAATAAGGTGAAGCGATACTTTACTTTACGCCTGGACAGCTTTTAATCCTGTACAAAGCGCAAGTCCGATCCTGCATGGAGTATTGCAGTCACCTTTGGAATGGCTCCGCTAAAAACGCAGAGCTAAGAGACTCATTGGCGACATAAATCTGGTGGATGCCAAGCTTCACAGCTTGGCTCATCGCCGTAAGGTTGCCTGCTTGTCGGTCTTCTACAGATTGTACTTCGGTGAGTGTGCCCAAGAACTCCACGACCTCATTCCACCGGCCTCCTTCTACCATCGGACATCTAGGCGCACTGCAAGTTACCATCCCTACCTAGTTGCTATTCCACCAATTGGCACTAAGCGCTTCCAAACATCTTTTATCATGCGCACAGTAAAAGAGTGGATTTCTCTACCTGCGCCTGTGTTTCCGACCGCATACAACCCAAATCTCTTCAAAGTGAGAGTGAACAGGCTTCTTCTGGGTAATCTTGCTCCATTGTCGACTTTGTCTCTGTCATCTCTGCTTTGACTAGAGTCAAATGCAAAACCATCTAAAATAAAAAAAAATAAAAAAAAGTAATAAAAGATTTTATATGTTGTAAATTCGTTTAATAAGAAGGTTTAATAATAATGTTTCACACTTTAAAATTAATTGAATGAACTAAAAATTATGGTTTCCAATATAAGAGCGAGCAAAGCGAGTTCGGGACTTGGGGCACCCCGACTCGGACAGGTTAGGTTAGAAGGGGATGGCGGGGTCTGGAAGACCCCGCCATCCCCTTCGTGGTTATTTTTTTTAAAACCACCCGGAAATAGGAGCCCCGCGGAGCGGAGCTCCATATCTACGCCTTATTATTATTATTCACAGTTATAGTGCAAACCAAAATTTTTGTGGGTATTTTAATTATTTTGTTTATAAAATTATTACTTTATATTGTTTAATTATCTGATAGAACCAATCAAAACTACTTTTAACGAAATTAGTTAGTCGAAACTACTTTTAACCAGGTCCATTAGGCAAAACTAGTTTTGACTATAAATTCAGTCAAAAATACTATTGTAGAGAGCTTATAGTCAAAAATACTTTTGACGGATTTTGCTAGAAAGAAAGAAAGAAAGAAAGAAATTTTATTTGCTCGAACATGTGTATACATATAGAATTAAAATAATACATACATGCAGGATCTTAAATAAGAGTGGCTCACGACATGTTTGCCATTTCTCATGGCGTGCAAATATTTTAGGTACAATTATTATTATTAAATCAATGATTATTAACTTCAACACTTACATATTAAATATTAGTCACAGTTAAACAAATTTATTATTTTCAATCATTACATTATTCAATTACTTATTTTCGTTGTCCATTATTACACATTACAATTATTATCACAATGACGATTTACATCACTTTTAATAGGCATTTAATTATTTAAAATATATAATTATTTCATATATAACATATACATAAAATTATAGGCATATTTAAGTTCTCCACTACTACATAACCATATTTACTATAATGCTAGTTATAATTATTTATTTACAATAATCACCAGGCGTCGTTTAAAAATTCTGTAATACTATAATATGCTTTTTGTGCCAAAAATAATTTCATTGTTTGTTTAAGTTTAGGTATAGTCTGCTCTTTCCAACTTTTGGCCAATTTGTTGTAGATAATTGGTGCCATGCAAAAAACACTTTTGTGCATAAGTGCAGTTTTTGACGTATGTACACATAGTTTGCTATCATCGGTACGCTCGTATGACGTGAAAATCTCTTCACGTTTGGAGCTCATATTTATTCTACTAATTTGCGTTACTTGTTTTCTGTCTTGTAGGTATGATTGTATTAGATTAAATATATTTCCTCTTATCCCATACGCATCAAGTTTATTTAGTAATATATTATGTTGGACATAATCAAATGCCTGTGTCATGTCGCAGAAAATGGCACAGACTGGTGTATTTTTATCCATGTTTGTCATAACAGTATGCAAGAAATCATATATGGCCAAGTTAATTGTTTTTTTTTCTCCCTAAATCCTTTCTTTTAATCACAGAGTATGTTTTTTTTCAAAATAGGTATTAAGTTCACTGTAATTATATTTTTCGACAATTTTTGAAATTATTGGTATTAATGATATTGGCCTGTAAAATTCCATTAGCTCCCTATCCTGTTTCTTAAATAGTGGTTTTACAATAAATTTTATTAGCGCATTCGGAAATATGCCTTCACTGATGCTTAAATTAATAATGTAGCATAAGGGGCCACAGATTTCATATGCTACAGTCTTAACAATTTTTGTACATATGCCATCGTATCCTACACTGTTTGTATTTTTTAAGGACGCGATAATTTTTAATATATCAGGTGCTAGACTTGGGGCCATGAACATTGAGTCTTTTCTGACTAAAATATGTTTAGTGGCTGTGGTTCCCGAGCTAGTCATAGGTTTAATTTTATCTATGAAATAGTCATTAAATATTTTTGCAATTATTTTGGGGTCAGTTACAGTCTCATTATTATATCGAATTTTGTCTATAGTGTTTTTTGGTATGTTTAGTTTTGTTTGGTTTATTATTTCCCAAGTAGTCTTAGATCTATTATTAGTTTTTTTTTTAATTTTGTGTGCGTTGAGTTTAATAAATTATTTTTTTAAGCAATTTTGAATAACTCTTAAATTTATTTTTATTCATTTCGGAAGGTTTTGTCTATATTGCCATAATAATTGACGTTTCTTTTTCCTACATATTTTAATACCATGAGAGACCCAACTAGGCCTTCTTTTTACTTTTACAGATATAAGAGTTTCAGGGAAGCACTGTGTATATAGGAAAGGAAACATTTCTGTGAAGGCATTGTAAGTAATGTTTGGGTCCTTGGCTTCATATACTTCAGCAAACGATAGGATATTGAGGTAGGATTTAAATTTGTTTATGTTCTCTGTTCTATAGTCCCGTTTAGTGGTCCGCCAATGATTTCTAGTGCTTGCGGTGCTAATCGGGCAATTGAGTAGTTGTGCCGTATGGCCAGACAAAGCCAGTTCCAAAACTATAGCTTTACGATACGTACCAGAATCATGCGCAAAATTGTCGATGCATGTCTTGCTCTTTAAACGAGTAGGTTGACGTATAGATAATTTTAAATTAAAATCTAATAATAAATTTTCAAATTCTATAGTCTGTTTGTTTTTCTTCAATATTAAAATCACCCGCCAGTACAACATTTTTAAAGGGTTTTTTTATCAGAACACGTAATAATATCTCTAATTTACTCATAAATTCATCAAAATTTGTTGAATTTGGTACTTTATATATACATACAATTACAATTCTACAATTTATAAGTTCTATGGCGCAGCATTCAAAAATACCCGTTATAGATAATTTAGCGATTTTTGGTAATTCTCTCCACTGATGACCATTTTTTATTAGTATACAAGCACCGCCTCTTTTACTTTCCTTGCGACTAAAGCATGCAGCTAAACAGTAGTTAGGTATATTAAGATGGTCTTCATAGCCTTCCATCATGAAATGCTCCGTAATACATAATAGATCCACTTGCATACTTTTTTCTAACAACTCACATAGACACACTGTGAGTATGTCAGATTTTGCTAGGAGTCCTGCAATATTTTGGTGCATAATGTATACATTTTTATTCAAGAAAAAACGTATTCGTAGGCGTTTTTATTTCAGCTGGTTGATTCTTATCGTCTAATTTATTGACTAGTACATATTTATCAGAACCTAAGTTAACCTGGACATATTTGTTTTCAAAGGTCTTTTTACATTTATTTTGAACCATTTGTTCATATTGAAAGTGTTGGAAATGATAATTTAAACACATTTTTTTTTTTAATAGTGATCTTGCAAGGTTTACTACATAATTTCGTCCACTTGGTAATAATCTAGTGTAGTTCATATCCATGTACAGCACATTTTTATATTTATTACAGATAAACCTTAGCAAATAGTTATGTCTCGATTCCTGTAAAAACCTGTTTTTGGGTACTTCCGCGATGATCACATTTGTGTTCGCAGTTCATGCTAGCCAACGGTGTAGATGTATATCGATATCATAGAGATTTTTATCGCTGTAAGGTAAAAGTACTTTTGACTGGTTATGAGTTTTGCCTGCAACATATACAAGACTACGGTAAAAACTAAAGGAAAGGTTATAAATCACCTGGAGTATGTATGTATCTGAGGGAGATGGTTAGCTGGTGACAAACCTAAACTAAGAGAGCTGAAGTGTATCGTTGTGTCTTAGGAGACGGCGTCTGATGACCAGGGTGAGTAGCACCCTTTGGTCAGTGCTCATATGAGCGGAAAATATATGTGTTGGAAATACGTTAAATTAATCGTTTACCTTGACTAATCGGGACGCCAGCGCCACCAGGTGGCGCTCGACAGAGTCTATAACATAACGCTTGACCAGAGTAAAAGCAAAGTTTGTGGTTGGCGTGTAAGCAGTGAACACGTTTAGAAACTGTCGCGCGTTCCGTATAGTTGTGTCGTGTACCTACAGTGTATGATTCACTAGTGTGATTAGTTTGTTCGTAAATTATAATTTGATTTAAACTGCAAACGATTTTTCTATTGCGCGTCAACCAACATTACCCATAGTACGCCCACAGTAGTTAAAATATGACGGATTATAACGAGAGAAAACGTACCTTCTCCGTCATATGTTTATTTTCTTTTCCTAGAGTACTGTGTTCTGCATCAACTATTGACTCAGCTGTGATACGAAGATCTCTGCAGGAATTTATAGGTCATGGTCCCTGGCTATTAAAGAACGTAGATTTTTTTCCCACAAAAATAGGCTCAACAAGTATACTTGACTGCCATTTCTATTTTATGGCTTGCTTATTTATTGCAATAGCATTTCCCTATTTCCCTGTTATAGGTTTGTAATGAAAAGTTCACTGGTATGGTAATGCGCCAGTGGAGCCGATGCACATGAAACCTAGCCTTGCGTTTATCTGCGAAATTATTCTTTCGCTTAAACCTTACACAAAACGTTTAATTTCCGTTTAAATCCTTTTGGTCGAGCTCAAGACTTAAGTGAGTAGCGAGATAATACATTTGCTACACCAAAATGACAGCTGCGATCAAATAACTTTAAGCGATAAATTTTGATTTCAAAGATGGAAAAACTGCGAATGTGTAGAATTTATGTGGTCAACAGGAACTTGCAACAAACAAATAAACTTGGAACAATTTATACAAATGAATAAACATAATTAATTATTCGTAATACATTATGTACAGGTATATAAAAATAATTTTAAATAAAGTACATTTGCAGATAAAATAATACATTTGTAAACGAAATGTTACTATCTTATTCGCGATCTCCTGACTCATTATATACCTAACAATTTAATGATCTCCTAAAACAGCGCTTCCTCTCTCCTCCCCTTTTGCTGTGCACTACAGGGTCCATAATGATCTCAATTATATTAGTCACCACCTAAGTACACATTATAGTAAAGCAATAAAAATATTGAGTGTTGAGTATTGCACGAACTAGGTATACGTGAAGCTGCCTGCTATGAAAGGTCGATCGCAACTGTCATTTTGATCTAGCAAATTAAAAATCAAAGTTTACATACCTATTTTTATTTACTTAACTAATAAACATAATAAGTAGGTACCTAAGTCAACTCTTAGATTTCCAAGATCTTCCATGGACTTACTACTGGTGGTTATATCATTCAAAACAACTAATATCTACTACACCAACAAAAATTCTAGCAATTAAATTATCATAGGAAAAAAGTAAAACTTATTTTCTGATAAAATAGTTCAAATTCAACTCATTATAAAATCGAGTTTAGTTCAGATTCCAATTTTGACCGAAACATGAATGAAAACTGGGAGCTGAAATCATAACAAAAGCTCTGGCTGTCGCTGTCAACAAATGAATTGGAGTTTATTTGTCTCCTTATTTGAGAAGCTTTGTCGCCAAGCCGATTATTTCTCCCAATTCATTGAAAAAAACAAGAAATAAGACAAGCTTAATTTTTTGTTAAGCTTATTATATCAATTTTCCTTTTTTTGCTGATACCTTTCTGTGTACTTTACTCGTAAATCATATTTCTTTTAACCGTTTTCTTGATGTATCCGCTTTTCTCTTAAGCTTTGTGGCACACACTGGCAGCACTGATAAGTATCGCGTATACATCGTTTGGTAAAAATGGTCTGAATTTGTACACAAATGGTATTGCCCCGAACCGGTTTGTATTATAATTGTGCACGTTATTTTACTGCTTTTTATTATTTTATTCTTTACTTCCTTTTTTTTTTGCTAGCTTTGATATAATTTGTGATAAAATTGTTGTGAAAGAAACGTAAGAAAGCTACACAGTTATTTTATGTTTTCTTATTAGATTTCTAATTCATTAGCAACCGAAGAGACAAAGTCGAAATGACACATGGGCATGAATTTCAAATAAAGAAACAGGTGCTAACTAGTTTTATCGGCTACAGAAAACATAGGTGGGTATCGTCCGCGAGATCTAAGCTGACCTTTGCATTTGTGTGAGAGTTTGCATTTATGTGAGGTGCGCGCCTCAGGCCGATTGCCAAAAAGCAGTATAAACCGGTTTAAGAGGGCGCAGCAAGACAGAACAAAAACCAGTTTCACCCGCGCCTCTTTGCCTACCCCTCTCATCAAACACGATAAAACAAAACACAATCCCTTCCCGCCAGCAGAAACTTTTCGCCAGGCGTATATTTAGGCATTTGAATTTGAATCTTGTGTGTATACATAATACGCAAAATAATCAGATGAAACCGCTCTATTCAATGTACCATGATGTATGATTGCTGTGTACTACAAGTAGGTATATTATTCAATATTATTGTATGTCCCTGAATCTGTTACCGATGCTGGTGGGTTGTTAGATTGGAGAGTAGACTGACTTGAATGAAATAAAGACTAAATGTTAATTCAAGATTCGGCCTATAAACTTTTTATTCCGAATTGAAAGACAAAATTAACGTTGTAGTTGAGAAAATATGGTACCTTACATTATGTAATATAACTACAAATGTACGATTTCCAGATATTTTCCTGTTCCTATTTGTACTGTGAGACCTTGCTTCTTTCCATATTTCGTGATTCTATGTATATCAACCGAATGTATCTTATGGGTTTTAATTTATTTGCGAGAGTCAAAATATGCAAAATGAATGGCAATTTATGCCAAGATTCTAAGTAAACGTCTTAGAAGCTTAATTTTTTTACAGCTCCAAAGTAAGGCAGTTCAATTTCAACTTGATACCCCCCGCGCATTCCTGAGGAAAGGGGTCAGACAGATGGATAACAAAGTGATCATTTAAGTGTTTCGAATTTTCCTTTTAATGCACGGAACGCTAAAAAGCAAAGCAATTCCAACACATTCCTATACTACATACTCATGACACTACCTACATGATGATGAAAGGAAACTCGATAAACTTGCTATTTTGACGATATGAAATCGAATAATTATAACCGCATAACTTACTTCCGCTTTTATACTTGAGAAAATGAAATAAATTGAACAAAAATAGCAATCATCTAAGGAAATTTGTGGGACTGCTGTGATCAACAACCCTATTCCTCAAATGGTTTTTCAATTACAATATTTAAACGAAATATGATCATTGTCCAGTCCCTTTATTTTCAATGAAATTCTTCAGTAGGAAAAACATCTGTTTATTTTGCCTATATTATATGCTAAGCTTGAATTCAAAATCATAAATAAGTCTTGTTTTGGAACTAGAATCTCAATGGTGACGTGACAAAGTTCAAATTCCAATGTAACCAAATTTTACTGTAGGCCTTAACAAGTTGGACCCCACGATGTCTTCGTGGAAAACAGTGTTAACCAAGTAAAAAAATATAATGGTATATCGTGGATATTGGTTTGCAGGATCGTGCAAAGTCAATTAGCAACCGTGTTACCAAGTATAAAATAATATTGGTATGGTAGATTTTGCACTGTATTGTGCAAAGTCAAATGGCATGGCATGTAATAAAGACCGTGAAAACCTATCCTGCGCGGAGCGCGAATAGAACAAAGTCCTCGCCGAAAACATTTGTGAAAAATAGGCCAATTTCGGAACAAACAGTACATTAGTCGGCTTTACCGACAAAATAAATGGCATATATAAAATGTGTGCCAAAGAAAGTCGAAAGTTTATTAGGGTCCTCTTTTGTAACTGTTGAAACTTTAGCTTTCAAAAGCAAGCCGTCAATCCCAAACATTGTGATCCGTCACAACCGTTCATCATCCCCCCCATAAAAAAAATCAAGTCATGAGAACACTATCCGTATGAAAAATGTCAATCAATCAATCAATCGATCTTTTGTTTTGTGAACACAGGTATTACAATAAAGGTCATAAGTATACATTTTAGTCGTGCTCTATGCCCTACCAATGAAATTGGTGTACAAATATATTAGTTTTTTAATAATCAGTCTGAATTTATAGAATACAAAGTCACATTCGAATAAATAATTTCAATTAAATATATTAATAATAAATAAATAATTTTTACATGCATGTCAATGGTAAATTATATTAAAAGGCTAGTAATGTCATATTTCATCATATTGTAAATAATTTCAATTAAATGTATTAGTAATAAATAATTAATCAATTATAATTTAGTTTTTACATGCATGTCAAAGGTAAACTAGATTAGAGCTGGTAATGTCATATTTTATCATTTAAAAATTCTTCGATAGAGTAATATGTCTTATCTATTAAAAATAAATACAATTTACTTTTGAATTTGCAAACACTATCTTCACTCCTTATACATTTTGGTAGATTTATTATAGACCTTCGGAGCCATTACAAAAATACTGTTTCTGTATAGTGCAGTACGAGATCCCACTGTTTGTAGCCGGTCACAACGGCGCTGACTAGTTACGCGAGCAAAATGTAAATTATTTTTGACGAACATAGACGTTTCAAAAATGTACAATGACGGCAAAGTTAATATTTTTGTATTTTTAAAAAACGGTTTGCAGCTGTCTGTTGTCTGCAAATTATTTATGGCTCTTATGCACCTTTTTTGGCACTTAAATACCATATCTTTACCCGTGGCATTTCCCCAAAATATAATTCCATATCTCAGTGTTGAGGCTACTAGACCATAATACGCCGTTAAGACTGTTGCTCGATTGGCCGTTTTATTTAACATGTGCAAAACATAGGAATGTTGGTTTAGCTTACTGCATACTTTGTCAATATGTGAATTCCATTTTAAAGTGTTCTCGATGTTTAATCCAAGAAATTTAGTCACATTTGTTTCATTAATAATTGTGTCCTTGTATTTAATATTTAAGTCCAGATTGTAATTCACTCTTTGTTGAAATTTCATTAGCACTGTTTTATCAAGATTTATAACCAAATTATTATTTTGCAGCCAATTCACAACTGATAGTAAGGTAGAATTTATCTCAGTCTCTAATGTACTTACGTCGTCACTATTAAAAAGCAAAGTGCTGTCATCTGCAAACATTGTCATTGGATACGATGATGCTGTCGGAAAGTCATTAATATAAACAATAAATAGGGGCGGCCCAAGTACACTACCTTGTGGTACTCCATAATTTACCGTTCTCTGGCTAGATTTATTATACTATTTCGTTTTTTTTTGATATTCTACTAATTTTCGTTATTTGTTGCCTATCACAAAGATAAGATTCGATTAAATCTGAAATATTTCCTCTTATTCCGTATGCATTAAGTTTACTTATTAGTATTTTATGGTCTACACGATCAAAAGCTTTTGACATGTCCATATAAAGCGCCAGAGTTGGTAGCCTCTTATCCACTCTGGCGCTAACCATATGTAAGAAATCGTAGATGGCCATGTCAATAGGTCTGTTTTTCCTAAAACCTTTCTGATTATCAACTAATAGGCAATTTTTCTCAAAGGACGAGTATGAAGTAAGTTGATAATATATTGCCTTCTCGAATATTTTTGAAAAAATCGGTACTAGCGCTATAGGTCTATAGCAGGACATATCGTCTCTGTTGTCTTTCTCGAAGAGAGGTTTTATAATTGTTATTTTTAATTCTTCAGGAAAGTAGCCATGGCATATGCACATATTGATAAGGTGACTCAAAACAGGAGCAATTATTGTGGATACCCGTTTAACAATGTTTGTACTTATATCGTCATACCCAGTGCTAAACGTATTAATTAGTGACATTATAATTTGGTGAATTTCTAGTGGTATTGTGGGCGACATAAACATAGAAGTAATTGTACTGCTTATGTTATGTTTATTTTTATTACAGTCTAAATTAGTAACTGGTTTCACTTGATCTACAAAGTAATCGTTAAAAGCTGGTGCTATTTCAAGAGGATTAGTTAAGGTTTTGTCATTTGACTTGATTTTTATTATGGTTTCGTCTGGCAAATTATGATGTTTAGTCTTATTTTTATTTATTACTTTCCATGTTGCTTTACAGAGATTCTGAGCAGAATGTATGAAACAATTATTATGGGCTCTCTGTGTGAGATTTATAACTTTCTTCAGCCGATTTGAAAGCTTTTTAAAGTTTGCTTTATTTTGCTTATTTGGTAATGACCGGTATTTCCACAGCAATTCTCTTTTTCTCTTACTGCAAATCCTAATGCCACGACTAATCCATTTTGCTTTTTCTTTAGTTGATATCCGTATTTTTATATTTGGAAAGCACAAATCATATAGCAACTTAAACAGGTCATAGAATAGTTTGAATGCCTTAGTGGGATCCGCTTCCTCGTATACGTCAGCAAAAGTGATAGCTTTGATGTTGTCTATGAATTTCTGAACGTTTTCTTTTGAGTAATCTCGTTTAGTTGAGAACCAGTAATTTGATATGCATGTTCGTCTAACTGGACATCGTAAAAGTTGTGCCGTATGATCGGATACCGCCAGTTCTAAGACTTCTCCTTTTGATCCTCGTACATTGTGAATTATGTTATCTATGCAAGTCCCGCTGCTTAGTCTTGTTGGAACTTTTATTTCAAATTTGAGATTGTACCCCGATATAAGATATTTGAGCTGCTCTAAACATGTGGTCTTTTTTAAAAGATCAATGTTGAAATCACCGCATAGAATAAGTTTTTTGTTAGTGTGTAATGAAAAAGACTTTAAGAGAATATTAAGGTTATTGAAAAATATCTCAAGTTTACTTTTTATGTCCCTATTAAGTGGACTCCTATAGACACACATCACAATGATGTTATGGTCAGTGAGTTCTACTGCGCAACATTCAATTATATTAGAAACACAATACTTTCCCACCGAATCCAAAGCTCTATACTTAATTCCGTTTCGTATCATTATGCAAGTACCACCATGTCAGGATTTGCGAGTGAAATGTGTAGCAAGTGTAAAATTAGGAATATGTAACAAGTTAACATCAGATACTATCATATTGTGCTCTGAAAAACATAGCACATCAATTATTTTTCCTGAATCGAATAGTCCATTAAGTTCAACGGTAAACATATGAGATTTGTTCAATAGACCATTTATATTTTGATGCAGAATATTAATATGTTTATACACGAAAAATGTTTTCATGTTCACAATATTTTTCATCTGCAGAAGATTCACATTGGGTCGATGATATCTCTGTTATGGTTAACAATACATTTTGAACGATAATACGCATACCGCAGTCATTAATTTTTCAATTGATTTTAGAGAACATAGAGTAGTCATAAAAAAGTTTTGAATTAGAATCAAATGCAGTTGCATAGTTATATGTTTGTAAGTCTAGATGTAATAAATTATTAAACGTCTCTATGCGCCAATTAAACATTGTCGAGTAATTACTTAATTTAAAAGTAGGAGCACAAAAGATTATATTCGTATTCTGTAGTGCCATCAATGTCTCTCTTAGTTTTATAATGATATTAACATAATTTTCAGTATGCAAAAAGTCTTCTTCTCCAATTAAAATAATTCATAGAATAATCAATTAGTTTTTTATGTAAGTCTTTAATAAGTCGAAGTGTACCACAACTCAGCGTGAGGTAATGACATACTTGAAAGTTTTTAAATATGTCTTGGGCTGTGGACAAAACTTTGTTAGTTTTATTCGCACTAACAATGCACAGTTTTCTTTTTATGGGAATCGAAAAATTGTAATCACTTTCTCCCTTCTGTGTTGTTGTATTAACTAGTTCTACCGTTGAAGCATTAATCGTGTCATGTTTTTACGAAAGTAGTTGTGTCTTGCTTGTCTTCTTCTGTGACTTTGTTTGAGAATTTGGGCGTGGTGTAGATGTAAGTGAGCTTTTTTTAGGAGTTCCCACTTCACTCGTAATTTTTTTTGTAGCCTTTTTTAGTACATCATTTTTACTTGTTAATTCACTTACAGATTTTTTAAGCTGAGTATTTTCTATGTTTAAGTTATTTATCTCTTCGTGTGCCGGGTTAAGTTGTGAAGTAAGTAGTGCAATTTGGTTTTGTAGTTCCTGTATTTGTATATTGTTTTCGTCACTTGATATATTTGGTAAGCTACTAGCGCTGCCATCTAACTTCGAACTATTAAGGCTATTTTCTTCGGACATTTCTAAATAACGTGTCTTTGTTTTTCTAAACGTATTGTTGTCAATGAAGCTCATTTTCTATTGCTATTGAATATCATTAACTTTTGATAAAAATCCAAAAAAATATGTTATTTCCGAGATCCGAACTAGCGCCTTCTAGCGCTTACATCCCAACCGAGGTAACCATTAAGCCATCTAATCGTTAACTTTGTATTCAAAATTGGTCCTCTCTTAGTAAGCGTATAATTCCGTTACTTTTTATTTTGATTGCGGGTGAATTTAAAAATAATTTGTTGTTTTGTACGTATTGTTAAAAGTTTTTGTTGTAACTCACTGTTTTGGCATCACTGCTTGACTTTGAGTGGTTTTTTGTTGTTCACCAGCGTAATTATTATCACTTCAAACGATAATTCACTTAGATTATAAACAGTCAGACACATATAATACATTATAAACAGTCATATTTTAAGTTTCCAGCGCCCGGATTTCGGTCGTTAATAACTTCATTGTTTGTGAATATTATCACTAGATAACAATGTATTTTGAGCATTGTACTTCACTTTCACTAAATAACTACTTCAGAGCACTTAACATGCACAGAAACTATAAAAATGAAAATGTATGTGTCGTGCACACCGTTTCGTACTTTTTCCCGCAATAAACCCATTAATTATTTTAGTTTTCTGGTTTATTTATTTTGTTAACTCCACTAATATTATTACACCGATGCCCTACCTATATGTTAAATTTCAAGTCTCTACTTAATTCGGGGTTTGGTCGAAAGTCGGTCGAAATGGTTCGTCTAAGGTTACCCTTACACGGAGTTTGTCAACGAAAGTGAGAGTAAACGAATTTGGATCTTGAATTAATAACAATAAGATCTAAAATCTCCAGCACGAACTCTATGTTGTAAATTTTCTCCGCAAGAAAATTGACCGAAATGCAGAGCAATGGCGCTAGTTGTAGTATAGCAGTAACAAATCTGTCAAATATCAAAATTGAATTATTTTAATATTTTTATTTTATAGTTTAGCCGCGGTATTTATGTAGTTTATCAATTCTTAATGATTTTAATAATCGTTTCGGAAGTGTTTTATTGGTTTTTTCATGTTTTCTATTTCACAGTCTCTTTCCTACAATGTGATAAATTACGAAAATATTATTTACGCAACTAAATTATATCCCAGAACAGCCGAAAATTCAAGCACAGTCCTCTCGTCTCAATAGAGCGACGGCGACTGATTTGTGAAACAAAAATATGCTTGAAGTTCCCGCAACGTGTGACGGAAGATGACTTCTTCCACGAACTAAAAACGTTGTAAGTGCATAGAGCTTGTAGTCGTAATAAAACTAAAAATAAAAGGTATTTAAAAAAAATCCTGCACAATATTTTGCCTTGTATTAATACATATAATCATCTAATTTTTATCCCATTAGTCTTTTGAACATTAGGTACAAATCGAAAAAACGTGAAAATCAGAGGTAACTTCGTGATGTTGTTTTATCGAGAAAATTTTAAGATTTTGTGTTTCTGTTCCACAAAAAGTTTCAAAATATCATGTAGGTACTCAAATTATTTTTATTTTATACCTAAGTCTTATCAATTTCATGGAAAATCAAATTGATGATAGGCAATTTTGGTTACTACCCGTTCTTTCTTAAACCAAGCAAAGGACGCGTCGCGCTCTATGCCGACACTATCTCTATGTGCACTCACACAAAAGTAAAGCTTAGCTTAGATCTCGCGGTCTATAACTGTAGCTAAGCACGGTAATTTGTTATTGCGTTACCTATCTGAAACCTAACCGTATTTCTGACCCGAATACCAACGAGAGTGAAAATAATTTCTAAACAATCCCTCATTGGACCGTGCATCGTGATCGCGGACAGGCAACCATTTGTCAGGGGTATGAAACAGAGCAGCGAGCACTAAAACTATGAAGTGATTGGCACTCTTTTGGGTTCTATAGTGAACCAAACAATACTAAGATTGATGGAGTTTTGAGATTTAAACAAAACTGGAGGGAAGGAAGTAATAAGAAGTTTTAACAACGACTGTTCTGTAACGCAGCATAATAAAATGTTTTGACGAGCAGTGCCTAGTGGTTGACTAGACTAATTATTTAGGAAGAATTAAAAGCTAGCACTATATTGTCTGAAGGAATAGAATTAACAATTCCCTTGCTCTGAATAGAAATATAAAAGGCAATGAATTCTACTTGTATCACGCTAATTCAAAAAAGGAATTATAGCGTTACAAAATCAAACCAGAACATTTTTATAGCAAATGATCAACCTTGTAAACTTTTCTTTAACTCCAAATAAGCGTAAAATCAAAGTTACGAACAGTAATTCTCATCATCCGCTATTCGTTAATCCGAATCCTAATTTAAATTCCTTCTCAGTAATACCCAATAGATTTAATCAAAGATAAACTTAGTAGGAATGTTATTAGATTAATCTCCGGGCGGGGCCATTTGTCAGGGCAAGTTTACAGTCGCTCCCTGGACGCGGCTATAAAGTCATAGTTCCATTGCGGCTGAAGGGCACGCTGTTGCTTTGCTTTGCATGAAAATGCAGGCGGGAATCATTACATCCACGGCCACCCACGGCTAGCAAACTTCGTAAAAGTGACTCGATAACGTCACCAACACATGCTTGCGATGCGTCGCCCACGAAAGCCTAAAGCTGGGTCCACATATGTATCATTTGCCCGATCCGATCGCTGTATCCGTATCACCGTATCATTCGTCATACTGTATCAAGCTCCATATCTAGTTAAGGACGCCTTTATTTACCTCCGTATCATACCTGTCGTATCCAGGTGCCCTAACGTGCCGTATCCGTATCATCAAAAACCGACTCGAAATGGAACTCAGATCAAAAAAATGGATATCAGAGCGGCGTATCACGACTGTGTATCATCAACCGTCCTGATAGAAAATGATCATAAATGTGAACCCGGTTTTAGGCTTCGTTCACGAGCTCGGGCGATGCGACTTTTGACGCGATTTGCATCAAGCGATACACGGCGCGTGCGACATCCCGACCACGTGCCGTGCCACGACCTATCAGAAGCGATGGCGAGAAGTCGTTCTTTTATTCAACAAAGCGTATGAACTACCATGACATAGACGTGGGAGTGTGTTAATGTGCTGCAGTTGAAAGGAAGACACACGCAACCAGATAAACGGATCCACGCAGCTTACTTGCGTCACCTTTGCGTGCACACCCTATGCAGCAACGGAACTGCGCCTTTACATGGCAAAGGGATGATCGCGGCAATAACGCGGCAAGTTGGGATCAAACGATATAGTTGCTCGCCGTGGACAATCTTTAACCTTTAATCTTTATGCCGACTGTTTCGCTCTAACGACTGGCGGGAATTCGAAACGAACTGATATGGATGGCATCGTGTTCTAGTTTCTAATTGTTCGTTTTTTTTTTCAAGGGATGGAATGTTTTATTTGGATTTAAAGAGCCTTTTTAATCTTTTAGTTTGTAGAATCTTAAGCATCTAAAATAGGAGTTTTCAAGCTTAGTATTGCCGATTTGTAGTAGGTACGATGAGTTCTTAAAATTCAGTGCCAAGATTTTTGAACTGAGGCCTACACTAAGTAACCGTCTCAAGTAGATTTTTCAAATAAAATCTATAGATTTGTTGCAATAACCTACTATAATCAATACAGCGTTCAAAAGCGGTTTATTTCTGAACATAATTTCCTTCTGAGTTATGTCTAACATCCGCTAGTTACACCATGTAATCCTTCCCTTCCCAAATGCTTTTAAACCCTGGTTAAAGATACCATTAACGAACCAACTTCTATATTTATGTCGGAAGTGCAAAAGCCCGCAAAAGTGAAGGAACGGTTAAAGTTAAACAGCAATCTTGAAATAGTGTTAACAATTAAACTCTCAGTTAACAAGCGTTGTTCGCTGACAACGCTAGGGACGGGACTACATTTTGTAACTTTTACTACAGTTTACTTTTAATTGTTTGTGTTATCTTTCGTAAGTTATTGGCTTCCGTCGTAATGAAGATTGGGACAATGAGGGAACTTTAACCGATGTGACAATCAATAAACTCAAGATGTCACTGTTCAGAAGAAGTGATCACAGATCCAGTCTTCCTCGACTTTCTTAAACTCGTCTTCAGTTCAATTACTTCGGAACGATTTTTTTTTAGTATCCCTATTTGAGGATTTCCAAAGGACCAGACGTCTGCTTCAAGGAGTGTTTGACCAAGACCTGCGAAGGACTTGCTAATCCTAAGATAGCGATTTCAAAATAAAATTTAAAAAAAATCCTATTGAATAAGTGTCTATATACTGTAGAAGAACTGTAATGTTAAATTTTATTGGATTACATTCATACTGATTTATTGATCTAACTGTAATTTTAATATTATTTTTATCAATCTATGCTAATTTGTCTTTAATTAATTATTTTATTGTTATTATTTTAAATTTTAAGGTGTTAGCCATATTGTTTAATTTAATATCTAAATTCTATTGACGTAATGTAAATTTATTATTTGTAAATTGTTGATGTAGTTTAGACGAAATTCAAATGTAATTTATTTTATTGTTTATACTGTAATTGTGTAATTTTTGTGTGTAACTTATGTTGTAATTTTGTGTGTACATTCAGATACAAGTTACTTGTTAATGAATAAATGACTATGGCTACACGAGGGAAACATAATCACTTGGTTTCTGAAAGGAGAATTTGTATTTGAAATTTTGTCAAACTCGGTGGTTACGGGTGTATGTCTCAGTTCAATGTAATAAAACTAACATGCCAGTCGCTTGGGTGATAAATACATGTATTATCATCACACAAATTCTTACTAAGAACTAGTATTCACACGAACATAACGCTCACTCAATATAAACAAGTCAGTCACCGTAGCACACGGCGAGCTAGTTTTAAGGCTCCCACAGAAAGGCGTGACGCGATAGCGCGAAACAAAGGCGCCGCTAGTCGCGCTACGAGCGGCGCCTTTGTGTCACGCTGTCGCATCGCGCCTGTCTGCGGGGGTCTTTACCCAAAAAAGGGGTGAACTATGGCAAAAAATGTTTACTTTCGAAGGAGCACAACTTTGTAATAGTACCCTCTCTAGTATAACAAATCTACACTGTTTTAATGCGTTCAAAACTCAACTTAGTCAGTATTTAATCGCGGATCGATCACTTCTGAAGAAATGAAGGCATTATATAACTAATTTGTAAGTGATGACGACGAGCTTTGTGTAATTTATGTAGTATATGTCCTAGTATTGTTCCCAAGTGAGTGACATATGTCTTTTTTGAGAATAAAGTTTCTTTAAACCTAAATGAAATCACAATGAAGAAGCTTTTCAATAATAATAAGAGTACAATCATACACGTGTAAGTAATATAGCAGATAAACATAATTATGTTTCATCTTAAATTAATCGCTATTATTGCTGTTACCATATAAAATATTGTGCCAACCGACTTTGTTTTGTTTCTATGCCAGATTTACAAACCAACCTTTTTTACTCTAACGTCTCAATAATGAAGCCACTAAAAAAGACTAAAGGCTATATTTTAAGCATAATTTGAATAATTTTAACAATTTAAATTAAGTTAATAACAGCCGCCGTTTATTCATGAATTGTGCTACTGACAGACTGCTCAATTTGTATATATTTTTATGAAAAGTATTTAATCTTTTACGTTTAAAATATATTTAACTAAGAACTGTTTTTGAATGGGTTGAGTTAATGAAGCGTCAGTTTTTTTAAATTGACGGGAGAATCTGATATCTGTTTCTGACATGCGGTTTTTTTAAAGCTTTCCAAGTTATAACATTTCTTCAAATCTTTTCTCGCTCTTAAATCTTTGTGTACTCGTTGAAAATACCTCGTCAATAAATAAAAAGAAGAAACATCACATGAATGAAAATCTCGTCAGAAAAATAAGAACCAACAAAAAGTAATAATGTTAAGGATAATAATGTTACGAACCGCAAATAAAATAAAATAAACGAAATACAAACGGACACGTTCGCCCAACACGATTCATTAATACGGAAAGTAAACACACAATAGGCTGAAAAAAGATAAAGAAAAGAAAGCACAGTACATCACTAGCGAGTAATTTGTGTAACAATGAGTTCGCACCTCTAGCGCGGAAATAATTCATAAAATAGTTTGTTGCGAGTGTTAGGGCCGAGGATACTTATCTACTTACCAGGGATTAAGTTAAAATAAAACCTGCCAGCTTTAAACGGGAGTTTATTACCACGAATTTTATGATAAAAACAAGTCGCTATTCCAGGACCAACTTAGTAATGAAAAAGAAAGGTGAAACAACCTGGAACAAAGTCGGTACCTATTAGTAAAAATTACGGTCAGAATAAATACGGTTATTAAAGGACATAGCCCGTTTTCTTAAGAGCTTTGGGCCACCCAAAAAAGGTTGTCATGTCACGGTGGTTTTAATTTAATTTTGTAGTTAAAGAAATATCTTTACATATTCTGCAAACGATTTCTATTTATTCACCCTGGTTCAAGAGAAATCTTATTTTTATGTTGCTGAAATTGAGGTTATAAAAATTAATTTCTTCAAGATGTATCTTCTTAATGAATCTATTTAGTATTCCAATTCATATTGCGGTTAATGGTAATGGGGTCGCCTTTGCTATGCAGTGGACATTTTATGAGTAATATGAGGATGATGATTCCTGAGAATAGGCATCACTACCGCCTTCTCGCTAGAGAGTAGTGTGGTTGCCCTCTCCTCTAGTGAGTATCGAAAAAGACGACTGGCTTTGGCCGAAGCCTCTTAACTACTACACAGTGCACTATGACAATATAGTACGCTCCACCACACTGTTTCAAAGTGGAAGGGGAAATCGAAGTCCCATCCCATGTGTAAGAATGCATTTAATTATAGGGCAAGTTATGTTAAATGCCATTTAAGTAATAAGAAGAATATCCAAATAATATAAAAGGTTTATTTAAAAAAAAACAATAATAAATAAATAAAACATTTATTCTTCATACAATAAATCATCCAGAAATTGAGCTGGGGCGCTTACATCATTAAAATGCCCCCAGCTTAAATACCACAATACAGTCATGGTTGGAGCGCAACACCCTACTGTACGATTTCCCAGTAAGCTATTGCAATAATAAGCAATGATGGTCTCTAAACAATTTGCCTTATCTTGTTCTCTACGT
This sequence comes from Griposia aprilina, assembly GCA_916610205.1. Lineage (NCBI taxonomy): Eukaryota > Metazoa > Arthropoda > Insecta > Lepidoptera > Noctuidae > Griposia > Griposia aprilina. The sequence goes on along the minus strand of OU744294.1, from coordinate 1,091,935 downwards.
ATCAGTAAATATGTATAATATACCCTGCTGCTCACATGTCGTGATTAAATTCTGGCCCTAACTAAATAATTGTTATGACCTAATATTAAGGGCAAATCTTCTATTAATTCATTGCTTATTTCTACACTGTAGGTACCAATTGCTCGACCTTGCTCCCCATAATAGAACCGTGTCTGTTTTAATTGGTAGGATCCTAACACAAATCTAGTTAGTCTCGGGAAATTATCTAGTTGAGGGGCACTGCTGCTAATGCTTTGGAAAATCGTACGTCTTCTGTTTATACGTTCCCTTTGAATAAATTCTGATAAATAATTTACGGTATTCAATCTCGCCTGGGCAATATTCAGAAACTCCACAGCATCGGGCCTATCGTCAACTGTGGGATGAAATTTATTCAAAAGGGAACAAGCTATTTCAAAATCAGCTATAAGGTGACTTGACGCTCTATTAAAATATTCCTGACGAAATAATTTATAGTCTGTTATACATCTGGACTTGTTAGCCTGATCAGTGGTTAATTGATGTTCATTTTCAAATAATGGTTCAGGCATATGAGTCTTATAATTGTAACATTCTAATTCAGGAATGACATCCAAAATGAAGACATCACGGGGTCTAAAAAATGAGCGCATAGGACCATTTTCATTATTAAACAAAGCACTCATAATTGATGAATCATTTTGTGTTGCTTCATATAGTCCTACACATTCTAAAATATACCCATCACAGCAAATAAATAAAAACAAGGTTAAACAAGGTTGGCAGTCTTTGATTACTGTCACCTGTTCTGAGTTTGACCAAAAATATACTGAGAGCAACACCAACAATGTTAAATGTGTGTTAAATGTGTTCCAATGTTATATGATCATTTTGCAAACCGAAGGGTTTGATCATATAACATTGGAGTACAATTTAATGATAAATGATAAATGATAAATGATAAATGATTTTATTTCTGTAAGTAGGTTTGTACAAACACTTTTACACGTCAATCATATTTTTAAACTAGATGAGGTCGGCGTTTCCTATCTGACTACTCTGAGAAGAAAGGCCGAAACAAACTCAGAGGTCACAGTCTCTTTTAAAGTCCAGACATAATCTTGGTCAAATCATGTGAAGACCATGTAGATTGGTATCTGAAATGGTCTTTTGAGGAAAGAACCACACAGATTGAGTGGACCTGTCCAGTCAGTGCACGCATTTGTCAGTAATCGTGCAGCTCAACTCAGGAAGTCAGAACTTAAGGAGCTCAACGATTCGACGAACAATACCAAAGAAAGGACATTTGGGTAGGCCACATAAATTACTCAATCTGCCAGATCATGATCAAAATTAACTGCGAAAAAAAAAGCAATGACCCACATAATCCTCACATTCACAATAATTAAAATAACATACTACTTTACAAGTAAATACTCATGTCATTGTGTATATAAAATTCAACAATGTCAATGTGTATATAAAAAAATCGGACATAATGTTTGAGAACCATGTAGATTGGTGTCTGAAATGGTCTTTTGAGGAAAGAACCACACAGATTAAGTGGACCTGTCCAGTCAGTGCACGCATTTGTCAGTAACCGTGCAGCTCAACTCAGAACTTAAGGAGCTCAACGATTCGACGAACAATACCAAAGAAAGGACATTTGGGTAGGCCGCATAAACTACTTAAACTGCCAGATCAAGAATATAACTGAAACAATGACCCACATAGTCCTCATATTCTCAATAATGAAAAAAATATAATACTTTTTACACTAAATATTCATGTCTAAAATAGCTAGCAAATTAAAATCAACATTCACCGTGTAAATTTATTGGAGCAGCTCAATCCCAAGCCTTTTTGTCCTCAATATAGTCTTTCACAGTATAATAGGCTTTCTGGCATAGTTTCCGTTTTATAAAAGATTTGAATTTATTAAAGCTTAGATCTTGAATGTGGCTAGGAAGTTTATTATAAAAACGTATACATTGGCATCTAAACGAGCCGCCTATTTTCTTGAGCCTGGTTGTAGGAACAATAAATTTGTGTTTGTTTCTAGTATTTATATTGTGGATATCACTGTATTTTTTAAACAGATTAATATTTTTATGTGCATACAAAAGATTTTCATAAATATACTGAGAAGGCACAGTAATTATATTAATCTCCTTAAATTTATCTCTGAGGGAGTGTCTGGGACTTAATTTATAGATAGAACGAATTGCCCTTTTTTGTAAAACGAAAATTGTCTGGATATCGGCGGCATTTCCCCACAACAGAATACCGTACGACATCACACTATGAAAATAACTAAAGTATACTAAACGGGCTGTCTCTAAATCAGTTAAACCACGAATTTTTCTAACGGCGTATGCTGCAGAGCTAAGCTTTTTTGACAATTTATCTATGTGGGGGCCCCATTGAAGCTTGGTATCCAAAGTTATGCCTAAGAAAACTGTGGTATTTTCGGGTTAAAAGCTCATTAAATTGCTCTGCATTAAGTTTCAACGAATAATGACATAAATGTGGATCCATTGAGTTTATGCCATTGAAGTCTAATAAACTTTCGGCAGATTTTTCTAGTTTAGAAAATATTTCATCAACTTGAAATCCAGTAAAATCCGAATATGGGGTCTCTAGTTCATCCCAACAATTGCTGTACAAATGATATTCACAGATTCTAGCTGTGAAAGGAATGTATATTTTATACTGAAATAATAAAACTTCCTTTATAGTACCCGGTACTAAGAAACGTTCAGTGTTCTCACATCCAACAAATAGGCAATGGCGTGAACTTGCAGAAACTCGTTTGAACTTATGAGAATTAATTTTTGATACTGGCCGGGGCAATAGTAGCCCTGTGATGGTGCAACTGGCAGCGGCAGCGGAGGTGCTTCAGGAATCAATAGTAGCCCTGTGATGGTGCAACTGGCTGCGGCAGCGGAGGTGCTTCAGGAATCAATAGTAGCCCTGTGATGGTGCAACTGGCAGCGGCAGCGGAGGTGCTTCAGGAATCAATAGTAGCCCTGTGATGGTGCAACTGGCAGCGGCAGCGGAGGTGCTTCAGGAATCAATAGTAGCCCTGTGATGGTGCAACTGGCAGCGGCAGCGGAGGTGCTTCAGGAATCAATAGTAGCCCTGTGATGGTGCAACTGGCAGCGGCAGCGGAGGTGCTTCAGGAATCAATAGTAGCCCTGTGATGGTGCAACTGGCAGCGGCAGCGGAGGTGCTTCAGGAATCACAATAGTAGCCCTGTGATGGTGCAACTGGCAGCGGCAGCGGAGGTGCTTCAGGAATCAATAGTAGCCCTGTGATGGTGCAACTGGCAGCGGCAGCGGAGGTGCTTCAGGAATCACAATAGTAGCCCTGTGATGGTGCAACTGGCAGCGGCAGCGGAGGTGCTTCAGGAATCAATAGTAGCCCTGTGATGGTGCAACTGGCAGCGGCAGCGGAGGTGCTTCAGGAATCAATAGTAGCCCTGTGATGGTGCAACTGGCAGCGGCAGCGGAGGTGCTTCAGGAATCAATAGTAGCCCTGTGATGGTGCAACTGGCAGCGGCAGCGGAGGTGCTTCAGGAATCACAATAGTAGCCCTGTGATGGTGCAACTGGCAGCGGCAGCGGAGGAGCTTCAGGAATCAATAGTAGCCCTGTGATGGTGCAACTGGCAGCGGCAGCGGAGGTGCTTCAGGAATCAATAGTAGCCCTGTGATGGTGCAACTGGCAGCGGCAGCGGAGGTGCTTCAGGAATCAATAGTAGCCCTGTGATGGTGCAACTGGCAGCGGCAGCGGAGGTGCTTCAGGAATCACAATAGTAGCCCTGTGATGGTGCAACTGGCAGCGGCAGCGGAGGTGCTTCAGGAATCACAATAGTAGCCCTGTGATGGTGCAACTGGCAGCGGCAGCGGAGGTGCTTCAGGAATCACAATAGTAGCCCTGTGATGGTGCAACTGGCAGCGGCAGCGGAGGTGCTTCAGGAATCACAATAGTAGCCCTGTGATGGTGCAACTGGCAGCGGCAGCGGAGGTGCTTCAGGAATCACAATAGTAGCCCTGTGATGGTGCAACTGGCAGCGGCAGCGGAGGTGCTTCAGGAATCACAATAGTAGCCCTGTGATGGTGCAACTGGCAGCGGCAGCGGAGGTGCTTCAGGAATCACAATAGTAGCCCTGTGATGGTGCAACTGGCAGCGGCAGCGGAGGTGCTTCAGGAATCACAGCATCCGAGATATCCATTCCTATATTTTCAGAATCCATTGACTCCAGTGCAGGTCTGTTATTGCCAGGAAGTGCCTGTCTTTGAATATCTCTTGTTGCAGTCTCCCAACAAGCACGAAAAACTCTACCCAACCTAAAAAAAAAAAAAAATTTTTTTACTAATAAAAACTTTTGTTCAAATTATTGAACAAAAGTTTTTCTTATTAATTTTTGTTATTAAACAACAATAAATTTTGCCAAGGTAATAATACTTACGTGATGAGCTGGAGTCCATCTTAAAATAAAGGTCCTTTGAGGACAGTTTGGGGAAACTCTGTGATTCCTGCGACTTGCAATTGAGATTCCACATCCAAAACATATACTTAGATGTCCAAGAGGCGGGGATACTTCAATATGAGATGGAGTTGCGGTTGTTAATATCCGCTCTTGCAATAACAAAAAAAATTCAATGCACAGGATGTCATCAGATGATACCGGAAAAGAAAAAAAAATATCTGTGAATGTACGTAAGTTATATGTTCACTATTACGATTGATAGATAGATAGATAGAATCCTCTTTATTATTTACTCCATAAAAATATATATTCACATATTAGCTGCACCGATTTTTTGTACAAACTTACACATGTTTACATGCACAAGTATACGCTTCACAGATACCCAATTATTTTATTATTTTATACCAGTCATAACTCATAATAGACCAATACCTATGATGATAATTACACCTATGATGTTAATTACTCCCGCACGAAGGGTTCCGTACCATTATCTATAAAAACGGCAAAAAATCACGTTTGTTGTACCCATACAACAAACGTATTTTTTTGTTTTTTTTTTAGTATTTAAAGGGGCCCCCTTAAATATTTATTTTATTCTGTTGTTTTTGTATTTTTTGTTATTTGTTATAGCGGCTACAGAAATACATCATCTGTGAATATTTCCATTGTCTTACTATCACGGTTCATGAGATACAGCCTGCTAACAGACGGACAGACGGACGGACAGCGGAGTCTTAGTAATAAGGTCACGTTTTACCCTTTGGGTACGGAAACCTAAAAACCAATACTCTTTAAAATCACTTTTAACGAGAACACAATAAATTGTTTCATAATAAATTGCTTTAAATACATCCAGTAAATAATATCGCCAAAAAACCCGCCGTATTAATAACACGCTTCATCATCACACTTCACACTTAATTAATTTCGCCGTAACATATTTTTATCGTAAGTATATCCTTCCATAAAATGAATGCAATCCATGCCGCATTATTACCACCAACACTAATTACGAAAATGAACTAAAAATACATTTTTCGTTCCGGTTACGGCGACCCCCTTGTTAGATGGTATCTTCGCCTGAAGGAAATTAAGGCCCTACCTTGAAAATAAATAATTGTTTGATGGGCGTGGCCGGTCGCCACGTCACCGCTACAAACTTATCTGAACCTGAACCAGAGACCAAAAGTGGAATTAAAAAATTACTGACCGGAATTTAAAAAGGTTCCTTACTTAGCATGAGCTTTGGCTAAGCATTATTCTTGTTATTGTCGCACAACTGTCAATTCAAAAGTGCAAGATAAAGACGGAAACATATTTATGAAAAAAGTGCGTCATAAGTAACGTTAATTTATCTGGGTCTATGAAATTTTCGCACTATGCATCTATGGAGTAGACAAATAATACAAAATGGCATGTATTTAACGCGGCGACAAATTAATCTGAAATTAGGATTAAAAAATAATTAAAGCCGGTAGCAAAAATAGTAGGTTGGCAGCTACAGTGAAGAATAATTTTAAGTAGAAAGTAGCAGCTTAATAATCAGTTGTTAGCTTTGTTTTAATTTAAACTGGCATCGAGTTTCTGTTTTGGCGAGGCCTCCTATTTCTGAATGGCAATAATAATAAGGCGTAGCCGACGGAGCCCCGCTTTGCGGGGCTCCTACTTCTGGTCGGTTGAAAAAAAATAACCACGAAGGGGACGGCGGGGTCTTCCAGACCCCGCCGTCCCCTTCTAACCTAACCAGTCCGAGTCAGAGTGCCCCAAGTCCCGAGCTCGCTTCGCTCGCTCTTGCATCCTATCCTACTGTTAATATTAGTCACCATTTCATTATTTATAGTACCTCGCCTATGATTTCTAGTAGCAAATAGTTAGTAGCCCTTTAACTTGTTAGTCGTCTGCAAAATAATTAGCCATACAAAATATTTAATCAATATCCAAAATATTTATTTTATTACTTATATTATACAATATGAAATTAAAAATAGTTAATTAATCTTCTTTATTTATATAAAATGGATGTTGGTACGAGTATACGAGTATATGAGATTGATAAATTCCAACACCGTTTCACCGATCGTCATACACTGGCTTGGTAAATACTTTTGTTTCTTTTTACTTACCTTTTATTACATACATTCCGTCAATAACGTAATACTCTTCTTTTCCATCGTGTCCTACTTTACACACACCTTACTAAAAAAGGACACACTACTTGTTCAGTTTTCTCTTTCAAGACTGCCTTTTCAGTGCTTGTAAGCATTACATTTGAACTATAAAGTGCATAGTAATTCCATGCAGTGTAATAAATAGATAAAAAGAGTTTCCGGCTAAGGTAGTAAGGTAGGTACTCTTGAAAGTTTTGTATACCTGAGAAAAAAGCAAAAACGAAATTGCTATTTATGCCAGGCTCTATGTTAGCTTAATAGTTCATTGTACGAGTACATAAACTAAAATTAAAATGGAAGTTATTCACATTTTCTTCAAGATCGCTTTCGTATGGCAGTGGTAATCTGTATGAATTATGCCCTAATTACATGACACATATTTTAGAAATTACGTTACGCTCTAGTCTTGTTTATATCTTTTTAGCTCAGATTTTTGTCGCAGTTGGGTTATAGTTTTTAACTTTGTTTTTTATTTCAATTATTGTGGGGTTAGAGATCATTGAGTGTAGGTAGCAAATGGAATTTCATAACAATAATTTGCTTAGCAGCCTTCATAACATTTCAGAAGGATGTTTAGTGTTATTGAAAACAGTCTGAGTGAAACATAATTGTTTTGATCTTATTTCGGGTTTAGTTATAGATATCCAATATATTTTCAGAAGGTACTCTTTAAGACCTTTTATTAGATACCAAACACGTTTTTTTTTCCCCGGTAACACTTCATAGATAGTCAATCAAATGAAGGGTCTGACTTACATAAGCGGCGGTACCCCGCCGCGACATTATAGCGCCATTTCAACGAGCGAACCTTATCGTGCCATCCATCAATTTCTATACCTAATTAAAATATATGGCGTTACTCAATCGAATTTAATGGCTCAACGATAGGCATTATTGTTGACTTTTTAAATGTCCACTTTTCTTTTTTGCGTTGGGGGTTTTTTAAATTTATAATTTAATTTTTATTTTAAAAAATTTGAACTTAGTTTAGTTTTGTTTTTTATATGAGTTACCAGTTGTGAGCGTTTTTCAGGGTATATTTAGACACTACATCAAATAGCTTTGCAGAATCAGCTTATCGTGTTGCCACCAATACATTGTATGTAGAATTAAATACTGATCAAAACAAATCCAAACACGATATATCTGCTATTATTTTTTCAAGAGTGTACTAGTGTGCTGGATATCCTGGCTGCAGCATCAGCTCATCATGTTGCCACCATTGTATTGTATGTAGAATTAAATCACACACACACGTTTGCACGTCACGTGTTTGTACGTCACATCATGTGGCAAACATGTCTGTACCTGATAATGTTGTTACCATCCTATATTCATGTCTTTTCTTGTATGTATGACACATGTTTAAGCAAATAAATATTATCTTATCTTATCTTATCTTATCTTATACTGATCAAAACGAAACCAAACACGATATATCTGCTATTATTTTTTCAAGAGTGTACTGGTGTGCTGGATATCCTGATTGTAGGATCGGAACAAGAATTCCATAATCTTGCATATTTATATAGCGTACATGGGTGTTTCAAATTTTAGATCACACATATGTTTGAAAGTAAAGTAAATACCCATTATGCGTCTAAGATCCTTACCACAACTAACAAAAGAGCTGATTACCTTGAAACGGCTGAACCGATTTTGATAAACCATGTCTAAGAACCATTGCTAGAAAACCTGCTTTCAAATTAAAAAAACCGCATTCAAATCGGTTCACCCGTTTAAGACCTACGGTGCCACAGACAGACACACACACATAGCGGTCAAACTTATAATGGTATATATGGTATATATTATATGGTCCTCGTTTCGCGTCGGGGGGGTTAAAAAAGAATGTTATATTGTTCACAGTCACAAGAATTCACACACACAGAGTCTAAATACCTATTCAACACTAATTGTATTAAATAATTACCTTGACTTACTAAGCTACTAACTTTTTCTGTAAACACAATTATCTAAATCACGTAAATTAGATCGCACCGATTTGCAAAAAAATTACATAGATTCATCCTCAATCAGCCCCACCGGGCGACGGATTTATGAACGAACGAGAGTGATGATATTAATTTTGATAGGCAAAAGAAGGGATGGCGATAATGTGTGTGTGCTCGGAATAAAACAACGTACGAGTATGTGCCAAAACGAAATGCCGTCTTTTAAAAATATAAAGTATAATTAAAACAAAAACTGCTTTACTTAAACTTTAACATGATTATTCTCTATGTTTTATTGTAAACTCCAATGAATAACTCTATGCGTTACGCCTTAATACTCAAAAAAACATAAACATAGATAGAACTTTGCATTTTTTTTGTATCGAGAAAGTTTCATAGTATCGTGTATTCCTTTTACAGGATGCTAGGAAATATAGTCATAAAACATACACCAAATTGTTAAATACCTATTCCATATACTTAAAAAGGTACACAAAAAGAAAAAGCACACTTTTTTCAATATATCACCTTAAGAAAATTAATTACTTTATGAAGCAATAGAATATTATTTTTGAACAAAGTGTTATTAAATGCCATATCACACGAACCGAAATAACTTTGAACAACTTTCGTGTACAAGAACGAAACAACTTATTTTCTGCAATTTTAAAAGAGCTTGCAATGCTATACTATTCATACTACTGTAAGTGACAGTTTGATGTTTCTTATTTTACATAGCACGCAACTGCATAATTACTTATATTTCTTGAAATTATTGTTGGTTTTATACCGGATTGCATGAAATGTTGTTAAAATGTATTTATTTCGTGATTAAAACCAGTAAATTTTACGTTTTTTTTTTCAAACGCTTTACTGCAGAATTACTTTTTAATAACTCTTTAAGCATTATAAGAGTGTTTAAAATAATAAATCTAACTATAAATAACTCACAACGTACCCTCATAGCATTTATTGTTGGCGTTTGGTTGGGCCACAATCACGTGCACGTGGCCCAACCGAGTGCCAGCAGTAAATGCTATAAGGGTACCTATTTATGAGATCCTAACAATAATGAATATAGGAAAAAGAACCATTAAAGTTTTGAGGTCTTGTATAAACAAGACCTCAAAATTTTAATAGTTCTTTTAGTCAGTATAAACTGAGTATTTTTCAAAGTTAATTTAACCGTGGACAGCGGCACTAACACCCTACTTGAACAATAGCACACATTATTGCGAGGCGCACGCGACTGAGACAATGAAATAACACAGAAACGTCATTATTTATTGCCACGCCCGACCCCCTTTCATAATCAAAATGACAGTTCATTTATTAGTTTACAGAGGTGCCATAAAAATTGTCTGGATTCGGCAACGGTATTAAAAAAGGCTTGAAGCACGCGATTCTATTGTGTTAGCGGTTACCTACATTTTGACTTCACGTTGAGTGAGTGGCACATGATAGACATTTTATAGAGTGAAATTTTGACATTCCTATTTCGAAATGTTTTTTTTTCGTTTTAATTGCTGTAAGTAGTTTGATTCTCTAAAAATTTAGTTTGGTGTTAGCGTTTATTTCTAGGTATATGTCGATATTAATAGCAGTGAAATATCATTGTTCGAGTTAAGCTTAGTGTTCCACTAAAGTAACGTAACCTACCGCATAGTTAAGTTAACTGAGTTATATACCTATGTAATTTAACTTCAACTTAAACAACTTACTTCCTCAATGGCAGTCCTAAGTATCTTAAGGGGCTTACAAGAGCTAAAGCGCGGTCACTGTCGGATTGCATAGAAAAGAAAGAGACGCGCGATGACACAACGCTGGTAATTTATTGCAAAATATGAAGCAATTATGGATTTACAAAAAATCTATTCATTGGACTAAAAAATTAAAACACTATTACGTTAGTATGTTGCTTGTAGAATAATCTGACAAAAAATCTGAATGTTTGCATGTACTTATATATTAGTATGGTTATTAATCGTTAAAAAAATTTTTTAGAAGTATCTTCGTGTTTTTTTTCTATCATATCAACTTAATTGTATTATGTTTTCAACACACTATTTAACTAGCATATATCCTGCAGAATATCATATATTTTTCTGATTTTGGTTACTGCCGTGGATCATATATTTTTAGGCATTATAAATTTGCGTTTAGGTCATGTAGTCCCCTTAAGACTTGAAACTTGAAGCTAATAATAACAGTGAGGATACTTACTAGGTACCTACGTACTTAGGTGCTCGTTTCTCATATCGATTTGTATCACAACGTACTATCCAAACTTTGGAATTGAGGTACCTAGTTAGGGATGTGGACGTGCACCCTAATGATGAATGTGAAAATGAAGAACCTTTGATCATTAGGTACCTAATTGCTATTTAATAGAGAAAAGTTTGTTACTTTTAAAAGTCAAAAAAAAATGCTTTTTAATTAAAACTTTGTTCAAGTAGCTTTTACAAAGACTGGCAGCATGTTTCCGGTTTCAAACCAATGTAATAGTTTCAAACCAATGTAATAGTTTCAAACCAATGTAATAGTTTCAAACCAATGTAATAGTTTCAAACCAATGTAATAGTTTCAAACCAATGTACTAGTGACGGAATACTAATGAGGCTTTACTTTATAATTACTGAAAAATCCATGTTCTACCACAAACAATTTACCTTAACTACATGTTTTACAATTCCGAATTAAACTTGTTTTTTTTACCAATTATACCATTTTCAGTATTTCTTTCTTCAGTTTCACAGACGATTTGGTTATTATACATATCCGTTTGCCGTCAGTCAGTGTGACAACGCGTCGTGGACGCCATCATCTTCTGTCTTCGTTGCCTTTGTGATACTTCCGAGGCACGTTTTTATTACATTGTCTACAAATAATTTGATTTCCTTCTGTCAATCATAACGCTAATATTGAAATGCAATTTCACAAATTGTAATATTTAAGAAGGTCTTTCTCTTAAATTATTGGTTCGATTAGAATAAATTAAGCTTTTTGTAAAATATTTGAAGCCAGAAAATGTTTACATTTTTTAGAGCTCTGATTTAATCAACAGTATTTTCATAAGTTGTAGATGTTAAATCTTTGTACCTAGGTTTTATGAAACATTAATTAAAAAAACAAAACTCATAGTACTACTAATTCACCACATTCCAACCTTATTATGACTGTGACACAAAATGCTATTAAAGAATAACAGGACGATTGCGACAGTTTAGTACTGCGAAGACGAACGGTCGTGTCCCCTCAATAGTTAGCGAAACTTGGCTCTTAGCAGTTCCACACTAGTTGCCAACTTGTGTGCACGTCATGCGTATTAGGTAATGTGTGGAGATTTGAGAAACACGGGTTTTGATAGTAAAGATGCAATCATTCTGTTCTTGATATAATTTCAAATGGATAATCTATTGCTTTTACTTTTTTGTACACGCCTTTACATAACGAACTTCAGTTTTATACTATATTTTTTTTTTTATAAAAAGTAAATCTGCCTAGATTCGCTCACAAGTGATACACTTAGATATTCCTTCAGAAATCTCGATAAAGCACAGCACACAGCCGCAATAAAACGATATTGCTCCCTGGCGTCGCGCCAGCTGCCGACCAACAATGATCTCGCACTAAACGGCAAAATTCACACAATTTTTTCACAGACAATTTGAAAAAGGCTGTATTTTCCCTAGCCATTGTTACAGAACATCCAGATATTTCGTAAAACAACACAGAACATAACAACACAACTGGAACATAACTGACGAAATGTGAGTGTACTAGGTGCACCTCTGCCCAACCCGTCGGGGCAACAAGGCGTGATGTTATGTTAGGTTTATATTCCGTAGAAGCTTTTATTTTAGAACACCGCTGTGATTCCGTGAATAATGAATCCACCAGAGGTAAGTACTGAATACCTTATATTGTGAATCATTATTGAAGTTCGCGCCATGAATTTTACAAGGTATTACACTAATAATATGAGATGTGGTTTGGTTTTAATAAAATGGAAGATAGGGAAACTGAGCCCTAACATCTAAACTAATGTTTATTTGTTTGTTACGCTTTCACGCTAAAACGGCTGAACGAATTTGGATAAAATTTGTCATATAGGTATACCATGATCTGGATTAGGACATAGAATACATTTTATCCCGATATTCCCACGGGATCGAGACTTATGCGGGTGAAACCGCGGGGCACAGCTGGTAGATAATAACGTGGTTAAATATCCATTTGCTTGTAGCAAATCGGCTGTCCACAACACCCCTTGCTGAGCTAATGATCGCTAGGTTTTAACATCAATTTTTAGTTAGACTCTTCGTCCGCTTAAAAAACTTGAATAACTCTATCTAAGCTTTTTACACTTTTATAATAACTACTGATTCTAATCAGTTACCCGGTAATTAGTTCATATTTCGGTTGGATTATAATTATTAAGGTTCCTTCAAAGAGGCGGGACTTGCGACGCGAATCTCGCGACACGCGGTTGAGATAAATAATAATTTCTCGTATCTAATAGATTAGAAAATAATGGAGACTCAGCTGGATGAGCTGACAGTACCCGTCATCGTGTAAAAGATGTAGTTCCAACTCTAGGAATAATAATTAATGCGAAATACCTAAGCTTTTTATTTCGACCCGGTAATGTTAGCGCACCCAGCGTTTACATTACTTCGGCTGTAAAAAGGTGTCATATTTCTCAAACACGCAAAGATGATAAAAAAGCCAATAATCCGTAAACCAAAATCCAATAAAAAACGTAAATCTAGCACAAATCCAGACACAAAACCGAAGTGTCTACACGATCTGAAGATAATCCTCGTTAGTAAAACTTTTTGTTTACAAGTCCTACTGAACAGTCACCAACAAAATGCCTGAAATTGGGCCCCTGAAATATTGGCCGAAGGTCGTGTTTGCCTTAGGTAAGGGATAAAAAGGATTTCGCCGAATTTTAACCTTCACATGAAAAATGGTCGCTGAAAGTTTTGCTCGACAAATTCGGGAACTGCTTTGTAAGCAGACCCTGGAACTACAATGCAAAACAAGAATGATTAGGCAAATTAACACAAAAGCTTTTTGCTGTAACATGCAAGGTTATGAAAGATATAGTGCTGTGTCCGTATGTTAGCCCGCTCACGCGAGACAAAATATTGTCATCAGTTCATCACACATTCAGCACAATGATAATTGAAATCGTTGTCACCAGCACAATATTTATTTGCTGGGAACATAAAAACTAAATACTGTCACAATATTAAATAATACTTTCATGGAATTTACTAACGACATTACAAAGCCAACAAATCCTTACCTTCTCTCATATTTTTTTTGGAGTATCGTGGTTTAATGAATCATATCCTGTTTCTACCTACTCTAAGAAAAAACGACACTTTCCATTTAGTAATTTGCTCTATAAGCACAGCTTCATATTACCGGTCGACCACATTCGGTATTTCAACACTGTGTTCTGTTAATTGTGTATCGGCTCTTAAATCAATAACATTATAATGTACAATATAATATTATAACTTTTCCGAAATATATAAAGTGTAATTAATTCACACTTAACATGAGTTGGACTTTTAGCTTCATAACACATAAAATCACGGCTGTAATTCGCGAAGGGTTAGGCAAAGGTGTACCAGTACACCCACATTTCGCCAGTTATGTTTAAGTCCCATGTAATAAGGGGCGAGCCTATTGACATCAACTGGGCACAAATCCAGACTATGGGCTGCTACTGAGAAATTCCTGATGGAAAAACCCAATATCACTTTGCCCGACCTATGAATCGAACCCAGGACCTCATGCGACAGTGCGACGCGACTCTAGTAGAACAATTCCTTTGAAAAATTAATGGAAGTTGTTCTACAAAAGTCGCGTCGCGCTTTTGCGTCGCGCCTGTCTGCGGGAGCCTTACGGAAGCAGTGCGCGAGATAGCTACGTAAGTCTATAATCAAGCTACAGCTGGTAGAATGTAGGTAACATTGCGGTGACGTACTTATTTGCGCCTGCGTCAAATTTACCGCAAATAAACGTATTTCCTTTCTTTCTTTATTTTCTTTATATTTAATACAATTCGTGTAACAGAGTATAAATCTTTCCAGATTTTGAAGGATGACTGAATTCACCGACCCAGAGCAGAAAGCAAAGCCTTTATTAAAAACTTAAGGTCACACACCAACTGTTTGACATAAATCTTGTAAGTTATTATCACTTTCATCAATTAATCTCACGCCATTTAATATGAACACAAGACTTATTCACCTTTGAGCAGATAATTCGTTCGATATTATTCTTGAGAGATTGTTTCTTCAAGCGAGGTAGTTTTACGTACTGTCGCTATTTGTGAATTTTAGGAGCAAAGCAAAAGTAATTTGGGCACTATTTTGTCACATTAGAATATTATAAGTCTGAATGTCGAAGTACAGTGATTAGTTTACTTAAGTATTTAAACATTGTTCTCATTTTACGAGACATTCATTCTCTTTAACCAGAAATATTTCAAGTGTTACTTAATAAATAACTCCAACAATATTATATATAGCGTTGAAATCTCTTTGTTAACCTTCCTGCTTAGCAATGCATTTTATACAATTCTGCATAAAATAATCTTATAGTAAGAATGACAGATTTTTTTATCGCAAACTATTCAGTGAGCGACATTGTTACAAGTGAAAAAATATAAAATTGTTTTGAAAAGAAACTATTGGAACTGCTTTTGACGGAATAGTTCAAAGTTGAATGTTATTTTGCTGTGGAAAAAACTTTTTATTAGTCCTTAGACAATCACTGCAACCATTAAACCTTCTCATGGACCACACGAATCGTTCATCTATCAAGTTTACGGAAATCCCAAATGAAGTGAAAGTTCTCACAATAAGCCTCGCCTACAGCTCATGCTGAGCTGCTCAGTAGTCCGCCTAGATTATTGGCGGCAGAACAGTGTCGATTAAGGATGATAGCCGCTCGTCGGTTTCAGCGCTTAACAGCGCAATATTCTGTTTGTTACTGGTTACGCACTGGGGCGATAAAAAGCTGGGCTAGCTATCAATAATATTAATTTCGTAATCTACCACTCCGTCTGCCATGCGTGATGATTTAACCGGTGTTTAGTTTGGTAATTATTGAATTAAAGTACTTACTTATTCTGAGTCCATTTCAAAGTGCCAAACAAATAATAGCAAGACACAATTAACATTCAAAAGTGCATTTTAATGGTCTTATTGAACTAGTTAAACAATTTTACCTTCACTATTTTTTCATATTTAATTATTTCTGTATACGATTGTTATATAAAATTTGCTAAGCAGTTTATTAGCTAAAATAATAAACATGTAAACAAAATTACCTTTATATTATTGCCGTCAATAAAGCAATGTTATGGCTGTTAAGGTGCTAATACATCTTCCGATCGAGTCACAAGCTCCGTTGAACATTCTTATCGCATTGTGGGTGATGGGATTTTATTACGTAGCATTGGAACGAAAATTTTATTTAGGTATCGGGTAATATATTATATTAGTGTGATTTTTATCACATTGCTCTTTTCCTCTTTTCAGTGTCCGGAATCCATAACATTTTAGGTGGCAAATAAGCCAATGCAAGGTCACTTGAAAAATAATGCTGCGCGAAAACCGCTCAGTGCGTGCGCTCCCCACTAAAAGCCAGGCCGTCCCACAATGATTGCAGAATCACCCGGCATCCATTAAGGCGCGCCACACGTGAGCAAATATTAGGCGCGCGTAATGGCCGCTCGTAGGGGTGACCAGAGAGTTCCGCTCTAGTCTAATAGAGCAGGAGAGGCCTTTTGAAATGTTTGTGGCAGGCTTTTGTTTCTGTCAACGTGGAGTGTCGTGGAAATTGCGAGTGCGTGCGTCAGGTGTTGGGAATAAGTTTTCATTCGGAAAGGAAAAACTAACAAAACGTAACAGTTTAGTAGATCTTTTCAGTCTATAAGGCTAAATTAAACTATAAAATCGCATGTTTAGTGGTTTGTGCAGCTGTAAACTAAGCCACAGTCGTAGTGGCCTGGAAGGTCAGGGGCTAGCTTCTTGCCAGGATGCAGGTTTTGAACCATAAAATATTTATTTCACGATAATTTTGATGTCATAAATATAACAAATTATCATGAAAAGTAGAATATAATAGAATGAAATGAAAAGTAGAATATAATAATTCTAGAATTGTCGACCTGTATTCCACTCTTCATTTTATTTCAAATTCCTAGAACACTATGCACCGGAACCCAAGCAGGCTATATAAAATCTACCTCTACATCCACTATCGCTATTACACTAAATATTTGGTCAACATTCCATGGCAGTGCAAAGGCATGTAAAAGCGACTTGGAATCGGCCAGGAATGCGACGCAGCTAGGAGGCAGCATGACGGCCTGTTGGCGACTCGGCCGGCGACGCGCCGCTCTGTATAGTATGGCATGCTTTTGAAGTAGTCGCTGTAGCGAATGAGACACATGCCGTTGTGGAATTAAATTCACCGATTTGGTGATGAATCCACCTTATGATATCATTACTATCACAAATTATTGTAAGATTATGATTATCATTACTTTAGAAGTTTAGAAGGCGTTTCACAACAATGCAACAATGTCTTATCTTTTCTAATATTTTATCTTTCCTACTTTTAAGAGAGCCGAATGTCCAACAGTGAACATCTTCTAGGTTAGATGATACAGACTTCCTACTTAAAAAATGATGCCAAAAGTTTATTAAGTAACATAAATAAACCAGTGTAGAACTGTAAAAAGGGTTTAAAAGTTTGGTTATATGTTAACTAAGCGGCCATTGGGGTCGCCCGCAGATCGTGGTGCGGTCACATCACAAATGACTCGTGAACTAGTGGTCACAGAGGAAAACTTTATTAACAGAGACACAATACAATTATAGTGATAAGCAAAGAGTTGCGGGAGCGACACATTGCTCTGATTTTTTCTGAAAGCTCAATACTTGACAATGTAAAAAAATATAAACTGCGCCGAAGAGTTTCTGAATTTTAAGCGGCAGTATCCCTATGGTTAAACCCTGGTCTGGAGAGTGAAAGTTCAGAAGTTTGAATTTTGCCCGTTCTATCATAAACAAAACACATTTTCGTGCAACGAAAATTTGTAAGTAAAAGAGCTTACAATCATAAAGTCACAGGCAAGAACTCAGTGAGATCAATGCAGGGTCTACAGAACGCCTCCTACTGAAATCCTTATATACTCCATTTGCTTCGTCCATGTTCATTTATCTGGCGACCTTTCTGAACAATATTTCCGACGCCGTCTATGTGTAGGTATGTCCTAATAGGGGGTCTCCCCGGCGTATCCACATGTAAGTATTTAATAAGGAACTATTTAATACTCAAATGAATGCTTACACCTGAGTACCTACCCCACATTTATTTCTCTAGTATATTTATATGATAATTTATCGTTAAAGGGAACTCTCCTTTCATATACAGTACATGCCATTGACGTAGTAAAACTTAGTTAAACTGTGTAGTGCTACTGTACGAGGACTACCCACAATAAGCTTTTGTTCAAACTGCCTAAGTCCTAAGTGCTTTCAACTTACTCTTAGTTGAAGCAGTTAACATGAATATAACGGGAATGCTTCTGAGTAGTAATATAATGTTACCTTGATAGTCTTCGTTAATAGAATTGCACCTAATTCCACAAGTCTTTAGGTTTTATAGGAAACCAAGTAGTTTGGTCTTTTTTCTTTGAATTTAATTAAAGAATACTCAGAACATTCTTTTTTCCGTCTGCCACAAAAATAATCTTTTTAAATATTCACTGTGGCACAGAAGAAAATTTCCCTTTAAGGTAAGGGCACCTATTTCCGTGGTATTTTTACTAAAACTCGAAAGGCGATCGAAAATTACGCCTTTATTGTACCCTTTTGAAGGTTTGGCTAGTTTTATCGCAACCATTATTGCTTCTACTCTTGTAATAGATAGATATAGGTTGGGGTATTAGTACTTGATTTTTATTCTAAATTAATTAAATATGAAAAGAATTCGGAGGGAACTTATTCCGATGTAAAAATCCGAGTGTACAAAATGCAAAGGAAAACGGTAGGATGAATAATGAGGATGAATAATGCATGATGTTCAAAAAATCAAATCTATTCATTTAGGGTTTAAGCGTTCGTAAATCTCGGTCTTCTTAGATGAGGTTTTAATATTCTAATAATATGATATGCCTGTTTTAAATTATATAAAATAATTATATTAAACTATAACTATACTTGACTTCGTTTATGGACACGTTTGATGTTTTTGTATTTTTGTATTTAATTAATGTAGTTGAGAATTATTATCCATAAATGATTACAACTAGGTACGTACCTAAGTTTGTGAAAGTTATTATAAAGGAAATAGGAACCTACGCGTTAGTGAAAGTATATACCTGCTTACAGAAATAAAATCATTTAACATTTATCAAATAAAAGTGCGTAGCAAGCTGCGTAAAATTGTGAATACTGTATTTTACGTGTGCATATACCGCGGAATAAAGTGCTCATAGAACCTTATTCCGACCTACTATACATCGGAATAACGTTACATACCAAAAAATCTCGTTTCCTAAGACTGCTTACTAAAAAATGCAAGACTTTTGCATAATTTATAATTTTAGGGATAGATTAATACTTAATTGCAAAATCTTCATAAATATAATATAATACTTGCTAACTATTACACCGAATTGTATATGAACCTAAATTTTCCTTCTTAGCTTTCCCATACAATGAATTAACAAAATACCCAAATAGATCACCTTTGACACCTTGATCACCTTTGATTATTAGTGAATAAACTCAAAAGTATACCTCGGAAATAGATTTTAATATTCGATTATATCGAGATTTTTTAAGTTGTCTAATCCGAAACGGGCAAGGCGTAATCATAAAAACAACCCTGAAAATTAAAAAAGTAATCAAGTATCTGAAATCGCTATTGCGCGGTATACATCGGAATAAAGATGATATATGATGATGATATATATATGAAATGATAGTTATAAAAGCTTTTCGGCAAATAAAAATCAAATTGACCGAAGATCTGTGGGGAATGTCAATCAAAGTTTGTACATCCATAATCGAGACTATAGTACCTTACCTAGCTTTGATATTTAATTTGCGTGTAGATCAAGGAGTCTTCCCAGATTTAATGAAATACGGTAAGGTTATACCACTTTTTAATTCTGGGGACAGCAAAGACACCAACAATTATAGACCAGTATCCGTGTTGCCGGTATTCAGAAAGGATTTCGAAAAGGTGATGCTCAATCAGATGCTTAATCATTTTAATACCAACAAAATCTTACACGATCAGCAATATGGTTTCACTAGAGGACGTTGTACGACTGACGCCGGTGTAACTTTATTAAAACACATATTTACAGCGTGGGAGGAGGCCCAGGATGCCATAGGAATCTTTTGTGACCTCTCCAAGGCATTTGACTGCGTTATACACAAAACCTTGCTCTTAAAACTTGAGCATTACAGACTAGATAAACTTGCGCTTAGCTTAGTAGAATCTTATTTAAATGATCAACAGCAAAAAGTCCAAATAAATGGTGTCAATTCACGTGGTTTAAAAGTAAAAATAGGTGTTCCACAAGGCTCAATATTAGGTCCTTTCCTCTTTTTAGTATATATTAACGATCTACCCCATTTATTAAAAAAACAACCACAAATGATGTTATTTGCTGACGATACTTCCTTAATTTTTAAGATAAATAGACGTGCATCAAATTTTGACGACGTAAATAACGCCCTACTGTAGGTACATGATTGGTTCACTGCTAATAATTTAGTATTAAATGGGAATAAAACTAAATGCATAAGATTTGCTTTACCGAATGTTAAAAGTAATGATTGTGACATAGTATTGAATAAAGAGAAACTAGAATTCGTCGATAAAACTGTTTTCCTGGGGATCACGCTCGACTCAAGGCTGCAATGGGGTCCTCATTTAACATCTCTTGCAGGACGGCTAAGTTCAGCAGCATATGCTGTGAGAAAAATCCGTCAATTTACTAATGAAGATACCGCGAGGCTAGTCTATTTCAGTTACTTTCATAGTATCATGTCTTACGGTATTTTACTATGGGGACGGGCTGCAGATATCGAGTCTATTTTTATTCTGCAGAAAAGAGCCATCAGAGCAATATATTGCCCCCGCAGGCGCGATTCTCTAAGGGAACTGTTTAAAGATATTAACATCATGACGGTACCTTGTCAATATATCTATGAAAACATCATGTACGTAAGAAAAAAATTAAATCGTTTCAGTACAAGAGGTGAAAGACATAACTATATGACTAGAAATAGGGACCAATTAGTTCAACCAGGTTTCAGACTGGCTAAAGTAGACTCATCCTTCATGGGGTACTGTTTAAAATGTTACAATAAAATACCACATACTCCAACTGAATGAAACAAAATTTAAATCTTGTATAAAACGCACACTATGCAGCCAAGCATATTATAAGTTGGGGGATTACATCGCTGACAAAGATGCTTGGCTCAACGCTGATCCTGCTCCTTATGGGGGCATAAATTAATTGATTAGCATTCGAAAATATTGTTGGAGCTGCTGAAGATTGTAAAAACAACAACATCTTTACATTGTATAAATTCAATTTCTTAACAATGTATAATTGCATGGCACATGTGTGAGCACTATGTACCTACTATAAAGCCACCATTTACTAGGCTCGTCTTTCATTGACTTGAATGTGCCCTGGCGGCTGAGAGTATGTCATGCTCACTCAAATGTTTCGCTGGTGGTGGCGTGTGTGTTGGATCATTAAGTTCCCTTCAAAATGGTTGAGCTGAATGGTGCTGATCCATGCGTCATGTTCGTGAAC
Source organism: Griposia aprilina (assembly GCA_916610205.1). Taxonomy (NCBI): domain Eukaryota; kingdom Metazoa; phylum Arthropoda; class Insecta; order Lepidoptera; family Noctuidae; genus Griposia; species Griposia aprilina. The sequence goes on along the minus strand of OU744294.1, from coordinate 1,070,451 downwards.
GGGCGCCGTCGGTAGGGACTGGTCAACTCTTGGCTGCCACGGCTTATTTTAATTTAAATTTTTGTTTTTTTTTTTTATCTTTTTTATTACGGATACTTTAAACGTGCACGTCTTTCTACATCGTTCTCAAATTTTTGATTTGAACATACATGATGTAAACAATTTGTTGTTTGTAACTATATGTTGATTTAAAAGAGTGTCCATGGAGTTTCTTGCCCTTTCTTCTCCATAGGCACCTACTACGCTTTGGAATGGGCATCTAGCTTCATTTTTCTGACTGACTGACCCTTTGACAATTCAAAAGTGCCTGTAATTGGTTTATTTGAAATAAATGCTTTGAGTTTGAGTTTGAGTTTGTAATATGGATGCTCAATCCTTACATGTATTCTTTTTCCCTCTAATTAATCATTTATTTTTTCTAGTTTATTTTTATCGTGGTTACACCTAGTTTTATTATGTGCATGCTGTGGTCTCCTGTAATTGAAGGAGCACACGTAACCCATTTTATTATTGTGATTTATATTGTATATGTGTATCCTTTGTTGGTGATTCTAATTAAATAAATAATCCTTAAAATAGTTTAGCTCAAAGAATTAAACATACGGTACAAAGATAACCAAAAAATCACTATTTAAAAAAACATGGTACGCACGTGCACAAGGTTCAAAATGTATGAAACGTAAGTTAGAACCAACTGCTGACGCAAAACTAAACAATTATTTTAAAACGTATACAAATTACTCCAGACCTTCTATAAAATAACTATGCAAAGTTATAATTATTATCAACTTGTAAATCGCTCGTAAACGCAGTTTTTCTAAATACCTCGGAATATGGTGCCAATTTCAGAACTTCTCGTATTGAGGTTCCTATAGCTTAGTATTTCTTAAGATCAGAAAATCATTGTTATTTTCAAAATGTAAAAAGATCCATTGATCTTTGAGCGAGAGAGATGTATTAATTACGAAGCATATCGTCTTAGATTTGTTCATACCTAGATAAAGAGCTAGTAATGTTAAAAATCCTGAGATCAGTCACAATAAATCTGTGCTCAGTCCAAATTTCAAATCACCGTGAGAAAATTTCCAACCAACAGAACTTTCTCACACGAAGGAAGCTGCACAAGAAATCTGATTACTTCTTGCAAACATTAACAAAATGTTAGTCATTGCACACCTTCATTAGCACCGCTATCATCCTCATGCAACAAAGGCATTAGAAGACAAAAGACAACAGTCTAATGGTACCTTAACAAAGAACGTTTTGTGCCTAGATGAGTGTGTTTAGCCCAGCATTGTGTGTAGGGGTACAATGTAACCAATCACTGAATCGAGACTTAAGTACTATTCCAAATTCGATTACTTTCCTTTGTGTCGTTTTATTTCCCATTTTCTGGGCAGCTGAATTGTGTTGTGGGGCCTTAACTGTTCCGTTATATATTTTTTCTATTTTAGAGAGATTTTTTTGTTGTTGAAAAATCTAGACCAACCCCTGGATTAAATTGGAAAATTCACAGGTACTAAATCAAAATTTATAAAATCACTACCTAGAAAATTACATAGGTTGAGGTTACTATAGAGGAGATGTATGGCACAAACTTAAAATTAAACGCGGCAGACTTAAAAAATCAGAGTTGTTATTCTACAAATTAATATTAAAGATATTACAATTTATAAAGATACCAACATTCTCAATAAAAGCTAAAACGCTATACAACTACAAACTATCGCAAATCCCGAGAAATCTGAAGATAGAGCGACCGTAGTCCTGAAAGGGGAGGCAGGAAATAAAAATAATAGCTCAGGCGATTAAGGCTGGGCACCGACCCCGGGCTATTGAGCAATTAATACCACTTACTCACAAAACTGCTCATATTTAATTCAATTTGTGTTGACCATGTAATCTTTGTTTATGTTTCAGGTACATTAATTACAACGGAGTGTTAAAGATTTGTTTTTAAGACTATGTTAAGGATCTTATAAGAAAATTTATACCTACTAATGAGATATAACTTATAATATAATAGATGGCATGACGTTAGCGATTAAGTTACTTATTTTAAATTGGTTGCAAATTTTTTAAATAGAAAAATGTGCAGCATGATCCTAGTTTATTATATTTCAGATGGCCGTCACCAATTAGGTAATCTAGTTAAATAAGGTACTACAAAAGCAACATATTATTAGCTAAGGATTATATTATGCAAAACGTTCAAACCATTTATCGAGAGAACGTATTAATTTCACTTCCTTAAAGTCTGCAATAAACAGCTTAATGAAAACGATATGTTCACCCAAGTCTTCATAACAGTTCTCATGTCTACTTAATTCGGTCGGGTGTTAAATTCATGTCTTCCTGGTTTTCCAGCAGTAATAGCGGGAACAATGGGTCTGGAGCAGTTGTGGAGAACTTTCACGGTTATGGCATTAACTGACAAGGTTTGTTAGTAGGTGCGGAACATTTAAGTATGAAGACAGAAGCATGCTATAACTGACCTGATTGTTCATGTTGTTTCCTTATACTTGCACATAATTGAGGTTAAGCATAATGGAAGAAGAAAATCAAGGGTACCTATGTGAACTAAACTTAACAGAAATATTTTGAGTTTATAAGTTGCACTTTGAAAAGTATACATAATGGCACGATCTACTTCTTGCTATATTTTGAGGATACTCCCACGAAAAAAAGGTAATAATTCCCCCTAAATAAATATACCAAATTACCACTTACTTATAACGACAAGTATCAACTTTGAAGCAACGCCTTTGTTAGTTTATCTTACTAAGTGTAACAGCTTCATTTATTGCCGCACTAGCGCATTAGTGCGTACTTACTGTAATTACGTATCCAGTGTCGTTTCAGAGTCTCTTGGGCAGTTCTTGTCAGGTCATTTGTAGGTATTTGTTAGGGCATGTGGAAGATCTGGTTTTGCGGTCTTGAAGATAATGCATTCATCAATTACAATGTCTGCTTTTCTTTTGTCTTTTTCTGTCTCTCGCTAAAGGCAAAACTGGAGTACTGAAATATAATAGCTCGCACATTACTCGAAGCTAAATGAGTTCTCGCCTATTATGCATATCAAGTTCCTCGACTCATTTTGAGCGACCCACGTTCTATAAAAGACGGGATCTTTTAATTTGGAACAGTCCTTTTTTACTGTTCCAACCGCCGCGCCAACACGCTTCACCGAAAAGCCAATCACAAAACGAATCCCCAGTAACATTCAGCAGCTGCAGCGCTTTCATCGTTGTTTCGATATTTGGGTCACTTTGTTGCAGCGAATGCATTACATTGGACGAATGAATTAGGTTTGCGGGCTGCTACCACAAACTACTGGGTATTTGCCGCAATTTGGACGTTTCCAATATGTAAGCATTTAGGAAGTTTTGTCTCACAAATACGTTGCTTACGTTGCGTTGTATTGGCATAGGATACATGTTTACAATTCTTATTAGTACATAATGTCCATGTCTCCCGATTTTTTTTTGAGTTTAAAGCGCTCTAAACATTTATATGAGGCATAATAAATCAATCTACCTACTTCACTCTCACATATGAGTCGATGCCAGGCAGAAACCAAAATGAGTAAACATTTTTCTTATTCTTCCTCCACCAGCAACTTCAAACAATCCTAAACTTTAAAAACGACAACAGAAAACCTGGAAGTCGTCCCACATGAAGGCTTAAAAAAAAAAAAACTTTCTGCCTTCCTATTTCCATATGCCCCTCAGAGCAATTTCCGTGAGTTGATACTGTAGAGCCGTTGGCACGAAAACAGCCATCCCAATCTACATTAACACATTTTTCAACCAAACATAATTCAGCGGAATAAATCCATTACCATTTGAGCGCCCACATAGCTGACAAAGCAATCACTTCGAACAATCACAGCAGTGGGCTGCAAACGATAATCAACAAACGTTTCCCGGCAGGATGGGAGGATGGAAGGATGGGATACAGATCGCTAAATCACAGTTGTTAAGTAGTTTTCTCGCGGCGAAGGTTACAACATTTCCTAGTTTTTATCGACACTCGCGACACATAACTTTGATTTTTATTGTGTAGTAAAATGTGTTAGAAACAGAAGGGCAATGTTTTTTTGTAACAGTATGCAGCCATAGAAACATTGCAAATAGAATTGTAGAGAAGTTTCGGCTTTGTGGAGCATCTCGTCCGCCATTCATACCTCTGTGAAAGTTTGTCTAAAATTCGATGTGCCACATTAACATCATTACATATCAATACATATCAGGTCTGTGAAGTTTTGCTAGTTAATTTAATTTGACCTAGTTGAAATATTGAGTTATGTAATTTACTAATTTTTGTGTCAGGACCATTCAGTCATAGCGAAATGTCGCGAAGGTCGAGGTTTGACATTACACTGTGGTAAGACTTCCAGGATCTTATATTAACCCTATTTCCGATTTGATTTACTGTAACCTCCGTGACTGTAACCGACTGCCTGTGATCAAACGACGGGGTCGCGGGAGGTGATCCTTTGATTACTTTTCTTTTGTTTACAGATTTAGTTTGCAAGGAATGTTACGGTCGTCGGTTACTTGAGTCTATAGTCAGCTGGTCGATCGTGGGTTACGATATAGTGTTACACGATTTAGGGAGATATTTTTAGCGTCCTGACTGATTTAGCACCATTGGATCCGCAAAGGAATGACAGCATCTGATATAATCGTTTCAGCGGATATCTGTGCATTGAGATTGCCTCTGATCCAAATCAGTTCGGTTCTTCCGCCGATCCAAATACCCGCCCGTAACAAGATTGTTCCATCACTGTATGCATGGACTTCCTGTCATGATTTTAAACGTTCTTAGCATCCAGGGGTCCTCTAATACCGTGTACGTCTAGTATCTGGCCTCATACCAAAGCGGGATATGTCGGAAAAACACACAAAACGCCACTCTTCTTTTGCCCAATTTTTGAGTTCACGACCCAATTGTAAACGGGCTCTGCTATTGCAGAGCTCAATAGGTGGTACACGTAGGTGGTACCGAAATAATACAAAAACATAATGATTGTATTTATACGTGGAATGCGGGACCGCGGGCCCGGTCCCAAAAGCCCCCCGACCCAAGTTTGCGTAAATGACTTATTGTAAAATGTGTGATTTTTGATCACGACTGTAGATATACGAGTATTATTTTATAATTTACTTAGTATAATTGAGTTTTAGCATATTCATTTTCAAAATTAAAAAATGTGTAATACTTTGCTAGACGAGAACAACTGCCGACAAACTGTTATGCAGTTTGGCAGACTTTATAAAAATGTTATTGATAATATAGATTTAGAATAAATAAATAAATAAAATAAAAAAACAAAACAGGTTACATATTTATTTCTTAACTTATTTTAAGCATTTTAAAGCACACTCTGTGCGTTGATAAAACTGCTACATAAACTAAAAATCCTGTAGATATTCTCAGCATGTGCTCAAACAGATAGATAGCTTGTGTGGGAGCCTCGGGATTATCTCTAAACTTCAAACTTTATTAGAATCGAAGTTGTTGCCAAGTTGCTTTATTTCCTGAGGAGACGTGACTGAGTCACCAGGTGGAACAGACTTCAAAGTATTCTACAGATGTTTCCAATTTTCTAGAAACTTCTACAAAGATATCGAGGGAAGGTTGGGTATGGAATTTCGTGAGCCTAATGTATTATTAAAAGAGAATGTCCAGAATCGCCCTGCTCATTAAAAGCATCGGACATACACGATGATTAATTGTCTATTTTATTAAATTAGTTGCAAATACTTATAGAACATGGACTAGCTGCATGCCAAAATGAACATTAAAAGTATTTTACGCGACTAATATCATTAATCGCCGCCATCTTCGCAAAACGTTATGTCGTGTTGAATAAGATTAGGGATGCCCAATCGATAGTAATCGATGTTTTTTTTTTTTAACTGTTGCATATTTTTTAATCCGAATCACATTTTGAATTTATATCGATTAAAGTGCAAATAGAAGCTACAATAAAACCATTAAAACACCATTCCGTTATTATTATTCACTAAAAGTATAATAAATAGATAGGTGGGTAGGTAGTAGTTTTAAATAGGTAGTAAGAATAATGCTGAAGTGAACAAAATTATTCAAGGTTTTCTAAGATCATTTAGAAAAGTGTGTGGTTTACTTCTAACTGAACAATCACTTACGAGTTTACGACGATTAATATAAAAAAAATACTTATCGTTACTGGATGAATTATAAATGCTTTCTTTAAAAAAATGCAATATAGCAGACTAGATACAGATGTTATTATTAATATTGCAATTGTTACAAGTATAAAAGAATTAGAGAAGTATGGTTTTATTATAAGTAGGACATTGTCATACTTGTAAAGGTATTAATACTATCGTATGACAAAAGTTGATGTAATACTGTTTGTAACGTATACTATGTCCATAGTAAATCTTAGGAAATATCGTCTATAATGTATCGTATTTGGCACCCCTATTTCTGACGTCACTAAATGGTTACTCCTCACTAAGACGGGTTAATACCGATATTTATCAGTATTAGCTAATATGAATATATTCGTCTAGTATTATTACAGTATCTTAACTAATATTTGAGTATCAGTGATATTTAACTAAGACCTAATCCGTATCACTGCCGTATCTGTTCGTTTGTTGCTATTCATTCGTACACTTCACGACCAGCAGAGTGAATCCGATCCAGATCCACAGAAAACATACTTCTGGAGATCCGGTCCATGCCGAGTGAAATGAATCCGTATGATATTATTCGTCCTGCTTTGATTGGTCACTTTATAGATTATGTGAATATAAAATATTAGCTTGGCAGAGTTCGTCGGATTACTAATACGTGAATCCATAGAGTATTACTAATTTCTTAACTTTTATATATTAGCTTTAGAACAAAAAATGCATACCTAATTATCTAGGTAGGTATTAAAAATAGATAAATGCATTAGGATATTGCTTTTCAGTTTCTTAAAAATCACTCGGAGTCACGTAGTTATGAAAAACCATAATATTCGTGGTTCGATTATAACCTCAAAATCTGATACTTTTTTTGAAATGTATCTATTCTTAAGCTATTCCGCTATAAATAAAACATCATATAGGAATTTACAAATGATCTGCAATACACCACATATTTTTGCCATGCTCTTGGTTCCAGGGCGAACAATGTATGGGCGCAGAGCAATGTCCTTTAGGAATAGATCACTGGAGCTATACTGAAGTGATAAAGTTGTATTTTAGTATTTGCTGCTCAAAATAGACTTAATAATGAAATTATGATGAGATCAAATAGCCATTTTTCTTTAACCTACCTCGGGTCTCACAGACACCAGCGATATTATTTTGGTGAATAAGACCACGTTCGCACGGACGTGAAAAAATCACGGCGGGATCATAATATCACTATAAAGCACACTAAAAACACTATAAAGCACACTGCACTATAAAGTGCACTGGAGTTTCAACTCTCGGTTTTGTACCGACCATTGAAAATCCAACAGAGGCCATCCCAGCGAATCGAAAAAACATCCAGTTGGATTTTCAACGCTCGGCGCTAAACAGCGCGTTGAAGATCCAGTGCGCGAAAAAGTCCCGCCGCGATATATGTACGTCTGTGCATACGTGGATTAATTATGTATATGCGATGCGCATCTTTACATTTCGTGCGTTCATGTATCTTCTACCCGCCAACCGCAGTGCCGTGCCTACGCTTGTCGAGGTTGCAAGTGCGAGCGTTTACTTTTGGTGAGTATGTAACTTTTTCATCGTTCTTTGAAACGCGGGGTAGGTAGTTATATCCGTAGCGTACCGACATAATAAACTAACGTAGCGGCGCTCGCCCGCAGAGTGGTCAGTTGCTTACTGGCACTCGAACGATGCGGACGTGCAACTTCTGCTGTTGTACAGTGAATTGTTGTTTAATTTACCTACCTGAATATTTCCTATAACGTGGTGAATACCACAATATCAAATGTGTTTTTAGGGAATTATTGCGAGCTGGTTGGATGCAGAACCACTACATGAAAAGGAACTACCAAATGGAGACTGTAGTGACGTGGCTTGATATAGGAAATGATTTTGCGCTGGAGAAATTTCGTGGATCAGATTCTAAAATTGATGGCGAAGAAGAGTTGGTTTAAGTGAAAGAGAATCCGCCACAAATTACGCGTCCGGTTTTGTCTTCGTGAGATAATGAAGGCTTCCTAATTGCGATCCAAAAGGTCAACAACACGTCGATTCAGCGAGATGTCATTCTCAGTGTTGGGGTTTCTGCGTCTGATCGTCGTTGTGTCAGGGTCGTTGGATGGAATCAGACACAAGGCTCCTTATGATAACATGTAATATCGTTTTAACAGAAGCTGACATGCTACTGGTTCGATCGTCATCCGGATACAAGAGCGGGAAAATTTTGGATATGATCGCCGAATAATGCCCATCACTGTTTTGATGCTTGCCACGCGTGAGATGGCATCCTTGCCGGTAAATGTCTGCAGCACTCGTCCTAGGCGCCACATCAAAGGTGGTAAATTGTCGTCTTTGATTACGACGAGGGTGTCAGTGGTAAGGGTGTCCTGGTTGAGTTGCCACTTCGTTCTCTTCTGGAGCTCAGAGATGTACTCGGCTAGAAAGACAAAACTTCTGGAAACGCTGGTTACGTAAACGTTTCCAGAAGTTTTGTCTCATTTGTTGCACGCGATCGTATCTCGGCAGACGCTGCGTAGCCGTCGCAATGAGGTCCCGACTGGCGTGTGCGGTGAGCGGTCGGCCAATCAGGAAATGAGCAGGACATAAGGAAAGCAGGTCGTTCGGGTCTGTGGACATTAGACACATTGGTCGGGAGTTGTGGACAGCTTCAATTTGTGCCAATACCGTACTTAACTCCTCATAATAATAGGTTGGGGAAAAAGTTTCTTCGCATTTTTTAAGAAAATTCAAAACATTTTTTAATATAGTTTATTTACATTTAACTAAAGTATGTAGGTAACATTTTGTTCGATAACTTTTTGCCATCTCGTAGGTAGGGACATGATCCCATTGCAATAGAAATTTTGGGACTTCTAATCAAAATACCGCGACAATTGGTTTTGGCAGTCCTCTCGTGACGTTAACCTGACACTGCCTAAAGAATTCTGAAGAGACCGAAATAGGTGGAAATCTGAAGTTGTAAGGTCAGGACTATACGGCGGATGCATTAAGACCTCCCAGCCAAACTCTCTTAATTTTTGCTGAGTGGCTAAAGATGTGTGAAGTCTAGCGTTATCATGATGCAAAACCACACCCCTTCTGTTGATTAATTCCGGCCGCTTTCTCTCAACTTCTTGCTTTAATCTCATCAGTTGTTCGCAGTAGAGTTCAGAATCGATGGTCCTGCCTAGTGGTAACAGCTCATAATGAATAATGCTCTTCCAATCCCACCACACACACAGCATCACCTTGTTGCGAGTTAACCCGGGTTTCGCCACAGTCTGTGAAGCCTGACCGGCCTTTGACCACGACCTTTTTTGCACGATCTTGTCGTACGTGATCCACTTTTCATCACCAGTTATCAGCTTCTTCAAAAATGGATCGGTTTCATTACGTCGTAGTAAAGAATCACAAATGAGTGCACGGTTCATTAGGTTTCTTTCAGTGAGCTCGTGAGGTACCCAAATATCGAGCTTTTTTGTGTACCCAGTTTTTTTCAAATGTGTCAAAACTGTTTTGTGGTCAATTCCCAGTTCTTCAGCTACATCGTAGAATAGAATAGAATAGAATAGGTCTTTATTTGCTTAGAATGTAGGTACATAAAAATAAGTTGTTAAGTTATAAGTAGGATCCATGTACATTCTGCCTTAGTATAGCATGCAAATGTAACACAAAGTAGAGGATATTAACAATATTACAAAAAATTGTCATTTAAGAAATCCTGCACAGAATAATAACATTTATCTACAAGTAATTCTGTGAAACGTTTTTTAAATTGTTGCAACGGTAATTTTTTGATTTGGTCTGGTATTTTATTAAAGATTACAGGAGCCATACAAATCACATTTCTTTTCAATAAGCTAGTTTTAAAAACGCCCGTGCATAATAGATTCTGTTATTGAGATCTCATAGCTGTACCTCGTTTTCTAGTTTCTATTAAAGTTGCAAATAGACATCGATTTGTTATTACAAATATTGCTAATTCAAGAATATAAAGGCATGGGAAGGTTAATAATTTATGAGACTTAAATATAGGTACGCAACTGTCTGTAACTTTAAGACCAAATATAGCTCTCAGGCAGCGCTTCTGCGCTTTGAAAATGCTTTCTCGTTCACTACAGTGACCCCAAAATATTATACCAAATCTTAAGATAGAAATTACTAGACCATGGTAAGCCACTAATACTGTCGATAAATTTACTTTTTTTGTTAGATTTTGCAACATAAACGCGGCTGTGCTTAAACGTTTACATATATCTTCTGCTTGCGGCTTCCAAGTTAACTGGCTGTCAATTATGATTCCCAAAAATTTTGTACTGTTTACTTTTTCTATAGTTTGACCATTGTAGTTTATATCCATATCTCCCATAAATATTCGTTGGTAAAAGTGCATGATTTTAGTTTTTTGAAGATTAATAACTAAACTATTATAGTCAAGCCACTTTATTAAATTACTAATTGTATTGTTAATGTCATTTACATATGATTCTTTATTTATACATGAAACAATTGATGTGCTATCATCTGCAAATAATATCATAGGATGAAGTATATTAAGTGGCAGGTCATTTATATATAATAGAAATAGTAAAGGTCCGATGACGCTGCCCTGCGGGACACCATATTTTATTTCTCTAAAAGACGATATAGATTTTAATTCCCTTCCAGATCCTAAACACAGGCTCGATATCTCCGTACATTGTCTACGCCCTTTTAGGTACGTTTTTATTAAATTAAGGGCATTGCCACGAATACCGTAAGCGTGAAGTTTGGTTAGAAGGATATCGTGATCCACACAGTCAAAAGCCTTCGACATATCGGCATATATTGCGCATACAGGTATTTTAGAGTCTACTTTTGGCATTATTCTATGGAGAAAGTCGAAAATCGCCATATTGATATTTTTATTTTTTCTAAAACCCTTTTGTTCGTCACATAATATGTGAAATTTTGTTAGGAAATTGTAGAGAGATTCATATATAATTTTTTCTATGATCTTTGAGAAGATGGGGATTAGCGTAATCGGTCTATAGTTTGCCATTTCTTCTTTATCGTTCTTTTTATATAGTGGTTTAACTATTACAGTTTTTAGACTCTCTGGAAATACTCCAGAGTATATGCTTACGTTAATGACATGAGCAAGGGGCGCAGCTATACAGTTAGTAACAAATTTTAGAACTATGGTTGAAATGCCATCGTATCCAAAGCTCTTTTTGTTTTTTAAGTTTTTTTATTACACGCGTGACATCTTGAGGAATAACTGGGGTCATAAATATTGAATTTGGGTTGTTGTTTATGTTAATTGTGTCACCTGATATATATTTTGGTATACCCGAAATCTGGTCAATGAAGAAATTATTGAAAGATTCGGCTATTATAGTAGGGTTTGATATTATTTCATCTCCTTTTTTTATTTGAGAAATGGGTTCTCTTACAGTTTTATTATTATTAATAATTTGCCAGGCAGTTTTGGATTTATTTTTGGAGTTATTTATTAAGTAGTTATTCTGAGCTTTCTGGGTTAGTCTAACGATTTTCTTAAATTTCCTTGAGTAATTATGAAATGTCCTTTTATTTTCACAGGTTGGTTTTAGTCTCTGTTGCCACAGTAATTGTCTGTCGTAACTACTGATATGCCGATCTTGCTCCACTTTTTCAAAAATGGCATCCATTTTATCCGTAATAGGGCGACCAGAGCGACGTGCATCTTTGACATCAAAATTTCCGGATTGAAAACGCTTAAACCAAATTTGTGCTATTCTCCTGTGTTTATGCACCTAGTGCAGTATCTGTACATTGCACTAGGTGCATAAACATCGCAATTTTTTTTCGCGGCTTGCGTTGCATTTTTACCTTTTTTGTAGTAAAATTTTAAAATGTATCGAATTTCTTCATTAGATTCACTCATCTTGACAGTACGAAAAACAAATGAAAATCACACATTTTCCCAATTTCAATTTGGAATTATGTTTTTTAAAATTTAAACTTTCAATGATACCAAAACCAGCCAGATACAAATAGTATAGCCAAAGAGATTTTATTACAAGTTCATACATACTATAATGGGAAAAGACTTTTTCCCCAACCTAATATGTAAAATGTGCATTGCCTATAATGCGACATAAATGAAATTTACAGGACTTGACCCCTACCTCCCACAAACCAACAAAATGAGGCGAGTACGGCGGAATGAATGTGAATTCTATGGAGTTATTGGTTGTGTAATTTAAAACATCAGTTTTTGAAGTATCTACAAATTTCAAAACTTATTTTAAAGCTCCTACAAAAGTCGTCCCATTGTCAGAATAAATCTGCAATGGTTTGCCGCGTCGAGAGATAAAACGTTTCAACGCCAGCAAGTATGCTTTAGTAGTAAGACTTGTGACCAATTCTAAATGTATTGCGCGCGTAGTAAAACATACAAAGAGACGTATATAACATTTCGTTAGCTTTGCCCCCCTTCCGGCACGGTTCAGCATGAGCAATGGCCCAGCATAATCCACGCCACTATGTATGAATGGATACGTTTGAGGCCTAATCGATTCCAAAAAATCAGCACGATCCTTAAGGAATTTCATTAATCCAGACAGCATTAATTTTCCTACTTTCGAGAGGGTACTTTTGTAACTTTCCCATTTGCGGTCTGTAGAGGAATCTAACTTGGAAGTTATTATGTGGATAATTAAAGTATCCCACGTATCTGTAGGTTCGTCTAACGTTTTTAGCGCCCGAATGTTTCTTAAAACTGTATCTATTAATTTACGAATCTGAGAAGCTGATTCATTATTCATTGATTGAGCATAGAATAAAGCTTTGACATGATTACTAACTAGTAAATTGTCGTTGTTATATCTATTCTATAAGAGACTCTCAGCAACTAAATAGTTGTCGGAAGAAAACTCCAGTGCCTTACTACTTTGGGCACGCCACAATTGCGGCGGTAAGTCTCCTCTTTGAGAAGTGGCTAGAGAGGCGCCACGGCGTCCTCAACTTCCGCCTGACGCAGGTCCTCGGTCCCGGACATAGCTGTTTCGGGAGGTTCCTGTTTCGGATAAGGCGGGAGGAAACGCCCGGGTGTTGTCATTGTGTGGATCGACCGGAAGACATGGTGCAGCATACGGTGGAGGTCTGCCCGGCTTGGGTGGAGCACCACCGTGTACTCGTGGCGGCGATCGGCGGCGGTGATCTCTCGCGTCTAGCCCTGATTCAGTCCATGGTACGGAGCGAGAGGGAATGGGAAGCAGTCACCTCTTTCTGCGAAGCAGTAATGCTCGCGAAGGAGGAGGCGGAGCGCGTAAGGGAGAGGTAATCATTGCGCCCTCACGCCCCTAGCCGACTCCCGGCCACCGTAGGCGCAGGCTTGCCGACGGCGAGCAATGGGCAGCTCGCCGTCCGGTAAGGACCAGGCCCGGGTCGACGGCGCATCGTGTTCCACGCGCGCCTCAAAGAGATGTCAGCATCATTGACGGGATTCGATAGGGCCGATGCCTGCCGGGGTCGCGGATTGTTCGAAAAAGTTACCGGGGCCCTGGCACACAGGCAACTGAAGGAACACGGGTGGATTTTAGTCAGTAAGAGTCTGACACGCCCTTCCACTCCGCCCAGAGCGGGAGAGGTCATTTGATGATTTAACAACCAAAAAAAAAAAGTGCCTAACTACTTGTAGTACGGAACTGAACGTATGTAGTGGAAGTTCTGAACATTATCTAGATTGTTACTATTGTGTATCATTGATAAGTAAGTATCGCGAAACTCGAGCCATTGATCGTATGAACCATCGAACTTCGGTAATGAAATTGTGGGTAACTTAATGGAATTAAAATTGCGACTTTAACCGCCGGCATTATCGTATCAGCAAGTATCTTTCAAAATACATTTAGCCATGCCCACATTAGCATAAAATTGATTATGAAACTTTTCTCTCTCTAGCAGTTCCCCGTCCAACTGACTATCTGACACTATGGAATTGTAGCGGTATCAACATCGCCACATGCGAGCTACATGTCATACTGACGTCACGCAAATCCTGCATCGCGCAAGCAGAGTTTACCGCGCGACTAGCATATATAACGTCCCGACATCAACCGTCGGGCAGTTGCCCACCAGACACGACACCCGTCTGGTCGGAGGATCCTTCCTTTTCTATGGAGGTAGGAGTGAACTTTACACCCTGTTCCTCATACCTCTATAGAATCTAATTCATCTTGTGTAATAGAAAATTGATCGATGAGTAATTTAAAGGCTTGAAAACGCTCCTCTAACTCCGCTTTCTGAGCGTCTGTTATTTGCGAAACATCTAATGACTGCGCATATTTAGAATTTACCTTTAACGATACCTCTTTTTTAACTAAATCGTGAATAATATCTTCACTACTTTCTATTTCTACTATTGAATGACTCTTATTGTTGGTAATTCTGGTGGCTTGCAAGAGAGAAAGATCAAGTACTTACAGTTGACCGGCGTGCGCCCGAGCGATGTAGGTAGACGCACAATTTTACACCGTAGTTGAACACTGGATTTTTTGCGAAAAATAACGATATTAGCTCAAACGAGCACAGGACTTTGGAAGGAAATTGGGTGGATTGACCTGACCGTTGCTGAAGATGGTGCTTGCTGCTTCAGATGAACGTTCGGCTCGAAGGTTCAAATATGTTGGGGTTTCTGCGTCAGGTCGTCGTTGTATCAGGGTCGTTGGATGGAATCAGACACAAGGCTCCTTATGATATCATGTAATATCGTTTTTACAGTGTGTGGATAACTTTTCACAATATTTTACTTGAGCGGTTTACAATTTGCGTGAGTTCGTTGGCGTGTCACCAAGACAGTGAAATTCCGCAGGGTGTTGCTAGTGTCGCACTGTTGTACTTGCTCCCTCCCAGTGCGCCGCCTTCGTCCCATCGATTGGTATTATTTGTCACCAGTAGATGGCGCTGTGGTCCTCAACAGTCACACTTTCTCTTCGTCGAATGGGTGCAACTCGACGAGGAACAGCATCCTGCAACCACAGGAAGTAGAACTGATGAAGCAGATAGGCTAGAGACCCGCAAGACTTGCTCAGTGTGTGATCCCAGATAGAAACGCAAGACCCAATGTTTGTGTTTTCGTTGCAAAAAACCTATTTGCCTCGGTTGCTGAAACTTAATGTGCTTTCACTGCCGCGAAAAATTATAAAATTCGTGGCCTGCAATTTTGGTGTAATATTATGAGTATTAATATTGAAATGAGTATGCATAATTTGAACATTTAGGTAATATAAATTAGTAAGGAAAAATTCCTAATTTATGTTATTTTGATCCTAGACCTCATTTTCTAAATGTGTTGGTATTTTTTTTTGTCCTAACTATGTAGACATTTTGATTTATATAATAAATAATGTTGATTTTTTATGTTTCTAATGTTTTAATATTAATATACTCGTAACACATAAAATGTTATGTTTTGTTTCAATTAACCTCCCTTTATCAAAGTTTTTTTTTTCTAGATCAATATATCGCCGACGTCACACAGACCATGGATAGGTAGATATGACTATAGTATGGGGTAGGTAGTTAAGGATTAAATTAAATAAAAAAACTGGTGGAACATAGTTCTTTATTTAATATTAACATCGAATTGCCAGTTGAACGCCTCTCAATAAATATTTTTTATATTACCATTTCTTCGTCCTACGACACAACCAAATTGTCAAGTCGTCGACACATTCAATATTCCCTTTCCATTTCAAAACTCGTCAAATATTCAATAATAATAAAACGGATATTAATATTTTGATAAGTGCAAACAGACAGTGACTAAATCATCGATGGCGACATTTCCTATGTCAATTATGAATGTTTAACGTAATTCTCCCTTCTGCTCTCCTTCATAATAAATTATAAGATCAGGAGTTATTGGTAAAGGAAAATAAACTTTATGAATAGGTAATAGAGTTTGAATTTGTTAAGTCGAATCTAAGTCTTGAAATGTGGTGCAAGTGATAAGAAATTCCGGTCATGTTTAGTCACATAAATGCGACTTATGGATACAGGAACATGTGAACGGTCAGCAATGTCGATGTCGCCCTGCCTGCCACCAATTTGAACTTGATTCAGAGGCTTGTGATGATAAAATTTTCCACTTTCGTTTAATCTTAATAAACCAATCTTGATCGTAATAATAATTAGGATCATAATAGTTTTTAATATGTATTTTAATGTAATGCAGACGCTGGTCGTGACAATCTGGCTGTGTATTATTTGATGCCAATGAATTACAATTTTTTTCATCCTTAGTTTCTAGCGGACACTAATGTAAACGATAAAGACGCTTGACATTTTTTTTAGGTTAAGGGCCTTTAACTTTTAAGCAATTAAGTAATCTCATCATTTTTTCACTTGTACCACTCAATTAGCCAAAATCAACAAAGTGAGCAGACTCCGCTATAGGCGAGTTGCTCCGCGATTCCATTTGAAGCACTCGATACACTTCTATTATTATAGAACATCCAAGTCGACTCGCTTGCCGATCATAATTGATGAGATCAAATAACTCGATCGAAATCGAAACTTCTATCATTTTATTCGAATCAACATTAATCAAATTGTTTTTTTTTCTCTTTAGAATTTGTAATAGAATTTTCTCTGAAAGTAATGATTATAAAAAAAAAATTGGTTATGCAAAGACCTATGGCACAGTAGATTTGATCGCAATTTTTATTAATTCATTGCATCTAACAATCGTCTTGTAATGTCTCGTGCATAAACGAATTTTAGTTTATTTCCAGATTCTTAAAAAAACATTTGATCGTGTTCATGAATAATAACTGTAAGAACTTTAATATTTACTTTGCATTTTTTTTTGGTTAACCCTTGAGACACCAATGTAAGCTATTAAGAACCCACACAGGAACCTCGTTAGAGCTCCAAGCGTTGAAATATCTAAGTAGATATTAGCCGTCAAAGTTTAGAAGCCCCTGCCAAACCCTTCGGGAATTACAGGCGTTATGCTAGCCTAGGTTTGAATTTATAATTCAGGACGTTTTACTAAACCAGTTCATTATTGATCCGAAAATTATCAGAATATATTAACGTTTGAAATAGATAAAGAAGCGATCTTGAATACAATAAAAAATAACGTTCCTGAAAAATATTCTCGCCATCAAAAATTCAGACTAAACTGGGTACTAACCTCATGTTAGTACTAACCTCATGTTAGTACTAACCTCATGTTAGTACTAACCTCATGTTAGTACTAACCTCATGTTAGCTTAATATCAATCACACTTTAGATATATTACATTTCATCAATGAGACGTACAAATTTGAAGTGGCATAACAGTGAGAAGGAGGAGAGAAAGCGTGATGGAAATGGAATAAAATTGTGGACTACATATTGTTAGAATAGTTAAAAGTTTGACAAGACAAGTAGGAGTTAGGTATGTACTACCATAAGCCCTAGAGACTATGTTCCAACAGCACCGATAACAGTTCTATGCAAATACCTTACGTTAGACAAAATACCGCACATCCTAAATTCATCAAGTGTACCCACGTCACGCCAGTATATCACATCTAAAGCGACAGGTGCCTCAGTGGGTAGTTCAGTGTATCAGGTTAGATTTTCTTACCAAGCTTAACATTTTTTGAAGCCAGTTTCCGACTATTAAGTGATTTATCAGTCATGTTCGTGAACGGGCGCCGTCAGTAGGCACTGGTCATCTCTTAGGTGCCACGGCTTATTTTAATTTTATTTAATATTTGAATTGTTTTTGTCTTTTGATTACGGACGCTTTTAACGTTCTGCATCATTCTCACATACATAATTTCAACATGAATGATGTAACCAATATTTTGTAACCATATTTTGATCTAAAAGAGTGTCCATGGAGTTTTTTACCCGTTCTTCTTAATACGTACTTATTACGCTTTGGAATGGGCAACTAGTTTCATCTTTCTGACTGACCGACCCCTTGACAATTCAAAAAAGCCTGTAATTGGTTTATTTGAAATAAATGCTCTGAGTCTGAGTTCAGTTTGAGTTTATCAAGTCTGTGCGGTACTCGATCACGAGTCAGCCAACTTTAATGACGATTAAGTAGTTTGAAAATTATGTTTTTTTTTTTTGTAATCTGTGTTTGGAATGGTTTAGCTTAAGAGTTTTTAGACAAAACAACGCTATGAGTATGCCATTATTGACAAACATGTGTGCAATTCTAGCTCGACTGGTCTTTCGTGCGAAAAAAAACAATCTGCCCAAAAAAACAATCTGCCCTTTTCCCAACTATGGTGGGATCTACATCCAGTCTACCTGGATGCAGATGAATACCAGTATTTTACATGGAGTGACTGCCTACACGACCTTCACAACCCAATAACTGGGGACCACGATACCCCTTGGTAAGTCTGGTTGTCAGACTTTTGGGCTTCTTACTACTCCTAACGACGACAAATGACAGTCGAGACTAACGGCTTAGCGTGCTTTCCGAGGCATAGAGGAGTCTCAATATGTCATGGATGCTCACCCATCCTAGTTGAGCTCCTTAAATTCTGAGTTGAGCTGTACGATTACTGACAAATGCGTGCACTGACTGGACAGATCCACTCAATCTGTATGGTTTTTCCTCAAAAGACCATTTCAGACACAAATCTACACGATTTTCACATGATCTGACCAAGATTATGTCTGGACTTTAAAAGAAACTGTGACCTCTGAGTTTATTTCGGCCTTTCTTCTCAGAGTAGTCAGATTGGAAACGCCGAACTCATCTAGTTTTTAAAATATGATTGACGTGTAAAAGTGTTTGTACAAACCTATATACAGAAATAAAATCATTCAATTATAATTTCATTTAATTCCTCGAACCGAGTACTGCGGCAAGTGTAGCTTAACCTTTAATTGACCCGTGCGGCTGTTATCATTTAGTCACGAGTCATTTATTCGACAGGTATGTGTAATGAAATTAATTATTTTTGAAAATGCCTTACCATTTATAATATTTCTCCTTTATTTATTATAAAAGTCTTTAGCACTGTTACATTTCTTTATTTTATTACAAAAGGGTTTAAAAAAGGTTTCACTACATAATTCCTGCTTACATTGTAATTGCTGCAACATTATACGCAGTTCATTGGCTGTGGTCCGGTGAGCTGAGATACAAAGGGTCTATTTTATGGCCACAATAAAAAGGTAAAATAACGTATATTAAGACAGTTAAACTGCCCTGTTGGGTACTGCTACACTTTGTTCGTTTTTAATGTATTTTTTAATAACCTAATTCCGGTCTTAATTTTGGGTAAAATATTGTATTATTTTTAGTTTACAAATTAAATTGTTTTTCAAATCACTTGCTACGCGCGTTACTTAGTGGTTTGAAAATCATTTAATTTAACACGGAATGGCTATAAAAAAAAATACATTGCTTGATACGACATCTCATAAAAATGATTTGTATTAGCTGCCCGCTTCACAATCAAAATGTCCAATCTGCAGTTTGAGCAGTACGTACTGACCAGATGAAAACTTAATTAATAAAACTTACAAACTCGTATTCAATTATTTCCTCAAAGTTTTACAAAACAAAAGAACTGGAATAATATGTGTTCTTTAGAAAGAGTATCGCAATAACATCGGTAGTAGAGTCCGCTCGGGATTGAGACGTAATTAAACATCGTTTGATTGAACATCCCCGCAGCTTCCCCGCGGATCCTTGATTGAAGCGCCTTTGTGTGAAGCTTCCTCATTTCACGTAAAGCTTTTAGGTGTGGTCGCAGATTTAATCGGGAAAGAGCATTAATGCCTTTCTTCCATTATAAGCACTCGATGCAGTCCAACATGGAATGAGCGTTGTGAGATGACAGGTAATGAGGCAGCAGGACTGGATGAAGCAAAAGGGCATTGACGACACCCTAGTCGTCACAGATCCTCTAAAACAATTGGTATTCACGCCATACCTCCCTAGGTATGGCGTGAATACCAATTGTTTTAGAGGATCTGTGACAGCCCATATATAACTTTAAAAGATACATAGATGCATTTAACGTTGTAACTTATGGGTTGCATGACAAATCCTTCATAAACACAAAAGAAACAACTATTTTGGGGTCCGTTTCTAGTCTGGATGCAATCAAATACAAATATTTGACTTAGAGGGACAGCTTATCTAAACTCCACAACCCAGTTACTGGGTAGCATGAAACCAGATAATGACTGGTTGTCAGAGTTTCGGGCATCAAACCGAATGGTTTCATACAACACTGACTGAATAGTCAATAAGGCCCTTCAAGCACTATGTTCTTCATATTTGGACCCTTGGCATATAAATTCGCCATTTGCAAGGTATCAAAATTACGCTTTCACTAGCACCAAACCCACTCATTCCCTACTCAATAGAACTCGGGGCGGACGGATAACAATTTAAACCAACGCTTGCTGCACTACAATGCGTCACTGAGCCACTAATATATCACTAATTAATGACTAACGTTGATTATTATATCAGTTGCTGATCAGCTCACTCAGATAAAGTTAATGGAGTGCTGGAACGGAGTGGATAGTGACCGGACAGTGAAAGCGTCATTTTGGGACCTCTCAGCGCAGTTATAATTATGATTTTCCACGGTGCCAACACTCATTTAAAAAAATCATAATGTGACATGAAGTTTTGTATATCAATTGAGTATTTGTACTGAGTTATTAAAACAATGTCATAATTAGTTACATTTCAAGAAATTTTGGTTCAAAAGAAGTGAAACTACAAGTCATGTATTTTTAAGTTACTTTATATTAAATTATTAGATACGAATCGTTAATTTTCCACACTTATTAAGAATTTTGTTTTTGTTAAGGCTAATGATAAAAGCAAGAAATACACAAATTGAAAGCGATGCAACTTAGTATTTCCAAGAAGTTATCTACTGAAGAAAACTTACTGTTTGGAAATTATCGTTATTAATCAAGATGTGAAAGATTAAGTTTTTGACAAAACATCCATATTACACAGGTTTATAATACACACATCAAAAGTGTCTAGGGATGAAGCACGTTTTTGCTAGTTATTAAAAACTGTTTTTTTTTTTTAATTATATTCTTTGTAACTCCTATGGATACTATTTAGTAAATTTCATTAAAATCAAAATCAAAATATTTTATTTCACATAAACCAACATGGACACTTATGAAACGTCAGAAGCTAGGTGCACGGTTCCAATTGGTTGTTTCCTATGAAGAAGAGCCGGCAAGAAACTCCACGGTTACTCTTTTAAAAATAAGGGGCTTTTACAATGTTTCCAATTACAGTGTTGATAGATATGGGAGGACAGTTTAGGCCTGTCAACAAGTAACATGTACTTAACAAAATATAGAAAGGTCCACAAATCTAGTCTACAAGTTAGGTCTACGTTCTCACATTCACAAAATATAAAAGAATCTATGTAAAACTAAAAGCCTATCATCATTTAAATAGCTTTTGAATTTCGGTCTAACGATGAAATATTCTATCAAGTCGTTGCTAGAATTGTCTAGCTGAATTGTCCTGCAACGGGTTTGAGGCCAAATCAGTAATTTTTCTGTCATACTTTTTAGTTTAATCAATACAAAATAAAGGTTAATATGGAGGGAAGAGGTCATTTAAGCCGAGAAGAAATGATCAGAGCCGTGGGAATGTTGGAAGCCGGTTCTCGGCAACGTGCTGTGGCAATCGCTAAGGGCACTACGCAAAGTATTATAAGTCGACTTTGGACACGATATCGAATCACTGGCAACGTGACAGAGCGGCATAGAGGACGAGCTCGCATCACAACACGAAGACAAGATCGTTACATACAAATTACTGCTATGTGTTATACAAGTTAACGGCAGAAATACAGACTGCTAATTGCTAATTTTACGCAATTAATATCTTTGAAAACTTAAAAAAAAATGTTTCTATCACATTTTAATATCAGGATTAACTAAGGTGAAAACTCCAGTTAGTATAAGCAAAAACCGGAAAAAATCTTTATTACCTAATGCAAAAGCAGGGAGTATTTCGTCTATCTACATATATACGAACACATTTTATTTAAACAATCTAAATAGACATTCTTATTTAATTTCAATAGGGCAATAAAGTATGTTATTATAAAAAAAATACCTTGATCCCTAGACACTTTTGATGTGTATAGTTATTATATTACTTTAAATGTAAGTACGTCTTAATTTGACGACTGATCTATTTAATTGCAGTTATCTTTAGAAGATAATAAAAGTTAAAAATAGTATCACAACGCCAAAGTCAATGACAAAATTCACATACAATTCCGAAAATTGCGCACAACATCCATGCACACTGTGGAACTCCTAATAAAAAGGAACAAGGTTTAAAATATATATTTTTGGTGCGTATTGATATTGTAACAAATTGACAAATTGTTGATGTAATTCTCGCGCCCTTACGCGATAACCTCTCTGATATACATACAAGTTATCAGCATCATAAAATTTAACAAATTTTGTAACAGAGGATTCTATGGATGTTCTTTCTGCTATAAGTTTTAGGGTCGTGTTCCTTGACTTAAAATCTTTTCCAAATATTTTGTATGTGCCGCGTTTTTCCATCTGTTTTTGGGGTCGGCTTGTAGTCTAAACGGATTCAGTTGAATAAAAGTATTTTAATTACCACTATTAATTCTTCTTTATTTATGATTTTTATGAGATCTTCCCATTATACAATAATAACCCTGCTAGATACTGACGAAACTGAGGTAGAAAGAATAATCATGACTTTGAAAGACGACTGTGCAGTTGGTTGGGATAATATATCGAATAAAATCATCAAACAATTCAAGAATATTTTAGTACCACCACTGACTTATATTTTCCGAATGTGCCTGTCTTTGGGTCTTTTTCCCGAGTGCCTCAAAAAAGCAGTTATTATCCCTGTATACAAAACAGGCAGTAAACAGCAAGTAACAAATTATAGACCAATTTCTTTACTGCCTGCTATGTCTAAAATTTTGGAAAAAATCATAAATAAAAGCATGTTTAAATATCTGGAGGATAAATCAATTTTGTCGGAGCGCCAATATGGATTTAGACCTAAAGTTTCAACTGCCGATGCCGTACATCATCTGACTGACTATCTAGCCCAGGAACTTGACAAGGGTAACCACACAGTAGGGGTTTTCCTGGACCTCGCCAAGGCTTTTGACACAGTCTCCATTCCTATTCTGTTGCGCAAGCTTGAGACGGTAGGCATACGAGGCATTCAATTGAAACTTCTTAAAAGTTACTTAGAAGACCGAACGCAGTGCGTAAGGATTGGCAATGTTCTCAGTGCAGACGAAAAAAACACGTCCTTTGGTGTGCCCCAAGGAAGTATTTTAGGGCCTACTCTATTCTTGATATACATAAATGACCTTTGTAATCTAAACCTAGAGCACGGCACTATAATATCCTACGCTGACGACACTGCCCTCCTTTTTTCTGCTGATTCGGAACATGAAGTCTACAAGTTTGCGCAACACGGTTTTAATATTGTAAATAAGTGGCTTCAACATAACTCACTAACACTAAATGCGGCTAAGACAAATTATATTAAGTTTTCCATGCGTAAGCCAACATCTGTATTGCCCTCAACGATGTATGCTCACTGTTGTATGGTCCCCGAAGATTGCTTGCTCACATGCCCTAATATTAATATAACTAATCAAATAAAATATCTGGGAATTATAATAGATGAAACTCTATCTTTTAAACAGCACATAGAAGCTTTAAATAATAGAATGCGTAAGCTAATATTCGTTTTCAAAAAACTACGCTATATTGCAGACCCAAACTTAATAAGGCGAGTTTACTTTGCTCTCTGCCAGTCAATTTTGACTTACTGCATTACCTCTTGGGGTGGAGCAGGTAAAAGTTTGCTACTTCCTATCGAGAGAGCTCAAAGAGCGATTCTCAAGGTGTCTACTTGCCGCCCTTTCCTTTTTCCCACTAACCTACTCTATGAATCCTGCCAAGTACTAACAGCTCGACAGTTATTCATAATGAGCATTGTATTAAAGCAACACGCAGCCCTCCCCTACAGCACTGAATTAACTGAAAAGAGACGGAAAGACATAGTTTGCCCTACAAAACGTACTAAACATGCTTTCGCAGCCAAATTTTTTGTCTTCCTAGGACCATTACTTTATAACAGACTAAATGTGAGAGCCAAAATTTATTCACTTAATTATAATAATTGTAAAAAAACTCTCAAAGAAGCTCTTCAAAGTATGTCCTATGAAGATACAGAGGAATTATTAGTTGTACTCAAATAAAAATTGTATTTGTAATAATTAAGTTTAAGTTAGGTTATGTAAATACTAAGATTTTAGCAAGTAGGGTATGTTGTATATTTATTAAAAAATTTTTTTGTGTATTTACACCTTTTACATATGTACCTATTAGATGACTAGATTTTTATAATTAAGTAGATATGTGATTATTTAGAAATACTATGCCTTGCCTCGCCTGAAAAACAGGATGACCTAGTTCAGGCACATAAAACAATAGAATTTTTCGTATATTTAAGCTTTGTACTTAGTGTTTTACCTTTTTACCTCAATAAACTTTTTATTATTTATTATTATTATAATAATAATACGAGTATACAAATTTTAAAATCATCAGTCATTTGGGAGTCTATCGTAACAACGCCACAATGTCGTCTAATTTTGGCAGTATAGGATATAGGCTACTGGCCATAGAGTTAGGATTTTGAAGTTAGGTTCCCAGATTAGGATATGTTTGCAATACTTGTACCTACTAGTACATACAGGGCGGCGGGACATCGACGTGCTACCTGTTACCATGGATTCAGTACATGATTCTAATCCCTTCGTGCGTTTAAATTTTTCGTCGGTTATTTAAAAAAAAACTTGCTGTTCCATACAATTTTGACCGCGTAGGTATTGCAGTTTTCTATGAAACAGCAGTTTTTTTTTTTTTTGATAACCAATGAAAAGTTTCTAAGCTACGTGGTGTAGAATCATGACTGTGTGCTGGTTTCAGTTTGCGCGTCGATGTATTACCACCCTGTATATTTTATATAAAACATAGCTGTAAATGTAGCAGTATCTACACCGTCACATACAAGCTACGCGTCACACTGACGACACGCAGAATCCTGCATCGCGCAAACAGAGTTTACCGCGCAACTAGCATACACAACGTCCCGACATTAAACGTAGGGCAGTTGCCCACCAGACACAATACCCGTCTGGTCGGAGGATCCTCCCGTTTCTATAGACTATGAGTGAACTTTACACCCTGTTCCTCATGCCACTATGAAAACATCCAACAGAATTTACGGCGTACCATATAATTAAACTACTAATATTCAAGTAAGTTCCAGTAGGTAATGTGTTTAAGAAAACAATAGAAAATTAAAAGTAACTTCTTTCGGCGATACCTACTCGATAATACGAGTATAACTCGTTAACTTAATGTAACGACACGCTGGTGATTTTGTATTATTTAGTTAGTCGCAGCTGCTGGAACTTTGGAAAAAAATTGTGGTGTTAGTGTTGTGTCAAACAGTCTGTAGATCGAATTTTTTTCTTGGCACTATTATAATATTCCTCTAAGCACCACGCTAGAAAATACCAGTTGAAAATAATTTTAGCCCCAATATCGACTCCATAGTTTGACAAAATCCGCGCTAATATCTCAGAGTGCACGATTAGTGTCATCTTGACACTAAGCACCGTCCGGAGCGTATGTGCAGTAGTGCCCTGTGGACATAAAGTGACAAAACGGTACTAATCCAACATGGGAGTTGCCGATGAAAAGGAAATTGAAATCCTTAGGCCTAGTAAGTATTGATTGTTTTATTTATTTTTGAAACTTAGTCGACTGAAAAAATACTGAAAATTCAGTGAACATCAACTTTAGAATTCAAAACAAAATCACTTACGTAAATTTTCTATGAACATTACAGGCGGGCTGCACCACACTTACTTTTCTTTATGAAAACTCGTTACAGCTGTAATGTGCGCATGGATTTAGACAACTGATGAAAATGAAACACCTGTATTTGTAAAATAGCAATATGACGTCAAAATTATTGTATGTTAAATATTTTCTGATCCATCTTCCGATAAATTTCGCTATTTCAGAGTAGGTACCTAAGTACAAATAGCAAAATAAAAAAATTAAAAAAAAGTTTTTTTTTTTTGGGTAAAGTCATCCCTTGACCCTGATATACATGGTGCATTTAATTGCCCGTGGCATATCGTAAGTTGAGGTTACAATAACAGTTGCACTGTTTAAACAGTATTTTGACGATGCAAATAGTATGTAGCTTCAATTTTATTGTATGCCATACGCAAGAAACATGCATCGTGTACAAATGGATATTTTAATAATTACGAGTATATATGTTACTCTGCTGTCCCTATTAGTAATTATATTTGTTTTTTAAACTTTATAAGTCCTTTCATCTTTAGTTAAGTTATTAGTGTATGAAAAGCAATGTTTCCTCAAATTACATCTCGAGTGATGCAATTTGATGCCTGAGACAAGTTCTTAATAATGTCAAAGTTTTGATGCTACTATACTCGTAGTATCATGAACTTTGCTGTTTCGATCTAAGCTTAACATTTAGTTGTTTCTAAGTTGGACTTACCTGAAATTGCACAGTTTCTTAATTTACTGTCGCACCAACAACTAGTGTCAAACAAAGCTTATGAACAAGATGTTTCTCTTTCATCATCATATTTATTGATAACAATAATTTAATATGCACTGTTCTACAATCTTCTCAAAGATTTGTTATGCTTTCCTGCGGGGTAGTTATGTAACACACTAACAATTTCATTTTGACATTTCGACAACATTCATTGCGTTACTTACGTTCTCGAGCAGACATATTTTTCAAACTTATGAAGCAATGGCTTAGGAATTTCCTTTAAATTCTATCGGAATGTGACAGACAGTGTTACACAATTGGGGTGCTGGACTTTGATTGACATGGCATCCAGATTAGAAACGTTTGTCTATTTTATTCAAAACTCTATTAGCAGATTTTAGTTTTGCAGGTACATGTTTATAATCTTCTTTCTTTAGTGTATCTTTGCTGCTTCAAGTCAGCCCTTCTTGCCTTAATCTATTGTCATTGGTATTTTTTTTAATCTTCTTTAGTTTGACGTTTTAGAATTTAGAGAGTTGTTCATAAATCAAAACAAAGCTGACCAAATTCATCACAATGCTTTGTTGTAATTCACAGAGGGCTTGGGAGTCCGCCACGCGCAGACGGTGCTGCTGTTCTTCGGGATGCTGTTTGCTTTCAGTATGAGGGTCAACATGAGCATGGCCATCGTTGACATGACTGATGACAGGAACGAAACTGTGAGTTTTCAAAACTTCTTCATCTTCTTCTTCCGAATCTTCACGAACTATTTGAAAATAGGTCACCAAACCAATCAAGGTGGTAGTGTGGTTGACTGACTTGTGTGATGGATGTTCAATGTTCATTCTATTTTACCCCGAATTAAATACCTTCGTATATTTACCTGCAAAATCCTAAAATTAGAATAAGAATTTCTGGAGTAGAATTCTATAAACAATACCAAAATTGGTTCGACAGTCTTCATGAGATGCTAGCTTTGTTATGGTGTTCACAATCAATAACATATTTTATAACCACATTAAACGGGTTTAATCTCATTTATATCAGTTGCTTATTGAAGGTTATCATGGCAATACTATGAATTAGTTAGAAAGTACAAACCCTAGTATAGTTGTATCTACAAGTAAGTTAAACACTTGACTAGCTGATGCCATTTGTTGTTGCCTTGAATTTACTTGAAGCCAAATTAATCTTCAGTGTGTCATAAGTTACTTTCAATTTCCTTTTGCACAGTTTTATTTCTGCAGATTCGGTATCCGGTTATCAATAACATTTTAAGTTTTTTTTTTTTTTAAAGTAGTGTTTCCTATTCACTACTCTATGGCATCGCGGTTATATTTAGAGTAAAATGAAAAAACAAAACGTTTTTTAGTCTGTGGCAAGTCCAAACGTCACTGATTTAGGTTCCTACTTTTTGATGAAACTATTTAAGTTCATAACACTAATAGCAAACATGAAGGCACAATAAACGCAAAATAAATAGTACCTTACATTTATTTTTGTTGAATAGAATAATGACATGCTTTTCACCATATGCCCGGTCATATATGGTGAAAAGCATAAAACAAGATCGTATGACAAAATTGTATGAAAATTTAATATATAACATAACATCACGCCCGTAGGTATTCACCAAAGGGTTGGGCTGGAACGGTTATCAGCCCGGAATCTGGATTTGTGCCCAGTGGACGGCAATTGGCTCGCCCCCTCCCTATTACATGGGACTTAAACATAACTGGCGAAATATGGGAAAATTAAATAATCCGTCAAAAATAACCGGAAATAAGGCTTTTCTTCTCGGAATATATTAAATAAAGCTTATTAAGTTTTTGATTAAATAATAAGTTTCTTAAAGTTTTAATTTTGCGAGTATTTTAACATTATTATTTAATCTGCCCGTACAAAAGCGTACTTACCTACCACAAACTAAACTCTATAGTCTTGTCAAAGATTAAAAGTTTCCATAATATGCATTAGGTATTGAATTTTATCACAATTATTACAAATTAAGTAGCTTCAAAAATAACCTTAGAATTATCTGAGAATAATATTTTCTACGAGTGTTTGACCTCTTAGCAAAAAAAATGTGATTATCTTATCTATGGAGTCAATTAATTGGGTCGTAAAAATTAAAACTCCAAAGATAAGAAAAAACATAAGTAAATACTTTGTTATCAAATAATGTACTTATGAACATGTAAAATTCTCAAAACAAAACAAATGAGCAAATTATGATCTCTTGCAAACAAAAAAAAAACCTTTTTGTAGTGAAACATAAATAAACTTTTGAAACCAAGTGCACATTTTAGCTTATAATTAGAAATAAACAAACAGCCATTATTTATTTTTGTTACAATTTAAAGTGCCTGTAGTACTGGCAGATCTGCCACGATGCAGGTAGGTATTATTTTAAGACAGGTAGATCCCATAAACTTATGCCAAACGAAGTGTGGTGCCGATTTTCTTGTACACTGAACTAAAGTAACTAAACTATCACTATGATTCCTTACTTCTGGCTATGAGAATCTTAACGTTATTCTGCAAAAAAATATTTTTTTTTGCGCCATTAAATTTTAATTTGACAATAGCGACTCCACGTGGTACTTGTTTGCCCTACCACGTGAATTGTTTTTAGAGCCGCAGGCGCGCATGGGGGCAGCCTCGATGTGTTTTGTTTGGAATTTTTCACTTTTTGTAAGGAAAATATTAAACATTATTACCTACATGTAGAGTTTTAGGGGTTTATGGGTTACATAAAAGCGGGTCGACATTTTCATTATTTTTGCGATAGTTTTGGGATGTTTTGGGATTTGGGAGAGGGTTTTGCGATTTTCGAGAGAGAAGCAAAAAAAAAAAAGTACTGTTTTTGCACCGGAAGTCGCGGTGTTGTGGTGAATTTTAGTTTATGACAACTAATTTTATTCCATACCTTTTTAATCGCGATTAAAAATAGCCAGATTTAGTTAGACAACCAAACTTTTAGGTGAAAAACGTCAAATTCAGAATAGCTAAATTGCTATTTTCACTAAATTACTAACTCAGTGCCATTTTAGTACTGTCAAACTAAAATATAGTAAATTTGTGTCACTTTAGTCTATTTCAGAATGGGAAATCGTCGTTTGACAGGAATAAACAAAATTATGGTAATTTTTAGTCTACACATACATACATACATAAACTCACGCCTTCTTCCCATGGGGGTAGGCAGAAACTACAGAACGCCACCTGCTACGATCCATACATACTCCTTTTGCCTCGTTTACGTTCATACATCTGGTCATACACGCACGCCGGTTGTGATTTTTAGTCTAGTTTAGAGAATTTTATGACAAGAGAATCTGCACCATTACCCGTCGATGTGTCCATATTCGTAGTTGCTGCGGTCGATCGGCGGCCTCAGTCGGTAAGTGCCGTGGGTCTAAGTTTGCTTATCTTACACGGAGTAGGTACTATGTGATGATCTCATGATATTGGTTGATTGATGCCGCTGAGTGTACTAGCTGTGGTTGTACAATCTATGGTTGCGAGGGTAACCATTCTGTATCCATATACGAAGTCGGTACCTACAGAGCCATAGTCTTACTTTTAAGTTAGATTAATGTTAATTTTAATAATGTTTATGCAAAGATTGGTGTAAAATCCAGGAGAACCTACTGCCGGATATTACATTATGGTAAAATTCTGTAACATTATGGATTAAATAAATAATTTAAAAACTAACCGTTTGGCGCTTAATTAACTAGGTATCTAATATAGTCTAGAGTTCAATGAAATCAACGTGTTTTTTTTTACAAATGAGTTAATTCCTGTGATACCCTTTGTTAACTATATCAACTGAGATAAATATTGAATCATAATGTTAAATAATCGTTTTATGACTTTTTAATCATAAAGGTTCTGCGCATTTATTATTCAAAATATTATTTTATTGCCCCAGATAAATATGTACCGAAGAGCCAAAAACCGTGCACATAGTATAAGTTTATATCGATAAAACTTACCGATACAAACTTAAATACTTGTTTTTGTACTGAAATCAATTACAATATACTATTAATAGTAATAATAAATTAATAACAAGCTATTAAATAGGATGTTATAGTACCTATTTCCGCAGTTACTAATGAGATAATGCGATCACCTTAGTGTGCGGTCAACTGATTAATATCAATGCTCTTAAAATTGCTCACAAGTGAGTACTAACATTATTGTGATTGCGAGTATATGGATTTATTAGTGGGTATGTCAGACATTAATAGTGATGATGACTGATTATTATAATTACCTTTAGAACGCCTCAAGGAATCGACCACCCTCAACGATTCTGAAAGATTTTATTGTAATAATCAAGGGCTCAAGGTATCCCAATTATAATGTCCACATAAATCGTATTGAGAGCATTCATCATCATTCATCATTCATCGTATTGATATTTCAAATCCTTCAACTTTACGAAAGGCGAAAAATATCAGATCTTGTGTTGTTTTTGAAGATTGCCAATAGAACAACTGGTGTTACCGAGTTGTTACACAAGATCGGGCTGCGAGTGCCGTCTCTGTTTTTGCGTAGACCTCATTTATTGCACACCTCAGTGGTAGCCACTACATACAGACAGAACTCATACATGGTGAGAGCGAGTCGTATGTACAACGCAACCTGCCAGGAAGCTGATATCGACATTTTCAATACTAGTGTTGCTAAATTGAAGAAAATTTTATCTAATGGCTTTTTCGAGCATATTTTTTTTTTCTTTTTTGTGTTTTTTATAGTCAATTTTCTGTTTTGTTCATATGTTTTATATACTTTATGTGGAAACTTGTAATTGGCCATATTTTGTTTAAACTTTCACTTACTGTATCTGTTTAGCTGTAAGTTTTCCTAAAAATAAAAATAAATAAATTGACCTAGGGTAAGATACTTAAGAAAAGGAGGGACTACCCAGATGACTACTAATAGAGAAGTATAGATGAAATGAAAATGAAAATAATTTACTACGCATAAACCTACACAGGCACTTATGAAACGTCAGAAGCTAGGCACACGGTTCAAATTGGTTGTTTCCTATGGAGAAGAGCCGGCAAGAAACTCACGAATAAATGGGGATAATAACAGGAGAATGATGATGAATTCAAGGACTCAAGATATATTGACCTAGGGTAAGGTAGGGAAGCGACAATCCATAAAATGCGGGTTCTGTTGGACTACGATGTGGCAATTCTTGGACGAGACCTTTGCTGAAGCGATCATGAGGATGTCACCAGAAAGTTCCTTTTCCTTCCTACTGCTTTCCGAATCAGTTATCGATATTGAATTTTCCACATAATTATATCCACCACCTTCGTTGGTATAGTGGTCACAAGCGCTACAGTCACTGCTGAGCATAAGGGCCTGGGTTCGATTTCCAGGTCAGGCAGTGTTATTTGGTTTTTCCATCACGAATTTCTCAGCAGCAGCCCAGAGTGTTGAATTTGTGCCCTGCTGGTGACAATAGGCTCGCCCTCTATTACAACATAACTGGCAAAATGGGGTGTCCTATAGTAATAGGCACCAACACCTCTCTGCCTTACCGTTCGGGGAAAACAGGCGTAAAGTTATGATGGTGCTGTTATACACATTTAATGATAAAGCCACTGCCACTCAATAAAGCAGGACTTTAACGGAAAGTTTGTTATGTCAGTCGGTCGCCTGTTCATCTGTGACGCTCTAACCCCGCCCACTTAGATATGGCCGACCTTATCCCCCGTGACGTCACGTGTTGTGCAAGCACGTTAAGCACGTTCGTAATATAATACATTCTTCATGTAAACATCACATATTAATTATACTGACCGTTGATTTATGAACGGAAGAAATTGTCTTCTAGCTGTTTGTTTGTTCGTCAGTGTTTGATTGATGTGATTGACGCACAATCTCTTAAGAAAGGTGAAAACGTTGGCTTTATCTTATGTCATGGTTTCCATGGACACGCTAAGGAGATCTCTTCTAAGCATGTCATGGAAATGTATACTTTGTCAGCCAAGAACTTGCTTTTGCATTGCCTGTTGCGTCAATGATTACGGCCGCGGCACGCAGGATATGAAGAATGGGATGTTTATCAAAAAAATGTTAAATGATTGTTCTCTATCATTATTATTTAAAGCTTCTGAGATAAACATAATAGTATTCGTATGCTGTAATATTGTGGACACTAAATTGTGTAACAGAATAGAATACTCTTTATATCACACCATAAAAATAATATAATATAATATTAATGTAATACGAGTATTTAATTAGTAATTTCTTTATCAGAATACGCGTGGCAGTAACAATCATTACATCGCTTGGTACAAAAAGAGCGGGTTTGTAAACTAAATTGTTTAGTACCTAAATTAATTATATCACGGGCAAAGTTTTATAAGGCTTTTAGAAAAGTAATCACTGACCAGACAGGGTCCACTTTGCACACAATATGGACTTTACCTACCCGTGTCATAATAACTTTAATTATTAATTAAAATGTTTGGTATTTAATTTAATGCGTTTTAAACTAGTTGTTTGCATTGCATAGATAATTTACCACAATCATTAATTATTTTTAGCTCGTTAATGAAATAGTTTTTAGAAAACTGGTAATTAGAGTAACAATATTATATTGAATCAGAAAAGATGCGTAAAATATGAAGTGTATGAAGAGACTCATAGCATTAATGTATTGTTGAATATTCTAAACGTTGGAAATAAGTGCGACGATTGTATAATTAGAAATCAATAGAACATTTTTTTGAAAAAAAAAAAGGCAATTAAAGGAATGGATGATAGGCAACTAGCTTAGCACACAATTAGCTTTTTGGCCATGTCGCGACCTAGGTTATAAGCTGGTACTTACGCGCAGCACAGCCTAGGCAGAAAGTAGGTACGCATAGAATTATTTGACCGGTTTGTAGTATTTACGATTGTATAGTAGGTACCTACACTCTACCAACTTTACTGATCAACCAAAGTTTTCCCCACAATTTGAGATAAAGATTAGGACTTAAAAAAAACAATTTAATTCCAAAAAATAAAACACTATTTGTAGTGTTTTTTTTTTAATTTAGTTATGTTTTGGAAATTAACTAAAAAAAATAAGTTTCGAATGTCGGTGTCTTTGGATCTGTATTTTAGTTTTTTGCCACCGACTTCCAAAATTAAAGTTGTTTTTTCACTTTCTAGTGTTTTTTTTTTGTAAAAATGTTTTTATTTTATACTTTTTAGTGGGTCAGATAATAATTTATCTAAGTTACAATAGCCTAATGTCATCTGCTCATCATCTTTTACAAAATATTTCTTATCTCGATGCAGGGAAAAGAGGAGTTTATTGTTGAGGAGTTCTTTTAGTAAAAACTAGAAGAACAGAGGCCACCATCAGCTCCATTTCACCATATGCATTGTAACAAGCATAAATTGCTTAGCAACCAACGAAAGAGCATTGCTAGAGATGACGCGCTTACGCAACTTAAATTCAGTCTCAAATTGACGCATCAGCATGACTAGTAGGTAGTGGTTGTCCTATATAAAACTTCAATCTTAATTAGGTATTATTTTAGTACGAACTGAACATTTTGGCACATTGAACCGTATGAAGTAAGCCCAACAAAAGGTAACTGTTGTAAATCGTTGAAGAATTCCCTCGACTGTCTATGGTCTCCATCATCAGACCTGTAATGGCACTTATAACCCATATGAGTGCAAAGTTCTCATCAATATAAATTAGTCAAGCCCAAACACAGGGTAACTGCTGTAAATCGTTGAGGAGTTCCCTCGACTGTCTTTTGACTCCATCATCAGTTCGACTCTAGACGTTCATTAAATTGTAGTGCTTTAAAATACTCAATGAAAAAAATAACAAACGCACTAGTTGCCCCTACAATTTTCGAAGGTTCCCCTCGATTACTCTAGGATCCCATCACCAGATCCTGGTTAACTTATCATAGGACCACCCTTAAAATATCTCCGTTCCAAAAAAAAAAAACATCAAAATCGGTTCATAAACGACGAAGTTAACCGCGATCACACATAAAAAAAAATACGTTTGAATAGAGAAACCTCCTCCTTTTTTGAAGTCGTTTAACTTTAATTTCGGAAGTCGGTGTCTTTGGTTTTTGTATTTTTGTTTTTTGCCACCGGCTTCCGAAATTAAAGTTATTTTTTACTTTGTAATTTTTTTTTATTGGAAGTTGGTTGGTTTTTTTTTTTAAGTTTTTTATTTCCACTTTTTATGTTGTGGTACCTACCCTACACAAATTCGTATGCTACTACTTAATATGTAAATAACAGTGACAGGAAGTTATTAAAACATCCTCAATATAATATACTAAGTGGAAAAAATACGCATTATTAAGGATAAGTCAAAAACTAATGGTCAGATTTTGATCAAATATATATGGGAGCACATGAGAAGCACCAGCTTTCAAATAAAAAAATGATCATCAAAATCGGTTCACCTAAAAAAAAAGTTCTGAGGTAACTAACACACATAAAAAAGAAACAGTCGAATTGAGAACCCCCTCCTTTTTTAAAGTCGGTTAAAAATAGAATCTGGCGCAATATGAAATTTAACTGCAGCCACCCGCGTCTCAAATTCCAAGTCATTGATAACATGTGCACCTACACGTCGAAAAGTGATAGCTATTCATAAAATTATATAATATAATATTAATGATACAGAGAATCACGACTGACAGTTACTTTAGTTTGACTGATAAAATTGATAGGACCTGTCGATCGTTTTAGACTTCAATTATCTATCGACTCTTGACCTTTCGTCGTAGACTTATGAGAAAATACTTTATTTTAATTTGAAAAATTTAATTTATGTGAATAAAACAGGAATTTTCATAAGTATTCCTGGTGCCTGGATTCCTAAGCTAAATATTTTAGAAAAATGTGTAAGGTTTGGGATTTGGATTGATTATTGCTGCAGCTTCAATTGTTTGCCTCTCAGCCCTTACCTCTAGAGTATAGCAGACATAACTAAATGATATAAAATCAACATTCGGAAAATATTTAATTCCTTCAAATTAAATTCTTTTATAAGTAGGTTGTTATTATTCCGTGAGGTGCTCTTTGAACTTGTAAATTTCTTTGTTAATTAGTGAAAATGTTTTGGGATCCGCTTCAAGGGTGCGGGGGGGACGTAATCTTGGACTTATTACTGGTTTGGGAAACTCTCTGGGTAGTCCATTTTGTAAACGAGGAATTAATCAAGCTAAAGTCATCATAGTAAAATGTTAATTATTAATTTAGTTACACTGTAGTTAGAAAACTCACTTCGTTATTTTCAAATAATAACAGCGGCAAGGTTATCTACAAGGTTAAGCAACGCTTCTCGAGGTCAGCCCATGGATGGGATGTGGGGCTCAGACAGTCACTCAATGTAAAATACTGGTATTCAGCTGCTGGTCAGACTGGAAACCGACCCCAACATGGTTATGAAAAGGCTAGGCAAATGATGATTTTCATTTGTTTTATTTTCCTGTTCCAGTTCTTCGCGTGGCCCCACAGCGTGCAGGCAGTAATCCTGTCCTCCTTCTTCTGGGGGTACGTGGTCCTGCAGATACCGGCCGGGATGCTGGCCAGGCGGTTTGGCGGCAAGGTGCTGTTCACCATATCAGTGTCCGTCAACTCGCTGCTGTCGCTGTTGCTGCCTGTTGGAGCTGCTTGGGTGAGTTCAATTGTTTTAATTCGTAAGGTTGTATGTGAATTAATGTATTACTGCTACTGAAAAATTATTATGAACCTAGGTACCATTGGATTAATATTCTACTGGTCTTGTGATTTTAATACATTATTCAACATTTAGCGATCGTGTTGCTTATTCCTTCAAAGTTAGTTTTAACCTTTCTAGGCCCGCTAATTCCTAAGACGGCAATAGACAATAAATTATATTATTTGTGTCTCTTTAGTATCGGTAGGTTGATAAGTTATGGCCACATTGAGCTGCTTTAGAATATCACTTTTATTAAAACACATAATAATTTAACTAATCAAGTATATTTCCAGGGTGGTTGGCGACTAGTGTGTTCGTGTCGAGTGCTACAGGGTCTGACACAAGCCTTCATCTACCCGAGCACGCACCACCTCGTCAGCCAGTGGATGCCGCTGCAGGAGAAAGGATTCCTCGCCACCTTTGTGTATGCTGGTAAGACAGGAACTAGAATAAATTAGGTAAAAATAATATAAACCCAGTACATAAACCGTATAAGACAAGCGCTTATACCGCCCTAACGAACCGCAGCGCATGGCATTCCAATATAAAAAGCCCGGTGCAGCCTGTGCAGCCCACCTGTAGCGTGCGATGGTTCATGCAGTATGTACGAAAGAGATGAAGAAGGACTTATGAGTGGCCATGCGACCTGGTGTCTCTCTGTTCGGTTATAATATTGATCTCCATAATCAGACATCATCCAGTTCTCAATGCGTGGAATTTAATCCTATTTTTATGTTTTGTAATATTTGGGTACTTTTACCTTCTTTTGGGTAGACCTTAAGTTAAAACTTATTACTTTTATTTTGACTTAACCGCTTATTAAACTAGAACAAACCGACAACCAAACCAAACCGTATTAAAGCCGTGTCAAAGGTTAGACAAGATCACCTACAACTACATGTTGCTGCTCCTAATTTGTAACACTCAACAACTCGCAATAAAGTCACTAGCAAGTACAGTCGCATCGCATTCCGCTCACTTTATTCAGTACAAGGGCTTTTACAGATGACAGACTTTGTGTACGATCCGACGAACAACAATCTGCAAAATTTTGCACGCTGTGTGTCTGAAGACAGAGAATTCACGACTAATATACTGCTTTGCCCGTCGACAGATTTTTGTGCGATCAAGCCTGTCAGGTTTATTTTTGTATTTTTGTAAGTTCACCTAACAGTGTGCGCTTGTCTTAAAATTTTACTGTTTCAAAACTAATTAACAAATTACTGATTGCACTGATTTCACAATTTTTAACGTTCATAATCCTAAACCAATTGTAATAACCCATTAGTGTTTGGCTGTAAAAGTACTTTAAATAAATTATGTTTGTACAGTGCATTGGAAGGGTGCTCAATTTTACCTTACATGACCTCACGAACTTCCTGCATCGCAGATTTGATCGCATAATACAATCTATCGTCTGCGTTACCCCTTAGCAAGTTGAACAACAGATCGCATTAAACTTAGCTCCCGAGTGGAAGCTCGCGTAATTCCACGGTTGTGAGTCA
Organism: Griposia aprilina; assembly: GCA_916610205.1. Lineage (NCBI taxonomy): Eukaryota > Metazoa > Arthropoda > Insecta > Lepidoptera > Noctuidae > Griposia > Griposia aprilina. Next base: position 1,032,398 of record OU744294.1, on the reverse strand, counting down.
AAGTGATGCGTTCCATAATGAACGAGGTTTGTTTCCGAAATATGACGACATCATATGAATGGATATTTGAGTAGTTTTCATTAGGGTTTGCTGCTTTTTTCAGTTGCAGCCAATTTTTCTGGGACATAAGAGAGCTTTATAAAATGCAATCAGCTGTTTGGTATTTTATTCAGGCTGCTTTTTAATAAATTATCTAAGTAGACTAGAATATTTCATCATCATACCATTCATTATCATCATCATGATTATCATTTTCATCATTCATCATCATCATTTTTATAAATACACTCGAGAGCAATGAATCCGGGTCACTTAAAGAATGTTAAAAATCTCGGAAACTAAAAATGATAGGTTAATGCAATAAATTGTATTTAATAGACAATGTAATACTCCTTAAATGAAAGTAAAAAAAATATGAGTCACCATACATTTTATTAACACAAAATTACATAAAGAAAAAAACTGCTGATCTCTCCTTAAAACAAAAATAGGAAACATGAAATTTTTGAACTTTATTACGATTTTCTTGAATTTTAATACTTCGTATTGCCTCCTCGTGCTTCCATTACTGCGTTTACGCGGTTTGGCATGCTGTACACCAAGTTCCTTATACGATTTTGGGGAATATTCTCCCATTCCTCTGTGAGAGCAATTTTGAGCTCACGAAGCGTGATTGGGGGAGGGTTTCGTTGTTTTACGCATCTGCCTAGCTCGTCCCAAGCATGCTCGATCGGGTTGATATCCGGGCTGCGCGCTGGCCACTCCATACGAGTAATGTTCATCTCTTGAAGGTAGTCATTCACAATCCTACCTGTATGAGGTCGGGCATTGTCATGCATAAATATAGCATCCTCACCTAAATTGACCATAAATGGACCAACGTGATCATTGAGGATTTCTTCCACATATCTTACGCTAGTTAAAGAGCCGTTTTCTATGATCACCAGCTCTGTGCGACTTTCAGAAGAAATTCCGGCCCACACAAGTACAGACCCACCACCGTAGGCTACTTTTTCTTCGATGCATGCTTGCTTGAATCTTTCCCCTGGTCTTCGATACACTCTGTGTCTTCCATCGTGCTTGTAGAGCATAAATTTTGATTCGTCGGAGAACATAACTTTTGACCAATCTTCAATACTCCAATTTACGTGGCTCTGGGCATATCTTAGTCTTGAAATACGATGCCCACGCTCCAGTTTAGGGCCGTTTGCAGGTCTAAGGGGTTTTAAGTTAGATTCAGCAAGCCGACGTCTTACTGTCCATGCACTTGGGTTACTTCCTCCGAGGCGTCGAAACTGATTTGTGAGTTCAGTTCCTGTGAGAAAGCGATTTCGAAGCATGGTGTTCACCAAGTATCGGTCTTCTCGTGCTGTGGTACACCTGGTTCTGCCCGTTCCTGGTCTGCGTAGGTTAGAACCAGTTTCTTCGTAACGTCGGAGAACTCTTTGTACTGTTGACAGCGACACACCGACAGTCCTGGCTGTATCGCGCTGACTCCGGCTGGTTTCCAGCATTGTAAGTATTCTGGTGCATTCTTCAGGCGTAAGCGACATAATTTCAGCTTGAATAATGAATATAGAGCACTATCAACATGGTTTATGTACCCACATAAATGACAGATTACAAACAAAAGCAAAACCAAATGCTGTAATTTCGTAGTTCCATCTTCGAAAGTGGCCCTTTTTCAAATTTGATTTTTTTATGATATAACTTTACAATAACTAAGAAGTTTTAATACCTTCATTTAAGGAGTATTACATTGTCTATTAAATACAATTTATTGCATTAACCTAGCATTTTTAGTTTCCGAGATTTTTAGGATTCTTTAAGTGACCCGGATTCATTGCTCTCGAGTGTATTAGTATCAAATTGGCATTGATTATCTGGATTTTGACCCTGCAGTCCACCAATCTCAATGTATGCATGGCATTCAATATCAAATGTCAAAAAACAGCGCAGAAGTATTGATACGTCTGATAAACTATTACTGAAACTCTGCTAACAGTACTCCAATTATTCACTTTTTCATTCAATTACCTACTCGTTTTCCAGTCAACTTAATCGTCACAACTAAGTAATAACAAATGAACTCGAAACACAAAACAAATTGGAATTCAGTCAATTAAAAGTCAGCAATTACAAGGAATTAAATGACTTATGTTTGCCTTTCAGGTGGGCAGTTGGGCATAGCTCTACAGTTGCTGGCATCAGGCTTTCTGGCCACGTCATGGGGCTGGCAGGCTATATTCTACGCGAATGGGACCTTGGGAGCTATTTGGGCACTTAGTTACATGATCTTTGGTGCTGATTCTCCAGAAACCTCGAGATTCATTTCCAAAGAAGAAGTCTTGTATATACAGACTTCTTTGGGAAGAGTTGGGGAACAGAAGGTGAGAACAGATTTCTTAAATCACATTATAAATGGATCATTATAATTTTATTTTATTTTATTGATCTGATTATTTTCGACTCGAAATAGCTACTTCACAAAACAACGCATAGTTAGTGAACCCTTAACAATTAATTTTTGACGTAGCCTTGAAATTAACTTATCCTAATGAAATCTATTGCTGTACAACAACATACTTCTTTAATTGTTCATTGTAATTCTTAATCCATTTTTCTTTAAATCTGTATCCACTAGCTTCTTTTTTGTCTTTACAGAGGTACCCAACTCCCTGGCTGAAGATAATGACGTCACTGCCATTCTGGGCAGTGATAGTGGCCCATTGTGGACAGAACTGGGGCTTCTTTACGCTCATGACTGAAATGCCTACCTACATGTCGAAAGTGCTCAATGTTAATCTCAAGAATGTAAGTTATTTCTGATTTTATTTTATTTGATTCATCATTATCAGTTTATATCAGTCCACTGGTGGACAAAGGCCTCTGCAATTGCTCACTATTTATTTACCTCGGCCACAGTCATCCATCTACTACCAGCTACACTGTGAAGGTTACCGCTGTACCTAGTCGGATGGCGTCTTCCTAGCTTATGATTTAATTGATAATTATTTATAGCTGCTAAGTTATAAGTTTTGACTTTGACTTTGGTATGTTTGTTTCAGAATGGTATTCTCTCGTCTTTGCCCTACCTCTCTATGTATTTGCTAAGTTTCGTCATGGGCACCATGACGGATGTCATTGTCAAGAAAAAGTGGCTCAGTGTTACCAATACCAGGAAATTCTTTAATACTATAGGTCAGTTTGACTTTACTATCTTTTTGGTTCACTTTCAGATTTACCTGATAATCTTTCTCAAATGTTATGACTATTTGTGTTCACATTGAATATAGCTACTTAATCTTCTCTACATTACATTTTTCAGGTCTATGGGGACCAGCAATAGCGCTAATAGGCTTATCGTATTGTCCTGAAGGCAACATGGTGTATGCCGTGGTCATGCTCACCATAGCTGTGGGAATCAATGCTGGACAGTACACTGGCTACATGGTAAGTCATAACATATAGAACCTATAGATTTTATTTCAAAAATACTCTGGAATTCGGCAGATATAAGACGGATAACGCTTAAGTGTAACTCTCATTAAATAAAAGCGGGTGGGGCTGTTGGGGTACACGAACGTTGGTTTAACGTGAAACGTCTATGTCAGCGAGTCGCTTTGAGGATTAAAAATTTAAATGAAAACAAGATTGACTACGTTCTACATATTTTAATAAACTACTGACACTGAATAGGTGGTACATAAAAAATTATGTACATACTATAAAGCTACCACTTAGTGGGTACGTCTTACAGTGACTTGGATGTGCCCTAGCGGCTGAGAGTATGTCATGCTCACTCTAATGTCTCGCTGATGGTGGCGCATGTGTTGGATCATTTAGCTCCCTTCAGAATGGTTGAGCTAAATGTGTTAATCCATGCGTCATGTTCATGAACCGGCGCCGTTAGTAGGGACCGGTTTATTTTAATTTACCTCCCGCGTGGACCACCAAACTTTGTGCATTGAAAGCAGAGACGATCAAAACTAGTTGCTGTCGTCGAGTTATTTCGCCGCGCCCCTGTCTTCATCGCCTTCGGCAGACGTCTCGCTTGCAGAAGTCTCTTGCTCGCATTGACAGCGTGAGAAGCCGTTGTTTGGCCATCCGATTGTACTTATCGCGTATATCTTTCGCCTTTGTCGCCATGCTGCCTTGCCCGTGATAAAATTTTAAATCTTTATGGTTGGTGAGATACTCGCGGTTTTCGGGGTGCTCGCGGAGTCGGCGTCGGTAACAAAGCGTGGTTTGGCAGAATTGATACGCTCCCAAAACCGCCTCGCTCGCTTGGCACCGGACATTAGTGGTCCATTACCTCCTCTTTCCGACGATAACTTTGATTTATATTTCCGGCTGGCTCTAGCACGGGCAGAAGCCAACATACTTATTTTTTTTATACACTTTCGGGTTATTTTTACTTCTAAATATTGTCCAAATTATACTTATTAATTATTTTAATATATTGGTCTCAATAAACTCTAAAACTCATGAAAGAATTACCGCGCTATTACGTGAGTTGCACTGAATAGAAAGGAGCGAGACGGCCGATTTCGAGCACTTTGCGCAGTGGCCCTCTCCTGCTACCCCGCCCGAGGCAAAATCAAGGTCTTAATGAGTGAGCTGACTATATCAGCTAAATAATGGCACTAGATTTATGTTTCTGATACTAATCGTTCTGTAATTATTAAGGTAAGACGTTATAGACCTTTTCGTTACGGTGCAGTTTTGCAACCCAGTGCTCGTATGCGAAAAAAGTTGTGAAACGTGTACTTAAAATAGCCAATAATATGGACCCGGGAAACCCATGGAATATACAAAATTTTAAAACAAGATCCTGGGATAAATTTTGGTTTCATTATAGAGCTAATTAGCTCATTCACTTTATAATGATACGTCATCCCGACATTAAAAACGCCATAGAAACAGATTTGCTTCGTAAACACAAAGTTGCAAGCTTGCAACAACCTGAAGCTATGATTAATGAAATGCATAAAGTTTCAACGCTCAAGTCATATATCATCCAGAAATGTTGTGAAGTTAATAGCAGAGTGGGGATAAAATGGAAAGATAAACGACCCATCTTTTTATTAGACGATATATATATTACATATACACTAGTCAACGCAAATGGCCGCGAAGCTTTCTGAGCATATCCTTCATTCGCGCTTGTCATGTAGACGTTTAGCTGAAATTTGTTTTAAGTTATGTTTTAGAACTTTAGTGGCTTTGATATTTCCTACTAGGTTATTAAAATACTTAACACTGGTCAGGTGGCCATCTCATTGTCATCTGCCTAGGCTTTTCTCAACTATGTTGGGGTCGGCTACCAGTCTAACCGGAACAAGCCTAATGCTATAAAATATTGTACTTGAGTACTTCGCAGTTTCTCACTGCTCAAAAAAGTTGTCCACCTCTACCGGTAAGTAATCTAAAAATGTACTTAAACAGACAAGGCTAGAACTTAAAAAATACTTGAAACAAATCAAGGAACTAAAGCAATCTTAGCCAGCCTGCAACTTTATTTGAATGTTTGAATTAATTAGACAATTACGGTACTGGCCACAGGACAGGTCCTTGTGGTACACTTAAGCAGCAAAACTAATTATCAGCTAGAAGTTGTGGAACGCTAAGTACTCTTAAGTTTTACATGAAAGTTTCTCCGAGAGAAGATTTGATTCCGTCCGGTTCGTATTTTTAAATTACGTTTGGAAAAAAAAAGAAAAAAGACTTCAAGACAAATGTAGTAACTTAGACTCATACTGACTCTCAACTTCATACGATGCATAAGTGTTATTAGATTAAAAATATCCTATAACTTCTACATTAGGGATAATATTTACTGTATAGTTCACAAAAACATGTCTGTGTTTCAACAGCATCCAAATGGATGCAGTTAAAATAAATATTCGAAATAGAATGGGAGCCGATCCCACACAGCTGGGAAAAGGCTCGGCAGCTCATGATTCATTAAAATTGTAATAGACAAAATACTCGTAATAGATAGCATTAGGTACCTACATTATGAGTCGAAATTAAAGCATTAATAAAGATCTTTCTCTTCCAGTTGGTTCACATTGACCTGGCTCCGAACTTCAGCGCGTGTCTGATGGGAATCACCAACTTCTTAGCCAACATCATCTCCATCATCGCTCCTCTCGTTTGCGGGTTTATCGTCGACGATGAAGTAACTGTTATTCTTTTCTTTTTTATGTGCCCGTTCCGTTTGTTTATTCTTTAATCTGGTTCCTTTGGTACGGGTGTAATATATTCATTGTTAACGTGACTTTATAAAAGAAGTACTTTGTATTGAACTAACCTAATCATATAAGAAACACAATTTGATTCTAAACAAATCCATTTTTTTTTTAATAAAATTGACGTAGCGTTAAAAGTATAGTTCACATATATACATACAGTTCAACATTTCTCACTTCAGCTGAACAGTTATCTAAAGTAGGTAATAAGTGTAATATGAAGATAATTTCTTACAAACTAATATTAATCTTTCCTACAGACGGAGCCTTCGGAGTGGCGCAAAGTATTCTTCGTAGCCTCAGGAGTGTACTTCTTCACAAACTTGTTCTTTGTGCTGTTCAGTACATCTGTGAAGCAGCCCTGGAACGAGCCTAAAGAGACTGATGTTGGTAAGGGAAATCCAAACTTATTTTTAAATAATTAAAGTTGAGTTTCGGTTGAAAGTTGAAATTAATAAGATTTTTAATATTCCCAGAAATGAAAGCTGCCGAAATTAAAGAACCTAAAAAATCAAGGTTGGAAGCGGAATGGAGTCGTCATTGACTTGTGTTTTATTTATTTGTAATTATGTACCTGAGTTAAGTTTGATGTAATGTTAAATAAAAAGTCACGTTTAGTTTTGTCTTCTTTATTTTTAATAATTAAGTTTTTCTGCAAAAACCATAACAATTATAAATATGGTACCATAGTTTATTCATGCGCTTTTATAATTCCGATAAATATAAAGTATATTTTTGTAAGTGCTCAAATACGGAGGTTTTCCACTCAGAGCACTGATTTCAACAGAACTTGACCGAACCGCACCTGAGTACTTGCACTAACCGCACTGAAACAAAATTTTGTAACGCGCGGTTCGAGTCAGGGGTCTTGACAGACAGGGTTGTCGTATATTATTCAAAACTCCCGAATACTTGGAACCTGTGACTTGCAACCAAGACATGTTTCCTAGACACTGTTGTCTCAAATAAGTTCATCATTTATTTATCCTATGATGACCTTTTCCGTACCCTGCAAGATGGCTTTTGTCCTTCCTCAGTACAATCATGTTGGTTTCCATACATAGTTTATGTGTACACGCTACGGTGGGCTACCTTCTCGACAACGTAAGCAGAGGACTGACAAGTTGTGGATAGAAGGCCAGGGTAAGATGTTCCAAGAATAGCTGATAGGGTTTGGATACTTCTAAAAAGAGAGAGTCTAAATTTAGACTTTAGAGTATCTCTTTAAAAAAACAACAAAGCTTAATATTTTATTATTGACAATAGACCTTAGACATCTATTTACAAAAATAAAAGCTGTGTTTCTACTTTGTTTGTTTGTATTGGATCAAAAGATTAACAAGAGGCTACAATTAAGTTTTCTATGTCCCAAACAAAACACGTGTATTTACAGACAAAAGCAATCGCCAGTCGGCCAAATAACAAAAAAACATTTTTTGCTTTTGAACCCAAACGTCAAAGAAAATTCAATGAAACGATTGGTATAATGCCGTCAGTTGATGTAGATATTCTATGGAATATATATATATATATAATACCTAAGAATTTAAAATTTTAAGGATTCAATTAAGTATTGTATTTTTAGTATTAGGAGTACTTAACCATCTGAGTACATCAATTCGTCAGTTCCATCCAGTTCATCGGCTCAGAGAAAAGATTGAAGAGCTATTTGAATGACCTTGACTCGACCTTGAACCTAATTCGATTTGCACTTAAAAGGTCGATCTTCAAGTTGATTTGCATTTCAATTGGAAATCATTCACGTGTCGCTAGAGACTGCTAAGAGTGATCCTCCATTAGTTCGTTTTAGTAAGACAATCTTTTGAGATAAGGTGCAAAATACTGGAATCTTGTCAGATTCATAAAAATTAATAGTCTGTTTATCAGTCTAGAGACAAGACATTAAAATCCACTACAATATTGATTTGCCTAACCTGTGGCCTAACCTAAGGTAAAAATCAGTTTCACTATTAGACTTTTGATCTAAAATGTCCGAAAACGTAACCGTTCCCTTTCTTATCCCAACCACCTTATAAATAAACTAACAGCAGCATTCCTTAACCAATACTTCCTTTCGTATTTTATTCCCGTATCACAAACGTGCGGACTACACGATTCATCTCAAAGGTTTCCGTCACAAGTTCAGCGTCCAACACTAGACCAGACTATCGCTTCAAAATTCACATGGCTATTACTATTGGTCCTCTAGACTACGTGTCGAGACTTCGAGTGATACTGGTCGAATATGTTACGTGGAGAGAATGCCAGATCGGCGTGAGTCATAGCCTTATAGTAACCTTTCCCAGTGCCGTTCGTGAGTATTGAACCCAGAGTACGTGCCACGTCGTTCCGGTATGCTTAGGAGCTCTTTGGATGCAAGGATGGGATCCCGGAAAATGATTTAGTGCTGTTGGGATAAGGATATGTATTGGATTACATTTTTGTTTGTACTTGGGTTGATCAAAGGAACATTTTTTTTTTGGCACAAGAATATGGTTTATTATTGTTCCATGCTTAACAAGTTTTCGAGGCAATAGAAAATAAACTAGTAGCAAAAAATAGTAACAAAATATTGCAGTTTATTTAAACAAAACAAATTATTCGAGACATCGTGGCTCAGTTTGCCTACCACTTGACTGAGATTGATTCGCAAACAGCTTACTGCGCTCTTTTTTAAGATGTTTCAAGATCAAAGAGCGAGCGGAAACTATAGTATTTGTATCACAAACTGGTAGGAAAATAACTATATAAATCTACAGTAGATTGCAGAAAAACTTAAGTTTTCAGGATAGGTATTGGTTTGTTTTGAAACGGTAATTAGCAGAGACAACAAATAGTTTATTTTTATGTTATTATTCTTTTTTATCAAAAGGGGGTTTTTATCCAAGAGATTATTTAATATTCTAAAAGTTGTTGTAGAAATCCGAAACAAAATTCAAACTTAAATTTCTAAAAGTTACTGATGTCTAGCAAAAAGTTTAGAACCAAGTAGCAAAAAATCTGAAATGTAAATGAGATAAACTTAGTCTGATGAAGTTTTTCTTAGTTTTAAAAGTGAACGAAGAGTTTAATTGAAAATAAAACACATTACTTGATGTAGTAGTTCAGTGGCTCTTCTCTGAATTTTATTTATTTTATCTTTGAGTCGGAAAGTCTTGGTTTTACATGGCGTTGTATGAAAATACGTACACATACATAACATCACGCCTGTATTCCCCGAAGGGTTAGGCAGAGGTGTACCTATAGCACACCCACATTTCGCCAGTTATGACTAAGTCCCATGTAATAGGGGGCGAGTCTATTGCCATCAACCGGGCACAAATCCAGACTCCGGGCTGCTACCGAGAAATTGAATTGAATTGTGTGAAAATAATTATAATATATTATGTTCGTTAGTCACTATTGAATTTATCGTCAATTTGAAATTGAGAACTAACAAAATTTACTGGAAATTGAAAGTAGCTGACAGTTCATCGACGGATTTATATTATAGATTCAAACTCTATCTCAAAGCATTTATATCAATTAAACCATTTACAGGCACTTTTGAATGGTCAAGGAGTCGGTCAGTTCGTCAGAAAACTGAAGCTTGTTGAAGTTGCTCGTTGCAAAACGTAGACATCGATCAAGCAGACTGCATTCAGACAGTGATGAATTCCGATGTACACATAAATAGCCTTATATGAATACACTGTATTTATACAAAGAACGCAAAACCACGGCTTTAAAACTCTAGCCACAATGCACTCAGTTTATCAATGTTCAAATTCAATTTCGGTATAACTTACTACACAATTCTACGATCCTAGTACTTTGCAGTGTCTTGTAAATCAATCAAGTTATTATTAGGTGCAATTCTGGGGTAAATTGAATATCTCCGGAGCTGGTGCCCTAATTGGCAGGCAAGTTTATATCAGACACCTCTATACCAATAAGAAATGTCCCGAGCGGTGAAATCACAACACATTGGAGATTGGAACAAGAATGGCAGCCATTGTACCCTTTCTCACATGAAGGTATTAGGTTCCCAGTTAGCACGCTGGTTTTTAGTAAAACTCTTTTGTGTAATATGGACTAAGTAATAGCATCTAAATTAACAATTATGAAACAAGACTTAGGTAAACCAATCATCAAAAAAAGTAAGATACCAATCTGAGCTCCATCTGCAGAGTGGATCTCAGTAAAAAAACATTATAATTCATAATTGAATTTAAAAATAATTCCATTGTCCAAGTCGCCCTCCTCTCTCCAGTAATAGGATTGTGCAGACAGATGTATTGCTGGTTAGAATATTATTGAGTTCAACAAATTGATTTTTACAATAATTATGCCCTTTGCATATTATGAAAATCAGTGTATAAATATATGAGTTAATTATTTTATTTTGACAATTAGATAGGTGTGCTAGTTTCTTTTTTGGCAGGTATTTATATGGCAGATTTGAATGGAAATGCCCGAGAGGAGATGCCCTAGACGGACATACTGACATTATTGATAATGTTCTACAGAATGGTCAGGTGCATAGTACTCGCAAACCATGTGCGTGTGTGACCAAATGTATTGACAACGTAAAAGAAGCAAAAGAAGAATGTATTGATCGTAGCAGGTGGCCTTTTGTAGTTTCTACGTACCCCTATGGGAAACAGGCGTAATTTTATGTATGTGTACATCTTAAACTTTTAAGCTTTGACACATTTTCACACTATGTTCTCTTGTTTATACTAGTCTTTTCTGATCTCTCTCCGGTCGTCTCGGATTGCGTGCAGTTCCATCGGACTATGAGAGTGAGGGAAGAAAGAGTGCACCTGCGTCTGCGCACATACTTGTGTGTCATCATATCTCCCACGCCCAAGGCTAGTTTCTGTTGAGATTGGCCGCCATTGCCGATATACGGTCTGGAGAACTATTATTATTATACTAGTCTTTTACAGGAATGAGTTACTCTGCTTCGTGACTTTGGTTTTTTTTTTTTTGTAACACAAAGAGCGAGTACTATTTATGGCAATCCCTTCAAAAGCAATCGAAAATATGAAACAGAAATTAGAAAGTGAATCACGATAGAAGTTGCGAAAATGGACCTTTTGTGATATAATGTATTTACACAGGCCATTTAAATCATAATTTTAAAAGATTTCGATAACCAAAACACAAGTTTCATGAACAAAAAGATTTTATTAAATAATGCAGTTTACATATAACAGTTAAAACGCAGAATATCAAGTTTCGTGAACCCATTATTTCGAAGAGCCTTTTTGCTATGCACCGCAATCACATCTGGTGGCCCCCTCCCTACCTTATTAGCAGTAGACCGTAAGGACCCTTATAAAGGACGAATGTAATTTTAATAAAATATTAGTAACGACTTCAGGGACTGTGCCGTAAAAAGTATTTTAGGTGAAAGAAACGACCCCATGGGAAATTTTGTGAGATTGCATTGATGTTGAACGATATTATCTAGCATACGCCCTTTCAAAGTATCAGGTCAACTACGCTATCCCACGAATTTGTATGTTATAATAGTACACAATCAGAAGGCTAGTTTGTAGCTTGCTAACGCCGCGCTGGCTGTTGCTGAAATCCGGCGCTGTGGCTATGTCTTGCATAGTGTCACAGCATTATGCTGAGCGATGGCCGTTTTGCGTAAATATGACGCATATTTCTCCAAACCTTTTTATTTTGCGTTTAGTTTTTTCTTTGCGTCATCGCTTATCACAGTTATAAACGTATTTCATTTCTTTCTTTTTTTCTAATTGTTTTAGTAGTTAGACCTATGTAGTTAAACTATGCATAATCTCACTGCTGGGACACAGGTCTCCTCTCGGTGAGAGGGAGTGGGCCATAATCCACCACGCGGGCCCAGTGCGGGTTGGTAGATGTCACATGTCTTCGGATTTTGGTTCTAGGGCATGCCGGTTTCCTCACATTGTTTTCCTTTACCGTTTTTGATATCAGTGCTGATGAAATAATTTACACAAAGTGAACCGCCTGTCTGGGTTCGAACCTACGACCTCTAACTCGTAAGTTAAACTATGAGGATGATGGAAACTAGAATGACGCCATAACATTGGAAAATGCCGCGATTACATCAACTAATCAAAGAATAGAATAATTAATGGAAATGCCGTAAAGCGACGCATAAGGACATAATACGAGCAGTGACAAACATGCTAATCATGGTACAGGATAGACACAACGACAAACAACATCGAACGACGTAAGTCTAACTAGAAGCGTAAATAGAAATTAAGTGAGAAAAGGGTTAAGCTACGGCTTCCTAAAAGAGCGTTCGCCGCCACATAGCGTCCGCAATATACAGGCGAACGACGTCACGGAAACGTTATTTATGAAAATAAGTTGATATGTTCCTAGAGAGCGTTTTCTGACACCGTAAACCACCGTAGTCCACCGTCGCTGCCATCATCTCCATGCCAGCCGGCACTGCGGCCGTTCTGTGGCGGCCACACCGCTATTCTAGGAAACCGTACTTTATAGGAGTAAGAAACAGGGCAAAGGGTTCTCCTCAAAACAAAACTTTATCCAATTGAATAACATTGACTTATTGAGTGTCTGATCGTAGACCCAAGTTTTAATAGCGTTGCTTATCACAGAACCAATTAATTTGACATATTAGATGATGATTGTCATTGTGATTTAGTTCTATCACTAACAAAAATACTAACATTACTTTAACAAAACTTAGATGTATTCTTAAAACACGACACAGTACACACAAAACTGTAACTTTAAATAAACAAATAAAATTGTAACCTAAAACACAATAGTAAGGCACTTCCATATTCACGCGACTTTACTGAGCGCTTAGCATAAATCTTTTCGCTCACTAAATATGGCCGCTCCCAAACATGGGAACCTACTTATAGATTTTCTTAATAATAGAAGTCATTTTTATGCTCTGAAGCAATTGTGTCCTTAACCAATGTTACTATGTAATCAAATAAAAAGATAAAAAACTTTTTTACAAAAAAAAATAACTGACTTCAAAAAAAACATTCTACAAAGTGAAAAATAACTTAATTTCGTAAGTTGGTGTCTTTGTATCTGTATTTTAGTTTTCTGCCACCGACTTCCGAAATTAAAGTTATTTTTCACATCGTAGAATGTATTTATTGAAGTCGTTTTTTTTTTTTTTTGTTTTAAACGTTTTTTATTTTCGGTTTTTAGTGAGTCAGTTATTAATTTATCTAAGTTACAATAGCCTAATATCAACTGCTCATCACATTTTACAAAATATTCCTTTCCCCGATGCAGGGACGTTAATTGTTGAGGAGTTCTCCTGGTAAGAACCAAAAGAACTGGAGCTGATGGGGAAGGCACCATCAGCTCCATTTCAACATATACATTGTGACGAGCATACATTGCTTAGCAAATATATTAATGTAATCGAATCGCAACCCGTGAAATACTTATTATTGAGTAGTTCCGGTTGCCAATGGCCTTCATCATCAGTTCCACTTCATCGAATGTTGCTTTCCGTGAGCAAATGCACGAGTTACTTACTATAAAAATTACCAAATCGCTATAGGTGTGCATATAAAATTTGAGGATTCCCCTCGATTTCCATGGGATCCCGTCATCAGATTGTAACTTGGTGACAATGGCACCACCTCGAGAGCATACCCTTTGGAACAAAAAAATATTTTTTGCAAATCCGTCTAGACAAATGACGGAGTTATGCCCAAACATACATAAAATATATATATATATATAAACATCCAAATTGTTAACCTCCTCCTTTTTGAAGTCGGTTAGTGAACAACATTTTTATTTTTTGTTAAATAAACTTTAACTTTTGTTTAGTTAGTACTCGTAGCATGTTTCATTAATTGCAAGTTAAAAAGAGCGGCGCCTCCTGGCACAGGCATCTATTATGCTTAAAAGGAGACGCCTCCAACTGTATTATGTATAACGTGTAATAGTGTTTTTTTTAGGGTTCAGTACCTCAAAAGGAAAAACGGAACCCTTATATCACTTCGTTGTCCGTATGTCTCTCTGTCAAGATCCTTTTTCTCAGAAATGCCTGGAGTACGTAGGTCTACGGTTTCTTGTACCGTTTAAAAAAATCAAGCTTTTAAGTCAACGCAATACAAAATACGGCCATTTATGCGACATATTTTGATACTCGCAAATAAATCAAAGTCTATAGTTGAAAACCAGCGTCAGGCACTAGTTGTCTGACCTTTTTGCTGAAGTGGACCTATTTGGCGCAGCCGCGACGCACACTTTCCTGCTAATTCCTCACAACATACTTTACACTTTTTATTTGTTTTATTTTTCTTTTTTACTTGTACGAGTATATGTTGTTTTGTGTGCGTTGTAGTATAAAGCTAAATAAATATATTTTCTTTCTTTCTTTTACTTACCATTGACCTAGAATCATGCAATTTGGCAAGACGCGAGGTCTACAGCACAAGGAAAAAGTCCGAAAATGGTTCATTTGTAGTATTAACAAATTAGAAAAAGGAAATTGCCGTTGTAAACTTACATTTGCAGTTGGAAAATTGACCGTTACATATAAAATATCGATGTATGGGAGAACATGTTTTTGAACTACAATGTTAAGTTTATTCTTGGGATAAATCCATCCCAATTACGAAACCCTTCATTGTGCATGGTCCGACACGCACTTGACCGGTTTTTTAACGAAGAAAGGTCCCGGTCTCCTATTGGGTCCTTAGACAACCGAACACAAATTCAGCAAGACAAAATGGATTGATCTTGATTTTTTAATATTTATTTAGTGTTTTTGTGTGATTGTGATAGTGTTGTGGGATTACCCAAACTTTTGAAACGATGACTAATTTTAAGTAATTTATGTTCATAATGAATGTTGTTTTCTATCTAATATATACTAGGACTACATTACTACAATAGAACCTGCCCAAAACCAAGATATAGTTCAGTCAATGAGATAAGCCGATAACACTAATCTGGGACCATCTATCTAAGACCAACTAGATTTACCAATGATCATGTCTTAGAATCCCACAAATTTAGTGAAGCAACATACCATAGACAGCTCCGGATAACATTAGGCAATCAGCCAACAGACAAACACACTAATTGGAATATCGCACTGATTGCCCCGGGCTGTTACATGCTGACAGTGGTTGCTAGCTTGATCGATGACGTAGCGGTATGTATAATGATTATCTTATGCAAGACAGGTGTAATTGATTTCTTTTATAAGAAACCAGTAATATTGTAAATATCTCTATTTAAAACCTGGTTAAAATCACAAAATTATGATGAAACAGAGAAACTTGTGGAAGTGTAAAATCATGGAAGTGTAAAATTATCACTCTCTCACACACCCCAAAAAAACCACTCGCAACACACACGCCACAATCACCACAAACACCCCTCGCACACCTCATTGACTCTCACCCACACACCCATTCACCCTACACTCACCATACTAATTCAACGTCAAAATACATCCCAATTCATAAGTCCTGTACTGTTTATTTTTATTTTATTTTATGTTTTTATTATTAATTAGCTTTTGCCCGCGGCTTCGCCCGCGTGGATGTCGGCAATTATCTCACTGGAACGTACTACCGGGATAAAAAGTATCCCACATGTTAATCCAGGTTATAAACTATCTGAGTTCCAAATTTCATCCAAATCCGTTCAGTTTTTGCGTGAAAGAGTAGCAAACTTCCATCCATCCATCCATCGTAACAAACTTTCACATTTATAATAATAGTAGGATAGGAAGTAGGATTAACTAATTCTAAATTAACTATATTAACTTAATCTTTTGCATGGAACATCATTCCATTCTGTATCTGGAGTTGGGCTTTGTTAGCTGCGCTACAGTTTTAAATACTTTTTCAGCTATCATCGTTTTACTTGTTATACTTAGTCTTGTGTTATTGTTCCGAAATAAACTTTTTTTTTAAATCTTTTATTTGTGGTTTCACCCCCGTGAACTATCCCATAAAAAGCTTTTGTCATTATACCTATCTCCATCTAAGTGAACAAAGGACAAACCATCAAACACACTTTTGCATTTAGTACCTATTATGGGCCGATTCTTCAATTTTCAGATAACCTTTATCAGAGGATTGAAAATTGTGATTAGACAGCTTTTGTAAATAAAATGATGTTAAGTCACCATATTTATTCTGCAGAGTGATTAAAAAAGCCGGCCAAGTGCGTGTCGGACCGCGCACAATGAAGGGTTGCGTAGTTAGGATGAATTTATCCCAAGAACAAACTTAAGTTTGTACCTACCTAGTTGAAAAAATGTCATTGTCAATTCTCCAGTTTGCCATGGCTTTTTTTTTTTATGTGATATCTCTAAAAATCACGATTTTCGGGCTTTTTCCTGTACTTGACCTTGCCTTTTGCCACATTTCATGATTGTAGGTCAACGGAAAGTCCCTATACAGTACAGACTTATAGAGTATCAAAATATGTTGCATAAATGGCCGCATATTTTTATTGCGCGACTTAGAAAGCTTATTTTTTTTAGAACTCCAGGGGCCCGCAGACTTATGTACGTATTTGATATTAATTGTAACTTGATACTTCTACGTGTTCCTGAAAAAAATTGTTTTGACAGTCAGACGGACGGACAACGAAGTGATCCAATAAAAGTTCAGTTTTTTCCTTTTGTTGTAGGGAACCCTAAAAATTGACACTAAGTAGGATAACTTGGTTTAAAAGAGTGATCGTGGAGTTTCTACACCACCCGCCTATAAGAATTTACGCTTTAGAAAAATCTACGCTTGCAAATATAAGCGGACTCGCCCTTTATGCCTGAAGGCTTATATTTATTAAGTTCTGTTTACGTTTTTATTTCTGCGTGAGTATAGTTTTAAATGTTTTTGTTGGTATATGGGCGTGTGCTACCCTAGGTGAAATATGTAATATATTTTTGTGATTCTTTATCTTGTAATAATGTTAATTACTTTGCATACTGTATGATGACATTGTTAATATTTTGAGCCAAGCCGCTTCTGACAGTAACGAGATAAATTATGTGCGAAATAGGAAACCGGTAATGGGGTGGAATAAGCATGTGAGTGATGCTCACAGGCAGGCCAGGCAAAAGTTTGAGCAGTGGGTGTCGTATGGCAGACCACGTGAGGGTCGGGTTTGGACTGAAATGCAAACAAGTCGAACAATTTTTAAGTCGCGCTTACGTTGGTGCCAGAACCATAGTGACCAAATTAAAATGGACAAGTTGGCGTCGCACCATTCTAGGGGCGATTTCCGCAGTTTTTGGAAGTCCACCGATAAACTCAATAGTAGGCCGGGCCTGCCTGTGAGTGTTAGCGGCGCTGCTGATGTCGCTGGAATTGCCGAACTATTTAGGCAGCACTTCGCTGTCTCGTCACCATTGGGACCGTCACAGTTCACAAGCAGTCCTAGTGGTAGTGGTCAGGAGTTCAGCGTCCGGTTTACGGCAAAAGAAGTAAGACATGTAATTATGTCTATGTCGAGGGGTAAGTCTCCTGGCCACGATGATTTAAGTATTGAACATCTTAAACATGCTGGTCATCATCTGCCCAGGGTCTTATCGATGTTTTACTCCTTCTGTATGGGACATTCTTACCTGCCTGAGCGGATGATGGGAACTGTAGTGGTGCCAATTATTAAAAATAAAACCGGCGATGTCAGCGATAAGGCCAACTATAGGCCCATTTCATTGGCCACTGTAATATCAAAAGTGCTTGACAGTTTGCTTAACACACAGCTGGATAAATATCTAACTTTGCATGATAACCAGTTTGGTTTTAAAGCCGGTCTCTCTACAGAAGCAGCCATATTGTGTTTAAAGCAGACTGTCAGGTACTACACTGATAGAAGTACACCGGTGTTTGCTTGCTTCCTCGACTTGTCGAAGGCATTTGACTTGGTTTGTTATGACCTGCTGTGGCAAAAACTGCAGCAAGCGGCAGTGCCAGACGAACTGATTCGTGTGTTCCAATACTGGTACAGCAATCAGGTCAATGTTGTTCGATGGTCGGGGGCTTACTCAACCCCGTATAGATTGGAGTGCGGTGTGAGGCAAGGGGGGCTAACCTCACCGAAGCTCTTCAATTTATATATTAATGCACTGATAGAGAGGCTCAGCAGCATGCATGTCGGTTGCCATATTGGAGGTGTGTGCCTTAACAATATCAGCTACGCAGACGATATGGTGCTGCTGAGCGCCTCTGTCTGTGGAGTGGCAAAACTGATTAGCATTTGTGAAGAATATGCAAAAGAACATGGTTTGCTGTATAATACGAGCAAGAGTGAATGCATGGTCTTTCAGGCCAGGGGGAGTCCAAATTACTTACCAGCAATTAAGCTCAACGGATGCCCACTTAAAAGAGTTGACATGTTTAAATATCTTGGACATTTATTAACCTCTGACCTGAAAGATGATGCAGACATCGAAAGGGAACGTAGGGCGCTGTCTGTTCGTGCAAATATGATCGCCCGCAGATTTGCTCGGTGCTCGAGGGACGTCAAAATAGCCCTGTTTAGGGCATTCTGTACGTCCTTTTATACTGGCAGTCTGTGGTTGGATTACACGCAGAAACAGTACGGAGCCCTACGTGTCCAGTATAACAATGCGTTCAGGGTGCTCTTGAGGCTGCCTCGCTTCTGTAGCGCGTCGGGGATGTTTGCCGAAGCTCGTGTGGATTGTTTCCACACAATCATGCGCAAACGGTGCATATCCCTGGTGCGTAGGATGCGGGGCAGCCGCAACAGTATCCTGAGCGTGTTTTCTGAACGTTTTGACTGTCAGTACGTGAACCACTGCTGTATGGTTCACGTAAAGACTAATGTTATAATTTTATTTTAAATCGTGAATCCAATTTAAATTTTCAAATGCCTATTTAATTTTGTAGTATTTATTTTGTGATTTTTGCCTACTAACATAGTTTATAAGTTTCAATTGTTGCTAACCATTATGGATCATTGTTTTCTGACAAATAAATAAATAATAATACTATTGTAAAGAATCAAGCTCTTCTAACGTAACAGACAGCTGCGCTGCTGGAGAGTTTGTTGCGCCACTTCTTCCCAACTAAAGCACCAGAAAGTGGTGAAGGTTGGGGCGTCTTAAATAATTTTGACGTTCAAAAGGTGTTGATTCTCAGTCTAGTCGAATAATTTACTTTTATTTTGTTTTTTATTTTTATTTTGGAACGGGCAATTAATTAACTTCAACTTTCTGATTTAGTGACAAACTGCTTGGTAGTTCAAAAGCGCCTGGTTTAATAATAAAAAAATGCTTTGTGTCTAAAAGTATCAATTTTGGCCAAATTTATTTAAAGAAATCAAACAAACAACATCTCCCAAAAAGTAAAAGAAAACATCTATTTTAAGAGTAAAGAAAATCTGTACCTTATAGAAACGATTGACGTGAGCACGTCGTCGCTCGATACAGTTTATTTTATAAATATTACGCCTCGAAGCCACACGCCGCCGCGCGTCGGTTCTAGAACAAAATGTATGCAACAGGTAACTTAGAGGTGGTGAACCAGGAAATATACTATGGACTGCCAGAATAGTATTGCTTGTTAACTTGTAATCTAACATTTATAAACTGATATGGTAAGGTACAGGCTATATCATTTCATAAATAAAACAATACAAACATATCGCCATTACCTACTTATAATTAACCTGGTAACCCTTTTCGCCTCTGTTTTAACCATAATGTTCTTAAAAACCACTATTCAAGCGTAAAAGATACAGTTTCACCATTATCTTGAATCAGCGACAAGTTTGCCCCATAACAACACTTTAATAAAACATGTCTACCATTGGTATACGTCTGAGAAAAAAAAGGGAAAATGTCACGGCATTCATTCTGGACGTGATAGCCCTGGGGGCTGGAGGCAACGTGTGAGACGTGTCACGCCGCTGACCGAGATCTCTGTGACAGAACTATTTATGTTTTCTCCCGTACTCCACGTCTTTTCTAATTCCCAGTTGATAGTAGGATTTCTGTATCTTGCAGCAGGAATATAAAATGGTTAAAAGTGAAATGCATTTCATAAAAATTGTAACGGCTGAAATAAGTAGACAAACAAGAGCTACCGCGAGCTTCTACCCTTTTAAAAATCTACGTTAATTATGTGTTCGTGTTTCTAAACTTTTAATATTTAATCATGCAACATAAAAAAAACGTACAAAAGCGGACCTTTAGGCTCTTTACCGGTCAACCACGGCTAGTGGAAAGACAAGGTGGCAGGTGCATTGTATGAATGTGGAATACAGAAAATATGAAAAACATTTATAACTTATTTATGTGAAACATTCTTTATCTTGACTATTATATTTTATCACAATTCAATCAGAGTTACAGTTACAACAGTGGATGTAAATCACGGTCTACTTCAACAATCCTGTGGACATTTTCAAGAGGATCCGACAATCACGTGCTTATCAGTACCTACCTACCACGTTTCATCATCATCACTGATAGAAACTAGATCGCAGGTACTCAGGAACCTTAGGTTAAGAGGGCGCACACGGGTCCACTAGCGCCAGTCCTTAAAAATAATATTATCTCGTGACTGAGAAGGAATTTTGAATAACGGCTCAACTCGGTAAGTGTATTTTGAATTTTCTAATACCTTTTATCAACTTTCATATTGCGACACGAAGCAACAATATTCGATCTAAAGAAAAGCGGTCACATTCCTCTAGATCGTATTCTTTGCTTCGTGTCTCAATATAATATTTATTAATTTAATTTTAATTCAGATTTATTACAGTTGTAATAGCAATCATGTCAATTGGTTTAAATAGGCTTTTATTTTTATTATATAGATTCTTCTATATTTTGTGAATGTGAGAACGTTGTAGGCCTAACTTGTAGACTGTAGATTTGTAGACCTTTTTATATTTTGTTGAGTACCTGTTACTGTACCTGTACCTGTTGACAAGCCTACACTGTCCTCCCATATCTTTCAACACTTTAATTTGAAACATTGTAAAATCCCCTTATTTTTAAAAGAGTAACCGTGTAGTTTCTTGCCGGCTCTTTCCCATAGAAAACAACCAACTGGAACCCTGCACCTAGTTTCTGACGTTTCATAAGTGCCCATGTAGGTTTGTGTGAAATAAAATATTTTGATTTGATTTGAATGTGAAATTTTATAAAAGGTATTAGAAAATTCTAAACACACCGAGGGAGTTTATTGAGCCATTATTCAAAATTCCTTCTCAGTCACGAGATAATATTATTTTAAAGGAGTGGCGCTAGTAGAGCCGTGTGCGCCCTCTTAACTGGTATTCAGGTAGACTATCTTAGATCGAGTGTCACTATTGAGAAATATTGATTGTCCAAGGTGATTTAGAAGATAATGATGATATTAAGATGGAAAATCCGCGTGATTTGAGTAGGTATACATTTTAATCGGAAATATGCCAAGGTCAGAAAAATATCTAACCTTGATCTTCACCTTCGAAAAGTCTTCTGCCGTGTTTAGATACCAGATATTCTGACAACAGCGCATTCCATGGCATAAGAATTGTTCATTTAGTAAAGTTAATGGCCGATCTGACTGCCGTACAACCAATTTCTGAAGAGCTAACAATACAAAAATTACCAATATAATAAGGCTGAAGAAAAGAATCACTATTTTTTTTTTTTATACTTTACTGTTAAGACACACATTATAAAATAAACATTAAATAATGCTGGTACTGTTTCAGTAAGCCAATCAGTATTTAGTAGATTTACCTAATTATTTCAAAAACCAAAGTACCAATTCACCCATTAATCATTATGGCTCTTATTAATACGCCATTATTATGTAACCAAGATTACATGCAGCCATTACAACACAACTTCCAACATTAGAAGTTAGAATGCTTAGAATCGTAATTGAAGTGTACCCCCTATTAAAAGCTACAAAAACTGTGTCGACGGGGATGGGATTCGAACCCACGCGTGCAGAGCACATTGGATTAGCAGTCCAACGCCTTAACCTCTCGGCCACCTCGTCTTGTGACGACTATGTCTACATTCAGGGCCCTATTTAATATAATTGACATTGCGACTTAATATTTGACAAAATTGCCATATTTTGGCGACTAGTGCTGTATAATATAATAAAGCAGAAAATGTATGAAAGAAACAAGTTAATTTGTCAGATTGTCGCCTGTCGGATTTATTTTTATACCTACCATCGTCTGTATCGCATTTACTGCCAATAAATAACTTTGACTTTGAAATACAATACCTTCAGGGGCCCCTGTACTGTTTATACACCAAACGAAGGCTTTGAATAGTATTAAACAAAGTCGCTTTTCGTGTCATAGTATGTATGTGTGTGCGTTTAGTTCTTCTAAACAAGACAATGGCTTTTGATGCAGGTTTTACCATCAATTAGAGAATTTATTCCGAAAGGCGTATGTGTACAGTACATTAATGTTTAATTTAGATAAAGCACTGAAATCTGAGATGTTTTGACATGTCGCCACATCAGTAGTTCACAACCGAGTGAAGTAGGGGCGGGTCGCTAGTTAGCAACAATACTTGCTGACACTGACCTTCAAACGACCTTCACGGCCAACAGGGGATGTTTACGATCCTCAAACATAATGCTCGCGTTTCGTAAACGTCATGTTGTCGTAAAGTGGTTCCCTCGATGACTTAGTAATTTGATCGGGTAACTCAGATGAGATTTTAATGGTTTCTGCTTGACGGAAATTTTAGTTTTACAGTAAAATCTGTGTTCAGCTGTCCCTGAAGTGTTTATTTACAGCTGGTTTATCTCCCTTGTTAGTAGCCTTATGCTTAGTACCGGCCAAATACTCAGTGCCGTCCAATCTTTAGATTGTACTAAAGGACCTGGACCAGACGGTATTCCACCATTTGTTTTTTAATAAGATTGCTCATGCGTTGTGTGCTCCATTGCGTATTATCCCACGAATATTATAAATGTGAAAGTTTGTGAGGATGGATAGATATTTGTTACTATTTCACGCACAAACTACTGAACGTAATTGGATGGAATTTGTAACACAGATAGTTTATAACCTGGATTAACATGTAGGATACTTTTTATCCCAGCAGTACTTTTTTGTGGGATAATTTCCGACCTCCACGCAGATGAAGCCGCGGGCAAAAGCTAGTTATAAATGTTTATGTCAGGGAACTCTTCCAAAAGTCGTGAATCGGCCAATATTACTCATGTTCATAAAAGTGGTCCTAAACGGGACGTTCAAAATTATCGCCCCATTTCTTTACTGGTCGCCTTTGTCAAAGCTTTTCGAGAGGCTCGTTCACAATCAGTTGTACCTGATTATCCATGATAAAATATTACTGCAAAAGCACGGGTTCGTAAAAAGATGGTCTATAACAATTAATATCACAGCTTTCACTGACTATTTGTTCAATAATATGGACTCTCGTGTGCAAGTGGATGCTGTATACACTGACTTTCGAAAAGCCTTTGACAAGGTTGATCATGAAGTGCTTTTGAAAAAGCTGGCCTTTACCGGTATCCGCGGGGATATGTTACGTAGGTTAATTTCCTATGTGTCGAATAGAACATAAAAAGTAGCTGTCAATGGGTTCCATTTAATTATCATAACCGCAACGTCAGGGGTGCCTCAGGGCGCAATTCTCGGATATCTGTTATTTGTAATGTTTATTAACGATATCGATATGTGTTTTCTTAACTCTAAGATACTACTTTACGCGGACGATCTTAAAGTTTTTACACCCATTAGATCATTACTAGACCGTCACTTACTCCAACAAGATCTTAATTGCTTAATAGACTATTGTATTAAAAACAAACTCCTACTTAGTATCCCGAAATGTTGCTGTATCAGATTTACTAAAAATAAAAACCAATTTAAACATCCCTTAGCACTACAAAGTGAAATTTTAGCCAGAGTTAACACGATTGTGATCTAGGAATATTGCTTGATGATAAACTACACCTTTTTTGTTTTTGTGTGGGAAATCATCAAATGACCTCTCCCCACAGAACACTATATACCCTGGCGGGAAGAATGTCAACTTCAAACAAAAAAAATGTCACCCATAATGCGCGCCATCTCTGTCGTGCCATCTCAAACTTTTTGAGCGGGAATTTAGAATTATAAAATTTTCTTGAGCGGGAATTTTGAATTATCTAAATTTTCTTGAGCGGAAATTATGATTCATCTCAAGTTTTCTGGCTACACATTAAGCTATACATTTCCAGTTTACGCTGACCTCGCATTGTACGGAAATCCTATACAATGGGAGGTTAGCTTATACTGGAAAGTTATAGCTTGATGTGTAGCGGTGTGTAGGTGTACCTAGGCGTCATGCATGGTTGCTTAGCATAATAAAAAATGATTTTGAAATACCATATTGCTTGTGTTTTTCGTTTCAATCATATTTGAAAACAAACGCACAAGGTTGTTAGTTGTCAATTATGGTTCTTAAAACAGGAACTGGTCTTTTAACTTATGTAATAAGAATAAAAAAGTGGTTTTTGAAATACATATTTTTTATTTCGATCATAAAAACTATTGGTTTGGTACTTGACGGACGTAAGTGATAACGTATTAGCTTAATTTAAGCATCTCTTAAAGAAAATCGAGTTTGTGTCGGCGTAGCAATTTAGTAAAGTCCATACATTTGAAATAAGCATAATGAAGCTTTTCTAAATAAAACACTTGTAAACGATTATTAGAACACTTTAAATTTAGTTAATTCCTTTGTCATTTAATATGTGTAAGCCAAACATATTTAATATGACATTTTAACAAAATGGAATGTAAAGGTAAATTACACAATTTTTCTAAACAAAAGCAAACAGTACTTACCTTTACATCCTACAAAAAAAGCAACAGCTTTGCAATATTATAACTACTTAACACCAATATCTGATTATATTGTTTTTTTTTCTTTTTTTTTTTCTTTTAATTAGGGACTTTTATGACGGCAATGCGTATGCCAGTCCCATCGTACCCTAAACATACATACTTACTGCTACAGATTACATCTGGGCCATGAACCTGAACAGACTCTTCGCATCATTACCATTTGGTTGAGACAAAATTTTATGAAATATGCCCTCAAGTCGGTTCAACCTCAAGACCTCAAACAGATATTTTCTTTGAGACTCATATTTAACACAATCCATTAATAAGTGATGTAAGTCTTCCACAACTCCACACTCCAAACAATTAGGCGAGTTAGTTTTCTTCATCATGAATGTAAACTTATTACATGGAATGTGTCCAGATCTGAGTCTATGAGCTATTACAACGAATTTCCTACTTAAATTACTATTTATAAACCAGGGCACACGAAAAGGCTGACCCTGCATGGTTTTATACCAGATCCCTTTTTCCAATGAGCGTTTGTCAAAATACTCCTTCCAATGTTGTAAAGAACTTTTGCTGTCTGTACAAATAACAATATTTTTATGGTGACTACTATTACAAAAAGATAATGCTTCAGAGATCGCAATAAGCTCCAACGTCATAATGGACGCATTCTTATCAATTTTAAAACAATTAACTTCACAACATATTGGTTCACTAGGAACATAAAAGGCTGCTCCACGACCTTCTACACTCTTCGACCCATCCGTGAATATACTAAGCCAATTACAGTATTTTAGATGCAGCTCTCTAATGTCTTCACATTTTAATAAATTGCTTTCATAAGATTGTTTAGAGAATTTCACTACATCTAAGTCCCACATAATTCCTTCTTGTACATTAATGTTAGTCATCCATGTCTTCAGAGTAAACATCAGCAAGGGAAACGATGATGCTATATTTTCTTCCTTCACTTCATTATATATGGAAACCAGCAGTGGAATCTTTTTATTTCTCCAATAACTATTTCGTCGAAGAGTGTTAAGTTCCTCTAGTAGATGAATAGTAGTGTTATTTTCTAAAGATTTAGATTTTAAACAGAACTTATAGCCTAAATATTTTCTTCGTAAATAAAGCGGGACTACACAGAGCTCACTTTCCATAACGTGAATAGGTGTAGTCTTAATAAAACCTCCTATAATTCTCAAAGCCTGATTTTGAATCTTATTTAATTTGTCTAGGTGGAACTTTGCACTTACATCATAAAGAAAACTGTTATAGTCTATGCGACTTCTAATCAACGCTATATAAATATGTCTCAAATGTTTAGGGTGCAAGCCCCATGTAGTACCGGCCAAGACTTTAAGTAAATTAAGACTCCTTTGCACTTTCTCCGCCATCATGTTTATGTGTTTACTCCAACGCAACGAACTGTCTAACCACACTCCCAAATATTTGTAATTATCTACTAACTGTAAACTATGTCTATTTAATTTTAAATCTATTTCTAATTTTCTATATCCCCTAGTGAAAATACATACTTTAGACTTGGTTACCGATAATTCTAATCCCATATCATCCAGAATACTACAAAATGTATTCAACGCTATTTGAAATTCATGCTGACTATGACTAAGATTCCTAGCAGAACAATATAGAAGAAAATCATCTGCGTATTGGCACATACCTACATTTTTAATCTTATGGAAACATGACATTGTGACTACATTAAAGAGAATAGGAGAAATTGGGTCTCCTTGTGCTAGACCTTTATTAGTATATCTAATAAAATAATTATTTTGATCAGTCTCATCTTTTATCATAAGATGCCTCTCGCTTAAAAAGTTCCATAAATACTGACATAACTTTTGTCCAACACCTATTTCATCTAAAGTGTTAATCAGTATGTCTACTAATACATTATTATAAGCGTTTGAAATATCTAAAAAACAAGATATAGTTGGAACCTTATCCACTCACGCGCTTGTACTTACGCGTGACGTAGGCCGAAATGCCCGCGAACATTTTTTGTCGGCGCGCGCCGTGCGCCTATCCACTTATACACGACTTCTACACGAAATATTTCTATGAACTGATAGTAAACTAATGACTGTTTCATATAGTGGACAGACCAGGCTTGATTATACATTTTGTTTTAGAACTATATATGACGTAGTTTTTTTTTTATTCGCAAATAAATAATAAAATCTGTTTTATTTCACTAACTAAAGCGTTGACCCTATGTTTTTTTTTACAAAAAATGAAGTCCCATTCATTAACTACACAATGCCATCATAATATTTACTATTTTTCTCCAAAGTTTTGAAATACAAAGAATAATAACATCGCGGGAATATACTCTCGAGAATGAGTCATGTCGGCCATTTTGAGCGTGAGAATAAAGCGCGCTATTCACGGATGTTTATTATTTTTACCTGACTACCAAGAAAGGGTTATGTGTATAGTTTGTTTGTTTGAAATTTACTGAAAATGTGTGTAATTTTAATATTGTAACTTTAAATATTGCATGTATGCAATTAATTGTCGAGTATCGGCCAGTATTAAGTGTATTGGGGTATAATTAAGGATAAAAAATAAAAAATGTACAACGTAATTATAACTTTTATTTCACAAGTAGTCATTTATTTGTTTATCATTGGATCACCAACATAGGCTACACAATTACATGCAAGTTAACATAAACACGGACAAATACAAGTGTGCGCCTCCAATCAAACCCAGCCAGACAGCCGGCAGACTGGCAACAAGAGTACAAATGGCGAAAGCTGGGAAGGAGCTACACGTCGGGTTTCTGCCTGGAGTACCTATATTTTTTTTCTGCTTCATAAGTCTGTAATAAGTATAAACATCAATATTTATATTAATTATTATGAAATGCCTCGTTGGTCTAGTGGTCGCAAGCGCTACTGCTGAGCATGAGGTCCTGGGTTCGATTCCCAGGTCGGGCAAAGTGCTATTGGGTTTTTCCATCTGGAATTTCTCGGTAGCAACCCGGAGTCTGGATTTGTGCCTGGTTGATGGCAATAGGCTCGCCCCCTATTACATGGGACTTAAACATAACTGGCGAAATGTGGGTGTTCTATAGGTACACCTCTGCCTAACCCTTCGGGGAATACAGGCGTGATGTTACGTTATGTGATGTTATGTAAATATTATATAATGTTTACAGGACACAAAATCCCCATACATTCAAAACTATACATTCACATTCATACCTACATACATAAATATTCTAGTACATTTTATTATCAAATAAGTTTTAATTTAAACAAGAATAATAAATGTAATAATTTAGTTATTTAATACTAAGGACATGTTTCAAAACATACATACATAAATAAACTCACGCCTTCTTCCCATGGGGGTAGGCAGAAACTACAGATAATCCATAATTAATTAAGTATTAATTCTATTTAAAACATTAATTTTATACTTTTTGCTGTGCCCTACAGGGTCCATAATTGTGCCTTAGCTTTAAGCTCATTGTAAGATCTTCAAACATTATGAAATGCAAATAAAGATATGAACACATACTCTTCAGCCGGGGTCAGCATGGGTGCTGCGGGGCTGGGTGTTGCGGGACTGGGTGCTGCGGGACAGAGCTCAGAAGGCCCTGGCGCTGGCTCTGCCTCTGGCGCTGGCCCTGCAGGTGTACTGAAAAAAAAACAATATGAGTTAAGAAGTTGAGAGAACAATTTGATTTCGAAGTTGATCCCGTTAAGTTTTTCAGTTCGATGCTATGTAGCGTAATCAGCCTAGAATGTTCCCACTGCTGGGACACAGGGCTCCTCTCTTTGAGAGGGAAATGTATTAGATTATATACAATTTGAGATAACAAGTTGATAGAACAATTTGATTTTGAAGTTGATCCCGTTAAGTTTTTCAGTTCGATGCTATGTAGTGTAATCAGCCTATAATGTTCTCACTGCTGGGACACAGGGCTCCTCTCTTTGAGAGGGAAATGTATTATATTATATACAATTTGAGTTAAGAAGTTGAGAGAACAATTTGATTTCAAAGTTGATCCCGTTAAGTTAGGTAATCAGTTCGATGGTATGTGTAACTAGCCTATCAAGTTCCCACTGCTGGGACACAGGGCTCCTCTCTTTGAGAGAGAAATGTATTAGATATATACTTTTTATACAGCTACTATACCTCTTTTCAAACAGGTACTTATGTATTTGATATACATTATACACTATACCTCTCTCCAAATAGGCATCGCCCTCGCCCTCGCGAGCGCCTGCGACCTGCTGAGCCTCGCCTGCCACCCTGTCCTTGAATAATATTATCCATTTTGCATTTTTTCTGAAAAATATGGCAAAAATCGAGATTGTTTTTTTTTTTTGAGTAATTATCACAAATCAGAACTCAAAGGTTTCAAGAGAGAAGAATAACCACAATTTATCATGAATAGGTTTCTTTAATCCGTGTCAATGAACTACGCCACGCCGCGTGCTTCGAAAAAAATTGGCTATTGGTTTTTGCAATTAGATTTTGTACTTTGAAATCACAACGAAATGATATAATATTGGTACCAAACTGTTCGTAATTAACCAGGCTACATGGTTATTACACATTAATTTACGTAAAAAGTAGTAATAGATTCGTTTTTATTACGTTTTTCAAGAGCTAAGAATTTTTCAGACAACAATGAAACATATTTCTAATTATAGGAACGATTTTAAAACTCGAAATTCAAATGTAGTATAGATAACTCGAAAGAGCGTTAAATCACGAACAAAATGGTATATAATGTTGATTATAATCATTACTTACCGTTTAATTGTGTATCATAAAATCCGCGACGACGAAATGGCAGATTGACACTTCGCAAACTTATTTTCAACCACAGATAATTTTATTCTTACGTCCGATACACACACATGGCTTTCGAAACAAAAATTCAAAATTTAACCACCTTTCCAAAAAACATGAAACAGAAGGGGTGGGTCCACGCATAAAATTCAAAAAAATAAAAAACAAACGTGCTGTCCGCTGACAGTTTGAAGTGGTGAAATAATTAAGATGGGGGCGTTTCACGGATTTCAAAAATGACTAATTTTTGCATTGGGGCGCGTGAGTGGACGAAAAACCAACATAAATTTGGCTGACTAATTTAACCAGACAATCCTGACATGACTGTCCTTTTCTGAATCCAGAAGTGTACGGAGATAATATTTCTTTTTTTTCTATGTACCACTCAAGTCTTTTTGTCAACATTGAATGGAAAATTTTGCACGCACAAGATATTAAAGAAATTGGCCTCAGTTTAATACTATTATTAGGAGATTTTTTGGCAATGGGCATAACCAGTATGTCTCGCCATTGTTTTGGAATATCCCCCGTATCAAAAATATAATTATATAACCTTAATAAATACAGCCTACTCACAGGAGAAAGATGAAAGAGTAGTGAATATGTTATCCCGTCGTTGCCAGGCGCTGTGTCTTTTCGCTTAAAACAATGAATCATTTATTGCATAGTGAAGCTTTTCTCTAATTCTGCATTATTTGATGTAAAATTGTTATAAGGCTGTCGACACATATAATCGGGAGCAAAACTGCAAAGGAGTTCGAGTTTTTGTTTATTGGAAATATATGACTTTGAGGAAGTAATTCCCTTAGCCCAGCCCATGCGCTTCCACATATCAGAGCTGGATGTTCGTTCATCAATGCAACTACAATATGTTTGCCAATCATTTTTATTCGCCTGTTGTATGGCCGTTTTTGCGGTTTCTGTTTTTCGTTCAAGAACAGTGAGATTGTCGGGTGTAGGATTACTTCTAAATTTTTTTAGGGCCAATCTTCGTTGTGCAACTAAATGGGAAAGTTTAGGCGTCCAGTAAGGCTTAGTTCTAAATCCGTTATTCGGTTTATCGCATCCTTTCATTAAAGGTATGAACTGATCTGCGGCCTTATTCACCTGCTTTATAAAGTTGTCATACATATATTGTACAGTGGCAGTGTCAACAGGTTGCAATAAATAGTTTTCTAAACATTGAGTATACTCTAACCATTGTGCTAACTTAAAATTACGTTTTTTGATATTATAAACAGAGTGTGCATTACTCTTATATTTGTATGAGACCTTAATAAATAAATGATCACTTCCCAAACACTCGTTCATAACATTCCAATTTAATAAATGAGACATGTCGGTAGAAACAAATGTCACATCGGGAGAACTCCGTTGAATAATGTTATTGACAGCACTAATTCTGGTAACACTACCGTCATTAAGAGAAACAAAGCCATTATCTAATGCAGAGTCATATATTTGTAGGCATCTCGCGTCAGACTTACACGATCAGGTAGCATGATGACCATTAAAATCTCCTGCTACAATACATTTATTCGAGAAAAGTGAAAATACTTGTTCCCAATCAGATAGACTTGTACGTACCGATGACGGACAGTATATTAGTACGATATTTTTTATTTTATTACAGTTTAAAAGTTTGATTGAGACTATTTCTATACCTACATTATTTATTTTAACAAAATGTTGTTGTACTTTAATCGACTTGTGAATAATTATAGTTATTCCTCCGTATCCGTCAATCCTATCATTTCTAAAGAACTTGTAGCCACTTATATTTATTTGTGATTCTGGTTGCAACCATGTTTCGGATATTAACGCGATGTGTATTTTATCTTGTAGCAATAGAAGTTCTAATTCATTACGTTTAGGTCGCAAGCTCCGTGCATTCCACTGTCTTATATTGAGTAAAACCATGTTATTAGAGTGGTTTAGAGAGATTATATTGTAGATGCCACCAAAAATATGACAAAGTACTACTTTGTAGAAATTATTTTCGTTATATTTTTGGTGTAAATATTATTGTATTAAGAATTAACAAAAAATAAGTAAGTTATATTCATGTCATTAATTTTACTTTAAAAAACTGAACAATTGTCAAAAAGAAGTGAGCCTTTTTATATTACACGCTATTACTACCTAAGACAACGCGATCCACATTAGTTGGTACATTCAACCTAACGTAATATCACCACCGACGCGAGGTTGACTGTACATACAGAAAAAATTGTTTCGAAAAATATCTTATAAAATATGAAGATATCTTATTTACTCTGCAAGATATCAATTTTCTTTTTAAGAGCAGATGCAGAGTACTCTTCTGCGAACTGGCGATTTTTTAAAATACAAAATCTCTTAATACAAATGTGAAACACACTATTAAATAAATAACTAATTTTATTATTTTTAAGTTCTGGACATTTATCGAGAAACTCAAAAAAAAAATAGTTTTTAAACAAAACTTCAATTGTCCCTTTTATTTTATTTTTATAGGCCTCTGTCTCCAAAAAAAGCATTTATCATTGTAGCACCACTTTCAATACAATTAATAAGATTTTGAGAGGCGTATTTAAGGGACTTTTTTACATCACTATATTCTTTAAACTCAATAAAATTATGAGATCTCTCTTGTGTCACTGACACAAAAATATTTTTACAAATTTCACATTTGTTGCGATTATTTTTTATTATAAACCCACAGACATAAGCACATGCTGGAATTTCGCCACTGCTTTCTTGCAAGCTACATTCAAATGTGTAATTAATACTTTCTTCCAACTCATTGGTTAAAATTGTTTCATAATCAGTGTGTATATTTGTGGTCGGGGACAATAAAGTTTTAAAATTTCTCAATATTACGTCATTTTCGTCATCTTCACAATTTCCACTCCCAATAAAAGATAAGTTGCTGAGGACAGCCGTTTTAAGACCAGCGACAAACTGTCCAGCAGTGGGATTTCAATTGCAGCCACAATTGGCCCGAATGCAACCGAAAAGATTTTCTAATGGGTCCTGCTGGAGCCTCCTTGTTTCCAAACTTTTTATTGACGTATGTTTATTACTAAGATTTCTCCAGATTCGTTCTATTCCATTAATGGACCAAATCCATCCTTCTTGGGATGGAGGGGGTCGTCTGCATTCCAAAAATATTAGTTCCTTCAAAAATTTCTTCATGAAAGTGAAATGTGTGAGATGCGGTGAATTGTTTTTCATATTTAGTAGAAGATAGTTTCCCCCTTCTTAAGTCTGGTGTGCATGAGTTGACACTATCGAACAGCTTATCCATATTCGAATGGACATTGGCTGTACTGACAGCTTCTGAAGACAGGTAACCTGTAAACATAACACATAATTTATGATCTTACTAATAGGATTTAAAGTATGTTACAAGTCAACCCAAAAAAATGATCACTTAAGACACATAGAACAATATTTGTTGGGAGAGGTCTATTTCCAACAGCGACATCCTAGATTCTTTTTTCACTTAATAATTATTTTAATATGGGGACAAGTGTTACAAGATTATAATTATTTTATATTATAAGTTTATTTACCTTGTGAAATTTTTGCATACATCCCTGCAGCAACTGAATGGCTTAACACCTGTGCAGCTAGCTCTACCTTCATCTTCTGCTTCGTATTTGGTTTTAAATGTTCTTGTTTTAAACAAGGTGCAAATACGAAGTTGCGGTTGCTGTTATCGGCCTCGTAAAATTCTGTTATATGACTCCATTTAGCAACACCTGTAAATAAAAGGAGTTTTAATTTCCAGTAAATTGAAAATATGTATAACAGTATGATTGTTTTAAAATAAAATATCTTACCATATCCAAATTGATCATTTGATGTTATATTTGTAGGAAATTTAATATCATACTTTAAAAACATATTTCTAAAGCATTTGAGCAAATGTGGAGTATCAAAAATAGTAACTACTTCTCTCTTGATTACTACTGTACTGTGTAGTACTTCTTTCTTGATTATATAACAGAATATATGGCTGCTCTACAGATGCTCCCAAGATACTTAAAGCTCTCTTATTCACTCCATTCATATCACACACTGAAGCTGATATATTGATTCCAGCGTCAAAACAATGTTGCAGAATCTGAAATGATTAACATAAGTCAATATGGTACAAAAATAACTACATATCTTGACAAAATGGCAAATAAAAGACCATAATCCTCACCTCCTTTATAAGAACTGACAGCCTATCTGCAGTCACAGATCCACTAGAGAAATAGTAAGTAATTGGTTGCTTCAGCTTTTTCCGAATTCCACCAATCATAAAGAAAAGGGCATGTGTTGCCATTTGTGGTGACCTGCCCTGCAATGCATGGTCTTGATACCCCTCAATCAAGTCTTCCTTCTTGTTATAAAACAAATTGTTTTTTATTGACATCTCGTCAAACATCAGGATATATTGGTTTTCTGATAGATTCTGTTCCTTTATCGTTTTTTTCAAAACATTAAAAATTTGGTCATTAATACCGACACTCATGTGGAACTTGTTTAGTAACAATTTTAGTGAACTAGGTGTTGGCAGGCAAATCACCCTTCTTAATAATTTGTAGCACCTAGGTGACCTTTTATACTTATTGCTATAACTTTCGAGTCCATATCCCATCTTCGACCTTTAGGTCTTTTCTTAAAGTTTTGCAATTCCCCTTGCAGAATTATTGCAAAAGATGGGGATATTTTACATTTTAATATTTCATGTATTGAGTCATAGTCAATACTTTAAGAAATGATTCATTCTTCAGATGTTTTACTGATTTTTGAAGCCGGTTTATTTTTCTCATGTGATTTTTCATTTTCATCAACATAAGTTTATCTTTTTTGGTAGTTACCAATGAATTTGTAGCAGCAATATGGTTGACATTCTCAGTAATTTGCGGAATATCACTTGCCTTGTGTAGATTTATGTTATAATTCTGACTCTCACACAAAGGTTGTATAATTCTAGATGGACCCGCAACAGGCTCAAATACATTCAGCTCAGCTATTGTTTTATGAATATTCTCACATAGTGGTTGTATGGTTACTGATGGGCCCGCAATAGGCTGAATCACATTCATTTGGTCCAAATTAGGGTCAGCTAATGTGACCTGAAAATTGGAGATTATCAAATCATTATTTATGTAATGTACAGCATTGGTTCACAAAGAACGATTTTTTTTCCAAAAAAACCTTAATTATAATTATTATTTATTAATTATTGTTGTTTTAACAAAACAATGAGTCATTAAGCTGCATCTTTGAAAGTTACCACCATCTGTTACCACCATTGACATTTAACTAGATAATCTTTTTACATTAGCATGAGAAACACAACACAAAAGAAAGATTAACTAACCTTATCACATTCCTCATCTGGTGCTGCAGATTTGACTAGCCTCTTTCCAGAATTATCAATAAATGATGATCTCTTAAAATGCTTAGTGCATAACATAAGATGCCTAGAATGAAACTTGTTTTGAAATTCTGGTGACGACCAAGAGTCATGAGGAAAACAGTATTTCGCCCATAATTCACACCTGAAAAAATACAATTAGATAGATGTGCATTTATTTATAAATTTTGTGATAAGAGTGTTATGCTCTATGATTTCTAAGTAAATTAAATCAAACTATTTATTTGATTATTTGACATTTTCATAACAATCTAGTTATTTATTCCTTCATAAGTACATTAAGTTAAGTTAGAAGACATTGTTTAAAGTGAACGAATGGAGCCTCTTTGAGCCACGAGTGATTCCTATGTGTACCAGTGCACCTTTGCTTACCCCTTCGGGATTAAAATAGACATAATAATATGTTATGATTTATAGCTTGTGCCGTTCTGCAATGTTTCTCTGTTTGTACTATTTGCATATATTTTTTATCGCTGAATGTGTACCTTGGGTTTTTACAATAATGACTTACATGGCTAGTG
Organism: Griposia aprilina; assembly: GCA_916610205.1. Taxonomy (NCBI): domain Eukaryota; kingdom Metazoa; phylum Arthropoda; class Insecta; order Lepidoptera; family Noctuidae; genus Griposia; species Griposia aprilina. The sequence goes on along the minus strand of OU744294.1, from coordinate 996,552 downwards.
ATAGAACAAGTAGAGGACCGACATGGACATGGTCGGCAATTTAAAATAGTACCTAGGTGAGAATAAAGACAAATAATGAAGAATTAATGTAAATAAGATAAGCTGGTAGCCAAGGCGACCCATAATGATTTTTCAATACCTATTTTTGTGTACTCAAATTCTGTGGTAATTAATTGTGGGGTACTTAGAAATTTTTAAATAGTTTTTATAATAATTCTAGCATGCGTACCTTAAGCTATTTGTTCTCTCAGGTTTAGGAAAACGATGCAAGGTGATGTTAGGATCCTGAGCAGGGGAACATCCACACTTGTAGCATTTCCTTTCGTTTTCTTTCATGGTGAAAGAAAAAATTGAGTGTTTATCTCTATAGTCACAATACACAGCACTTGTTTTGGAGTCTCTATCTCACGGTAAACACTATAACGGAGGAACGGAATGCTCAACTCAACGTTAGTAATGTAAGAATTAAATTTATATGAAAATACAAACTTAATTCACAACACAAATAAGCAAAAACAACCGCAAGCGCAAGCTACCCGTCATTTGTAATTTTGCTTCTTTGTGGCTGTGTTGCTATTGTCATAACTTGCCTTCGTAATATAGTATTCAGTTTTTTACATTTTCTATACACCAAACCCGCCGACATTGAGTCGTCGATTTAGTCGTCGATACGCGCGGGTATAAGTCGCCGACATGATTCTTTTGAAATAAAGCCGCCGACATCAAGCCGCTGGGGCTGTGTCGGCAGGACGGCGGGTTTGGTGTGTAGACTGCTCACAATCGCTCCGAAGCAAATGCCATTTGCCTAGGCCCTCTGCACTACTTGCTTATGTAAAAGCAAGCAGTATCCAATTTCTTTTTCAGGGTGTTATTAAAACGTTCTTGACAATTGAGCATAAGCTTAATTGTCAAGAAAGTTTTTATACTGTTTCTGTTATACATAATATTTATATTATTACAACTTCAAATCTTGGCTATTCAAGTTATTTACCTAAATATATTATGATACACTTGGGGCTTGTGTCTAAATAATACCAGCCGCACGGGTCGATCTTCAATGCTTGCTGGGGTCGGTCCGTGGATGGGTGATCGTCGTCGTCGTGGGAGATCCCTCAGAGAGCACGTTAAGTCGTTGGTCCCGGCTATCATTTGCAAACCTTTGACAGTCATTACGGGTAGTCAGAAGCCCGAAATCTGACAATCAGCCTTACCAAGGGGTATCGTGTTACCTAGTAACTGGGTTGTGGAGGACAGATAGGCAGTCGCTCCATGTAAAATACTGGTATCCAGCTGCATTCGGTGTGACTGGAAGCCAACCCCAACATAGTTGAAAAAAGGCGGGCAGATGAGATGATAATGATGCAAAATCAAAGTCAAATGTATTGAAATGAAATTTATTTATTTGCGAGAATATAGGTACTTACCAACATACAACAATTACTATTCAATATACTTATAATAACATGGTACAAAATTATTTATTAATGTGATTTTTGGCGATACAACAGGGTCTTAAAAATATTTCACTAATAGTTTTTTAAGTAAACAATTTCTGGTAACTTTTGCCAAACAAAGGTTGTAGGTACTTGCAAGTATTTCCTGAGATGGTTAGCCTCTTTCAACCTCTTGAAGGTAATCCGGGTTATGATGAGAAAGGTAAGCAACAAAGTTAAATTTTAATTAATTAAATTACTGTCATTATTAAGATGGTATCTCCATTGCATTTGAGTATACAGCTACTTCAGTTTTAATCTATTATGTCCACATTTATTATTTCCCATTTTCCGAATAACATACACCACAGTGTACATTTTTTTATTGTAAAGTTGTCTTTCTTGTGAAGGACTTTAGTAGTTTAGAAATTACTATTGTTCATGTCAAAATACTGACACATTAAGGCGAAAGCCTCAGGCTAAGCCGCGAAAAACATTTTTTTTTACGTTTTTACAATTTGCACGTTGTATGTTGATCTAAATGTGATTCGCGGCCGTAACAAATATGTATTTATACAATTATAATCATAAAAAGCATCAATACCAGTTCATGAAATCATGACATTTGAAGCCAATTCTAACTTAAGGAGTGGTATAGAAAGAAGAAGAAAAGAAAAAAAAAACAGGTTTATTTGTCACAGAAACACGTGCATACAATGTAAAATAAAAACAAACAAAATAGACAAATTGATAGATAAAGCTGATTCTAATTAATAAAATTCTGTAATACCATATTTGTTAGGATCGCGAACTATATTTTAATCAACATACAACCTGACACTTACCTGCAAATTGAAAAACACATAAGATTTTTTTTAATTTCGCGGGCTACCTTGCGAATCCCCCTTAAGATAATTATTATTGCTATCTTCTTACTTCGTGACGTCACGTGCTATACCTACTTCAAAAGAATAATTACTACTACTAGCACTCATTTTAAACACCTAGTTTTGAGATCTTGCGTTATCCTTATTTATAAGTAGGTACACAACCTACCAACAGTGAAAGGACAAACTACTTTGGGTCCATAGTTTTCAATTTTCCTCAAGTATAAAAGTTAACTCCAGGAGGATAAAATTTAAGTTTAATGTAGACGTGAATATATTGAAATTCTTATGATAAAACTTGTACAATCATGTTAAGAACTTGTTAATTAAGTACATTGTTACGTTAAGAACAAAGAGCAATGCTCCTCCACGGACCAGATTTTATGGTTTCATGGGTAGATTAAACCGCTAAAATTGTTGAAATTTGTCAAAAATTTGAAAGTTTGTACCTAGACTTTTTTAAGGCCAACTTGGTACCTGGAAGAGACCATAGTTTACTTATCATGTCGGCAAATTTAATAGGTTATGAAAAGGAAAATCGAATTAAGCTACCTTAATTTTTACCGTTCTTTTTTATCACCAGGCAGTACCTACGTGCTTTTTTATCACCAGGCAGTACCTACGTGCATTTTGCTCCTAATTGTTTGATAAGAATAATGATGAAATGAGGTTAAAAAAAATCCCTGCTGACTAACAACAAACAACAATGAACAAAACAATGAATGAACAATGTGTGAACAGAGAACAAAATAGTGTCCTTTGACATTCAAACGTCATTTTACTCGTAAAAACTTGTAAACAAATGCAGTGATAGTGTCATATTTATCATAAACATACTGATCAGAAGGTATTATGTAATTTACGTTATCAGATTTATGTCTGTCGATCTTTTGATCTTACAATATCTTATCAAGATTTTGAGATAAAATCAATTGAATCACTGTGGCTAGCTGGAAAGGTGTGCAAACCGAGAGCACAGAAATTGTAAGAGTGGGTGAAACAGAAAAAGAGTCTAATGAGTTTTTTATGCTTTAATTTCCAATGAAACATGTATTATTTTATTTTTTTACAATACAAAAAACAAAAAGAAATATGACTGTACGCACTTCGCGGCAGTCTTTCAATGTCTATTTCTGCTTATGAGAGCTGCTCTAACAGAAGCGTCTCGTCCACTGTCCTTGAAGGGGCGAATTAATCACGTTCACATATAGCTTTGTTAGGGCATCAACAAAACCCTTAGAAATATACCTTCTGAGTACTGAGTGGTTACAGATTGTAATAATTATGATGATAATAATTATAATTGTTTACCTTCCTAAACATGATAAATTTACGATCCAACTAACCGTTGTAACAAATCATTGAATACATTTCATAAATATAATTCGAATACATGAATTAAAGTTAGATATTTATTTCGGGATTTTACGTGAAAATCCCGAAAATTTGGTAATTGCAAGTTTAGTTAAAAATAGCCTCTACACATCTTAAATAAAGCTTATTTTCAACTTACTGAAGATATTTCCCGTATCCCGGGAAAAAATATATAGTCGTAAGGAAGTCTTCACTTTCTGTCTCTGTTCTCCGAAGTTTAGGCAAATATAGTCAGCCTATTCCGATCACCGATTATAATAAACTACGATCGAACTTTAAGGTAAACAAAATTTAATTGTAATTATTAACGGTAAATCCGAAATATCTACATTTGTAATGTAATAATATGAGTCTAAACAACAACCAAAAAGTAAAACCGTAGAAAATAAAAAAGCCCTAAACAAAAATCTCGGAATGAAGGACTTCGTTAAGTCAATTAGTAATTAGAATGTGAAAGTTGGCAATAAGCACATTGAGCCAGGTCCATTTCTCGAATGACCGGCAGCAATAGGAAAGGATGTTATTGTTGATGCTATTGTTGTGGTTACAAAAAAGCATGAAGCACAACGTAGTATTACAGCGCTGCAATAGTTTGCAGCAAAATTGAGCTGAGATGAAGTCGATTTTTTCGGAAAACATTATTTTCGGTTTTTTTACCAGTCTTAATTATATTTCCTATCTCATTTATAGTCAGCTTATAAGATTGTAATCTAACACAAACAAAAGCCCCAGGAACTTTAATTGGTCTTAGCAGCAGTCGAGTAAACCCGTCTCACTCAGCGCTTTACAAAACAAATCTCAAAGAGACTGCACAGAAAACTGCATTCAAAGGACAAGGTATATTAATATTCCTAACTATCACACGGATGTAGCCTAAGAGGGCTAAAGGACGAAACTCAAGATTTTCGAGACTATTTTCCTCAAGAATTAGATGGAAGGTTGATTAAGGAAAACACAAATGGCGACAAATATCTTGAGATAAGCAAATAAGTTTGGTTAGTACGTGACTGGGGTTCGGAAATGTCGCTCATTTGTTTTTTTTTACGATGTTGTTATACATAATCGTTACGTGAAGATTGTGTGTGAATGAATTAGAATATTAGGGTAGGTTAAAAACACGCAATGATTAAATAATTCGATTATGTTGTCAAGGATTAATTTTGTGCACTTTTGTTACTTTTCTATCTATGTTTGAAAATTGCTATTAAGCACCTATGTAGGTACTGTGTATTATGACTGATGAGTGATAACACAACGACAGCGTCACTTTCAAACTAAAAAATAATCATTATAATAAAAAACTACGAAGGCGCGGCGAGGAACAGGACGGCCACCAGCGGGCTTGGAACCTTGAGGGCAACAGGCCGAGAAAGGGGTCCCCGCTACCGGAAGAAATGTGTCGCACATGCGATGGACCCAGTCCATAGACAAAAATGTGATGCGCGCATATTGGGGCTACAACGGGCGGAATTAACCTTACAGCATACCGAGGTCGGATGTTCTCTCTGTTTCAGGTGCTTGAACCAGCCATCAACGTCTCGGCTCAGCGATTGTCGGATCAGATGCACGTCATTCAACACATTCATAGATTTGATGACGCTAAACTTGATTAGCTGCGCTCTGAAATGCAGTGTAGCTCTGTTAGAAACCCTCCCCCTTCGCAGAATTTCGTGCATCCATCTGCCGAGGTTCCTCTGCAGGCAAACCAGTATGATGGGGAGGAGGACGCTAGGGCTATACCTACAGATAACCATTGCAATGAGGAATTAAGGGGCATTCTAGAGGATGCGATCCGTGAGTACCGGTTCACATCACCTGACCTTAGAACACAGCTACCACGTTTACCCATGAATAAAAAAAAACAGAGCACTGGTGTGTGCCCTGGATGCGCTGTTACCAATTTTTATTGAGAGCAGCGCAAGCCTTTGCGATACACACTCAATCTTGTATTGCACGGCTGTTGTGGCATGTTGTTATAGGTCGTGTCAAATTTTCAAACACTGACCGAGCTGCACGGCTGAAACCCGCCGCACCAGCCTTTATTTTTTTTTTTATTTTTTTGTTTGGGAAGTCATCAAATGTCCTATCCCGCTCTAGGCGGAGCGGAAGGGCATGTCAGACTCTTACTGACTAAAACCCACCCGTGTTCCTTCAGTTGCGTGTGCGCCAGGGCCCCGGTAACTCTTTCGAACAATCCGCGACCCCGGCAGGCATCGGCCCTATCGGACCCCGTCAATGGTGCTGACATCTCTTTGAGGCGCGCGTAGAACACGACGTGCCGTCGACCCGGACCTAGTGCTTACCGGACGGCGAACTGCCCATTGCTCGCCGTCCGCAAGCCCGCGCCTACGGTGGCCGGGAGTCGGCTATCAACTCCCGACGCCTAGGGTGCCTCATCCTGCGGCGACTAGGGGCGTGAGGGCGCAACGGTTGCTTCACCCGCACGCGCTCCGCCTCCTCCTTCGCTAGAATTACTGCTTCGCAGAAGGAGGTGACGGCTTCCCATTCCCTCTCGCTCCGTACCATGGCCTGGACCAGGGCCAGACGCAAAAGATCGCCGCCGCCGATCGCCGCCACGTTGACACAGCGGTGCTCCGCCTAAGCCGGGCAGACCTCCACCGTATGCTCCACCGTATCCTCCGGTCGATCCGCACAATGACAACACCCGGGCGTTTCCTCCCGCCTTATCCGAAGCAGGAACCTCCCGAAACAGCCATGTCCGGTGAGGACTTGCGTCAGGCGGAAGGTGAGGATGCCGTGGCGCCTCTCAAGCCACTCCTCAAAGACGGGACTTTTTTTTTTTTGGGTGGGAAATCATCAAATGACCTCTCCCGCTCTGGGCGGAGCGGAAGAGCGTGTCAGACTCTTACTGACTAAAACCCACCCGTGTTCCTTAATTTGCCTGTGCGCCAGGGCCACGGTAACTCTTTCGAACAATCCGCAACCCCGGCAGGCATTGGCCCTATCGGACCCCGTCAATGATGCTGACATCTCTTTGAGGCGCGCGTGGAACACGACGCGCCGTCGACCCGGGCCTGGTCCTTACCGGACGGCGAACTGCCCATCGCTCGCCGTCCGCAAGCCCGCGCCTACGGTGGCCGGGAGTCGGCAATCGACTCCCGACGCCCAGGGTTTCTCACCTTGCGGCGACTAGGGGCGTGAGGGCGCAACGATTGCCTCACCCTACCGCGCTCCGCCTCCTCCTTCGCGAGCATTACTGCTTCGCAAAAGGAGGTGACGGCTTCCCATTCCCTCTCGCTCCGTACCATGGCCTGGACCCGGGCCGGTCGCGAGAGATTGCCGCCGCCGATTGCCACCACGAGGACACGGCGGTGCGCCGCCCAAGCCGGGCAGACCTCCACCGTATGCTCCAGCGTGTCCTCCGGTCGATCCACACAATGATAACACCCGGGCGTTTCCTCCGGCCTTATCCGAAACAGGAACCTCCCGAAACAGCCTTGTCCGGTGAGGACCTACGTCAGGCGGAAGGTGAGGACGCCGTGGCGCCTCTCAAGCCACTCCTCAAAGAGGGGACTTACCGCCGCAATTGTCGCGTGCCCAGCGCTGGGTTGCGCAATCGCACTCTCCATGCCGCCATGAGATCCCGCCGGAGCTCTGTCCGCTGTACCGCGATATCTCGCGGCAGCGGAGTTACTCCCCGGCGTTTCGTCTCCTCGCGCCACTCTCAAATATGCGCGAGGACTTTTGCCTCCAGATCCCATGGCGGCAATCCGGCAAGGAGGCTTGCCGCCTCGCAGGAGACCGTGCGGTATCCCCGGACCAGCCGGATGGCCATGACCCTCTGGGACGCATTCAACCGGCGGGCCGGTCGGCGCCTTAATGAACGCGCCCACACCGGTGCCCCGTAAAAGGCCATGGACCGCACGACCCCCGCGTAGAGCCTCCGGCAGGAGGCGTTTGGACCACCTAGATTGGGCAGGAGCCGCTTCAATGCAGCCCCGGCCCGGTCCAGTCTGGGAGCCAAACGTCGGAAGTGTTCAACGAAGTTCCACCGGCTGTCGAGGTCGAATCCCAGGTACTTCATCGTCGACTCGACGCCGATGTGAACCCCCCCTGCTGTTATTTGGGAACCCTACAGTGGCGCGTTCCGAGGACCATGAAAACACATGGCCTTGGACTTGTGCAGGGCCACCTCGAGTCCCAATTGCCGGATCCTCTCAACGACTGTCGCAACCCCGCGTGTCATTAAGTCGGCCGCCGCCTGGTGCGACCTCCCCTGCGCCAGGACTAGCGTATCGTCAGCGTAACAAACGACGCTGACGCCGCTAGGGAGGTCGGCGCGCAGCACCCAGTCGTACCCGATGTCCCACAGATGCGGTCCCAGGACCGATCCCTGTGGAACACCGCACGACATCTCTTGCCGGTTCCATTCTCCTTGGTGACCAGGGTAGATGACGGCCCTGTCCGTCAGATAGGCCTCGACTATACGGCAGAGGTAGGTCGGCATCCGGTGATACCGGAGTGCCTCCCTGATGCAACTCCAGGGCAGGGTATTAAAGGCATTGGCGATGTCTAGAGACACCGCCAAGACGACCCGACCCCGGGCCACTGCATCTCTCGTCGTGAGGGCTCGTACGCGCATGATGGCGTCCACCGTAGAGCGCCCCCTGCGGAAACCAAACTGGTTCTCCGCCAAATTCGGCCCCACCCGCACCAGCCGCCCGACGAGGCGGTCTGCAATGACTCTTTCAAAGAGCTTGCCCACCTCGTCGAGCAGCACGATGGGCCGGTAAGCGGACGGAGTGTCCGCAGGGCGCCCCATCTTCTTAATGAGGACAAGACGGGCTTTACCGCCGTAATTGTGGCGTGTGAGTGGCCGCACCAGCCTGGCCAGGCAAGATTGAGCGTCGTAATAATGAGACCAGTACTCATCGGAAAGCTCATCTGCTTTAGGGAGGGCAATACACGCCCAAGGGTGATGTGCTTTGTGACGCGGGCGGTCTCGAAAACTAGTATTAGTCCTCGACAATATGTATCCGGTGTCACAGAGCGCATCGACGTCCTGAAGCAGAAAGTTCATGCATTTGCAACCCGTATCCGTCAGTATAGACGAAGAGTGGATCCAGTACACTCAAAACCGCATGTTCGAGAGCGATGAAAGGTGGGTATACAGAACTTGGGAGCGACTCATTTCCATTCACACACACAATCTACAGTCTACAAATTAGGCCTGAAACGTTCTCACATTCAAAATATAAAAATAATAATCTATGTAAAAGATAAATAGAATAATAAAAATAAAGCCTATTTAAACCAAATGATACGATTGCCATTACAACTGTAACAAATCTGAATTAATATCCTGTCTACAAAAGCCATTAGTTCGAGTTGAAATTCGAATTTTAGGTATATAATGTCAAATAATCAGTGAATAGACATTTATATAGTGATGCCGTTAATGAGGTACCAGGGACACCATATGGCTTCCTGCACGTGCGTGCAGAAGGCAATATTGCCAAACTACCTGGTCTTCAACATAGTCAATCATAGTTAATCTTATAAAATGCTTTTTTGAAAAGGATACGTTTGATCTGGGTTTTCCATCGCTAAGTTCTGTAACCGACTTTGGCAACTTGTTATAAAAGCGGATAGGTACTGTTTATACAGAATGACTTGCTTGTTTTAGTTAATTTGTGTATCACAATTTTATTTTTACTACGTGTATTTATATTATTGGGACTCGCTTCTTATTTTGAAAACTCCTAAGTTTTTGGGAACATATAAAATACTTTCTAAGATATTTATATCTTAGAAAGTATTTTGTATTTCTTTAGGGAAGGCAAAGTTGGTATATCAATCTATTTGAATTTGTTTCTAAGAGACTCGCGAGGACCCATTTTATGGATCGCGTGGGTTGCCCTCTTTTGTAAAATGAAAATTTAATCTACGTCAGCTGCCGATCCCCACAGCAGAACGCCATAAGACATAATACTGTGTAAATAAGCAAAGTATACTAACCTAGCAGTGCCTATATCAGTCAACTGCCTTATTTTTCTTACTGCATATTATGCAGCTAAACCTAATCTACCTGAAAGAGCTCTAATGTGGACGCCCTATTGCAATTTCGAATCTAAAGTAATTCCTAGGAATACAGTTTCCGGAATAGCATCTACTTTCTTGCCATCAAGTATTAAATTTAGACCCACTTGGGGTAAATAGTATTTATAGGTTCTAGTAGCAGTTATAAGCCATAAACTGCTTACGTGGTTACAACTTCCTCAACTCACAGACACCCAATAAAGAAATATTGGTGTTGTGCAGGGAATTTATTTATATTCGCTTTATATTATTGAGTATATTCATTCAGCTGAAAATGACGTTGCAGACGACGTAGAGTTAAGATAAACTTACTTATCTTGACATGGAATAGGTTCTGAGATTACGTTTTTCAATAAGTATATAAACATCTCTGACACTCCAAGTTTAGACCTTCTTGCAAGTAGTCTAAATTATTTGGAATATATTTCAAGGCATCAGAATTCAGTTGTTTATGCCATAAACGCTTTTACAATTAATTGGTCTGCTTATTGTTTTGTATGGTGTTACACCAATTCTTCAATCCATCCCATAAATTGAATTTAAAAAATATCTCACAAAGCTGATGTTCCTACCTCTTATAGGTACCTGTTACCTTCATTGTCAAACCAACCATCATACCTCTCAGAAAGCAGAACACTTGTTCTTCATCCAAGTAAATAATTAGTTCCCTCTCACACCAACAGTCCCTAAATACATTGGCAAACTGCCGGTTATCGCTGGGGCCAGCTTATTATTCGGGCATCTTTATTTTTGAAGAGCATTTAGCATCCCTTCTCCATACATTTCATGATGACATCGCTTCTGGAAACTCTTTTAAACAAAATTTTTACTATCTGAAGCCATGGTCTTACTTCTTCTAAGAAGACATTTTGGTATTAATTGTGCATACTTACCAAAACATAGAAAAAAGTGCTTTCCAGTATGTTACTTTAAATACTTATCGTTTTTCTCTGGCCATTAAATGCTTGGACGTTTGTTTGTCGAAGTTGACTCCAAACGATTTCCCGGAGGAATATTTCGTTTGGAAAGGCTTTTGCTACCACAGTGACATATATATATATATTTTATTAGATTACTAAATATAAAAAAAACAGGTTTGTGTGGTAATTAATAATATGCATTACTCCCCTTAGTAATGGGGTGTACCTCACGAAGTATACATTACAATTCAGAATATTGCTATTTTTCTAAGCGAAATTTCAATCCAAAATCCTTGATCCTATTAAAATATCTAGGTTTCCTACAGCTTAGGTTTTTCTTCAACATTTTAATAATAAACCAGATAATTTCCCCGCTAAGGTATCAAACTTGTTCATACCTTGATTTAGCAAATAACTTCCGCCAACAGATTTATAAAATACTAGCGGACCCGGCAGACGTCGTCCTTCCCGGAAAAGCAACGCCGCATTAAATATGATTATTGTAAATATATTGTAAATAAAATTATTTATTAAAACTACGGGTAACTCATAATTTTCTATTCTTTCTAGCTAGGAAACAAAAAGTACCGCTTAAAATTATGTAATGTTGTCAATTGTACAGCAAATCAAAGGTGACATACCGACAGCATGCCACCTACCGGATCCAATTGTGTTTTCAAACCATCAGGAACATTAAAATATACATCCAAATTTCATCCAAATCGGTCCAGCTGTATAGGAGGAGTTTGGTGACACACACGTAAAGAAGAATTATACTGTATATTAAAATAATTATTAGTCAGCGTAAAAAAAAGAAAGTCCTAGGTTCTGTGGTGTTTTCTCAAAAGTTAAACAGTTGGATTTAAAACACGTTAGCGTTATGGAGAATTTTAGATACTATTCGGACTAGGCTATCATATAATTATGATAGAACTTCACTTACAGGCAAGTTCGTTTAATTACTAATTAGTCGTGATACACGATATATTTATGTGGTAGATAGTTGGCTCACTTTGTCGCTTTGATATTTAAAACGCCTGATATTTTAAACGCCTGTTATAGCTGAGATTATGTATAGTAAACTGTTTAATCCTATATTTTTAACCGACTTCTCAAAAAGGAGGAGGTTCTCAATTCGTCTGTATGTTTTTTTTTTTTTTATGTTTGTTAGCTCATAACCTTTTTCTGGGTGAACCGATTTGGATGATTCTTTTTTTATTTGATAGGTGGTGCTTCACATGTGGTCCTATTTAAATTTGATCAAGGTCTGACCAGTAGTTTTTGAGTTATCCTTAATACTGCAGATTTTTTCCACTTAGTTTATATGGATGTGTTAATAATTTCCTGTCACTGTTATTTACACACCAAGTAGTGGTATACGAATTTATGTGGGGTAGGTACCGCAACTAAAAAGTGTAAAATAAAAACTTTTTTACAAAAAAAACACTAAAAGTCGTGAAAAATAACTTTAATTTCGGAAGTCGGTGGCCAAACACGAAAATACAAAACCAAAGGCTCCGACTTCCGAAATTAAAGTTATTTTTCACGTCTTTTAGTGTTTTTTTTGGAAGTCGGTTGTTTTTTTGTAAAAAAGTTTTTATGTCAGTACACATTCGTTTCCAAAGATTTTCAAAACGATTTCTTATGAAGGCTTCTCTTAAGACCATTTATTTATTTATTTAAGGAAAAACAAACAGTAGCACAATAAAAACAGTCAAAATATCTTAAATATACTATTTTAAACAATTATGCTACCCACTACGTTCGTAATAGTTAGGTGAAGTTTATTGAAGGGAAGTTCATGAGATAGAATGTATGTCAATAAAAGAGATGATCCTAATGGTATAATCTTATTAAATCATAAAAATAAGGTACTTAAAAATCTTAAATTCAAATAGCATATCCTCGTCCATTTACACGTTATATAAAACTAGAATGATAAACAAGCATGATAAGGGAAACCCATAAAGTAGCCACTTGCACTATAAAACTACATATTTCATGACTCACTTCAGGTGCAAACATTTCAAGTGATTGTTTTTACAATGCAAGTTATTCTAGTTATGTGGGTAATGAAATTAAATCACTAACAATAATTATAAATATATAATACGTGTGATAAATAAAGATATATGCGATGTCCATAATTTCTAATGTTAGACTCTCGCAAACAGGCGCGACGCGACTCTTGTGAAATAATTTCTATGAAAACTTCATGGAAATTGTTCTACCGGAGTTGCGTCGCGCACATGTATAAAGACTTCATCGCTTTATAAAACAAAAAATAACGATGATTGCTCATATCGCAAAATTACATTTTCTATCTTTGATATCAGATAATCATTAATGATAATCAGATCCGATTTTAAGTCCGGTTAATTTTAGCCAAAGATTTAAAAATAACAAAAAAAAAATGCTACACAAAGTCATTTTGATAAAATAATATCAGTTATTATTAAGTCGGCGAGTCTAGGATATTAATGATAAATGATTTTATTTCTGTAAGTAGGTTTGTACCAACACTTTTACACGTCAATCATTTTTTTTAAACTAGATGTGGTCGGCGTTTCATATCTGACTACTCTGAGAAGAAAGGCCGAAACAAACTCAGAGGTCACACTCTCGTTTAAAGTCCAGACATAATCTTGGTCAGATCATGTGACCACCATGTAGCTATTGGTATCTGAAATGGTTTTTTGAGGAAATAATCACACAGATTGAGTGGATCTGTCCAGTCAGTGCACGCATTTGTCAGTAATCGTGCAGCTCAACTCAGGAAGTCAGGACTTAAGGATTTTAACAATTCGACGAACGATACCAAAGAAAGGACATTCGGTAGGCCGCATGACTACCATGATCATGATTAAAATTAACTAAGAAAAAAAAAAACAATGTCCTCACATTCACAATAATTAAAATAATATAATACTTTACAACTAAATACTCATGTCATTGTATATACTGTGGTATTTCGTTTCATCGAAACCACGTCTTTAATTTATTTATTATATTATATATTGAAAGGGGCTGTTCGTGTACGAACAATTACAGAACACTCATACACTATCTGAAAAATAAACCTTTAGTTGTTTAATACATCCAAATCTCCGTTTCATGCCCATCCTTTTGTAATCAATATTATATTATATATTAAAAATGAATCCCTATTACCCTTGGTCACGCCATCACGCGTGAACAGCTGGACCGATTTCACAATTTTTTCTTTTGTTGTGTTCGTTATTGTCAGGAGAAGGATCTTATGAAATAAAAAAATAAGGAAGTCGATCGGAACGTTACAAAATTTAAGAAAACTTAACGCCAATAATAATTTTACATAACTGTCAGTTGTTTGAAATAACTGTCAGCGATTGACAGAATACGCGCTGCAAATATCGTTTAACACAGATGGATCGGTTGATAAATGAGTCGTTAGTTTTAGTTTTAGTCAATAGTCAAAACTAAAACCAAACGACATATGAAATTCATAGTTAAGACAGGACAACGTCTGTCGGGTCAGCTTGTCTTAAAATATTTTTATAAACTGTTTTTTTTTTATAAATTGTCGATTGTCAGTTTTGTTTTTCTATGTAGCTAACTTGTTAAAGCCAGTGTTAATAAGGTCAGGTTGTCTCTCAAAAACCACCTTATTAATGCTGGCTATTTAGTAAACATGCCATTTATAAAGTAATCAATTTATTTTTCAAAATATGAATGTCATTCTAGATATAAATACAGGCCTCCGTGCCAAAATAAACAGTCTCAACCAGAGTTTCAAATAGTATCTACCTCAACTACTGCAGTTTTATTTACATCCCGGTGAGCACCGGCGACCAGCTCATAACGTCTTCCCCTTTCTGCCGGCGTAGGGCGCTGTAAAGCGTTACTACAAAAAGCCAACGAAGCTTGCTTACGATAGTTTTTTAAAGACCTTTTGTTCCTGGACCCCTGTCCAGACTCGTGCAGTCACCATGCGGATCACGGATCAGCGGTCATCCGCTGATCCGTCTGCAGCTACTTTAGTAGCTAGAGTTGCCTCTGCTCTAGAACGTCCCAGCTACCATGTTGGCTTTAGTCGATTGTTGCGTTTTGGGTCGGTTTTGTACCGTGGGCACACTGTACAGATGCCAAAAAATTACACCAGGTGGCTCCTTATTAATTTCCGCGTACAATAGTATGCTATAATCTGTGTCGACCATAAATATTTTTTGCAAAAAAAAAGTTGAATGTCAGCGCTCCGTCAATTTGTTCAAAATTTTTTACGAACGATGCGCGCTCCCTAGATATTATGTGTTGGTGACTTAATTAATAACCCAATGTATTAGTGTTATATACCGTAAAAATCCTCATTAATCAAGGTTTTAGAATATCTATATGTGTCATAGGTTTTGAATCAGTTTTATTGTGTTAAACTCGTTATGAAAAATTGAGGCCGTAGCGACACGCTACGCGCGTTTTCGTATTAAATTACGTATTTTTTACTAAATAATCTATTAAGTAATGCTTGTAATATGGACATAAGTTAATTATTAGTATTTAAAAATGCTCAGAAAGTTTTAATACTATGAAGATAGTTCAAGATCACCAGTAATCTAATTTCGTTCCGCAAGACATTTTGTTAGGCGACCATAGTAGCCGTAGACAGTTTTTATAGGCGGCGATAAGGTTTCGGCCAAATGTTAAATGCACACACGCTTCGTTTTATTTCCAATTCTTTTGGTATGCAGGTACTGAATATCATTTCAAATATAATCACACAATAATCATCTAAAATAAATTAAATCCTATTCGTAAATCACAGGTGGGAGGACCCTTATGTCGGCCCTCTGGACCTCGCAGGGGGCATCAAATTGTTGCGAGAATGGGGTGTTTGTTTTGGTGTATTGTGCTACACTGAGCAAACCAATTATGGACATATGGGTATCAAAAAAAGCTTAGATAGTCTAGTTTAATAATAAATAGGTTTTATTGACGCAAACTACAAATTAATGTACAAAAAATCAGTTAGAACAAATATTTTACGGAAATTCAACACATATTCTTATTTTAACATTTTTTTACAGTTCTTTCGACTATGAAGTTGTAATGTAGTTTTAACACCTGTTGATTCTGTATGGTTTCAGCTACACACACGATTTTTTATTAAGGTATAAGTTTGGTAGTTTTCAAGTTATTACACTTTATGTTAGAAATGACCGGTGCGCACGCGCGGTTTAAGGCATCTTTTGTTGCCTGGACGTTGGGACACGCCCACATGCGCGAAACTTGGGCGTTTCAGCGGATGACTGACTGCACGAGTTTTCCCTCGATCCTGAACAGTGTGTGTAGTTTGGGACACCGCATCCCTGACCTGGTCGGGCTCCGCTGTTCCCTCGAGATCGTGCTCCATCCTGCTGAAACGGGATCAACCTGCTGATCCAGTCCCTGAAGCTTTTACACTTCTTATACCTTTTCTTTTTTTTATCCTTGTGTACCTCATAGAATTTGGTGAGTTACAGTTAACCCTCTCAAAATATCCAAGAGGGTTAACCGTAACGTTACAATACGTATGTATATACAATGACTAAAATTATTATTATTATGTATAAAATTCATCAATGTCAATGTGTATATAAAAATCGGACATAATGTTTGAGGACAATGTAGATTGGTATCTGAAATGGTATTTTGAGGAAAGAACCGAACAGATTAAGTGGACCTTTCCAGTCAGTGCACGCATTTGTCAGCCTATGACACAAAAGTCTACAAAGTCATGACACCCTTAATAATTTAATTTTCCTCTTGCCGTTATAACAGGAAAAACTCAACGTTTTTGTTACAATTGGTATCAAACTAGAGTATTTAGCATATTTGCATTTTAAAGGGGCAGTCCCGATGATATGTAGGTTGAAGGTAAACTACATTCGACAATGCCCAAAAGCACCAGGCTGGGGCAATAAATTGGTTAATTCCAGCAAGTCTACAAAAATCCGGGCACGCTTGTCGAAGGACCAGTGTTACAAGTAAATTGAAAAAGTACTAATTACTGATTCTATTGCAACACGCAATGCAATGAGATAATAGTTAGTTTTTTGTTTTAATTCTGAACAATAGAACAACATGTATAAATAATGTGTAATTCGCAAATTTGTGATTTTGTCTGAAATAAAATGAATTATTATTATTATTAAAAAACTGAGCGATAATCACAGCTGTTGTGTTTAGCATAATAAATTGTCTCCGGTTCTGAGGTCAGCTCTAACGGAGAGGAAATTAATTTTCCTTCCTTTTGTTAGCGTCACTGCTGCCCGAATTAACGAGATGAACATTTAATTAGTAACAAAGCTTCCTTTAGAAAAATACGGTTTTGAGATGCAAGATGATTTACGCGAGCTTTGAGCTTGCGAACATTTTATTATGTGAGAATTTCAGAAATATTTTGTAGTTTGAGAATGGAAGCACCTTACCACTATATGGTAACATATTTCCACCTACGAGGAAATAATACTAGTTTATTATCTGACAATATAACTAGAACGGTTATTTGTGTCACAAATTTCCAAATAAATATTTGAAAAAGTTTTAAACTTTAGGGATAATGTATAAGCGATGATTAAAGTTAAGAGACGTTTAAACGTCAAAAATGAATGGTGAAACAGTCGCTAATCATTACTTAACTTTAAGCAACGTTTATAAATAAAGGGGTATATGTTTTGCTCGCATTTAATTTTGTCAACCAAAGACATGTTGCGCCAACCCCAAATATATTGGGATAAGCGCAGGAGATTTATGATTTAATTGTGTCAAGTAAGTTTATTTTAATTCAGTCTGAGTGCACATTTTTTGTTATAAAACCAGACTTTAAAAATACATCCTATTTTAGAAGTCTGCTAGATCCTTAACCCACACGCTGTTTCCAGCCTCATAATTACATTCGTGGGGAACTGACATCCCCATGCATATACAGACTATTATGAGGTTTGATCACAAAAATAAATAGGATTACTTTTCGTAAAATAAATTAAAGTCATTTTATAAATGTAGGAAAATAGAAAAAAAAACAATGACATTTCAAACGTCTAATAAAGAAGTGGTGAAATAGGTACCCTGTCAAATTTTCTGTATCTAGTTCAAAGGCCAAATACGAAATAAACTTAGTAACTAAAAACAAATTTAGTGTTTTTCTCTTAATAGTCTTATAATCAAAAATAAAAAAAACAATCATAAAATTCTAGAATTCTCATAAAACATGTAAAATCACAGCAGTTACGTACATCTTTGTTTACTTATCAATTAATTATCACTTTTCAGGAACATTATTGATCGCAATGGCGGTGTATTTGCTCATTTATACCGGCTTTTTCACAAAAGGCATTATAGCTATCACCCTGTTCTTCTATGATCCCTATTTTTTTTTATCTTTCATGTCTCAAGCTCTGCTTCATTTTCTGTATTGTGGTCGCTCCTCTGATTCCACGTCATGCAAGTCGGATGATGATTCCAATCAAACCTCTTTATTTTGACTATCATTGAACTTTTGATACTACATCAAAACTTCAAGCTGTTAAGGACTCATATTACTCTAAGTAGTACGCTACAAATCTCCAAAAACACAAATAAATAATTTAAAAAAATATATATTACTTACGCCTACATCACTACACTCGTTGGAAGCTAGGTCCCGGAAGAGCACGTACCTGCTGAACTATTTGCCGTAGCCCAGTGCACTTTGGCCACTCGCGAGCTCTCTGGTGGCCAAAATAATAAAAATGTTCACGCAAATTTGTGTGATAAGGGGCCCTACTCCCCCACTGATGCACGACGTGTGATCGACTGTACAGTACCTAACTAGGCTAATAAACATTATAATTATGAGGTGTTAAGGGTTAATTTCCTGTTGCTCAGTTTGGCCATATTACAAAATTAAATTAAGTGTAACCGCCTAACTCAACCTCAACCCTTACAACAAAGAAGTATGAAGGCGAGTTCAGAGAAAGTCTTGTTTTGTTGTTAATTACGGCAATAGGGCTTCCGACTAAATGTTTCCGGACCCGAGCTCCCCGAATCCCCACTCATTTGGGGGACTCAGTGATTTTATTTCTTTCTATCTCATAGGAGACGAATTGTAAATTGTTACAGCTTGGAGTCAATGAAGTCATTTATGTATTGCGTCAAAATAAAGTTATCCTTACTTTATTTTTCATCATTTAATGTTTATGGTAAGACAGTGGCTTAACTAGTAACAATCAGTAGCATTTAATAGTAAGTTGCAAACTCAAACTCAAAGCATTTATTTCAAATAACCCAATTACAGGCACTTTTGAATTGTAAAGGCATTAAATCCAAAATTTGCATTAAATCCAACGGATATTTTAATAATAAGCAGACGCAATTTTGCTCTCCAGTCATACTTTTAAAGCTAAAATGCTTAGAAAATATTTTTTTTAAGATTTTGTTAAGGACTCCTTGCTCATACCATAGATACCAAGCCATTAAGCGCACTGTAAGCTGTCTGTTTTTGTTTCGAACCGTCCGTCAGTTTTATTCGTTTTCTATATTTTAAATATTTCCAACATCTGATACGGAAAAACTGCGATTAAAATCAAGTACATAATATAAATCACATCAATGGAGAGGTCTGCACAAGTCCACACCAACAATCATTGATGGGTACATCTATTCTAATCTATACTAATATTATTAAGAGGTATTTGTGAGTTTGTATGTAGGGGGTAATCTTCGGAACAACTGAACCGATTCCGATTTTTTTTCAGTAATGGGAAGCTACTGCAGTATTGTTGAAGGATATAATTATTTTATGTTAAAAACAGAAATTTCACGCGGACGGAAGCGAATCAAATTAATTTTGCATTACGTATCACCATCACTGAATATCGACAGATTGTTGAGCATCACAATCAAATTCTCGCTCTCGTGTTGATGTATGACGTCACACGCGTCAAGTGCACTACTTGCAAAGTATACAAGTTGTTACTGCACAGTATCTATAGTTTATGCTGTTTGTTTGTTAAACATAAAAATGTTTTTGTAAATTGTCTCGTATCGGCATAATTCGTCAGTTTCTGAAGTGGTAAAACAATCAGCCAGTGAGGTTGGTTGTAGGGCTGGATGCCATGAGCACTCTAGGTAATCGGTGTATGTAACTCTCCTGAAAGTAGAAAAACTCAATTGCAAGTTAACGGATTTCATACCTATGAAAAACTGACTTGCGTGTTTCGCTAATTCTCTTGCGCGCAAACAATGCAAGTACCATGACCATGAACAATGGTAGGCAATTTTCTGACTGCAATTTATCCGAATATTGTCGTGTGATGCTACTGGATTTAGGTGGTTGGAAGATGTTATTTATTTTCAAACATAATTATGTAAAAAAAAGTATCCAGTTTCAGTCCAATATTTGCAAAACCACGCACTAAACCCGCGGCAAATTCAAGTCTATCTAAGTGATCGATATAAAGGCATGAGCGACGCGTCGCAGGCGCATAGGCGAGGCGCGCGCGATACGCTCACTTCCTACCCGCGTTGCCTTGGCGACCACACACGGTCACGACAATACACGATATTATACGATCCATTAACGAACTTTTTTTAAAACAGTGCTGTTTGTGAAGTGAAAATGGTTGATAGTGAAACGCAAGATGTAGCGGCACTGAAGCCCGGTAAGCGTATTTTTTTTTAGTTTTAAGGTTTTATGCCTACTTTGAAAAGGGCCATAAAAGAAAATGTAACAATAATTGCGATTTCAATAAGTAACTGCAGAATACCTAGCATTTTTTAATATACTGATAATTATTGTCCTTTGCCTAGCAGTGAGACTTACATAATTATCATACCCAAATACCGGATCCTTTTTTTTATCAGTGGTTTGTGTCCCATTGCAGGCCTCCCTTACTTCCAATGTCTATGTGACCAATCTTTTAGAGAACAGTCGAGTTTGTCCTGGCGCCGGCGTCGGCGCCATCTCCTCCTAGGCCTGCCGCGTTCTCGTTTACTGCTTTTTGGGACCCACTGTGTGGTTACCCACTGTGCGAGTAGCATTAATCAAATAAAAACATGAAGTACAATAAGCATGTTGTTAGTGCTTTTAATCCTACTTAGACATACCATTTATCATTTTTACTGTTGTCCTTTAGTGAGTTTTATTATATCTTGAAATAGATCTGTTACAATCTGATGTTGAAAGTGTTCTATAGATAAATATACACAATAATAGATATTAAGGGTTATTAAAATGAACAATTTTTTTTTGAGTAGTGTTCTGAGTTGGACCCAGAATTGTACCCAAAAAAATATAGTCCTATTTTGTCATAAAATGAACATTGTTGGTTATTTTCTTTGTAAACAGTTTTATCGGACAGCTATTAATGCTTCCATTTACGTAGTTAATCAGTCGTTTGATTACATGGAGTCCCTTAGGATTACTGAAAACAAATTATCTTTGATACGAGATGAACGGTTGAAGATTACGTCATTATTTACGTATATTTTTTGCACATTGTTCTTCTAGAGTTTGAGTTAAATTTAACTGTAAGTATACTTATAAAGATTTTTTCTAAAATATTTATAATATTAAAATGATATCGATTGATAGACGTTTTATTAAACCATAAAGATGCTATCCAGATGTTTTAAAAGGACTACCGTTATAGAACCCTCATTACTAATCAAATTATTGTAAAAACATTAATGTAGTCGAAGTACCTACTTCGTATACAAAAAAATATATTGTTGTATGAAAAAGAAATACATTTTCACCTGAATAAACAAAAAAGTAATTTATTATGATTACACGAGTTAAATAACCCAAATGTTCAAAATGTTTCCACAGACAAGCGTAGTTAAGTATTACTAACAGCTTTATGTACTTAGGACATACCGAACCAAAATGTCCACACATTTATTGATAGTTACGTCATAATTTTACGTTTACTTGCTATTTAAACAACACGTGACAGTGACAGGAACTTATCATAACATCATCAACATACGCTTAATGGATTAAATACGTATTATTGAAACTAACGCAAAAACTGTCCAAGCAAAGTTAGTAAAAATACGGGACCAACCCGCAAGCTGCCTCTACATCTCAATCATGGAGAAATCGGTGTAAAACATGAAAAAAACTCGCAAAATGCATAACTTCCTTCTTTTTATTGAAGTCGTTTAAAAACAGAATATGTTATTCACTAGATGATTCATTCAATCAGTCAAAGTTCAAAGAACCAAAATAAATATTTCTGGGCAATTTGAACGAAGTGGCTACCGAGATGACCCCGAATACTCTTGGATAAAGGAAGGAGAATGAATTTTATCGACCAAAAAACAACGGACGAACAAAAACAACATCTACACTTGTAAAGCAAACAGAAAACAGACCTTCAAACTCATAGCGATTTCAAAATTGCATATTGTTGACCTACATTCATAACTGTTACTCTACTCCTCCATATACCCACAAAAGATAACACTTAGTGCGAAGAGCTCGTTGAATAACTTACACATTCACTGAAAAACATTGTGAAACCCATGCTTCAGTTTGTTTTAAACAAATAACTATAGTATTGCTAAACCATGGGGATTGCTCACAGGTCACTAATGGCCGCTTCCCTTTTAAAAAGACACCATTATTAGAGTTACTATCGTGTCGGGCTCAATATGTCGAGTATGGACCGATGTTCATTAGGGTGTTGTGCTAATTTATTTTAATCTTGAGTGTTATCTACTCGTATCTTGACTCATTGACAAATCACAAATACATATGAACATACGTACGTACCTATAGCATGCAGACACTCTCTCAAAAACCAACAGTACTGACACAAATCACACCACCATGTACCTATACTACGTATACACTCTTTTTAAGCCTATTTTAAGCTTAAAAAATGTACCTTAGATTGTATAAAATTGTTAACGGAACGAAGAAGCCCGGACCTCACAACACAGGGAATCCTAGTTTGAGGTCTAGGAATTCAATGCACTTGAATGTATATATTGAATGTATATGCTTATCAAATATAATTATTCTTATTCTTATCTTAACTATAGTTCGATTTATATTCTGAAAAATATCAAAATGTCGAAAATAATGTTTGGTTTATAATAGGTCTTTACCTATGAAATTGCCGTTTTGTATGAAAAAATTTAAACGAATTTTTTTCATGAATTTTTTATTTGTATTAATCGAAGTAATCACCCATGCAATCAATGCATCTTTGCCATCGCAGTGGCAGTTTATTGATGCCCTTCTTAAAGAAATCAGCTGGACGGGAGGCAACAAATTCTTCAAAGGCATTTTGTACTGCCTCTCGGGTATTAATTTTTTTTCCCGCCAAGAAGTTATCCAAATTCTGGAAAAAGTAGTAGTCTGTAGGCGCAAGGTCTGGTGAGTAGGGCGGATGACGGAGAGCTTCCAACCCCAGTTCTTGCAACTTGGAGACCGTCTGCTGTGCAGTATGAGGTCGCGCGTTGTCGTGCAGGAGCAGCGGAGACGAGCGATTGACCAATGCTGGTTGGAGATGCGCCAGCTTCTCCATCATTGTGTTCAGTTCTTCACAGTACACATCTGGAGTAATGCTCACCCCGTTTGGTAAGAAGCTGTGATGAATCACACCGGCGCTAGACCACCAA
The DNA here is from genome assembly GCA_916610205.1 of Griposia aprilina. Taxonomy (NCBI): domain Eukaryota; kingdom Metazoa; phylum Arthropoda; class Insecta; order Lepidoptera; family Noctuidae; genus Griposia; species Griposia aprilina. Next base: position 973,251 of record OU744294.1, on the reverse strand, counting down.
ACAGTGACCATCACTTTTCTAGGGGTAAGTTTTCGTTTAGGGCATTGTTTAGGTGCTGAACCAGGATCCAACCAACTTGCTGAGCGCTTACGGTTATCAAACAGAATCCATTTTTCATCGCAGGTAACAATGCGGTTCAAAATTCCTTCATTTGTGTGTCTGTTGAGCAGTGCAAGGCACGTCTCGACGCGTACTTCGCGCTGGCGATCATTGAGTTCGTGGGGCACCCATTTGTCAAGCTTTTTTACCTTGCCAATTTGACGCAAATGGACCAATATTGTTTTGACGCTAACGTCGAAAGCTGCTGCTAATTCAGCCGTAGATTGTGTATCATCAGCTTCCACAATCGCCTTTAATTCGTCATTGTCGACCAAAGTCTTCGGACGACCGCGAGGTTCATTTTTCAGGTCGAAATTTCCAGAACGGAAGCGAACAAACCAATAACAGGTGGTGCGTTGGTTTGTAGTGTTAGCTCCGTAAACGTCGTTGATGTTGCGTGCCGCTTGTGCCGCGTTGCTGCCACGACGGTACTCATATTCCATAATTACTCGAATTTTTAACGTATCCATGATGACGAAAAAGATTGAAATGCGATGAAAATGTAACACTAATCAATAAAGAAATGACTACTTTTAGAAAAAAAAATCCATGTTTTTAAAATAAAATTAATTTGAAATTAGAATTCTTAGCCAAACAAAAATTATTTTGATTTGAAATGGCTAGTACTGCAGAACGGCAATTTCATAGGTAAAGACCTAATATAATTATAATAGAGAATGAAGGCGCAGTTTTCTGAATTTTTCCGCAATATAGTATATTGATATTGTTACTGATAAAGATTCAGTTTATCGTAATAAATAATATAACGTCATACTAAATGAGATTAAAAAACATGGTACGTAAGTAAATAAAAAAATCATGATGAAAAATATGTATATGAATGACTTGAATTTAAATGGGACTACCCATTAAAATTCAAGTGGATTTAAACCTAAGAATTTCAGTAAGAAGAGCACAACAATGAATTAGTCCAGCGTGGTTCTTACTGAACAGCAGTTTTCTTGTAAACAATCCACAATGGCCGCAAGTTGGTAGTACTGCATTTATTTTTACTACTCGTACTTGTTTTGAAAGCAATTCGTCCATTGTGGATGTCATTGCAATTTCACGATCAATTTCAGCCAGCCCTCTAAAGAATTCCTTCAAACAATTTTTCAGAAAAGTTTGTTTTGATTTTAAATATTTCCAATTCCTATAAATCAACATCGTTTTCCCTGAATAGTATTTTATAAAATCCAATTAACATGGCAATTTTATTCATCGGTTCCGTTTATTTGGTTTCCAACCGGATGGGGTTTATTATTACATTAATTTTCAATTTTAGCTTGTGGGATATAAAATACAATCAACTGTTTTGTAATTAAAGGCTCCTTCAAACAGGCGCAACGCGCGACTCAAATCGCACGCGACACAAAGGCACCGCTCGTCACGCGACAAGTGGTACCTTGGTGTCGTATAATTTTGTTAACAAAGAAAATTAACTGGACTCCTAATATTACGCCCTGAACAATAAAAATGACTGAAAGTCAAATTCAAGGTTACCACTATCAAGATTCGAATCAACATTTACCTTTTAATGTCCACACGTCTGATTGCGAAAACTTTTAAAACCGTTTACGACGTAAGTCGATACTGTATCGATAGAAATTACGAAAAAAACTTGGGATTCGCGTTACAATGAGAGCGTGGTAAGTCCTATTGTGATGGACAACACTATTGTGAAGAGAATAATTTGCGATGTTTATGCATGTTTTGGTAATATTGCGTATTCAGAATGAATAATCAAAGCTGTGTGCTGTTTTATGGTGTACATATTAAAGAGTATTCTATTCTAATGTCAAAAATTCTACCGTGAATGTCAAAATTATGGGACCCATTGTTCCTACCTGACTTTGTCATCTAATTATGCATGGTATACATTGTTTCTTTACTCTTCATTTGTCAATTTGTTTGTAGTTAGATACGGACCAATGAATGATTATAATATGCTACTGGAATTACCAGCAGTTTTTATGTTCGCAATGTTTTTTATAGCCTAGTCGTTGAAATTGTGACTCGTGCTGTAATCGTCTTGTTTATGTAAATGTTGGTTTGTGAAGCGGAATGATTGACTGTAATTATAATAAAATCGCAAATTGCACAATAAAATCTATTCATTTTGTTTAGAGCAATTTGAAGTATTGTACCAAACATGCTATTTGGAAAATGTTAAATAAAACAGAGTTTTGGAACTGTGTTTCTTAATGGTTAATGTATATTATAAACACAAACTAACACGTAATCTATGCACAATTGTTTAATGTAGTTTTTACTACAATATTAGAAAACAATAATGAACGAACCTTAGAGTAAAGTTATAATGATACAATGCCTCGATTATTATCCGTATCCTACAAGATCTTTAAGATAATAAAACACTCAACGTATGAAAACCTAAGCTTGTATGTAATCACCTTATAACAAGCAAGAACCATAATTAAAGTGATAATAATTATTAAATATTGCACTATAGGAAGTAAGTACCTGTTCGCCTTTGAAGTAACATCGTAAAAAGTATGTATCCTTGCGGGACTCCCGGAAGCAGTATTTGCATAATTAATTGCTCAGACGTTAGTGAAGCATTTGACACATGTTTTTTGTGATCGGCCTTAAGATTAAGTTCAATACTTTCTTTACACGTGGTTGATCTAGTTGTAACAAGGAAGGTCAATTTTAAGTGCTGGGTTTGATCTTGGATTAATAAGATATTACTAGATACTGGTATTCTTTGGGTGTTTGATCCAGGGCTATAATGATAACACGTGATATTTGACATAACATCATATCCTGTGGTATTTACTTTCGAAGCCACATCCACATCACCTACGTTCAATTTGAACGCAAATCGTTGAATGTAAGCAAAATACACGCAACGTGTATCATTTGAACGTTGTACCATAGTTTATGATTCAAATGTCGGAAACGAATGGCTAACGAGTATCTGATGGAAGCTAGCCTCTACCTGTCACTACACTCATTATAAACGTATTTTATTTTAGTTGTTGTCATACAGCATCTTCCTGCACTAATATGCATAGCCTTATATCGACAATGGACATTTATGAAATAACGTAAGCGACAAACCTCAGGTCTTCAGGTTAGCTAAAATAAGATTTTATTTTTACAAAACTGGTCGTAATTTTATTGATTCTGTCTATAAGTCATTTTTTCTACAAGTTCTATTCAAAAACTGTCTATGACAAAGTTTCTTAGATTTGTTTAGTCTTTTAAGTCAAAATAGCAAATATTAATTAAAGCCTATAGTTTTAAAGATAGCATGTCCGTTACATTACAAAAATATGGATACATTACATTAACGAAATTTTCGGCGAAGATTAACAGTGTTGATGTAAGGAACATTTGGTAAATAAAAAACTTGAATTTTTCAAAGTAAAGGTATCTTATTGGTGTTATTGCACATTACCGTTAACAAACACAATTAATCGAATCTATGATAATTATGACACAATTTATGTCTCTGCAATATAGTTCAAAATTACTTGCTGTCATAAAAGATGTCGGTACTAAGGATAATATGAAACCAATAAAATAGATCAAAACTTGTATTAATGCTCATAAAACTTAAACTTTTCTTTTATCGTGTTTTCCGCGGCACGGACGGGTCTCGGTATGAAATGGATGGTCACCTATCTACGGACTGACCGCATCGAGCGTAGTTTACCTTGCTGGAACGACCCATGTTGCGTTTACCTACTTATTATAATAAAAAGGCTAATTACACTCATTCATTCATCTTTCCTGAACTCTTTATAAGTAGCAACTTATAAAGTATCTACAGACGGGCTATTATCAAAACTCATCGGCAGTACAAATTTTGAAGGTTTATTAACACTCGAGGATGCATTTTGCTATCTCTTACATTTGTGCGAAGCACGGCATTGCAGTAGCCCACCTTTTAGTAGTGGCGACATGTTTTTGATTTATCAAACACGAACGTAAAACTTTACTATAGTACCTATCCTACTTTTTGTTGTGAAACCTACATATTTATAACAAACTACTTTCTTAATAACACAAAACTTAGCTTAAAACTCGTGTATCATTTAAAACACGGTGTTATTCTCAAGTTGACGTCAGTGTTAGGGTGAGCAAAGAAAATAATATGGTTTGACGCCGGTTGTGTATAACTTTTTTCGGGGCCGATTGACTAATACTGGTACTCCAGGAGATGTTATAGAAAAGCTAGCATCTTGGTTATTTTTGTCAAAAGAAGCGTTACCAAAAATCAAAACCAAAATCAAATTATTTTACTTCACAAAAACCTACATGGGAATTTATGAAAAGTCAGAAGCTAGGTGCACGATTCCAATTGGTCATTTTGTATGGAGAAAAGCCGACAAGAAACTTTACTCTTTAAAAAATGATAAAAATATATTATTTTACAAAATTCCTAAATTACGTACAATTAGTTATGGGAAATGCCTCAAAAAACGGACATCGCTTTTTATTCTTCTAAACGATAGTGTACATTGTTTTGAATGCTGGAGTAGAACTCCCAGAAACGTATTCAGCTTAGAAACGGAGCTATATTTTTTAAAATATTTTATTCCGGTATCCATAGAATAAATCAAAAGAATTGCTATACCTTATTTAACTTATTATGTATGCAACGTTTTTATGTTTTAATTATAGTATGCGATAAAGCCACTTTATCTGCTATTTTTAGAAACAAAATATATTTTTAGATGTAATTTAAAGCAAGCTACGTAATTTTTTCTGTAATCTTGAAATTATTTTTTTGCGTGGGTTTATAGGGTAGTAGCATTTTATTTTCACACACATTATGTTTAGTGTTATGTTAACCTGCCTGTAAAATATCAGATGCTTAACACGAACGATATTGGATTTTCGTGATTAGATTTTTTTGTTAGGGTTTTCACTAACCAAAAATCTGAAAAAAATACTTTTTTTTTTAAAGCCGTGTATTGAAGTAGGTATTATAGTATGAACAGTGGTCATTAGTTACCTATGGGTACATTAAAGTACCCATAGGTAATTTAATGGAATATTTTCTTGACATAAATTAATTTTGTGAAATTAAAAATTACTCTTAGGGGCTGTTTATAGGTAAAGTTATAATTTTATTATTTACAAACTCACAAATTGTACCTCTTTATAAATAGTAAAGAACAGATAAAGATTTATATATAGATAGATAAGTAAGTACCCGGATAGATAAGTATCCGGGCGCCGGGACCCGCACTACAATAGAAAATTAATTGTCTCAACCGAAATTATTAATTGATTTTTTTGTGTTCTGAGAGTGACAACCCTATAATCTGAGAAAAAATTGAAAGCCATAAATAATCATCATATCTTCGATGTCCTGATAGGTTTGCATCTGATTTTTTTATAGCTAATAGTACAGTTCTGAAGAATATTTTAGGATAAATATTAGGTGCTACTAACAAAAGATGTCCGAGGGAAAAAATTAAAAGGAATAAAGATACAATCAGGCATATTTATTTTTCTATTATAGCGAAATCTTTTTTGTTTTACCAGAGACATGGTAAAACAAAAAAGATTTTCGACATTAATAGACATTAATGTTGAAAATCTTCAAAAACAAACGGTCAAATATTTTCATTACATCGTTTATTTTTGTGCTTTTCTGAAAATACAAAAACATCTAATAAAATTTATAACTCTGTTTTAAAGTATATTTAAGATCCGGGAGTTCAACTCTCGCATTCAAAATAGTTCATACTTTCGACTAATATAATAAAAAAGTGATGTCCGTTTTTTGAGGCATTTATCATACTGTACGGCGGTAAAAGCGTTTGTCATTATATAATTAAGATACGTGTCAAAAGAAAACAAGAAAATAAGTCAAAAAAAATTTTTTTTTTGGTACAGACGTTCTAACGTTAGAATTGGTTTGTTGTGAAGTTTCTTGAGCCTCATAGAATAATAATATTGTTTTGTTACTGATCCCTTCTCATGATTTCACACTTCCTTAATTATTTGTAACTTAATTACAGTTTGGGAGAACCTACCCTGGACATACGTAGTGTAGGTTGAATAAGAGTTCGCTTTCTAAAACGTAAATCCAGTAAATAACCATAACTAGGAACGAACTGTAACTATTATAGATAGATGTTGATTATTTTAAAAGGTTAATTGTGTCAGTTTCAAACTGTCGTTGACATATGCGACGGATTGCAGTGCCTTATTTAAGTTCATTGTGATGTAAAGCACAGGTAAATCGTTTTCAGTGCTGGAATATTACCGTAAGGGTCAGTATTACTATGATAATTTAAGTCACAATGACTCTCAATATATAACGTAAGGGACATGCTATTTTTACCTGCTCTGAGAACACAAATGTGAGGGACAAAACTAAAAATATGCTCAAATTATGGAGTAATATAATGTGACGTGTTGTTAAAATGTACTTAACAAAACTCTTACGTTATTAAATATTTCAACTATTGATATCTTGGATTACGTTTATTTTCTAAGATACTTCAGTTTCTAGAAAAGGCAGGGAATAGGCATTTACTTTAAGATTGATTAGTTGAGGTTTACTCAATACTCGTAAAACGCTTTCTCTAAAAATAGTTTCGACCTTTAAATCTTCAAATATTCAGAAAAGTTGGTATCGTTTACCACGTGAGGGATCAAAATGTAGCGATAAACAACATTAACCCAAATCAGCCTTTATGTAAAGTTAGGCTAGAAACGAGCTCGATCTTCTTTACGAAACTCAACTACATGGAATGTTAAGAGGTCCTACAAATATTGCTTTCACAGAGGTTGAGTGACCTAGAATGGCTTTACTAGGTAAATTTGTATGATCTATGATATTTTCGTTCAAAAATCATATGTTCAAAATTAGATTCACATCAATTCTTATCAGACTAAAATCTCCTAAACTTTTTAATGTTTTAAACACACTGAAGGATCATCAAATAATACATGTAGTTTGTGCCCAACACCGAAAATGTTTCAAATCAATCAATCAAATAAATCAATCGTATATAATCGACCAGGAACTAGCATCTTCGGGTTAAACGGAGCCAATTTCTAGGACTGAACCAAATCATGTAGAAACTTTGAAGGGTCCTTGCCCAAATCCTGTTACATGTTTCGTAATTCCGGAATTTGAGGGAGCCGATAATAGGATAACCAATTTCAGGCGAACACCGCTTCAGATGTAATTCCCGTTACCGATGATTTTGGAATCTGTTGGTTACAAATCTGCGTGCAAACCTTCTGCATTGATGCTTTGATGTGTATACATAAAAAATATATTTGACTATCATACAAAATATGACAATCAAGTCATTTGTATGATCGTCAACTATTTTTTTCTGGGTTCTAGAATGCTATCGTGCCTGTATTATTTGGTCCGTCATGGCCTGCCAATTGCTCTTTTGTTAGTTTCCATATTCAAACGCTGGTTTACAATTTGTGGAAAAAAAAACTGTTCTTTGAAAACCGATAATTGCGTGGCTCTACATTTATATCTGACTTCAAAAAAAGGAGGAGGTTCTCACTTCGACTGTATTCTTTTTATGTGTGCTACGTCAGAACTTTTTTCTATGTGAACCGATGTTGATGATTCTTTTTTTATTTGCTAACTGGTACTTCTCTTGTGATCCGATATGAATTTGATCAAGATCTGATTAGCAGTTTTTGAGTTATCCTTAATAATGCGTCTTTATTGCCTTTTTTTCTATTCTCTTCCTTTTCCCACTTCGTTTATATTGATGATGTTTTAATAATTTCCTGCCATTGTTATTTACATATCAAGTAGTGGTATACGAATTTGTGTGGGGTAAGTACTACACCTAAAATTTTAAAAATAAAAGCATTTTTACATAAAACCAACCGACTTCCTTAAACACAAAAAAAGTGAAAAACAACTTTAATTTCGCAAGTCAGTGGAAAAAACGAAAATACAAAACCAAAGACACCGACTTCCGAAAATAAAGTTCTTTTCACTTTTTTTGTGTTTTTGGAAGTCGGTTGTATTTTATTTTTTTTACTTTTCGTCTTACTTATTAAAGAGTATTTTATCTATCTTCTTTTTTTCGTTAATAATTTATGATTTTGTATTAACCTCTGGTAACACTACTTTGATTAATACCATAGTTGATTGTTTTGCTTGCTACATATTCTATTCCTATGACTATTGCGTTTACTGCTACTGGAATTGTATAACTTGGACTTCCTGGAGCATCTTTATGCAGGTAACCTTTAGTAGATCACATTCGCGGGTCAATCACGACTATTGTCGCATTATCCTCCATATCGTTCATTGTGTCGTTGAAGGCCAAGGTTGCCTATGTTATGTGTCGTCTGGTCACGCGTATGACTCATAAACATCGGAACCGATGACTTCCGATGTCCTCACGAGGTGCCACGATGTGCCACATTTACCGGTTGCCGAGGAGTTACGTGTCATCGTGAATGCGTTACGCACCTTGGTCGTATTAGACTTGAATACAAAATGTGGATGAAATATTCTAGAAACGTTTTGTAGCATTTTCCTACTTTATTCAGAGTTTTCTCTACATTTCATTTCAATGAGGTAATTTAAATACGTTATAGCTCACCAAATACATGTTAAGGTTAGGTTAGTAATGGTAAAATATTCTCTATTTTCATACATTCTCCACATATTTCATGCAATAACACATCAGTGATTGTAATATCAGATCCAAAACAAAACAAAACCTTTATTATTGCCGACTATTATTGCGATAAGATCGACCAGCACTAATCAGCGTAAAACAAACGAGCGCGATTATCGACGCAACTGCCGGCAATTGGTCTCGGGTGGAGTGTGTGGACAGCCTAAAGTAGTGTCGTACATGAATGCGCGATGGATCTCAGAGATCCGCTCTGTATTATGGAAGATCTACAGTAAGGCAAGATGGTGTGGATCTTACAAGTTGGGATAAACTTGAAGCTATAGTTGAACCAGTGAAGTTACTAGTAAAAATGAAGGAGTACTTTAAAATATCAGGTAAATGAGAAGTAGTGAAAAAGTTTTTCCATTGAACTTCAACCTCTTCTCGTGTTTTCAATCATCTTATATCTATCAGCAATCGGATAGTACCAGTCCAGCTTAACTAAAGTATGGTCTATAGTTAATATAATAAGCTACTGTGTACCACCGACTGTGGTGGCCACATTGCGTCCGGGGCCGGCTGCCCGGATCACATTCACTAAACACCGCCATATAATTACGGATGCCCAACTTATTGGACCGAATGTAGAGATTATACTGAATTAATTCACCATAGATAGTATAATCTCCGTATTATATTATATTGAGAATTCTTTAGCAACATTCTGATATTAAGTTATCTGTAGTTTCACTGACGAATAGCTCATCAATTTTTAAGCTTCCGTACTTCAAAAAGAAAAAACGGAACCCTTATGGAATCACTTTGAAGCCCGTCCGTCTGTCAGCCTGTCAAGAGCCTTATTATCAGGAACGCGTGCAGTTATCAAGTTGAAATTAATATGAAATACGTAGGACTACGATCCCATGAAGCACTATAAAATAAAGTGTGCGGTCGGGGGACCTCCGTCTGGAACCAAGTTCCTTATGCGATGCATGCACGCACACACACTTGCGTATAATAGAAAAAGACAAAGAGAGAGACAGAGTGTCAATTTAATATGCGTTTTTTAATACCTAGCCATCTAGTATAAATTTTTAGAAGCACTCATAAAGTTGTCACCATCTTGGATTTTCATTTGGACCTGACTATCCGCTTTAGCACCCTCGAAAACCATGAAAACTATATCTGTCTCTTTGTCCCTTAACATAATAGAAAATTACAGAGAGAGATAAACTCATATGGAGAGAGCATAACGCTTTTTCGTTACTTGACGATTTCTACCAGTTTAATCCTACTGCAAACCGCGTTAAAGAACTTCGTTCCAAAAAGCAAGCTTCTAAATCAACGCAATTAAAAATATGGGCATTTATGCAACATAATAGGTCTTTACCTATGAAATTGCCGTTTTGTATGAAAAAATTTAAACGAATTTTTTTCATGAATTTTTTATTTGTATTAATCGAAGTAATCACCCATGCAATCAATGCATCTTTGCCATCGCAGTGGCAGTTTATTGATGCCCTTCTTAAAGAAATCAGCTGGACGGGAGGCAACAAATTCTTCAAAGGCATTTTGTACTGCCTCTCGGGTATTAAATTTTTTTCCCGCCAAGAAGTTATCCAAATTCTGGAAAAAGTAGTAGTCTGTAGGCGCAAGGTCTGGTGAGTAGGGCGGATGACGGAGAGCTTCCAACCCCAGTTCTTGCAACTTGGAGACCGTCTGCTGTGCAGTATGAGGTCGCGCGTTGTCGTGCAGGAGCAGCGGAGACGAGCGATTGACCAATGCTGGTTGGAGATGCGCCAGCTTCTCCATCATTGTGTTCAGTTCTTCACAGTACACATCTGCAGTAATGCTCACCCCGTTTGGTAAGAAGCTGTGATGAATCACACCGGCGCTAGACCACCAAACAGTGACCATCACTTTTCTAGGGGTAAGTTTTCGTTTAGGGCATTGTTTAGGTGCTGAACCAGGATCCAACCAACTTGCTGAGCGCTTACGGTTATCAAACAGAATCCATTTTTCATCGCAGGTAACAATGCGGTTCAAAATTCCTTCATTTGTGTGTCTGTTGAGCAGTGCAAGGCACGTCTCGACGCGTACTTCGCGCTGGCGATCATTGAGTTCGTGGGGCACCCATTTGTCAAGCTTTTTTACCTTGCCAATTTGACGCAAATGGACCAATATTGTTTTGACGCTAACGTCGAAAGCTGCTGCTAATTCAGCCGTAGATTGTGTATCATCAGCTTCCACAATCGCCTTTAATTCGTCATTGTCGACCAAAGTCTTCGGACGACCGCGAGGTTCATTTTTCAGGTCGAAATTTCCAGAACGGAAGCGAGCAAACCAATAACAGGTGGTGCGTTGGTTTGTAGTGTTAGCTCCGTAAACGTCGTTGATGTTGCGTGCCGCTTGTGCCGCGTTGCTGCCACGACGGTACTCATATTCCATAATTACTCGAATTTTTAACGTATCCATGATGACGAAAAAGATTGAAATGCGATGAAAATGTAACACTAATCAATAAAGAAATGACTACTTTTAGAAAAAAAATCCATGTTTTTAAAATAAAATTAATTTGAAATTAGAATTCTTAGCCAAACAAAAATTATTTTGATTTGAAATGGCCAGTACTGCAGAACGGCAATTTCATAGGTAAAGACCTAATATTTTGATACTCTCAAATAAATCAAAACCAGGGTACTTCCCAGTGGCCTAGAACCAAAGTTTGGCAAAGTCCTCACAGCACAAGTAAAGGAAAATCGTTATTGATCTGAAATAAAAAAATGCGATTACAACCTTCATTTGCAGTTGGAGAATTGATCGTGACGTATGTCGATGTATGGGAGAACATGTTTTTCAACTACAATATGAAGTTTGTTTTTGGGATAAAGTCATCCCAACGAAATCCGTCTTTGTGCGTGATAAGACACGCACTTGGCCAGTTTTCACGTAGAAATTGTTGTTTGGATAAAAATATAACAGTGATTATGATAACGTTCCATGAGGATTTTAGAAAATGATAGTCCACCTTATTGGTGATGTTCTTTAGAAAGGTTAGGTGCGTAGTAGCCACAACCGGCGTGCTTGTATGACCAGATATATGTACTTAAACGAGGGAAAAGGACTGTGTAAGGATGGTAGCAGGTGGAGTTCTGTAAATTATTTCTACCTCCATGGGCAGAAGGCGTGAGTTTATGCATAGTCCACCTCTATTAAACCTGCAGATGGGAACACTGCTAACATTAGTCTGGCATTGAAGCATGGTAATGATTGCACTATCTTCGCATATCGGCATTATGTCTACTACAAAGACGTGAACACCGGTGTCTTTCACGCAATCCTTCGATTGTAATCTCATGTCACTTCTCACGATAAAATCACGACATAAGAAATCATCTGATTGTAATCAAAAAACAATATTTTATTATCTTTTTTTGTACTTGAAAGATAGAAGAAAATCACACGTGACAAGAGTTATACTCATTATCAGCGTCAATACACGAGACTTCAATTATTGAGCCCCATTGTACTATTAATAAGAAATGTATGAACAATCGTAGTAATGCCAACATTTTCTCACAACATTTGATATTTGCGTCATTACTTGTCTCATTGGTAATTAATAGAGTGGTCACCATTACAATTAAAACTGTTTGATCGGGATCACGTGTTGAATGATTGTACATATTACAGTAAATAAATAAGATTAATTGCAAGATTTTTCTAGGCCTGACGTAAATATGAATCGACTCATCTCGATCGACTTCAATGTAGAATTTTGTACGCATATCCGCAACGGAATTTCTAAACGGTTTCCCTACGTGGACTTTTTCCATTTAATCCCTTTTTTACAAATATGCCCAAAACTATACCTACCTAATGTATTTTCTAAGATAAACGCTATTCAATTAATTACAGAAAATGCAAGAAAGACAATCTATTTTAGATTTTCATGGCATTGCACACAATACCTACTTGTCTACTTCTGTTTTACAATATAAAGATAAAAATGGGTTGTAGATTTTGCCATCTCATCTCGTGCCGGGTTCACGGTCAACGCTTTGCGCAAATATACTGACAAACAATATAAAAAAGCCACTTCCCACGTGCCTGAAAAAATCTAAATCTAAACCACACAAGTTAGTTTCATGACGAAAACAAAATCTTGAAAACTAATTACATTAAAACTAAAACCTTATTACATACTGACCTGTATACGTCATGGATAGAAAAACGTTTTAAAAAAAATTGTCACGTTTCATAATTTTGGATTATATATGAATACTTTTATTTTTACGTTGATTTAATTATAGTTTTTACGTTTGCGTATCGATTTTTTAACTAAAAGTGCTTACGGCAGACGTTATCTTGTCATGCCTCTTTCATCCGAGGCATGTACCGGATCATCAGTAAGGTGCAATTGGGGCGATCCCAGAGACAAACGGCCAAAACAATGGGTGTGAGACATTCTACTGTACAACAAGTGCTCCGGAGGTTTAGGGAGACTGGACTTAACCTAAGAAGACCAAGCAATGGCAAGCCAAGGTGCACAATGGCCCGAGAAGATCGATTCATTGCATCAGACGAAAGTTGCGATCCAGCAATAACATTTGCAGACCCGAAGGGAATCAATCAGTAAGACGACAGTCAGGAGACGTCTTGCAAAAGCCAATTCAAAGCCTTACCAGCCAGCAAATGGCCCAAAACTCGAACGGCATCATAGAGTTGCAAGATTAGTATATACCCGTGAGCACAACGAATGGAGTGAGGACGAATGGGGCAGAGTAATCTTGTCTGATGAATAGAGATTCGTGTTGTGTAATCATGACGAGAGACTGTACAGACGGCCAGGAGAACGTTATACTCAAGCATGTTTCGAAGAAAAAGTCCCATACGATATGGAGGAGGTTCTGTACTCGTGTGGGCAGGTATTTCATCAGATGGTAGCACGGCGCTAGTGCCGATAGAAAATGGCAATCCGGTTGTTGTGAGATACGTAAACGAGATTCTCAATGAACATGCCGTCAGTATCTGGTCAATATGGGCGACAATGCATTGTTTATGCATGATAATGCCCGACCCCACACAGCTCATGTGGTAAACGAGTATCTTCAAGACGTGGGAATTCATCAAATGGAATGGCCAATGAGAAGCCCTGACCTAAAACCCTGTCGAACATGCCTCGGACGAGCTTGGCAGACGTGTTAGAAGCCGAAATCCACCTCCAGTGACACTTCATGCCCTGAACAAATGGGAAAATATTCCTCAGCATGAGCTGACGAATCTGTTAATAAGCCTGCGAAATCATGTAGAAGCCGTACTGAGAGCACGCAGAGGCAGTACGAAATATTTAATGATTAAAAAAAATAGTTTCAATTTTGTAAACCCTTATCTGTTTTTTGTCCAAATGGCCCTATTTTGCTTTTTCCTTCCTTATTATGAATGTTGCTTTTCACTTCAAGAAAATATCTTGCGTGGTTTCGGAAATATTTTATGATAGGTGAATGCACTACAAATATTCGTACACCATACGTGTACATACACAGTTGCTAAACCGTAGAAAATAGCTAACGCCACTGAGTGGCCACATTGGCATCGGTAGTTGAAACATCAACCTAACTCATAATACAATGAAGTGATCCGTGTAGCTAAAATTATTTGTTACCTAATAGCAATTTTAAATCAGCTTCTTAGTTATTGAGGCGAAACGTTGAGCAATTTAGGGCCAATACGAGCATCAGAAATAGAGGTCCAGCAAAAGATTATGTCGCCAGATTTAGCTTCAAACATTTGAAAGCTTAAATGATAAGTTAGTGGCTTTTTTATATTGCTTGTCACAGTGTATCTTTGCAATTATATTTTGGTAATAATTACATTGAGTTAGATTTCCAAATTATATCCATTCATCCATAACATAATTCCGGACATCAACTTATATATTTTATTATCTAAAATGAGCAAAATTTCATTATGAAAGCTCTGCGACTGAAAGTAAAGTCAAAACATCAAGCTCGACTGTGCTAGCGAACTCTGATACCAGTGTGGCTGGTAAAACAAATTTATCATACCAAAATAAAACTCTGTAAAATCCCCTTCCAAAGAAAATAAACATCATCAATCTTCGCTCATTGTAACAAACGAAAATACGAAAAAAAAACACGCACCTATTGTGACGTGAGGCCTACATTTCCAGCTTAATGCCCACACATCCAAATCTAACTGGTTAGAAGCAGATATAACTGGTGTTATAAAGAATTTTGTAGCTATTCCCCTGCAAGATAGTAATATATCATTAAATAACTATGTGTCAACTATGTGTCAATAATAATTCAGGGTCAAATTATGGCGTAGCTACATATACTGGCTCTTTACACGTCGAATGTGCAATTTTATTCTATTAACTTCTTTTCTTTTGTCAGTGACACACATATTTTTTTTATGCGTGTCCATTACCTACTTTAGCCAAGTAGAATGACGAAATGATAATGGCATTGAAGATAGCTACTAGTTAGCTCCAATAAATATTTATAACAAATATAGGACAAAGTCATCACTTGAACATCAAGTAGGTTCTTAAATACACAAGTGGTAGTATAAGTGCGTGCCTTAAATCACTTTCAATGATTAAAATACGTAAACAAAAGTAACAGCACATCAAGAGCGAAAATAGCGTGCTCAGGGCTCAGAGCAAATACTGTGTGAAACATAACTTTTGCTAAGAAAGTTCTATTAACTATTGTAAAGCTAAAATTATTATTATTATTGATATTGTTGCTTTTATTGATATTTTGAAATTAATAAAGAACGTTTCATTGTCTTTGGACAATAGAAGCTAATTATAATAAAAAGGAAAGCTTATGTTTTTTTTTGTTTAATATCTGCGCCCTGATGTTTAACCCGTATAAGTTTCGATCCCGTGGGAATATCGGTGTAAAAAGTATATTATGTCCAAATCCAGGTCATAGTCTATCCATGTCCCAAATTTTATCCAAATCCGTTCAGCCGTTTTAGCGTGAAAGCGTAACAAACAAACATACAAACAATCAAAAAATCAAATCGTTTCTCTTTATAATATTACTAGCTTCTGCCCGCGGCTTCGCCCGCATGGATGCCGGAAATTATCCAACGGTAACGTGCTACCGGGTATACGGGTATCAGTGTCCTGTCATCGAAATCAGACAGATAATATTTTATTTTTATTAAACAGGTTTTTATAATTCTAAATATCTAACTTAAAAATAATAATAATTCATTTTAATATTAACATCATTAATTTGAAATACTCTAGCGTTAGCGTTGACAGTGTATTAGCTAAGTTATTTCATAACTTCGAATTGTAATAACTTTTAAGCGGGTGGACCGATTTAAATTAAATAAATACTAAAATAAATAGTACCTCAAGATCCCGTATCTTGAGGTATTATTTATTATTCTGACTGTATTTTCAATTCCTTAAATCTCTTAAAAAGACGTACACATATTTTTTTAAAATCATGTGAATTTTAATTTCAATCCCTATTTTATCCCCTTGGGGGATGATTTTACAAAAACGCTGAAACATTTATTTTTTATTTCTTACCAAAGGCTTAACTTTTAGTTTTCATATCCCTAACTTAACAAATGCTAAGTTCTCCATACAAACTTTCATCCCCATTGTCACCTTTTTAGGATTATTTTTGAGACAAAAATTAGCCTATATCCCCAGGATGCCATACTTGTCAAATTTTATCGAAACCCGTTCAGTGGTTTAGGCGTGAAAAGGTAACATACAGACAGACAGACAAACAGACAGTTAATTTCGAATTTATGTATTTTAGATTACGAACTTATTTCTGTCTGCAACTTCGTACGCATGGAAGTCACTTATGCCATTGAACATAATTATCCTAAGTGCAGCTTTTTACCAAAGTTTTTTGTCTCAATTGGGTCAGTTCTTCTAGAGATTACCTCTTACAAAGATTTACTTCAGACTTGGTAAAACCTGTTGTTTTCTCTCTCTCTCTTCAGCCGCATTATCCTGCTGTAGTCGCATAAGGCCACACACCTTTAGTTAGGTATTTTAACAAATACACGTGAATGCACACATATTGTGATTTTTTCTTTCGAAATAAGTGTCCGTTCTATTGTGAGCCTGCGCGTGCGCTGTCACCGCGGCACGCGACGGAAGGCCGACCGGTACCGGTTATACTAAAACGGATCGTAATTGTACTGATAGTAAGTGGCTACCGTTTGTTTGTTTATTGCAGCGTTATCCGCTGGGACGCTTTTGATCAGTTTGTGAGGTCACCGCAATGCGCCCATGGTATGAATTTCCTACCAAAACGTGTTCAGAGTTTTGCGCCCATGGTGTGAAAGTCATACCAATTTTTTTTGGTTTTATTTTCATCCTTGTTTATCCTTGTATCACCACTATTAAGCAGTACTTTCCAATTCCATGGATTTAGTTTCATACGTTATCTGTTTCCGAACCGTTTGAGATATGACAACCCTAGAAGTTATTAGTCTATGACATTAAAAAATATCATTTTCGCTGTCATTGAACGAGCGACCCGTCGTGAGTCTCAACTTTGGATGCTTTTAAATAATTAATATTGTACTGTGGTAAGTGGTTTTATTCATGTTTCGTATGAAGAACTAACACACCATGTTTTTTAAACCATAAAACATATAGGACAACCCCTGTTTTTCTTATTAGAAAAAATCTTGTTGGAATCTGTGAAAAAAGTGTCTTTGTTCATCTTAAACAGTCGTCTACAAACGGAAACATCGTATATTCAAATACAACGCACACTTTAATATAGCCCTACTCACTAGCATTCATAAAAAAATACAACGGTCGCAGAATACCAAGAAATGACGCCGCTTATCGGGTTTGTTTACAAACACTCGACGCGCGAGCCGACGCGTCATATGACGTGTACAATGTAGTGGGAATACCTAAGCGCGTGAGTACAATTCAGTGTTAGAAAAGTCTGGTATCCTTTTCATACCAAAAGCGTCCCAGTGGTTAAGTAATGACAATTCATTTTAAATGAGTACTTTTATCAAAACCAGATTTAGCGTCGTAATTTTTTTTAGAAGTATTTTTTATTTGGTTGCATTGTTCCTAAACTGTCTATAATAATGAGCATGATGGTAAATTCGAATTCGCAATTTATAAGTCCTACCTACTTATTGTAAATCAAACTTAGGTCACTCTTAGGTTATAAGTATGCCGACGTAGCTTTTAGTATGTATAAAAGAACGTACCATTTTTATGGTACGTTCTTTACGTGATGTTTCACGCCGGTCTTCAGTGACGGGTTAGACTGAAGTGTACCTACGTATATATTACACCCACATTTCACCAGTGAAGTAAGTCCCATGAAATAGGCGGCGAGCTTATTGCCATCAACCGGGCACAAATCCAGGGTCAGGGCTGCTACTGAGAAATTCCAAATTGCAAAACCCAATAACACTTTAGCTGACCCGGGAATCGAACCCACCGGGGACCTCATGCTCAGCAATAGCGTTTGCGACCACTTGACTAACGTGACAGTCGTTAAAACCATTAAATACCTACCTTTAAATGTTATAATATTCGATTGAGTCAAGCAAACCAGGAGGGCATCACCTGTCACAAACGTCTGCAGTATGTAACATTGAGAGACAGGCTATACCTTCCGGGGTTTGTCTAGTGTCGGCCAGTTTGGGACAATGTTGCCAGGACATTGAAATTTATATCACATTAACTGTGATGTGTACCGTAAGCACGTTGAAGGAACTCGGAAGTGAAAGCGATTTGTGTGTTGAGGAGATTATTAGGTGCAAATCTTATAATAAGTCCACTTAGAACCTACAGCAACACGGACATGTATCATAGAATTTGTGACCTTATCGCGTGGTCCCCGAGAAAGAAACCAGCGATTTTCCGTTTTTGTGTGATGTGATAATGTCAGAAAGTGGTCGACAGTTTTTGTTTAATAAACACCTTTTGGTGATTATACAGAGTTAGATAACTTACGATTATTCCTTGTAACGGTTGCTGAAATTCATGCCTGCAACATCTTTAGATTATCTAAATCAATACCAAAATTAAAGCTTGTAATTTCGCTCTGTCATTGTGAAAAGTTGCTAAAATATAATGATTGCTGAAGTTCCTAGTATTTTACATGTGTTTACATACAAACAGTCTCCTCTAAGATTAGATAGTCATTCAATCTCGCTACTCGCCCACCACTAACCCAGTTTATCACTCGAGTAGAATGTATTGGAGTACTCATTATTGTTTGTTTACCACTTGATTCTAATCGTATTGATGTAAAATGCCCTATTTTTTATTGTTATTCAATGTCACCTGAAGTGTCCATTGGTGGGTAATCGTGTGGCTCAAGTTGGGACTATGAAGAACTCTGAACGTACGTGGGAGGCCTTATTCCACGTGGTCACAACTCAAAGAGCTCTTCATATTTTAGCCGGCTTAACTGTAATAAATTATCAGTCCACTTGTAATAAATAACAACAATGGCCGTCGTAATTGGAAATCAGTAAAGAGCTAACCTAACCTACATCCTAGTGATTATTAAGTTAGTTACTTGGCAGCGTCGATTTAAACAAACAGCTGCCTCTATAAACGCGAATAAAATTACGTAAGAAACAAGGTAATGTAAAAATAGCTGTTTATTGATTTTATGATGATTAAATCACTATGGCCGACACTCATGAACTTCAAATGATTTTTTTACTAGACTTAAGTCATTTTGCGTCCTTTACTTTATAATGGGCATGGTTATTACAGAGACACATACGATGAAGAGCGATTCACTGTGAAATAATTTATGTGATCCGATGCGGAACCAGTTAATGTATTGTGTGCTTTGTGTATATGTTGGGGTAGTCACTACTTGCAACCGTTTGCAATAAATAAAGAAATTATGTCATTTTAATATTGTGTGATTTTTTTTCCTAAAGAACTTAAAGGACAGTTGAATTGTTGTTCCGGCAATATAACTTCATGAATTCAGTCATTATAATTTAAATATTTTTAGCCGACAAAGGCCCAAATAACTATAGTTATTATGGCGATGAAGCTTATAACTATATAATTTGAAAGCACTTAAGTATTTTGCACTCCAGTGTACTGGCGCCAGTTACTCGCTCAATCTACTATCAACTATCACGAACGAGGTCGAGTGGTAACAGTATTCAAAGGTTATTGACAATTTTAGTTTTAAATTCCATTATAATTTTATTCCTACCGGCTTTCAAATGTAATTACAAACTTGTAATTGCATTTACTTTGGTTTTTATTTTAATTCTCTTAGGCTGGTTTTGGTGTAACTTGTTCTACAGTAAAGCTGTCATTTCAATGAACATCCTGTATTTTTAAGTTTTTGAATTGATTTTGCCGTTTTGTCAGTTTTTTGTTACTGTGATTTATGTTAAACTTATAAAGACCAAGATAGACAAAGAAAAGCGACCAAGAATTATAATTATTAAGAGCAACAACTGAACACAACTTTAACAATCAACTTGAAGCTCTAAGACATGGGCAAGAATAAAAACTTTAAAAGTTAACGGAAGCGCAGACTTGCTAATGAGGTCACATAGCACATTATCCTGTATGCTTGAGTACTAAGACTGCATAAACGCGGGGATGGTGGCACGAGGTAAAGTTGGAACAACTTCCAAAGGCCAGGGAATTGAGATAGTCAGCAAGAGAACCTTGGGACCAACTTGGGCACGCCACAATTGCGGCGGTAAGTCCCCTCTTTGAGGAGTGGCTTGAGAGGCGCCACGGCGTCCTCATCTTCCGCCTGACGCAGGTCCTCATTGGACATGGCTGTTTCGGGAGGTTCCTGTTTCCGATAAGGCGGGAGGAAACGCCCGGGTGTTATCATTGTGTGGATCGACCGGAGGACACGGTGGAGCATACGGTGGAGGTCTGCCCGGCGCGGGCGGCGCACCGCCGTGTCCTTGTGGCGGCGATCGGCGGCGGCAATCTCTCGCGACCGGCCCTGGTCCAGGCCATGGTACGGAGCGAGAGGGAATGGGAAGCCGTCACCTCCTTCTGCGAAGCAGTAATGCTCGCGAAGGAGGAGGCGGAGCGCGTGAGGGTGAGGCAATCGTTGCGCCCTCATGCCCCTAGTCGCCGCAGGGCGAGACACCGTGGGCGTCGGGAGTCGATTGCTGACTCCCGGCCACCGTAGGCGCGGGCTTGCGGACGGCGAGCGATGGGCAGTTCGCCGTCCGGTAAGGACCAGGCCCGGGTCGACGGCGCGTCGGGTTCCACGCGCGCCTCAAAGAGATGTCAGCATCATTGACGGGGTCCGATAGGGCCGATGCCTGCCGGGGTTGCGGATTGTTCGAAAGAGTTACCGTGGCCCTGGCGCACAGGCAACTGAAGGAACTCGGGTGGGTTTTAGTCAGTAAGAGTCTGACACGCCCTTCCGCTCCGCACAGCCAAAAAAGAAAAAAAAAATCTTGGGACCAACTACTGAATTAAAAATGCATTTAGATCTTACATACATAGCTGCACTGTTTAGTCGACATATTCAAGCACGCTATGTTGTCTAAACTGTCTTGTTTACAATATAATAAGATTATACTTTATACTCGGGAAATGACTTTGCCTAGTATCTTTTACGTGTATCAAAAGAATTCATGATTGTAAATCAATATTACAACAAAAAGCTATTTGATTGATCGTTTATCATTAATTTACGCTTTATTTGTTAAACCTAACGGTCCTGAGATCGAATAAATCGTAATAATTATTTATTTATTTACGTAGACACAAAACATAATAAAATGTAATAAATACATAGACGTAATAGATCACTAAGCATACATTATCAAATACTTCTTCCAGTAGACTAGCGACAAAAGAGTTGGATGAGCATTAAATTAAATTCTCATCTACAAAATATTCTAGTATACAAAATATGTTAATATTTATCTCAGAACCTAAAACTTTCGTAGTGTATCAGCCCACACTACTCCCTCATAATTAAAAGTGTGTGCTCGACTGAGCCCTTTCATGTTTCGAGAAGTAGATAACGTTAGTCCCTGTTTCAATGTCCTCTACATTCAAAAGGCATATCTTTCCAACTTTCTCTTTCATGTGGGAGCATTTATTTTACAGCCACTTTTAGTATTTTTTTAAACTAAATTATGAATCTTCATCAAAGGGTTCCTTTTTAAACTTAATCTTGGGTCTAAGTCTAAACCCAGAAAAGTACGTTTGTCTAATTCGTATGTAGATACTTTAGTATTTAGCTTTAAAAATGATAATGTGTTTATTTTATTAAATATGTAGTTAACACTTATAGCATTTATTCTACTTAACTGACTAACTAAATGAAAAAGGTTTATATTTTTGTAAGAAGGTTTGTACAAGCACTTTAACATGTCAATCATATTTTAAAAACTAGATGAGGTCGGCGTTTTCTCTCTGACTACTCTGAGAAGAAAGGCCGAAGCAAACTCAGAGGTCACAGTCTCTTTTAAAGTCCAGACATAATCTTGGCCAGATCATGTGAAGACCATGTAGATTTGTGTCTGAAATGATCTTTTGAGGAAAAACCACACACATTGAGTGGACCTGTTCGGTCAGTGCACGCATTTGTCAGTAATCGTGCAGCTCAACTCAGAACTTAAAGAGCTCAACGATTCGACGAACAATAACAAAGAACAGTAACTATACCTACACATTAACCAACAATTAGGATAACAATAAAATATACTGACTAAACTAAACCTCACAAAAAATTCAAAAAATATGACGTCATAAACTTCCTCCGCGTTGCTATCTACTGATAATGTGCCCTAAAGATTGGTGACATTGCCACGTTGTACCTATGGTAATGCTTTATACAAAAAAAAAACTGTCTTTCAATTGTTAAAGCAAGAATTAGCACGATGAACCCATTTTGATTAAAATTGGATGCTTGAAGCTTTACTTGTGCTATGTCGTTAGAAAAATTGGAAACGATATTGACCGATGCCAATCATCACTATCACGGAACAAAATATGCAGAAGCTCCACCTCACAAAAGCAGTGAACTATTTAGAAATATTATTATTGAGTCGAAACCTTTATTATTTTCACTAACTATAACAGGTTAGACAAAAAGGTAAATAATAATGGCAGTCTTGATTGATTTTAAATTTTCAAGCCAATCATTAACCAGGGAATCATTCTTACAATGGTAGTGCATGGTATGTCGCAACCTGTATTTTGCTCATGACCGGGACTCAAACTTCTGTAACCACCTGTATATTTTTTCTATTTTCTGCTACCGAGAAGGGTTCTTCACCAGCCCCTAGCCTCCTTGGCTAGGCTATTGACGACTGCTAATTGCCTAGCTACATTCATCCGTACGCGTATCGGACCCTCGAGCCCTCATTGCTTTATTGGCTCAGTTTCCAACATTGGATATCTCTGTTGTGTGTGAATGTGTGTCATGGAAAATGTATAGCTTTTACAAGTTAATGTCTACCGCATTACACCGTGGTAACTAGTTAAAAAAAATACCAAATACAAGAATAGGTTCATGATTCATGACAATAAGAAGACTGGCTCGTATTGCTTACACGTAATAAAAAAGTTTCAGCAAAGAGTTCTTTTATTTTCGGTTTTGTATTTAGATAACAACGAAAAACAAAACAAACATTTATTTGGAACCCATTCGGCTCTAACGAAGTCGGACACAAATGGAAACCAATCCATATGTCCATCAACAACAAATTTAGGATTTTTCTCTTAGTTTTTTTCAGCAAAAAGGTAAATACATACTAAAAAAAACAGGAAATAACGAGAACCGTCCAATGTCTCTTACAAATTGTATTTCTTTGTTGTTTATAAAAGAAAAGTGTAGGCATCAAGGAGGATCTATTTTAGTCTGAATAAATTGCTGAAGTTTATTCTTCGATCTTGATACACATTGACAATGACTTCAAATTCAGAGTTCCAACTGAATAAGTATTTTTTTTTGTGATTATGTTTGTTTTAGGTCTTGTTTGGTATTCGTCTTCGTCCAATAGCCTTACAACTTAACTATTATATAGATTTTATTGCCTCTGAAGGTAGTAATTATGGCTAAACATACAACCTCTCTAATAGTACCTATCTACTTGAATAGATCTATTTACAAAGAGGTACGAGTATTAGTCAAGTGCACGCAGTGTCAAAACCATGGTGCCCGTAAACGACCCCATAACAAGTAAACATTATTTATCAGTGTCACCACATTATGTGTAGGAGTTAGCGTAAATTGCTTTAGTAAGGGCGGCCCAACTCGTCACTCAAATGATGTACGCGTAAGATAATAATAATGATGGACGTAGCGTACATTTTGTTGGTGACAAGCCCAAATGCGCTGTATGCTTTGGTGAACAAATTTTTGAGCAATTTCACAAGATTTTTCGCGGTAAGACCTCATTGGTATTATTTTATAAGTGGATAATTTTGGGAGCCAACAATTTGAAAGGCAAGAATGTGAAACTATTAAACGAATGCGCGAATTGTAGAGTGCTGGTAGGTACACAGTGTTATGCAAGGTCAATTGTAATAATAATTATGTACTTGTGAAAACTTGTGGATTCCAAATCACTAGAATGTAAAGTTATATCCTGTATAGCGATGTAGAAGGATACTTGAAAGAAAGCTATATGTCTTAATCGAGTTATCCTAAACCAGCTATATTATCTACAACATGCAGTATTCAAACTATTTCGCTTTATAAAACTATCCAAGGTTAAGTAATTTACGCACAGTCCCATCTGGTAACGTGCACCGCAGACTCATGAAGACAAATGCGGCCATAAGTTGAACTTCCAGACACTGTGCGACAAAGAGATGTGACGCCATATTTCTCAGCTATCCTGAGTAAGGAACCCGGCTAAAGGATTGCGTGCACTTAAGGAACCGTAAAGAAATATATTTTCTCTGTTAGTTTTAAAATTCAACTGTCTGTGGCCGGGATTTATAAATGGCTGCCTTCAAATCGTTTTATATGTTTCAATTTGTGAACTTCATATTTTGTGTAACGTTGATCTTCGTTTATTTATTTGTATGTTTGTTCCTGATATATTAACTGAGGATGTAAACAATCGTATTTAAGACTTTTTTATTTGAAAAACAGTGTTATTCTAAAAATAAATATGGAAATCTATTTTTTCTGCCTACCTACCCTGCCTAGCCCCGTGGGAAGAAGGCGTGAGGTTATGTATGCTACCGTTAATGTGCGTAAATCAGTTACAGTGCAGATTAACTGGTTATCTGGTAGAGTCCGTTAAAGTAGAAAAAAATGTTTCAGTTCTTACATTAACTAGATAATTTTCAGATTTTCTAGGTGATCTGCACACTAACGACCAAGCATATGGTTAAGTTAATAAAACAGATTCTTTGCTTGAATTCATTGTAATTATTTATTTATTTTGTTAAACTCATAAACGAAGTAATACAAAAATCAATAGAGAAGCATGTAATTAAAAATTAACTCTTTTGCTACTCCACTGAAATAATCGATCAAATTAGGCAATTAACTAAAATAACTAAAACAGTCTGACGGTAACAACCTTAAAGGTACGTAAAGTTATGAAATTGCAATAGAATCAATCCTAATTATTCTCACAGCTCTCTATCACATATTCCACACAAGAAAAAACACTGATTACTTAAAAGTGCAATCTAAAGATTGGTGACATTTTGAATTACACAAAAAAAATATTTGCGATAAGCATCCATAATAGGTAGGTACACATTTTGATTTGCAGTCACATTTCCTTTAGCCTTAGCCATCAACTAATGATTGATTTGTAGCAGTTTGACGTACAATAAACGATATCAGGCTGGAACATCATCTTTTGCTATAATTTTTACCTGATAAGCGTTAAATTGAGATCTTGTTTAAAATTGTCTCAAAATTCTATTGGTGCGCAGTTTGTAGAATCCATCATCAGATGTTTTCAAGAACTATGGCCAAAATTGAACGGGCGTCAGTTTTTGAATTCTCGACTTGAGGTACTTTTATTCTCACTTTTATCTGCTTTATATCTTCAACGGTGGAATGGTATTTTTCTTTTGCTATCAAAGCACTGTTATATTTTGAATCTTTATTAAAAATAATCACGTAGATTGTCCCTTTCATTTTATTCTGCAACTCCATGTTTGCTTGTTTTTTTACTGGTAATCAGGTAAAAAATTACACACAATACCCTTTTTACGCGTTTAAAATGACCAGAGAAACAGTACTCCCACGATGACTGAAGAGGATAAAGGTGCGAGCGCGTGGGGGGGGGGGGGGGTGAAAACGAGACAAAAGTCTTTCGCTCAGTCTTTCGCGATTTATCATTAATATGCAAATTAACTAGGTAAAGTGCAGATATCTGCTACTTTAAGTACTTTAACGGATCGCACCCGATAATTTTCAGTTTACCTAGTTAATGCGCAAATTAACGTATTCCGCATTCTAATGGTAACATACGTATGTAAATCTAATGTATAGTGAAAAAAAATGTTACTAGTGCAAACAAGAAGTTAAAATTGTTACTACTATTATATTGTTTTTAAATAATTTTGAAGGCACTTCTTAATGAAACATTACCCTCGCATAACGTTACTAATCATGCAACGAATCTGAAACAAAAAATCTTTAACAATTGTGTAAAATTAGAACCATTTATGAATTGTTGAAGAATCTGATATGGTTCGTGTACCATAAAATATCTTTTGTTCAAAAATACTGTCTTAAGTACGGATGAAAACATTGTGAAGCTATTTCTTATCTCAGGTATAAGCTGACCTCTCATTGGTCGTGAAACCTTTAGTGAAATAGGTATAGCTTGATTATGTCGTCCTCTGTAGGTGGTACTTGATAATAACATGTCAATATTCCACCAGTGTATGACGGACAAAACAAATACAATTCAACTTTTTAATTGAACCATTGATATCTTTGAACGGCTCTACAAGCTCATAATTAGCCATTGTCTTAACATCTGGGTGATGTAGGGTATAAAAAATAACATAATATCACCGTAGAAAGGCTGGTCACGTTCATTTGAGCGTCATTACTTGTTCCAATCAGAAAGGGTATCTATATTACTGTATTATTAGTCAATGGTTCACGTTGGTTGATTTCCATTGAAAGGCTACTTTTAACTACCATTACACTGTCCGATGCAAAGACAGCAATGGATTTCACAATTAAGTTGACGTGAGGTATTGCGCGTGGAGGTCATTATTCTTGTTATTCAGATTATAGATAACTATTATTCCTATCTTATATAAAATGTTTACGTCTTTGACACCTTTTTTTAAATCTTTTATTAATTTGACAATAACTGTAAAACAAATATCAGTAACTGCTACGCAATTATTATTTTTTCACTTTACTTTTTGCTTTACTATGAAAAGCTTGAACTTATTAAATTAAGCGGTAGGTACTTGTTTGTAAATGAAAGTCTAAACCTACTTCAAACCGTAGAACTTAATACCAATGCCACCGGCCAAATAGTACTGAAAAACTGCAAATAGACGTAACGTCAACGTTGCAGTTCGCACGACTTTTCTCTTTAATGTGAAATGTTTAAAACAAGAACAAAACGAGAAAATTGCTATTGCAGCTGTTGAAGTATTTTCTCAAGTCACTTTATACATATTCAAGAATGCGTCTCATAATACCCACTGAAGTTTCTTAGATTCAGCATAAAGATGAGCAGAGTCACCTTTCATAAACGAGAAAATACGATTTTACGCTATGATATTAGTCTATTTCTTAGAAAGGCGTGTGGTTTATTAGATTCTTGTCATATACCGATATCTGAAAAGTTCAAGAATAATAATGTTATTTTTCTTTTCTCTTGATACAAATGATTGATAAAGCATTTTTGTATTATTCTGACTTAATATTATCTCTACAGAAAGATAGGTAATAAAGAAAAACGAATATGGTTGCATACCTATGTCGTACTTATAGTCTATTGATATACGTGTCTATATAAAATCAAACTGCGTTTTATCTCCATATCCAGTTAAATAAGTATTTGTATAAACTCCCCATGAACTCGTTCTCAATAAAAAAATAATGTAATTACCAGATAAAAACAATAGTTTGAAATTACTAAAACAAAGCGTAGAATATAAAAAAACGCTATAAAACCAAACAAACATACAAATATTTTGTGTAAAATGAAGTCATTCATCAAACCCATGCTGCGTTCAGTCGCACGTAACAAAAACATATTAGGAGCGAATACATATTGTGGTTCCATCGCGACTCGTGTATTATACCAGCGCAGCTAAACCGCTGGCGACCAGCGCTCGCTCGTGGCATTGTGATTGGATTAGGATAAGGGTTTATATCAGCTGGAGTGTACCATGGAATTTTGGGACATCAGTGAAACTGATGTAACACAATTAAGTTATTCTGTTATTGCAGATAATTAGCTACTAAGACTTACTGTGGGCCTCAGAACTATGAGAAACCCTACTTAGGTTTATTTATATTCTCAGCATGTACTAAACAAATATAAATAGATCACATTATAATTACGGATGTTAGGTGTTAAATTATAATATTAGGTATTCACAGTGTTGATAATAAATGCGATAACGGAAGTTAGAATTAAATAAAAATGTGATTTCAAACAAAATTTTATAATCGTGGTACTGCTCAGTAGGAAGCAACCACTAATCCGTGTATTGAAAACTAAAACAAAACAGTTGTTATGTGGAAGTAATGCTGGTGTTGTGCGGGACAGCCGATACATTGCAGGTACTCGACCAACAATAGAAGTGTTGACAAAAGAGAGTTTTTTGAGGACTTCAATAACACTCGCCAGCGTGTAGCAATGGCATTTAAATCCTTTAAGTCGAAATCTTATTTCTCTTTGGTGCTACCGATTTTTGACTTATTTTAATTCATTTTCTATGACAAAAGGACGTCATAAGCCCTTCTATTTTGTGACTAGGAATCTGACGTTAACCCTTAAGAAAGATTAATATTCTTCATTTCATTGTCACTCAATTCCCTTTGATTTCTTACTGCCGTCTTAATCAAATCTAATTGTTCAAATCCATCACAAACCATTCATTTTTAGACTTAAGTTATTTTAAAGCTAAGTTATTTATCAACAGAAACTCCTTTTTATTTTAACAATTAATGATGAGCTTCTCCGTTTGTTTCTTAGCGCTATCTCTGCGGAATACTCCGTCGTCGCGCTCCCCTTTAAGGCCGACAGTTGTAAAATGAGTTTTTAGATATAAACACATTCTGTCAGCGCTGGAATACTTTATGTGAGATGTTTGTTAATGTTTTGCGTGTTATGTGTTGGTATTATTTTCATGCAGTATCTCATTTTGGTTTTATTGTGCACAGGATGTTGAATGGTGATGACAAGGAAATAGTAACTTTAGATAACCAATTTAAAAAAATGTAGTGAAACCATCACTATATAGCTGTATCATATTGGTTATATAAATTGAGTACAAAATCGAACTATACATAGGATTTAATAAGTCCAATTTGACATTATCACCTTCATCCTTCGAAATACAATTAAATATTCCGCAAGATATTTCCCTAGACATTTATCTGTAAAATCTTTTTTTAAATCAGGAAACGGCAGTCATAAGCTGTGTCGAGCGAGTCTCACGAGACTGACGAGATATGGATGCATCCATTATAAATGCCAACAAAAATCTCCATTTGTTCGCTGTACATTGACGAGCCTGCTACGTCGTACAATGGTGGTGTTGGTAGCCAGCGAACCGTGAAATACAAAGTAAAAGGATGCACGCGATGTACATACATTATTATAATATGTATGTACACGTTGAAATTCTAGCAGCCCTGCCTACTAATTAGTGTATCTTTATAAAATAATGAAGTAGAAATGTTTTATACTAACCACTTTCATCTGCTTACTTTTCTCGATGAGATTAATCATTTTAATCGATATATTTATAATGTTGAGTTTCAATTGTAAATATTACTTCCTCTTTTGAGGAGAAATGTCACAATGATAGGCAGAATAAAGTGGAATGTCACCAAATATCTTTCCTTAAAAGTCGACACACCACATATAGGCCCAAGTATTTGATGACATAGCTTTGTAAAATATATTTATATGCACCCAAGCACATAGCTTAAAAGTCACACTATTTGTCCAGGGATTACTGCCTTCTCCCCAGTTAAAAATGTATATCAAGCAGAGGTATCTAGTTACACATAGTTAATAGCGTAGATCCTATTCATCCTGGAATGGGATGTCAGGACTTTTAATTTATGTAATGGAGCGCACTGCTGACGTGGTAATGTATTAGACTTTATTAATGCAAAAATACGTTGTCGTGTCTCGCACTTTGGTTTTCTATTATAAAAGGTGAAACTGACTGACATATCAACGCATATAGCCAAAACTACTGAGACTAGGAATGACATGACGACTGAGGTGAAATCTTGCACATGGTTTCCTTTAATAATGAAACGGAGCACTAAGAAGGGGTTTTTGGGGGATTTTATTTAGACCTCAAAACAATATAATCTATGAGATGATAATAATATTTGTTGAGTTAATATTATTTCCTTGTCCACAGAGCGTCTCCTCGGCATGCGCCACTTGATGGCCGTCGTCATGTTGCTGGCAACGACGGTGTCCTACGCCACGCGCGTGTCCATGAGCGTCGGCATCGTCGCCATGACTTCCAACAACAGCTACGGGTATCCGGTGAGAGGAACCTTCATCTGACGACTCCACAATATCATCATCGCCATCCTCCTACCCAAGGGGCTGGCTCTGCATGTCATCTTCTACCCTAACGCTCTATTAGCAACAAAAACGATACTGAAATAAGTAGCCCAGCAGTCTATATATCTAATAAGTATTTTTCTATATATGCACCATACACAGTGAAAGGTAGAAAAAATGTATTTACTTTCTACAAAATATAATTGAGGCAATTTAGCTCAACCTCAGTCACCAAGAAACAGTATAATCTCCGAATTACTTCTTTTACTTCAGCTTTATTTGGAAAATAAAAACTTATAAGACGAGCTCAAAGCGCTGAACTCAACACCTAATCCTAAGTGTCGTCTATTAGCGCCATCTGTACGACGTGAAACAAAACACTTCAGGGAATTATCTCCGAATAGTCTGCTTGAATTCCTTTTATCTGGCAAAGGAGGTTTTTAGAACTCTTTATTTTTAACGTAGATCGGGGGTCTTAGGGCTGTTAAATGAGAACAAACTAATTTAGCTATTTTTAAGAAATTGTGGTTCTTGATTTAACACAGGGTTACTATGAATTATGCAGATTAAAAGAGAAGACCGATAACCAGCAGGGTACCTAATGCGATAGGACGAGATTCAAGAAGTTGAATGCATTAAAATTCTTATTTGTTTTTATACTATTGAAACTTATTCAGTATCAAGACTTTTTTCAGTGTTAATATGTGACAAGTTTTTTCTTTTAACTTTTTAAGTGCATCACACGTAAAATACTAAAATTTACTTATCTTTCTCTTTACCTCCCAAGATAAAAGTTTAATTGCTCAAAAACAAAAGAAAATTGAGGGTCTTCACTAAAACTTAAAACCGTCTAAAGAGCCAGCCCTATAAAAGAGCTATCATTAAACGGCATAAAATCCCGCACTTTAGTGGCATTGTCACAAAAAGTGTCGTCTAAACGCTGAGTCGCTTGAGGCACGTCCCGACTAACGATGCACCTACGACTTGTCGCAAAAACGCCAAGTTTGCCGTTTGTAATGAGTTAATTGTTTATGATGGCTGCTCTCGGAGGTATGATCGAGATTAGAAAAGCGAAACGTTTTTGTACAATTGGTTGTTTCTGGAATCGTTTAATAATAGCGTTTGGAAAGGTGCGCCCTGAAATTCTTTGCACATAATACATATTACTATCGTAAATTAAGAAGATTTTTATGATAAAATCAATAGGCAGAAAGTGAAGGTCAAATGGACGTCAAGGGCCTGGTCCTCAAGAAATAAAGAGATTGTTGAAGGAAAACATCGTGTGAACCAAAAGAACCAAAAGTCCGGAGACAATGTGACATCCACCGACTCGCACTGGGCCCGCGTGGTGGATTATGGCCCGCTTCCTCTACTAAGTGGAGGCCTGGGTCCCAGCAGTGGAAACATTATAGGCTGATTATGCTTATTATAGATTTTCATATTACTAACGCTGGATTTTTATCCTCCAGACAGACAAGAACTCTATAGTGATCATGTATCAGCTGTTTATGATGATATTAACATAGCATAAATCGATGTTATGGGTGCTTTCAATAGTATAATATTGCAATAATATTCGTCAATAGCAGCTATTATTTAAATATTTACTACCCTTTATCGCCTCAGTACTGCTGTCGAATGGCTGTCACGAACCTATTTTTTTTTCTACTCCGAGCACCTATTTATACACAGAGATTAAAATACAAAAAAAATACGTATTGATACCTTTAATTCATATTTGTATTCTGAAAGTTTTAGAATAATTACGAGCCTTCTGAATCAGTACTTATTTACTTATCAGTATTTTAATATTTTAGACCTAGAGCCGCACTGTAGAGTTTTTGTTTATATCATTTTGCATGTTGTTGTTTCTTATTCCTAATCCACGTTTCTTATATCCTTTCTTATAATCCACATTAAGCACACAAACCGGTTAGTCTATTTGATCACAAATTTTTGTGTGGATGCCGATCTTATCTTATATAGTTATTATATTTTTCCAGGTCTTCGATTGGTCCCGGAATGTACAGGATACGATCCTGTCATCCTTCTTCTGGGGCTACATCATCCTGCAGGTCCCAGCTGGGTATATCGCCGGTCGCTTCGGTGGCAAGTACCTGATGCTGATCTCTATGGGTACCACAGGCATCATCAATTTGTTACTGCCCATGGCTGCTATCAAGGTAAGGACTTTTATAAAATTATTGTTTGAAAAAAAATAACATATCTACATTGTTTTTGAAAAATAGATGAAGAAATTTTATTGATCAGCACACACTGCAATTCCAAAAACTTGTCAAGGTATTCCATACAATCATTATTTTAGATGAAACAAAAGCCAAAAGTTTTACTTTCAACAGACTTCATAAGCCACAGATAGGAAACGCCGACCTCATCTAGTTTAAAAATATGATTGACTTGTAAAAGTGTTTGTACAAACCTACTTACAGAAATAAAATCATTTATCATTTATTTATTTATCATTTATCACAGTTGATAGGAATAAATAGGAATGCAAACATTACTTTCAAGGAGACTCAATTTCTACCCTAAACGAAGTCTTAAAAAATGAAAACTTGAATTATAACATTTCCTATACAACTTATAGTCCCATATAATCCGAAAATTCTTCAGGTGAGAACACCCGTGAAACATTTGGCTCGGTTCCAGCTCATAGCGATATTGTTAGCCGCTACAGGCGTAAGTAGTTGACAAACCTCATACCGTTCTCATTATGCCACTTCACTTGGCACCAGCACTATCCTTTAAGTAACACTACTTAATGTTATTGTGCTACTTGCATTTAATTCGGTTGTTTATTGAAGGTGGTATTGTTTGTTGCGCCGTTTTGGGTGAAAAACAATGGGAGTCATGCCAAGAAAGAGCTGTATCACTGGCAATTCTTTGTAGATAAGTGTAAATCTGAATCTTGTATAGAGGAGAGCATCTTTTATTTATAATACATATTTTATGAAACACGGTTTATACTTTTATAACATTGTTCGGAAATTCAGGGTATGTAGTTGCATACAGAAACATAACAGACAATTTATTTAAAATAATATGAGGATGCGGGACACTTTATGAAGGTAATATACAGAAGCATTAGTACTGTAAGTCGGACATCTCTGCTGCATCACAGCTCATTTAGCCGGACATTATTTAAGCCACAAGCATTTGTAACACTAGGAAAATTCCAGAAAATCCGAATTAATGTTTGTAGAAAACGTCGGTGCGAGACTGTGACTCCTGCATAATTAATTCTACCATCCACTGCATTGTCCTGCACCTAGGAAATACCGGACTTCGCGAGAAAACTTTCCATGTTATAATTAATTGCGAACCATTTAAAATTCGGTCCATATATCTTAGTGCACAGGTTTATATAAAGCGATATACAAAGCCATGACAGGGCGTGCAAAATGAGAACATTGCGAGTTAAACAGTTTATTGCTAGTCAGTGGCCGCAATAATTTTTATGTGAAATTACCAGTATGTAAATATTATTATGGAGTAGTCACTGGCTAGTTGCACTGTTTGCCTTTATTCATTAAAAAGACTGTGATTCAATTAGCGGCGGGTGGCGGAATTGGTAAAAAAGCAGAGCAAGTCTCTGATTAAAAATCAAAGAAATAAGAATCTTTTCGGCGTCTGTTTAATTTTCAAATATATTCGCGTATCGTATTCACGATTGGTTGATTCAAGAAAGATCCATATAATCAGTGCTGGCTATGTTTACCTTTTTTTAAAGGCATGTGTTTGCGGTTCTCGCGCGGAAACGTTTCATAAACATCGACTGACTCAATCAATGGCAAAGTGGCCGAATTATTGTTTGGACGCCGATCATTTCTGAAGCAAATATTTGAACTATTATAACAACAGTCTGGTGCTTACTTTAGGTTAGGTAGGTAGGTAATTGCTTGTTTCATAGGTATTTCCAGACATTTCCTATACTACACAATTGTGTTGCCATTCATTAGTTCGATTCATGTGCAATACGACTAATGGGCAAAAATTGCGACAGTTACTCGTAAATATAAATAAAATAAAAACTAATAATATATAAATATACACATAAAATTATATCGACATCCTTACTAGCCCCACTCCAATCAAATTTCAATCACACTAACCAATACCATTTCCTCGCACCGATTCCTTGCGCCCCTGAACGACATTACCAACCAATTTCGAGTTCATCAATCCAAGCACATACTCGTACCACCGCTACAACATTTTCCAATGCCAATTAATTTCGGAGAGCACACACGCTTCTTTTCAGTCAAATAACGAGGATAGTTATACATAAGGAAGGTCGTACCTATTATCGGCAGCCGATTTATCTATGTGTCCTGCGACTGATCTGAACAAAATGTTCGCATTTGTTACCGAAGGAGTTAAGGCGGAGACGAGAAAACTAAGAAAAAGTATAACGCTATTTTATTATAGGTTTCCCAATACAAATCGTTGCTGTCAGAGATAATAGTAGCTAATTATAAGAAGTAAGTAAGTCTACAAGTTCCCTAGAAAATAAAATAGTAATGTTCTTGGAAAAGCTACTTACTTAAAAAGTTAATAGCGGCAATTTTTAATTAGAAGCTACACCTACATGTTAGTCGTTTTATTATTTAACTAAGTAATAATTACCCCGTCAAATGAGAAACTTGTTTGTGACCATAGTTAGCACTTAACGTTTATCTATCGAACTTGTTCAGCTTTACTATTGTTTATAAACTTTAGTACCTTTCGATTTACTTAGAGTTACTAAAATCTTTTTAAACTTGGGTTGAATATAGTCATATTATCATCACATGTGCACTCAGAAGTTTTATTTCAAGTTTATCAAACTTTGTTTCGTTCGTTTGCCACAAACTTAAACAAAATTATACAATGGTATACGTTCCTATTATCATATAGCTATTTTTAAATTTCCATCAGTCACTGATTTAAAACTTCAAACTTGACATTTATTTATGTACTGACTGACGACTGTGAATACTACCATTTTTTTTTTATTCAAGGATTTTTTATACATGAGTAGGTATATTATTATTATGCCAATTCCGTCGTAACCTAAACAAAATAATAAAATAACCTACTTCCACTTAGAAATGAATGAGGACTTGGCTTGGATTTATATGTCGGTGATTATTGACTCCAAAACATGTAAAATAAAATAATTTGACTCATATAGTCTAAAAAAGATACCTCTATTCTAATTCAATAATCTATAAAATATTTAAGATTTTTATTGGTAAATGGTAAATGGTAGAAATGGTACACGTTTAGTTAGGTCACTTATCAAATACACAATTATAATGGCTTGAATACCACGATTAATATAACCCCCGTTGGGTCTTTTGCTTCTAATAGTTCTAATACACCTAGTACACACGACAGGTATAATAATACACATTAATGTAGGGGCGGTATGGAACAGCCCTGCCCCTGACCACTGTCTTACTGTGTAGACACGGACTTCCTCTATTATGAGAGCATTTCGGTCGTTTCCTATATCCATCCCTTACCCACCCATAATGATTGAGACACGATATATTTCTACGAAGTCCTCATTCCATGAGGACACCGGTGAAGTCACATACTCATGATTACGTGTGCGCACGCGCAATTTCTGACACTTTCATAACCGCTACAATGCAGGGCTGCTAATACTGCAACCTATTAACTTTGAGTGAACATAAACCGTGAGTGAAGGGCAGTGATCTCGTGCCGAACAAAACACCGACGCGTGAAGCCAGCTAAACCGTCCACAACAGTATTCCAGGTCAGTCCTTACCCTCTTCCGCAGCGACGAATGCTCTCCCCGAACGCGTCATGTAATTTTATTATTAATGAACCCGCGCACAATACCTAAATCTCATCAAACACATAATATGTATTAGCACTAGATAATTAACCCTCTAGTGATGCTAATAATTCATGGAACATACGAATACTTAATCTCTTTCGGTTAAGAGTCGAATGCTACCATGCAAGTGAGACTCAAGTAAATCCTTCACATAAATCATACCAACTGCACTGGACACTATTCCCCACCTCAAGTTTTTGCGCTCCCTTAACAAACAAACGTCTTGACGGATCGCAAGGATCTCGCATTAGGGTTGTTTATTAGGGCGCCATTTGTCTGAAGAGCCATCCCTCACCTGATACTATCAGACAACATAATTCTACCAAATGGAATGAGCAATGTTTTGCTGTCCTGATAACCTGGTCCTTCTCGTTTGTTAATAAAAATCTTTTTACTGTTTATTTCGGTATAGAAAATAAAAATATATTTTTATTTTACGGAGGTGGTTTAAAAGTCGAACTTTTAGATGTTTATTTTAGTAAAAGGCAAAGGGTTAGAAAATGTGTTGAGCTTGTTTCCAATTACTTATTTATATTTTGCTCTTTTGGTATGAATGGTCTTTTAGTCTTTAAGGTAAAGGTTTATAAATGTTATGCTTATTTAGTTGGTTTATAACGAAAATTTGTTACAAATTGATTACTATTGCTGGAACGCGTAGAGTAGGCCTTGTACAAGACATTCCTCTTTGATTTACCTAAGAACGGTCCTTAAACTATTACGTCAATTTAATTAAGGGTATTCAAAGAGAAAGGGTTTCGTGAGTTTTAGAAGTATAATTAGTTAAAATACGAGGGGCGTTCAATGTATTCTTGGTATCGTCATGAAAAAAAAAACGTAGATAAATTCGTTTTAAATTATTTTTATTTTTCAATGTGATCCCATGTAATGTATAGGGTATTGAAATTAACTTTTCAATACCCTATATACTCGTACAATTACTTTCCTCTTTCCGAAAAAATGCGCATTTGAGCTCTTCATCGTTGGAAAATCGTATCTCGTCTTTTTTTCATATTAGGGAACAAATAATAATCACTTGGGGCTAGGTCGGGGCTAT
This sequence comes from Griposia aprilina, assembly GCA_916610205.1. Taxonomy (NCBI): domain Eukaryota; kingdom Metazoa; phylum Arthropoda; class Insecta; order Lepidoptera; family Noctuidae; genus Griposia; species Griposia aprilina. The sequence goes on along the minus strand of OU744294.1, from coordinate 935,894 downwards.
AAGGTGAGTGGTTAACTTCTTCGAAATCACAATCTCGCACAGCAGCCTTGGAAACACGCGCCGTGTGGACCGGGAGGCAATTAAATAATGAAGACGAGGCAAACCTCGTCTTCATTATTTAATTGCTTCCCGTAAATATCGTAAAGTGAATGCCTTTTTTTGTGTACTCAATCAGCAAAATGCCTTTGGAGTCCCGGAACACTAGGGCCATGATTTTTCCGGCAGACGAACCGACTTTGAATTTCTTAGGGGGTGCAGTACCCTTCTTGTGCCACTGCATGGACTCTCTCTTACTTTCAAGTTCATAATGATGAACACACGTTACATCTCCAGTAACAATTCGATCGTAAATACTTGATGGAACTTCACTACAGAGTTCTAAAAACTCTCTACAGCATTCGATGCGCACTTGTTTTTGAGGTGCCGCCCGTGAGCATTCGCGGCACCCATCTGGCACTGACCTTTGAAAGGTAAAGAAGGTCATGAAGAATAGCGTGCACGGTACCAACGTAAAGTGGGTTATCTTTGCTATCACTTTCATCGTCATTTGGCCACCTCCAGGATAAGCTTCTCAACTTTTTTCACGTTTAGTTCCGTAGAGGCAGTAACCGAGCCGCCCGAGCCGCCCGAGCGAGTGTCGTCTTCAATACGTTCTCTGCCCCTTTTAAAGTCACTTGACCACTTGAACCATAGATAACGAAGGTAGAGAGTCTTGGTGAACAGCCACTATCTCTTCGTGAATAGTTTTTTGACTTTTCCTTGTTTGGTAAGGAATTTAATAACAGCGTGGTGCTCGATTTTCTTCACCATTGTCACGTTAGTCATTCCAGTTATCGTTGACTAGATAGATAACTAGCAAACTAATGATCACAACTACATGAATTTTTACCTTTATACCTTTAGATAATGTCAATATTTAATTAATTTGTCAAATTACGCACATCATTATTAAATCACCCTCATACCGAGTATAAATAGAACACCCCTCGTAAAGACCTAGTTACTCGCTAGCCTTTTACTTTAAAAAGAGATACTAATTGTAATGTTAAGCTCTGTTACTAATTACGCAAGTAAAAATTGTAGGTTTCTAACGGTCTGGGATACTATTCATTTTAATTTGATCCATTTACATCTAATTATTGTATCCCTAACCTAAATAATTAGTGGTCACACTACTAGCCTTTTTAATATTTTTCAACATACTTTGAACTCGGTATTATTCCCAAAAACTTTAGAGAATTATGTATACCGTTGTTAAAAAAGTTGAAATCCATCGACTTGATTACAACAACTAAATCATTAAGCGTAGATACAAAAACTTTACCCAAAAATTAAAACATTTCCTAAAACGCTCCAACAAGAATAAAAGAAGCTTCTTAACAAAAACAAACTGACAATAAATTCTGCAATTAACTTACACGCATGTTCGTGCACCTTTATTGGTGAGCCACATTACCGCTGCGTTAGTGGGAATGACCCCCATTCCTTACGCTACGAGCGACCAACAACGTTGCATGGAAACCCGTCAGGGGAAGAAAAAGGAAACAACGTTCTATTTATCTTTGTTAGTGACGCTTTTGGGTGTCATGTTAGGTGCTAAATGAAGTAAATTAAAGGTAAAGTCTCGAAAATAAATCGACGATTCATAATCGTTAAAGTTAAGTAGTCTTCAGGTTAGTATATGGAAATCTGTCACGTCAATGGGCAGCAGCAGAAAAAACACAACGCTAAATTAGTTGAATGCGAAAGTAATTCTCGTACTGTCGTGTGTCTTTTTCACGCCGTTACGGCTCAATGGATTTCGATGTTTTATGGCACTCCATGGCATGGCATTTATGGGTAGACTATGACCTAGGTTAGGAAATAAGATACTTGTTGTCCCGGTAGTACGTTCCCGTGGGATAATTTCCAATAACCACGCGGCCGGGTGGAGCCGTGGTCAAAAGCTAGTAATACTATAAGCGTTTATGTTCTAACAATACAATGTCCTCTCATCTTTCAGGGTGGCTACATGGCAGTATGCGCGTGTCGCATCGTGATGGGCCTGGCTCAAGGTCTGCTGTACCCCAGTCTACACGGAGTGATTGGTCACTGGGTGCCAGTCAACGAGCGCAGTCGGCTCGGGACCTTCGTCTATGCTGGTTAGTCCCTCTCTTATATCTTGTTTAGAGCCGAAGTGGCCCGCGTTGGACATGGCTCAAGGTCTCCTGTTCCTCAGCCCGTAGTATTTTTTTAATAAGTTACAAATTACCAGTCTGGGGTAACCCAAATTCAATTAAAACATACACACAGACACAACAACTGTCAGTTTTTTTCGGATGAAGATATTTAATTTCTCAAAAGAATTACAAATTCACTTACAGTGAAAACATAAGTACGTTTAACAATATTATTCAGTTAAGCGTAAGTTTAAAATAAAAGACAGTTGCATTTTGTATTTGGTTTCAAGATACGTAACACCGTATCTGAAAACAAACATTAGGCAGGATCGATTATATAAATGTTATAGCTGTACTTAATATTTGTAAAAAGCCGGAAAGTATTTCATTAAAACAATTGAATGTTTCGACTCGAGTTTGCAGTTTACCATGACTTCCCTTGATGAACGCTCAGAGTCGGCCAGCAGCAATTAAGTAATTGAATTAGCAAACAACTGTACCGTCTTATACCCGGGAGTGGTGACGTGAAACTTGCACAAATCAATTTGTTGATCATTCTATACAAATTAATTAAATGCAATCACAATATTAGTAGCAAAAACGAAATAAGAAGTGATACAATAAATAGTACCTAGATGAAGATATAGGAAAGTGTGGTTTTTAATCTATTGAACTTTTAAGTAAAAAACTGATACAAAAAAAAAACGCGATCCTCTTATTATCAGCATGTTTATAGTTCCAAGTTATGGTTACCCTTCCTATCCAGAGTGACCAGAATAATATTACTAAGCCTATTAATAGTTCTTCTTGAATACATAGACTGCAGATCTATTCTGTAAAAATCTCACAGAGAAAACTTTGCTGAAGTGAGCTTGACTTGAATGTGCCCTGGCAGCTGAGAGTATGTAATGCTCACTCAAATGTCTCTCTGATGGTGGCGTGTGTGTTCCCTTCAAAATGGTTGAGCTGAATGCTGCTAACCCGTATGTCATGTTCATGAACGGTCGCCGTTAATAGGGACTGGTTATCTCTTAGCTGCCACAGCTTATTTTAAAATTATTTTAATTTCGAAATATTTTTAATAAGGACACTCTTAATGTGCACGTCTTTCTACGTCGTTATCCCGGGTGTAATTTCTACATGAATGATGTAATCAATATTTTGTAACAAAATTTTGATTTAAAAGAGTGTCCGTGAAATTTCTTGCCCGGTCTTCTCCATAGGAACCTACTACGGTTTGGAATGGGCAACTAGCTTCATTCTGACTGACCGACCCCTTAACAATTCAAAAGTGCCTGTAATTGGTTTATTTGAAATAAATGCATCGAGTTTGAGATTGACTTGAAGTGAGCTGTGAAGAGTGTTAATCTCTAGCAACAGGTGGAATGACACTGCACTTCACATGAGTTTTCTCAGTGGGTTTTTCACAGAACAGACCGGCTGCACTGTAAGTAAAGTGTTTTTATCACATTGTGCACTCTGCTTTCAAAAGCTTAAAATTTCTTGTACTAATTGTATGTCTTTACGTCTATTCTACATAGTTGCTATCATTGGCAGAAAGTTCTGACCACTTGAGTTCCAGCACCTAGACTTTCAAGGCTGTACTATTACCAGGATCGAAAGATAAATTCAATTTCTAGATAAATTGTTAAATGGTACCTGACTCAAGTTTCAACGAAACGCTTGAATGAGTTTAAAATCGTTGTATCAATTTAGTAGAACTTCTATAGAATTTTTTAATATATTAGTCTCACAGGTTCAGTTTCAAGTTGTTATTATACCTGTGGTTACTCAAGTTCACAGTATTTTTAATATTCAATAAATATTTCAAAATTCGGTTAGTTATCATCAGCTTTTAAAATAAAAATGAAATAATCTTTACTTCGGATAAGAAACAGCCATATGGGTTAGTAAACAAAAAGATAACTTATACCTATGTTAGTAAACTTATTATCTATTTGGAAACCAGGCTGTTCATCATCATTCAACATCACCTAACAAAGGAGAATCGTAGGTCTCCCCGCTATGGTCTTCGGGATGGAGTTGGAGCTTTTCCGCACTCTGCAGAGCAAAGAGGCACATTTCTGTCTAATGATGGCGTGGAAGCCATCGACGAGTGCTTGTGCAAACAAACCTGATGCACTGCAGAAACGGGGCAGCCCCATCAACATCCTGAACCCGTTTTGTATTGGACCCGTAGGGCGCTGATAGCCCGCTGAGTATATTTGCTCCACAGGCTGCACGTGTAAAACACTTGGCACTAAGCTTTAAAAAGCGTTATTTTGACTGCCCTGCTACAGCGTGCAAACATGCGAGCCAACATGTTACATCGGACTGCCAGCGCCCTGCGTTCCCTCTCAATATCTACTTGGTCATTAAAGTCGTAGGTTACATAATGCCCCAAGTACTTGAACTGGTATACTCGCAATATGTCATTCCCATTTAGTTTAATCGGGGGCACATACTCAGCACATTTAGCACCGCCAGCCTTAAAGACCAAGAACTCGCTTTTATTGATTGATTTTAGTGCAGTCCACTGAGTTCAGTGCCGCTGATGCAAGCTTGCTCCAAGTGATAATTTAAAAGTACTTGTTGTTTATTTTAATTGCAAAAAGTTTATTTTTTCTGTAGTTGGTTAACCAATAAAGTTGGTTAAATTAAAAAAGTATTTATAGAATAGAATAGAATAGAATAGAATACTCTTTATTATGTACACCATAAAAATTACAGATATAAAAGTAGAAATTTTACATAGGGTGACACAATGGGCGGTCTTATCGCTAAAAGCGATCTTTTACAGACAACCTTTGGATGGATTCAAGGTAGAAGGAGAGACAATAATGCAGGTAGTCAGTGGTGTACCATTTACATATACAACAAATACATACATACATAAAACATATACCTATCTACATAATATAATATATACAATAATAAACATGTAACAAGAGTAAGGAAACTAAATGTAATGACAATACAACATACAACAACATACCTCTACCCCCGTACAATAATAAGAAATCAAATAAAACTAATATTTTTCAAATATTTTATTAATTTGGTATTTGTTTTGACATTGTAGTTTTTATTTGAAATTTAATTAATTGTCAGGGGAATATTATATTGATTTATCCAACAGTCTAGCTTTTTCATGTGAAATGAAATAATTGAAATTGATATGTACCTACTAACATTTGTACGCCTAATGGCAAAGCATAGAGAACTTACAAACATGTAACATCTCACACACCTGTGTATCTGTAACCTATGTTTACATGGGCACGCCACAATTGCGGCGGTAAGTCTCCTCTTTGAGGAGTGGCTTGAGAGGCGCCACGGCGTCCTCACCTTCCGCCTGACGCAGGTCCTCACCGGACATGGCGGTTTCGGGAGGTTCCTGTTTCGGATAAGGCGGGAATAATCCCCCGGGTGTTATCATTGTGTGGATCGACCGGACGACACGGTGGAGCTTACGGTGGAGGTCTGCCCGGCTTGGGCGGAGCATCGCCGTGTCCTCGGGGCGACGATTGGCGGCGTCGATCTCTCGCGTCCGGCCCTGATCCAAGCCATGGTACGGAGCGAGAGGGAATGGGAAGCCGTCACCTTGTTCTGCGAAGCAGTAATGCTCGCGAAGGAGGAGGCGGAGCGCGTGAGGGAGAGGCAATCGTTGCGCTCTCACGCCCCTAGTCGCCGCAGGAGGAGACACCCTGGGCGTCGGGAGTCGATAGCCGACTCCCGGCCACCGTAGGCCCGGGCTTGCGGACGGCGAGCAATGGGCAGCTTGCCGTCCGGTAAGGACCAGGCCCGGGTCGACGGCGCGTTGTGTTCCAGGCGCGCCTCAAAGAGATGTCGGCATAAATGACGGAGTCCGATAGGGCCGATGCCTGCCGGGGTCGCAGATTGTTCGAAAGAGTTACCGTGGCCCTGACGCACAGGCAACTGAAGGAACACGGGTGGGTTTTAGTCAGTAAGATTCTGACACGCCCTTCCGCTCCGCCCAGAGCGGGAGAGGTGATTTGATGATTTCCCGCCTAAAAAAAAAAAAGCTATGTTTACAAATAAATACCTACTCTGAACTCTGAACTCTGAATATTCGAACACGTATAGTTGAAACAGCAAACTAAACTATGTATAAGATAAGACCAATTATTCTAAGTAAAACCTATAAAGAAAGTTAGAAATATAGGGAATAAGTGCACATAGATGTAGTAAAAAAGGATTTAGGTAAAATTCTAGGAAGTCTATTCTATACCTTGATCGATTAAAATAATCGTCTGTATCTAATAAATAATGTCCTACTTTTTTCAGGAGCCCAACTCGGCACCATCATCGAGCTCCTGACATCTGGTATCCTCTCCGCTAGTTCCTGGGGCTGGCCCTCCGTCTTCTACGTGGCTGGTATCACCTGCCTCGTCTGGTGCGTGTTGTGGGTCATCATCGGTGACTCCACACCTGGGACCAGCAGGTGGATTTCCAAGAAAGAGAGGAAGTTCATCGAGATTAATGCTGGGTCCAACGAGCTTGGACATGGTGTAAGTAATTTTTGTTGTTTCATAATTTTACAATGTTTGTTATTGTTTTTGCAGAAAATAACAGCAGTTCCATTATTATTCTACAGACCTAGTCTTGGTGATGATATTGATGATCTTATAATTTATATGTTCCAGAAAATGCCGACTCCCTGGAAGGGTATTCTCACATCGCTTCCGTTCTGGGCCATATTGTTGGCTCACTCCGGCCAAAGCTTAGGATTCTGGACCCTTCTGACTGAACTGCCTTCGTACATGAAGTACGTTCTAAATGTTGATATCAAACAGGTGAGATAACTAATTACACTGCCGTCAGATAAAATATCCATGCAAAAATGTCTATGTCCTAATAGGAGAAATGAAAAGTAAATACTAATTCGATTTCTCGTGATAATTTACTACGTGTATATGTCGTTTCCTGTTAATTAACTGCTTTTCCTAGTTATGCAAATACACCAATTGAAAATGTTAATGCTAAACGTAACCTTTTCAGAACGGCATGTTGTCAGCTCTGCCGTATGTGGCCATGTACATCCTGAGTTTCGTCTTCAGCTGGCTCGCTGAGTTTCTTGTTAACAGAAACATCATCAGTCTTGTCACCTCCAGAAGGATATTTAATACTATCGGTAATTATTACATCATCATTGCTACCACTAATCTCAAAGTAATATTGTAGTTCCAGATATCCGCGGTTGAACTCTTACAAGTAGATTTAAAGTACCTAGTCAATAGATAATGATTGTAATTTTGTCCGTCACTTTAAGGCAAACTGTAGCGTCAGAAATACAGAATAATAAGAATTTTATTTGTTCATTGTAACTAAAAGATGATACTTATTTGACCTGTAAGTATCTTACAATCAGTTTGTTTGAACGGTGGTCCCGAAACTACGTAGTTGCCCGTAACTTGGGGACCAGACTAAAGAGCAAACTCTTTGTGTACAAGACATAGAGCTAAATAAAAGAAAAGTAATGAAAAGATTAATTATACCTAAGCTAATAGTATTATTATCAACTTTCTAGCGTTCTGGGGTCCCGCCGTAGCTCTATTTGGCCTCTCGTATCTACCGGCAGGAAACTTGTCACTCGCTGTCATCATTCTGACCATCACTGTCGGGCTCAATGGCGCTCACTACGTCGGATTTATGGTAAGTACTACAAAATTGTAATGTCATTCAATTGTTATACCTGGTTGTAATTGCCTTTGTTGAATTGTGGCTTCAAACGATTGAGATTGTCTAAATACCATTATTAATTCTACTACTAAGCTCAATTTGAATATCTCTGAACTAGATCTTTGAAACCTTTACAATTTAAGATAGCGTGTCAAGTATTAAATGGGTTACGATAATGGCTTGAAAGGATAATCTGCCCGCAAACTGTGATCGTATTGTTTAAACCGTGTAATAGTTCTATTTTATTTATTTCAATAACATTTTATTTTAGTTGTCCCACATCGATCTCTCTCCGAACCACGCGAGTACGATGATGGGCATCACCAACGGTATCGGAGCCATCTTCTCGATCTTGGCGCCACTCAGCGTCTCTTTCGTCGTTGAAGATGAGGTTAGTCTTCTATCACTATGTTCTTCCTTATTTCTTAAAACATTTCTTATCTTTATTTTATGTTGAACTTTGTGTGATAAATACAGAGTCGGATAGGAAACACCGAAAACATCTAGTTTTAAAACGTAACTTATTTTTGACGTGCAAAAACCAATTAACAGAAATAAATACAAAATTGCTGAGCATATGTGCACACTAAAATAATTTGCTATTTTTCCAATTTGCAATTTGTTAAGTTGGACCGACTTAGACTGACAGTTGTGGTTTGAATTTACGAACTTCATAAGTTGATAGTCAATATCTATCAGTAAAGTTCTCTGTCATCTCAAAAATAATTATTAATACTAAATGTTCTAATTCCAGACAAGTGCAGCAGACTGGCGAAAAGTGTTCTTCATTTCGGTAGCGTTCTACTTCTTGGCGAACCTGTTCTACCTGCTGTTCATATCCGCAGACATTCAGGAGTGGAACGAAACTAAACCTACGAAAGCTATTGGTAAGATTTGTTACCATATTTTTCATAATTGTCATTTTCATAACCATTATAATTATAGTTCATCCAAGGGTAAATGAACAGAAGGTAGCTAACGACCACACATTGGGACGTATGTTTTGTACTTTGGTCCTAAGGTATTTAAAAGAACTTGAAAAGTTTCCCTGGGTTTTTGCCAGCGGTTTCAATTCAGGTAGATAAAAAAAGACATTTAACTAATTTTTACTTATTTATTTATAGAAGATGGAGAGAAGAAATCAGAAGAAAAAAACCCAGAAAAGACGAAGAACAACGTGGGTGAACACAAGTTCTGATAGTATGTGCAGTGTTATGTAAGAACTAGTCATAAATATTAGTGAGGTAAGCTTTGTGGTACGCGCAGTGGGACCCCCGCCTCGCTGAGTGAAGACAGAAGTGATATGATATGTTATTAGTACAGGAAACTGCTTGGTTAATTATTATGACATAAAACTAGCCTGTGATAAATTTAAAAAGAAAGTTACCACTACACCCATTATTTACTGATAAAGTATCAAGGTGTGATAGGTACAAACTATTTTGATAAAAATAACACTTTGAACCCGACTGGTTTTTCAAAACGAAACATTTTCAGTTTTTATTTCCTCGTTGTTTTACGACCGAAAATGTATGTGTAAACCTGTCATTTTACGAAATTTTGTAGGTATTCATAATGATTTACCTCGAAGTTGTATTTCGACAAAAATCGAATATTTTTACCAATTTATAAGTTCACAATTTTTTTTTTTTTTTCTTATTTGCTCAATTTTATTATGTACGGCAAAAGTTTGGAGTATCGTATGTCCCTAATTAAAACTTAATATATTCCGCGACTCAAGGGCTCGTATGCCTTATTAAAATATGACAAATTGTGTCGAGAACTGCTTGAAGTTTGTCACATTTCCATTTCACGAATCAAATAATAATTATTGTACTGTGTGTATTAACTTATAAGTTATATTAAACTTATAAGTACAAATTGTTGTCAAATTAGAATTGTATTTAACGATTTGCTACTTGATTGATGATACCTTTAACGATTTCTGTTAAATTATGGGAACATTAAGACTTTCATGATTCAAGGCCTTTCCTAAAATCCTTCTGTATTTCCGGTGCTCGATCTGCTGCATCGATTCTGTTACATGTGAGAATCCTATGTCCAGCAGTGGACTTAATGGGATGAGTTGATTGATTGGTTACTTAATTAACTGTGTAAATATCCCTTACCAGTAAAATAATTATGACAATAGATAGTTTATTTAATTCTTATAACAGTGTGAAAGTGAAAGTAATGGAAACCAAAGAGGATTCTGTAAACGTTATTACTAGTGCCTTTGATCTATGTAATAATTTATTTGTAAATATTTAATAATTACATCATTATCTTTATTTTAGACTAAGACTAATTAAAATAATCTATTTTAAATTATACATTATTTTATTTGAGATCTCTCTTCAATTCGTTTTATGTTATAATCGACATATAAAATGTTGTTCTTGTAACAATAATATTCAAATCTTTTGTAGAAAGAGTTCTATGATAAAAGCCACGACTTCTTTACAAAACTTCAGTAATAATGCAACAGGAAGTCTTCGTTATTTCGCAACTGTCCAATGACAAATACGTTTGATGACGACTTTCCTGTAACCTGAAAGAAGAAGCTTTAGTATCACAATGAGCAGCGTTTCAGGATACTATTGAAGATAACCTGCTATTTATTTATTTATTGCACAATGTACACACAGGTACAAGCTAGGACGTAACGCGAAGCAATTAGTAACATTTTGTCACTACCTTGTATATGTATTCAAGCTCATCTTAGAATCGTATATATCTGTCTGGGCTTAATACGAATGGTTTCTTTTGTAAGTACTAAAAAGTCAATTTTAATATTATAATAGTGTCATTACAATTTACAATGCAACTTCCCTTTCTATAAACACTATATTATTATGTAATTGCAAACTGTACCTTGTGAACCACAACAGACCACAACACTATTGCCGACAATTCCCGACGACTACCGATGATTGCCGATTGACAACACAATCACTTCGCTGATAGAGAACATTGATTAGCAATTACGTTGGGTTGAGTGAAGCAATCATTAGGTTTACAATTAAATTATGGTCATGAATGTTCAAAGTTGCTTTATCAGTTCCGAAGATATTATGTTGCATGTTGTTTTTCTTTGAACGTTGGTGCTGTCTGGGGCACATCAAATTATAATAAATAGTTGCCTACATACTCTAACAACATATTATCAGCAACATTATTTAAGGTTGCGATAGTTTATTGATTGCTACTAAATATTTTGAAACTATTTTTACTTCTTGCTTGGACTGGTTATCTAGCAACTGTTACAACTTGCAGTAGCATTGCATTGGAAACCAACAACCGTGTAATTGAAATAACTGAGGACCCGAAAAGGGGTAATTTAACTCATTATTATAGTGAAAACCTTTTACTATAGAACCCTGAAATCGCAAAAAAAAAACAAGTTTTTTTTTTGAGTTATAATAATACATATATAAATGTCTAGATTTTTAGTTCAGATACACCTTTTTTGGTATAGGTATTATCATCACCCAAATTGCACTTCAAGAAATTATTCCTAACAAACCGAAAAGCTGTTCTGATCGACAACAGATTACCGAAACTACTTACATGGAAGAGATCGGAGTCGATTGTCTTCCACACGCGTCCTTTTGCGATTAATAATTCGCTCGAGCAGTTCGAGGGGGGGAGGAAGCAGGAGTGAGTCCCGCGAGGGCTCAAGTTTTTACCTTCCAATGTCATCACAAGTGAACAGAGGAAAATTACGATCGACGACCGGATTCTGTGAGCTTATTGCGTAGACAGAGGACATGGCGGTTGTGCAACCATCGCTTGGTTATTGCTATCAATACACATACATACACTCACGCCTCCTACCCATGGGGGTTGATATCAATCTTGTTATAATAACTTGGTATGAAATGAGGAATTTAATATACCTTACCATTTTCACAATAGTGCTGCACTCAGTGGAACCAAAATCACAGGATGGTAGTCCAACTAACTTTGCCTGACCTCAAATAAAACTTTGCGGTCATCTAAGCGTTTGGTATAAAGAGAGACACGATATAATAATAGAGATTAACGTGTATCTGCATACAGGTTTACCGTCCGAGACACTGGTAAAAAACTGTACATATTTATATTGTTTATTAAACAAGTCGTCACTACACGTCGTCGTCAGGACATATTCTGATTGAACGGTCAAGCTTTTAGTCAGTACAACCTATCATAATCACTATGTGTATACTACCGAGTTCCAAATACACTATAATGTCAGCATTTTTGCTCATTTCACCCCTGTTAAATATTTGGGGCCGGGAACGAGGGCTCGGGAGGAAGTTCTCATATATTATATTACACAGATAATGAATCGAACTTGATATTTCAGAGTACTTCATGAGGAATGAAATCAGAAATAATTGTATATCAATTTACTTTTGCAATACTTTTCGACAATGTTACTCGTGTTTATCGAACGGTTTGATAGAAAACTTTGGCTTTGTTAAAATCAAGTCACGATGTTTCTTCTTGGGAACATATTTTAGAATTGGTACTGTTTACTGCAAAACTTCAAAAGTATGTACAAACATTACGTGTATATGATATTTGTCTTTCTATATTTAAATATCGGAACCAATCTTGAATAAAACATACTGTCATTACCTAAAAGTGTAACTGGACATACAAACTAACAGTAACAGTGTTATTTTCAATGAATAGTGCCGGGATACTAAATAAATACTGAATATTAAAATACGTAAATAGTGATTTAAACTGAAGAAACGAAGTATTACGGTGCTACATGCGACCCTTTTGCATAAGTCTGCAATTTAAGTGCAATAGTGTTCAAAAGGATAACAATCTTTATATTCAATATTGACTAATTCAAATTTCGACCACAAAATATTCGTTTTTTATTCAAATGTTATTCCGCACTACAACGCCATCTAGCACAAATCACTTGAACTAATTTTAATTTGTGTTGCTACTGTTTCAATAGTGTTACCAGAGTAAGATATCATTAGTCTGCAATAAATATTTAAATAAGTGACATCTATTGTGGTGACAAAGACACACATCGATAACGAGTTATTAAATCGACAATTTCACTTTTCGTCTATACTACACACCTGGTCCCGTGGTTGTATGTAACGTACCAACTTAACGACGTGATCGTGCGTTCGAATCTAACGAAGTGAAAATCTTTTTGAGAAATACTTTGAAATTTATTAAAACTCACAAAATAATCTACCAATATGAATTTCTTAGAAAATGTAGTGGATAATATTACGTTTCGGTGCACTCGCAACCGATCGGAACCTAATAATGACAGTAGTGACGTTAATGTCTCGCAAACATTGGAGTGTACTACAAACAGTATGCCAGAAATGTTAGATGACGAGGATGAAACGCAAAAAAACATGTATAAAAATGAGATAGAAAATCTTAAATCACAATTAAAAAGCGCGCACCAAGAAATAGAAGTATTGTCTTTGGAAAATAGTAACTTGAAGCAAATTAATACAGATTTATCAAAGAAAAATGACATTTACAGAAAAATTGCTAATAGCCCACTTAAGCAAAAAGTCCAAACTCCGAAAAAGAATGTAATTCATCGCACGAAGACAAAACAGACACAAACTTCAGAAACTATAGAATACCATTGCACACCTCAAGTTGAAAACGCTACTAGTACTAGTAGCACTCAAAACACCACATCACCCAACGGTATTATCGAAAAACATCCTTCGTCGCCGCTGGTAAAACATAAGATTTGTCTTCTGAGTATTGAAACGTCTGATAGAATGTATACAATGACCGAAATAACTCAAATCTCTAATTACAATATGTGTCACTATCGTATGCCTAAATGTGGATTAAAGCATATCTTAAACAATATTTAAGATACAAAAGTACGAAATTTCACACACTCTGATTACTGTATTATTCATATTGGCGAAGAGGATTTCAAGAAAACGCATAATTATATAGAATTAGTTACGTTTACTCGCGAAAAACTGCAAACATTAATTCAAACTAATTTTATAGTATGTCTACCAATTTTTAAATATATGGCTAACAGTAATATTATGTTTAACAGCCGTATAGATACCTTCAATAACTTAATTTACATGGATGTGGAGACATATACATATGCGTACATATTGGACTCCAATCTCAACCTTACATATACCTATGGCACTTACAACCATCGGTATGGGAGTTTAAATAACAAAGGCTTAAATATTGTAATATCAGATTTGGAAGACCTTATCCTAAACCTAAACGCCTTGAATGCCACTCACTTAGAAATTAATTGCCCCCAGAAAAACTAAGCAGAGCTGGTAAATGATACACAATCACAAAAAGAAACTCAGTTTTTTCTATAATAATTACCTTAATAATCTTCATCAAAATATAGCCGGACTAATTAATAAATCTGACGATCTCACTGTATGCCTGGAGGAGTTAACTGAGAAGAAGATACACATTGATGTAATCTGCATTACTGAACATTTTATAATGTCTGGCTATGAACAATACATTTCAGTACCCAACTATGACCTAGCTGCATGCTACAGTAGAAGAGATACCAAGAGAGGTGGCACATGTATCTAGGTAAAAAAGGACATAAGTGGAACGATATTCCTGGTATCAATCAATTTTCAAAAATATGTATTTTCGAATGTTGTGCAATTGAATTAGGATAGTCGGACACCATTGTGATATGTATATATAGAGTTCCAAATTCAAATAATTTAGCTTTATTTTTTGAACAGTTAAATAAATTATAACAATACATTTAAAAGAAACGCAAACGAAATATTATAATATGTGGCGACTTTAATATTGACATTTTGAAACGTAATAGTATTACACTTGAATTTGAATGTCTTTTGCTTAATTTTAATCTAAAATTAGAAATAAAGCAGCCTACTAGATTGAAAAGTCAGACGTGTATCGATAATTTTGCACATAATCTAAATAAAAAATGCAAATCAGACGTACGAGTAATAGATTTTGTCTTGTCTGACCACACATGTCAAATATTAAGATGTCCTATCAAATGTATCTGTTTACTAGATCACTGATATATAAAACGACGTGATTATAATAATGACAACATAAAAAAGTTCAAAGACTGTTTACATAACATTTCCTTTTCTGAAATCTACGAAACTAACGACCCCGATGTAGCTTATAGTTTGTTCATAGAGACCTTTACATTGTTTTACGACCTCTGCTTTCCACTTAGAAAAGTTACAATAAAAACATACAAAAAACCTCAGTGGGTATCGCGTGGCATCAGTGCATGTAGTAGAAAAAAGAGGCAATTGTTGTGGCGTTACAGGTTCATACCAAATGAGACTACTAAAAAAGAATGAAAAAAATACGCTACTAGATATAAGAAAATTATTAGACTTACACAGCGCACACAAAATGCATACAAAATTAAAACATCCATAAACAAGTCGAAAACAACCTGGGGAGTTATAAATCAAGCTAAACTAAATCTGCCAAAGAGTTCTATCACAAGTATTAAAACTGTAAATAAAACAAAAACGCATCCGCGAGATATAGCAAAAGCATTTAATGATTATTTCATTGATAAAATTAAGCCTTTACCCCGTGATGGCTTTCAAACAACAGCAAATATTCCATTATTAAATAACTCTATGTTTATAGCACCAAGCACTTCCAATGACATACAGAATATAATTAAATCCCTCAAAAATACCAATAGCGTAGGACACGACGGTATCTCGACAAAAACCATCAAGTGTGTTTCTGATTATATTAGTGTCCATATAAGTTATATTGTTAATTTGGGTATTACAAGTGGTATTTTTCCACATCATCTCAAAACAGCTGTAGTTAAACCACTTTTCAAAAAAAACAATAGAGAAAACATGGAATGCTATAGACCGATTGCGCTCATACCAATTTTTTCAAATGTTTTTGAAAAATATATTTACGAACAACTTTACAATTGTTTTGAAAAATATAACATTATAACTGAGGAACAAAAAGGTTTCAGAAAAAATAAAACCATTAACATGGCTGTCTTCGATTTCTTGAATAAAGTCATCACAAACGTTGACAGAAGAATACCCGTGTGTTCCGTATATTGTGATATGACCCAAGCTTTCGATTACGTGGACCATAAGATTTTGCTTGAGAAGTTAGAGGCTTATGGAATTCGAGGAACCATATTAAAATGAATAGAATCATATTTAATAAATAGGAATCTGTAGGGTGCATCCCTAACATAAGTAATGTCAATGCAAATGTAAAAAGTCAATGTAATGCAGAATGTCAAATTTAAACTTAAATGCAGAATGTCAGTAAATGCTCAACGGGATGAATCTAAATAAAAATGCAAGTTATCCGACTCAAACCATGTCTAATTGAACACTAAAATGTAATATACATAAAATGCATAGAATAATGCAATATGTCAGTGTCAATGCACTGCCAAATGTATGTCGTGTCCAAAGTGCAGATACGCGCGCCTACTGGCGAACTTATTGTAATAAAATATGTTTTAAAAACCATATACGTGCACCGTACATATTGCCACAACAAAGAAAGAATTAACTAAATCCAACAACCCCAAAATATGAAGTAAGAATGTAAAATACAATGTAAAAAATGTAAAAATGCAGGATTCTAATATAAATATGATTGATCTACGACTACTATAAAAAAATTAACTAAAGTCTATAAATAGAATGTCACCATGATAATAAATTAGCACACGTCACTATGTTTTTCAGTGTCAAATTTCACTTCACTTGAGGTAGGGTTAACACACGACACTTTGTTCACTTTTGAGTCCCGTTTGTCGATCTTGCTGTTCCTGTCCTCGTTGTCATGATCTCTTCTGCTTCTGCTTCTCGCGTCTTGCGGACCCTCCCCTTGTCTTTGGGTTGCCATCTTTCGCCACAAGTACACCGATGTTACAAACAGTGCAATGCTAATCGCAACAACCACATAGATTGCAATGTAGTGATGAACGTCGTGAGAGGATAAGGTGTCTAGTTTAGACTGTCCTTCTATAGAGCGTAGTTCTGTGTCAATCTTCTTGAACGTCTCTTCGTACGTTTCAATATGCAGCGATGAGTTACGAATCGAGGTATTGATTATGTTATTGATTGGAGAGATCGTATGCATGCAATGTGAATGAGTCGCCTTGCAAGTTGTATCCTTGTTTCAGCGTTATCAGACCCGAGTGACGTAACGTCTCCGATGTCATTTGAGTGCCGCACACTAATTGTACTTCGCACGTGTCACAACAATAATAAAACTAGGTGTTTGGTTTATGTAATTTGACCCATTTATCGGCGCATACTTTTATTTCAGTATGGCAATAAACGCTGTGTTCTTCGTTGTCTCGAATCAGCTGTACATCGCAAATAGATTTGTGACGATCGCCGGTGTTGTAGATAGGCTGATTTAGTTTGCACAGTAGAATTTGGTCATGTAATTTTTGGCATTCATTAATGTCATATTGTTCTAGGGGTATAAATCAGGTTTAGTTGACGTTAAATGCTATTAATGCAGAGTTGGGAATAACGTACATTACCCGATTTGTGTCAATACGTTGAGGAATGCTGATAAGTCTGTTAAGTTCGTATAGGGCATCACTCAAGATCGGTACTTTTATTTCCATCAACAGGTATTGCTGTGTTATGCGCGCATGTATTCTGAACAGCCTGTAGATGTCTCTTATGTCATTACGAACATCAGGTAGTATAGAATCGCGAGGTAGTAATCGAGCTACTCTATCTAGTTCGCTTTGCATTTGGGTTGGTGATAATAGATGTATGTCCATATGTCCTTGGTACATATTTGTCAGTGTGTTGATGAGAGATTCTTGGATATCTTTTAAGTTTGAGCCATTCTTTCTGCAGCTATGGTCAATGTAATTATGTAGAATGCATTTGAACTCTCAAGTTTATCTTTGAGCGTCTTATTTTCTAGGGACGTGAGGTGATCGTTGATTAAAGTGAACTGCTTCACCATTGTTGCTTCGTTACGCTGTACAATGTTGTTCACGGTTTCCAGAACACTTGTCTGTTTTTTACGCAGTTGGAATAGGTGATTTTCATTATGTTGGATTGTGTCGATATCCTGTTCATATTGTTCTGCAAAATGTTGATCTAACACTCCGAATAATGAGTTTGCAAAGTATCCTACTCCGTCGATCAATCCTCTTTTGAACCTGTGTTGAATGATCCGCTGAGACCTCAGTAATTCGTTGTAATAATTTAGTTCACTCGTGCTTTGTTCAAGATGATCAATCATAACATGAAATTGCATCAACCACTCTTCGCAACGAGCTTGCTTTATATGAGATACGAATACTTGCAGAGTGTCCACATTGCGTCAATAATTTGTCATATTGTAATAGAATACCAGTTTCCATCCATCTCTAATTTCTTGTAAGTCTGCAATCTTGTCAAAGTAAATTGTTTGATTTTTTGTCAGCTGAGTAAGTTTCATATCTTGCTGGACAGAAGGTGTTATCAATGTCATAACTAGCATCATCATATAACATACCAAGCTGTTCCAGGTAAGCCTTTTAGCTCAGTTTCGCCTGTTGTTGGGTAGTTTATCAGTGTCAGTATTGTTTCGTTCCTCAGCCTCCACTAGTGGTACCAGTTTTGTAATGGGTCGTTTAGTTTCGCCTTTTACAGTTTGTAATGTCACAACTCTAGTGTGGCCGTCCTTTCCAGGGTGTAACTCCGCTACACTACCCAGTGCCCATTTTCCTGCAGGTAACCTTTCGTCTTTAATGCATACGATGTCATTTTTTTTATGTCAGTATTCTGTCGTTTCCACTTTAGTCTTGCTTGTAATTATTGGAGGTACTCTTGCATAAGTTTGATGTAACTATCTGATAATTTGTCATCCCTGCCTAATCTCCTTTCTAATTGCATAAACTGTGCTACAGCTCGTGACTTTGACTTGCCCAGCAGCTGATTAAAATTAGGCTTCATTGGCAAACAAACTGCATATCTGCCATCACTTAATCGCTTGGTTGTTGCAGTATAGAACTCCTCACAATATCGTTCCTCTGACGTCATAGAATTGCATGCATCTCCATTGATGTCTTCCACTTCCCAGCATTTTGTCAAGTCATTAACTTCATTAACTACAACGTTGCAATTAAATGTTTTGGCGACATTGCCTGACAATATCCACCCCAACCGTGTTTATTGAGCCATGGGTTCATCAACCTTCCCTTTGACTAAGCCATTCATGAGTATTTCGGAAAATACGTGTGCATCCAGAAGTATGTCAATGGGCCGAGATAAGTTGTAATCTGGGTCGGCTAGTGTGATGTCTGTCACATGAGCCCAAGGTTTCTTAGCAAATGTAACGTTAGGTAGACTGTTTACTACCTGTATCATAATTAACGCTTCCGTCGTAAACTGGAAGTCGTTATGTAAGGACTTACAGGATAGATGGACCTTTCCTTTACTCCTATTGGATAAAGTACCGATCCCGCTTATGTTTGCACTCAGCTGTTGACGCTTTATGCCCAATCTTTGAGCTGCATTCTCCGTTATCAACATAATTTGTGAGCCTTGATCAACTAAAGCGCTTTGTGTAATGTAGTCACCTCCAGCTGTGGCTGCTTGCAGTAATGCTGTTGGTAATAATAGTTCATCATCATTATTTGATGCGAAGTTGTTTTGCTGATTTTTATTTGGCCTAGTTGAAGTCGATGACGACGGTTTAGGTGCTGTTTGTGTTGCTGAGGGCGTTTGCGCTGAGTCCACAATATCGCTGTGCCGAAGTGTGTTATGTTGTTCGTTGCAATTTCTACATCTTTTCTGTGACGGACAGTAATCCTTAGTATGTACATACCAACAATTTTTGCATGTTTTATTGTTTTCTATGAATGCCATTTTTTCCTGACTTAGCATGTCAGTGAATTTAGAGCATTGAAATAATGCATGATTAAAATAACCACCATTTTTATATTTGTACACCGTTAAGGCAAAACATGACTGGGCTATAATCTGTATGTAACATCTTGCATGCCATGTGTGTGTATACTTATGTTTTGGACAAATAAATGATCTATCTATCTATCTATCTATCTATCATTAAGACAGCCTTTAAACTTTTCAGGCAATTACTGATTCTGTTCTGTAACGAAGTCTGTGTGTATTACTCCTTCTTTTTTGTTACTACGTCTGTATGTATGTATTACTAGTTCTGTTCTTTTACTACGTCTCTGTGTAATACTTCTTCTGTCTTCTTACTACATCTGTGTGTATTACTACTTATTTTTTGTTACTACGTCTGTGTGTATTACTACTTCTTTTTTGTTACTACGTTTGTGTGTATTACTACTTCTGTTCTGTTACTATGTGTGTGTGAAGTACTACTCCCTCTGGTTCTACTTGTGTTCTGTTCTGTACTTCTATTCTGTTGTGTTATCTATGGTTCCATTAAGCACTATTTTCTGTATGAACATATTCCCTTCAAAATTATTACAACGTCTCTTTAATGCAAGTATAATTGTAAGTATACAATGGGGCGACAATGGTGCGCAGTCCGATATCACTGTGACTTCAAACGGACTGCAACTGTGGAACTAATTGCCCGGTGGAAAACTATTCCACAGCTGTAACACGTTCCCAGACAATAGCAAATTAATTTAAACCGTAGTTTCTGGTTTACCGAAAGCTATAACGTAGATAATGAATAGTTTACTTTTAGGCAGGCGTGCTCCGTTGTGGACCACATTATCGCTTACCATCTGGTGAGTTGACAAACGCGACCCTATCAATAATAAAAATTAAAGGGTTCCGTTTTTGCCATTTGGCTACGGAACCCTAAAATTGTTTACAAAATACAGGAATAAATTAATGAGAATATTCTTGCCCTTTGCAATACTTTTTACTGAAATTAAAATATAAGTAAAATGATAATCGCTATATATGTAATTAGTACCTACACTGAAAATGAGATCGAATTTAGTTTTACTGATATTCATACAACCGCTGCTTTGTTTGACATACCTAATCATTTTACATTTTCCTAATAAAATTTTGTTAGTGAAAACCGACGTAGTTTTAGTTGAAAGCTCAACTATTTTCCTGTGATTAAATTGTACCTTGATCATTATCTCTTTATCTGTTACTAAAAAAGATATCACTGGTAACCCAAAAACGACTAAACGCTTGGAAACATTTAAACTAAACTTTTGAGTAAATTCCACTTTTGTCAACTAATGATTGACCCTAATGAACAATATTATACTGATTTTTTTTTAGGCATTGCACATAATTTGATAACACATTCATTACAAACACATTTGCGGTGAATAGTAACGCTTCCTTCAGTGCCTGGGCCACCATACTTATAAGTAGAAAACGACTTTATAAATTATTATGATGAACGGACTTGTATAATAAACACTATTTAATTTAAATTATATGTTAAAAAATATTCTTAATTACTTAAAATGTTTGTAGTATAGCCAAGTCACGTTATTTGAGTTCAAAAATTAGAAATAGTAGTAATGTAAATAAAATGACATTAAGTGTCATTAATAGCGAAATGGGAAGGTCATGCAACCGATGTAGTAACTACAGCCTTGGTATTGATGATACTATAATTAAATCAGATTCTCAGGTCACCGCGGCCTTTGAAAAATTATTTGCAGATATTCCCGTATCGACTACTAAATCTCTAAACTCATCACCCACTGCTGCAGAGTCTATACTTAAAGAAAAGGTCCGGATCCTGTTTGTGATTATAAATTTAAATTCCAATATGTCACCTGTAAATAAATACGTAATTAAAACCTTTCACAATTTAAATGTTAAAAAGACCACAGATCTATGGGGTAATTCTGTGGACGTTGTTAAGTCCATTATAAACTTGGTAGCACCTACTTTAGCTGTTATTTTTAATAATTGTATTGACCTTGTTAAGTTTACTGATCTTATAAAAACAGTAAAATAATACAGTTTTTTAAATCGGGTGGTACATCAGACCCTACTAATTACTTAAAAATAATTTTCATCATTTTCCACTTCCTTTCCTACAAACACATAACATGGAAATCCACTCGCCTTGACGCGCCTTCCTCTAGCCCCATACATCAGGCTCACATGCACCCGTCTAGCTTTAAATAATGTTCCTCCTCCGACATTTTTCAACTGTATAAAAATCAATTTAAAAAGATTTAAGCGTTGTTTAAGAGCGACGTGATGGGTTAAGTCAAGTGAATTGGAGTGGATTTTGGGGGAGTAAAGTAAGATATAACCCCTTTGATTTTGTGACAAAATACTGTTGATATATAGTTTTTTAGAATAATAGAAATGTTCAATGTTTACTGGTACAATTTCAGTAATATTATTAAATTTCTTGCGCACTGCATCCTATAAAACTCGAATTTATTGTGCTAATATGAAAAATGTACAAAACAATTTAAAGTAACATCGAATTTAAATCTGAACCACACTCCTGAAATCTTAGTTTTGAAACGCTAGAAAAAATAAAGCTAGTACGTTCAATCAAATCGCGGCTTCAAAGAAATATCAGCACACGCTGCCATCACTTTGCGGCTGTGTGAAACAAATAAACAAACATACACGCACAGGGCTGCCACAATACATTCAAGAAAAGTTAAGCGTGTTAAACTACTCGAAGCCTGTAACACTGAAAATCGTGTGTTGCTTTGTTGACCAACTCCTGTGACTAAACATGAAATTAGACTTTCTGATCGTGAGGCGACCTACGACTATACTTGTGATGGGATACCATTAATCGTGACCACGACCACTCTGTCAAGAACAAAGCGAAGAAAAATAATTAGATAATTGTGTAAAAGTATGCTGATCTACACCTGGAACTCAATTTTACCAATTTACAAATAGCGTAGTTATTAAAATATATCGAAGAATATCGTGACGACAGGGTATTCTACGACATATTTTACAGTAAATAAATATGCATACAAAGTACGGCAACGCGAATAGTTTTAGGTCAAAAAATATCAAATGTTTTCCAATGTCCATCACGTCATGGCAGCCCTACTCTCAATGCATGTGCAGTAAACATGTCTGGACTTGTTCAACACTCGTTCGTTGTTGTTTGTACACGTTGCCAGCTTTCGGGTATTCGTGCGCGACTCGATAATCTATTAGAGCGGCTTTGAAAGGCGCCGCCGCTTCCCGATGACGTCACGACTTGTTGACTGCAGCGTTTACGCCATGTTTGAGGGTAGTTTACGATGTTCCGGTGCTAATGGATGGCTGGGAATGGTTTTAAATGTCGGCAAGATATTTTACTTAAGTTATGGGGACATGAAGACGTCAGTTAAATACACTATTATATACCTGGCTGCTAATTTATAGTTTGATGTTTACTAGTTTGGGCTACTAGTTACTAGTAATACTAGTTCACTAGTTCATAGTTACTATATCTTGAGAAAATTCTCAAGAAATTTGCAGTACCTTTGTAATCAAATGTCATATGTTGTTCGCTAAGTATTTTATTGTGTACCTACGTAAATAATAAAATAAATAAATATTTACTTAAGATGACTACATTGACGTCATGTTGCACTGCGTAGTATCAATTCCACTACTTCAAACATTACTCATCTTCAAACTTTTTCATTCCACCACTTGTTCTTAAAAAAATTTTGCTATTGAAAAATTGATATCCCTCACATTTGCGGTAAGTACTCGTATTTCAATCGATCTCACTAAACGTTTTAGTGCTAATGTAACAACACGTTGAGTACGAGAAGCTTGATATATTTGTGATACACCCGCTTGCGATAAATCTAAAATATTGCGAATTTTCCACGTCATATAAATTTCACTTATTGTTTCATATTGCTTGTTAGATTGGACACCACTTTTTACAAGAGAGATTTTTTTTTTTAAATTTGTTGTTCAAGAGATTTGCAGTAAATAGTTACCTACCTAATAATATAATATAATATAATTTAGGTACATAAAGGTTTTGTAGTACACGAGGGACTTACAAAGTATGCATTATTTTACATAGTGTAGGTACATTGACATTTAATGCAGTAGGCATTAAATGTCTGCCGAAGCAGTGATCGAATCGACGATGAATGAGTTGCCTGTCAAATGCCTTCTCTACGCAGATGATCAAGTTCTACTTTCATCGTCAGCGGAAGGGTTGCAAGACATGGTCACTGTGATGGATGAATCATTTAAAATGAAAGGGATGAATATAAATGTGAATAAGACGAAGGTCATGGTGTTTGAAAGAGAAGAGGATGTATCGGTATGTGATGTGAAATTAAATGATAAGGGTGTGGAGCAAGTAAGTGAGTTCGTATATTTGGGGAGTCTATTTACAAGGGATGGAAAGATTGATGGAGATGTGGAAAGAAGGGTAAATGCGGGACATAAAGTGAATGGTGCTCCACATGCAATTGTAACCAACCAGTTGATGTCCAAAAAAGCACGACTAGCTGTTCACAACGGTGTGCTGGTGCCTACGCTTATGTATGGAAGTGAGTGTTGGGTGTGACAAAAGAAGCATGAAAGTAGAATAAATGCTGTGGAAATGCGTTCCTTGCGAAGCATGTGTGGTGTGACTATGAATGATAGACTGAAGAATGATGTGATAAGGCAACGGTGCGGTTTAAAGGAAGATGTAGTGACAAAAATTGAAAAGAGTATGCTAAGATGGTTTGGTCATGTTGAGAGGATGAATGAAGGGCGATTAACAAAAGATATTTACAAGGCAGATGTGAGTGGAAACGCCGGGAGGGGACGCCCTAGGAAGACATATAGTGACCTTGTTGGTGATGTTCTTCAGAAAGGTCAGGTGCGTAGTACTCGCAATCGGCGTGCGTGTATGACCAGATGTATGAACGTAAACGAGGCAAAAGGAGTATGTATGGATCGTAGCAGGTGGCGTTCTGTAGTTTCTGCCTACCCCCATGGGAAAAAGGCGTGAGTTTATGTATGTATGTATGTAAGCAGTAATCAGGTAAAGTTATCGTAAATTAAAATTACTGAGAATACTATAAATAGCTGTGAGGTGCTTGTGGCTAAGTACTAACAGCCGCACGGGTCGATCGATCAGGTTTAGCTACGCTTGCCGCGGTTGTTCCGTGGCTGAGTGACCATCTTTATATACCAAAACCCCTCCGTGCCTCGGAAAACCACGTTAAGCCGTTGGTCCCGGCTGTCATTCGTGGATCTTTGACAGTCGTTACGAGTCGTAAGAAGCCCGAAAGTCTGACAACTAATCATACCAAGGGGTATCGCATTACTCAATAACTGGGTTGTGGAGGTCAGATAGGCAGTCGCTCCATGTATAATACTGGTATACAGCTGTACAGCTGCATCCGTTTAGACTGGAAGCTAAAAGGCTAAGCAAATGATTTTATAAAGCTGTGAATTTTAATAGTTAATTCGAGTTACGCTTTGATTATATACTCAATACTCAATCATTTATTGCATTCCACAATGTGCTTAGGTGGTAATTTAACATTAGTTGTAGGTACCAATCGTGGACCCTGTCGGGCACAGCAAAATAGAAATTTGAAGGAAGAGGACTTATTTATACATGCAAAAAAAAAACTTATTCTAAGTAAAATTAAAGATAACATTCTATTAATTATTCATTAAATTAATTAAATCTAAATTTTTAAATATAGCTTGGTTAGATTGCAGTTTAGATGCAGTCCAATCAACACCAGAAACCCAAGCGTGTCTCAAATTGGGCGTGGCTTGACTTATTAAATTAATACCTCGATCTTCCCACTACTAAGAAATCCCTACCACCTATATCTATTACCTGTACATATTTATGTACTTGTGGACCTATTTCATTTATAATTCATTATGATATTTTTTTTGTTTATGGTCCGTCTCAAACAGAGCACCTGCCTTCTAATCATTTCACTAGCCTTCACTGATAGAAAATGCCTAAGGCATTAAATCCGCTTTTGTAACTTATTAAGTTAGAAAAGTTTAAATAAAATAAATAAATAACTCACAAATGAGCAAAGAACTTTCTAGAAAAGTTAAGTGACAAGTTCGGTGGCAATATCGGTAAATATTCGCAGTGTTTTTCGCATAGATTTCCCAAACTTACTATATTTGAAATAAGCCTTTGATCAGGCCACAAAAGTCACGTTTTGTGGTGTCCGAAAGGTATACACTGTATAAAACGCACCTCGTCGTTCCATTGAACTCTGGACTATTGAAGACCTTGGCTTGATCATGACCTTGGATTTTCACCTCTAGTGGCAACCAACTAGTGGGTGACCATTGAAGACCTGATATTTTAAACCTGTAACAACTAATTGGTGACTGTTGCCTCTTCATTGATGCAATTGTATTTACATTTATAATCCACTATAAAGTTACAAAGAAAGCAAACTCTGTATAGCTTTATAATCAGTTTAATAACTTTACTACACTTCGTTAACAATATTTCAAAATACACAAAATACGTCTTCACTCCACGAGTGTTCAAGCTTAACTGCTATGTTCCCAAGTGAGACGGTACACATAGGCTACCATTTGACAGCTAGTTGCAGTCAACCGGCAAAAGTCAGTTTAACAACTAATAATCAATGTAATTTCACTTGGGCACATGGTTACAACTTTACAAAATAAAATATTAAAACTGCAAAAACATGATTATAAAAATAAATAATATTTTTCCCCTGTAACTTGTCTGAACCAATTAGTGTTTACAAATTCTACTATAAACTATTCGAGCTTTTCTTATAGTCTAGGTCTAGGGCATTAATAAAGTTTTCCCAGAGGCCCGTTTTAATAACGATTCAGTTATGTTCCAGAAAATATATTATTTTTAAGTAAAAGTTTTTGTACTATAATAACGGGTGCAAATAGTAATACTTCTGAGTAAAGTGAACAAACTTTCAGAGGTTGTGTTGACTTTATTTTTTCATACTAAGTACGGCAGTATCATAAATTCATAAAAGAAGATTGAAGAAAGAATGTGTTAGCTATTGTTATTATTTTATTCAATTATGTAAAGTATTGTTCTAGTAGGTCTGTCCGCCGACTTGCACAGATAAACGTATCTATCTAAGCAATATTTATTTAAAAAAAATACACTTTATAAGTAATTATTTAAAACATGTCCGATTCAAGTGAAAGTACGTTAGGTGAAATTAATTTTGAGATGAAAATGATCTTCAAAATCTTCAAATCAAAAGAAGTTGTTAATACCGCATTGACCATATTAATATGAGCAAATTAAGTTGTTATGAACTTACATAAAGATTTCCTTAAATAAACAGCAGTGAGTAATTTACTCACCGAAATATAAGCTCATTTCAAAGGAACCTCAATAAGGTTTGGTGCTTCTTATGTCAAACTATCAATTACGTTTCATTCCTCCTATTTGTTCAGTAAAATGCAGTAAAATCTTGTATAATGTACTAGTTACTTACTGACTTTTAATTTAATAGATTTTAGAACCATAAGATAGAAGCGGCGCTTAGTTTTTGGCTCACCGATATGTCACACTGTATTGTTACTTCTGATGTTTATTTATTTATTGTTATTATTATAATATTTATGGCAATCCAGTCATTTAAGAATTTAAATTTAATGAAGTTTTTTTTTATTAAAAGGTTAATAAAAATACACGTTTTTTTTAAAGCGATATTGGTTGTAATGGAACGCACGGGAGGGCAAAGTATAGAAACATATCCATTGTTTTCGTTAGATACTCGTAGATTGCTTTTATCGCTTATCGTGAGACGATATTCAAGGACAGATAGGATTATAGTCTATCACCAATTATAGTGGTCTATCTTTCACTGAAAATAGGTTATTGGGTTCGGCCGTTAAACAATAAGTTTACTCGTTTTCGCAGCACATCTGCAATAGGTACGCAACTCCAACTAAAAGTTGGTGAAGTACTCACTGAGGCTTGTTACAGCCTAAAGTGCGAAACTTTCTCAACACACAGGTGTTTAATTTAAACAGCGCGAGTCGAGCCAAGTTGCCTAATAAAAGGTTGTGTATGGACTTTTATTGAGAAAGTCTACTTACTTTTAGTTAGGTTGGCACGTGGAAGGAAAAGTGTGTGGATGAGACTACGTTGGTGTTTGGTGTGTGTGTGTGTGGATATTGAAACCTGTATTTTTAAATACCATCGCGCATGTATGCACTTTTTTATCCTTGTTTTTTTTTTCTTTTTTAGCAATAGTTTTAATAGGTATGAAAGACAACAGAAATACATTGTTTTTTAAATAAATAAGTACTGTACATAGTTTTTTTATCCTCGAAAGTAAATAAATATGTAGCTTCAAAAATAATTGTTGATTGTTATGTATTTATCTTGGCTAAATTAAACAATATTAATCCTAGGTGGTGGTAAAATGTCTATCTTTTAAAATATACTTAATAATAAAATAAAAAAATATACAGCGATATTATAAACATTCCGTAAAATAAAAAATAAAGAGTTACTAAAATCAATATTTTACAAAAAATAAAATGCAATTATTACAACGAAAACTTATCCTAGTCTAATTTTCATTATCGCTTTCATCGGAATCCAATTCCGAATCTGGCTTTATGTTGGTCATATCCCAATATTCGACTTGAGTTTCTAATACTACAGTTGTAGTAAAGAGGAACTTCTTTTTTTCGGAATCTATATGTTTTTGTGCGCTAATAAGGGGATCGGAAGATAGGAAAAGCATATTGAGGATATCCTCGTCAGAAGCTTTTCTACTCTTGTGTATTCTGTAAATGATGTGCCCGAAACTTCCGAAATACTTTGTTGCGAGCTTCGGAAGCTTCTTGTGTTAAGCTCCCAATTGGTACAATTGCATTGCGTTCGACGACATATAGATACTGGAAATATGAAGTAACGTCAGGGACAAACCTTAGGTTTTCAGGAGAGCTAAAATACGATTTGGTTTTTACAAAACTGGTCGTAGCTTTTTATCAACAAGTTCTATTTAAAAACTGTCTATAACAAAGTTTCATAAATTTGTTTAGTCTTTTATGTTAATATAGCAAAAGTTTAATAAAGCCTTTAGTTTTAAAGATAGCATTGCCGTTACGTTAAAAAATAATGAATAGTGGTACCTTATGTTAACGAAATTTTGGGTTAAAACTAGCAGTGTTGATGTAAGGAACATTTGGGATATAAAAAACTATTTTTTTTCAAAGTAAAGGTATCTTATTGGTGTACATTGCACGTTTCTGTTAACAAACAAAACTAATTGAATCTATCATAATCATGACATACTATGTCTATGCAATATAGTTCAAAATTACTTACTGACATAAAATATGTACTAAGAATAATATGAAACCAATAAAATAGATCAAAACTTTTATTAATGCATATGAATCTTCTTTTATCGTGATTTCCGAGGAACGGAGTGGACTCTGTATGAAATGGATGATCACGCATCCACGAAACGACCGCGACAAGCGTAGTTTACCTTGTTGGATCGAACCATGCCACGTTTACCTAATTATTGTAATAAAACGTTACCGTAATCATCCTCTTATTGTGATCGTTTTATTATAATAAGAAAAGAAGAAAGAATGAAAGAGTGAGAGTGAAAACAGTCACTCATTCATCTTTTCTTAACTGCTTAATAAGTGGCAATTTATACAATATCATCTACAGACGGGCTGGTTACCTATAGGGCTAGGTAGACTAACTGCCAAAAACTCGTCAGCAGTACTACTTTTGGGTCTCTATTAACACTTGAGGATGCATCTCAGTATACCTTACACTTGTGCGGAGTACGCCATCGCAGTAGTCTACCGTTTAGTAGTGGGGACATGTTTTTGATATATCAAACACGTACGTTAAATTTTACTGTCATACCCATCCTACATTTTGTTCCGAAACTTACATATTTATTATTAACAATTTTCATAATAATGGATCATTACAACATGGTATTATTCTCAAGTCGAAGTCAGTGTGTAGGTTAGCAAAGAATTTAATATTTTTGTCAAAAGAAGCGTTATCAAAAATCAAAACAAAAATCAAATTATTTTATTTCACAAAAACCTACATGAGCATTTATGAAACGTCAGAAGCTAGGTGCATAGTTCCAATTGGTCGTTTCCTATGTAGAAAATCTGGCAAGAAACTCCACGGTTACTCTTTTAAAAATAATTGTTTTTACAATATTCCTAAATTACATTGTTAATAAGTATGGAAGGTTAAAACGGCGGTAAAAGCGTTTGTCATCAATTATAAAACTTTAAATATACTTGAAATACATGTTGAAAGAAAAATAAGAAAATTAGTCTAAAAATACGATATTATAAAGTATGACACTGATGCCCATTCTCTTGTCACAAAATTCTCTAAACTAGACTAAAAATCACAATAATTTAGTTTATTCCTGTCAAAAGACGATACTTCATTCTGAAATAGACTAAAGTGACACAACTTAACTATATTTTAGTTTGACAGCACTAAGATGGTACCGATTTATTAGTTTAGTGAAAATGGCAATTTTGCTATTCTGAATTTGACGTTTTTCACCTAAAATTTTGGTTGTCTTAACTAAATCTGGCTATTATTAATCGCGATTAAAAAGGTGTGGAATAAAATTAGTTGTCATGAACTAAGATTCACCACAACATCTCGCTTTCGGGGGCAAAAACAGTACTGTATTTTTTTTTTGTTTTGTTTATATCTCGAAAACGGTGTGTCCTCTCGCAAAAATAATGAAAATTTCGACCCCCTTTATGAAACCCATATAACTCTACATGTAGGTATTTTTTTTTTAATATTTTCTATTCAAAAAGTGAAAAAATCCATATAAAACACGCCGAGGCTGCCACCAATGCGCGCCCCCGGCTCTAAAAAAAATTCACGGGGTAGGGCAAACAAGTACCATGTGGAGTCGCGATTGTCCAATTAAATTTTAGTTGCGTCAAAATGATTTTTAAATTTAGAGATATTTTATTGCAGAATAGCTTTAAGATTCTCATAGCCAAAAGTAAGGAATTTTAGTGATAGTTTAGTTAGTTTAGTTCGGTGTACAAGAGAATCGGCACCACTGTAAATTAATAAAGAAGTAAATATTTTTGGTATATATGTTCTAAAGTTAGAATTGATTAAAGTTGTTAAGTTTTCAAGAAACTTATCAACTTTAATTATTATTTTTATAAAATATATTCCTTTTTAAAATTATTGCTTTATTCAAATGTTAGCTAGAAAATAAGTTATGACTCCTCAAACTTACAGAAAGTTAAAAATAAAAAAAATACTGCCTGTTTTACCCATTTTTAATAAAAAATACACTTTAGAGTTTAGAAAGTGGTGAAACTAGAAGAAAGCAATATATATATATATATATATCCAGGAGGCCAGGGCTAAATAGATTAGGGCTGAGTAAGTAGCAGATGACCCCATCTATCCACGATTTTCGTATGTTCAACGTTCTGCCACACATCCTGTATACCCTGTATTTTCGACAAAATGTCCCTTACGTTATTTCATATTTCCAGTATCGATATGCTCCATGTATCAGCAACTTCTGAACGGTCTATGATAAGTAGAACGAACTATATAATTCCATGTACCTTTGGGCTGTCTTTTAAGAAAAATCTTTGAATTTGGTGACATAAATTCCAGATGTTATGAAAATAATAAAAAATTAAATTTATGCAAAATCACAGCAAATCTGCGGGCAAGCTCTTCGTCCAACCCAATGATGGCTGCAGTTTTATCGGGAAGCTCAAAAAACCTTTTTTCCGTGTTCCCATCGTTTGTAGTTCCCGACCCTTGTTTAACTAATCGACTAAAAGATTACGATCATTTTTAAAATGGTTCTTAATTTAAAATAATCTTGAATTTAACATTTCATTGTGCATTTCATCTCCTCTTGCAGCCCAGTTTTTAAAATCGAGTCTTTAAGAAATATCTAACTCGACTGGGTTTAAGGTATTCTGAAGAACAAATTGTTACTAATAAATAATAATAATTTTTATTTTCAGAAAAAACACTTTTACGGTTCACAAAAAACAATTTTCTAAGTAAAAATATAGCTTTTCAGAAACAAGTGTATCGAAGATCTCTAGAAGAATTTTGCCGGAGATTCACACGTGCTGATGAAGAGAGGTGGAAGCAAACGGAATAGTGACAGATTTAGAAAAGTCTACGAACATTGGCTAGAGGCTTATGTGTATTGGCCGAGCTGCGCTCAAACTATACTTCAAGGTCAATAAGAGTCATCCTCATCATAGAGCAGTGGTGGCCCAGTGGTATCGGCCCCGACTTATGAGTTATAGGTTGTGGGTTCGAACCCAGGCAGGTGCTTTACTTTGTGTAAATAATTTAATCACCACTGCTCTCAAAACGGTGAAGGGAAACATCGTGAGGAAACCGGCATGTCCTAGAACCAAAAATTCGAAGACATGTGACATCTACCAACCCACACTGGGCCCGTGTGGTAGATTACAGCCCATTCCCTCTCAAAAAGAGGAGGCCTGTGTCCCAGCAGTGAGAACACTATAGGCTGATTATGATGATGATGATGATGAAGAGTCATCCAGTGAAGATGTTATAACTGCAAATCCTTCAAATTTATCCTCAGTTGGAACGATGTCAATAAGATATCGAAAACCTTTCAAAGATCTCAAAACGAAGCAGAAAAAGAGTAGGTCCAGCGAACATAAAGACGAAGACCCAACTGAATTGCAAACTTACGAAAGAAGATGATCGTGAAGATTTCACTTCCGCTATTTAACATAATTATGCTCAAAAATCCTGAAGCAGCTACGAAATTCAACGAAATATTTAAAAAGCCCGTCTCGGCATTTACATTTACGTCAAAAATATCACTGGACCTGTTGCTTTTTTTTAAATTATATGAGTGGCAAAATAAAAAGATCTCATTATGACTTATTAGTACCTATTTGCTTATAAGTAGTATGCGCAAACACTAATGATTTTATTCTTGGTTTTTAGTTTAGTTCCTAGGAAACCTCAGTAGACTCTTTTTATTTTTTATAAATAGTTATATTATTATCTCCTTTATTTCATTATATATGTACATACAAATTATATTTTTAAATATAAGAATATAAAAACATCTAGAAATAGTAGCCCACCAGTATCGGGAACAGGGTCCAAGCTACCGGCGGCCAGGGCTCTAGAGAGAGGCTCCAGAGAGAGGAACGTTGTAGACCTAACTTGTAGACTAGATTTGTGCACCTTTTTATATTTTGTTGAGTACATGTTACTTGTTGACAGGCCTACACTGTCCTCCCATATCTATCAACACTGTAATTGGAAACATTGTAAAAGCCCCTTATTTTTAAAAGAGTAACCGTGGAGTTTCTTGCCGGCTCTTCTCCATAGGAAACAACCAATTGGAACCGTGCACCTAGCTTCTGACGTTACATAAGTGCCCATGTTGGTTTATGTGAAATAAAATATTTTGATTTTAATTTTTGATTTTGAATGCGAGCCGTGACCAGAAGTACCGCTTTCTGAATCAAGACCTTGATCCAGCTGCCCAACGAGAGCCTCCTCAGGTGTTGATCGAATGGGCGCTGAAGCGGCTGGACCGGGAGCTCCTCCTGGAAGCCTCGATCGTGCAGGCCTGGGTGTCATCACCGGACAGACCTGCTGATATTAACGACGAGGCGGAGTGGTTCCGGGAGGCCATGTCCGAAATATGTGACGTGGCAATGCCCCGTGTCCAGCCTGGACGCGCCTGGCGCCAGGTGTACTGGTGGTCGCCGGAGTTAACAACTCTACGCAAGGCGTGCGTTGCTGCGCGACGCCTGTACACCAGGCACCGCAGGCTCCGTATCCGCCCTCCGGATACGGAAGCCATTCAGGCGGAGCTGTACGAGGGTTACAGAGCGGCGAAGACCGCCCTCCGAGCGGAGATACTGCGGGCCAGGGGACTGGCCCGTGAGGAGTCACTGGGGACTCTGAACAGGGACCCGTGGGGACGCCCATACAAAATGGTGCGGGAGAAACTTCGCCCATGGGCTCCCCCCCTGACGCAGAGTCTCCGGCCTCAGCTTGTAGAGGGCGTGGTGAGCGCTCTGTTCCCTTCGCGAGGGGAGCATACTCCTCCGCCCATGGCTCCGCCTCCTGCGGTGCCAACTGTGGACCACGTAACCGACGACGACGACGATGCTCCTGAGGTGACTGAGGTAGAGTTGAGAGTGGCGGTACGTAGGCTGAGTGCCAAAAATACCGCCCCAGGACCCGACGGGCTACCTGGAAAAGCCTGGGTCCTGGCCTTGGAGGCTCTCGGGCCTCGACGTAGAGGGCTCCTAAGTGCATGCTTGGAGGGGGGCCAGTTTCCAATTCGTTGGAAGACGGGGAAACTGGTTCTCTCAAAGAAGACGGGGCGCCCTGCGGACTCTCCGTCCGCTTACCGGCCCATCGTGCTACTCGACGAGGTGGGCAAACTCTTTGAAAGAGTCATTGCAGACCGCCTCGCCGGGCGGCTGGTGCGGGTGGGACCGGATTTGGCGGACAGCCAGTTTGGTTTCCGCAGGGGGCGCTCTACGGTGGACGCCATCATGCGCGTGCGAGCCCTCACGACGGGGGATGCTGTGGCCCGGGGCGGGGTCGTCTTGGCGGTGTCTCTAGACATCGCCAATGCCTTCAATACCCTGCCCTGGAGTTGCATCAGGGAGGCACTCTGGTATCACCGGATGCCGACCTACCTCTGTCGCATAGTCGAGGCCTATCTGACGGACAGGGCCGTCATCTACCCCGGTCACCAGGGAGAATGGAATCGGCGAGATATGTCGTGCGGTGTCCCACAGGGATCGGTCCTGGGGCCGCATCTGTGGGACATCGGGTACGACTGGGTGCTGCGCGCCGACCTCCCTAGCGGCGTCAGCGTCGTTTGTTACGCTGACGACACGCTGGTCCTGGCGCAGGGGAGGTTGCACCAGGCGGCGGCCGAATTAATGACACGCGGGGTTGCGACAGTCATTGAGAGGATCCGGCAATTGGGACTCGAGGTGGCGCTGCACAAGTCCGAGGCCATGTGTTTTCATGGTCCTCGGAACGCGCCACTGTCGGGTTCCCAAATAATGGCGGGACGGGGTTCACATCGGCGTCGAGTCGACGATGAGGTACCTGGGACTCGTCCTCGACAGCCGGTGGAACTTCGTTGAGCATTTTCGACGTTTGGCTCCCAGACTGGACCGGGCCGGGGCTGCCTTGAAGCGGCTCCTGCCCAATCTAGGGGGTCCAAACGCCTCCTGCCGGAGGCTCTACGCGGGGGTCGTGCCGTCGATGGCCCTTTACGGGGCACCGGTGTGGGCGCGTTTATTGAGGCTCCGACCAGCACGCCGGTTGAACGCGTCCCAAAGGGTCATGGCCATCCGGCTGGTCCGAGGATACCGCACGGTCTCCTGCGAGGCGGCGAGCCTCCTTGCCGGATTGCCGCCATGGGATCTGGAGGCAAAAGTCCTCACGCACATTTAGGAGTGGCGCGAGGAGGCGAAACGCCGGGGCGTTACTCCGCTGCCGCGAGAAATCGCGGCACAGCGGACAGAGCTCCGGCGGGATCTCATGGCGGCATGGAGAGTACGACTGGCGCAACCCAGCGCTGGGCACACCACAATTGCGGCGGTAAGTCCCATCTTTGAGGAGTGGCTTGAGAGGCGCCACGACGTCCTCACCTTCCGCCTGACGCAGGTCCTCACCGGACATGGCTGTTTCGGGAGGCTCCTGTTTCGGATAAGGCGGGAGGAAACGCCCGGGTGTTGGCATTGTGTGGAGCGACCGGAGGACACGGTGGAGCATACGGTGGAGGTCTGCCCAGCTTGGGTGGAGCACCGCCGTGTCCTCGTGGCGGCGATCGGCGGCGGCGATCTCTCGCGTCCGGCCCTGGTACAGGCCATGGTACGGAGCGAGAGGGAATGGGAAGCCGTCACCTCCTTCTGTGAAGCAGTAATGCTCGCGAAGGAGGAGGCGGAGCGCGTGAAGGTGTGGCAATCGTTGCGCCCTCACGTCCCTGGTCGCCGCAGGAGGAGACACCCTGGGCGTCGGGAGTCAATTGCCGACTCCCGGCCACCGTAGGCGCGGGCTTGCGGACGGCGAGCAATGGGCAGCTCGCCATCCGGTAAGGACCAGGCACGGGTCGACGGCGCGTCGTGTTCAACGCGCGCCTCAAAGAGATGTCAGCATCATTGAAGGGGCCCGATAGGGCCGATGCCTGCCGGGGTCGCGGATTGTTCGAAAGAGTTACCGTGGCCCTGGCGCACAGGCAACTGAAGGAACACGGGTGGGTTTTAGTCAGTAAGAGTCTGACACGCCCTTCCGCTCCGCCCAGAGCGGAGAGGTGATTTGATGATTTCCCACCCAAAAACAAAAAAAAGGTTTTGATCGAGGCTCTTGGCTATTAAGCCATTGACTGTCACGACTATCGGCACATTGATCGCTGAGTCCACATTCCACATGTCGACGACCTCGCGAGACAAGTCAAGATACTTGAAGGTTCCCGTCATGCGGTACAGTTATGTCAACAATCATTGCACGCCGCTCTAATCGATCCACCACCACTATATCAGGCGTATTGACAACAAATAGTTAAAAAGTTACAAATAGTGATATTATTATTAGAAGTTCATCTTAAAAGCTAAGCTTTGGAAGCCTAAAAAATTGCCATGATTTTCATTGCTACTGTTACCAACCGGTACCATATTTACTTGTTACTGCATTTATTATTTATTTTCGAAGATAAAAAACACATTCATTTACAGTAACAATTTATTAATTAAAAATATTTCTGTGGTCTTTAACATTGTTAAATAAGAAAAAAAGTATGGTTAAATAAGAAAAGAAAATGATCATAAAAAAGTGCGGTATTTTCAGGAATATGAAGTAATATGTCAAAAAATCATAAATAATAATTAGTAGGTACTATAAGACTCTGTAAGGATAGAACGGGTTTTTTTTCAGTTCCAGAGATATCCTGATTTTTCATCAAATCAAATCAAATCAAATCAAATCATTTATTAAGTGTGTTTTTTGGTGAGGTTACATACCGACTCTATACCTTTTTTTCGTAAAAAAAATATAATTCCTCAGTTTTCAAGCCAAATTACTTCATGTAACATATTTGACCATAGTTATCTTATAAATAGAGATCATTTCAAGCCCAAAAAACGATACTTAAAACTTCGAAGCTCTGTCTTCTAGACGCGATTTTCAATCCAGTGTGTCCCGGTGTCGGCTGCCGGGGACTAACGCAAATGTAAGAGCGAGCTTAATTGCCCTTAACAGCAGCAGAACACTTAGGTAGCAGAACACTTGCGCCAAAGACATTTCTGCGAATGGGCTTTTGCGCGACATAAAATATTTAAGAAAAAATAAAAACGAATGAAATTACTAAAATGGTACAATATCTTTATATATTTTACTGTGTGTACATAAATAAGTTTTTTTTTTAAATAAAGACGTACTAAAGAAACTGCGACGATCCCTATTGACGCCTAATTGGACTGTTTACTTCTAGTCTGTCTGTAACTTGAACATAACCGGCGAATTGTAGGTGTACTATAATACACCCCTGCCCAACCCTTTGAAAGAGTACAGGCGTGTTGTTATGAAGAAATATAATTTCTGCAATTTTTTCGCGCAACTCCTTTGGCGCAAGTGAATTCTTGCAAGTGTATTTCGTGCAAATGTCCATTTGAGCAAAAGTCCATTAATGGAAATGTCTTTTCGCGCAAGTGGGTTCGCGCAAATGTCTTTCGCGGTGTCCCAGATCCGTCAGCCCCAGGCTTTTACTGAGAAATTCGTAACTAAAAAGCACAATAACAATTTGCCCGACCCAGGAATCAAACCCAGCACCTTCTGTTCAGCATGTTCAGCAGTCGCGCTGGTTACGACTAGACTTAGGGCCCGTTTTTTGATATGTAGTCAAACATACTAATAGTTAAAATGCGTTAGTTAAACTAAGAATTTGTTAAAATTATATAAGTATGTTGTTTGACAAATGGTTGAGCTAAATATGTATAATAGTTACTGTTAAAAAAAAAAAATGCTATAAAAGTTAACCATGCGTAGACAGAGTAGTTAAACTTTAACTATTGTCAAGTGACTAATTGTTAAATTGACTATTGGTCATTTTTAACTATGTATCAAACAACAGGCCCTTAGTGAAGTAGTAATATTAACTTTACTAGTTCTAAACAGTTTCTAGGAACACCTATTAGGGATATAATTATTCCCAACTTATTTTCAAACCATTGTCTTTAATCTATGTTTACAAGACTAATGAGAATAATTATCTCCTCACTATGTACTTACCACTACATACACCG
The DNA here is from genome assembly GCA_916610205.1 of Griposia aprilina. NCBI lineage: Eukaryota > Metazoa > Arthropoda > Insecta > Lepidoptera > Noctuidae > Griposia > Griposia aprilina. The sequence continues at coordinate 897,757 of OU744294.1, read as the reverse complement.
AGCGTGTGTCCATACAAAATAGATTAATACAGAAGGCTAGCTCTATACAATGAGCGAAAATGCTCGTACACATAGACACGTGTCTACATTCAGCTACCGGCATTCATTTGATACTGTTCGAGACAACCGGGCGGCGGCCATATGGCGGCGTACGTACGCGTCTATTTTATATTTTAAGTTTATTTACTTCGTAATCAACTGGTTTTAACAAATACATTTTAGAGGCCTTCTTTTAAGTATGGAGATACCTGTAACAGAAGACTGCCCTCTTCCATCTATATGTGTAAACATACGAAGCCTGTTAAATATATTATTATTATCGTCATGCTCCCTTAGATGTCACTGCTTGCGATAGCGTCGGGGTCGGGTTGCGTCCTTCCCTCAAATATGGCGCTGGGGGGGGTAACGGCTGATCTTTGCGTTATGCTCATGAACGGTTGCTGCTTGTGGTGACAGGTCGTCTTGCTGACCATGGTTTTGTTATTGTTATTAGTAATTAACTGTTTATTTATTTTACTTTGAAGCTCCTAGTTTATCATTATTTTGTGAATTACCTCCTTACTAATAAACGTTGTATAGCATCTGTGTAGGTACACACCGATTTCTCTCTTTCAGTCGTCAGTAATTTGACGTTCGAGAGAAGAAGACAAAGCGTTGTGTAACTACGAGTATACAGACGCTATAGAACGTTTATTAGTAAGGAGGGAACCTCCTTATAAAGCTATATGAATATAATGCAGCATTGCAGAATTATGTAAGCGGCCACGCCCTTTATGTCTGGAGCCTTTTATTTAGGTATTATGTTCTGTTTACGTTTTTATTATTTATTTCTGCTTGAGTATAGTTTTCAATGTTTTTGATCGTATATTGGCGTGTGCTAGCTGATATATGGCAAACAATTTAATTTAATGTTTTGTGTTATGTTAATTACTAGCTGTTGTATAAAATCCAGTTCTGCTAACTGAACAGACCGCTGTGCTGCTAGACAGTTTGTTGCGCCACTTCTTCTTCCCAGCTGAAGCACTAGGAAGTCGTGAAAGGCGGGCGTTTTGAGGGACCGTCCGAATAAATGAGTTTTGATTTTGATAATGGCAGAATCAATAACAAAATAGGTACAACAAGAAAAATAAAACTAGACAGATAAAATTAGTTAGGGAATTGAATATTCATAATTAAGTATTCCTTATTATTATTATATTAATCAAATCCATCTTTCCAAATTGATATTACTTCGACTTAAAAAAGAAATATCAAATCAAAACTTTCTTTTTGGGTAATAAAGCTATTTTTCAATAACAAATATATTGCATATATGTTTGGAAAATAAAGTTCAACCGCAGGATAAGTACTTGTGCATACTCATATTTTCGCTTGTTGTAAGAAGCCGACCTTCTATATCTTTTCTATTTTGTGTTGTAACTAAGGATCCATTATGCGAAATTATCGTAATCGTCGCAATTAGCATGATTTGTGTGAGCTATCGGCGTAAAGTTCGCCGCTCATCTTAAGTAATTGTAATGGCGCTCAGATATCGGCTGTATAACATTATATTGTGTTTAGTTAGTAATTATGTGAGTTAGATGAGAGACTTTAAGCTTTATAGTAAAGATGGAAACTTGGTTTCTTTGAAAGAACTGAATTTTGAGCATTAGGTCTGGTTATTTTTCTCGATGTGTTATTCATGAATCGACGTCTCAGAAAAGACGTTGATGCCACCTTAGAAATGGCAGAAGATAACAACCATGCTGGTTTGCTGACCAACATGTACACTAGCCAACTCGCACCTAGTAATCCAACGACCTCGGCAATGTATCTCGATCCGTGCAAACGTTTACCTGCACTACAATAGCAGCTGTTCCACAATAGCCACAGATCATTCACGGACGTTTGTCCTCAATGGCCCGGCTGGCCCACGCACCCATTGTCGAGCGGCCGCATATCGCGTAGAAGTAACGCGTCTGTTTGTGACGCCGCACTGTGGGCTGAAAATCGAGCTTCATAGGCATTTAAATGCTTTTCGCTTTTATTTTGATGTGAACCATCTATAGCCGCGGGTAAATTGATTGTTAGCGTGACGTTGCGTCGCCACGCTATATTTCTTTATAAAATAGACCTCGAACAAAGGGTAGGTAAATATTCTTATTTTTTTATTTTTTTTTCGATGTACAGCGTGGCAAGCGAAGCTTAACATTGCAAATTCATCCTTGAATTTGCAATGTTAAGCTTCGCTTGCCACGCTGTATTTCGTTACAAAATAGACCTTGAACATAGGGTAAATAAGAATGAATTTGCAATATTAGGGATGATTCTCACTAGAGCGGGCCGTGCCCGGGGCGGGCCGGGGCGGGGACGGGCCGGGGCTCGTCCGTGCTGCACGATTTATATTACACCGAGTGTAAAACGGGTTATAAGTCGACACGGTCGCGTAGTGAAAAAATTAAAAACTTATTTTCGTCACCGGCCGTACATATTTAATAATAGCTTTGTAGGAACCTACAAAGGTTTCTAACCCGTTGTCGCCGTTGTGCTGCCAAGATGCCGCAGTATAGTGTTGTAAAGTAATCAATTATTAATCAATCGATTATTTCCTCAAAAAAAATTCGTGCCATGGATTACCTAATTATTGATACTATCGCTTATATCGATACATCGAGTGAACTATATCGATTAATCGATAGTATCGAATATTAATGGATGGCTGGCTGGATGGATGGGTTTTACAAAACTATACTGAGGCGTCTTGGTGGCACTAGCTATAACACTCGTCGCGGGGAGTTTTGTGTCGCGTTAGGTCGTAATGTGTCACGTCTGGACGCTTACGTAGGACAACGGGTAAAACGAGCCTGTTTGCTTGTCATTGGAACCTAAGAGAGGGTATCTATAAAAATGGCGCGCGGTGAGGCTCCTTAGGAGGTCTATTTGACATGCACCTATATATTAACATGAAGGTAACCCTAAAAAAAAATAACGTTAGTATATAATAATAATAATAATTTATTTTTTCAACAGACAACTAGGGTCTAATTACAAAAATATTTCTTATAATAATTGTAGATGTTAGTAAACAATTTAACTTATTTGCTATGTTAGTACTTAAATTTTACTACCGATAGGGTGGTTTTTATAAGATGCCTCATTGTGGGGCTTTCGTCAAGCCCATCAGCAATAGTTTTCAGGATATATAACTTTAATAAATTGATTATGATACTTATATATATTATAATACACTTGTTTCATTTAATTCATTTCCAATTGAAGTCCATATGGACGTTTACAACTTTGTATCCATGTATTTCTGATGTGTCATGTCATACAACTCAGGATACTTTCGGACAAGTTCGATAAATTTTTCTTCGTCCATTTTATCCGCAAAGTCATGCAACAAAAGAAACCGACTTTCCAAACTAATCTTCCTTCGGTGACACAAAAAGAACGTGAACATGCGTGGTCCGTCACTAAACATTCGTCGCTCACTGCCCGTACGCAGCACGGAAGAGTATTCGCATTACGACGGGACGTGGAGGGGGCGGGGCGGAACTGTGCAACAACCGTGGCGTCGGGCGGGCCCGGACGGGACACGGAACATGCACTGTGTAATATAAATTGCTTCATACAATATGTATGTAACGTTTCAAATCCGTGCCCCATCCGGGCTACGTACACGGCACGCCACAGGCACGACCCGCTCCAATGAGAATTATCCCTTAAGCTTCGCTTGCCAAGGTCAGTCTTTGGATGGGTGACTATTTTGATTATATTGAGTTTTAACTTGATTCGTTCGCAATAGTGAAGCCTCTAGGTTAAGTAGCGCTTGCCAAGGTCAGTCTTTGGATGGGTGACCATTTTGATTCTTGATTAATATTTTTTTGGATATAAGTAGAAATTTGAATTCCACCATTTTTTTATATATCGTATATATTATTTATAAAAAACCGCAGTAGTCTCCGTTATATAAAATACACTAAAAAATATCAAATAATTTGTAGAACAACCATCTGTAAGGATATAACGGTTAAGACAACGGTTTTGAAGATATTTGGATTTATTACTTTGGCACCATACATTTTTTTTTTTTATAATTTAGTTTATTTATGAAATGATGTTCCATATATATATTCCTGACTGCTGAAGGTATTAGAAGCTTATCACAAGTAAAAAATAAAATAAAAGCAAAAAGCATTTAAATGCCTATGAAGCTCGATTTTCAGGCCACAGTGCGCCGTCTGGCGGACGATTTATTTCATTACGTGGAGATCGTTAATATGGCTTGAGTTATGGAATACGTGCGGTGAACTGATTTAAAGGGCTAGCTTGAAAAATTGCTTCTTAACTGTTTTGTAGTGTACAAGTAAGTGCGTTGTACAATCGGGTATGACGTCACGGAGGAGTAACTGACTGATTGTCCAAGTTAAAATCATGTGGAATGTGCACTATGCACATGGTCTACCAAAACGCACATGAATGTCTCGGGAAGCAAAATAAAATAGAAAAGTAATTTAATTTTCTTTTCACGAATTAAGACCTTAGTAAATTCTTTAGTGGAGAAGCATTTTATTCATTTTTAATAAACCTACTATCACTTAAGTTTCTTTTTTTCTTTAATAAAACCCAAACATTTTCACAACCTTGACCTAAAAACATTCTTTAGAAATCTGACATTTAATGAAATATCAAGGAAGCTCAATATTAATCTAGTAATTTAATTAATTATACATTCCATAAATTGTGCTTTAATAAAAATTCAATGAATAAATTGGCAATCCATCGCTGGGCCAATTACGGGGATCTTCTGGGGCGAGCAACTAATTACGCAATGTAATCTTCTAAATCACTTTACTAAATTCGGTTTCAATATTTTGAATAGTTCTCGTGTTTGTTTATTTCACAGAAAAGGCGACATACCTCAAGTCGGTGTTTCACATTGAACTTATTATAAAGTGATTCGAATTGAAAACCAAGATGCAATTTTCCATTTCCAGAAGCTCAATTTCTTTAACGAATAGATACAACTGATACCTACCTCCTATAAAAGTGTGCTCAATTTTATCGATATTTTCCTGAACAGATTTCTATAGAACTAAGAAAACTAGAGCTTGGAAATTCAATTTAGCATTATTCATACGTGTTTGTTAGTGGTGCATTCTATAGTTCTCTTATAGTGAAGGTTCAGGGAATTTTGAGAGAAGATTCCCACGAACCGTAGAAGACCACCATTCAGTTCTAGTAACTCTATAACTTGGTTTTCGGGAGAGTTTGAGGTCTACAGTGAAGTTCATACGTACTAACGAGTGCTCGTCAATTTCATTTCTAGAAAGTGTAACTGTGTTACGAGATCAGTCAGATAATAATCCATATAGAGTTTAAAGCCAAGATCTATAAACGTTACTTAGCACGTGCTTTGGCTTGGATGACATTTCCGTCTGTGTTTCGTTCTTGTAGTTTGACAGTTGTGCGACTGTGTTATGAATAATGCTTAGCCAAAGTAGGTACGTGCTAAGTAGCGGTTATAGATCTCGGCCTCAGTCTGGGTGTATAGGAAAAATCGATTGGTATTAGTTTAAATCCCTTCACCTTTAATATTACTCTAAGTACAATCATTAATTCTAGTCTGTAACGAAGTTTTGTTACTCATTTGTTATCCTGGTGAAGAAAACTTTATTATTAGAACTTGGTTTACCAATCACTTTGTAGCTAAGTGGAGTTAAAAACTAATAGATCTCTGCGGTTACTAATTTATATTTGTTAACGTTTTGGCAATAAACATTCTCTAGCAGGTATTTTACTGCAAAATTCTCCTGCTTCAACTTTTAACACTAGAAAGTATAATAGTGTTTCATTTTTTTTTTTTTGTGCACGAAGTAGCGCAGTGTGTACAGCACTTGCATTTAGATTTTACCAAGAATTCTGACAATGCCCATAGATAGGTACATACACTTAGAATCTCTAGGATTTAGATCTTTAGGATTTGTGCCCGGTTAAGAGGGCGCAGTAACACAGAAAAAAATCAAGTTTCACCCGCGCCTCTTTGCCTACCCCTCTCATCAAACACGATGAAAACAAAACACAATCCCTTCCCGCCAGCAGAAACTTTTCGCCCGGCGTATATCTAGGTATTTGAATTTAAATCTTGTGTGTAGTATGTATACGCAAAATAATCAGATGAAACCGCTCTATTCAATGTACCATGATGTATGATTGCTGTGTACCTACAAGTAGGTCTTTTATTCAATATTATTGCATGTCCCTGAATCTGTTACCGATGCTGGTGGGTTGATAGATTGGAGAGTAGACCGTCATGAATGAAATAATGACTAAATGTTAATTCAAGGTACGGCCTATAAATTTTCGATTCCGAATTGAAAGACAAAGTTAACTTTGTAGTTGAGAAAATATGGTCCCTTACATTATGTAATATAACTACAAATGAACGATTTCCAGATATTTTCCTGTACCTATTTGTACTGTGAGCCCTTGCTTCTTACCACATTTTGTGATTTTAGGTCAACCGGATGTATCTTAGGGGTTTTAATTTAGTTGCGAATGTCAAAATATGCGAAATGAATGGCAATTTATGCCAAGATTCTAAGTAAACGTCTTAGAAGCTCGATATTTTTACAGCTCTAAAGTAAGGCAGTTCAATTTCAACTTGATACCCCCCGCGCATTCCTGAAAAAAGGAGTCAGACAGATGGATAACAAAGTGATCCTATAAGTGTTTCGATTATTCCTTTTGAGGCACGGAACGCTAAAAAGCAAAGCACTTCCATGAAAGTACTATACTACGTACTCATGATACTACCTACATGATGATGAAAACAAACTCGATTAACTTGCTTTTTTGACTATATGAAATCGAATAATTATAATCGCATCTCTTACCTTCCGCTTTTTTACTTTGAAAAAATGAAATCAATTTAACAAAAACAGCAATCATCTAAGGAAATTTGTTCGACCGCTGTGATCAGCAACCCTATTCCTCGAATGGTTTTTAATTACAATATTACATACAAAACTTACATACAAAAGCACCACAAGTCAAAATAAGCAAATTATACAGGAGCGGCATTTGCAAAAATAATTTGGATTATTTTATGATTTTTGTATAAAATATGTGTATTACGTAGACTTTTTTAGTATCAAAAGATGCGTAATTAAATAGCCTATTTTTCAATACAGCAATCTTAACCATACCTCTAATGGACTCTGGAAAAAATGCAAATAAGTTAGTTTTGCATATCTACTATATAAAAATAAGTCGGGTTTTCCTTCCTGACGCTATAACTCCAGAACGCACGAACCGATTTCCACGGTTTTGCATTCGTTGGAAAGGTCTCGGGCTCCGTGAGGTTTATAGCAAAGAAAATTCAGGAAAAATTCAGGACAAACCAACATTTTAAGTAGATGGCGCCGGTGCGTGATACATTGTTTGACAGCTACTCATCCGAAGTGGACGGAAATTGAACGTGAGTTGGAACCGGGCCAAAAACCGCAAGATCGCCATGACATAATCGCCAGAGTATTTCAGCAAAAACTCAAAGTTATGATGGATGTGCTTACTAAGTATCGAGTTTTTGGTGACACACGTTGTTATATGTACTCGGTGGAATGGCAGAAGCGTGGACTACCGCATGCTCATATCCTAATTTGGTTGCTGAACAAATTACATTCAAATGAAGTGGATGACATCATATCAGCTGAAATTCCTGATCCAGTCACTGATCCCCATCTACACGACATTGTGACGACACAGATGGTGCATGGACCGTGCGGTGCATTAAATCCATTATCGCCTTGTATGGCAGATGGAAAGTGCACAAAACGATATCCGCGACCGTTAGTTGCTGAAACAGTCACAGGGAACGATGGATATCCAGTTTATCGTCGGCGTTCAAAAGAAGATAATGGTCGAACTATCAAAGTTAAAGTTCAAAATCAAGAGATTGAGATCGGAAATGAATTCATTGTACCATATTGCCCGCTGCTATCACGAATTTTCGAAACACATGCAAACGTTGAGATTTGTTATTCGGCCAAATCAATCAAATATTTGTGCAAGTACGTCACAAAAGGCAGCGACATGGCTGTGTTTGGTATTGCGTCGGAAAATGCGAATGACGAAATCAGCAACTTCCAAATGGGCAGATACGTCAGTACTAATGAAGCACTGTGGCGATTATTGTCATTTCATATTCATGAAAGATATCCCACAGTTGTACATTTAGCAGTGCATTTGGAAAATGGCCAAAGAGTTTACTTCACTGAGGCTAATGCGGCACAACGAGCTGAGAGACCACCATCGACAACATTGACTAGCTTCTTTGCAATGTGTGAAGCAGATCCATTCGCAGCGACGCTGATGTACCTTGAAATGCCCAAGTATTATACTTGGAATCAATCAACAAAGAAATTCCAACGTCGCAAACAAGGGACCCCAGTTCCAGATTGGCCACAGGTGTTTTCCACTGATGCACTAGGTCGCATGTATACTGTTCATCCTAGAAATGATGAATGTTTTTATTTGCGACTGCTGTTGGTAAATGTACGTGGACCAAAATCATTTGCGCATTTGAAAACTGTGAATGGCCACCAATGCCAAACATATCGAGAAGCATGTCAACTATTGGGTTTGCTGGAGAACGATTCTCATTGGGATTTAACACTTGCGGATTCAGTTGTTTCATCAAATGCGTACCAAATACGAACTCTGTTCGCAATTATCATCACCACATGTTTTTCTTCACAACCAATTCAGTTATGGAACAAATACAAAGACGACATATGTGAAGATATCTTGCATCGCTTGCGCATTCAAACGAATAATCCTGACATCCAAATAACCGATGAAATCTACAATGAAGGATTGATTCTGGTTGAGGATCAATGCTTGACTCTTGCAAACAAGCTACTGATTGAAGTAGGAATGATTGCGCCAAATCGATCGATGCACGATGCATTCAACCAAGAATTAAATCGAGAGCTGCAATACAATGTTGATACATTGCAGGAATTCGTTCGAAATAATGTGCCGTTGCTGAATGAACAGCAAAAACAAGTATACGAAACATTCATGCAAGCGGTGGACAATAATACTGGTGGTCTATTCTTCCGGGACGCGCCTGGAGGAACAGGGAAAACATTTGCCATTTCATTGATTTTGGCCACTATTCGATCAAGATGTGACATAGCTTTGGCGTTAGCATCATCTGGAATTGCGGCGACTCTTCTAGATGGCGGTCGTACTGCACATTCTGCGCTTAAGTTGCCACTCAATTTAAACACAATTGATACTCCAACATGCAATATTTCCCGATCCAGTGCAATGGGAAAATTGTTGATGCAATGCAAGCTCATTGTTTGGGATGAGTGCACAATGGCACATAAGAAATCACTTGAAGCACTTAACTTCACACTGAAGGATCTTCGGCGAAATAACAACATCTTTGGCGGCTTGATGATATTGTTGGCAGGCGATTTCAGGCAGACGTTGCCAGTAATTCCCCGTGGAACGCCTGCAGATGAATTGAATGCTTGCCTGAAGGCATCACCTTTATGGAATAACATAAAAACATTATCGCTAACCACTACTATGAGAGTTCAACTTCAAAATGATCAAAGTGCTGCACAATTTTCCAAACAATTGTTAGCTGTTGGAAATGGAAAAGTCCCAGTTGATGCGACATCTGGATTAATTACTCTTACCAACGACTTTTGCCGATTTGTAGACTCTCAATTAGCTCTTATTGAAAATGTTTTCCCAAATATTTGGGAGAATTATCAGAATTATGCTTGGTTAAGTCAACGAGCAATTCTTGCCGCAAATAATAATGATGTACACGCACTGAATTTCACCATTCAATCAAAAATTTCTGGCGATTTGGTGACATACAAATCCGTTGATTCCATAACAAATCCCGATGATGTAGTAAATTATCCAACGGAGTTTTTGAACTCTCTGGAGTTACCAGGATTTCCACCACATAACTTGCAACTCAAAGTTGGTATAGTTATTATGATATTGCGTAATTTGAATCCACCGCGACTTTGCAACGGTACTCGACTTTCGGTAAAAAGACTTATGCCGAATTTGATTGAGGCAACCATTATTCACGGAAAGTACGCAGGTGAAAATGTATGTATTCCTCGAATACCAATGATTCCGACTGATCTTCCGTTTGACTTCAAACTATTGCAATTTCCAGTTCGCCTTGCGTTCGCAATGACAATTAACAAGTCGCAAGGCCAATCGCTTATTAGTGTTTGCGGAATAAATTTAGAAAATCATTGTTTTTCACATGGGCAGTTATACGTTGCGTGTTCACGAGTTGGGAAACCATCCGCTTTGTTTGTGTTAACGTCAGACCAAAAAACAAAAAATGTGGTTTACCAAAGAGCACTTCAATGAAACGGATAATTTGCGGACACGTATAACGCTTCGATTCAGTATTTACTTTGGATTCACTTTCATTTACTTAGAGAAGTTCAACTAAATAACACTTCATTTTTGTAATCGAAATGAATTCATTACTGTTGTAAAATGATTTTTTTAATAATTTTTTTCCTTTTCAAATATAAAACAAAAAAAAAAATCTTCATCTTTTAATCACCAAACGAAATGTTACATAAAACGAAGCCATCTGGTGGCGAAACGGAGTTCGCCGGGTTTGCTAGTAGACTATAACTTCGAGAACATTAAAATTTAAAAAATTAAACCACCATTAGTAGGAAAATTTGAGTTTTATTTTCAGTTGTCAACCGCACAAAACGTTAATTTAAGAAAAAAATGGCACATACTGACTTACTACATTGTAAACTTGCTAAGGGAAAACAAATAGTTAAATCTTATCATGAGATCATCAATTAAGTCTAAAATTAATATTACCTATATTAGTAGGTAAGAGTAATAAATTTAAGTTAAAAACGAAACAAACCTTTTAAGCTATATAAACAAAGATGCACAAAACTTTTGCATAGAATTAACAAAACAAACATGAGAATTATTGTAAAATTAAATACACTAACTAGGTATTTAGCTGGCTCCCTAAAAGATAACAGCTCTCAGTTACAACAATATAGGTACTTATAATTATTTTCACATTGAGCTAACGTTCACTGAAAACTTTTTGGACAAATGATTAAATAAACAATAACTAAAAAATAACTATACTTTAATAAAAAAAAATTTTAAGCCATAGTCACCAATGATATTTTAAGTAAAAAGACGTATATAGGTTACCCACCGTACATTCGTTCTTCAAAAACGGCACAATGTCACGCTATTAGATGACACGTGTAAGTAGGACAGCATGTCGTAATTATCGGGAGCGAAAAAGAGACAAGACGAAGAAAATGTGGCTAATTAGTCAAATTTTGACGTTCCTCTTGCGAAACGTGTATAACCTATCTACCTCTTTTTTTACTTATAATATCATTGATAATCACGATCAAATCAGACTTTTTAAACAGAATAACACTTACTATTTTGTATTGTTTTACCATACCTAAAACGAAACTAGACTAATTTATACGTTACAGGACTTAAACCTATGTTTTGTAATGTGCCGGGTAGACACGCCCTAGATAAACACAATAAACATTGAGTATCTTCTCTTAAAAGCTGTATTAGCTTACTTATCACAGGTGTGTGGAATGCAGTACAATAATGAAAAATACCTAATATTAAGCTTTCTAAACTATAATGACTCGTATCTAAATAGTGTCTCGCTGTTAAATAAAACCTTGTTTCGCCACTGAGTTACGATAAGATCATTACTCCTTTTCTACAATTTAAATGAAATATTAAAGCTAAGTTAATCAACTTGGTCCATAACATTACGTTTCAGAAACAGAGGTAGCTTTATCTTAAAATAGTATGAGCAGTTATGGTTTTATAAAATAAGGCACTTAAGGAGTGAGACACCTTCAAAACTAACTATTTCTATGATCTACACTAATCACAACCGTATAAAGCACATAAAAGTGGTGTATATAAAAATATTATATTATTAAAATATTATTCTTACAAAGATATTATTATAAAACGTTTACTTAAAACTACATTGAGCGTAATGCTCGTAAAAGTATTAAAAAAAAACTTAAACTAAAACATTAAAAATCAGTTCCCAACAGTAACTTATGTACTAATTTAGAGATTAGCATAAAAAGATTCATAAAATCTTGGCACGACGTTTTTTGGATTAGCTTTAGAATGCCTTGCTTCTTTGCTTCAGGAACTGTAAGCTTTTCAGTGTAAAGTTGGTTTAGAGTCAAATTATTATTAGACACTGTCTTCGACTTGGTGCGGCGTTTTCTCAACGTAGATACCGACCTGAACTCTTCCTCTTCGAAGGATGTTTTAAAGAAAAATATGCCATTGCTTACTTTATCCGCCTTCAGAATCTTTATATCTGTCCATTTGAATTTATTGCCATCGTCATCTATATTGTAGTTCCCTGTACACAGAGGTTTGAGGTCAAAAAATATCTTATGTGTCAGTTCTTCAACAGTACGAGTATGTAGGCTTTCCAGTTTTCTTTGCTGTTTTAATTAGAGTGATATATTGGTCTGGAACGTAAATTGGAGATGATTTTAATGCTCTCGTAATGTAAAGTTGGATGACAGAATGATCACAGTCTCCTTCGTTTTGAGTATGTCCTTTTATTAAGAACTTATGAGTAATACTATTGATGTTCGGTAATTCTTGAGTTGAGATTTGATTCGCATATTGGTACATTGCCAGCATGAATTTGTTTTTTTACATAAAGAATCAAACTTTAGCATAAAGAAATAAGAAAATAATTCTAATTATTTTTTGCAAAACTAACTTAATTCAAAATATGGTAGTATTGCAAACAAAAATAAGAGAAAATATCAGATTAATAAATGCAAAGCTAACCTATTTCGAAATATGGTACTTTAGCATAAAGAAATAAGAAAATAATTCTAATTAATTTTTGCAAAACTAACATAATTCAAAATATGGTAGTATTGCATACAAAAATAAGACAAAATATTAAATTTATAAATGCAAAACCAACCTATTTCGAAATATTGTACTATTGCACATAAAAATGATAAGACACTTACGTGAATGTGATCTGCAATACGAATATATTTTAGAATGTGGCACTTTTGAATATATAATTTCACCTGTTTTATAGCAGTTTTTTGGAATGTGGTAGGTTTTCACAAAAAATGCGTGTACTCGTGCCAAATGACTGTTGACAACTGACAATATGGTACTTTTGCGCGGAACTCAGTTACAGAAACGGTACAAAACAAAACTAACGTGTGTGCGTGTATGGGTGTTTTTGATCATAAAACGACGGCTGTTTTAGCGAAACATTAAAGTTTCATCGTTTAAGATGCATTTTATGCAAAAAAAACATTTTTGATATTTTTTTAAATGTGTGACTTTTGTATTTAAGGAACGATATGATCATTGTCCAGTCCCTTTATTTTCAATGAAATTCTTCAGTAGGAAAAACATCTGTTTATTTTGCCTATTACCATACGCTAAGCTTGAATTCAGAATCATAGATCATAGTCATGTTTCGGAACTAGAAATTCAATGCTGACGTGACAAAGTTCAATTTCCAATTTAACCAAATTTTACTAAGGACCTTCTATAAGTTGGCCCTCACGACGTCTTCGTGGAAAACAGTGTTAACCAAGTAAAAAAATATAAAGGTATATCGTGGATATTGCCTAGCAAGCTCGTGCAAAGTCAATTAGCAACCGTGTTACCAAGTAAAAAATAATATTGGTATGGTGGATTTTGCACTGTATTCTGCAAAGTCAAATGGCATGTGTCATGAAAACCGTGAAAACCTATCCTGCACGGAGCGCGAGTAGAACAAAGTCCTCGCCGATAACATTTGTGTAAATAGGCCAATTTCGGAACAAACAGTACATTAGTCGGCTTTACCGACATAATAATCGGAATATATTATATAAATGCGTGCCAAAGAAAGTCAAAAGTTTATTAGGTTCCTCTTTTGAAACTTTAGCTTTGAACAGCAAGCCGACAATCCCAAACATTGTGATCCGACACAAGTTCACAACCGTTACTCATCCCCACCATAAAAAGGGATCTAGTCATGAGAACACTATCAGTATGAAAAATGTCATGTCTCGTGCACACTGTTTCGTACTTTTTCCCGCAATAAACCCATTACCTATATTAGTTTTCCGTTTTATTAATTTGGTAACTCCACTAATATTATTAGACCTACCTATATGTTGAGTTTCAAGTTGATTCGGGGGTTGGTCTATGGTCTAAGGTTACCCATACACGGAGTTTGTCAACGAAAGTGAGAGTAAACGAATTTGGATCTCGAGTTAATAGCAATATAATCTAAAATCTCCAGCACGAACTCTATGTCGTAAATTTTCTCCGTAAGAAAATGGACCAAAATGCAGAGCAATAGCGCTAGTTGTACTATACCAGTCAAAAATCTGTCAAATAAATGTGTAATCTTGAGTTTTCAAATATCAACATTTAATTATTATAATATTTTTATTTTATAGTTTAGCCACGGTGTTTATTTAGTTTATCAATTCTTAGCGATTTTAATAATCGTTTCAGAAGTGGTTTTATTCGTTTTTTCATGTTTTTTATTTCACAGTCTCTTTCCTACAATGTGATAAATTACAAAAATATTATTTACGCAAAAAAAAAACATCACAGAGCAGCCGAAAATTGAAGCGCAGTCCTCTCGTCTCAACAGAGCGACGGCGACTGATTTGTGAAACAAAAATATGCTCGAAGTTCCCGCAACGTGCGACGGAAGATGATTTCTTCCACGAACTAAAAACGTCGTAAGTGCATAAAGCTTGTAGTCGTAATAACACAAAAAATAAAAGGAATTTCAAAAAATGCCTCCACTATTTTTTTGGCCTTGTATTAAAACAAATAATCATCTAATTTTTATCCTATTTGTCATTAGCATATTAAGTACAAATCGAAAAAACGTGAAAGTTAGAGGTAACTTCGTGATGTTATTTTATCGAGAAAATTTTAACATTTTGTGTTTCTGTTCGACAAAAAGTTTGAAAATATCATGTATTTACTCATATTACTTTTAATTTTTACCTTAGTCTTATCAATTTCATGAAAAATCAAATTAAAGATTTATAATATTGGTTACTTTTGGTTACTTAATTATGGTTATTTAATTCTTTTTTTTTTTTTAATTTTTTTTTTTTTAAATTTAATTTACGTTTTATTTAATTAATGATAATTTTGGTTACTACCCGCTCTTAATGGCAATAGGCTCGCCCCCTATTACGAGTACATGGGACTTAAACATAACTGGCGAAATGTGGGTGTACTATAGGTAAACCTCTACCTAACCCTTCGGGGAATACAGGCGTGATGTTATGTGTGATGTTATAGAATCTCTAAGAAGTACTGTAAAATTTACCTTATGCAATTTAGAATTTTTATTTTCAATTATAGCTTCTGCCCGTGACTTCACCACGTTATACTAAAATAACAGCCTCATTTTTATAAAACTTTCCTGTATACTACGTTTGCAGTTATGGTATCAGTAGAAAAAATATGAAGAGATTTAGGACTGGTGAAGCGAGAGCAAGCGACGTACAGTTGTCCGTGTGAGAAGCATCTATTCGACTCCCGCAGCCTTCTGTAGTAATGCCAGAAAATTTATTAATATTAAATTTAAACTTTTAGTTTATATTTAAGTTTTTTTTCGCTTTTAGTGAATTAATGAATGCCTGCGCTTTTTATTTTAATGTAATTTATGTATTTTAATTTTAATTTTTAATAATGTAATCTCTAATTTATTCTGATGTAATATGCATTGCTATGGGTAAATACCTGAAATAAATGATAATAATAATAATATACTATATATTGGCACAACACTGATACACTGACTGATGTTTTCTTACAGATTATTCCTGACGAACAGCTGTCATTAAAATAATATAACAGTAGATTCAGATAGAGTTAATACACGGGATTTGTCATTAACAGTCACTTAACCATAGATATTTATTTTTAAAACCAAAGATGACTAAACTTTATATTTTCATAATATATTATAATAGTATAACAAAATGTAAAAAAAACCGGGCAAGTACGTGTCGGACCGCGCCCAATGGAAGGTTCCGTAGTTGGAATGAATTTATCCTAAGAACAAACATTGTAGTTGAAAAACATGTTCTCCCGTACGTTTCAACTGCAATTGTAAGTTGGTCGACTTTTACTCGTTAACTTGTAAAGCCTACTTAGCTGTGATAGTCTTTAACTTCGTTATATATACTACTACCATGAATTTTTTCACATATTCTAAAACAACCATTTAGCTGGCAGAGGCGAGGGGGGTGGGGGGGCATTTGGCTCTGACAAAAATTAACACTTTAAAGCTCAATATTTCTCAAAAGGATCCCTTAATCGAAAAACCGTTTTCACAGACCCAATACTTTTCAAAGGCCTATTCAACGAGACCCCACACAATAGGGTAGCCGAGAAAAGAAAAATCCCACTTTATGTGTAGAGGAGGTAAATAATATATATGAAAAATACCACTTTTTCGGTGTGACTAATATATAATATATCCATACCACATTACAGCTTTATAGTACTAAGAGTCTCTGAGCTAAGCTGTGAACAACAGGACGGATGGACGGACATGGCGAAACTATAAGGGTTCCTTGTTGACTACGGAATCCTAGAAAGGGAGCACAAAAAATATCTTTAGTTTGCAAAGCAGTCGTCGAACCGCTAAGCTATTTGCTTTGTTGAAAGTTGACAAAAAATAGCTGTTCTTATATTATGTCATGATTGACTGCATACCTCCTTAAAGGTACAGCGGGATGATAATAATTTAAGAGGTTAAATCTGTAACTATCTCCTATATTCATTCCCTATTCAGGCCCAGTAAAGTAATGGAACAATTAAACTGTTGTACTATCTCACTCAGTTACCTAACTTTCATCTCAGTTTCATTTCCTACGAAATTTATGGGAAGTTTTTACAATTTCAGCTTTTTCTAGTAATCAAACCTCAGTTAGTCCGATAGAGCTTTTCGATCTTTATAAGGAACAGGATAGATTAGCATCAAATAATTGTTTTGTGAAAATTATCAATTGTATGTTTTCAAAAGCTGTGAATGCAGATTAAAATGTTTCACATGGTTACAACAGTCTCCGTTTTCTTGTAGCGACAACGATTAAGGCACCTGTGTATGTCACGATTGACTGCTTAGCTCCATAAAAGCGTTATGTATAGCGTGATGATAATCACTTATAAGGTTAAATCTGTAACTATCTGCAATCTTATAACCTTTTGGCTCGTCTTTTTATAGTTTGCGGTAAACTATAGAAGAATACGAACAAATTACAATATTCATCTTCCCCCATCGCAAATAGCGGGATAATGTATAGCCTATAAACTGACCAGACATAGAGGAAATATTTATGCAAGATTTAAACAAAATCTATCAGGTAGGTTTTGCGTAATGCTGGAACATATATTCAGACAAACAAAAAAATACAAAAAAAAATTGGCTTTGGAATCGTTCCCAGACCTAACAAAAAATACTTAAAATAAATAAAAAACAATATACAGTTTTGACTTCGCTTCGATTTTATTATAAAATATGAATAGACTAGGCTGAAATGAATGGTAATTCAATCAGTTGGCCGCCTGTCAGTGGTAAGAAAACCAAAATAAGGTGACCTCGTATTCTATTTAAACTCCTCAGGCCTACTCCTAGGTTAGCTCAAGGTTTGACCTTGAGCAATACTTTGGTATACAATACACTGACGTACGGTCACTGTACACAAAGACTGATCCATTTGAACAATATTGACTGTCAATCAAAGTCGAGAGCTTACTACAGTAACAATAGCTTCTGAAATATTGATGAAATTCATCTCTCATGAATATAAAATTTAAAGTTCTGTTTGATACTTCATTAGTCAAGGGGTTTATTTCTTGCTTATGAATGATATCGATCGACGTCACAATAATGGAACTCCCTCTGGACGCAATGCATCACCTTATCCTACGCACTCCCTCCTATGTGTAAATTGAAATCATCGATCAATGTACCAGGGATATCGTTGCATACGTTAGCAATAATGGAAGTGAGGAAGTAACGTAAAATAAGTAAGACGAAAGTCGTAGGTAACATGATGACTTGTCAGTTACGTGTCTGAGTCCTACAAAAAAATGTACGTAATGTCAAAATCATCTGAACAATGTATCCAACTTATCTGGGGGCACTGCCGTGCCCCCGCCAAGTCGAGCGCGAAGCAAACACTGCCGTACCATCCTTTACTGGAACCATTTCGCCACATTTTCAGGCCCCTATTTGAGAACCTCTGGATAAGACCAGAACGCAGAAATTTTCGTCATCCAGTAAGCTATAATCAAATACTTAAAATCCAAAATTTCAAGTCTGTAGGTCATTTAGTTCCAAAGTTAAGCGAATGCAAAGTTTCGCATTTATGACACTGACTCGCTCACTCACTCATGATCATCAAAATAGAACTAATACTTCCCATAAACTCAGAGAGCTGAAAATTGGCACAGAGTTAGGATTTAATGGCCACATCAAGGGAAAACTATAAAAACTAGGATAATAGAAGATCTGGAGTACCTGGAGACCCTGATTAGAAAACACAAGAGCTCAACCAAACTATTAGAGATCGACATACCGCCTTTACAAAAAATATTCAACTTGGTGGGCCGCTTCATTTGATGTCAAAAATCGAAGATCTGAAGTATCTGATGAAGAACCCTCAGCTGGTCTCAGCTGTATTAGAGATATGGTAATGCCCTCTTCTACTATTGGTACATAAAAAAATCGACTGTCATTGCAAAAATCCAGCGTAGTGGGACACATCTTCTAATTTAATCTAGCCTATAGCGTCCCACTATTGGGCGAATGCCTCCCCTTCTGCTTTTAATACGCATATACATAAAATTGAAGGAAAACTCTGGATAAGACTAGACTGGCTTTTATACTTATACTTACAAGTTTACAAGAAGAAATAGTCGAACGATTAACTTTATTCTACTCGAACATTACACAAATTACACTAAAATATTAATTTCGCTCAAAATTTTGTCAAAATATAATGCATTGGACTAAGAGTGTCGGTGATACCTGCACACGTCGCTAGATGGCGTTGACTGTATTTTACAACGCGCTTACGTTTGTGTTTCCGATAACCTTATATGGCGAAGTGGCAACCGGCCGCGTTACAGTCGTTTACGACATTCTTCTACTGCGCTTGAAAACGTTTGCTAGGGATTAGGAGGGATTATTTGCATTTCGTTAATTTCGCTTATTATTTCGTGAGGTTTGCTAAGGTTAATTAGCAGGTTGTTATTATAACAATTCGAAGATTTGAATAGATTAGGAATTTTATGATTAATAACGGATTACTGATTATTACCTACTTAATTATTCGATTTAAAAGAAGTTTTAATTGAATACTTTATTTAATAAAAAAACAACCAAAAATACAAAACTGACCAAAACTGTGTCAAATAAGAAAATCTAATAAAATAAATCAATATGCCCACGTTTCTACAAAAAGAAGTGAAATCCCACCAAAAACATTCTGTAAAAAACTAGCCAAGTCTCGATGGAGCTGCTTGTTTATCTCTAAAAAGTAATGAAATCTAGACAAAATCGTGCCAAGTCTAAGGTTCTTTACTGCGATTTCTTTATTATTATAGTTAATGTTGTGTGACTTGGCCGTTGAAGGGTGCACAAGGGTACAAAACCAGGTGCTCCATGATACCATTGCACCAATCTGTCGCCAGAACCGCTACCCATTGACGATGGAAAATTGCTACTTGGAAAACGTTGATTCAATAACCAATCAATTGTAGGCTTGATAAAGCTGCGTATTTCAATAATACTTATGTATAGGCGAGCCTGAAACAAACAGTATAAAAAAATATTTCCAGTACAGACGGACTTCTAATCATTGATAGAAGTCCGTCTGTACGTCTATTTTATGTTAGATCGGTGGTCGATTTGACGCTCCAAAAAGAAGAGAGCAGAAGTCAGCATTGTCATTGCTGAATGCATGTGTTGCACAATCAACAACCGCCTAAAATGAGACACTAGCGGCCAATTACCAATACCAGTATGGGCTATTATCTCGCTTAACAAACCTATGTAGTTACAACAGATATAACATTACGTGTAAACAAAATTGACTTGTACCCACTAACGTATAAAGAATGTTCAACGGCAGAGTCACACAACATTAACTATAATAATAAAGAAATCGCAGTAAGGAACCTTAGACTTGGCACGATTTTGTCTAGATTTCATTACTTTTTAGAGATAAACAAGCAGCTCCATCAAGACTTGGCTAGTTTTTTACAGAATGTTTTTGGTGGGATTACATTGACTGAATTCCTTACTTTCTTCGATGAATAGCTGATATAGCAGATATATCCAAGATTTAAAATAAAATGACAACAATGGCGCAAGCGCGTGATTCACCAACCTTTCCCTCAAAAAGAAAGCTTGATCCTCAGCAGTAATAATGAAAGAGATTTTTTACAAAAAAATCATTATTCCAGTTAGCGTTTCGTATGCTAGGGGCAAAAATGACGTCAGAACTTAGCCCCAGATTACTTGGTACGCAATAAAGTGGACGGACCACTGCTACGCAGGATGTGCGGAGCATTTGTTTCGTGCGTAGCGTGGCAGCGGATGGCAGTGGACGATCCCACCTACAGTTAGAATAAAACGAAGCTAAGTAAGTACACGTACGTAGCTTATCCGTGGGGTGCTGTGAAGCGCCACCCTAAAAGGAATTACTTACAATGAATGTAACTTGCTAAACCGGTGCAGTACATCTAGGTTGGCGATGCGATACCGAATGCGACAACGCACTGCACACAAGTGTTTAACAAAATATTTATATAGAGTAAATCTGCAGCCAGCGAGCTGCATTACATATTTTATCGGAAGTTTGTGTGACCGCAGGATAGCTAAAAGTATGCTAAAACAACTGCATAAAGTAGATGGCCCAAAAGTTTATTCCATTGCAGGGCGAAACTCACTGCATTTTGGTGTTTTCAAGCTATTATCAAATTACTAGAGTAGTGCCCAAGACTATCTTAGAAAGAAAATACCTATAAATCAATCCTTAAGTATCTGCTGTCTTAGTACTTGTTTAGGGTTCCGTGCGTCCGATTGAAAAAACGGAACCCTTATAGGATCACTCGTGTATATATATATATTTGTCCGTCAGTCACAGTCAATTTGGTCCGAATCTACTGGGCTGATTAAGTTGAAAATTGGTACACATATGAATTTCTTTGACACAAACACGGGCAGGTAATGTAAATAAATGAATTTTGAATATAGTCGTCACTTTTGGGGGACAAAAGAAAGTAAAAATAAAAATTGCACACTGTACCGTGTGACATAGCAAATGAAAGTGTGAAACCTCAATTTTTTTTTATCACGTTTTTTTAAAGTTATTTAAGAAGTTAGATGAAAATTTTCCATTCCCACTCCATATCTCAAAATCTACTAAGCCTAAAATTTTTAGAAAATACTGAAAATATAGTTCTATACTTACAGATTACAGGACAATCTATAAGAAGTCTATTGTCTTAAAATATAATGCAAAATCTTTCAATTCAATATTGTGCGTACAATCTATTATTTTTATAAGAAACACATAGTTCCTAGATTATTGCGTTTGGAAGGGTGTAGCTGTAGAATGTTGCATTATTCGCGATCTCTTTCATATATAACCCCTGTCAGTGAGGATTGACGAGGGCGCTGTCGGCCACTATGCAGTCGGATTTAATATGATTATGTTTGAAGCTTTCCATAATAAATTATTATTATACTTAGAATGTGTCTAAAAAAACCTTTGATAATTTCCTGGCCAAAATTATTTTGAAATTAGGATTCTTGGTAAGTGGTTTCTACTTTTCTTAATATAGGTATATAACACCTATTGTGAATGTGAGTAGCATGCAGGCTAGATTGAATACATGACTTTACAACTGTCTGGCGGTTTTGAGTATTTTCTATTTATGGCCTACACAAATTCGGGTTCGATTCCCGCACAAAACAAATATTTGTATCATCTACAAGTAGTTGTTCCGGGTCTGGCTGTTTTTGCATGTGAGTTTGAATGTTTGTAAAGGCACCCACAATATAGGAGAAATTGCTAATGTGAAGCTAATTAAATAAATAAAAATAGAAAGAAAGAAGAAATGTCCTGCGGATCTGGTAGCATCGTGTGACGGGTCGTTGACCTCCCTAAAATAGGGCTGAGCTACACGATGACTGATGCACGCATGCCGTCTGTTGGGACAGGTCAACTCAAAGCTGCAATGGCTCTTTATTCAGAAGTCCCTTCCAGACATCGCATTGGCCCTGCATTGTTAGACTCACATAAAATCCTAATATTATAATGTGTGGACTTTAAAAGAGACCATGACCTCTGAGTTTGTTTCGGCATTTCTTCTCAGGGATCAGTCAGCTAGGAAATGCCGGTGCCATCTAGTTTTAAAATATTGACAAACAAAATATTGACGTGTCTACTTACACGAATCAAAATTTCATTTAGTTTATTCTTTTTCTCGAAATTGCTGTGGTCTAACTACAAACATCTGATAAATCAATGATTTTAAATCATTTTGCGTTCATAATGATTACTGTTGGAATAAAACTTCAAAATGGCTTCATAATTATACCTACATAGTATTCAACCAAAATGAAAACATTAATAGAAATATTATAATCTGTTTAACGAAGATAAATCTTATCACAAGTATTTAATAAGTTTCAACGTTCAACAAGAACAAAGATTGAATAAGCCGAGAAAGCAAAACGCTGGAAACTGTGGACGAAGAGCGAATTAAATTATTAATTCAATTAAAAGTTTTAAAGTTTCTGGTAATATTAAATAAAATTAAAGCAAGAGAACTTGTTTAACTACAAATAGATCACTAGATCAATTTGTAGAGGAGCTGTTAACAATTAATGTTGGAGAGATTAACCTACCAATCTCGGACATTGTGAATTCACTCAACCAAATTGTGTGTGCAACGCTTACACGCACATAAATAAACTTAAACTGAGACTATATTAGATTTAAGTTGTCAACCAAATTACAGTGGTTTCCCTCGTTAGAAATAACTCGTTGGTTGAGTTTGAGAGTGGTTAATAGTAGTAGTTACTGGAGAAGTGCGGTTAGACTAAGTTATTTTTTTTATTGTTTCTAAGGCCTCAGTAGGTATTGAAATGATACCTCCTGCTACGGCAAATTAGTCCCACATTAGAATGCAAAAATAATAACGGCAGCCCAAATAAACGGTAAAAAAGAGGCCAAGTGAGAGTCTGACTCGCACACGAAGGGTTCCGTAGCATTATATAATATTTAACAATTATATTCTAAAAACGCTGAAAAAACACATTCTTGTATGGGGGACCCCTTTTATTTATTTTTTATTTTTTTGTATCCTGCACATACTCCCGCGGCGTAGTTCCCCTGCTTTTTGTTTTTGGCTCGTTTTTATGAGGGTTAGTATCCCCAGGACTGGGAACAAAATGATCTCGATATGATTATTTTTAGTACAGCGCCACCTAGCGGACTTTTCCGGAAACTAGTAGAAAACGCTGAGGGTTTTGTGCCTCGTTTCCTCCAAAATGTTTCGCTTTCTATACAATTCTGTTCTAGCAACATCATATCGTAATATAAGATAGATGGCGCCACTTGTATGAAAATGAGCAATAGGGAAATAAAAGAAACGGTTTTGGACTAATTATGTAATGTATTTAATGGCCTTGGGTTTTGCAAATTGAAATTAATTCTCATTATTACGACAATAAACACTAAAAGAACGACCATTATCGCTTAGCAAAAAGGAAACAGTTGTTCTATACAGTAACATAATTTTTTGTACGCTTTTACTATTTATAGAAAAATCTGTTCTTAATGGGAACAAATGGGGTTTATTCATAAACTTTGCTTAAAGTTAAGAGACTTTTAAACGTCAAAATCTATCGTTAAACAATCGCTTATCATTAGTCAACTTAAAGCAACGTTTATGACTTAAGGGATAAGTATACAGTGAACGCATGCCTTACTGAAGAAGACTCTAGATTGCATTGATAATGTAATCTAGTCTTCTTACGAAAATGAATAAAAACATTAATTAAGTAAAAAGTAAAATATCACAGTGCCAAGAAAAATAAATTTAACTAAAAAAGACTCCTTCCACACAAAATAATGCATGAAAGCCAGCCACTTCGTCCGCCATCTTGAATCCGCAGCCTCAGCGAAAATCTCCCGACCTTGATTGTTTAATATCATTCCCGTGAGCCCTCCCCCACAGTACATTAAGAGGCAAGTTTGTGTTCCATAACTATTATTGACGTGTAAAAGTGTTTGCAGAAACCTACTTACATAAATAAAATCATTTATCATTTATTTTCTTTGAACTACAGTAAAGAAATATAACGTGTTAAATTATTAACTTAGTTGTTACGAGAAACTTTTCATTATGTTTTGCCGCAGAAGCTATTCACATTGTTCAAGATGTAGGTTGTAAGGATGCAAGTTAATTCTTTATGCTCATACCCAATCATTTATTGCGTTCCACAATGTGTACTCAGGCGGTAACTTAAATATATTGAGAAAATTATGGACCCTGTCGTACACAGCAAAGAAGTAGGACAGAGAAAGCTTTGAACCTTAACATATAGTTACATACCTATATGTAAAGTTGTTAGAAGTTTATTTTCTAATAAATATTTAATAACCCGTCAGCCTTCAACGCAAAAGTGAACAGGCATGTTCTGGGCACGCTCGTTTTATCATAGACCACATACGTTGCTTTCAATCAGGCGAGATCGATGTCAAAAAAGGCCCGTTTGATACGAATTTAAGCTGAGCAAGTGTGGTGTGATGCGTAGTTCGCATATGGCGATGTAGATGCCACCACATATGTATTTATTTTACTTACACGGGACCTACAATCTTTTGTACGTTACTTGAGCAAGAAAATCGTTGATAGCTAGTCTTTTCCTCGTCGGCTGTGGGACAGGTGCCTTACAGTCTAAACTTTCTAGTTAAGTAGTTATAGACTTACCCGTAAATAAAGTCCGCTAACGTATTCGCACTTAGCCATCTGAAGTTCTTAAGTAACAGCATAATTTAGTCGGGCCTCTAGGAATTAAACCTGAATCTTTGTTAATATAGTTGTGGACTAGAATAGGCTTGTGCCACGTAATTTGACTTGAGAGTTTTTTTACTTATGTAAATTAATTAAATTGTCGAGACAGTTGTTTTATTTCTGACCTAGTTCGTGGATAACATCCTAAGCCCAGAAAAATCGAAACATTTTAAGGTTGATTACATTTATTTACTGTATGTAATAGGAATCACTTGAAGACAAAACGAATATGCTAAATACTTAAATGTTTTGTAAGGTTTCACAGCGTTGTTCCATTCATGAAATACGTTTTTACTGTTGCCGAAAATATCCATATCACAAGGTTTGATTTCGCCAATCATCTTCATGGCCGTTGGATATTTACGAATGATTAATCAAACTCTTTCATGATAATATTTATTTCGTCGTAAACGAAATAAATATTCGATTCCCTGAATGCGAGAAACATAGATCCGGTCGATGTGGCGGAGCTTGGGGGAGGCCTATGTGCAGCAGTGGCGGTGCTTGGGGGAGGCCTATGTGCAGCAGTGGCGGTGCTTGGGGGAGGCCTATGTGCAGCAGTGGCGGTGCTTGGGGGAGGCCTATGTGCAGCAGTGGCGGTGCTTGGGGGAGGCCTATGTGCAGCAGTGGTGGTGCTTGGGGGAGGCCTATGTGCAGCAGTGGCGGTGCTTGGGGGAGGCCTATGTGCAGCAGTGGCGGTGCTTGGGGGAGGCCTATGTGCAGTAGTGGCGGTGCTTGGGGGAGGCCTATGTGCAGCAGTGGCGGTGCTTGGGGGAGGCCTATGTGCAGCAGTGGCGGTGCTTGGGGGAGGCCTATGTGCAGCAGTGGCGGTGCTTGGGGGAGGCCTATGTGCAGCAGTGGCGGTGCTTGGGGGAGGCCTATGTGCAGCAGTGGACTACTGTCGGCTGGCACGATGATGATGATGATGTCATAACGTTATTTAACCTAAAGATATTTCATTATTCTAGAAATACATGAGTTAGTTTGTATCCTTCAAAAAATAATTAGCTCCCAGTTGAAATGCCCAAATTATAATCTAGGACTAAAGATTTCGCAAAGGCGAACGTACATGATTACAGCTGTGGTCTTGTGAACTTGTGTTTTATACACTATACATAATTATGTAAACATGAAAGTACACATACATGTTTACAACTCAATGTAGTGCGAAGTTACAAGTCGTGATACAGGCTCTCGAAGTTGATCAAAGGGTCGTAGTTTTCTCATCAAAGTAAGAGAAAGGTATTCAGAGGCTTTGAGAGATTATTGGTAATAACTGGGCTTCGACACGATACCCGTAATTGTGATAAATAATCGGTTTTATTACGAGTCTCGGTATCTAAGTATTTTTATTTTATTTTATTTTATTCAGGGACAATAAACAGCTACAATATGTGTTGGAACAGAAAAAAGATAATACAAAACATTAACAATATTGCAGCCCACTACATTATCCGCATATTAACAAAAGAAAATATGATAATGAGTGCCACTAGATAGGAAATAAATAATTCCATCACATTAATAATAATTAATTACATCATGCAAAATAGAAATACTAATTGATTGCTTGGCAACAGAGTAATACTTAACACTAAAAACAAATAAATAATAAAATAAAATCTAGACTAGCTTACATTCCTAATAACATTATTGGTTCATAATCATTTTCATAACATTACATTTAAATTTGGGTTTTGAGCATACAAAAATATCAATATTAACAAAATTACAATTATAAGATTCAACCATTCGACGGATAGGGCAGCGCAAACCAGAATTAGTTCGACAGGTATTGACAGCAAACCTGCCCGGATACTACGTATGCTAACAGTGCGTGGTACTACATAACATAGTTTCCTCGTGAGATCGATACAATCAAAATCCCCACGAACGATACCATACAGTACAGAGGCCTCTAGATACTTACGTCTAGATTCTAGGTTGACCTGCCTATATTTATCTAGTAATTGTCAATACGACAAATAAGTTTTGTGGCATCGGTATTGCATGGCTCGTAGAAACTTCCGCTGGACTTTTTCAATCTCATCTATATATTTCTGGTAAAACGGGTTCCAGATAGGGACGGCATATTCTAATTGTGATCGTACAAGGGTCTTATATAGGTAAAGGTATGTGGAGATCCGCTTGAACTCAGTGGACGATCTCATAACGAAACCATACATCTTAAATGCTTTATTCACTATTTTTTCTACATGTTGGTTTAGGGACAACTTATCATCAATTAACACACCAAGATCTCTCACAGTAGATACATTACTGAGTATTGTGTCGTGCAATGAGTATTTAAAGTTAATAACAATTTTATTCTTTGTGAAATTGATACAATTGCACTTGGAGAGACTAAGGTGTAGTTTATTGCTCAGACAGTAGTCAGTGAGACTGTCCAGATCTTGTTGGAATAGTTGACAATCGTCTACAGTCTGTATAGACCTATAAGCTTTTAGATCATCAGCGTATACAAGAAACTTAGTATTTTTAAAACATTTGTCTATGTCGTTAATATATAAAATAAACAATAGTGGTCCCAAGATTGAACCCTGTGGAACACCCGAGGTTATATGCACCGCATCAGACTGATGACCACTCACAACAACCTTTTGTGTTCTATTTTTAATATAGGATGAGAACCAGCGAAGCAAATTTCCTCGTATACCATTGAATGCAATCTTATTCAGTAGGATTTCATGGTCCACCTTGTCAAAAGCCTTTTTGAAATCTGTATAAACTGCGTCAACTTGCAAACGCCTGTCCATGTTCTCAAAAAGATAATTGGAAAAAAATAATAAATTTGAAACAGTCGAACGCCGTTGAACAAACCCATGTTGCTCTGGGATAATGACGCTGTGTAAGATTGGATAAATTTCATTGTGTACGAGTCTTTCAAAAAGTTTTGACAAGGTAGACAGAATCGAGATAGGCCGATATTGCTCTACGTCGTGTTTTGAGCCATTCTTGTGTACAGGCGTGATGTTAGCCCATTTCCATTCATCCGGGAAAACACCTTCGCTTAAACATTTATTGTAAATAATAAAGAGTGGCTTACAGATACTATCAGCGGTGGCCTTAAAGAATAGAGCTGGGTACCCATCGGGACCAGCTCCTTTGGATGGATCCAGTATTTTTAACTCTCTGAGTATTTTGTCTTCTTCAATATGCAAGTTATCGATCAAGCTAACATTGCCATTACAGTGTGTAGGCGGGGTCCAGGCGGACAATGAGGGTGAGCTAGGTTCAAACACAGATTGGAAAAAGTCTGAAAACATATCACAAATATCTTCTGGGGCACTTGACTTAATGTGTTGATAGTGCATAGTGGATGGAATACCTGATTTATTCTTGCGATTAGATATATATGTCCAGAAGTACTTAATGTTTGTGGTAAGTTTATCTTCAACTGATTTAATATAGTTTGAGTAGCAGGTATTACAGGCTTCTTTAAAGGTTACTCTGTATTCCGAAAACTCATTGTAGTCTTTGATGTTCTTATATTTTTTCCATTTAACCCAAAGACGTTGTTTTCTCTTGAAAATTTTAATTAATTGTGCTGAGAACCAAACCGGAAAATCAAGTGTCCGGGACTTAACACGCGGTACATTGCGTTCAGTAATGCCACCGAGAATATCATAAAAGCGTTGCACGGCCTCCTGCGACGGCAGGCGCTACAGCAGGTCCACCCATTCAACCTCACTGATTTGTTCATTAATCAAATCATAGTTAGCTTTGCGAAAGTCATATTTACTCAACTGCTTTCTTTTTAGAGCTTGTGTGGAGATACTTGTGGGGGCTGTAGCAACAAACGGAGGGTGATGTGTGTCTATAGGTAGTAGTGAATCTAATGGAGGGCTTATTGTACTAGTGGTGTTAGAAATAAACAGATCCAAGACTTTCCCATTAGCATTAGGTATGTTATTAAATTGGTATGCATTCAGGGTTGACATGAGCTGTGCCAATTGTGAACATACGGGGCCGTTCCTGTGCATGACATGCCAGTAAGCTGATGCGACTCGACAGACCGTCCAACCCTCCATGGAATTTCAGGGAGATTATAATCACCAACAATAAATATATTTTTGACATGAGGTTCATTTAACACGTCCTGAAGTGCATCAAGGTGAGATGCATATACATCGGTAGTCGCCCAAGGTGGCATGTATACAGCACTAACTACATGCATTTTAGAGCTATTGTCCTTACTCGGAATACCAACCAATAGATGCTCAATGCACATCGGTCGACCAGAAATGTCAAGTAAACATGACCGGAGTCTACGCGAAACCGCGACCAGAACCCCACCACCATCTCGTTTACAAGTAGTGTCGCGATCTCGATCACAGCGGTACACAATATATCGAGGATCCACAAACTCACCGCTAGCAATATCGGGTATAAGCCACGTCTCAGTCAATATTATTATGTCGTAGGAAAACGACAGAATACTCAAATACAAGGTATGCAATTTGGTTCTCACCCCTCTGCAATTTTGGTAGTAAATAGTTATGTCATTATTATCCATTAAACAAAAATCTTAACATAAATATGTATAAGGCAGCAGGTATTGTGCACATAAGGTTCAGCCGTAGTATAAAATGATAGCAGGTTTTGAATATATTTATAAATAGATATACCATGTCGTACTCACATAGGAAGATCAGCATAATGATGTCAGAATAATACAATATAAAGGAATGTAAATAATAGTACATTTTGGAATAACAATGAATAGCAATTAATTTCGTTAATAAATAGTTGAAAAATGATAAAATTAAAACAATTAAAGAAACATGCAGCACAATACAATAACAATGATAATTCAGCTCAAGCAGTGAATAGTAATAGTATCGTTTGTTAATAGATAATACAAAGTTTCATAGTAATTTTATTATAGCGTACTGAAGCGTATGATTTTAAAGAGATCAGAAGAGTAAATAGCTTTGCTTAGCTACCTACCTTGTAAAATAATGGAGCTAGTTAAAAAAAAAGCCAGCATAAGGACCATAGTGGCACTAAACCTATCATTTTATTCATACTTTTGCAAAAAAAACTGTGAAAATGTCTATTGTGAAACTGTGATACAACCTCATAAACGACATACAGACATCGTAGGCATAGTAATAAGGTTCCATTGGAGCCCTCTCGGTGTGGAATCTGGCATAATACCCTAAACTAAAATAAAAATGACATTTTGAGAACGATAAGAAATACTAACTTACGTATGCCGCACAGCATTCTAGGTCAGGTTAAAAAAGTCTTTAACAAAGAAATCCTGAGACTCCTCGACGATACTCGTAAACGTACTGTTACATACATTTATCTTTCAACAAGTTACACACATTTTACATCCACAAAATTATTCAAGACAGCTCACCATAAATTATTTAAGTACCTAACACTAAAATACGATTTTCTCTCTTGCTTGACGCGTACCTACAAAATGTTTTAAAGCATAATACATTTTAACTGTTTTCTCGATATAATCGAGAATATTGTTCAAAAAGGTGTTGTTTCAAAATTTTAAGTATCTTATCAGTAACATCTATGTCGCTATATTACTTTATTTTACATGTTCTGTATTTTGCTTAAAATACAGAACGTCCTTTTTCTGTATTTTACGGCACTAACAATACAATAGGAATTTAATGGAATATAAAATTATGCTTTGAAACACTTAATTTTTTTAATGTTCTTCAAGAGAATGTCTTCGCAGGTAAACGATAATAAATACCTTTAAATTCATCATTATTCGTAGCAGGAAAGCACTCATTCTTTCTACAAAGCTAGCCTATAGATCTTCAAGTTTCTGAATCTCTCTGAATATGAATTTGAAAGGCGCCGCGTTTCTAAGAACACGTACTGAATAGGAGGATTACATGTTTCGGAACAGCTTGGACCTGACCATTGCTTTTGGAAATTGGCGTAGTGGGCGAACTATAATATTACCTATCGTTTCTGTGTTACAGGTTACGGATTAGATTCCCATCGCATCCTTATATTTATATGACTGTTATTTATCAGCTGTTCCGTATCCAACATAAAAGTTAGCGGTAGCAGTATCCTGTATTCGAGTTGATTTATCTTTTTAGGGTTCCGTACCCAGAGGATGCCATCGGCACCCTATTACTAAGACTCCACTGTCCATCCGTCCGTCCATCTGTCGGTCAGCGGGTTGTATCTCAATAACCGTAATAGGACAGTTGATATTTTCACAGAATGTGTATTTCTATTGTCGCTATAACAACAAATAACAAATATGAAAATAAAGGGTGTCTCCATACAAGAAACGTGTTTTACTTTTTCCGTTTTTTGCCTTGTGGTTTTTGCCTTTGTGTACGAGTCCGACTCGCACTGGCCCGGTTTTCATCTGCACGTGTTTCTGTGACAAATATATATTTGTTTCCTTCTTTTCTTTCTTCTTAATGTGAGCGTGTTCTGTACGTATTTGTTCAGGTGATTTTTTTGTCAGGAAATGTACCCTTGAAGTAGCAGAATGTGAAAGAAGGAAAACATTTCTTCACTAAGTAGGTACCTAACTATCTTTAGGTTTCCTAGTAAAAGATTTGCGTACGCCTCCATAGTCACGTACGCCTAGGATGTAAGGTTCGGTAAGTACCCGACTATCGCCTGAATACCAACTGATATTCGTAGAACTTCAACTGCGGGTAACCCTTACCATTAGTTATCCTTATCAGAACAACCCCTAAGTAGTTTACGATCCGAATCTATTGTTCACTTTTTTCAGTGTGCTCGGTTTAAGTAACCAATAGTAGATTGTTATACAAGGGTCGAAAGGAATCAATTCCCGTACGAGGTATTTAGACGCCCGAGCGCAGCGAGGGCGGCTATAGTCCGAGTAGGAATTGATGACTTTTACCCGTGTTAAACACTCTACTTTTCATTTCGAATATAAGGAAAGTAGAATAGTAGCTTTTCTAAAATATTTATTAATAATAAGTAATAACATGAGACTCATTTTTAATAAAATATTAGTATATAAAACTAATATTTTGAATTTCGGTAGAGCTTACAGAGTTTTTTTTTTCTTGTGGCTTCGCATGGTTTGTGCATTCAGACAATGTCACGTTTAGTTTCATTAGTACGAAGAAAACAAAGTTAGGGAAGCTTACAGCGTTAGTATCCCGCCAAATTATACTATAGGCTTTTTAATTTTTTAAATATGGAACACTCCGCGTCACCGCCGTGGGCCATCCCGCTAAGGTGGATTTTCAGTTGTAGCCCGCCAAATTTAAATATTCTTTGGTTTTTTGCAAATAGCTGCTCTGTGTCAGTTGTGTTTCTGGTAACTGCAAATTGCAAAAAACGTAAGTAAATTTGAATTTCGCGAGCTACCTTAGCGCGTCCCCCGTAATAGGTTTTTTTTTAATTCACACTGACTGTTTATACACTCTCAAAGCCCCCGGCATTTTTTTTATAATCGGTATTTTTCTTAATTATGTAAAAAATTTCGTAGCTGACTACCTAACCAAATTTAGTTCTATTTTTTAAATTCATTCCCACCCTAGGGAGGGAAGTAATTACTATGAGTCTCTCCCGCCCTAGGGCGGGGAGCAGCGTCTTCCACCCGCTATTCGGATCAAACAAACACTACTTTCTGTGTATGAGAAATGAAACTTTCTTACTCCGGTACTCCTTGAATATTGTATCAAATTTCAATTTGAAAGCATTAAATCTAGGAAACTGTAACTAATATACTTGGAAAAAAATAGTGACTAATTGGCTATATCGGCACTTGCAGTAAACATTTAAATGAACTGCCATTTACTTTAAACAATTTCTTATTAAAAGAAGATTCGTTCTGTTTTACGTTTAGTGTGGCTGAAAAGAAAAATAGCAAAAGTTTCGAAACTGATGCAATTGTCTTAAGCGCGGAAATTCACCGTGTTACTGCAAAATAAATAGAAACGAAGGGTCACAGCACTTTAAAATGCTGGGTCTAAAGACAGGTGATAGAAAAGTGGTTCTTTGCGAACTTTGGTTACCATGGCATAGCCTTTGGCTTTTACCAAACTAAGCTTATAACTAAATATACTCGTAAGAAAAAAATAAACTCGTAATTAAGTACTAACGTAACAGAAGGGTATATCTCCATAAAATTACTTCCTGAGTTGATCTGCACGATTATTGACAAATGCGTGCACTGACTGGACAGGTCCACTCACTCTGTGTGGTTTTTTCCTCAAAAGACCATTTCAGATACCAATCTACATGGTCTTCACATGATCTGACCAAGATTATGTTTGGACTTTAAAAGAGACTGTGACCTCTGAGTTTTTTTCGGCCTTTCTTCTCAGAGTAGTCAGATAGGAAACGCCGACATCATCTAGTTTAAAAAATATGATTGACGTGTAAAAGTGTTTGTACAAACCTACTTACAGAAATAAAATCATTTATCATTTATCAATGATGCAAAGCTGTGGTATCTTCGAGTATATTCCTAGTATCGATCGCAAATTATTGATAGTTGTCGTATAGATACCTTCTGCACATTTCTGTTTCATATCCGACTCGTACGACTAGCATAGTTTCTCTGAGATAGTTGCGGTCCCGTATCCGGCTTCCATCGGACCATATGCGGCACGGCACCGGTTATGTGAAACCGCTGGTGTGTCTCACGTATACCTACATGCTGTTTTATTGTTTCAAACTTGCCATGGAAGTTATCGGGTTGTTATTTCTGTCCCTGAACCGTGACGTATGTCGTATAAGTTTGACTGTGTAGATGTAGACCGTCGCATCTGTGACGTCACTCATAGTTGTATGACGGTCTCTCTCTATAACTGGGTGTGCTATCAAATCAAATTCAAAATGACGCCTAAATTAAAAATAAAATCGCTTGAATTTGTCTTATACCATCTTGCACCAATCACTTTAAATTCGTAGGTCAGTATATCTTAAACTTGTGCTTTAGTCAAATTGCACTCGCAGCTTATTTCCAACTTGTTGTCTCTATGTGATTGACATAATACCAGCTCAATCTCTAATTAAAATAACAAAATAATTATGACGACGGCCGTTGTAATTAAATTTAAATAATAAAAATAACGTTAATATGTATGAGCTCAGGAAAATAACAGTAAATCAGTGTTATTCTACGAAAGCTAAATACTCAATACTTTATTGCAGTCCACACTTACTTACTCTATTTCATTCTTTATGAGTATTGCTTTAGTTACATAAATAAACAAATTTGAAAATTTATTCAATCTATACAATAATTGTAATAAAATTGTAACGAAGTCAAAAGTGTAAATTTAATACTTTTTTTAAAAGTAATTGCTTTGAGGTGTGGGAACGAGTCTGGTTCAGAAAATATAGATTTTAGTTTTTTTCCGTTTATCTGTTTGTCTGGATGTATGTTCCGTATTGGCGCAAAAATGGCGGAACGGATTTGGAAGAAATTTGGCACACCGATAGTTTATATCCTGGATTAACACATAGGGTACTTTTGTTCCCGATAGTACGTTCCGGTGAGATAATTTCCGAACTCCATGCGGGTGTTATATCTTTTTAGTTTTTTTGTAATTTTTAGCACTATATTTTGAATTATTTAAGTAAATTTAAAACTTCGATTCCGGAAGTTGTTTTGGCTGTGATCCAAATCATAAAATCATTTTTAAAACCACTTTTACACTATGTATATTACAATATTCATATTTGTAAGTTAATTATAGATATTTTGATACATTTATATCGGTTTAATTAAGTAAAATAGTCTAGTTGAACAATTTTGAACACGTGTTCTCTGTACCAACGGCTCGATGACGTCACTTGTTTGTCACTGTCTATAATAGCGAGAGCCCAACCTCTTACGGGGCTCCCGCCCGATCACCATGTTCGGCAAGCCTATCCCTTGGGAGAAACGAGCCAAATACCTGGGTGTCGTATTGGACAAACACCTCTCCTTCGGTGAGCACATAAAGCAGGCACATTCGCGCGGCGCTTTCGCTCTCGGTAGGCTCCACTTCTTATTGAATGCACGCAGCAAATTGTCACTCAAGTGCAAATTGCGCGTTTACATAGCGTGCACTCGCCCAATCATGACCTACGCGAGTGTGGTTTTCGCACACCCCATAACCCTCCTCCAGGAGAGCAGTAGGGCCACCAGTACAGTGCACAAACACAGACCGCCATCGTACCGACCTCGCCGCCAACGTCCAACACGACGCCCCCGACGTAATTGTCCCCCCTCCCCCCTCCCGACCCTTGCTCGACGAAGCTCCAGCCCACGCCGTAGCTGAGCATGTAGCTTTAATATTCCCGATTAATAATAATATTATAAATTCTATCCAGCCTGTCCCACCTTGCTGCCCTCCCCTCAGTGACGCCCTAAGCCGAGGCTCGTACCCCACAGGGGGTGCCCTTAGCGTGCGGTCACCTAGAGTTTAAGTAATTCGCCCCTGGCTGGAGGCTTTAAGTTAGTAGCTTAAGGCTCCACAGGATAGAGTGGTTAAGTAGCCTCAGAAGTCACAACAAAGAGTTGCTCATCAGGAAAAAAAAAATAAAAAAAAAAACTTACGGGGCTCATTCTGAGTCGAACCGTCGGACCGAGCAGATCTCCAGCTAAGTACCTTTCTTTGAAAGATCGACTGACTACAATGTTCATATAAGTTACATAATTGATATTATAATATTGATTAGTATTGCTCATTTAAGTTGTTCTGTATGTGTTATACATATAGCTAATAATATGCTAATGTGAAAATGTGTTGACAAACGACTAAAACAAGCTGCCATGGGGTTTCTTATCCTTCTTCTCCATAAAGACCTAGTTTTGGAACGGATAATAGCTTTCTCATTAACGTTACGTACCTATATTTATTGACAAGCCTAATTGAAATAAAGGCCTGGTCTTGTCTTTCTGAGCTTTTCTTCATAAAACCCTTTCCCAACACACCATAATCATAGCTACTTTCTTACATATTAAATAACTAGCCGTTCTGACCCTCAAAGCTTACTAATTAAGTGGATGCCAATACCTATGAATGTAGTATTTCATCTACTTTCTAACACGGGCAAAAGCTAGTTCACTATAAATAGTTGCCTAGTTATAGCCCTAGGTCCTATTTCAGCACGATATCTGAAGGCAAATATGCACATTTTCAGCACTGCGGGCTATTTTCAGCCTAAAGTGCTTCGGGCTGTTTATAGCGCGCCACAGAACCGTATTATTTGGCTTTGAATCTATTAGTCAGTGCTAACTGAGCTGAATATTTGCAAATGATTTCAATAGTACAGTTAACGCATTTAGCAAATTGTACAACCGAGTTTCCTGTAAAGTCATTGATGAATTTCACTAAATGTTTACATAAAGGTTTGCCCTTAACTGTACAACATCGATAAATAGCCAGTGCCACGCTCTGTCTCGCATAAAGTCGTAGCATTATGCTGAGCGATTGCCTTGTTTGCGTGGATGTGACGCATATTTTCCCCCAACTCGTTCTTTTTGTATTTCTGTGATTTTATCTGCGTCATGTTTACCACAAATAAACGTATTTTTTTTCTTTCAAATAAACAGTCTAACATTAATATCTCATTAGAACCGCTACAT
Organism: Griposia aprilina; assembly: GCA_916610205.1. NCBI lineage: Eukaryota > Metazoa > Arthropoda > Insecta > Lepidoptera > Noctuidae > Griposia > Griposia aprilina. The sequence goes on along the minus strand of OU744294.1, from coordinate 860,967 downwards.
AATTAAGGACACATGAATGGCTCTTATTTCTTTGTAAACAAGAACCTAATCACGTTATTGACTCCTGAGCTTGAATGTATCGTAAAAAATATTTACGTCATTCATTGGGAGGCAGAATTAGAAAAATATTGTTATTAGTTTACAAAATTATATCAATTTGTCCAACTAGACGACTATGTTTTGATCGAGATTAGATCGTTTGAACTTCAGCTACGCTTCAGCTGAGTTCAGGGAACCTATTTTCAATATCCTTATAAAGATTCTAATTTAGATAGGAGCTCGCGAAAACCTATTTCCTTCGGAGAATTTGTTGAAACTGTAAGTCGTAGTATATTACGAGCTTCATGTCAGCACGTAATCGTTTACTGTGAACATAAATTATGCCAATATGACCGACATGGTAAAAAACCAAAGGTCAAAATATTATACTCAAGCTCGTCTGGCCAACGAATAACTATCTTAGTTTTTTGTCGTGAAACGTCTTTCATTTCGGTCAGTAGTCACTTGCAAAAACAATATGTAACGAAATATGTTATGGCAAGATCGCTTACATTACTTTGGAATTACAGCACCTACCGGCGTTATTTTAGTATCATAATTTATAGGATACAAGCCAGTACTCGGCAGTGTATAATATGTCACTGGCGTGAATGGCGCTGGAATTGCGCACAGCACGACGCATCCACTCACACTTGTGACCATTAGAAGTTGTAGTCGTAGAGAATAGGTGTGGTAATTTGCTGAAATTTGACGACTGCTCTACTATGGCGCCACCGCGTGCGATACGTAACGCACACAACTGGCGTGCAGAAGCTTAGATAGCAAGAAAGAGATATTCGAGCCCTCGACGTAACGCTTTCGTCTCCACAGGGAACGCGTTAGATTGAGCTAAGTGCAAAAACCACAGCCATCTACGAGTGCGGCGGGTTCAAGCGGCGTAAGGCAGTCTCGAGCACCGCTTTTTGATATAACTGTGGCTGCAATGGTAGCAGAGAACGAGACCAGCTCATCGACATCCACCAGAAGGAGCCAGGCTACACCCGACAGTAACAATACAGTAAGGCCACAGTTAGAGTTGATTACGCGTGCGTCTGATTACCGTAGGCGCTGGAATTTGGCTTCATCGAAGTGTACTTATGAAACATACAGATATTCAACTGACATATCAATAAAACGATGATTCTCTTAAAGATAACGGGTTCGATCTTTAATCGATATTGAGTACGAATACTCAACCCTTTAGCCCAATAAGACGCTGGCTTTGGAGCAAGCTATTAACTGCCGATAAGAAACTAGTTTATTAGTAAGCTTATATAAAAACTTTTTTATAAAAAAAAACAACAGACTTCCAAAAAAAACACTACAAAGTGAAAAATTATTTTAATTTTGGAAGTCGGTTCTTTGGTTTTATATTTTCATTTTTTGCCACCGACTTCCAAAGTAAAAGTAATTTTTCACTTTTTTGTGGTTTTTTTTGGAAGTCGGTTGTTTTCTTTTTGTATAGTTTTAATTTTCACTTTTTAGTTGTGGTAGGTACCTACCCCACAACATTTTGTATACCACTACTTGCTATGTAATTAAAGTCACAGGAAGTTATTATTACATCATCAATATACACTAAGTAGAAAAAATACGTATTATTGAAGCTAACTGACAAACACTGCCCGAGCAAATTTAATATTTGTATGAGACCACTCCTACGGCATACCCCATCCATTAAAAACGAATTTTTGAAATCGATCCACAATAGCCGGAGATATCGCGTAACAAACATACAACAAAAATCTACAGATGAATCCTGAGAGAACCTCCTCCTTTTTGAAGTCGGTTAAAAATATGTAAAAAAATGTTAATTGTGCATAATATATTTCTTTGATTATCTATATCAGGGCCTGTTACATACTCTCTAGCACGCACAAGATGTTTGACGTACTCTACTGCGGCTGCGTCCCTGATACAGTTTAGCCATTTTTTTTATTAGAATTTAGATGGCAGAATGACGTTAATCTTTTCGGGTTAGTACACCGACATTCCGCCAGCTATGCAGATAATTTAGGGGTCAAGCCTATTTGCACTTACGCAGAGATATATCAACTTTATTTTGGCTAGAATACAAAGGCTCACACAAAAGATGAACACCATACATTATGTGATCACAATGGGCTCGCGAGCGCCGCCGCTGGCGGTCGGACAATGACTGATGTGGTGATGTGCCCTGTGTCACGCAGTGTCTCGGCTCGGCATGCCTCGGTGATTTCTCGGTGTGGCTCGGGCAGTGTGATGTATGAAAGATTGACTTCAAGCGGGTTGAGATTATTAATTGTCTGCTGTTTTTATGGAGCGGTGTGGAGGAATAAATTATGATGGCAAGACATAGATGACGTGGGTGTTTGATGAGTTTGAATTTCGTAAACGATTTCAAAGTTTTAAGACAAGAATGGATTGTAGCTCAAAACATATAAATCATCATTCTGCCTTAGAACAGTTTGCCTATGATAATAATATTATGTTGGAAATATTACCTACTGCAGTAACATAATATTATAACGCATAGGTATGAATAACCTATCATTACCAGAGAAAACTCCTATCAAACACATGTAGACACAGCAGCATTAAAAAAACTGCCACCCTAAAAAACATCGGTAGTCTGTTTACCGTTTCCCCATTCTATAACGATTCCTCTGTCATGTCTCGGTATCTACACCAATAACTATAACTGTACTCATTCGTTACTCCCTATCGTTTAGCGAAGTTATCTTGTAGATAACAGTGGAAAGAAAACAATTTGCTAAATGCTCTTCACAAATAGACTACTGTTATTGAAGTGTCCCTGTGTAGCGGAAATTTTAACGTTTGTGTATAGCGTGATGACATAGAACTATTGCAAATAATCAAGGCTCAAGTCGATAAGCCCTATGCCTATCCATACCTATCCATCATCAATACACCTATCCATCACAGCAGCGGGCCCTATCAGAATGCCAGCGCTGCGAACCTTATTTTAAATGTCGCAGCATCATGCTGAGATAGGGGCCTCCTGGCCTCGTACAGGGATTTCTGTTGTTATTTTCATTTTACTTTTGTTTTATTTTGTTTGTTTTTATTAGTGTGTTTAGTTTAGTTTTTGATAATTCTGTGCGAGTCCCAATACATACATTTTCTTTCTTACTTTCTTTATCCTATAAAGCCGCAGCTACGACTGCTCATATTAACAATAGCTAATCCATTTTATCTGTTTGCCTATCTTAGTGATTTTCTCTTTTGATATAGCAAAACTCAATTTTGAATATGAGACTCCCAGTGACCGTCCTTTGATGAAAACCCAATTGCCTCCTAACCATCTGTATAGAAAAATCTGTACAAGCAAGTAATTAGTTACACACTTCAAACGGCAAAAGGGTCTCCTTTTATTAGAAACGCCCACTATGAAACAAAACGACGGAAATGAGATCTTTCGCCTGTCCGGAATAATCGGCAAGGGTCTCTTATTTAAACTGAGATACAATGAAGGTCAAAGGATCAACTGCAAGGGCTGCTATAACAACGACAAAGAACGACAGTTAACTTTAGTGGCTCGCCATATTGTCGGGATTAGGTCTTTGTACAAAATCACGGTGGGCATTTGTTTTTGTCACTAAGATAATGAAAAGGACTATGGAGAGTGCTGTATAATTACCGCGTCATGAAACGTTTCTCATTTTGGACAGTAGGGCAGACTCACATATACCATAATACGTGACGAAATATGTTATGACAAGATCGCTTATTACTTTGGAAGTATAGCACCTACCGGCATTATACAGGATGTAAGAGACAGCTCTCGTCAAACTCACAGGGTGCATTCAGCTCCTTATTTTGAATCATATTCCACCGGAAATTTACTAAGGAAATTTTTCATATTTTTATCGTTGTTTTAGTTTTTATTCATTTATTTCAATGTAAAATTACATGCTCTGTACCCAGCACTTCGTTTATGTATATATATATCTTTTACTTAAAAGGAGGTCCCTATGTAAAATTTACTGTAAAAGTTGTACAAGTTTCTGCAATAAACCTGTATTATTATTATTTCGTTTATTTATCTACATACTTATTTGTATACATTTTTAAATATTTTTATAAAAACATTTAAGAAAAGTTTAAAAATATAAAAAAATAGTGGTCCGCCGGCATCGGGAGCAGGGTCCAAGCTACCGGTGGTTAGGGCTCCAGAGACAGGAACCTCCTCACGATGCGAACCGTATCGAAGAGAACTGCCTTCTGAATCAGGCCCTTGATCCAATCGCCTAACGAGAGCCTCGAGAGATGTTGATCGAGGCTTTCGGCCATCAAGCCATTGGCCGATACGACAATCGGCACAATGACAGCCGAGTTCACATTCCACATGTCAACAACCTCGTGTGCTCAGTCGAGATATTTAAATTGCTTCTCTTTCTCAGCTTTCACGAGGTTCTCATCATGCGGAATGGTAATATCGATAATCATTGTGTGGTGCGCTAATCAATCTATCACCACTATATCAGTATTATTGGCGACAATAGTCCTGTCAGTAATGATAGTCCGATCCCAGTACAACGTAATATGGTCATTTTCGAGAACTGGGTCGGGCACATACTTGTAATACGGTACCTCAGAATCCACTAGTTTATATTGCAAAGCAAGTTGCTGGTGAATAATCCTGGCTACTTGATTATGCCTGTGTAAGTACTAGCCGTTAGCTAGACGAGAACAACCAGAGATAATATGTCTGATGGACTCACCCGGACGATGGCATGCCCAACACACATCAACCGTCCCGTCCTTCATAATAATGTCTCCGGTAGTTATTCGTTAAGATAACTTCGTCCATAATTGCACAGACGAAACCTTCAGTTTCCCTGAAAAGGTCACCAAAATGTAGCCAGGATACGGATACTAAGAAATCTACAACGGGCGCATGCAGAGCCCGATAGAAGTGCCCGTGAAGTTCCTTGTTTTGCCATATCTCCTTACGGTCATTGATACTAAGTACTACAAGTTTGTGACAGTTCTCTTTAGCCATAGAGAGCGGGGTGAGTCCCTTGTCCACTGCGACCACATCACGGTGCATACCCACTTCGGCTTTTAAAAAATATTCTCTGAGGCTGCACACTTCGCGGTTGTGGAGGGTCTTTGCATTTAAAAAGCGTCGACCCCCGCACTTCCACGGTATGTACAGTCTCATCATCGATGATCGTGGGTGATGCATCCGGTTTGTGGTCAGCAGTGTACGGACCCTCCTATCCAGGGCGTCGAGTTTAGTCTGAGTCCATTTGAGTATGCCGAAAGAGTACATCAAAACCGGCATGACCCAACCGTTGAAAGCGCGCACCTTGTTTCCGCCTGAAATAAGATTAATTAATACCTTCTTCAGGTGACCAAAGAATCGCTCTTTCAACGATTGTTTCATGTCAGCAACGTTGATGCCTACCGCTTCCGACATACCCAAATACTTGTAGTTTTCGGATGAGGAGAGGGATTTAAGGTGTATGGAATCCGAAAGTTGAATTCCTTCGGGTTCCATAATCTCACCTCGCTTTACATGCATGACTGCACATTTGTCCACACCAAATTCCATCCTGATGGTGCTACTGAAAGTTTCAATTATCTTCAGTAGCTCCATCAGTTGCAATTTGTTGGGCGCAAAGAGTTTCAAGACATCCATGTAGAGGAGATGAGATATGACCTGACCATCTCTCCTCAACCGATAGCCTAGATCTGAATCCTCCAGTAGTGTGCTTAGAGGATTCAGGGCTAAGCAGAACCAAAGTGGACTCAAACTGTCGCCCTGAAATATTCCACGTTTAATCCATATAGGTTCATCATTCCCCTAGATCTGTTGACACCCTCGATTGCGAAGAACTGTTCTCCATTGCCCCATATTCGAACTAAGGAAGGTGCGTAGAGTTGGATCTATCTTCTACAACTCCAGCACCCTCATGAGCCATGTATGTGGCACCGAGTCGTAGGGCTTCTTATAATCTATCCAGCATGTCGACAGATTTTTGCGGGATCGATGAACCTGTTGGCTTATGGCCATATCGATGAGGAGTACCTCCTTAGTACCGCGGGACCCGTTCCTACATCCATTTTGAGAGGCTGACATAATCGAGTTACTTTCAATTTGCGATTTAATTTGCACTCTCAAAATGGATGTAAGAAGTTTATAGACCGTCGACAAACACGTGATCGGTCTATAATTCTTGGGATCCGTTGGACTACCTAACTTATGGAACAGATGGGTAACGCCTGTTGTTAGAAATTGTGGAAGCGTCCCAGATTCTAAGGATGACTGGAACTGAGATGCCAGGCAAGTGTGTGAACTAGTTAGCCATTTCAACCAAAAGTTGTGCAATCCGTCCGGTCCCGGTGGCTTCCAATTCGGTAACGGACTGACTGCTCTGGCAACGTCTAATGGCGTAATTAGTACTGGTTCCATGTCTGGTACAGTTCCACACACTCGCCCGACATTCTGCATCCAATCAGCCTTAGCGTGACAGACGGGCACCGACCAGATGCTGCGCCAGAATGCATTCGTGGCGGCATCATCCGGCCGGTTCACGTCTGACACATTTTGTTCAGGTCGCTCCCAAGCTCTATATACCCATCTCTCATCGCTCTGAAACATGCGATTGTGTGTGTACCGATCAACTCACCGCTTATACCGTCAAATACGGCTCGCTCATGCACAAACTTTCTGCTTTAGGAAGTCGATGCGCTCTGTGACACGGAACATGTATTCTCGAGGGCTGATTCCAGTCCCCGAGAATGCCTGCCTCACAAAGCGCATCACTCGTGGTCGTGTATTGCCCTCCCTGAAGCAGCATAGTTTGCCGATGAGTACCCTGGCCCCATCGATACGACGCTCGATCCTGCACTGCCAGGCTGGTACAGTAGGTTTTGGTCGAGTAGCCCCGTCACAGTTTGGAAACTTGACGTTAGCTAAACGACATCAAAGTCAACGTCAAAGTCAAATCGTTTATTTCAAATAGGCACATAAAAAGGCACTTTTGAACGTCAAAATTTACAAAAAATAGAATTGATTCTAGTTGCCCCTTCCAAAAGGTAGTTTCGTATGGAGAAGAATGGGCAAGAAACTCCACCGTTACTCTTTTAAAAATGTTGTACAATATTATGTATACATAATAATTATATGTGAAGACGATGCACCTAGAATAAAATTACTATACCACAATAGGTAGAAATAATTAAATATAACGCATGACAGGTAAATTAATTATGAGATAAATACCTGGGTGCTCACATATTTACAAATATTTAAAAGTAAATGATGTTTCCAAAATTTCACAAGTAATAATTTAGTGTGTGAGTTAAAGTAGTTACATAATGTAAAAAACAATGTCATAAAAATTATAAATTATACAATTAAATTAGCAACCAGTTTGATTTTGTCTAGACTCTAGATTGTCCTATGGAGCAGGACCAGCATGTTTCCAAGCATTCTTATCTAGGATATAATCCTCTAATTTGTAATATGCTTGTTTACAAAGTGTACTTTTAATATGAGTTTTAAATTTTCTTTCATTTAATTGCAATATATCACAAGGTATTTTGTTGTAACATTTAACACAGTACCCCATAAAAGATGTATGTACTTTAGATAATCTAAAAAATGGTTGATCTATTTTATCTTTATTTCTAGTATTAAAATTATGTCTATCACTTATTTTATTAAAAAGATGTAGATTTTTTCTTACATACATAATATTTTCATAAATGAATTGACAAGGCAACGTCATAATATTAATCTTTTTAAATAGTTCCCTAAGAGATTCGCAACGACGTAGATTGTAAATGGCCCTGACAGCTCTCTTTTGCAAAATGAAAATGGATTCAATGTCAGCAGCCCGACCGCACAGTAAAATGCCATATGACATAATGCTGTGGAAGTAGCTAAAATAGACCAGACGCGCGGTTTCTACATCTGTTAACTGTCTTATCTTCCTAACAGCATAAGCGGCCGAGCTTAACCGCCCCGCAAGAGATTTTATATGGGGTCCCCATTGTAATTTCTCGTCTAGCGTGATTCCCAGGAAAACCGTCTGATTAACAAATTCTAGTTTTTCTCCATTCAATATGATGTCACATTCGCAACTTCTAACATTTGGTAATTGATATCTAATGCATTTGGTTTTTTTTCATTTAGAACCAAATTATTTACCATAAACCACTCTTGGACCTGAAGAATGGAATTATTCACGTCGTCAAGATTTTGTGACCGTCGGCCAACTTTAAAAATCAATGATGTGTCATCTGCAAATAACACCATCTTCGGTTGATTCTGCAGTAATTGGGTTAAATCATTAATGTAAACTAAAAAGAGGTGTTGGGAATTGACCCCAACACCTTGCGCGCGGCCTGGCATGAGCAGGCGGCGTGATCAACGCCTCACCGGCCAGCTGAGGCGCGGCGCGGCTGCGACACAGCTCGGCCCGACGGCCACTCGCTTCCTCGGACTCCACCGCGACGGACGATACGCCTCTCTTCTTTTCAAACCACTAATTGTTTGTCCGGAAAGTTAAATACCTAGTTGTAAATATCACACGGCATTAAACCATTGCCTATATTTTATACAGTCTACTCTTTCATTTGCTCCCGCGCTAACATTGGTCCTTCAAGGATCTCGCCGTCATATTTACAAAAAGTAACGGTCTCGGAAGAAGGAAAAACTTCAAACTCGAAGCTCTTCAGTTGCGGTCTTCAGCGGCGACAGTTCCAGCAGGGAGTCATCAAGGTCCTGTTGAAGAAACTTCGCGTAGCACCCGCACACGCCTAGAGGATGAAGTCATACAGAGGTCGACCGCCGTCGGACTTCGGACCCGTCGAATGTTCGAGTCATCGTCACGGACAAATAAGAACAAAACTTGCAAATCATCGTTTATCCTGTGGATGGTTTAGACATTCTGTGAGTTCGTTCCCAATTTATCCCTTATTTATTCCTATTGTTTATCTTATTTTATGTTTAAATAGCCATATTTAAGTGAGTGCTTTCATTTAATTTCAACTTAAGTCGTTTAGTGACAAATCCTTGTTCATAGTCTTACATTTCTCCAAAATCACTTGTCTGCTTAAAAAGCTAAAATATAACATTGATATTACTCATCTGTTTACGCAAATCCTTCGTTTCTTATCTATAACAGCTGATCGCTCGGCGACGTACCTACTTGTAACCTTTGCATCAGCTGTTCTTTTGTTCGCACCGTCGAGTCATTCATAATCATAACTCATTAGCAAGTTACATTATTGTTATTGCTGTTAAATTAAACTGGTATACCTATTATCTCATTAGCTTATTTACTAGTTTGCTACTGGTGTATCGATCGCTATGGCTGACGAAAAAGTTGAGAAATTCGTTAAAAAACGCAGCTGTATGAAATCTAAGCTCACCATTTTTAGCAACTACCTTCACAAGCTTAATAGTTGCACCGAACATAGCAACATACAACTTTTAGATTTAGAGGCCAGGTTCAGTAAATTCGATAGCTTATATGTGGATTTCGACAAATTACAGTGCGAAATCGAGGTGTTGTTGGACAACCCCGATGACGAGAACGAGGAACCTGAGCATTTCGAGAACCAGTATTATAAGCTGGTGGCGACGGCACGGAGTCTGCTCGGTGCTCGTCCCCCCCAGTCTTGCAGTCTTCAGGATGGTTCCGCAATGGGTATCGAGGATGTACAGGCAGGTGGCTTTAAATATAATTGTTTAAGGTTGCCAAAAATTAATTTACCTGTTTTCCACGGTCACTATCAACACTGGCTAGAATTTAGAGATACTTATATTTCACTTATTCATTCACGGTCAGACATTGACAACATTAATAAGTTGCACTACCTGCGTGCTTCTCTTAAAGATAGTGCGCTGTTAGTTATAGATAATTTAGATTTTAGAGCTCAGAACTATGAGTCCGCTTGGAATTTATTGTGTAGTAGGTACGATAACAAAAGATTGCTCGTTAATAATCATGTACATGCATTGTTTAACGTTGAACGTATTCAATGTGAATCTTGTTCTTCTATTCGTAATCTTATCGACGTTACGAATAAGAACCTTCGTGCATTAAAAACTTTAGGTCAACCAACTAAATATTGGGATACCGTCATAATTCATATGATGGCAGAAAAACTTGACAGTGTTACTCGTAGGGTATGGGAAGAACATAGAAAGACGCTTATTGATCCACCTTCGTTAGATATGTTTATCAATTTTCATAGCAACAGAGCTGACTTATTAGAAACTATACAAGAACACAAAAGTAACATACAAAAATTAGACAGTTGCGAACACGATTCTAATCTACTTACAATTACAAAATCTAATGAAAATAAAAATGCCAGTAACACTACAGATAAAAAATTCAATAATTACAATAAAAAACTATTTAAATGTCCTATATGCAATCAGCCTCACTACTTATTTAATTGTGAAGCATTTAGATCCCTGTCTACAGCAGATCGTCTTCAAAAGGCCAAAGAAGCAAAGGTCTGTCTTAACTGTCTACGACCAGGGCACGGAGAATCTAGGTGCAATCTTGTTCGTTGCAAACATTGCAAGAATAAACATAATACTCAAAAACCCACACTACTACATACTTAATGGACCCAATATCGAACCTTGAGGAACGCCCATTGTCATTTCAGACCCTAATGAGTTCATGCCGTTTACTTGAACTTTAACTTTTCTAGCTTTCAGGTATGATCTTAGTAGATCAAGAGCTGTATTCCTAATCCCATAGTGCTCTAGTTTCAGCAGAAGTGTCTCATGGTTTACGCAATCGAACGCCTTAGAGAGGTCGCAACAGATTCCAATCGCATCTTGTGCTTCTTCCCAGGCGTTAAAAATGTTCTTTATTAGGGTGACACCAGCTTCAGTGGTACAACGCCCTTTGGTGAAACCGTACTGTTGTTCATGAAAGATGGAATTTTTATTAAAGTGACGTAACATTTGATTAAGCATTAACTTTTCAAACACCTTACTGAGAACTGGCAGAATTGACACAGGCCTACAATTGTTTGGTTCTTTGCTATCACCGGATTTGAACAATGGAACTACTTTACTGTTTCATAAGATCCGGAAAGACTCCTTGGTCTACACTGGTGTTAAATATGAAAGCTAAATAGGGCGCAATAGTTTCGATGAGAGATCTACAAACTTTTACAGACATTCCCCAGAGATCCTCTGTTGATTTAATTTTAAGATCTTTAAAAGCTTTTATAACAGCTTGGGGGTTTGTATGCTGAAACCTAAACTCCAAAGGGCATGCCTTTACATTATTTTTAAGTAAGGCAGCAGAAAGCGCGGGTGATGAATTCAAAGCTTCAGTAGTTTTAGAGGGAATATTAGTAAAAAAGTTTTCATATTCCTGAGCTATTTCTACATCTGAGCTGATGGGGTCATGTGCACTCTCTAAATTAAATTCTGTATTACGCTATTTTTTCCTGCCTGTTTCATTATTTATTATTTGCCAGGTAGTTTTTATTTTATCATCAGCTGATTTTATTTTATTGCTAAAATAAAGAGATTTTGCTATATTGCACACACTTTTAAAAGTTTTTGAATATTTTGCAATATACCGATGAAAGCTTGTATTATTCATATGTTGCTTTAGACCATAAAGTTCAAAAAGTTTTTCCCTGCTCTTACGAATACCTGGAGTCACCCAATCACTAAATAAAAACTTTGTGTAAATAATTTTAGTCTTTAGTGGAAAAGTGTTATTAAGTTGAGTGTTTAATAGTAAAAAGACATGCCGCAACAGCCGCGCAATATAGGATCGAATGTGTATCAACGAGATTCTCGCTGCTCTCAAACATATTCATAAGCTGCGAGTCCAGGGCACACACCAGCGCCCTATTTTTTTTGAGCATAGGTAGGCGTGGTAATCGGGGTCTAAGTTCGGTCGTGGTGGATCTGTACTCACGGAATGCATCCTCCAGTACGCTCCTCAATCGGGCGTTGCACTGGCTACTTACTGAAGCAACCCTATTATCTTCTACTACTACACCATAGTTAGTCCGCGGCGGTATTTCATCAATGGTTGATGCTTGCGCCGCGGTTTGTGCCGGACTCGAGACGATATAGTTGCTCAGCTCTGAGCGTAGCCTATCAAGTGCGGCATCGTCCAACCTATGGCTTCGTTGGATGATCCGCACCTGATCCGACAATCGTTGGGCCGAGACGTTGACAGTTGGTTCCAGTTCCTGAAAAAGAGACAGCATCCTATCACGGTACGCAGTGAGGTTAGTTCCCCCCTCTGTAGACCTGTAATATGCGCGCATGACGTTCTCGTTCATAGACTGATTCAATTTCATGCGCTGCACACAACCACCGGCAGCGGGGACCCGGCTTGGGGCCGGATAGCCCCTAGGTCCCAAGCTCCTCGGTGGCCGGTGTCATCACAGCGCTCACGGTGGGGCTGGATACCGGCGGCGGCGAGGCGGAGCTGAGCGAAGAGTCCGGGGACGGTGGGCGTGCCCGTCTCGTAGCATATATCATGTCAACATTATATCATTTTCTTAATATTGTTCTAACATTGTTGTTTGAGGTGACAACTGTCATGTCACCTCCGAATCGGTAGTTTTTGGTCTTTTTTATTTGATTTTTGTGTAATATGGTCTCTTTTTTAGTTTTTCAATAATTTTGATGGTAAAGTTTTGGTTTAGAAGGAAAACTATAGAAAAAATGGGTCAAAATTACGTTCACTGATTAAATAATAAAAAATATTGAAAATGAGACATTTTATTGACACGGTACTGTTGCCATATTTATTATTATTATTATATTATGTAAATAAAAAAGCTTAAATTAAAAAAAACAGCAATGGACATTGAAATTCTCTAACGAACGATGCGATAAATCAGGTGTTCACTTTTTGCCTAGTTACAGAGTTCATCGAACTCATCGCATACTTCTTTTGTACATCACCCGGCCATCTGCTATATTGTCAATACTCAATACTCAAATACTACTCTTATTGTTCGCTCTCACTTGCTTCAATGAGACGTAATAAATCACGTAGCGTGAGCGCGCTTGGGGGTAGATCCTATTGACCCCGTGGCGAACGAACCAATACATGGCGTGTGAGGTAATAAAACAAATCAGGTTTATTAGATTCCCATAACGTTCCTGAAATAATTTCATGTACCGTTCATCTTAGTTTGATATACTGAATTCACCCCATCAGTCTGCGGAGAGCTGTCCCTTACACCCTGTATTAATTCAGCCATGACTCGGTAGTGCATAAGTCACTGGCTCTAATGGCGCTGTAATCGCGCATAGCACAACACATTCAGAACTAAATTTACTATCGCGCGCTGTGTTTATTTAGTGATTACTAAACAGTTTATTGATCCTTTCGAGGGGGACTGGTTGCGTTTGGCAGAACTCACAACGTTATAGTAGGTGTGATACATAAAACACTAATAATAACTGATAACATAACTAACTACTACTGATGATAACTGTAATACTTGTGTAAATTATAATAGAATCCTCCTCACTCCTCTCTTCCTTCATTCCTTCCTTAGGAAACCTTCCTTTGACTTTGAAATGGTGTTTAGTTGCTGTTTGACGACTGCTCTACTATGATTTCACCGCATGCGATACGTAACGTACAAAACTACCGTGCAAAAGCTCGGGTCGCAAGAGAGAGAAATTCCGGCCCTCAACAATCCGCTTTGACTTGGCGGAACGTGTTCATCTCAACAGGTTGAGCTCCTTAAGTTCAGAGTTGAGCTGCACGATTACTGACAAATGCGTGCACTGACTGGAAAGGTCCATTCAATCTGTGTGGTTCTTTCCTCAAAAGACCATTTCAGATACCGATCTACATGGTCTTCATATGATCTGACCAAGATTATGTCGGGACTTTAAAAGAGACTGTGACCTCTGAGTTTGTTTCAGCCTTTCTTTTCAGAGTAGTCAGATAGGTAACGTCGACCTCATCTTGTTTTTAAAATATGATTGACGTGTAAAAGTGTTCGTACAAAACTATTTACTTACAGAATCATTTATCATTTAGGAAACGCGTTAAATTGAGCCTAACGCAGTGTTCAAGTTCTAAACCTTTATTTACGTATATTAACTTCAACGTAGTTCACATGTTTTGGCATAGATGGCGTTGTGCAAATACGTCATCACGGTGAATCACGGTGTTAAGATTCTCCGAGTGTTCATGACCCTCTGCGATATGTTCGATTTTTGTAAGTTTAAATAAGGTGCATTAAAGATATACATCTAGTAATACAGTGTATTATTTAGTGTAGAATCAGTGCCGCGTGACCAGGTCAAACATTGGTGCTACGAGTCGGAGAGTGACTATTGTCACAAGGTTAGGGTCGTCGGAGAAGGGCGCCGACACAGTAGTGGATCGCTGCTGATGGTGCCAAGGTGCTGGTGAGTATTGCACCGAGGTGGAAACACCCAGTTCGAGAGGAGCGGCAGCGAGATCAGCGGCAGAGAACAGTTCGAGATCAGCGGCAGAGAACAGTTCGAGAGCAGCGGCCAGTACGCGCAACTGCTAAGTGCGTGGTCACGGGTGCCAGTGCGGCGCGTTCAGCAGCAGTGCCAGTGCGCGCGCTCAGCAGTGCCAGTGCGCGCGCTCACGAGTGCCAGTGCGCGCGCTCACGAGTGTCAGTGCGGCGCGCCCATCAGTGCCAGTGCGCGCGCTCATCAGTGCCAGTGCGCGCGCTCAGCAGTGCCAGTGCGGCGCGTCTATCAGTGCCAGTGCGGCGCGCTCACGAGTGTCAGAGCGGCGCGTCCATCAGTGCCAGTGCGCGCGCTCATCAGTGCCAGTGCGCGCGCTCATCAGTGCCAGTGCGGCGCGCCCATCAGTGCCAGTGCGCGCGCTCATCAGTGCCAGTGCGCGCGCTCAGAGTGCCAGTGCGCGCGCTCACCAGCGCCAGTGCGGCGCGTCCATCAGCGCCAGTGCGGCGCGTCCATCAGCGCCAGTGCGGCGCGTCCATCAGCGCCAGTGCAGCGCGTCGCTATAGGCAGAACAGAGTACGTGAGTGCAGTGGAAAATTGTGAGTAGCTTTTAATTAGTTTAAGATTTGTAATAGAACTCTAAGACACTCACCTATACTGTTTCGTTATCATGGAGTCATTAATAAGGTTGCAACTTGACATTAAAAACACAATAGAGAAAGGGAAATCCAATTTCAAAAAATCCCCTAAGGAGAGAATAACTCGGGGATATATTGAAACCCGATTAGAATCGTTAGAAGTACAATGGACAAAGTTTAGTGATAATCATAGGAAAATAATTGAAAAATCCTCAGACGATAAAAATGCATATTTTACGTCCAATATTTATGATGAAACCGAAGAGATCTATATTGCATACAAATCGGAATTAAAGGATACTCAATTACAATTAGTACAGTCTGTAACAACAGAACCACGAGAACAAACAATAGATACCAATGAGAGTAAAATTTATAATGTCAGATTACCTAAAATCAATATTCCATCGTTTTCTGGAAAGTATGAAGAGTGGACTAGTTTCCGTGACTTGTTTGTATCACTTGTTCATTTCAATAAGACCTTAGATGATGTACAGAGATTGCATTATCTTAAGGGATGTTTAACGGGTGAAGCGGAACAGCTGCTCAGACAAATACCCATAACTGCGGCTAACTATTCATTAGGTTGGCAACAGTTAGAACGTAGATATAATAATAAACGACACTTAGCGAATTGTATATTGCAACGATTGTTTGAGCAGAAAAGAGCGAACACAGAGTCAGCTGTAACGTTAAAACATCTTTTAGATACAACCACTGATTGTATGAGTGCGTTAGGTAATATGGGGATTGATGTTACCACCTGGGACATAATTGTAATTCACATTGTCTCAGCTAAATTAGACCCGGAGACCCGCAAGCAGTGGGAGTTGAGGGTTGCCTCCGAAGAGACAAATGACCTACCAACTTTAGGCCAGTTCAAGACGTTTCTTGAAAGTAGATTTAGGGCTCTGGAGTTTGTCGAACCGCAGAAAGCAACGTCACAGTGGCATAATCGTTCACGGATAGAAAGATCAGATCAGAAGGTCATGCTTGTCACAGATAGTAGGAATTCCCCCCCTGCAGGACAGGAAAAAATAGGTTGTGAAAATTGTGGTAAAAGTCATAAACTATGTTTTTGTGAGTCTTTTATAAAGATGGATGTCTCTCAAAGGAGACAGTTTGTGCAAGGTAAAAAGATTTGCTTTAATTGTCTAGGCGGTAATCATTTAGTTTATCAATGCAAAAAATCAACGAATTGTAGAATCTGTAACAAGAAACACCATACGCTGTTGCACATAGATACTCTTAGCTCTAATAGACCGAGTTCTGAGTCAGCTGACAGTGGTACCTCAGTTGACCCAACACCAATAGTATCCTGTGTTTCTACTAGGGAAACAATTAGCACTAGACAAGTATTATTAGCTACAGCATTGGTTCAGGCACAAACAGCTTCGCGAAATTATCAGGTAGTTCGAGCGTTGTTAGATCAGGGGTCCCAGGCTTCGTTTATCACTGAAGCTACGGTACAATTTTTACGGTTAAAAAGAGTTCCGGTTAAGGGTGTTGTGTCAGGGCTCGGTAGTAATAAGACTACAATAGCCAATCACATGGTCACATTAGTTTTGCGATCGGTGACAGATCCTCAATTCAAGTTTGAAGTAGAAGCATATGTTTTGAAAAACATAACTACGTATCTTCCTGAGAAACAAGTACCGCCTCTTGTGTGGTCTGAGTTAAGGCAGATATCGTTAGCAGATCCTCAGTACAGTGAGCCCAATAAGATTGACATTTTGTTAGGCGCAGATATTTATAGCAAAATAATCAAACAAGGTCTAAAGAGAGCGCCCACAGGGTCGGTAGTTGCACAGTGTACAAGATTAGGTTGGATTCTATCTGGTGCAACTCAAGCGGATAACGAATCACCTTTATTACCCAAAATTACTTCTTTGCACGCCCACGTAGAACAAAATGAACTCTTGAAACAGTTCTGGGAGATTGAAGATCAACTGCCCCACAGTGAAAGGTTATTTACAGAACAAGAGCAGAGATGTGAAAGGCTGTTTACATCTACAACGATAAGGTCTACTGATGGTCGTTACATAGTGCGGCTGCCATTCCAAGAGTCAAAACCGTCTTGTGTGGGTGGTAACATAAGAGAAATAGCAATGCGACGATTCACAGCATTAGAAAGGAAGTTTGGGAGAGATCCAGAGTTAAAAAGAGAATATACAAGGGTCATAGAGGAATATCTACAATTAAACCACATGAGGAGAGTACAGAAACCAGACTGTAAATTAAATGAAGCGTTTTACTTACCACATCATGCCGTAATTAGAGAAGACAAGTCCACCACCAAGGTCCGCGTGGTGTTCGATGCTTCCTGTAAAAACAGCAAAGGTGTATCACTTAATGATACGTTGATGGTGGGCCCTACTTTACAGTCTGATTTGAGACACATTATACTTCGTTGGAGACTTCATCGTATAGCACTTACAGGGGATATAGTTAAAATGTACCGACAGGTGAGAGTTGCTGAAGAAGATGTGGCATATCAACGCATATTGTGGCGTCAGAGTCTAGAGGAAGAAGTACAGGATTACGAGCTACTTACCGTGACCTTTGGCGTTGCTTCCGCTCCGTACCTGGCAGTAAAGGTTTTGCATCAGGTCGCGTTAGACCACCACAAAGAGTTTCCAAATGCAGCTGAAAGAGTTCCCACTAGTTATTATATGGATGATCTAATGACAGGATGTTCTACGGTAGAAGAGGGAAAGCAATTGTACCTAGAAATGAAGGAGTTAGTAAGTAAAGCAGGATTTCAGCTACAGAAATGGAATAGCAACAACCAGGAATTACTTAGGGAAATAGAGTCATGTGAGAGTAAAGAAGAGAAAGAGCTAATGGTAGATCATACTAAAATATTAGGACTTACCTGGTGTCGGAGTACAGATGAGTTCAAGTATACAGTGCAGCTTCCATCAAGATCTGAAAGGGTAACTAAACGCAATATTATCTCTGATATTGCGCGTCTGTTTGACCCCTTAGGCTGGATAGCGCCCAGTATAATACTGGCAAAAATACTTACCCAGAAACTGTGGTTATCAGGAATAGGTTGGGACGATGAGGCACCTGAATCGATAAAACATGAGTGGGATACTTACCGTAACGATTTAATACAGCTTCATAAAGTGCGAGTTTCTAGGTGGTTAGGAGTATCAAACAAGGCTCAAGTCGAATTGCACGGGTTTAGCGACGCGTCAAAGGCAGCTTATGCTGCGGTTGTCTATACTCGTTATGTAGATAGTTCAGGCAAAATTTATATTACACTTTTAGTCGCCAAGACAAAGGTCGCACCAATAAAAACGGTAAGCATTCCGCGACTGGAACTTTGTGCAGCAGTGCTTTTGACCCGTTTGTTATCGGATGTGGCTAAAGCAATGAATATTGAAAGGGATAAGGTCCATGCTTGGACAGATTCAACGGTAGTCCTCGCATGGTTAAATAGTCACCCCAGTCGATGGAAGACCTTTGTAGGGAACCGAGTGTCAGAAATCTTAACAACACTTGAAGCAGATCAATGGGTCGCACGTGTCATCAAAGGACAATCCGGCAGATCATGCATCAAGAGGTGTATTACCCACATTGCTATCCGAAAGGGAGCAATGGTTTAAGGGGCCAAATTTTCTATACAGCACAAATATTACATATAATAGATCAGTTAATTTAGATATACACTTAGAAGAAAATATCAAGTGTCATTTAGTTCTAAGCAACGAGGATTCTCCATGGGTCAAGTTTAGTTCATTAAGGAAATTATTATTAAGAGTTGTAGCGTTGTGTAGAATTTTCGTTCAGATCAAATGTAAGATTAGAAATGAGAGGTCTAAGTATTTAAGTAAGTCAGAGTTAGATGAGGCGTTAAAATGTTGTATAAGACTGTGTCAAAGAATAGAGTTCAAAATCGAATATGATCTGTTAAAACAAGGAAGACCATTAACAAATAAAGCAAATAAACTTAAATCACTGTGTCCGTTTCTAGACAAGGATGATATAATCCGTGTTGGTGGCAGATTACAACAAGCCTTTCTGTCCGATCAACAAAAGCATCCTATAATACTTCCACATAATACGCATCTTACAAAATTGTTAGTTGCTGATGCACATGACCGTACATTGCATGGTGGTCCTCAGATGATGACCAACTTTATTAGATCAGCGTATTGGATTATTAGATTGAAGAGTGCAGTAAAAGATCACGTACGTAGGTGTGTAGTGTGTGTAAAGACCAAGGCTGAAACCTACAATCAACTGATGGGATCACTTCCCGCGGCACGTTGTACTCCAACTAGAGCATTTCTACATAGCGGGGTGGATTATGCAGGTCCAGTTCAAATTCGTACGGCCAAGGGTCGAGGTCATCGTTCACATAAGGGGTATATTTGTGTGTTCGTATGTATGGCTACTAAGGCCATACATCTGGAAGTAGTAAGCGATATGAGTACATCAGGTTTCATAGCAGCATTCCGTCGATTCGTAGCTAGACGTGGCCATTGCGCACAATTATGGAGCGATAATGGAACCAATTTTGTCGGAGCTGCAAGAGAGCTCAGAGAGATACTTGCTGTCCAGCAAGATAGTGCAACGTATGTAGAGGCACATGGAACTACGTGGAATTTCATACCTCCCCGAGCTCCTAATTTCGGTGGACTATGGGAGGCAGCAGTGAAATCCACGAAGTTTCATTTGAAGCGCGTAATCGGAAACACTACTCTGACGTACGAGGAGATGAGTACTCTATTAAGTCAAATAGAGGCTTGTCTAAATTCAAGACCGATGACCGTCATTAGTGGAGAAGACATTCATGAACCTATGCCATTGACCCCTGGTCACTTCTTAGTTGGGGAAGCATTAATTAATGTTCCTAGTCCTGATTATACAAATTCCAACGTTGGTTCGTTGTCTCGGTGGCAACACATACAAAAAATGTTACAAACCTTCTGGCAGCGTTGGTCCACAGAATATTTGAGTGGTTTAGTTCATAGATACAAATGGTCTGTTCAAGCTCCAGAGCCTAAAATCGAGGATATAGTACTAATTAAAGAGTCAGACTTACCTCCTGCTTGTTGGTTGCTTGGCCGAATAGTAGAAAAACATCCTGGTTCGGATGGTATAACTAGGGTGGTAACATTGCGCACTAGTAAAGGTCTCTTGAAACGACCGACTTCAAAACTATGTATCCTACCGGTAAATGAATAAACCTTTACAAATTAATTCTTGGAATTCTAGTTTGATTATTGTCATCGCAAGTGCTGGTTATACGTTAATTGAATTTATGTTTGTTCTTAGATTAAGTATTTGAAGAATGGTACTTGTTGTAACATTATTAAGGTTTAAGTTCACTGTAAAAATTACAATTAGATGTTAAGAACTGTTTGTATTGTAATTTCTAACGAGCTGCCACTTACCAAAGACACTATTAAATCCAATAAATTAGTCAAAGATCAATAATAGTATTCGAGTTTACATTTCTATTGATAAGGACATTCTGCAATAATGTCCTTGGTGGGCGGCATGTTCAAGTTCTAAACCTTTATTTACGTATATTAACTTCAACGTAGTTCACATGTTTTGGCATAGATGGCGTTGTGCAAATACGTCATCACGGTGAATCACGGTGTTAAGATTCTCCGAGTGTTCATGACCCTCTGCGATATGTTCGATTTTTGTAAGTTTAAATAAGGTGCATTAAAGATATACATCTAGTAATACAGTGTATTATTTAGTGTAGAATCAGTGCCGCGTGACCAGGTCAAACACGCAGGAACCACAGCCATCTACGAGTAGGGCTCATTCGGCGGGTTCAAGCGGCGAAGGGCAGTCTCGAGCATTGCTATTTGATATAACTGTGGCTGCAATGGTGGCAGAGAACGAGAGCAGCTCATCGACATCCACCAGAAGAAGTCAGGCTACATTAGACAGTAACAGTACAAGGCCACAGTTAGGGCAGATTACGCATGTGCCTATTACCGTAGGTGCTGGAATTTGGCTACAGCCCGGTTCAAGGCCATGTTTATCGAGAAGGAGTTTGGACACAAGTGTCATGTATGTGACCAGTTGTGATTCCAAAAAGATTTGAAATCAGCAACTGCAGCCGTGTCGCGATTTCTAGAGAGTAAAATATGTATATAAATGTTACTTGTGTACACGTATTTCTTTGATTATCTTTGTCAGAGCCTATACCGTAGAGTACAAGCACTAGTGCTTATTTCCCACTCTCTAGCACGCACAAGACGTTTCACGTGTACCTACTCCGCTGCGGTTGCGTTCCTGATACAGCCTACCCGATTTTTCGGTCCAACACAGAGGGCGTTACGCGTTGGAACAAAAAGCCCATGACCTTTTCAGTCCTTTGCGGAACATATTTTTGACTAATGATCTTACTAATCCGCACGTAATACATAGATTTGTGATGATAATCTACACTCAACGCGGTCAGCCCAATGATAGGTATTTTTTGTAGTCATTGAGCCTTGTTTAAAAAAAAAAATATAAACTAATGAAGCAATTTATATTATGGAAATTACAAATAACGTTTATTAAAGGCACGTCCGTTCATTACCCTTATTACTAAGACTAATGGTTCAAACGAGGTTTAAATTATTTATAAGGGTTAGGATTTTGCCAAAGTCAGATATCATTTATCCGTGGAAAAAAATTGACGTCTGACAGTTCTAGTTTTTAAAATATGTCAATAAATCCAAACAAAAACTCAAGATAAGACTTAATCTAGTTCTAAAAGTTTGGTGACATTTGCCCTTAATCGAGATCATATTCATAAAAAAGCCTCTTTCAAAACTCAATTTACCTATCCGTCAGTTAGCATTATGTTAATTTAATCGTCTCTAATTTTTAACACTATTCATTCATTAATTTCATTTCATATATTCAATAACAATTTACATTGTTTCTGAATGTTTTATAAAGTTACCTACGCAAATAATTAAAATAACTACTCTGCTACTCTATTACTACTCTGTGTTTAACTAAAAACTAAAGGATTTATGAAACTGTTAGTATTGAAAGTCGTTGAAGCCACGAAAGGGCTCAAAAACTTCATTGCACTAACAGTTTTGCAGTGAGTTAGCAATCCGTCACTACACGGTGCCATTTATCGACTAATTTAAATATTGATTGATATTAGATTGTTCCATTTCAGACACAAAAACAATTTTAGGATCCCAGTATTACCAAGCGTTACTTCAAAGAGTGCGTAAATCTGATCGCCTTTTGTCTAGTTCCAAAAAAACAAATAAGTTCTAAGGCACTTGTCCCACCACAGATGAGAGAGCCAAGCGGACAGAACTCTCACTGAGAGACTCGCACTTGATACATGCGTATACAAGCGAGTAATCGCTCGTCGCCGTCACGCATTCGCTGCTCGTTGCTCGCCGGCAGTGGGACAGGTGCCTTTGCATGTTTACCGAACACTTATCTCCCTATTCCCAAATTCACAGAATTGAAGCCTTCAATATTGCCTCCATGTTTGCTTCTATAATAGAAAACTTTCAAGCTAGCTGAACATGATCGTGTTCCTCCAATCATCTGTTAATTAAACGATCACAACGTTAATTACAAGTTCATTACGTGTAACAAGGAGGCAGTAGAAGGGGCGAAGGGGTGAGGAGTGAATTAGTGGGGAGTGACTGGCTGAAGTCTACGTCATCATTTCATCAATCACCGCCTCGAGCCGGAACGAGTTGATTGGAACAGTGACCAGTGACCCTGACCCTGCCGGAACGTGTCAGTTTGTTAGAGAAATGTTCCTGGTTGTTGTAACAACTGCAGCCTAATGAGGGCTATCGCGCTTGAGTTCGCCGCTAGAGGCGCTGGTGTAGATTAAGGTCTCTAGAATATGTTAAGTGTACTGAACGTTCACTGTTTGCGGGATTTTTCATCACGGATTTTAACTAATAATTTATAATTGTTGTAATGGTTGTGCCCTTTCTGATTAATTATGGCTTTAGATTTTAAATAAAAAGTTAGGATCTAATTTGGTAGCACTTCAAGGAAGAATAGAATAGAATAGAATAGACTCTTTATTATGTACACAATAAAAATTACACATATAAATGTAGACTATTTGTGTGCTTCATGCTTACTAATTTTAGAAATATTATAATCTAATTATTCATTTGAAGTTTTAAAATGTAAAAAATAATCATAATATGAATTAATGGGTACTTAAACATAACCAAAACATCAAATAAAAGTACTGACCAGTGGCGCCAACTGGTGAGCAGAAAACGATAGCCCCAATTGCGTAATCCACTCACAATGATTTGACAATGCAACAATATTCATTGCGTTATTTACGTTGTCACGCAGACAAACACAATATATATGAAGCAATGGATTATGAATTTCCTTCAAAATCCTTCAATCTCCTTCATTGTAATCGCATACCTACCATATTACCTTGTTTAGGTAGGTAAATCATGCGTACTTGAGTAAACTAAATGGGTTCGAAATGAAGAGATTCTCGATCAGTTCTGACTGATTTGTAAAACACGGATAAAAATACAACTGGCCTCACTTGAAAGTAATAATGTACAGGGTGTCTCAGAAAAAACTAAATTTTATAGATGCTTATGAAATAACAAAAAATACTTTATATAAAGACGTTAAATTATAAAATCAGAAACTGAAGACATGGGAAAATTAGTTTTTGAAAATAACTTTATTCTAATGTCGTCCTTCGTGACTAAGGCATTTTTCAAAGCGATCTCTAACATTCATGAAAACGCGCTCGCCCAGACCCCTTACACCTCCGGATTTTTTCCTCTGGGGTTATTTGAAGAGTCGGGTTTACAACAGTAATCCATCAACCATATCTGAATTGAAGGAAAATATTAGACAAGAAATCAATAACATTCCTACTCAACATCTGAGGCGCGTTTTCATGAATTTTAGAGATCGCTTTGAAGAGTGCCAGAGCCGTGGCGTGATTTCCCCATGTCTTCAGTTTCTAATTTTGTAATTTAACGTGTATATATAAATATATTTGTTAATTTTTTATGCATCTAAAATTGTTAGTTTTTTCTGAGATATCCACATACATTATACGTACATTATAAATAAGTGACCCAGATAGATCCCTAGTAAACTACAATGTAGTCTCGTGTATTTGCCTTTCATCTCAAATTACTTGTGATAATATATTCCACAATAGTTTCTCAGATATGAAAGCAATTTTCTCAAACGGTGTACGAGTTTATTCCGAGAGGTCAGAACACAAATCAAATTAAACGACACCTCATTCGTGAAAACCTTGCGTGTTCACGAATGAAGTGTGTCATTTGATTTGTGATGACGACCGTCGTTGTCGTTAGCGTCGCGAAAACATAATACTCTTGTTTATTTATTCCTTACTTGCTTTTACGCACAAATATTTGTCTTGCTTTGCTAGATTTGCATACAAATATTTTCTTTATTAAAGAACTGGGAGACTAATTATTTTCTTTTTATTATATTTCTTCAGAGAAGTTACAGATAGAGGTATTACCTACTCGTTGTAAAAACATTAGTGAACAAAGGACAATTGCAAGTTTTTGCATCCAGAACTACTCAAGAGTTGAATCTAGGAAGGAACTGGCGCCGCAGCAGCCTTGTTATATTACACGAACCATTTGGAGACACTTTTAACCTCTTAATAACTCAAAATTTATTTAACATAAACACATTTGGTTTATTTATTAAAACCTCTTAGATTAACTAGAACCCCAAATTTCATAAATACAACTCAAACGGTTATTGAGATATTAACTTCTAAAAATCGTAATTTTTATCACTGACTGACTGACGTATAGATTAAAAACCTAACTCACTTCCAGATGACCTAGAAAGTTGAAATTTGGCATCTAGCTGGGTAATTGTGTGCATACAAAGGCAAAAATCAGAAAAAGAAATCATACTTTCTTGTTTTTTTTCTGCTACAAGAATGTTTGCTATTTAAAACTATAACTTCTTAAATTTGAACAGTCGAATTACTTATACAAAGCATATAACTTAGTATAAAATGAAGTTTATGATTTTGACTTGGCTAGTATTTACCAGCAAACTAAATTTTTTGAAGAGTAAGATAATGTTACCTTACAATACAAAAACAGTAACTTGCGTAAAACATAAAGAAGATAATTTGATTAGCCAAATATATTAAGATACTTTGTATGTGAAAACTAGCCAAGTCTAAAAAAATTAACAAAACACACTAAAAAAGAAAACAACCAACAAGAATAAAATGGTGTGCTGGTGCCTACGCTTATGTATGGAAGTGGGTGTTGGGTGTGGCAAAAGAAGCATGAATGTAGAATAAATGCTGTGGAAATGCGTTCCTTGCGAAGCATGTGTGGTGTGACTATGAATGATAGACTGAAGAATGATGTGATAAGGCAACGGTGCGGTTTAAAAGAAGATGTAGTGACAAACATTGAAAAGAGTATGCTAAGATGGTTTGGTCATGTTGAGAGGATGAATGAGGGGCGACTAACAAAAGGTATTTACAAGGCAGATGTGAGTGGAAACGCCGGGAGGGGACGCCCTAGGAAGACATATAGTCACCTTATTGGTGATGTTCTTCAGAAAGGTCAGGTGCGTAGTACTCACAACCGGCGTGCGTGTATGACCAGATGTATGAACGTAAACGAGGCAAATGGAGTATGTAAGGATCGTAGCAGGTGGCGTTCTGTAGTTTCTGCCTACCCCCATGGGAAGAAGGCGTGAGATTATGTATGTATGTATGTAACAATAAAAAAAAGTAAAAAAATATAACTTCCTTCCTTGTACAAGGAAGGAAGTTATATTTTTTACAAGCTAAAACTAAAATATTATAAACCACCTATTTAGGAGGTATATAATATTATTTTAGTTTTAGCTTAATATTTTAGTTTTAGCTTGTACGTATAGTAATCTATTAAGATTGATTATATAAATAGTTACTTCCTAAACAGGAAGTTATATTTTTAAATAGCAAACATTATATTAGCAGAACAAAACAAGAAATTTTATTTTGTTGTTTTATTTTATTTTTTATGTTTTAAATTTATTTTAGAATGTTGTTTGTTCTTATAAATAATTTTCAGGATTATCTACAGAACTTGGCTCCCATTTACATATTAATTCTTTTGTCGGCGAAGTCGACAACCACGCATATTCTTAATACTGAACATGGCTCCCATTTTCATATTTATGTTTTTGATGGGTAATACAAAATACTAGATTAAAAAAAAAACTTACTTATATCCTCGAATCGCAAGACTTTTCCAACGAGAAAATAGACCTATATTTTCGTTGTACTTCAAAACTAATTAGATACTCGTGTGATTTTTTGAGTTTGAGTCTATGAGTACATCGATGCTTTGACTCCTACCATTTCCTTCTGGCAATATGACAGGTTGTTAGCTCCCCCCCCCCACTTCCCCCTTACCTCCGTGACGGGTGCACGTCTATTACCTTTCTCTTCAGAGGAATTACTTTCTAAAGTAAATGACATGTGTAAATTTGCGTTTACCTTATGGAAAAATCAGTAGGTACCAAACATAAGGACAAATATAAACCCTTTACATGACGTGTAAACGAGTCGTCTTCGTGACTTTACAGTAGTTGATCTTTATTTTCTTTTTGTCCTATTTGTAGCAGTTGTTACCCTTTGTGTAATATCGGCTTTGGGGTATCAATGTCGATCCCAAATGATAAAGGTAATGTTCAGTTGAGAAAAAGATGATTTCAACATAACATCACACAAACATAATGAACGTAAACAGCAAATGAAGTATCTAAGGATCGTAACAGCTGTCGTTCTGTAGTTTCTGCCTACCTCGATGGGATGAAGGCGTGAATTTATGTATGTACGTCATGCCTGTTCCTCCCGAAGGGCAGGCAGAGGTGTACGCAGTACAGTACATTTTGCCAGTTATGTTTACGTTCCATGTAATAGGGGGCGAGCCTATTGCCATCAACCGGGCACGAATCCAGGCAGCGGGCTGCTACTGAGAAATTCCTGATGTAAAAACCCAGAAATACCTTGCCCGATCTAGGAATCAAACCCAGGACCTCGTGCTCAGCAGTAGCCCTTGCGACCTCTAGACCAATGAGACAGTTCTTGCATAGTCAACTTTCTATACTGATTTGTCTTTAGGTAATAAAACTGTATTCTTGAAATCTTGTCGCCTTTTTCCCGGTTACTAAAAGCAGGTACTCTGCTGCCAAATCTCATATAAGACATTGTGATTGATTCACTCGGTTTACCAATGCTATGCAAAGCTCTGGCCACATTGAGGTGAATCGTGTCGCTTTCAATTATTTTAGTTATAATTAAGTTTAGCGACTGTTCGCGCAAGTGTGAACACTTCCGTTCAAGTGTTAGTTGACACAATCGATGCGAGCGAATTTCACCCCGCATACCGCGCGGGGTTCGCTTCAGTGCGGCCAGAGCTTTAGAACAGCCAATCATAGGAAAGGCTTGACATCACATTTATTTGAGTAGGCTATCAGACCACTGCTGCTAGAATACACGAATCGTAGTTTTAAGCTTACCTGTAGGTATTTTTATTTTCTTCTGACACATTCAAGTATAGATTTATTGGAGCCGACCTTCAACAACAACCTGCGTTGTCGCGTGGGTGTGACATATTGTATAGGGAATGAAGATAAATAGGATTTACTTTACAGAAAAGCGCCTCCGAAGAAAAAGGAGGCACTTTTCTGTAAAGTATCTAAGTATTTGTATAGAGCAGTGGTGGCTCAGTGGTAACGGTCGCAACTTACGTGTTTTAGGTCTTAGTTTCGAACTCGGATAAACACTTTACTTTGTGTAAATCATTTCATCACCACTGCTCTCAAAACGGTGATGGTTTGTTAAGTTGAACCCAAAGCATTTTAAACGTCTTACCGATGTAGTTCCACGTAATAGACGCGACAATACCCTACTGTGTCATCAGTCCGCTAAGAGAACACTAATGCACAAAAGTGTTTACTGCATGGCTCCGGTCATATACGATAAAATACCCATAATTTGGAAAGAATTGGCGCTATTGTTATTTAAAAAAAAGGCTGCTGAGCTTCTTGACAGTCAAAGCATACTATAACCACTCCCCACTCCCTATCACTGAGAGAAGGCTTCGTCTCAGCAGTGGGAACCTAATAGGTTGATTATGCTTATACAATGCTATGCTTAAGTATTTGTTAAATAAGTCGTTTTTGTAAGTTGTGTTTGTTTGTTTAAATAAGTTTAAAATAGAGAAAATTGTAGTTACTGTTACTGTGTTTCTTTCTCACTTTTTGAGTTAATTATTTCTAGCATTCTTCTACAAGGAGATATTTTATTTATTTAGTTTACAAGCAACCCCTGTGGGACATAGGCCTTCAAATTATGACTACTATTTGTGTACTATATAAAAAAAAAACTTATAAAAGGGCAGGAAAAAGTAAGTAACCAAGAGAGATATGACAGCGAGAATAATGATAGTGACCGTGCTCAGCCGCTCCATGTGTCCTTCGATGGCCTTCAGAAGGGAGTCATTGTTTCCGCCAGCAGCATTTTGATTTAGGAATACCTCGTCCTTTTCCACCTTGGAAATCGCTGCGCAACAAAAACTGCTTAATCTGCCCCCCCTTGGCAGACCCTAAGGCAGGGTCGCCATGAAATGTTGGGGGTCCTAAGGTCTTTTAAATCAGACAACCAACTCGATCAAATGTACTTTAATCACTGAATAAAGGGAATATATTTTATAATGCGCATTAAAGTAAAGTGCTTACTTAGCTTAAAATTATACTTATATTCTAAAGGAACGTACTTACTATGTCATCCACTATTAGGGAGCATACATACACTTCACTTCGGATCGTGTAGCTCTTCCCTTCCTTTAACTTCTGGTCTGCTCGACCTCCGTTTACCTACTTGCGCTAATTGTCGACGTAATCTCGAGGACAATTGGAAGAATGGGATGGATAATAGACGTTATGAACCAATGAGGTTCAGTTGACATACCGAGCACTCTCTTATGAATCTATGAGGTATCATGCGACACGCAAGAGGCAAGAATACGTGAAGCACGCTATAGCTATAAGCATGGTACATAGTTAGCTGAAGTACATGCCTAGTACCGCTGCCCTAGAAATAATTCGATCACCCATGAGTATAGAAATAAGGAAGTTACAACCAAACGAAAACTTAATTTCATCACAAATTCTTAAGAAAATACTTCCTTCTCCTATGGGGAATGCCGTAACAAGCCCAAACAAACAAGTGCTCTTCATGTCTAAGGTATAACTTAGACTCAGTTTGCTTAATCGCTCGTTGTTCAGTCCCTACAGAGTAATAAGACTCAGGTGTGACCCTGTAGTACTTGTCAATCGGAAACGTTAATTAGGAAGGTTCTATTTTATTTATGCAGAGTCTGTGGCAAAGCTTTGAATATAGGAGGAATCTGTTCCCAGGATTACAAATTTTATTGATGGAATGTTAAAATAAAAGGAGTTGTGGACTTTAATAAGCGCTAATTGGTCTGTCTTTATTATTTGGTAAGAAAATAATAATACGGGTAAGCGTAGCGGAGCGGGTAACATTGTTAGTTAGATTTTCTCATCACTCAAATCCTCGGTTTCTTGTTAAAATTACAACGAGACTTGGACATGGGACACCAACACACCACGTGCACCCTGGGCAGTCTGCCCCGCAGCCACGCTGCCTGCTACTGCTGATACAAATATATACTTTATTTTTCAAATTAAGGTCAACTCTTTTCGTAAGATACCTGTAATAAATTATATTTATTTCAATTTTCTATTTATTTCTGCTTACTGGCTAAAGTGTAACCTACGACATGTAACTATTATTGTGTTCCTCTTGCTTGCACGATAGGAGAAGATCCATAGTATATAAATATTCTACATTGACAGAAGAATAAACAAGGATTAGTTTTATAAATTTATAAAATCCTATCGCTCATTTAATCACGTAATAATCCTTTATTTATGGCTCTTAATGGAAGTAATAACATGATGATTTTGAACGCCAGATTAGTCAAATCTTGTCTAGTTGGTGTTACGAGTATTTTATAGGCATCGTCAACTGCTGACTGAAATGCAATAAAATAGTTTGCTGACGACATAATGGTTATTTGTGATAGGTGTAGCGTGTGGTGTAGTTCCACGATTGTTATTATTGATATGATTATTTAAATAACGTTTTTCTTAGAGAAAGTAATGACCGACGTTACCGCTGCGATAAACGATGACGAAACGACTGTTAAATACGATGACAATGATTTGCTACGAAAGCGTAGGTACTGCTACGATTTTGTAGCACCCCGCTACGCCGTAGAATAGAAGAACTGTTAATATAATTATGTACCTCGTCTCGTAGTCTTGCCTATTTTGGCCTAAATGCGCAATATTTTAACATTGTTTCGTAGCTACTCTAAAACGATATCAATAACTTATAAAATAAAGTATCAAAGCTCTCAACTCATTAGTCAGCAAATAGAAGCAAGCCTATTTAAATGGAATCCTGTGGAGCGAGCAAGTCCGACGAAAAATAAAGAAATGTTAGTGGCGTATTGACGTAAAAGTAATCCTACTAAGTTCCTTTTAATTATGTCTTTCTAGCAGTTACAGTGGAAATAAGACGAAATGTTTAAAAAACTAGGCTCTTGTTTGCCATTTTTAATTAGAGTTTTTTAGGCGCTTATCTTGTATACTTTAAACACAATTATTTGAAAATGTATATAAAATAATGTTTCATGA
Source organism: Griposia aprilina (assembly GCA_916610205.1). Taxonomy (NCBI): domain Eukaryota; kingdom Metazoa; phylum Arthropoda; class Insecta; order Lepidoptera; family Noctuidae; genus Griposia; species Griposia aprilina. Next base: position 830,118 of record OU744294.1, on the reverse strand, counting down.
GAGATTCTGTTTTATGATAGTATCGCTAAAATGTTGTAAATACATAAATCAGAAGCAAACCTTAACTTTATACGATTAGTTGTATTTACGATCAATGTATATTTATAGAACCAACGTTATCTAATGCCATAAATTTGTAGCCACTCGCCACGAAATCTGATTTTGTATCATTAATTCATTTTCACTCGAGGTGAATTCGTCAGTAAATTCAAATGTCTGATCAAAAACAACGGCATAATCTGCGTGGAATCCATTAGTAAGCGGCTTACCGCCTGTTTATTGGACCGGAAGAATTTAAGGAAAATAAGAGACGCGCGAAATCGTATCGTCACGTTGGGAATCGCACGGAGGTGCAGTGAATCACACCACGTTTAACTAAACCCGCATTTAAGAGGAATTGCTTGCGGCGAGAGCCAAAGTGCACTTTATATTCACTCGAAGAACTCGATTGAGGAGGTGACGGTGAATAATTTGTGAAAAGCAAATAATTTTGTCGTTTTGTGTAGATTTATTTATTAGTCTAAACTGGTGTGGGAAGGGTTTAATAATAAAATAAACATATCCCTTTTTGCTAAGCTATGTAATTCATTGCTACCAAAGATACACTGAAGAATCTTTCTTTACATGAAGGATCGATAAATACAATTTACTGATTTCGGTTGTGTAAATCGATGCTTAGTGCGGTTTGCTGGGTGTGATGATGTTATATCGTATATGTAATATCGATGTAATATACGTCGACATGGTCAAAAGTGACGGGGGGCAGTTTCCGCAGCTCCTTTGCCCAAACAACAAAGGGCAACACACGCCACAAAGGTGACGGGGGCAGTTTCCGCAGCTCCTTTGCCCAAACAACAAAGGGCAACACACGCCACAAAGGTGACGGGGGGCAGTTTCCGCAGCTCCTTTGCCCAAACAACAAAGGGCAACACACGCCACAAAGGTGACGGGGGCAGTTTCGGCAGCTCCTTTGCCCAAACAACAAAGGGCAACACACGCTACAAAGGTGACGGGGGGCAGTTTCCGCAGCTCCTTTGCCCAAACAACAAAGGGCAACACTCGCCACAAAGGTGACGGGGAGCAGTTTCCGCAGCTCTTTTGCCCAAACAACAAAGGGCAACACATGCCACAAAGGTGACGGGGGGCAGTTTCCGCAGCTCCTTTGCCCAAACAACAAAGGGCAACACACGCCACAAAGGACGGCACCTCGTCAGGCTCAGTCTCCTTAAACGCCCGAAACATGTCTTTGAGACTCCTCTCCCTTTTCGTAACCCTGCGGGACGGCATTCAGTCAAATAAGTCGAGTGATTTGTACAGTATTGTGTTTGCATTGCGTATCTCGGCTTCAGTGTAGCTCGTCGTGAAGATCTGCATGAGGCTAACTTCATTTATGACGTCCAGTTGATATTGCAGGAACGCCAGGAACTCGTTGACTATGAGTTTTTCGGAACCCATGGCGGCGACGGCTAATGGCGCGCTAAGCGTGAATTAAATAATTCTTAGCAAAGATTGGAATAAACCTGTCTACCTACAGCGCTAGAAGACTGTATCCGTTTACATAATTCACCAATACTTGTTGAACTAGGGAGTGTAATTCATTTTGAACGCAAAAGTATTTAGTAAATCCTCGAAAATATCGAAACACTTTTCTTTTGATTTGTGTCTCCCTTTATATTTATTTAAACATATTTTTAACTGACTTCCAAAACGGAGGAGGTTATATGTTCGGCTGTATGTATGTTATTTTTTTTTATTCTATTTTCACCGATTTCTCCGTCTATTATGAACCAATTTTGAAAATTATTTTTCTGTTTGAAAGGGTATGCTCTCGAGGTGGTCCCATTGTCAGCAAGTCAGAATCTGATGAGGGGATCCCATGGAAAACGAGGGAATCCTCAAATTTTATAGGCACACCTATAGCGATTTGGGTATTTTTTATAGTAACTCGTGCATTTGCTCTCGGAAAGTACCATTTGGTGAAGTGTAACTGATGATGAAGACCAGAGGTAGCCACCGGAACTTGTCAATAATAAGTATTTCATGGGTTGCGATTCGATTTTAATATGGTTGCTAAGCAAGTTAAGCTCATCACAATACATATGGTGAAAAGGAGCTAATGGTGGCTTTACCATCAGCTCCAGTTCTTTTCGTTTTTACCAGGAGAACTCCTCAACAATTAACGTCAAAATCGTCATCGAGAAAAGCTATATTTTGTTAAAGGTGATGAGCAGTTGAAATTAGGCAATTGAAACTTAGATAAATTAATAACTGACCCACTAAAAACTGAAAAATAAAAAGCTTTTTACAAAAAATAACAACTGTCTTCTAAAAAAAACACTACAAAGTGAAAAATAACTTTAATTTCGGAAGTCGGTGGCAAAAAACTAAAATACAGATTCAAAGACACCGACTTCGGAAATTAAAGTTATATTTCACTTTGTAGTATTTTTTTTAGAAGTCGGTTGTTTTTTTTCTTGTGTTCGGATCGTCGCAAAAAGTTTTTTAATTATAGCAAATAATAAATATTTTAACTTTTTTGCACATTTCTCCCATTTAAAGAAAATTCTGTTCCTTATGATAACTATAGGGACAATGAACTCATGATTAAATAATGCAGTCTAGAGTATTCTTTCGGAAAATAAAAAAAAAACATTAGTTCAAAAAGTTAAGTCTTCAGTGCCAATTAATAAAAAAAAGCCTTATTCCGCTATCTGGAATCCGCGAGAAAAGTCTCTGCTTAGATTGTTTAATCTCATTCTCGTGAGCCCTCCACCACTTCACATTAAGAGGTAAGTTTGTGTTCCTTAAATATTATTTTTAACTGCACTACGGAACCATAACTTGTTAAATTATTAACTTAGTTGTAAGTAAAAACTTTTTCTTTTTGTAACACCGCAGGAGCTGTACACATTGTTCTAAATGCAGGGTGTAAAGATGCAAGTCTATTCGTAATTGATTCAAGCTTTTAGTGCCAAGTAAGAAACTGAACTTTCGAGTTAAGTAGAGGGGTGCTACAGACAAGTTCCGGTCGGCACATTCGATTCGGCAGAATTAGCTAAATAATAAAGCCTAGCCGGAGCAATAACTAAACATATTCGGCTTTCGTTCGGCTCGTAGCAATCGGCAAACTTAGTACGGCTCTACCCTCGCTTAATTAAGTTCGAGTCGACACGGTACAGTTCGAATTAAGCCGAACGGCTTTATCCAGAAGATATTTCTACATAACAACCTATATTCTGCCCGACTGTGGCTAATCATGCCGACCCGAACATGTGCAGATGCAAGTCTATTCTTAATCGAAACAAGCTTTAAATGGCTAAGTAACCGTCTAAACTAACGATGTAGTAAATGTAGAGGCTCTTCTGTAAATAAAATTGGCTAACCTATTCGCACTTAGCGATCTAAAATTCTCAAGTAACTACATAATTAAGCTCATGGAATAAAGTCAGAATCTTATAATATAAGTTAATATAAATATTATATTATCTTAGATAATATAAAGATTTCTTACTGAATTAATTAAATTGAAGAAAGCGCTGTTTTATTTCAGACGTAGTTCGTTGAAATAACTATTATGGATTAAAGATAAGATCCTAAGCCTAAGAAAATCTTAGTATTTTAAGGTTGATTACATTTTGTTAGCTGAAGGCCCACTGGTTATAATTAAATAGAAACCACTTGAAGACAATTCCACCCTTGAACCATTCACTAGACTACAAATACTTTTGCCTAAAGTATGTATATCAGTAGGTTAGATTTCGCCTATCATCTTCATGGGCCTTTAACATTTACGAAAACGAACGATTAATCAAATTCATTTATCATATTTTTTCGTTCCATCGTAAAGTTGTTTATCATGAAGTTATTAATTTTTTTGTAGACTATACACGAGAAGCAGTTTGTCTTCTTCAAAAAATAATTAGTTACCATCCCAAAGACTCAAGTTATAATGTATGATGAAACTTTTCGTAAAGGAGAACTTTTACATGATTACAGCTGTAGTTTTTTGAACTTATGTTCTACATACTGATAGCTATAAATTTATTATTAAGTATACACATGAATGTATACCTCTCGATGTAGCGCGAAGTTACAAGTCGCATTACACGCTCTCGAAGTTTATCAAAGGGTCGTAGTTTTCTCATCAAAGTAAATGAAAAAGCGTTCGGAGGCTTTGAGGGATTATTGGTAATAACTGGGCTTCGAAACGATACCCGTAATTGTGATAAATTTTCGCTTTTGTTTCGTTTCGATAACCAAGTATCGATTGTTAGAATAGGTAATGCAAAATGTCTAAGTAATTATAACCTACTGAAGCTTATGATTTTGGAGAGATTAGAAGAGAAAGTAGCTTTGCTTAGCTACCTACCTTGTAAAAATTCGGAGCAAACGAAAAATAAAGCAAGCACAAGCACCATACAAACCTATCATTTTATTCGTGCTTTAGCAAACAAATCTGTGAAAATGTCTACTATCAAACTGCGATACAACCTCATAACCGACATACGCACATCGTAGACATAGTAATAAGGTCCCATTGGCGCCGTCTAGGTGAGGAACCCTACAAAATTCTAAATTAAAACATAAATGGCATTTTAAGCACAAAGAGAAATACTCACTTAAGTATGCCGCACAGTATTCTAGGCCAGGTTAGAAAAGAAGTCTTACAAATAAATCCTGAGACTCCTCGACGATACTCGCAAACGTACTGTCACGTACATTTTTCTTTCAACAAATTGGACACCTTTCACTCCCACAAAATTATTCAAGACAGGTCACTACAAAATTATTTAAGTATGTACTACTCAAAGAAGATTTTTTTCACTTGACGTGTACAGTAGACCGCACATTAGTCGTAACAAATCCAGCAGAAGCTGGCGTCTTATTTTATTGAAACTCCGTAATACGCTAGCCCAGTTCAAGGTTCAACTACTGTACTCGTACCTGCAAACAAAACGTTTCAAAGCAAATAAAATGTTACCGTCTTCTTGAATCTTGTAAACGAGAAAATTGTTCAACAAGGTGTCGTTTTAAAATATTTTAAGAGAATAATACTTTCAATGTCTACTAGAATACTTTCAATGTCGAAATAACGGTCAATACCAATACAATTTAATTGCACATTATAATTATTATTTCGAACACTTCATAGTTTTAATGTTCTTTATCCACGAAAATTTACGCACATGACGTAATAGACCACACATATTTCGCAGCTAAAAAGTAATCATTCTGTCTACAAGGCTTGCCCATAGATCTTTTAGTATCTAAATCTTACAGAATGTGAAATTGAAAAGGAGCCGCGTTTCAAAGGATAAGTACTGAATGGGGGGATTACGTGTTTCGGAACAGCTTGGACTTGAGCATTGGTTTTGGGAATAGCGTAGGGGGTAAACTACATAATAGAAGTGTTCAAAGACTACAATAATATATGAAGCGTTTTACCTGAAATAAAACGCATATTAAAAGACTTATCCCACTGGAAGCTTTATGTTAAGAGAGCATAATATCCGATTCCCTCAAATTCTTATCAGTTTTTGTATTAGTTTAACCTACCCTCAGTGGCGCCAGCTGGTGTTTGCTTCGCATTTTAGTTTCGTAAAATGTAACGAGCTACTTTTTGTTTATTGGCTCAATATAACCATGCAAGAGTAAACTTAAAGCTTCCAGTGAGGTAAGTATTTTAATATGAGTTTTATTTTAGGTAAAGCACTTCTATTAAATTACTTGACCATCACTGGAAGCTTTATATTAAGAGTTGAGACCTGTTTGTTATTGCCTGGTGTCGCCACTACTAAGATAACGCCAATGTGATAGCACACACACACAACAACAACAACACACAACACACATACACACAACACACACACAGAACAAACACATACACACAACAACACACACACACATACACACACACACACACACATACATACACATACAACAACATACATTAAGTCATCAGAAAGAATATTTATTAGACATGTGAAAAGGTACATAGTGTAGCGAAATATAAAAAGGAGTCACCACATAAACACGTACAATATTGATAAACGAATAAAAAATACACCAAAATTCACAAAAATATAAATAGTTATAAAGATAAACAAATGTTCAAAAAAAGATCAATTGCAGAATAACAAAGAATTGTATTATATGGTGTCAATATTTAATATTTTTTATAAAAAAAGGAATAACACGAGGAAAACTTAGACGCACAAGATCATTAATACCTTTTAGTGTTGTTTTATGCCATAGGACGTATGGCATAAAACAACACTTGATAACGATCTTGTGCGTATAAAGCCTGATTGCAATTGGTATTTAGACGCACACGTTAAATATAAATAAGGTTTCTAGGAAATATACTGTTTGATAGATGGCGCTAAATTAAACCGTGGTCATGGTACATACTTAAATTAAGAAGGAAATGAATTTAGGTTAGCTGGAAAAAATCTTCCGTTCGTCGTGGCCGTCGGACGGGGAAAAATATATCTATAGTAGTTTAGACCCGTCGCAAGTCAAGAGGTTACGACTCACAGGCTAGACCATTAGCCCGGAGGGTGCGGCCGACATTCAACTTAAAAATACGGTCAATACCTAAGACAAACACTATGACATGAGGACCGTGAGTAAAAGCAGTATTTTTAATAATAAACGAAAAGAGAAAGATTGAAAACATAAGAAAATTTACATACCGTTTTGCTGCAATTACGATTGACGTTGACGACAATGACGATTTGAAATTACTACAATCAGTTTTCGAACCAAATTGAGGCCATAATCTGACTATCACCTGATCTCGTCCGTGGGAATACCCACGTGAGTGGATAATTCTATGGGACAATGAATGCATGGTAAAATAATGCTTGTCGGTTTTTCAGGTCTCGGGATACATAATTGAAAACTACATGAGCTGTCGCTGACGCAAACAAACCTATTGTTGGGGTTCCCCTCTTTGCAAACACTATTTCCATACAGGCTGGCATTAAGTGTCATTCCGGAGGTTAGTGAAAGCGTGACAAGTGATCGGCATGATTGTTGTACTTGCCTGGAAGATGGTGTATGCTGAAGCGTATTTGAAATTGGTCCAGTAAATTGAGAATTTGATAGGTTAATTCTATTAGGGGTAATAATTTCGTACCTCCTTTGTTCCTTGAATAACTGACAGCAGTCTTGTTGTCACATTCTATCAGGATCAAGCTGTTGCAAAGCAAGTGAGCGTTGTCTCGGCACGGCGCGAAATATGCGGCTAAGCCATTAGTTATCCTTATCAAAACGCCCCCTTAGTATTTTACGATCCGAATCTATTGTTCACTTTGTTCAGTGGTGACCAGCACCCAGATTACGGAACACTTTTACGCCAAACGATTGAGACTAGTTTCAATCAGTCAATCGATCAATCAATTCATTTATTTGCAACGAATGTAGGTACATTAAAATACAGGTGGAGTAGATAGGAGTGAGCCATGTATATTCTGCCTGAAAATAGATACGCACAAGTTATAAAAATTGTTAGAAAATAATAATTAAATCCATAATAATAATTGAATTGTAATCTAAAAATAAAATTACAAATTAAAATGGCCAAGTTAGAGTTATTAGAATTATACATATGTACATTAATAATAATTACTATTGAATAATGTCAAATTAAAATGTCACTTTAGAATAAAAATAAAATTAATAATAAATCATATTAGGTGCAGGTGTTCAAAATAATATTAATTATATTTAATACACATACCTGATTAAAAAGTTTTGTCCATTAAAAAATCATTAATCGAATAATAACATCTTTCTATTAGGAAGGCCACTAATTTATTTTTAAAGTTTTTAATTGTATCATTTTTCATTACATCTGGCAATTTATTGTATATGATAGGACCCATACAAATAACACTTTTTTTCAATAACGCTGTGTTACAGGACTCGATTTGTAATAAATTTTTGTATTGATTTCTGATAGGTCGTTTTCTAGGTTCTGACATCGTGGGAAAAAGGTTTTTATTGGTCTTTACAAACATGGGCATTTCCAAAATAGACAATGACGGAAATATAAGCACTTTAAGGGACTTAAACTTAGGTTTGCAAATATCTGTGGTCTTCAAACCACACATCGCTCTAATGCAACGTTTTTGCGCCCTAAATATGTATTCCCGTGAGCTGCAATTGCCCCAGAAAATAATACCAAATCTTAGAACTGATGCAACCAGACCATGATAAGCTACTAATGTAGTTTGAATGTCAACTTTCTTGGACAACTTTGAAAGGACATAATGTCGCTGTATTCATCCTTTTGCAAATTTCCTCTGCTTGTGGTTGCCAATTTAGTTGTCTGTCAATGTAAATCCCTAAAAATTTTGTTACTTTAACTTGGTTAATTTTTTGTTAATTGTAGTCTACAGATACTTCTTTTAAAATTGTGCGTTGGTGGAAGTGCATTATGTTAGTTTTTTGTAAGTTTATCACGAAGTTGTTTTTATCAAGCCAATGTACGATATCTTCCAGGGTCTTATTTATGTCCTGTTCATAGCTATCCGGATATTTACATTTTACTGACGCGGTGCTGTCATCGGGAAATAATACCATTGGATTATCAACATGACGTGGCAAATCGTTGACATAAATTAAGAAAAGGGGTGGCCCAAGGACGCTACCCTGTGTTACACCATATTTTATTGTTCGTCCTTCGGATCGGTATTTTTTTTCACTCTTCGTCGTTGGCAAATTCTAGTTATCTTCGTGTACTGTTTACGATCGCTAAGGTATGATTTAATAAGTTTGAGTACATTTCCCCTTATTCCGTAAACGCTTCTTGTTTAGTAAAATGTCATGATCGACGCAGTCAAAAGCTTTTGATATATCTGTGAAGATTGCGCAAATAGGTACTTTGTTATCTACGTTTTTTATGATAATATTGAATAAATCGAAAAAAAATCCTAAAACCTTTTTGTTCATTACACAAAATGTCATATTTAGATAAGAAATTGTTAAGTAATTCGTAAATTAACTTCTCTACTACTTTGTACAATACCGGAATTAAGGCTCCTGGTCTGTAATTAGCTATTTCTTCTTTATTATTCTTCTTGTAAATTGGTTTTCACAGGGGTTTTCATTGGGTGGACAGTTTTCAAACTAATAATGTTGAGATTAATAATATGGTTAAAATCCTTAACCGTATCATCTATATTGTTCGCCACAAATTTAACAACCCTCGTAGCTATGCCGTCATATCCAATGCTATTTTTGTTTTTTAAATATTTTATTGCTATAATTACATCTTGGGGTAAAACTGGTGCCATAAACATTGACTTTAGGATTTTCGAAATATTACTAGTTTCAAATGACGCTTGAGGTAACTGTTGAATTTGATCAATACAGTAGTTATTAAAGATATCAGCAATTTCTTGAGGATCTGTAATTGTTTTATCATGTAGTTTAATTTGGGAAATTGGGTCGCAAGTTTGTATGTGTTTTGTTATTTATGACTTGCCAAGATGCTTTCGACTGACCTGAGGTTCGTATGAAATAGTTATTCTGTGATTTTTAAGTTAATTTGATAATTTTCCGCTTTTTTTTTGAATAGTCATTAAATTTATTTATATTTTCATTATTTGGCCTAATTCTGTATCGCCATAAAAGGTGACGTTGCTTTTTACTGCAAACACGTATTCCTCGAGAGACCCATTTAACTTTTTAATACGGTTGTATAGTAACAAAATTATAGGGAAAGCAAAGGTCATACAATAAACGGAAGACTTCCAAAAAAATATCATAAGCTATATTTACATTTTCTGTCTTGCATATTTCGGAGAAAGAAATGCAGCTGAGATAATAATTAAATTTAACTAGATTTTCTAACGAAAAATCTTGTTTCTTGATTCGCCAAGATTTGTATCTATATGTTTTATTTACTTTCATTTGCAGAGCTTGTGCCGTGTGATCTGAAGAAGCCAATTTAATTACTTCACATTTGCATTTTTGACGAGAAGTGTGAGCAAAGTTATCAATGTAGGTATTAATGCTCAATCTAGTTAGTTGCCTCAGTTCCAGCTTAAGATTGTAGCCCAAAAGAAAACATTCAAAGTCTAGGGATATTCTATTCTTTTTTAAGGTATCAATCAATGTTGAAGTCCCCGCATAAAACAACTGTTTTACTGGAGTTAATACAAGAAGTTTTCATAACAATTTCGAGTTTTTCATAGAATATATTTAGGTTGTTCATTTTTGGTGGCCTGTATATACAAATAACGATTATTTCTTACCGGACTAGTTCGATTCCGCAGCATTCAAAAGTGTTTGTTATTGAATGGCGTGAAATCTCTATTATTTCTTTATACTCTAGGCCTATTTTAACTAAAACGCAAGATCCTCCGCGCTTCTTTGCTCGTCTTGCATAACATGCAGCTAGTTTATAATTTGGAATATTCAATACCTTTTCATAGCCCCGCATAATAAACTGTTCAGTAATACATACCACGTCTATGTCTTTTTGTTTATTAGAAAGTTCCTGAAGATGGACTGTGAGCAGGTCAACCTTATTTAAAAGACCAGCAATATTTGAATGCAAGATATTTATACAGTTATAGGCGAAAAAATCAATTTGAATGGGACTACTCATTTGTCTCATTAATATTACTAGATCGGCTTTTTGATTGATTAACTTTTGAATTTTAAAAGTCTTAAATTAGAAGTATTTACTGCCTCTAGGTCTAGGATGAAGTCTTGCAAATCCAAGGTAATCTGCATAAAGCCTTTATTATTCAGGTGTCCATGTCGCTGGTTATATATTGTATCCCATGTGTATGGAAGATTTAAATTTGAAGCCAAGATAAACGAGTAATTTCATGTCGCAACATCAACTACTCACGTCGCAACATCAAACAATATAAACTAAATTATTAAAGGTATCTACTCGGCAGTTAAACATAATATTAGTATTATCCATGTACTTAAATGTAGGCAGACATATTACAAAGTTAGTATGATTTAGTCTCATTAACATATCACGAATATAGGTTACCAATTCTATATAATTATGGGTTTTCCTGAAATCCACTTCGCCAATAAAAATAAAGATAAAAAAAAGATAAATAAAAATAAGTTTTGAACTTTTTGATCGATATTATTTAACAAATATTTTATTCCACATTTGGGAGTACGATAATGACAAATGATAAATGATAAATGATTTTATTTCTGTAAGTAGGTTTGTACAAACACTTTTACACGTCAATCATATTTTTAAACTAGATGAGGTCGGCGTTTCCTATCTGACTACTCTGAGAAAAAAGGCCGAAACAAACTCAGAGGTCACAGTCTCTTATAAAGTCCAGACATAATCTTGTTCAGATCATGTGAAGACCATGTAGATTGGTATCTGAAATGGTCTTTTGAGGAAAGAACCACACAGATTGAGTGGACCTGTCCAGTCAGTGCATGCATTTGTCAGTAATCGTGCAGCTCAACTCAGGAAGTCAGGACTTAAGGAGCTCAACGATTCGACGAACAATACCAAAGAAAGGATATTTGGGTAGGCCACATAAATTACTCAATCTGCCAGATCATGATTAAAATTAACTGCGAAAAAAAAGCAATGACCCACATAATCCTCACATTCACAATAATTAAAATAACATAATACTTTACAAGTAAATACTCATGTCATTGTGTATATAAAATTCAACAACGTCAATGTGTATATAAAAAATCGGACATAATGTTTGAGAACCATGTGGATTAGTGTCTGAAATGGTCTTTTGAGGAAAGAACCACACAGATTAAGTGGACCTGTCCAGTCAGTGCACGCATTTGTCAGTAACCGTGCAGCTCAACTCAGAATTTAAGGAGCTCAACGATTCGACGAACAATACCAAAGAAAGGACATTGGGTAGGCCGCATAAACTACTTAAACTGCCACATCAAAAATATAACTGAAACAATGACCCACATAGTCCTCATATTCTCAATAATGAAAATAATATATTTTTTACAGTAAATATTCATGTCTAAAATAGCTAGCAAATTAAAATCAACATTCACCATGTAGATTTATTGGAGCAGCTCAATCCCAAGCCTTTTGGTCCTCAATATGGTCTTTCACAGTATAATAGGCTTTCTGGCATAGTTTCCGTTTTATAAAAGATTTGAATTTATTAAAGCTTAGATCTTGAATGTGGCTAGGAAGTTTATTATAAAAACGTATACCTTCGCATCTAAACGAGCCACCTATTTTCTTGAGCCTGGTTGTAGGAACAATAAATTTGTGTTTGTTTCTAGTATTTATATTAATTCTGGATATCACTGTATTTTTTAAACAGATTAATATTTTTATGTGCATACAAAGATTTTCATAAATATACTGAAAAGGCACAGTAATTATATTAATCTCTTTAAATTTATCTCTGAGGGAGTGTCTGGGACTTAATTTATAGATTGAACGAATTGCCCTTTTTTGTAAAACAAAAATTGTCTGGATATCGGCGGCATTTCCCCACAACAGAATACCGTACGACATCACAATAGTGTGAAATTTTCATAGGAAAATAACTAAAATATACTAAACGGGCTGTCTCTAAATCAGTTAAACCACGAATTTTTCTAACGGCGTATGCTGCAGACCTAAGCTTTTCTGACAATTTATCTATGTGGGGGCCCCATTGAAGCTTGGTATCCAAAGTTATGCCTAAGAAAAGTGTGGTATTTTCGAGTTTCAGCACTTCACCCTTTATGAGAACACTAGTTCCTACTTGTCTAACATGAGGTATCGTAAACTTAATACATTTAGTTTTTTTCTCGTTAAGAAGTAGGTTATTAACATTAAACCAGTTAACTACTATTGCAAGGGCGCTATTTACATTGTCAGTAATCAGCTGCTGACGTTTCAGTTTAAATAAAAGTGAAGTGTCGTCTGCAAATAACACTATATCATGTTTATCCTTTATGACACATATGCAGAAGTGAGTTGAGTGCAGTGCGATGCGCGCTCGAACACGGACGTGTTTCCACTGTGCACGGCACGAATTTTATTCACGTGTTGCGCGGCCGTAGCCGCTGCCCGAAATCACAATGAGTTCCAAAAAACTTATAGTGAATGAATTGCTGGCATTCCTAGTCCATGCCATCGACTACATGGACGAGGTGAGCATCCTGCAGATATGCCGGTCCAACTTCAAGGAGGACGACATAAGCAGCGGAAAGCTGTTACTGTTCCAGTCTCTTGGAAAACTGGACCTGATGCCCTCTCGGCGCAGAGACGGAACCGAGAAGAGTCTTCAGGATATCCTCGATATGTTGAAGAAGACTGACCCGGACGACGTGCCAGATTTCGTGGCGAAGGAGCTAAGTAAACTGCCTCCCGTCACTTTCGATCACGTCGACGTTACACGGCTGCTAAAGGACATCACTACCTTGAAAGCGGAGATGACCAAGATGCAGTCCAGAATGGAGGTATCAGAAAAAACCAATACCGAACTACGTGCAGAAATAGCGTTATTGCGCAACGTTGGTTCGGTATTTGGGTCACCTGAGGCCTCAAAGGTGAACACACGTCGAGGGGCGCAAAATGCAACCATCGGCAGTTTTGTATCGGCGAACACAAGTGCGTCACCAGCTGCCGATAACGCTGAGCAAGCGCCGCTCGCCGCCGTCGTCGCCCGCGCCACAACTCCGGCTGCGGGTACATCACGCGTAGGTACGTCGACCCCAAAACGTGCCTATGCTGCTATCGTCACCAGCGGAAAATCAGATGCGTCGCAGCCTAAGCGACAAACTAGAAGAGGGGAAATATGGAAAGAGGGTGATCAACCTGCCCTGACTGCGGTCCGTAGCTCTGTGCCAAGAATGAGCCAAGTTGATGAGGACGGCTTCACTAAAGTAGAAAGGAAGAAGAAGAAGCCCTGTTCTCGTAACTTGTGCGGTACCGCACCGAGTGGACCCAACATGCTGCTGCGTCCTGCTGTGCCTACGACGCAGCTGTACATTTCACGTCTGCATCACTCCACTACAACTGAAGAAGTGGCGCAGTATTTGAAAGTGAAGACCAACTGGACTCTGAGGGTCGAAAGGTTGGAATCGCGCCATAACATCAACTTCAAATCTTTCGTGGTACGAGTTCCAACCCACCATCTGCAGACCTGCATGAAGGAGGACTTTTGGCCGAAGGGTGTCGTATATCGACGTTTCCGAGGACGGTTACGCGACACCACGCAGCGAAACACGACGCCGACAACATTACGTGTATAGTTTTAGTTTCTCCTTTTGTTTTTATAAAAATATATATGTTTAGGTTAAGGTATTTTTCTATGGGCCTGTGTCGCCTGAAATAAATGGTATTATTATTATTTCCTTTATTTAATTATTTACATATAAATTACATTTTTAAATATTAGAATATAAAAAACATAAAAATATTTAAAAATATAAAAATAGTAGCCCACCGGTATCGGGAACAGGGTCCAAGCTACCGGCGGTCAGGGCTCCAGAGAGAGGAACCTCCTAACAATGCGAGCCGTGTCCAGAAGTACCGCTTTCTGAATCAAGCCCTTGATCCAGCTGCCCAACGAGAGCCTCCTCAGGTGTTGGTCGAGGCTCTTGGCTATTAAGCCATTGGCTGTCACGACTATCGGCACAATGATCGCTGAGTCCACATCCCACATGTCAACAACCTCGCGAGCCAAGTCTAGATACTTGATTTGTTTATCTTTCTCGGCTTTCACGAGGTTCCCGTCATGCGGGACCGTTATGTCAACAATCATTGCGCGCCGCTCTAATCGATCCACCACCACTATATCAGGCTTATTTGCAACAATAGTCCTGTCAGTGATGATGGATCGATCCCAGTACAATGTGATATGTCCATTTTCGAGAACTGGGTCGGGCACATACCTGTAGTACGGCACTTCCGATTCTACAAGGCTGTATTTCAGAGCAAGTTGCTGATGGATAATCCTGGCTACAAGGTTGTGTCTATGCAAGTACTCTTCGTTAGCTAGACGAGAACATCCGGAGATAATATGTCTGATGGACTCACCCGGACGATGGCATGCCCGACACACGTCAACCGTCCCGTCCTTCATAATATGTCTCCGGTAGTTATTCGTTAAGATAACTTCGTCCATAATTGCACAGACAAAACCTTCGGTTTCTCCAAAGAGGTCACCGAAACGCAGCCAGGCTACGGACGCTAGTTGGTCTACATCGGGCCCATGTAGGGCCCGAAAAAAGCGTCCGTGAAGCTCCTTACTCTGCCATACTTCCATGCGATCATTAGTGTCAAGCACTACTGGTTTGCGCCAGTTCTGTTTAGCTAAGGAGAGCGGGGTGAGGCCCTTGTCCACTTTGACCACATCCGTATGCATCCCCACGTCGGCTTCTAAGAAATATTCCCTAAGACTGCATATCTCGCGATTGTGGAGGGTCTTAGCATTTAAAAAGCCTCGACCTCCACACTTTCGCGGGATATACAGTCTCATTACCGATGATCGTGGGTGATGCATTCGATTTGCAGTCAGCAGTGTACGGACCTTCCTATCCAGGGCGTCGAGTTCGGTCTGAGTCCATTTGAGTATGCCGAAAGAGTACATCAAAACCGGCATGACCCAACCGTTAAAGGCGCGCACCTTGTTTCCGCCTGATAAAAGACTATTAAATACTTTTTTCAGGCGGCCAAAGAAGCGCTCCTTTAACGACTGCTTCATGTCAGTACCATTGATGCCCAACGCTTCCGACATACCCAAATACTTATAGGTGTCGGATGCGGAGAGGGCTCTAAGGTTTATGGAATACGAGAGTTGGGTTCCGACGGATTCCACAATCTCCCCTCGCTTTACATGCATGACCGCACATTTGTCCACACCGAATTCCATCCTGATGGCGCTACTGAAAGTTTCAGTTACTTTCAGTAGCTCCATCAGTTGCAAATTGTTGGGGGCAAAGAGTTTTAGGTCATCCATGTAGAGGAGGTGAGATATAACCTGACCACCTCTCCTCAGCCGATAGCCTAGACCTGAATCCTCCAACAGTGTGCTTAGAGGATTCAAGGCTAAGCAGAACCACAGCGGACTCAAACTATCACCCTGAAATATGCCTCGCTCGATCCTTATCGGTTCGTTATCTCTCTGGATATTTCGACATCCTGGATAGTGAAGGATCGTTCTCCATTGCCCCATACATGACTTCAGGAAGGTGCGCAGAGTTGCATCTACTTTATACAACTCCAGCACCCTCACAAGCCATGTATGTGGCACCGAGTCATACGCCTTCTTGTAATCTATCCAACATGTCGACAGATCCTTTCGGGAACGACGAACCTGTTGGCTAATGGCCATATCAATGAGGAGTAGCTCCTTAGTACCACGGGACCCGTTCCTACATCCATTTTGAGAAGGAGACATGATGTAGTTGGTGTCTATATGTTTGTTAATTTTAGCTCTCAAAATGGATGTAAGAACTTTATAGACCGTCGGTAAACACGTGATCGGCCTATAATTTTTGGGTTCCGCAGTACTACCTGATTTATGGAGCAGGTGGGTAACTCCTGTTGTTAGGAACTGGGGTAGCGAACCAGATTCTATAGCAACCTGGTACTGAGCCGCCAAGCGAGCGTGCGACCTACCAAACCATTTGATCCAGAAGTTCTGCAGTCCGTCCGGCCCTGGAGACTTCCAATTAGGCAGCGGACGGACTGCACGAGTTACATCTTGGGGACAGATGGAAATAGCCCCCATTTCTGGTATTGGATCGCAGGCTCGCTCGACTTCCCGACCCCAATCACCTTCGGTGTGACTGACAGGCACCGACCAGATATTGCGCCAGAAAGAACACATGGCATCATCATCCGGCAGGCACGTGTCAGCCACACCTTGATCCGGTCGCTCCCAACCCCTATAAACCCACCTTTCATCGCGCTGGAAGGTGCGATTCTGAGTGTATCGCTCCACTCGCCGCTTATACCGACGAATACGGTTCGCCCATGCATACACTTTCTGCTTCAGGAAGTCGATGCGCTCTGTGACACAGGACATATAGTCCTGAGGGCTGATATTAGTCCCTGCGAACGCGCGTCTCACAAAGCGCATCACTCTAGGGCGAGTATTGCCCTCCCTGAAGCAGATTAGTTTGCCGATGAGTGCTCTGGCCCCACCAATACGGCGCTCAATTCTGCACTGCCAAGCTGGTACGGCTGGTTTCGGTCGTGTAGGTCTAGAATCATTAGCAAATTTGATGTGAGCTACACGACATGCCGCTACAGCCGCGCAGTACAGGATCGAATGTGTATCGGTGAGGTCTACGCAGTCATCAAAATAATTTGACAACTGCGCATCCAGTGCCGCCACCAGCACCCTATTTTTGTTATGCATGGGTAAACGAGGTAACCGTGGTCTAAGTTCGGGCGATATGAACCGATATTCTCGAATCGCATCCTCCAAAGCACTCCTCAATTCATCATTGCACTGGGTACTTACGTTTGTAGCCCTATCATCACTCTCCTCGTCTGCTTGACTTGTGTTAGACTGTGGTAGTACTACCACAGTCTGCGACGGGGGGGCGATGACATGACTACTCTGCATTTCATTTCGCAGGCGATCAAGTACAGTGTCATCCAACATATGATTACGTTGGATGACCCGCACCTGATCCGACAGTCGTTGTGCCGACACGTTGACAGCTGGCTCAAGCACCTGAAAAAGAGAGAGCATCCGAACACGGTACGCGGTCAGATTGTTTCCCCCCTCTGTAGCCCCATAGTATGAGCGCATGACGTTTTCGTTGATGGATCGCGTCCATCTCATGCGCTGCACACTTCCGCCGGGAGCTGGGACCCTATCAGAGGCCGGTGGGCCTCGAGGTCCTAAACCGTCCGGCGGCCGGTGTCCTCCACGTCGACGAACAGGTGGTGGCGTCGTGGGCGGGGAGAAATACTCGTCGCTCGAGCTCGACGCAACTACCGCGGCCGGTGTCGTCACAGCGCTCACAGTAGGGCTGGATACCGGCGGCGGCGAGGCGGAGCTGAGCGAAGAGTCCGGAGGTGGTGGGTGTGCTCGTCTTTTAGCAGATCTTGTCAACATCATTTCATTTTCTTAATATTTTTTTCATTGTTATTTGGAGGTGACAACTGTCATGTCACCTCCAAATCGGTAGTTTTTGATTTATTTTATTTCATTTTTGATTATTATGGTCTCTTCTTTGGTGTATCGATGATGTAGATGATAAGGTTTTGATTTATAAAGAAAAACTATGGTAAAAATGGGTCAGAATCACATTCCTTGTTTTAAATAAAAATATTGAAAATGAGACGTTTTGTTGACACGGTGGTGTTGCTATTATTATTATTATTATTATTATTATTATTATTATAGTTCTGTATATGAGTTCTCCCACTCATTGCATATAGTCTGTTTGGTGTTTCACTGGTCAAAACACATATGTTACATTTTACAAATAGGGGCGAAGGATGTGGTGCATTTGCGTTAGTATTATTCTGTGAGGCGACAACATTCTGAGAACTTCCACAATTAATATCTACTTCCTGTGTGCTGTGTGTAATTTTCATACATTCTGATGTCTGCGTCTGTGTTGTCTTTGTACAAATAGGTGCTTTCTTTTTCGGTGTTTGGGATTTGGTCTTAACGGGACTACAAGCTATTACTTTGTACGTTTTATTTTTTTCTATTAAATCAGCATTCTTTTTGTTAAGGTTACTATTTTCTAATGATAATAATTCTATCTCCTTGTGTGCGCTTTGTAGCTGAGTTTTAAGTTCTTCTAACTCTTTCTAATAGACGTTTATTTGGTTTTCGTCTTCATCTTCAGACATAGCTGGCAAGGAACCAGAGGTACAATCCAACGTTTTCGAGATTATATCACTGGTATTAGGTACAGACCGCGTGCGTGTTCTTCGAAAAGTGATATTTTCTAAGAAATTTATATTGTAAATTCAAATTAGATTTCAAAAATAATGCACAAAGTATAATTATCACTTTCTGGGATCCGAATTCCTATGTTCGTTCGAAGTCTTCAAAAAGTAATATTTTTCTACCTAATACTAAAATATTTTTGCACTGCTATCCCCAATCGTTAGTTTTGCGCCGCTGCACAGTGTGGTATTTTCATTATCTAGATGGACAATATAAATTTTTGGTACTTGTCTGAACATGTTTAACACTAGTGTGCATTGGCAGAAGACAAGTTATACTACAACGGGCAAAGCATTATTTACTAAGAAGTCGTGCCGAACAATAGATACAAGAGTCGGAACTTCCGCCAACCTGCACTCCGTCGATACGTACACCTCAGGCTCGTGCTATTCGTCTGAGTTTGCCCGATAAATACGCTGTGTTTATGTACGCTAATAGAGATTGTGTGTTGTTATTGTTTTGGAGTATGCCTCTCAGGTATGGAACCCTAATTATAATGTATACATAAATCGTATTGAGAGCATACAGAAAAGGTTTCTAAGGCACATTCAATATCGGTCTAAAACGTTTTCAACAAATTATACCTACCGTTGCATTAAATTTCATATCCTTCCACTTTACGAAAGGCGATAAATATCAGATCTTATGTTTCTTTTCAAGATTGCCAATGGAACAACTGGTGTCACCGAGTTGTTGCACAACATCGGGCTGCGAGTGCCGTCTGTGTTTTTGCGTAGATTCATTTATTGCACACCTCAGTGGTAGCCACTACGTACAGACAGAACTCATACATGGTGAGAGCGAGTCGTATGTACAACGCAACCTGCCAGGAAGCTGATATCGACATTTTTAATACTAGTGTAGCGGAATATTATCCTCACAGATAACATACAGCATGTAGGGTATTTAACATTATTGTGTTCAAACTAAGTTTTTAATATGTACCCAATATGTACCAATTTTTCCAACAGATTTTGTATATAAGGAACCGACTTTTCAAAATACAAGCATTCCATACTCAACCTGCATTTGTGTCTCATTCTCATACCCTGCGTATCTAACACTAGTGTTGCTAAATTAAAGAAAATTTTGTCTAATGGCTTTTTCGAGCGTAAATAGTAATGTTTCTGTTTTGTTTTTGTTTTATGGTAAATTTTCTCTTTTTTTCATATGTATAAGATATTAAATGTGGAAACTTGTAATTAGCCATATTTTGTTTAAATTTTTTACTTACTGTATCTGATTAGCTGTAAGTTTTCCCAAAAATTAAATAAATAAATACCACACTGTGCGCTGGTGGTAAGTAGCGGTACTATAGTGTGGCCATTAGTGCTGTGCACTCCCTGAGGTATGCGCGGCGAGGTGGGAGGCGAAGAAATAAGTGCACAAGTTCACATGAGATCGATACATGTCGGACAGATCTTACGATATCAGTTTGCATTTCTAAGGCAAGACTTGTGGCGGGACGATAGTCGGAGGCTATCTATCTGTAATATATTATACTTGGTTGATTAAAATGTAACCCAAATATACTCATATTTTATTAAAAATATGCAGGTGATAAATAAGAACTTATAATTCAAAGCAGGACTTGTTTTATTGAACATTTTTTATATTTACAAACAATTATATATTCTAACGAAAGTTATTCTGACATAGATTCTGTTTCAACTTCATCTTCGATTTCGTCATCATCTTCATCTTCCACTTCGCCACCGGAACTTGAATCAGAGTCTTGCAAATTTATTATGAATGAATCGATAATATTATCGAACCTACTATCGCGACTCCAGTAATCCTTTTCATTTTTCTGGACATGATCGTCGCATCTCTGCCATTTTTCCGCTGTGAATTCCGAAAACAATTTATCCAATAAGATTATCTTTTCGTCTAGAGAAGAATTAATATAGTTTTGGGCTATATTGTTTTTAATATCAGCCCAGACCAACTCAATTGGATTTAAATCTGGATGGTACGGAGGTAAACGCAGAACAGTGTGTCCACTGGCTTTCAGGAGTTCGTCAATTCTATACACGGGTTCTTTTTGTGTATTTTTGATACGAAGTAGCAGTTAAGCCTTTGTCATGGTTCCTGAAAAATCTACATTATGGCGTAGCAACCAGTTCTGCATTTCACTTTTGAGGCTGAATATAGTTGATTTCTTCTCAACCTGAACGCTGTGGTAAGATGCGTTGTCCATAACAACCACAGAATTCGGCAGCAACTTATCTTTTAACTTTTCATCTACCCACTTATAAAAAGTAGGTCCGCTCATATCTCCACGATAGTCACCGGTTCTAGCATCTGATTTGAATATAGTCAATGCATCATCCACTAAGCCATTTCGACACCCAGCGTGGAGAATTACCAATCGCCGTCCTTTCCCAATACCAGCATGAATTCCGGGTTCTGACGATGATTGCCAACATTTGCTGGCATGGTGACTGGCGTTGATGTATGTTTCATCAAGAAAATATATGTTGCGGTTTTGCGTTCTGTAATTTCTGATTTGTGTAAGATATTTTTTCCGCCACGCTGTAATATTAGGCTGCTCTATAAGGAGATGTCTCTTCGATTTGCATTTTTTGAAACGGTAGCCCATTTTGTGTAAAAGCTGTCTTATATATTCCCGTCCACAATTCAGTATGCCATCCTTTCTCAAACTTGATAGTAACTTACGGACACTTGGTATTTTTTTTTCAACTTCGTAAAACTGATGAATTTTTCTTCTGATAACTCCAAGTTCAAAATCATCCACAACGTGTTTTTTCTTTAGAACTTTTGGTTTTTTTGGCGATTGAAATTTTAATTGGCTTGAATTTTCAATTGATAAATAACCCGCAGAAATCACATTATGCACGGTTCTTTTGCTGTACCCCGTAGCCTCCGCAACGATTTTGGCAATATTCACATTATTTTTAAATTCAAAGTTTTCTTTTTCTGCTTTTCTTTTCTTAAAATATTCAGCCACCTTAAAAATGTCAGTCTTCATATTACGAGATAACGCACGACCCATCTATGAATATTTATCCCATGTGCGTCTGACATAGACAGTCCGATACAGCTAACACTACTTGCCGCCACGAGTGTTGACGGCGCACTGACAGAGCGCAGCAGCCAATTCTCCCCCCCGTCTCGCCGCGCGCATACCTCAGGGAGTGCACAGCACTTATGGCCACACTATATCTTGGTTAGTCTATTCACCGCTTGGTGTCGAGCTGGCGCTAGTTGTCGAACATTGATTATAGTCCAAATGTCAATTTAAAAAAAAAACTTAACTGAGTTTAAGTTATTGTTTTTCGTAATTGTTTAACCATTTTATGATAAAAACTGGACTTATATTCACTATTTGATATTGATTAGATTAAAGTTGTGGTGAATTGTTATTATTATCACTGATTTACTGTTTGAGAAGCGTTTTGAACTGGAACATAATATGGACTTAAGTTGGTTATATACACTTGTTGTTGATAGTCACAAATAATATCACTTATAAGTTATAGTTATTCTCCTCTCCCCCCGCGCACACCGAAAGTGGGTAGACGTACGAGCGGGCTCTACAAAATAATTTCGTAAAAATATAAATAATCAGCTATAAACAATAAATTTAGTGTCACTTTAATAACATGTGCCCGAGTGAAAGGATACAGTGGATAATATTTCTATACAGTGAGTAAAACGTCTAAAATTGGAACATAGAATTCATAAACTAAAAGTGATATACAACGTTCATTGTGTCTGTGACATTGTTCGAGTCATTGCGGTCAACGAACTTCTACGCGCACTCGCAGTACTGGCACCTGATTTGGCGTAGCGGCTAACGACGCTGACTGCCATGCTCGTGTCCGTTTGTTCGAGACCGAGTCACATTATCTGTGCCGGCGAACTGAGTCTTTATATTTTATTTTGTCCCATATTCATTACAAATTGTTTTCTGGGAACAAGGCTTAATATCACGTAGTGTGTAAATATTAACGCCTGATCTTTGCAAATAGCAACAAGTCATCGAAAGTCGTAATCTAAACTTATAAATAAGACTAGGCGAATCATGGACATAATTATTAAAAGCATCTTCTAATGTCTGGTTCCAGATGATAGGTGTTTTGTCGTTTTTCTTTTTATTATGAAGGAGCTTATTCAATTCTATTTGACTCTCTGCTTGCTTGGGTAAACAATCGTGGTAAAAATTGACCATTCCAAGGAAACGTCGAAGATCTTGAACATTTTCTGGTTTCGGGTAATTGGAGATTGTTTGAATGCACTCAGCAGTGGGCGCGATACCCTTTTCTGTAACTTCGTAGCCCAGGAAGTTTAGCTTATCTTGACCAAATAGGCACTTTTCTAGGTTGATTCCGATTCCGTAGTTCGATAAACGTTCCAAAACAAGTCGCAAATGCTTATCATGCTCCTCTTGGGTTTTAGAGTAGACAAGTACGTCATCGATAAAGCAGTAGCAGCAGTAATCCAGGTTTCTCAAGACTTCATGCATAAATCGTTGAAATGTCTGTGGCGCGTTACGCAAACCAAATGGCATACAACGAAACTCAAAAAGACCGAAAGGTGTCGTTATTGCCGTCTTTTGAACATCACTTTCAGCAATCGGAATCCAAAAAAATGCTTTCTTCAGGTCTATCTTCGAGTATATCTTCATGCCTTCTAATAGGTAAGTGAAATCTTGAAGCCTTGGTATCGGGTAGCGGTCTGGAAGTGTTACTGAGTTTAGGCGACGATAATCACCACATATGCGAAGGCTTCCATCTTTTTTTGTTACAACGTGCATCGGGCTGGCCCAAGGACTTTTGGATGGTTGACATATTCCCATTGACATCATTGCTTGAAACTCGGCTTTGGCTGCGTTATATTTAATCGGCGGCAGTGGGCGGGAGTAGTGTATAATTGGGGGTTCTGGATCACTTGCCCTCGCTTCGCTCGAGCGCATGATCCAGAACTCCCCAATCATACACTAATATCGTGATCTGCGATATAGTTCATAATATTGATTGAGTTGCTCACGCTTCGCTCGAGCGCGTTATGCAGAACACCCCAATCAGCGGTGCGATGTGTACTTAAAGTAATAAGTAATGAAATCTTCTTTCTTGAATCGCTGACCTGAGGTTTTTATGAATCTGAGTTCCGTTTATAATTTGTGTAAAAGTAACTCATGTGCTGTATCACTCTCCTGATGGAATAGATCTGCAGTTGCTGTCGATATACTACTCACTCCCACTGGTCTTTGACGAACTAACAATCGATTTTTCATGATCAGTATGTTTGTTGCTAACTTTAACGAATTTGCGAAGATCCTCACCAGGTGCGCTTTTTAGTATAAGGTAGTGAGTATTTTTCAAGTTAGATTTCTCTGAATCTTCCAACTTCTGGTAAAATAAATCTTCTTTTCGGGTTATATCACTATCCTGATGTTTTAATTCACCTGAGTTCGATTTCTTTTTTCTAGGGTGCATATCTTGAATATATATTATCTCACCCCTAGTATTCTTGAAAATAAGTTTAGAAATGCCTTCCAAATCAAATTTCTCTGAGTGTAACATGATGTAGATAGGTAATATCAATAATTGTATCTCTCGTGGTGCAGTAAATATTTGTGTTATTTATTACTTAGTTATATACTTAAGATCTATCTATTACACTGCAATGCTAGGAGTCTAATGCTGTGATGCAGATACGCGTATTAAATATATACTCTCTTCCTTTCACAGCGTTCAAATAAAAACATTGAGGAAAATTTATAGCATGTTGCATCCAAGGATCGTCATAAATCTCCCAATCTTCTATAACACCTCCACATGAAAAACATGCTGCTTTATCATTTATACTATTGCCACAGTAAAAGAATCCAGCGTCAGCCATTTCCATCACTAATCTTTTCTTTGAATCAGCCGTTGCCCAGTATTAGTTAAATGAAAATTGACGAATTTTATAAGTATTATACATGTCATATCGAGGTTTGTATTTATTATGAGACATGCTTCCCCGTTTTACAGATAACTGCATAATGACATCGTCTAGTTACAGTCAGCAGCTTATAACGATTTGACGACGTTGAAGAGATTGGGAGGGATAGGAAACGGTTTACCAAAAATAAAGAAATTAAACAAAAAAAAAAAGTTTATTTTATAATTTTATTATCATAGCACCATTTATTTAAACACAATACATTTTTTAAAGCACATACAGAGTCATGATAAATACAACTATACAAATCTTGAGAATATTTATATTGATGGTGCAGACTTAACAAACTAGAACAACCTTTATCTTCTAAATTAAATATGTTACTATTACTGTTTTCTAATATATTTTTTAACCACAAGACTTTTTCTGAACCTTTAACATAGACACATTTATCTCTTAAAATATCAGCAATAAAATTCTGGTAATTGGAATATGGAATAAATCCTTCACACCAATATATCTTTCTGTTACGTTCAATCCAACTAACTTGTTTTTTTTCTTGTTTCGTTAATTTTTCAAATGGAAATGGTGGCTTAAATAAAAACACTTGTAATGTTTTATTATATAATATAGCGATTTCTTTTATTATAAATTCATTTGTTTCTGTTTTAAAGCCTTGAATATCCACAATAGCAATCATGATAACCTGCGCACAATGTTGCTGAGAGGTTTGTATTCCACAAGTCGATCGTTTATAATCAAACAATATGCAGTAGTCTTATCTGGTATTGGCGTTGAACATTCAATTTCTATGCGTACGTCTACTGGACCTGATTTTAGACTATCGTTTTGCCTTGAGCAGTCTAAGATAAACAGGGGAGCTTTTTCTTTGAAGTCCTTTAGATCGAGCAACGGGTCTACTGGACAGTTGTAATACGACTGACGAAATTTCACATACATTTCATATAATATACTGTATTTGTTGTCAGAAAACTTTAAACCCAAAGGCTCATAAGGATAATATTGAGAATTTAAGAAGAGCGTAACGTTTGTCACCTCGCAATGATCGAATAGAGATATGTCTTTAGTTTTATTATTTTTTCTGTTAGTTTGTAAGCAAAAAATTACATATCTAGGCTTTTCCAATTGTGAAGCAGTCTTAACTGACCAAGAATGTTTTGTGGTTTTAGGTAATAAAGGATATTCATATAAATCCCAATTTCTAAAAGCCATCTGAATGGGTTTATCTCTTTCTAAATGCTTTAAAAGTGTTAATCGTTCTCGATCTGACACTTTTATGTGTGGCACCCTCCATTGAACTCTTTGCATATCTATTTGAAAATGAGCAACATCATCAGTAAGAATAACGCTGTTTAAGTTAGAGTTACTTCTATTCAATATAAGTTCATGTTTACAATTTATAACGATTTTATTGTAATCCTCTGCAAACCCTAAAATCTTATTTAGCGGTATCACTAAACTAAAATGCCCATCACTTTGGAATCCGTTTAAATTCCAACCCCATAACGCAGCAACTTTATTTTCAGCTTCATTTAATGAGATGTATGATTTTATTGTTGACGTTATTCCAGAATTTTTTATACGATCTATTTCAATACCATTCATTTCGTACCTGATGTCTTGAAACAAAGACATAACAGGGTTATTAGTGAACGTAACAGTTTTTTTGATCGGATTCCCATCTTTACCGAACAGCTTTGCTTGGCCTTCGATGTAAATTGAACTGGCTGATGGTAGCACGTATATGTCTTGCTGATGTATGGGGATTCTGATTTCATCGTTTTCTCTAAAGCTGTTATTGTAGGGATTATATGAATGGATTTCATAACTTTCGATCGAACTATCGAAGTGCGGTAATTCAGTAATCTGGAGTATATTCATACTTTAAAACCTAGGGCTCTAAGAAAACCTTTATTTGCTTCAGTCAATTTCTTAACTTTTTTCTTACGTCTATTCACCTTAGTGGTCGTTGAAGGAATAATACGTTTTATTTTCACAGGAGTGTTTTTATAATATAGTATCATTTTGTTTTTCTTAAATGAAGACGTAGTTGAATATTGAATTCGTCACCAAAGTTAATACAATAACCAAATTGATCAACAATTCTAACAGATATAGATGAAATTATATTTTTGTTCACTGGAAAGTAAATAACGTTTCGTGGTATTTCTATGCACTGATGACCCGGAGCAGTATCAAATACAAATTCATGAATAAAATGAGTTGGTAGTCCGTTGCAGTACGAACTGTGTACAAGATCACATTCAATTCTGATTACAGATAGACTGCTGCTATTGATGGACACATTTGATCTTGAATTTAACACTGAAAAGTATAACAAACCGCACTCGTATTGATCGGATAAATGCAGTGGAGGTTGAAAGTATGACACCAAATCAGATTTATTTCCAGAGATGGTAACTGTGGTAGACATGCTTGCATACTGGACTGTTTCAGAAGATCCTGTTTATTTTATCCCTAGACTACTCCAAAAATTCCTTAGAAAAATTAAACAGAGATGTCCGCAATTGAAAGGATGATCGCGTTGTATATTTTCATAATTATAGTGGACTTTAGTACCTCCGTATTTTATAAATTCTTTTGGAGGCTTAAGATTTCCGTAACTGTCAAAGTACTCAATATAATCATTGTATTTTGCATAGGCTACCCAATGAGAGCCAGGATCTTTTGAACTATCTAAATTAATAACTCCACATTCTTTTTTAAACGGGTATTTAGGAAGTTCATCTCTCATAAAGACTCCTCTAAAATATGGAATATTAGTTCCATACTTCAAAATGTCAAAGTTAGTTAGGGCTCGTTTGGGTAGCCGATATCTTAGTTTTTTTCATTCGATACATAAATTCCAAGCCCGTTTTTATGTGGTTTAAGGTGTAGTCCTTTCCCAATGCAGAGAGCTTCCATTTTTTCATTGTGTCTCTTCGATTCAGCCAACAGCTTTTTAGCCATCTTGAATTCATTTATGGTTTTGGTAATACCTGCTGCACCGCCTGCTATTGCTCCCACTGCTGATAATCCAGCAAAAATAGGAATCAAAGGTAATACACCACCAGTTTTTGGTATAGGAATAACACGAGGAAGTTTTATGGATGAATCATCAGCTAATTCTCTGGCTGCGGCCATAGCTAATTCTATTGCCACTTTTTTGCATTTTGGTTTTAGTTTTTTCATGTGTCTTTTCGTTTTAGTGATAACATTTTTAAATTTGTTTTTTAACCCTTTTCCAGGTGTAAGTTTTTGA
This sequence comes from Griposia aprilina, assembly GCA_916610205.1. NCBI lineage: Eukaryota > Metazoa > Arthropoda > Insecta > Lepidoptera > Noctuidae > Griposia > Griposia aprilina. The sequence goes on along the minus strand of OU744294.1, from coordinate 802,005 downwards.
AAGCACTTTTTTCTATTTTTTTTTAGGCCGGAACCAGTTTTTATTTTTGTAGACATTGTCTTGCTTACTAAGCGTGCTGCGATTTTCTCGCTTACACTTGCATCCGAGGCAACTGCTCGCTCTTTTGCCATTTTCAACAAAATTAAATCAGCTCTGTGACGATTCTTTAAGTTTGATGATTTGAGATAGGCAATGTCGTGTTCTTTGCAATGTTCGTCTAATTTATTAATACCTTCGTCTCCGCGTGTAAGCCTTTTAATTAATTTTGTACCAGGACCACAATAATTGTATCCTGGTAAGTGTAATTCAAATGGTAAATTGTTTATAAGCCAATTGAGAAGACTACTCTCTCCAATACACATCATAAGACTAATGAATCTGGATTGAACACTTTAATAAATACTTATACGGTTAGTAAAGTTATTTTTATTTATATTACTACATTCGATTTATCAATCCAACTGTTTTCAGCAGAAGATAAACCTAACCATTTTACTAAAACCCTGTTTCCTTTTCTTCTAAGAACTTTCTCGACTAGATATACATTAGGATATTTTGTCTTTTGAAGCTCTTGTAAGTAAAACGCTCCTAAAATAGGTTGACCTCTGATTGTATCTTCAATTAAGTAGGTAATAGGAGTTGTATTTTGTATTTTTCGAATTTTAAATATTTCTGTCGACCAGTTGGGGGTATATCCTTTTTCAAATGTTCCTTTGTATTTACTGATACGTACATAATCACCCACTTTATACTTGCTTTTTATTCTTTCATTTTTTACCGACCTTAAATACCTTTCTAATATACGTTTTTTATTCATGTTATCCACATTAGCAGGAATTTCATGAATTGTCCGATGGTAAGTGTGATTGTATTTATATATAACATCATTAAGGGTACTATCTACCCAATTATAGCTGCCTTTTAAACTGAATTCCTTATACAGTTTAGATTTCAAAGTTCTGATAAATCTTTCAACTATTGAAGCCTTTTTTGTTGAAAAGGTTGAATAGTGGTTAATATGATTAGATTTCATAAGCTTTCGAAATTTATTATTATAAAATTCTGTTCCATTATCTGTTTGGAGGTTTTTTGAAACACGCCCTGTAGCCAACAAAACTTTGAATGAGTTACATACATCATCTTTGGTTTTACTTCTCAGAGGAAAGGCCCAAGCATATTTCGAAAATGTATCGATAACGGTAAGAATAAATCTGTAATTTTTATTTTCTTTTGAAATTGATTGCATATCAATTAAATCTGCTTGCCACAGGTCGTCTATATCTTTCATAATAACATGTCTTCGGGGAAAGTTTACCCTTGCATTTTTATGAATTTCGTTTACCACATCGGCTTTGCTCATGGTCAGAATTCAGTACATTTGTCTTGAATCCATGTATAATACTGAATGTAAAGCATATTATTACGACTATTTATTCTTTAATTATGTCAGCTTCTTTTAATTCTTCAATTATCGATAACATTTCATTATCATGGTTTGTATTGCCAGCATCTCTTGAAGCTACTAATAGTTTCAATCTCTCGACTAATTCGTTAGGATCATCCCAATATACCAAGTCGGTGTTGTTTTTGTATTTTTTTAACGTTGGTAATTTTCCTCCAAGTTTAGTGTGAGCATGTATAACATCGTTTGACAATTCGAAAAATAGAGGTTTTATTATTTTACAATATTTTGTACCTTTGTCACCTCTTATTTGACCTTTAGGATTAAAATCTCTTTTATGTGCATTTGTATAGTGTAACATATCCTTATAGACAAGTTTATCTTCGCTCGATATTAACTTTAAATCGGGTTTTCTTCGGAGTAAAAGTTCTTTTAGACCAACTGTTAAATTGTAAGCTTTGTCACCGATTTTAATTAAAATGATTGTATCGTTATTCAAACTATCAATTTTAGAAAATGATACTGCTGAATTACCCATCAATAGAGTTTTATTTTCACTTCTAATTCCAAACGGTATACTAACACCGTCATAAATACCAAAGATATCATCATCCTCTAATGACATTTCTAAATTATCTATCGATTCCTTTTTAGCATTTTGTTTGACGAATTGGGTAGAATTTAGTTTTGGATCGTAACAGTCATTGAGCTTTGTAGATGAGCTAGTATTCTTTTCATCGAATTCGATTCCTTCAGAATTATTTAAAGTTGGATTTTCATTTATTTTTATTTTTTCTGCACATCTATTAGATTCAACAAGAGTTTTTAGAGGATTTGTGACAGGTTTTAGCATTTTATCAAGCGACAAGTTCATTGTATGTTCCTGATTTTTCATTTGTTTTATTTTATTCTTTATGGAGTCGACAGACTTCACTAATTCCATTTTAATATTTTTGTCCATCTTACAATAAATAACAACTGTATTCAGCTAAACAAGGAATAATACTAACAGCATTTATGTATGTAATTCATTTATAAGTATGTACCTTCATTCAAAGTTTAAAAAAATATCAAAATTCTGTCTGTACCTCCCATTATTTAATGCCGACTCTTTATTAATAAGTAGAAAATTATAAGGGTTACTCCAAACAGTTTTACAAACTTCTTTAAACTGATTCCACCGCAGATCAGAATTTACATGTTCTTCATAGATATGCTTTAAGTTCACATCATCTTGTTTAAATATTATAAGAAAATTAGCATTATCACGTAGCAACTGTTTCGGAATTTTTGAGTAGGTTTGTGATAAATAAAAGCAGTCAATTTGCTTATGTCTTCCCATAGAGAAGTAATTACGAATGTTTATTTGCTTTTCACACATAACATCATCAAAAATAAATACAGAATTTGTTAAAGCTTCATTCGGAGCTATAACATCTTTGTCGTCATTGAACTCATTGAACTGTATCTGAGGTACTCTTCTTAATACTTCACTTAAAAACCGATATTTTGGCTGGAAAGTAGTTTTCGAGTAAAGATAAAGATTTTTAAATTTGAGCCCATTTTCATGCAGCAGTAAACTGATCATAACGTTTGTTTTACCACAGTTCGAGGGTCCACATATTATGCAGCGAATTGTATTAGGCAATAAAGCACTATGTCTAATCTGACGAGCTGAGTCATTGAAATTGATATTATTCACGTTCAAGGATATGGGTTGTTTGATCAACTTCATCTTGCCTATTATTTATTTTCATTACTTACTATCCTTTATATATGAATATGTGACTTGCGAGCACAGTATTCTAGCAACGGGTTTGGACCTGGGTCGTTATTAAGAGTCGTGTCCTCGACTGAGTTACACAGCGACAGTGTCCGTCACAGTGTTCGTAGTGGACGAGTTTTTTTTTTAATTATTATTAAATTATCTTTAATCGTCAATTCATCTATTTAAGATTGTAAGTAACTAATAAATTTGTCAAGTCTAATAATAAAAATAATGTTAATTTAATATAAAAGAAAATGGAAATTAATTTTATCATTTTTTTTTTTTTTTCAGAAAATGGAAGGCCTTGATATTGTTGATGATGTTATTAAGTCATTCTATTTTACTCAAGAATTTACTGGGGACAATGTTGAACAAACTGAGTTCCAGGAAAATCAGCAGGATAAAGTCAAGGATACTCAAGAAAGTCCAATAAAAAGAAAAAACAAGAAGTTGAAATTAACTTCTAAAATTACCCTGCCCAAACTATTGGATACACCGTCTACATCTTACGTAATTCGCAAGGATCCAGGAAAAGCACACCATTTAATAAAAATATCTATTTGTGATTTAAATGACAATAATTTAATAAATCGTGTTGATCGCAGTGATAGTGATTGTGCTTGTGTGAATGTTCAGTATTTAGTCAAGGACAATTACGATGAAATTATGGATGAAGCAGAATATCTCGTCGGTAAAATAGTTAAAAAATTAAGTTCACCCACATGCAGACCTTAAATGCAGTTTATAAGTTATTGTTTATTAGTTATTATTATTGGTCGAATTTATTTAATTGAAGGCGAAACAATAAAATTAAAATTGATTCTACATAATGTTTTTTTTTATTATTCACCTAATAAGTTAGTATACAGGGGTCAAATTAAATTAGCTAACGAACGAGAAACTCCACAGACGTGATGGGTATCGATATCTAAACACATCGATATAAAAACAAAAAAAGAAGATATTTTTTTATTTTTTATTTGGGGTCCTCGACCGCTGGTTGTGCTGGTACTTGAAGTATGAGTTGAGAAAATCTGTTTTCTTTTGTTTTATCATGTTTAGGTATCGATACCCATCACATCTGAGGAGTTTCTCTAGCTAATTTAATTTGATCCTGTATGATACCTCTTAATAATAAACACTGCATAATAGTTATGACAAGCTAATAGACATAAAAAAAAAATATTAACATTAACCATGGCATAATCTATACACAGTGTTTATAAGAGGGAAAATCTTTCGGAAAAGGAAAAGAAAAGAAAATAAATATCGATTATTCATTTATTGATTATAGTAACATTCATTTATTACATTTTTTTATTCGATTACATACTTTTTACACATTTAAATCATTTGTAATTAGCTTTTTTAACTTAAACTATAGTTTTAGCACAGTAGAACGAATACAGTAATCCAACAAGTATTAAAGTATTGAACTATAATGCCCCCCAAGGCAAAGTGTTGAAACAACCTTCAGTTCTCTGCCTTTTATCGTCATCACTATTAAGTATGAGTTTATTCAATTTTTGTGTAAAAACTTGATGATTTTTAGATCTTATAACATTAAACAAAAATGGACTTTATCATCTTTAGTTATGTACAACAAATTGACATGTATAAGCTTTCGTTCACGTGTCAAAAATAGAGGACCAGTTACATGATTATTAGCTTCAAGACCATAAACATTCACACTTATACAAGGATTATTTTTCTAAAATATTTTAATATCATCGAAACATGGCGGAAAAGACATATCATTTATTTTTAAAAGCAACGTATAGTGTGGGTACGATTGCGTTCTATTAGCATTCAATCTTTTTGGAAACATCTGGGCAATAATACACCACAAAAAACAATGATTGGCATTATTGTGTATATTCAAACATGACTTTGTGTTTTTTATAACCGTAGGCAATTCTAAGTATGTTCCAGCTCTTAAAGGATTGCACTTGTTTATGTTTATTTCCAAATGGTTTATAGAATTAATAGCCCAACCAGATTCGGCAAGTTCAAACTCTAAATAATAATTTTTCAGAGCATTTAAAATACATGTTATAAACATTTGTATTCGGAACTGCTATCTCATATTTGGTGTTGAAAGATTTCATAGAGCTTTGATTATTTTTTGGCAAAATGTATGACACAAATAATTCAAAATTGACTTTAATTGCTTTATGTTTTTGAATCATAAGATTGATAATATCACATACTGACTTTGAAATTTGAAATAAAAACGTTTCTGGAGTTATTGTTACTTCACTAGATTTAAGTGGATTCACTTTATACTTATGATTCTATTTCTAAAAGTAATAGCAATAATTTGAATATTTTCGAATTCGGAGCAGAGCAATCGATTAGATATATGAATATTTGTTCTACTGTGTGCTGATAATTTTGAAACATAATAATTACAGTATTTACAAAAAAAAAACATGTTCATTATACTTATTTTAAATTTTATAAAAAGCAATTTTTACTAAATGTTTTTTTTTATCTCAGTAATCCATTTTTTATTTAAAAGTTGGTAAATTCTCATATTTAAAATTTCTAAGTTTTTAATTTCTCAGTTCATAATTTCTCATTTCTTAATTTCTCAGTTTTTAATTTCTCAGTTCTTAATTTCTCAGTTTTTTATTTCTCAGTTCTTAATTTCAGAATTTCTTATTTCGGTTTTTTTAATTTCTCAAGTTTCAATTTCGATTTTACATCATTCTGAGCAGAGCAATCGATTAGATATATGAATATTTGTTCTACTGTGTGCTGATAACTTTGAAACATAAATATTAGTCTTTACAAAAAAAAAAACATGTTCATTACACTTATTTTAAATTTTATAAAAAGCTATTTTTACTAAATGTTTTTTTTTATCTCAGTCATCCAATTTTTATTTAAAAGTTGGTAAATTCTCATATTTAAAATTTCTAAGTTTTTAATTTCTCAGTTCTTAACTTCTCAGTTTTTAATTTCTCAGTTCTTAATTTCTCAGTTTTTTATTTCTCTGTTCTTAATTTCAGAATTTCTTAATTCGGGTTTTTTAATATCTCAAGTTTCAATTTCGATTTTACATCGAAACTCTGAAAAAGTACATGTAAAATAATTATTATAAATCAAATAAATATTCTCTATTCTATTGATAATTTTAATGCTACAAGAGACTGTTTCCAACGTTCATTTGGAGTAAGTTTTTCCACTTCACCCGTGTTATAAACTCTTAATTCAAAATAATACTTTCCAACCCTGTCCGGGTTTGATTGGAAGGTATAACCATCAGCCACCTGCTGAGTGAAGCAGTTCTTCAGAGTGGTAGCACGGATCAGCGGTCGAGACGATTCATCCTGAAATACATAAGATGACTAGTTTTAATTAAAAATAATAATGCGTCAGGGCGAGTAATTAAAAAATAGATAAGTAAAAAAAAATATAGATATGTAAAAAAAAATATAATAGATAAACTCCAGACTTCCACGTTCTTGAATCTACCGTTACCATAACTATAATCTATTATCTATTAGAAAAGGTCTATTTAAACACTTGTGTCCACAAATAAGTATAATTTTGATGGAGAAAATCACACGCTGTAAAACACTGGAATGGTTTTAAATGAAATGGGAATTTAACATGTTTGAAAAAAATGTCTTACCTCACAGTCTGAAGCGTTGGTATTCCGTTTTCTTTTTGGAGCTGGTGTTGTAACAACTGCCGGCCCGTCGCTATCAGACTCTGGTTCTGAAGCGAAAGGATTTTAGAAAGCAAAGCCTTCTTCTTCTGAGACATTTTCTTATCTCTCTTCACAGCTGTTTTTTTTTTGATCTGCCGCTTGTTTTTTTCTTTTGTTGGTCCAGACGTTGAAGGTGTGGAGTCCTCTTCTTCAACCCAAAAAGGATTATTCATCGACTGAGCCCTGAAAACATTATTAAAATGCAATAAATATTTTTATTACCAACATTAGTAACATGAAACAACAGCACCCGTATTCATCAAAGGGTTAGGCAGAGGTGTGCTGTTAGTCCCTCCCCCTTACTTTTTACAGGAGCGTTTTGAAATCTCATCGAATAGGGAATAATATATTTACAGTACTTATCAGGAAAAAAAAAAAACTTTAAATGACCTAAGAATCAAACCTAGGCCTTATTTTTATTGCATGCTAGAACAACGAAGCAAGAATTATTATTAAATAAACGTTTGTAAAAATAAAACGTTAATAATTATTAAACGTTTGTAAAAATAAAACGTTAATAATTATTAAACGTTTGTAAAAATATTAATATTAATATGAAACTACAAATGCAGTACAAGTACAATAGTTTTGAAATAACTATTATATGATCTAAACTTAATTGAGTAATTTCAGTGGTAAAACAATTAACTATTACAGTCCTAGGATCGAAGAAAAAATATTTATTAAATAAAATATAATACTCACATGCTTTGTTTCTGCAACACTTGTGAACAACCACAAACAAATTTAAACTCACTGTTCAGTGAAATGCACTTCAGCACAACAATGACAAAATGTAAAGGAATTCTCTCACATGCTTTTTATAGACCTAAATCCTAAAGCCTTAGTCATATGTTAGTTTCTAACAATAATTACTCCGAAAAATTAATTAAAATAATATTTGTTATTAGAATTTCATCTCTATCACTTGAGAACCTAGAGTAGATTTTATTTTATTCATTTCTCGTACTGAAGTCGCAATGTGAATGCTTCCGAATACTCTAGTTATGGAAAGTGTTTTCACAGCACTTTATCCTTATTAGAGTTTTTGGAGGCGACTGGAGACGACAATCGTGAAAGGAATGAGGTGTCAATTAACTCTGTCGGAATACATACAAACTTATAAGAAACCAATAAAATGAGATCTCTGGTAGTTATTTGTCATGTACACAGAATTGTCGCCTTATTCTTTAAACTCTCAAGTCGTAAAGGCTGTGTTAGCTATAGCTATCCTGCTCATTTTAATGTAAATGGAAAGAGGTGGCAATGGATTTCTAAGTGGTTTTTTGTTATAGAACTCGTAATAAGATATTACAGAATTAGGCTGGGTGATTGAATGTTGGGAAATGAAACAAACAGAATTTTAATTTTTAAATATATTCATAAAAGGAGTAATTAATCTTCTAATAAATAACAGATTCTTTACCTAATCTAACATCAATGTGTATAATTATAATAAGCACCTTTTTTCCTTACTATTTGGTAAGGAACCTGATATTTCTTAGAAGATTAATTACTCTTATTTTTTATTGAAATGAAAATTGATATTGGAAAATGAAAACAAACAGAATTTTTATTTTTAAATATATTCATTAAAAGAGTACCTAATTAATCTTCTAAGAAATAACAGATTCCTTACCTAATCTAACATCAATGTGTATGAAATAATAAGTTTTTTTTTTTGTTTTTTGTTTTTATGCGATACAATCAACAATATTAGTTGTACTATTTAAGTATATTATTAAATGCTATTTTATTATGCTAATTATAAAAAACAAACACAAACGTTGGTACTAACATAATGATTACATTGAATATCTCTCTCTCTATACTTAATAAATATATAAAATAATTTCAATTATATATTCTCACGAATTTTACTAATAATGTTTTCTAAATCTAAGTATATATCACTTGTGACAACATTTTCAGTTATAAATTGCACACACTTATTTGCACTGCACTTGCAAGATTTTTCTGGTAAATTATCACACTCGTATATCTCAATTTTGATCATGCATGTCCTTGAAGATGTATTTGGCGCCCTGGTTTTGATGTACGAGTAGTTTTGCTGTCGTTCAAGTTTCTGTGGAGGACCTGTCGCGTCATTTTTTCTCTTCAAATTGAGTCGTGATGTAACAGATTCTTTGAGCTGCTTGTTTGGGATAAAATTAAAAAGATCCTCATTGTCCTGAAAACAGAAATAAATTGTGTTTTGAGTATGATTACATACAATGCCTACATTATAATAATTAATAAAAAACAATAATAATAATTTACCTAATATGTTATAACTATTACTTACCGACATTGTGATTGAATCTCAGGGTAGCGAAAACAGCCAAAAACAAAAAACTTGTATTTACTGTGTCGCAGTCAAAGGCTCTCTACGATCTAGATACAAAACAGATTCTCTTATATAAGGTATATAGATTCATGTCTTTAAGGTTTAATTTCCTTCATAATATTACAACTATGTGCTTGGCGGCAGAATCAAGTCGAAACATGTCGATATCACGAATGTACCTGTGTACTTTAATACTGAATACATATTTTATCTCATCACTGACGACACGTTTGGTGCATTGGTTAAGAGCTCGACTCGCTACATCACAATGTAAATAGTAGGTTTAAAATAGATGTTTCAATTAATGTGCCAAAGTGTTGCGGGTTCGATTCCCGCACGGAACAAATGAGTATTTGTTCCGGTTTGGTTTTGGCTTTTATGACTTTTTTTTTTTTACGTTCTTTTATATTATAATCAATTACTCTATCTCCATAATACAGTTACTTTTACACACGGCTACACATTAAGTTACAATTTCCAGTAACAGCTGACCTCTCAATATGGTTTTTGTATCCATCAATACAAAAAAATATGCACTACATCGTTTCAATGCAGCGCTGCGCGGCGATCGAACATGATATTGTTGTTTATTATTTTTAAGTTCACGCGATAATTTTGCTTCGTTATAACAGTTCGATACCATGCCTGTTTATGAATACACACGACAACCGCTCGGACCATTAAAAAAATTGGAGATCCTGTATCAAGCGCTCCACTGTGAATGAAACACAATACTCAATCAATATTATGAACTATATCGCACATCACGATAGTAATGTATGATTGGGGAGTTCTGGATCATGCGCTCGAGCGAAAGCGAGAGCAAGTGATCCAGAACCCCCAATTATACACTACTGGCGGGGTCTTGCGAAAAGTGGAGGGCCGGTAGTCTCAATATGGTGCTTTACATTATGTTTGATTTCCTTCGTAGGTGTCATAGGTTTTAAAACTTCAGTGAATTCTTGAAGAAGTGCATGATAACGGTGTCCTGGTTCGACTGCATACAGCGTAGTATCTTGTGTGGTATTTATCGTCATCGTGTTAACTGAAAGCTCGGTCAGACTGTCTACGAGTTTCTTGCTGTGTAGGTCCACAAGAAGTCGGTGGTGCTTCAGGAAGTCGGCACCAAGAATTGACGTCTTCACATCCGCCATAATGAACGTCCACTTGAAGTTGCGTCGAAGTCCAAGATTTATTTGCATTTTTTTTTCCCCATATGTCTTAATCGGTGTATTGTTTGCGGCGAATAACTTGAAAGGCGTTTCTATCGGTGTTCGCTTAGTTTTTACGGCTAGCACCGATAAGTCTGCACCAGTGTCGACTAGAAATCGTTCTCTTGAATTTAGATCAGTTATACATAGGCGGTTATTCATCTTTGCTACACCTACGCCCGCCACAGCCGATGTAGTCTTTAGTTTTCCGATGGTTTCCTTGAACATGGTGGTTCACACTTCTTAGCTCTGTCTCCGAATCGGTAATGGTAATGACACTCCCAGTCTGGATCACCTGGTCTCTTTCCTGAACCTGTTCTTGAGCGGGACCGTGATCTTGAACGAAAATTGCTGCGGCGAAATGTACGACGATGACTCACGTTCTCCTTCCTTAGTGTGGCAATTTCAAGCGTCAGCTTCTCGAGTTGTTTTGTCAGTACTTGAAACTGCAGATCTAGACTGGTGCTGATGCTTGGAGCAGGTGTAGATTGGCTGACCTCCGCGATAGTATGTTCTGTATGCTCCATCATCTTATCCGCCATCATCGCCTGGGTACTCGTATCAAGTGGAGATTCCGTGTTAACGGATAGTACAGCACGGACTTGGGAGGGTAAGTGGCCCATCCATAAAACTTTGAGCGCGTTATCAGGTACCTTTTCTCCAGCCAGCTCCCGCATCACCCTCAGGAGTTGTGTAGGCTTCTGATCTCCTAATTCTAGTCCGCTCAAAAGCTTCTGGAATTGACGGGACTCGGACTCTTCGTAAACCGACAGCAAACGATTCTTCAGAGCACTGTATTTTCCTGACTCGGGTGGTTTACAGATGATATCACTTAGTTGTTCGATGTCTTTCCTCTCCAGGACTGCAATGACCAAGTTGTATTTTTGTTCATCGCTTGTCTTGTATGGCGATATCACGGCTTCGAACTGAGCAAACCACAGCCTTGGTTGTGCTCGCCAGAATTGTGGGATCTTCGCTTGCAGTGCAATAGCAGAGACTTCCTTTTCGCACTTTTCTGATACGGCGTCGTCACAATGTTTCATGACTAAATACGTATCAAGAAACCACTGATTAAAATCACGTCGGGGTCACCACTTATGGGGTTCTACTTGAACCGTTCAGTAAAACACTCGGTTTGGGAATGGTAAAGGATTTATTTCTAAACTAATATTTATACAATACTCTTAAACACTGCTTACATTCTATTGGCTGATCAGTTGTCTTAGAGATCTGCTGATGTGGTCAGCCAATCAGCGTTACGCACGCCATATTCAACCCTCCTTGTGGCCCGTAGGCTAGGCAGCGTTCAGCGTCGCCAGTGTCGGTTCGCGAGCCGCGCGGGTCAGTCGTTTGAGCTTGATGTTGTATGGTATGCCTGACTCCCACACCAATCATATTAAATTAACAAGCACACCGCAGGCTGTATTCATCTCGGATTCTCTGACAAGTAAAGCAAGACACCTCCATTACATTGCTAGAGGACTCGTGAAAAACAAAAAGCTGGCAGCTAATGGACATCTTTTGGGAAAGTTTACGTCAAGTTAGAAGAGGGACAGATGCCGTTGCGTATAGAGGATGAGGCCGAGTTGGCCAAGCTTACCTTGTTACTAAACATGGCTCCTAGTTTATAAAAAAATTTCTTGTTATGCTTCACTTTTGTTATGTTTGTTTTACGAACTAATTATTTTTACTTTTTGCTTATTTTTACTGTTATATGTTATACTTTTAATTGTGGTTACAGAAATCACTCACACTCACACACGTACTCTCCTAAACAAACACACAACACACAACTATCTCCACCTACTCAGTACACATCACAGCGAAATTTATTTTGGTATAGGTATGGTATCAGTAAACTTGCCCCATTCTATTTTACATATAGTCGTGTGTTTAACATCAAGGCTGGTTACGAACAAGACCTGAGTTTAAACTTTAATTATTTCCGTAAATGTAGGTCACGCACGTCGCGTGATACTCAAATTGCATTTTCTTTGAAAAATGCAAAGTATTGAGACCCTTCACTCAGATCTTGATTCACTTCAAATAGCTAAATCAATCTCATGCGACACAGACTATGTCAAAAACTATAATTCAACCAGTAATTGCACCCTGAATCTCTTGTCTCAAAACATCCGTAGCGTTAATTGTAACATGCCTAATTTGACCACACTTCTTCATAGATCAGAAATATCCTGGGACATATTAGTCCTCTCCGAGTGTTGGCTTTCTTCAGCTCTTAGCATACCTAATCTCGATAACTATAATTATGCATCAACGACTTCACATAGAACCCAAAATGAAGGAGGTAGTTATCTACTATAACAAGAACCTTGCAGTAACTGTCGAAGAACTAGAGATTAGTAACACCAACTGTCTTCTGCTTAAAATAAATTCTGAAATTCGACTTACTTTTGTTAGGCTATCTAGCCGAGCCAAAACGAGCCGAGAGAGATAGTCAGAGCCGAGGCTGTTTGTCCCTTTTTCTCAATTGTTAGAAAATAAAAATGTTATAGATGGTAGAAAATATTTCACCAACTGCAAGTAAAATAAATAACGTATAAATATTTTTAGCTTTTAGATGAGTTTTAAATAATTTTATATAAAGGTTTACAATCTGTACATAGTAGTAAATAATTTAATTTAAATAAAATAATCAAAATAATAATTGTTTGGTAGTTATCATAAAATTACTCTTGTAACTAAAATCTGACGATATTAGCTCTAAGTACATAACTTGTGTAGAGAAAATAAACGTTTATATTATTATTTCCTTTATTTCATTATTTACATATAAATTACATTTTTAAATATTAGAATATAAAAAATATAAAAACATTTAAAAATATAAAAAATAGTAGCCCACCGGTATCGGGAACAGGGTCCAAGCTACCGGCGGTCAGGGCTACAGAGAGAGGAACCTCCTAATAATGCGAGCCGTGTCCAGAAGTACCGCTTTCTGAATCAAGCCCTTGATCCAGCTGCCCAACGAGAGCCTCCTCAGGTGTTGGTCGAGGCTCTTGGCTATTAAGCCATTGGCTGTCACGACTATCGGCACAATGATCGCTGAGTCCACATCATACATGTCGACAACCTCGCGAGCCAAGTCTAGATACTTGATTTGTTTATCTTTCTCGGCTTTCACGAGGTTCCCGTCATGCGGGACCGTTATGTCAACAATCATTGCGCGCCGCTCTAATCGATCCACCATCACTATATCAGGCTTATTGGCAACAATAGTCCTGTCAGTGATGATGGATCGATCCCAGTACAATGTGATAAGTCCATTTTCGAGAACTGGGTCGGGCACATACCAGTAGTACGGCACTTCCGATTCTACAAGGCTGTATTTCAGAGCAAGTTGCTGATGGATAATCCTGGCTACAAGGTTGTGTCTATGCAAGTACTCACGTACCGTGTTCGGATGCTCTCTCTTTTTCAGGTGCTTGAGCCAGCTGTCAACGTTTCAGCACAACGACTGTCGGATCAGGTGCGGGTCATCCAACGTAAACATATGTTGGATGACACTGTACTTGATCGCCTGCAAAATGAAATGCAGAGTAGTCATGTCATCGCCCCCCCGTCGCAGACTGTTATAGTACTACCACAGTGTAACACAACTGAAGCAGACGAGGAGAGTGATGATAGGGGTACAAACGTAAGTACCCAGTGAATGAGGAATTGAGGAGTGCTTTGGAAGATGCGATTCGAGAATATGGCTTCATATCGCCCCAACTTAGACCACGCTTACCGCGTTTACCCATGCATAATAAAAATAGGGCGCTGGTGGCGGCCCTGGATGCGCAGTTGTCAAATTATTTTGATGACTACGTAGACCTCACCGATACTCATTCGATTCTGTACTGCGCGGCTGTAGCGGCATGTCGTGTAGCTCACGTCAATTTTGCTAATGATTCTAGAGCTACACGACCGAAACCAGTCGTACCAGCTTGGCAGTGCAGAATTGAGCGTCGTATTGGTGGGGCCAGAGCGCTCATCGGCAAACTAATCTGCTTCAGGGAGGGCAATACTCGCCCGAGAGTGATGCGCTTTGTGAGACGTGCTTTCGCAGGGACTGATATCAGTCCTCAGGACTATATGTCCTGTGTCACAGAGCGCATCGACTTCCTGAAGTAGAAAGTGTATGCATGGGCGAACCGTATCCGTAGGTATAAGCGGCGAGTGGGGCGATGCACTCAGAATCGCACCTTCCAGCGCGACGAAAGGTGGGTTTATAGGGATTGGGAGCGACCGGATCAAGGTGTGGCTGACACGTACCTACCAAATGATGATGCCATGTGTTCTTTCTGGCGCAATATCTGGTCGGTGCCTGTCAGTCACTCCGAAGGTGATTGGACTCGGGAAGTCGAGCGAGCCTGCGAACCATTACCAGAAATGGGGGCTATTACCATCTGCCCCCAAGACGTGACTCGTGCAGTCCGTCCGTTGCCTAACTGGAAGTCTCCAGGGCCGGACGGACTGCACAACTTTTGGATAAAATGGTTTTTAAGGACACACGCTCGCTTGGCGGCTCAGTTCCAGGTTGCTTTAGAGTCTGGTTTGCTACCCCAGTTCCTAACGACAGGAGTTACCCACCTGCTCCATAAATCAGGTAGCACCGCGGAACCCAAAAATTATAGACCGAACACGTGTTTACCAACGGTCTATAAAGTTCTTACATCCATTTTGAGAGCTAAAATTAACAAACATATAGACACCAACTCCATCATGTCTGCCTCTCAAAATGGATGTAAGAACGGATCCTGCGGTACTAAGGAGCTACTCCTCATTGATATGACCATTAGCCAACAGGTTCGTCGTTCCCGAAAGGATCTGTAGACATGTTGGATAGATTACAAGAAGGCCTATGACTCAGTGCCACATACATGGCTCATGAGGGTGCTGGAGTTGTATAAAATAGATGCAACTCTGCGCACCTTCCTGATGTCGTGTATGGGGCAATGGAGGACGGTTCTTCGCTATCCAGCACGTCGAAATACCCAGAGGAATAGCGAGCCGATAAGGATTAAGCGAGGCATATTTCAGGGTGATAGTTTGAGTCCGCTTTGGTTTTGTTTAGCCTTGAATCCTCTAAGCTCACTGTTGGAGGATTCAGGTCTAGGCTATCGGTTGAGGAGATGTGGTCGGGTTATATCTCACCTCCTCTAGCTGGATGACCTCAAACTTTTCGCCCCAAACAAATTGCAACTGATGGAGCTACTGACAGTAACTGAAACTTTCAGTAGTGCCATCAGGATGGAATTTGGTCTGGACAAATGTGCGGTCATGCATGTAAAGCGAGGGGAGATTATGGAATCCGTGGGAACCCAACTCTCGGATTCCATGAACCTTAGAGCCCTCTCCGCATCCGAAACCTATAAGTATTTGGGTATGTCGGAAGCGTTAGTTATCAATGATACTAACATGAAGCAATCGTTGAAGGAGCGCTTCTTTGGCTGTCTGAAAAAAGTATTTAATAGTCTTTTATCAGGTGGAAACAAGGTGCGCGCCTTCAACGGTTGGGTCATGCCGGTTCTGATGTACTCTTTCGGCGTACTCAAATGGACTCAGATCGAACTCGACACCCTGGATAGGAGGGTCCGGACGCTGCTGACTGCAAATCGAATGCATCACCCACGGTCATCGGTAATGAGGCTGTATATTCCGCGAAAGTGTGGAGGTCGAGGCTTTTTAAATGCTAAGACCCTCCACAATCGCGAGATATGCAGTCTCAGGGAATATTTCCTAGAAACCGACGTGGGGATGCATCGAGATGTGGTCGCGGTGGACAAGGGCCTCACCCCGCTCTCCTTGGCTAAAGAGAACTGGCGCAAGCAAGTAGTGCTTGACACTAATGATCGCATGGAGGTATGTCAGAGTAAGGAGCTTCACGGACGCTTTTTCCGGGCCCTACATGGACCCGAAGTAGATCTACAAGCGTCCGTAGTCTGGCTACGTTTTGGAGACTTCTTTGGGGAAGCAGAAGGTTTTGTCTGTGCAATTATGGACGAAGTTATGATGACGAACAATTACCGGAGATTAATTGTGAAAGACGGTACGGTTGACATCTGTCGGGCATGCCACCGTCCGGGGGAATCAATTAGACATATTATCTATGGGTGTTCTCGTCTAGCTAACGAAGAATACTTGTAGCCAGGATTATCCATCAGCAACTTGCTTTGAAATACAGCTTTGTGGAATCGGAAGTGCCGTACTACAGGTATGTGCCCGACCCAGTTCTAGAAAATGGAAATAACACATTGTACTGTGATCGATCCATCACCACTGACAGGACTATTGTTGCCAATAAGCCTGATATAGTGGTGGTGGATCGAAGACAGCGGCGCGCAATGATCGTTGACATAACAATCCCGCATGACGTGAACCTCGTGAAAGCCGAGAAAGATAAACGAATCAAGTATCTTGACTTGGCTCACGAGGTTGTCGACATGTGGGACGTGGACTCAGCGATCATTGTGCCGATAGTCGTGACTGCCAATGGCTTAATAGCGAAGAGTCTCGACCAACACCTGAGGAGGCTCGTACGGCAGCTGGATCAAGGGCTTGATTCAGAAGGCGGTACTTCTGGACACGGCTCGTATTGTTAGAAGGTTCCTCTCTCTGGCGCCCTGACCACCGGTACCTTGGACCCTGTTCCCGATATCGGTGGGCTACTATTTTTTATATTTTTAAATGTTTTTATATTTTTAAATGTTTTTATATTTTTTATATTCTAATATTTAAAAATATAATTTATATGTATATAAAGAAATAAAGGAACTATAATAATATAACTCTTTGCCCCCAACAATTTGCAACTGATGGAGCTACTGAAAGTAACTGAAACTTTCAGTAGCTCCATCAGGATGGAATTTGGTGTGGAGATATGTGCGGTCACGCATGTAAAGCGAGGGGAGATTGTGGAATCCGTGGGAACCCAACTCTCGGATTCCATAAACCTTAGAGCCCTCACCGCATCCGAAACCTATAAGTGTTTGGGTATGTCGGAAGCGTTGGGCATCAATGGTACTGACATGAAGCAGTCGTTAAAGGAACGCTTCTTTGGCCGTCTGAAAAAAGTATTTAATAGTCTTTTATCAGGTGGAAACAAGGTGCGCGCCTTTAACGGTTGGGTCATACCGGTTTTGATATACTCTTTCGGCATACTCAAATGGACTCAGACCGAACTCGATGCCCTGGATAGGAAGGTCCGTACACTGCTGACTGCAAATCGAATGCATCACCCACGATCGTCGGTAATGAGACTGTAAATCCCGCGAAAGTGTGGAGGTCGAGGCTTTTTAAATGCTAAGACCCTCCACAATCGCGAGATATGCAGTCTCAGGGAATATTTCTTAGAAGCCGACGTGGGGATGCATCGAGATGTGGTCACAGTGGACAAGGGCCTCACCCCGCTCTCCTTAGCTAAAGAGAACTGGCGCAAACCAGTAGTGCTTGACACTAATGATCGCATGGAAGTATGGCAGAGTAAGGAGCTTCACGGACGCTTTTTTCGGGCTCTACATGGGCCCGATGTAGACCAACTAGCGTCCGTAGCCTGGCTGCGTTTCGGTGACCTCTTTGGAGAATCCGAAGGTTTTGTGTGTGCAATTATGGACGAAGTTATCTTAACGAATAACTACCGGAGACATATTATGAAGGACGGTACGGTTGACGTGTGTCGGGCAAGCCATCGTCCGGGTGAGTCCATCAGACATATTATCTCTGGATGTTCTCGTCTAGCTAACGAAGAGTACTTGCATAGACACAACCTTGTAGCCAGGATTATCCATCAGCAACTTGCTCTGAAATACAGCCTTGTAGAATCGGAAGTGCCGTACTACAGGTATGTGCCCGACCCAGTTCTCGAAAATGGACTTATCACATTGTACTGGGATCGATCCATCATCACTGACAGTGTAGTGTAGGTAGTGTGTGTGGTAGGCAGAAGTAATAAGTCCAAGTAAACAAGAAGAAGTATGAAAGTTTATTAGATACACAGACACAGGTTTCAGTTCACACACACAAGAGTTCACTTAGTTTAAGAAGGAGTGATAGAAATGAAGATAGCAGAGGATAGCACGAATAACGGTTTAAACATAAACACAATAAGGTTTTAGGGTTTATCAGTTAGCGCGGTAAAACTAGGATCGCTAGATTGGAACCTAACGCTATGCGCGGAGCGAGCATACTAACTTGCAAGTCATGGTTAGCTCGCGTCGCCTGTCGGTGTGTAAGCGCAACGCATGATGATGCTGTCCCGCTCACGCACACGGCTCGTATGACGAAGCGCGAGCGCCCGATCGTTGCGAGAACGATAGACGCGTCATAGCTATGCCGGCTAGCTGATAAGTAATTATCTACTAATACAATGTTTGTACTGGTCTGTTAGTTCATTGAATATTGAGTTAATTAATGTAAATAGTTTTGTTTTACATGTTGATTATAAATAAGTCTAGTTTTAAGTTTCTCTTGCAAATATGTGTATATAAATTATAACTAATTTTACTGAAGAAATACATAATTTATATTTAATTTAGTTTTAGTTTTAATTTAATAATTTACGTAGACTTTAAGTACGTAGGTCACTACAACAGGACTATTGTTGCCAATAAGCCTGATATAGTGATGGTGGATCGATTAGAGCGGCGCGCAATGATTGTTGACATAACGGTCCCGCATGACGGGAACCTCGTGAAAGCCGAGAAAGATAAACAAATCAAGTACCTAGACTTGGCTCGCGAGGTTGTCGACATGTATGATGTGGACTCAGCGATCATTGTGCCGATAGTCGTGACAGCCAATGGCTTAACAGCCAAGAGCCTCGACCAACACCTGAGGAGGCTCTTGTTGGGCAGCTGGATCAAGGGCTTGATTCAGAAAGCGGTACTTCTGGACACGGCTCGCATTATTAGGAGGTTCCTCTATCTGTAGCCCTGACCGCCGGTAGCTTGGACCCTGTTCCCGATACCGGTGGGCTACTATTTTTTATATTTTTAAATGTTTTTATATTTTTTATATTCTAATATTTAAAAATGTAATTTATATGTAAATAATGAAATAAAGGAAATAATAATAATAAATAACAAAAACAACACGGCGACACCGCATCAACGAAACATCTCGTTTTTCAATTTTTTGTAATTTTAATAGAGAAAGTGATTTGGACCCAGTCTTACAACAGTATTTCATTTTATATCAAACCTGAAACTTGAAAACCACTTTAAAATCAAAAAAGAAACCAAAATGTAATCATTTTAATAAAAAAACTGCCGAACACGGTGCTGTAGCTTAAAACAAAAGTATGGGTATCATATCCGACCAGTTTAAGTAGGCTTCTGCTTTTGGAGATACACTACCCAATTCTATAAATTTTTAATTTACTAGTAGAGTAATATCAAAGATGAATATTCTTTATGGGACATGGTGCGCTTCTCAAAATGTTCATGGGTTTCTTCTAAACCACAGACTACATAGAGATACTATGTATAAATAGGTTTAAACACAATATGTTCCATTTTAATCTGATTTTCTTAAAATAACAACATTTTTTTTTTTAAATAAATATATTTTAGTAGTTGAAACACCTTTTAAATTTATTTTGCTAACATACACGTTTACGTTTGTTTATATGGATAAAATCATCTAATAACGCAACATAAATTTTGCAAACTGTTTTAAGTTTAAATGGAAAAAAAGGAACGCAACTCGCGTAATTGTCAAAATATGTTGTAATTTATTTTATTCCGAATAGAATTTATGGATGCGGTTCGATTAACTTCTGGATTATTCATGACAACTTTGCTTGTATGGACATTTAGGATTCTGCTTCTATCCATTGCCCCGGAAAGGTATTGGATACCGGCAACCGACAACTTCGCTTTATCAGAACGACCCCTGCACAAAAATCTGGACTGTGTACTTGTTTGTGAAACGCACCGATATTGTGTTGTATAAAAATATGAATGCGAGCAAGTGTTGTGTGCTGAACTCCAAAAATTCAAGAGTTGGTCTTCAAATATTGTAAAAAAATATTGAAGAAGAAAATAATAAAGTAGGTATTTAACATTGGATTTAGTGTTTTATTTTTGGCTAGAAACTACTACCTAACTAAAATACATGCATGCACAAATGCATGTAATATCTAATTCTGTAAGTTTCGATACTTCGTTATACTGCCTACAGAGCCTTGACAAAACGGCGAAATGTCCGAGGTTGTCGTTGTCTAGACAACGATCGGCAGAAACGAAAGACAAAATGACAGATTTTAGATGGATTTTTACGGTGCGATGTCAAAAATAGAGAAACGAAATGTCACTTTGTATGGGAATAGCCGTCTCTATTCTTCGAAGAGATAGATAGCGTCATGCTAAGCCCGCAGAGCAAGTTCCTTGTCGATTATTGCCTTCTGCACATTTCTATTTCGTGTCCAGTCCGTACGACTAGCATAGTTTCTCAGCGATAGTTGCGGCCCGATATCCGGCTTCCCTCGCCATGTGATACCGCTGGTGTGTCTCACGTATCCTTCATACGAGTAGATGCTGTTATTGTTTCAAACTTCCCATTAAGGTAGGGGAATATTGTGTTGTTATTTCTGTCTCTGTATCGTGACGAAAGTCTGTAATCCTTACATAATACTTCCGTAAGATGACTGTAAAATATCTATAGAGGTATGAGGAACAGGGTGTAAAGCTCACTCATACTCTATAGAAAAGGGAGGATCCTCCGACCAGACGGGTGTTGTGTCTGGTGGGCAACTGCCCGACGGTTGATGTCAGGACGTTGTATATATGCTAGTCTCGTGGTAAACGCTTTCGCGATGCAGGATTTGCGTGACGTCAGTATGACGTGTAGCTCGCATGTGGCGATGTTGATACCGCTACATATCTGTCTTATCAAGAATCTGCCAAAAAAAGAATCTGCCGTAACAAGAATCTGCCCAAACCAAAATCTGTCCTAAACCGAATAATCCGTACATATGTTTACATCGCTCTCATGCAAGACTATAATCAACAGTTTTCTAAAATAAAATGATTAGCTTTTATGAACAATCTTCAGTTTCTACTTTTGTACTTGAGAAGCTTGGAAAGTGAAGTAGTTGCAGAGCCGCAGTAGCAGTGATGTCATAAGAAAATAGCAGCAGTGGCCGAAGCGAACAGCAATGGGGTAACATCATTCACGCTGCCTTCATGTCTTCGTAGGTGAAACGCCCCGGGAACTCAGCTACAAATTTGAAAAGAAAATCAAAATTATTTCTCTGCTCAAAATAAGTACATAAACATTATGTAACAAACTAGTCATACCAACTAGACCTTCATCAGCCCATGGCTGGACTAAAGCCATCAGCCTACTCATTGCTGCTGGTTGTTTAATTTCTTCGTTACCTATTTACGGCTTATTTTTCAATCTCCAGATATTTTTATTAAACATAACACTAAATAAGAATGGTAAACATTACTTAGATATACTTAAAATATATTATATATGATGTGACTATGTAGGTAGAAAGTTTGCTCAAGGAATATATTCATAATTATATGAGTTGCTGCCTGATTCATAACTATGCGTCAAAAGTTTACCTTCAATGATTAATACAGAAGATTGGTTTCCTATGGGCAACCTTGCCACAAAAAATCCCCGCAATGTCAACTAGATTGATGTTGGTGGGGTAGTGTTCCATTCAGATCTATCACGGTCTGCGAAAATATTATGATTAATGTTTTCGTAGTTAGTTGTTATTTCATTAGTGGTTATTTGGTATAGTTTGTTTCAGCATCTACATAGGTACCTACAAAAATATTAATTAACATTTTCAGTTGTTAGAAGGTGAGGTTGATAGATATAATACTAACTACAATCATTATTTTAGCTGCAATAAATAGCTAACCTCACGTAAGTTGTTTGAGTGTCTCCACAAATAAAAAAGGAATGATAGTCCGTATGAAGACTGACCAAATATGTACCTACAGCTACAATAATCTAATGAGATACGAAGGTACACTCCTACACACGTAATTCCTATAAATATTAGCTTACTTACTTGTAGTTTCGCTATTGCCAAACGTCTTCAGCAAGCCACAAGAAAAATGTTCCGAAACTGCAACATAGACCCACTCATGTTTCTGTATGGAAATAGTAAATATAGTGTTGGTCAGTGGGTCGTCTTAGGTTTGTATTGTATGTTGAAAAATATAAATAAAAATCAACGAAAACATTCATAATAACATTTACTCGAGTGTTGCCAACTTTTTTCCCGAGTCCACTAGCGGTGTACCGTGTATCACATAATAATTATGTACTTGAAAAAGTTATTCAAACTCAAAGCATTTATTTCAAATAAACCAATTACAGGCACTTTTGAATTGTCAAGGGGTCGGTCAGTCAGAAAGATGAAGCTAGTTGCCCATTCCAAAGCGTAGTAGGTACCTATGGAGAAGAAGTAGTACTTAGTGAAGATGTTTGGATGTTTGTTAGATACACAATAATGGCTTAACTGTTGATTTTCGTATCCCGGAAGTACGAACCCGTGGGTATTTTTTTTTCGAAATTACGTCGTTTTTCGATCTCCACATGGGTGCAGCCTCTGTGTAACTTCACTATAATATTATTTGTCATGCTGAACGGTCTTAAAATTCAACGTTCGAAACCGCAGTGGTTTTGGCATTTGAAATAAATAAATCGTAAAATTACTGACACAGGTTTTAGACAAGCAATAAAACATGCCAATAACGTGTTATAATATTTTTTCGAGTCACAGTTTTAGTAGTTGATGGTAGTATTTTCTACAAATTGAATTAGACTAACCACTGGACAAAACCACCTGCCACTGAAAGCAAAATTTTGTCTGCCAGTAGGGGTTTAGTGGAAATCCCACTTAGTTGACAACACTGCTTTTCTACGGTTTTTCATTGGCCACAGATAACAAAAACGTTAAAATAAAAACGTTTCGTTGCGTATTTCAATTATGGTAGCTTTTGGTAGAAAGTGTTTTATAAATTGTTTTTTTTATTTTTAACCGACTTCCAAAAAGGAGGAGGTTATATATTCGACTCTATATATTTTTTTTTTTTTTTTTTATGCATGTTCACCGATTTTTCCGTCAATTGTCGACCGATTTAGAAAATTTTTTTTTTTTTGAAAGGATATGCTCTCGAGGTGGTCCCATTGTCACCAAGTCAGAATCTGATGAGGGCATCTCATGGAAATCGAAGGAAATCCTCAAATTTTATATGCATACGTATAGCGATTTGGGTATTTTTTATAGTAACTCTTGCATTTGCTCTTGGAAAGCACCATTCGGTGAAGTGGAACTGATGATGAAGACCAGAGGTAGCCACCGGAACTTCTCAATAATAAGTATTTCATGGGTTGCGATTCGATTTAAATATGGTTGCTAAGCAATTTATGCTCGTCACAATGCTAATGGTGAAATGGAGCTGATGGTGGCTTCACCATCGGCTCCAGTGGTTTTGGTTCTTAACAGGAGAACTCCTCAACAATTAACGTCCCTGCGTCGGGAAAAGGAATATTTTGTAAAAGGTGATGAGTAGTTGACATTCGGCTATTTTAACTTAGATTTATTAATAACTGACTCACTAAAATGTCAAAAATAAAAACTTAAAAAAACAAAACAACCGACTTCAAAAACAACACTACAAAGTGAAAATTAACTTTAATTTCGGAATTCGGTGTCTTTCTATCTGTATTTTGTTTTTTGCCAACGACTTCCGAAATTAAAGTTATTTTTCACTTTGTAGTGTTTTTTTTGAAGTCGGTTGTTTTTTTTTGTAAAAAAGTTTTTATTTTTAGGCAATGATTTTACATTTTTATTTATAAGCAGTAGTAGACCATCAGTTGCAATTAAAACAAAATTAAATTATAGCAAAATTATTCGGAAGCGAATAGTTCTTTTATGATGAAATAAAACGTATAGGTTCGTCAATAGCGGGCAAAAATATTGTTGCATCCAACAAATTTGGCAGAATTGGAATCATTTTTATTATTACACAATTCCAAATATGGCAACCGATTCCGATCGGAGTTTGCTTAATTTCGGAAACGCATTAAAAATAAAATTTGTTACGTTGCTGAATATTGTTACTTTGGTTCTATTTGGATATTGTATCAAACTACATTCAATCTGTGATAGTACCTAAACTGAAACTTGAATACACTTGGAATTAAGTAATTACTACATCGGTACACGCAAGCAACTGCCATTTCCTTTAAAGGTTCAAATTCCAATTAAAAGCAGACCTGTTTCGTTTTACTTTTAATGTGATCGGCGGGAAAGAAAAATAGTAAAGTAAGGCCAACGAGATGAGTTAAAACACGTAAACAACCGGTCCTTTACTGAGACATTACGATAGCGAGCTATTATTATCTCTGTCCTTATCTCTTGCACGCAATAATGACGTCAGTTGGTCAACGAGGACGGTCGTGTGATTCGTGCTACATGAAAGCGGTCGGTACAGCAGCTATTAAGTTCATTCTGGATTGTGTTCGAAGTGATACGATTTTTTTCATTTCAGTATTTGTTTGTTGTTATTAATCAATTATTGCATTTCCGACGTTTGGCTCCCAGACTGGACCGGGCCGGGGCTGCCTTGAAGCGGCTCCTGCCCAATCTAGGGGGTCCAAACGCCTCCTGCCGGAGGCTCTACGCGGGGGTCGTGCGGTCGATGGCCCTTTACGGGGTACCGGTGTGGGCGCGTTCATTGAGGCTCCGACCAGCACGCCGGTTGAACGCGTCCCAAAGGGTCATGGCCATCCGGCTGGTCCGAGGATACCGCACGGTCTCCTGCGAGGCGGCGAGCCTCCTTGCCGGATTGCCGCCATGGGATCTGGAGGCAAAAGTCCTCGCGCACATTTGGGAGTGGCGCGAGGAGGCGAAACGCCGGGGCGTTACTCCGCTGCCGCGAGAAATCGCGGCACAGCGGACAGAGCTCCGGCGGGATCTCATGGCGGCATGGAGAGTGCGACTGTCGCAACCCAGCGCTGGGCACGCCACAATTGCGGCGGTAAGTCCCCTCTTTGAGGAGTGGCTTGAGAGGCGCCACGGCGTCCTCACCTTCCGCCTGACGCAGGTCCTCACCGGACATGGCTGTTTCGGGAGGTTCCTGTTTCGGATAAGGCGGGAGGAAACGCCCGGGTGTTGGCATTGTGTGGATCGACCGGAGGACACGGTGGAGCATACGGTGGAGGTCTGCCCAGCTTGGGTGGAGCACCGCCGTGTCCGCGTGGCGGCGATCGGCGGCGGCGATCTCTCGCGTCCGGCCCTGGTACAGGCCATGGTACGGAGCGAGAGGGAATGGGAAGCCGTCACCTCCTTCTGTGAAGCAGTAATGCTCGCGAAGGAGGAGGCGGAGCGCGTGAGGGTGCGGCAATCGTTGCGCCCTCACGACCCTAGTCGCCGCAGGAGGAGACACCCTGGGCGTCGGGAGTCGATAGCCGACTCCCGGCCACCGTAGGCGCGGGCCTGCGGACGGCGAGCAATGGGCAGCTCGCCGTCCGGCAAGGACCAGGCCCGGGTCGACGGCGCGTTGTGTTCCACGCGCGCCTCAAAGAGATGTCAGCATAATTGACGGGGTCCGACAGGGCCGATGCCTGCCGGGGTCGCGGATTGTTCGAAAGAGTTACCGTGGCCCTGGCGCACAGGCAACTGAAGGAACACGGGTGGGTTTTAGTCAGTAAGAGTCTGACACGCCCTTCCGCTCCGCCCAGAGCGGGAGAGGTCATTTGATGATTTCCCACCCAAAAAAAAAAAAAAAAAAAAAAGCCTGGCAGCACATGATTGATAATACAATAGATAGTTTGTGATCAATATGACTGATTCACGACGAATCATCTTCGTCTAATACAGACAAGGATGATTAGAACGACACTTGCAAGGAATAACATTGTCACTAATATTTAGTAACTCTACAGACGAGCGCGTCAAAGATTTAAAAAATTCTCTCAGTTTTTGGTTAAGTCTGATAGCATAGAAGTATGATAGGAAAATGTAGCTATTCCCTCGTTGACTTATATTTTCAAGGTTGGTTGGCATTAAGACTTAACCGAAATCTGACTTAAATATTAGTTACAAGGTTATTCCTTGCAGGTGTCGAGAATAGGAAGTTTAAAATTTGTATATAATTTCACTAAATAAAAATGTTATAAACCCCTGAAAGTATGTTTACATTCTTTATCTCGTCTTATTGGCCTTACTTTAGATGTATCGAAACTAATCTAACTGTCTTAAGTGAGGAAAATTCCCCGTGCTACTACGAAATAAATAAAAACAGAAGGGTCACAGCACTAAAATGATCTAAAGAAAGCGTTTCTTTGGAAACATTGTTACATGGCATTATGCCAAAACAAGCCTGAATAGACTCGTTAAAATAAACTCGTAATTATGTAATGGCGTAACAAGGTTTTACCATGGCAAGCTGTGGTATCTATTTTCCATTTATATTTTTTACGAAAGTAAACAATGATGACGGTGATCGCAAAATTATAGGTATTGGTAGTTTCGGTACAATCACAGCATCAGCAGGCTTAGCACAAGCACCGTCTTGTCGACGGAAGAATAGACAAAAATGACGTTTTGTGAAGACAGTGCGACTGCAGTAAAGTAGAAAGAGTCAACAGCACTTTTTACGAAATTCAGTCATTTATTCACGTTTATCTTTTATTTTGCTTATATCTCGAAAATGGTGTGTCCTATCGCAAAAATAATGAAAATATCGACGCCCTTTATTAAACCCTTAAACCCCTAAAACTCAACAAGTAGGTAATCATTTTTCACATTTTCCATACTAAAATTGAAAAAATCCTTTTTTCCTTTCCATTTTTATACTTTGTGGCCGTCGAGTAAAAAGTTTTCTACTGTCTTAGCATGGCGATTAAAAAATCAAATTGTCTTCACTACCTTAGACAACTGTCTTCTGAAATAGTCTATTTATTTATTATTTATTTATTTATTTTGGATCGCCAACAGAGGCTACACAATAACATGCATGCTAACCAACACAGGGACAATCAACAGTGTGCGCCTCCAATTACAGGAGACCACATCATTCTCTTAATAACTAGGCAGGTACAAAAAGTTGTGCGGTCGATGGCCCTTTACGGGGCACCGGTGTGGGCGCGTTCATTGAGGCTCCGACCAGCACGCCGGTTGAACGCGTCCCAAAGGGTCATGGCCATCCAGCTGGTCCGAGGATACCGCACGGTCTCCTGCGAGGCGGCGAGCCTCCTTGCCGGATTGCCGCCATGGGATCTGGAGGCAAAAGTCCTCGCGCACATTTGGGAGTGGCGCGAGGAGGCGAAACGCCGGGGCGTTACTCCGCTGCCGCGAGAAATCGCGGCACAGCGGACAGAGCTCCGGCGGGATCTCATGGCGGCATGGAGAGTGCGACTGTCGCAACCCAGCGCTGGGCACGCCACAATTGCGGCGGTAAGTCCCCTCTTTGAGGAGTGGCTTGAGAGGCGCCACGGCGTCCTCACCTTCTGCCGGACGCAGGTCCTCACCGGACATGGCTGTTTCGGGAGGTTCCTGTTTCGGATAAGGCGGGAGGAAACGCCCGGGTGTTGGCATTGTGTGGATCGACCGGAGGACACGGTGGAGCATACGGTGGAGGTCTGCCCAGCTTGGGTGGAGCACCGCTGTGTCCTCGTGGCGGCGATCGGCGGCGGCGATCTCTCGCGTCCGGCCCTGGTACAGGCCATGGTACGGAGCGAGAGGGAATGTGAAGCCGTCACCTCCTTCTGTGAAGCAGTAATGCTCGCGAAGGAGGAGGTGGAGCGCGTGAGGGTGCGGCAATCGTTGCGCCCTCACGCCCCTAGTCGCCGCAGGAGGAGACACCCTGGGCGTCGGGAGTCAATTGCCGACTCCCGGCCACCGTAGGCGCGGGCTTGCGGACGGCGAGCAATGGGCAGCTCGCCGTCCGGTAAGGACCAGGCCCGGGTCGACGGCGCGTCGTGTTCCACGCGCGCCTCAAAGAGATGTCAGCATCATTGAAGGGGTCCGATAGGGCCGATGCCTGCCGGGGTCGCGGATTGTTCGAAAGAGTTACCGTGGCCCTGGCGCACAGGCAACTGAAGGAACACGGGTGGGTTTTAGTCAGTAAGAGTCTGACACGCCCTTCCGCTCTGCCCAGAGCGGGAGAGGTCATTTGATGATTTCCCACCCAAAAAAAAAAAAAAAAGGTACAAAAAGTTTGACACGGTAAAACATTAAAATACAATGATACAAAAAAAAAAAAATTACATAGCAACAAATTCAAAAATACAAATTCAAAAGATTAAAAAAATTATTCAAAAATATAAAATAAAATAAAAAATACCATAGATGTCAAAGGAAATCAATAACAAAATATTATGCCTTGGATATTATACCTCTTATGTCCCTTTTAAACTTTGCAACCTTGCATGTAATATCTAATTCTGTAAGTTTCGATACTTCGTTATACTGCCTACATAGCCTTGACAAAACGGCGAAATGTCCGAGGTGTCTAGACAACGATCGCCAGAAACGAAAGACAAAATAACAGATATTAGAAGGATTTTTACGGTGCGATGTCAAAAATAGAGACACGAAATGTCACTTTGTATGGGAATAGCCGTGTCTATTCTTCGAAGAGATAGATAGCGTCATGCTAAGCCCGCAGAGCAAGTTCCTTGTCGATTATTGCCTTCTGCACATTTCTATTTCGTGTCCAGTCCGTACGACTTGCATAGTTTCTCAGCGATAGTTGCGGCCCGATATCCGGCTTCCCTCGCCATGTGATACCGCCGGTGTGTCTCACGTATCCTTCATACGAGTAGATGCTGTTATTGTTTCAAACTTCCCATTAAGGTAGGGGAATATTGTGTTGTTATTTCTGTCTCTGTACCGTGACGAATGTCTGTAGTCAGTTTCTCAGAGTTTGAATTGGCCATTGAATTATTTAGTTGACCGACCAGGCAACTGTGTGTATACATATACGGAGCATGTATACAACCGTTGTTATCGAATATGTGTGAGTGCGTAGACCGTCATCTCTGTCGCTCATGTCTTGCGTGACAGTATTTTTCTAAAACTAGATGTGCTAAGTTATAACTTACTGTGAATATTATGCCACTAATAATAGAAACATGGTACTGGTGTTACTCGCGGTTTGAAATTGGTTTCAATAGTACAGGTAAAATCTAAATCTTTTTAGTAAAACAGGTGAAAGACACAATTATATCAGTAGAAATAGTGACCAATTAGTTCAAATTAAATTAAATCCATTTATTTGCCAGAATGTAGGTTTACAATGTAGACTTAAAACTATAGTGGCCCCTTTACATTCTTCCATTAATGGTGTGCAAAAGTTTAATTTTAACGTGCAATGTTATTATTTTAATTATCTACATAAAAAAAGACAGCAAAAACTGCTAAGAACTCATGCATTAGGAATTATAGGAACAAATTAATTAATTGATGTCAAAGTTATACCTATTTCAGTTCAGGAGATAAAGTTTAATAAAATGTCAGATTAAGAATGGGAGCACCCAAATACTCTGAAATATTTTATTCCGAATTTCGATGTTCCGATTTTCAAAAGTCCGAATTTCATAATACCTAAGAATTACAATGTCTATTATTAAAATCACGAATTTTATTTTACCGAAAGCCGTAAATACGATTTGTTTGTTTCACGATTTTTATACATTTGAAGAATCAAATGCTCGATGGGTTCTCGATCCGAAAAACAAAATACCGATTTTCAATACTTTGAGTAAACTGCTAAAAATAGGATTTTTATTCTGATTCAATTATTATAATATTCAGAAATTCAAAATCTGCTACGTTTAATGTAATTTAAAAACGTCTACTTTGTTATTATTTGTATGTTAATATTTTTTTTTTTGTATTTCCTGGTACTCCTTATGTATACCTGCGTCGGCTAACGTCTACTGTTATTGAATCCTTTGGGTTAGGTTAGGTTAGAACAGTGGCCATTAACGCCAGATCCCCTCTATTGCTGGTGAATCATTTGGGTTAGGTTAGGTTACAGTTTTACAAGGCGTTTTTATTTCGGAATTCTAATTCATTGGTACCTTAATAATCGGATTTCGTATTTTTGATGTTTCGAATTATTATTAAGTCGGACTTTTTGTTATTTGATCTATTGAAACTCGTTATTTTGAGAGTAGAAATTATAAACGTTCGGAATATTGAAATTTCGGAATTATAAAAATAGGATGAATGATAAATCGGAGTTGTTATATTAGGAATTTTGAACCATTCGGAATTATGAAAATCGGTATTTTGAAATTCGTATTTGTAACTGACGGAATAATGTTTTTCATATTTATGTAGTGTACCCATTAAGAAAATATAAATAAATGTATTTTTTTATTGATAATTTCATAACTATTATAATTTTAAAGGTTCTATTCAGTAAAATTTGAACATTAATCTTTATCTTTGGGTATATACTAATATTATTGATTTAAATTTCGTTCTCCACGATCTGACATTTTTTCATTAAGATTGTAAGAGCTTTTTTCTTTAAACCATTGTGTAACCTTTTTTTAAACAAGGTCAAAGGTAAATCTTTAAAATCACCCGGTAGTTTGTTATACATTACAGCATTTACGAGTTCCTCTTATACAATTCGAGCCTGCATTGCGGTAAAGAAGTTCATGTTTAAATTTTATTTTATTTCTAGGAGCTACATTTCGTTTGGTTACATCTTTGTGTTTAATAAAATATTCCGGACGTTGTTGTACAAATAGGCATACTTCTCTTATGTGTACATACACGGTAATGGCAGAATATTGTACTTTTTCAACAAGTGCTTACAACTATCCCTATACCAGTCTCCACAGATTGCACGTACACATTTTTTTTGTACTCTAAACGCTTTCATAATATTAGGTCTTTACCTATGAAATTGCCGTTCTGCAGTACTGGCCATTTCAAATCAAAATAATTTTTGTTTGGCTAAGAATTCTAATTTCAAATTAATTTTATTTTAAAAACATGGATTTTTTTTTCTAAAAGTAGTCATTTCTTTATTGATTAGTGTTACATTTTCATCGCATTTCAATCTTTTTCGTCATCATGGATACGTTAAAAATTCGAGTAATTATGGAATATGAGTACCGTCGTGGCAGCAACGCGGCACAAGCGGCACGCAACATCAACGACGTTTACGGAGCTAACACTACAAACCAACGCACCACCTGTTATTGGTTTGCTCGCTTCCGTTCTGGAAATTTCGACCTGAAAAATGAACCTCGCGGTCGTCCGAAGACTTTGGTCGACAATGACGAATTAAAGGCGATTGTGGAAGCTGATGATACACAATCTACGGCTGAATTAGCAGCAGCTTTCGACGTTAGCGTCAAAACAATATTGGTCCATTTGCGTCAAATTGGCAAGGTAAAAAAGCTTGACAAATGGGTGCCCCACGAACTCAATGATCGCCAGCGCGAAGTACGCGTCGAGACGTGCCTTGCACTGCTCAACAGACACACAAATGAAGGAATTTTGAACCGCATTGTTACCTGCGATGAAAAATGGATTCTGTTTGATAACCGTAAGCGCTTAGCAAGTTGGTTGGATCCTGGTTCAGCACCTAAACAATGCCCTAAACGAAAACTTACCCCTAGAAAAGTGATGGTCACTGTTTGGTGGTCTAGCGCCGGTGTGATTCATCACAGCTTCTTACCAAACGGGGTGAGCATTACTGCAGATGTGTACTGTGAAGAACTGAACACAATGATGGAGAAGCTGGCGCATCTCCAACCAGCATTGGTCAATCGCTCGTCTCCGCTGCTCCTGCACGACAACGCGCGACCTCATACTGCACAGTAGACGGTCTCCAAGTTGCAAGAACTGGGGTTGGAAGCTCTCCGTCATCCGCCCTACTCACCAGACCTTGCGCCTACAGACTACTACTTTTTCCAGAATTTGGATAACTTCTTGGCGGGAAAAAAATTTAATACCCGAGAGGCAGTACAAAATGCCTTTGAAGAATTTGTTGCCTCCCGTCCAGCTGATTTCTTTAAGAAGGGCATCAATAAACTGCCACTGCGATGGCAAAGATGCATTGATTGCATGGGTGATTACTTCGATTAATACAAATAAAAAATTCATGAAAAAAAATCGTTTAAATTTTTTCATACAAAACGGCAATTTCATAGGTAAAGACCTATTATTCACCAAATTACCCCACAACAAGAGACCATAAGCGTGATATGTACAGAGAGCGGCTTCTGTTGATACCGTGACTCTTAATCGTTTTATTGCATACACAAATATGTCGAGTTTATCACAAACGTATTTGACGTGTAAGAAAAGAAAGAAAGAAAGCAAATACGTTTATTTGCGGTAAGTATAACGCAAAGAAAAAACACAGAAATACAAAAAAGAACGAGTTGGGGGGAAATATGCGTCACATTCACGCAAAACGGCAATCGTTCAGCATAATGCTATGACCCTATGCGAGACAGAGCCCCAGCGCCGGTTTTCAGCGATAGCCGGCGTTCACGTAATGACGTCAACCAGTGCAGCATACGAAAATTAAAAATAAACAAAACAATAAGAAATAAAATAAATACACTATACCTAGTTAAAAATGTATATAAACATAATATTTATAATGTGGTTACATTCCGGGCAACGACTCACGCGCCACCGGGCTTTAATAATCTGTGCGCGCAGCTGTCATAAAACTATAGGTTTGACATTTGATAAAATTTTAGGTTTTCCTAATTATGCTAATATTAGTATTTAGGTCGGTTTCCCCCTCAGGGGAAAAGGCCGCACTCCACCTCCGTACGGCCCTATAGAGCTCGTCTCCAGACTGGACACTCTCCCACCGATTGAGATTATATGAATTCCCAAATAGAAAGAAGTCCGATGCCTTGTCCCATTAATAAGGCAAGGAAAGATTGAAACTAACAGTAAATAAGACTTAGGATTTAATAATTATGAAAATACATTGAATGTGGTTTTAGAAATCTAAATAATAGAGAGATTCTAAGTATATCATTATATAAACTTGTCAGTAACCCATACGCTAGCATGACAGGTATTTGGTTAGTCGTAACTCATACGATACCTCACATCTACACTCGGAGTACTCAGAACAACACTTCCATAAAGTGACGCAAGTAGCTTTTCAGCTACATTGCGTCAGCATCAAGCTCTTATGGAGACGTGGTCCCTAACAGTTCTATCGAACTGATAAAAGTGACGAAGCGGCTTTCCCTGCGGTAACCGTGCGACCGTCCTTGTCAAGCAACGGGGCGGCCAGTTTCAGCGGCTTTGCGTCGGCATCATGCTCCTTTGGAGACATGGTCCCTAACAGTCCTTAGACTGGATATGAAATAGATGTGGTCCCCCAAACCCCTGGAATGTCATTCTTTGCACAACAAGCATAACTGCAAGACACGAGTTCATGTTAGTCTAACCGAATTTTCTGTCTTTATTTTCGTTATACATCCATACTGTTCGGCAATTGTGCAGAAGACCGAAGAATACAACCAGCCGCTGTGTATGGCATTTGTGGACTACGAGAAAGCCTTCGACTCCATCGAAGTATGGGCAGTTCTGGCCTCTCTGCAACGATTTCGAATTGATTGGCGATACATCGAAGTGTTGAGGTGTTTGTATGACGCAGCGTCATACAAACACCCGATGACTGTCCAGATCCAGAATACGAAAACCACCCCCATCCAACTGCTCAGGGGAGTGAGACAAGGGGATGTGTTATCCTCGAAACTGTTCTCCAATGTGTTGGAGGACGTTTTGAAGACGCTGGACTGGACTGGACAGGGTATAAACGTAAACGGCGAGTACATCTCATAACTTCGCTTTGCCGATGACATCGTCATAATGGCAGAGACGCTGGAACAGTTAGACTAGATGCTGCATAGTCTAAATGGAGCCTCTCGGCGGGTTGGCCTCGGCATGAATTTGGACAAGACGAAAATCATGTACAATTCGCACGTCTTGCCGAGTCCAATCCACATCGAAGGGTCGCTTCTCGAAGTTGTGAAGGAGTATGTCTACCTAGGGCAAGTCATCCAGCTTGGTAGACACAACTTTGAGAAAGAAGCCGACAGAAGGATCCGGTTGGGTTGGGCAGCTTTTGGAAAACTTCGTCAAGTTTTCTCGTCGCCAATCCCGCAATGTTTGAAGACTAAGGTCTTCAACCAGTGCGTCCTGCCCGTTATGACATACGGTGCTGAAACGTGGACACTGCCGGTCGGGCTGGTTCACAAATTTAAGGTCACTCAGCACGCTATGGAGCGGGCTATGCTCGGGGTTTATGCTATGCTCGGTAAAGAACCGGAGTTACCGACATAGCTTGCAGAGTAAGCAAGCTGAAGTGGCAGTGGGCTGGCCATGTTTGTCGGAGGACCGATGGCCGGTGGAGCAGACGAGTCCTGGAGTGGCGACCACGTATCAGCAAGCGTAGTGTGGGACGCCCCCCAGCTAGATGGACCGACGACCTCAAAAAAGTGGCTGGGACAGACTGGATGCGGAAGACGGAGGACAGGGTGTTGTGGCGCAGCATGGGAGAGGCCTATGTCCAGCAGTGGACTGCGATAGGCTGAGTTGATTGATTTTCGTTATATGTATGTATGTATCTATGTATTAGTATTTATTATTTTTCAAGTTATCTATCCCTTATGTTGCACCTGCCATGTTTTGTCTCTGCATCACCCTAAGGTTGACTGGTAGAAAATGCCTTAGGCATTAAGTCCGCCTTTGTACAGTATTTTTTTTTACTTGTGCATAAAGTTTTAATAAATAAATAATTACTGGTCTGAGATAAAGAATACAACAGTCAAGAATTACTAGTTAATAGAGTTGAGAATCGAAACCCAAGAATCATTTGATATAATTTTGGATAATCTCTTTTAAAGACCTGATTATTGGGCAGAGCCAAAGAATACAAAATTCAATAGTTAGGTACAATATAAGGTTAGAGGACCAAAACTCAAGAATTGTTAATTAATAGAGTTGTGGATCAACTCTCTTGAAAGTCTATAGACAATCCCAAAGCTCCCACCCTTCACCACTTCCTAGAGTTTAAGCTGGGTAGAAGTGGCGCAACAAACTCTCCATCAACAGTCTCTGTCTGATAAGTTATAAGAACCAATTGACAAATAACTCTTAACAGTCTAGGATAATTATCATAATGAAATACTCACCCAGTCGCACCAAAAAACACACACACACACTACGTTAAATACTAGATTAGTCTAATCTGGGCTTCAACCCAAGTAGGTATATTTAACTTATTTGATATAAATCGCTGTCCTACGAGAGCCCACTCAGACATCGCCTCTTTACATTCACCAAGTGTCCTAACTTAACTAGCCTAGATTATACGTCCGCACCCTCAAGCGGTCTTAAACCGACTCCTAGACTATCGTGTTTATCGCTTCTCTCGTTCCTAAGTTAACCCCTGGACTATCGTGTCTATCGCTTCTCGCGGTCCTAAA
Organism: Griposia aprilina; assembly: GCA_916610205.1. Lineage (NCBI taxonomy): Eukaryota > Metazoa > Arthropoda > Insecta > Lepidoptera > Noctuidae > Griposia > Griposia aprilina. Next base: position 766,080 of record OU744294.1, on the reverse strand, counting down.
TCAACTCCTAGACTATCGTGTCTATCGCTTCTCGCGGTCCTAAGTTAACTCCTAGAGTATCGTGTCTATCGCTTCTCGCGGTCCTAACTCAACTGCCATCCCATTCGTTTTTCGTTTTATAATAATTCCCCTCTCATAACACCATCACACTCGGCTACCAGCCCCTATGTTTTTTTGTAACTTATACCCAAATTCTCGCAATTTCGCAGAATAGGTCCTTGTACATTACTAGATCGTTTGATTGATTGATTGTCCGTTTGAGCATGGCTTATCGTTGGCAGATGTGGCACTCGCTTTGTGACTTGTATTATAACTGACGTAAAATATTGCCCTTCGACTAATGGCCATAAGTGCCACCCATTATAATTCCAAGGAAATAAGTTAATAATAATCGTTATTAATTAGCGTAGCATGTCACACTGACAGATCATAACATAGAGATTTAATGTGTCTCTAAAGAGTCCCGAAATCGTGGGAAAGTTTCAAAACAAATAATTATAATGTTTAGCTTTTAATAGAAAGTCAAACGAACTAACCTGTAAGTGACGTTCGATGAGTATTAAACTTCAGTGATTCGCCCCTCGAGATTACACTTATTAACTTGTAGTAGCACGGATATGTGCTGCCATCTTACACTATTTTAGAGCAACAATTCAAAAAAACCATTTCATGCGCCCTAATGTGGGTATGTCATACACGTTTACCCCTTTGGCCATCGTTAGTCACTATTTCGTGCAAGTCAGGGGAGGATCTAGAAGTATCTTGATCAGGGTCAGGGAGGGAGTGTAATCTCTCGGGCGAATCACATCGTTTAATAGTCATCGAACGTCACTAACAGGTAAGTTCGTTTGACTTTCTATTAAACTTCAGTGATTCGCCCTTCGAGATTACACTTATTAACTTGTAGATGTTTAGAGTCTCACGAAATAGTAAAGAGGAAACAATATTATTAATGGAAAAAAGATAAACTCAAATATGTATTAAACCTTACAAATGTAGTCAAAAAAACAAGGTTTGAAAATCAAATAGGTTCATACATATAACAAAGAGAAAATTATCATAATCATTCGTTGATCGAGGCCATCTTACAAAGCGACCGAGTAAAGGCATCTGAGGTATCTGCAGCTACTTCTCTATTATAAAACTTTGCAAAAGTTTCTGATCTGCCGGAATATTATCTATGCTAGGCCGGAGCCTATTGGCGGCAGACGTAGCTGCATGTCTCGGACTGTGAGCGCTAAAGACAGATGTGTTTATACCGATTTTACTCAGGGTGGCCTTGATCCAATGGCTTAAGGATTGTGAGCTTACATTATTGAAAGGCTTCATTTATCTAATTAATAAAGAGTAACATTCAGGTTTTCTCTTGTCTGCCGATACAGTTAAAAATTGTTCTAGAGTTCTAGCACGACAAATGGAATGTCTTTCGTTGAAAAAAGGAAAAATCAATATTGGTGGCGTACGATTCACGGTCGAAGTTTTGATTAAATCCGTGATATTAATTACAAACTTTAGGTTTTTTTTTTATATTTGTTTTATATTAGACACCTTAATGAACGATAATGTTTGTACCCGGTGTGCAGTTACTAAAGCTAAATGTGTAGTCAATTCTCTCAACAGTTTATCAACGGAGAGGGTTTCATTAGGATACCAATTATGTAAGAAAATTTAAAAAAAAAATGACGGATCCCAAGTAAAGTTATATCTTGGGAGTGGAGTTCGCAACTTGAAAACTCCTTTCATAAACCTCGTAACCTGTGGGTCATTCATGGTTACTGAGTTTAAGAGAAGTAATAGCGCTGCTTTAGTACAATTAATTGAGCCATACTTTTGGCCCTAGTTATAAATGGTAATTACGAAATCTAACACATTAGCAACTGATGCTTGAAATAAATTTAATTTTTTATCCTGCCAGAAGCTAAACCATCGTTTAAGACAAGTGTTATATCGTTTTAAAGTACTACCAGCTAAGAACGCCAACATCACATCTGCAGCATCTGGAGGGGAGCCCTGCATCAGAAATGCCTGCCTATCAATACTCCGGCAACCAGGGTAAGGTTCTCTTGAAACTTGTGTTCCACACTGTAAGGGGATGACGATAATGTTTTATTAGGTGTAAATGCAATTGAACTAGTAATTAGCAATTTCTTAAAAAAGTGGATACCAAGGCTGTGTTGGCCAGAGAGGGACCACAACAATACCTTCAGCCTCATCAAGAATAATTTTCTGTAAAACTTTTAAAATTAAACTAAACGGAGGAAATGCGTAGAAAAAATAAGTGGACCGTTTCAAAGTGAAAGCATCTATCCTAAATGCTTCTGGATCTTTATGCCAAAGAACAAATTTGGAACATTTTTTATTTAATCGACTCGCAAACAAATACATTTAAACCGGCCTGAAATTAATGTGTTTCGGCCTGAAAACTTTTACATATAACTTGAAAGGCATCGTCAGCGAGCTCCCACTCAATGTCAGCATGTATGCGGTGGGATTCCGCTTCTGCGATATAGTTATGCCTAGAACTGATAAAGGAAGCGAAGACAAACAAACGTCGCTCTTCGCGCCACTGCCAGATGTTACGACTTACAGAACTAAGATGGGGAATTACATGCCGCCCATCCTATTGATATAACAAATTGCATTGGAATTGTCAATTCGTAAAAGTATTTCATAGTTACGATAATTATTGGCAAAGATCTTCAACCCAAAGAATGCTGCCGTCAGTTCTAAATACTGAATGTGCTGACTTAATTCCTTGCTAGACCATTGTCCGCTGGCCGTCTGGCCTGAGCAACTGACACCCCAACCAGTTCGAGACGCGTCTGAGTATAGTATATTTCCAGCTTATAATCGAATCGGGTTGATAAGATCGAATAGGGCTGGCGCAATGGTCAATATTACTAAGCCACCAGTCAAAGTCTTCGCATAAAGAAATAGGTAAATTAATAAATTGATTGTAATCATCTTTTTGTTTTAAACTAAGGTACTTAGTTCTGTCGAAAAAAATTATGTATAGCCAGCCGTACTGTGTTGCTGGGCAAATTGATATCTACAATCCTATCAAATGAGCAAAATTACGTAACTTACATCTTTTTAAGTGAGAAATGTAAAAGTTCATCCTTGATTCTACGTTTCTTTTCTACTGGAATGCTAATCGTAAGATTCTCGGAATTGAAAACAAAACTTAAAAATGTTGCAGTTCGACTAGGTATACTAACACTCCTTTTTAGGTTTACTTTAAAACCTAATGATTGAAGAAATTTTTGTGTAATTTCAAAATTATGTTTACAATCCAAATAAATAACGGACAATAAGTCTTGTTTACGCAGAAATTGCATTACTGGACTCATATTTTTTGTAAACACTTAAGGTGCTATATTAATACCAAATGGTAAAACTTGAAATTCATACAGCTTCCCCAACCACAGAAATCGCAGTAACTTTATAGTCACTGTGAACATTGATAGAAAAATATGCATCCTTGAGGTCAATAGAGAACACATGTAACTATGTTTTGAAATTAGTCTCATAGCAGTTCTGTATATTCAAGTTTAAAATGTGGCGCAATGATGAATCTACATATTTAAAGATTTGAAATAAATGTATTTGTCCCATTACTTTTCTTAACATGGAAAATATTTGATTAAAATTGACCATGACATGGCTCACACATGCTTATGGCACCAACACCAAGAAGATTATTAATTTCCTTAGTCATGAGCAGTTCATCCGCATCAGACTTAGGTTTATTATGTGGATACGATATAGGCTGGCATATATTGTTCGAAATTGGAATTTGCAAACCGTTAACCCAAGTTACACCACAGGATCATTTGTGATTTGCGGTCAATTATGATCAAAGAACTTTAATTTACCCGCCTGCGTGTTGGTATTGCCCACTTCGGCTAACTACGTTGATTCTGGTTGTATTGCCGCGGAACGCGGTCGCTCGGCGCAGTGGTTGCTTGCGCCCACCAGCCTTCGCGGTCTGTCTCGATGGCATGCGGCGAGGCTGCGATTGCGGCGGTGGCGGGCCCCTCCAGTTTAAAGCCCTCGACGTTGGTTCTTTTGGTTGAATGTTTTTGGGTGGCAATTTCGGCTTGGCGGCTGTAGGTTTTAACTCGGTGCCTGTTCTTGTAATGGCTTTCATAGATTTTAAATTATCTTGGAGATCATTACTGAATAGTAAGTGATCGCGTTTTAGTTCCTTTACATTATCCTTAATTTCTTTGTTAAGGCAGGACAGCAAAAACATTATCCTGATTTATGTTTCACTCTAATGTGTGTGGCATAAAAATCTGCCGGCATCACTGAGGGATTTTAATGTCTGACATTTAATCTCCTCGTCGTGAGGGCCAGTTTGCAAGACAGCAGTAATTGTGTTGGCTACACAGGTTATGGTAGAAGATAATACCTACCTTCTGTTTGTCAGCCAATATGTTGTCTCTCTTCAAGGCACCTTCATTAACCGCTGCTCTGATTTTAGGATTAAGTGTTGGAGCCTGGGCTAATTTTAAATTATGAGGTACAATATAAATCTTCAATATTTCCTTTTTTGTTTCATCCTTTAAGCCATTAACCAGGATATCAGTCCACCTGCTACCAATGTCATTATGCACATTTTCACAAAACTTCTCTTCCAGTACAGGCACTTGTCCAAGTAAACACAAAATATCAGGTTCTAACTCCTGGATACTTTCCGTAGACGCATTTTCTAGAGGCGGTACATTCTCGGAAGTGGGAGTGGACGTAGCCTCGGGTGCAATGGCACAAGTGCGTTCCAATTTCCAAAACAATAGACCAACAGTTTTTAATAAATTCATGATACAAACTCACGGTTTGTACTCTAGAATTGGACACATTGGTCTTTAGGATAAAGTATAAATTCATGACATAATCTCCCGGACTATGTTCTAGAATCTTATGCACAGTTACAAATTCTTGATACAAACTCACGGTATGTACTCTAAAATTGAACATCAGTCTTTAACAGAAATGTTCTAGAAATTTGGTGCTACCTAATATACAGTGATCAACTTTACAGGTTGAACTGAAGTACATTTTAGGTCGGTATTAGCCTTACAGACTAAACTCATAAGCACTAGATACCAAATAAATAAAAATATGCAGGTATGATTATTCAAACAAAATGTTCTGTAAGAAAAAGTAGGTCAAGGCCGCGCGGTCCGGCTAGCGGGCGCCGGCGCCGGCTAGCGTGGTGGTTTTATTCGAAGTTTAAAATGTTACTGACCTTCATTTTGTGGAGTCTCCTGCAATGATTCTGGGTACTGATCACTATCAGAATGTAGATTCTGTTCGAAAACCGAACTAGTACTATGGAAACTCCATTCCCGTTGTTAAGACGAACAAGAGACATCTTATCCTCCAATTTTCTAATTTTCCGAGCTAAATACTCCTCCTCGTCGTAGTGTTTTCGTTTTCCCATGATCAACACTAAGAAATACACAGAAATACCACTAAAAAGTCTAGAAAACTCAATAAACTAATGTACGATTAGAAAATTACGTGCACGATGGCAACCACACAAAACGTGTATGACATACCCACATTAGTGCGCATGAAATGGTTTTTTTGAATTGTTGCTCTAAAATAGTGTAAGATGGCAGCACATATCCGTGCTACTACAAGTTAATAAGTGTAATCTCGAAGGGCGAATCACTGAAGTTTAATAAGGAATAGGTGACAGACAGTCTCATAATGAATTTTATGATGGAATTATATTAAACACCCTCAGATCAAGTAAAAAAAGGTAGATAACGCGCGGCCTTTGTTGTTAGTGAAGCCACAAAACTCAGCTCCTCCAAGTAAACACACGCGCTCACGCACACACGTGCATCAAACTAAGCTCTTTTTGTTAGTATCTCATGAGGCGCCGTGCAGTAAGTTTGCCTACAAAATGCCGTCCTGTGTAATTAAATGGTGCAAAAACAATACAAAAGTGAACAAAAAGTCTGAAGGAATATCGTTTCACACGTAAGAACACCTAAAACTATTTTTTTTTTTGTCATTCCAACACAATTTTGAGGTTATTCGGAACAGATAATGTCAATGTCCCGAAATGACGTACCGGGAGAGTGTTGCTAGTAGTTCTTATTTCTATTAGCCCAAAATGTGGGTAAGTAAATTGTAGGCAGTAATAGAAAAATAATTAAGTAGAGAGTGGACAGAACGTTGTTTTTTTTTAATCACGTGATTTTATCTTACATTAATTGAAGTCAAGGTAAATATTTATTTTGTAATTTATGTTTTTGTTTAAATTCTTGAGTACTTACTTACATACCTTCTGTTTTACTATGAAATATTATGGTTTTAGGTTTCCAAAGAACATTTTAATAAGAGATGAATGGGTAGCTGCTATAAGACTGGGCCGAAATGAACCACAATGGCAACCATCCTCATTTAGTGTGGTTTGTTTTTAACTCATTAATTCCGTTTTTTTTTGTATTAAGATATTTTTTCAAATATATAATTGTTTTACTTTTTGTTGTATTTTTTCTCCCTGCTCACAACCCCTGGACTATCTATTTATAAAGTGATAAAAACGTGTGAAAATTCAAAGAGATGTTGAACGTAGGAAATACGTTTAGCATATCTTTGATTTTTTGACGTTAAGGAATATTGTTTCCGGTAAATGTAAAAATATAAACAAACAAACAGACAGATTTACTTTTGCATTCGCATAATACCTATTTTTATTATAACGTAATATTCAGGGACTTTCAAAAAAAAAGTGGCAACTCTTCTTTGACTCACACATAGTTAAAAAAATGGTTACAGTTTTCTATTCCACGTGCGGTATCTACCTTTTTTTACTTGATCTGAGGTTCGATATTAGTATTGCAAAATTGTATTACTTTGTTGTTTACAAAAATGAGTGACATAAGCTTTGATAACACACCACCAAATATTTATAATACACCGAAGGACATTTCTGACCAATTATTACCAAAAAAGTCGAGAAAACAATATGAATCAATAATTGTACGATCTAAATTGTAAATAATTATTACAATAAATAATTCTATTATTATATATATATTATTGTATCGAATACAAACAACCTATACATAGGTTGTTTGTATTCGATACAAAATTGATGGATGGCACGATAAGGTTTGCTCGTTGAAATGGCGCTATAATGTCGCGGCGGGGTACCGCTAAGCTTAAAGCGATAAAAATAGCTAAAATAGGAGATTGCATACTCATTACTCATAGCGCTCCCAGACTTAACAATTTAACACCCAACTAGATTTTCTACAAAAAATTGATCGTATCGCGAAGCAAGTTGGTTAGAAATGCTAGTAAATCAAATGAAAAGTCTGACTTACATAAGCGGCGGTCCCCCGCCGCGACATTATATCGGCATTTCAACAAGCAACCCTTATCGTTCCATCCATCAATTTCTATACCTAATTAAAATATATGTTGTTACTCAATCGAATTAGATGGCTCAACGATAGGCATTATTTTTGATTTTTTAAATGTTCGCTTTTCTTTTCTGCGTTGGGGGTTTTTTAAATTTTTAATATTCTGTCATTAAGTAAACACTAAAGGCTTAATGAAGCTGTTAGTATTGAAAGTCGTTGAAGTCAGCAAAGGGCACAAAGGGTTAATTGCACCAGGTAATAGTTTGTGCAGTGAGTTGGCAACCCGTCGCTTACGACAAAGTGCAATTTTAAGACAGTTAATTTATTCCAATAAGCGTGTTATCAAAGAATGCATAAATGTGACCGCCTTTGTCTTATTCTAAAAGAATGCCGAACAAACTCTCAGCGTGTCAACCGATCACTTAAATCTTCTTATTTCCAAACTCACAGAAGCCTTTAATATAGAAGGTACGTAAGTAAACCCGTCCATGACTGCTTCTAAGATAGAAACCGTTCAAGCTTACTTAGCATGATCCTGTTACTGTAATTATCTCTCAACCAAATAAACGAGATAAGCGTTAATTACGTGTAATAAGGAGGCAGTAGAAGGGGTGAGGGCTGAAGAGTGAGGAGTGTCTGGCTGAAGCTGCGACACCACGCATCGAAACACGACGCCGACAACATTGCGTGTGTAGTTATAGTTATAGGGTTTAAAATTATGTATTAGTTTATTATTTTTGTTTTATTAAATGTAAATTTGTGTATTTTATGTATGGGCCCTCAGTTGCCTGAAAATAAAATGATTGATTGATTGATTGATTGATTGAAGTCCACGCCATCAATCGTTGGTGACCAGTGACCCTGGGGGAATACGTTAATTTGTAAAGAGCTTTAGGACTAGATAATCTTGTGCGTGACCACTTTTACTGTTTGTTGTTTAAACTGCAGCCTTATTGCTTACATTTACTCACAATTATAATTCCTTTTTTTTAATACAAATATATTATTATTCAATGCGTTACTCAAATTGTCAAGCAGACAAATTTTTAAAACATAATTGAAGAAATAATGGAATATGAATTTCCTTCAAAATCCTTCGAATTCAGATGGTAAGTGTATTACACAATTGGAGAATATTTTTATTGTGATCTTGTTTAAGTAATGAATGCTTTCGTGAACAAAATCAATGGGTTATAAAACAAGGACATTTTTTCAATCGATTCTGACGTTAAATTATTTTCACCTACAGTAGTAAAACAAGTCATAAGAATAGCTGACAAAGACATCAAGTCTGAGGTGTAAACATTTGAATAAGACGGATAAAACGACCACTGGTCTCAGTCACTTCGAAATATTTATGTATTTTTATACATACGTGACCCATATAGATCTGTAGTAAACTGCAATGTTGTATCCTTTATCTGCCTTTCGTCCCGGATTGCTTTTGATATATCCCACAATACTTTCTCGATAGCAATTTTCTCAAATGATGTACGACTTTATTCCGAGTGGTCAGATATAGGATGTTCACGAATGAGGTGTCGTTTGATTTGTGAAGACGACCGTCGTTGTTGTTGGCGCCGTGCGAGGATAATATTACTGGTTATTTTTTCCTTACTTGTTTTTACGAAAAAGTATTTGTCTTGTTTTGCAAGACATGCTTATAAATATTTTGTACGATAAAGAACTCTGAGACTAATAATTATTATTTTATTTTTATAATATTTTTTCAGAGAAGTTATAGATAGAGGTATTATTTGTGAAATATAAAGCCTCTTTTGTATTGAACAATTAGTAATTTGTATCTAGAATATCTGTATAAAAGTTTATCTCAATATATTGTTTTACGATAAGTCTGTCAATCTGTTTTATAACTAAATTACATTACGTTTATTTGCTAGTACTGCGTATACTCATTTTATGTAGTTCATAACAATGGTTATGGGCCCAGAAGTCTAAAAAAGTTGATTTAGTGTAGATTCTGTGTAATAAGTGCTGTACGTAGAAGAAAAAGGCATAGATAGCACGAAGAGGAATGATCATGAGTTTTGTACGTATCGAATCTCTACCTAAAGAAAATTATGAGAGTTGGAGACTACAGGTGGAAGCATTGCTTATAAAAAAAGATGCTTAGAGTTATGTAAATGGGAAGAAGATCAAGCTGTCAGAGCCAGCTGATTCCTTGATTTGGGAGGCTGCTGATCCCAAAGCAAAAGCCGATCTTAGTCTCTCTATAAGTCCAAGCGAGTTAAGTCATGTACGAGATTGTCTGACTTTGAGGGATGTATGGCTTAAGTTAAAATCAATTCATGCATCAAAGGGACCTTCTAGGAAAGCCACGTTGCTTAAACAGTTGACATTACAAAAGATGAGCGAAGGCGATGATGTCGGAGAGCATTGAACAAAATTCTTTGAAGTTAAAGACAAACTGAATGAGATGGAAGTGGAAATCCACAAGGATTTGCTTTCGATCATGTTGTTATACAGTCTTCCAGCAAGTTTTGAGAATTTCCGTTGAGCAATCGAATCCAGAGATGAATTACCTGATCCAGATGTATTCAAAGTTAAGATTTTGGAGGAGTACAACTCTATACACCAATCAAAATCAGAGGTACTGCTGGTAAAAGGAAAACCTTATTGGAAAAAGAACGTTAACATAGATAATAAGGAATTTAAGTCGCAGTTTAAGTTTAAATGCTTTAAATGCCATCAGTTTAAACATAAAGCATCTGAATGTCCCCAGGCTAAAAAGAAATGTCAAGAAGCTGTAAAATGAATGTAATGCTGTTTGCAAAGATAATGCAGGTTGGATCATTGACAGCAGATGTACATCTCAATTGTTGCAAGATGCACGTAAATTCATTGTCACTTTTTTTGCCTACGAACGGTAAATTAAATTTAGCGACTAATTCGAGCACAAATGTACAAGGTAAGGATACTGTAAGATTATTGACATGTAAAGAGGATTCTCAAACCATAATTAATTTACCGGATGCGTTATTTGTAGTAACCTGATCTCAGTAGCTAACATTACTGATAAAGGCTATGAAGTTACGTTTAAAAGTAATTTAGCCTTAATCACTGTTAGTTACGGTAAAACCAAGTTAATCGCAGAACGCAGGGGTAATTTATATTATGTGCAAGAACAATGCGCGCAGGCATCAATGATATCTTCAGAATTGAAAGCTGAAGTGTGGTCATGACTTGAACTTTTAGGTCATCTGAATGTGAAAGATCTTATGAAAATTTTAAAACACTCTGGTAAGCATATAAAATTATCAGATATAAGCGATTTATATAATTGCGATATTTGTGCGAGGGCGAAAATGAATGCTCTTCCCTTTTTAAAATGTAGCGGACCGTGTGACGAGAAACTTAAAATCGTTTATTCCGATGTGGTTGGACCTACGCAAAATACAGCAATAGGTGGTGCGCGTTAAAAATAAGTGCAAAGAAGAAAGCACAAATAAAGATCCGTTTAAAATAGAAAATAAAGTAAAAGCCGAAATACCAAAACCAAGGATTCTAGAAGTAGAGATTAATAAGAATTGTACTAAAAGTATGACGTAAAAGACTTCCCAATTATTATTAAATCGGATATGAATGTGCAACCGGAGCCAGATGAAAGTCACCCGGAAGAAATGCCCGAAATCGAAAAACGATTGTTGAAAAGAGCTGCTGGCAGACCACGACTAGAAAAGGGTCATGTAGGTAATTAATTCAGATTCCCAAGTCGCCGCGGCCTTTGAAAATTTCTTTGCTGATGTTCCCGTATCCACTACTAAATCTCTAAACTCATCACCCACTGCTGCAGAGTCTTTACTTAAGGAAAACGTTCCTGTATGTGATTCTGAATTTCATTTTAAATATGTCACCTGCAAAGATATAATTAAAACCTTTCACACATTAAATGTTAAAAAGACCGCAGATCTATGGGGTAATTCTGTGGACGTTGCTAAGTCCATAATAAACATTGTAGCACCTACTTTAGCTGTTATTTTTAATAATTGTATTGATCGTGGTGAGTTTCCTGATCTTATGAAAAACAGTAAAATAATACCGTTATTTAAATCGGGTAGTACATCAGACCCTACTAATTATAGACCTATTTCAGTACTACCTACCTTTAGTAAAATTTTTGAAAAACTTATTTTGAATCAAATGCAAGGATTTTTTAATAATCACAAATTACTGCATAACAAACAGTTCGGTTTTACGAGGGGTCGTTCGACTACTGATGCCGGAGTTGAACTTTTAGGACATGTTTATGATGCATGGGAGGACAAATGCGATGCTTTGGGAATCTTTTGCGATTTGTCAAAGGGATTCGATTGTGTTCTTCATGAAACATTGATCAGGAAACTGCACCACTACGGAATCCGAAACGCCTCTCTGGATCTTCTTACTTCTTACTTAAGTGATAGGATTCAGAGAGTTGATGTTAATGGAAAAAGATCACCCGGATCGGTAGTAAGAATGGGGGTCCCCCAGGGCTCAATTCTTGGGTCATTTTTATTTCTTATTTATATAAATGACTTGCCTTACCTCATAAAGGATAAACATGATATAGTGTTATTTGCAGACGACACTTCACTTTTATTTAAACTGAAACGTCAGCAGCTGATTACTGACAATGTAAATAGCGCCCTTGCAATAGTAGTTAACTGGTTTAATGTTAATAACCTACTTCTTAACGAGAAAATAACTAAATGTATTAAGTTTACGATACCTCATGTTAGACACGTAGAAACTAGTGTTCTCATAAAGGGTGAAGTGCTGAAACCCGAAAATACCACAGTTTTCTTAGGCATAACTTTGGATACCAAGCTTCAATGGGGCCCCCACATAGATAAATTGTCAAAAAAGCTTAGCTCTGCAGCATACGCCGTTAGAAAAATTCGTGGTTTAACTGATTTAGAGACAGCCCGTTTAGTATACTTTAGTTATTTTCATAGTGTGATGTCGTACGGTATTCTGTTGTGGGGAAATGCCGCCGATATCCAGACAATTTTCGTTTTACAAAAAAGGGCAATTCGTTCTATCTATAAATTAAGTCCCAGACACTCCCTCAGAGATAAATTTAAAGAGATTAATATAATTACTGTGCCTTCTCAGTATATTTATGAAAATCTTTTGTATGCACATAAAAATATTAATCTGTTTAAAAAATACAGTGATATCCACAATATAAATACTAGAAACAAACACAAATTTATTGTTCCTACAACCAGGCTCAAGAAAATAGGTGGCTCGTTTAGATGCCAATGTATACGTTTTTATAATAAACTTCCTAGCCACATTCAAGATCTAAGCTTTAATAAATTCAAATCTTTTATAAAACGGAAACTATGCCAGAAAGCCTATTATACTGTGAAAGACTATATTGAGGACAAAAAGGCTTGGGATTGAGCTGCTCCAATAAATTTACACGGTGAATGTTGATTTTAATTTGCTAGCTATTTTAGACATGAATATTTACTGTAAAAAGTATTATATTATTTTCATTATTGAGAATATGAGGACTATGTGGGTCATTGTTTCAGTTATATTCTTGATCTGGCAGTTTAAGTAGTTTATGCGGCCTACCCAAATGTCCTTTCTTTGGTATTGTTCGTCGAATCGTTGAGCTCCTTAAGTTCTGAGTTGAGCTGCACGGTTACTGACAAATGCGTGCACTGACTGGACAGGTCCACTTAATCTGTGTGGTTCTTTCCTCAAAAGACCATTTCAGACACCAATCTACATGGTTCTCAAACATTATGTCCGATTTTTTTATATACACATTGACATTGTTGAATTTTATATACACAATGACATGAGTATTTACTTGTAAAGTAGTATGTTATTTTAATTATTGTGAATGTGAGGATTATGTGGGTCATTGCTTTTTTTTTCGCAGTTAATTTTGATCATGATCTGGCAGATTGAGTAATTTAAGTGGCCTACCCAAATGTCCTTTCTTTGGTATTGTTCGTCGAATCGTTGAGCTCCTTAAGTTCTGACTTCCTGAGTTGAGCTGCACGATTACTGACAAATGCGTGCACTGACTGGACAGGTCCACTCAATCTGTGTGGTTCTTTCCTCAAAAGACCATTTCAGATACCAATCTACATGGTCTTCACATGATCTGACCAAGATTATGTCTGGACTTTAAAAGAGACTGTGACCTCTGAGTTTGTTTCGGCCTTTCTTCTCAGAGTAGTCAGATAGGAAACGCCGACCTCATCTAGTTTAAAAATATGATTGACGTGTAAAAGTGTTTGTACAAACCTACTTACAGAAATAAAATCATTTATCATTTATCATTTATCATTTAGGCCGTCCGAAGAAAATATATAGTATGGTTGAGGTAGTTTCAGAGCCAACAATGGAACCTTAAGATGTACCAATTGGACAGCAAGCAGGTATAGAGTTTTCAGACGAAATCATAAATCATAAGCATTACAGAGCATATTGAAAATAAATCATTCGATGAATTTTTTGATACGCATGAATTTCTTGGAGCAGTAGAAATAAGTCTAAAGGATGCTTTAACCAGTAATGAAAATTATGGTTGGGAAGAAGCAATTTTATCAGAAATAAGAAGCTTGGTAAAAAACGATACATGGGATATTGTGAAGAAACCAGAAGGACGTGATGTAGTTGGTTGTCGTGACTATGCACTTAAATAGTCTGTTTACTGAAATCAAGCAGTACCGCAGTTTGCAAAAGTAACGTTACATGTCGATAATCAAGGGGCCATTTGCTTAGCAAGAGCTCCAGTCTATCATTCTCGATGCAAACACATTGACTTAAAGCATAATTTTATAAGAAATGTTCTCAGTAGTAATAAAGGGATAGAGTTGATGCATTTACGGACAGATTTTATGCTTGCTGACGTGATAGCAAAGGCTTTACTTCCAGAAAAGCATAATTTGTGTCTGGAGGGCTTAGGAGTCACATAGTTTTTTGTTCCTGCCAGGGTCGCGGATTGTTCGAAAGACTTAGCGGGGCCCTGGCGCACAGGCAACTTAAGGAACACGGGTGGGTTTTAGTCAGTAAGAGTCTGACACGCCGTTTCACTCCGCCCAGAGCGGGAGAGGTCATTTGATGACTTCCCACCAAAAAAAAAAAAAAGAGTCACATAGTTTTTAAAATTATTATATAATTTTTAAAGCCTAGCTTTTCAGTAAAAGTAAATGTATTTTATTTTGTTATTTAAGTTTGTTAGTTAAATAGCGTGGGTATTTATTTTATAGTTTTATCACGATACAAATTAAGGGGGCGTGTGAAATATGAAGCCTCTTTTGTATTGAACAAGTAGTAATTTGTATCTAGAATATCAGAATAGAAGCGTATGTCAATGTATTGATTTACGATAAGTCTGTCAATCTATTTTACAACTTAATTATATTACTTTTCTTTGCTAGCATTGCGTGTTTTCATTTTATGTAGTTCTAACATTATTACTGTTTTTGTGTCCAAAACAAAACTTCAAGAGTTCAAAATAATTGGGTATTACTCGGTTAAAAAACAGAAAATGCTTAATTATTTCTTCGTATTGCAAGACTTTTCCGACGAGATAATAAACCAACATTTTCATTCTTTTGTACGGTCTATATGTTAATTTATATCAATGCTTTAACTCCTAACGTTTCCGTCTGATATAATGACAGTTGCTAGACCCCCCTCCCCTTGTCTCCATGACGTGCACGTCTATTACCTTTCCCTTCGGAGCAATTACTTCCCCAAGTAAATGATATGCCTTACGCAAAATTGGAAATATATTTGCGAGCAAAGTACCTGATGTAAAGGGTAAGTTAAGTTGTATGTAATGTTTGCAATTGCTTTTATTACTGCAGCAAATAGGTAATACAAGATTTTTGTACTTAATAGAGTTTTCTAAAATCAGAGAACAGGAGCAAATTCACTCTTAAGTATGTACTTCGTGGTTCCTCTAAATATCTGGATTTGCGTTTAACTCGTAATGGATAAAATCAATATCAAATAAAGGATAAAATAAATATGTTTTACATGTGAAAACGAGTCGTTTCAGTGACTTAACAGAACCTCTTTATATTCTTTTCGCCCCTTTTGGAGCACTTTTAACCCTTTGCGTTATATCGACTTTGAGGTATCAAGGGCAACCACAAACGACGAATGTAATGTTAGATTACTAGAAATAGGCAATTTTCTGGTATAATACACCCAAATTTCGCCAGTTATGTTTATGTTGGTAATTAGCCGCTGGGACGCTTTTGATCAGTTTGTGAGGTCACCGAAATGCGCCCATGATATGAATTTCCTACCAAAACGTGTTCAGAGTTTTGCGCCCATGGTGTGAAAGTCATACCAATTTTTTTTTGTTTTATTTTCATCCTTGTTTATCCTTGTATCACCACTATTAAGCAGTACTTTCCAATTCCATGGATTTAGTTTCATACGTTATCTGTTTCCGAACCGTTTGAGATATGACAACCCTAGAAGGAATTACTCTATGACATTAAAAAATATCATTTTCGCTGTCATTGAACGAGCGACCCGTCGTGAGTCTCAATTTTGGATGCTTTTAAATAATTAATATTGTACTGTGGTAAGTGGTTTTATTCATGTTTCGTATGAAGAACTAACACACCATGTTTTTTAAACCATAAAACATATAGGACACACCATGTTTTTTAAACCATAAAACATATAGGACAACCCCTGTTTTTCTTATTAGAAAAAATCTTGTTGGAATCTGTGAAAAAAGTGTCTTTGTTCATCTTAAACAGTCGTCTACAAACGGAAACATCGTATATTCAAATACAACGCACACTTTATTATAGCCCTACTCACTAGCATTCATAAAAAAATACAACGGTCGCAGAATACCAAGAAATGACGCCGCTTATCGGGTTTGTTTACAAACACTCGACGCGCGAGCCGACGCGTCATATGACGTGTACAATGTAGTGGGAATACCTAAGCGCGTGAGTACAATTTAGTGTTAGAAAAGTCTGGTATGCTTTTCATACCAAAAGCGTCCCAGCGGTTAAGGGGCGTGTAACCAACTGAGCACAAATCCAGCCAATAACATTTTGCCCGACCTGGTAATCGAGCCCAGGACCGCATGCTCATCAGTAACGCTTGTTTCCATACCACTGGACTAACGAGGCAGTCCTTATCCATAGGTGCAATTTTCTTTACTGATATTTCTTTTACGTAATAAAGCTGCCTTCTTGAAATTTTGTTGGCTTGTATCAAAAATCTGGTATTTTGCCAAATCTCAAATAAACCGTTATGATTTTTTCACTTGGTTTACTGATATAAATACTCTGAACACACTGAGGCTAATCCCGTCGGCATCGATTATTTTAATAATAAGGAAGTCACTCGACAAGTCGCACCATTGTAAACACTGGAGGTGTTTCAAGTTAGTTGACACAATCGACACGAGTGAATTTCTCTCTGCATGTTTTTCCTCAGTAAATAGAATATCACGCTTGCAATCCACGAAGGCAGAGTCGTACCTATAATACACCCACGTTTCGCTAGTTAGGTTTAAATCTACATGGTTTGTTCTAAATGTGATTGTTGCCAAATTGAGAGAGTGCCCTAGAAATAATGTCATAATTGCTTATCACAATGTGATCACCCATTGTTTGAAGATATGAAGCTAACAACCCTACGAGGACACTCATTGTAAATTCTTGAAATAATTTTTACCTTCTCCTAGGGAGAATGCTGTGACAAGTCCAAACAAACAAGTCCCTTCGACGCCGAAAGTATCACTTAGACTGAGTTTGCTTGACCGCTTGTTTTTCAGTCCCCACAGAGTAACAAAACTCAGGTGTGACCTTGGGGTACTTTTCTATCGGAAACGTTAAGTAGGAAGGTTTTGATTTATTTATGCACAGTCTGTGGCAAGGCTATGAATATATGACGAAATTGTTCTCAAGGGGGCCATTTCAACGCTGGAATTTTGAAAGAAATAGAGTTATTTGACTAGAAGCTAATTATACCTAACTCTGGTAACACTAGTAATTGTCTGGTAACACTAGTAATTTTTGTCCCTTTAAATCCACAGTTTCTTGTTACGCTTACTAGGAGACATGAGTCCAAACCGCCGCGCGCAACGTGGGCAGTCTGCACCGCAGCTCCGCTACCTGACATACTTTTTTCCTAATTTGTTCCTTTGTCCTAAACCAGATCACGGTCTACCTGTATGCCTCATAGGTACCCATTTAGAGACAGACAGAGCTACTTTCGTATTTATAATATTAGTACGGATTCTATACTATTCTAGTATCTGACTCTACGACGTGAAACTATTATTCAATTCAATTCAATTCAAATATTTTATTTCAGATTTAAACATCCATATAATGTTATCCATATGTGTTGTTATGTTGTGTTGTGTATGTTAATGTTGTTGTTGTTGTTTGTTTGTTGTTATGTTGTTATAATGTTATTGTGCGCCCCGTGCCGACACGATAGATGAAGACCGAGGACAAGCTTTCTACATTGACAGCCCATAAATATACATGTTTATAGGCTATTTCAAATGAATGTAAGCTTTTTTAAGCCTCCGCTGTCCCTCTCCTGGACAAAGGCCTCCCTCTACTCCTTCCATGTTTCTCGGCCCCGCGCGTCCTCACTCAGTTTTAATGGAACCTATCCATCTCGTCCCGCCACGTAAGCTTTAATTACGCCATAATCCTTTATTCACGGCTCTTAATGGAAGTAATAACACGATGATTTTGAATGCCAGATTAGTTGAATCTTATCGGGTGGGTGCTTTATAGGCTTCGTCAACTGCTGACTGAAATGCAATAAAATAGTATGTTGACGAATATTTTAAATTAGTTGCAGCTACTGGTGTAGTTCTGTGATTGTTATTATTGGAAGAATGGTATTCTAAAACGAATTGATAGCCAGCGCTACCCCTGTGGCTGCTAAGAATGATGACAATGATTTGCTACGAAAGCTTTGCTATTGCTACGCTTTCGTAGCAATAGCTACGACTTCGTAGGTAGCGTAGCGCCTCACTAATCTGTAGCATAGAAAAACTGATGAGATCTCGTAGACAGGGCAATACTTAAACACTGTTTCTTAACTACTATAAAACGATATCAATCACGGATTGTTTTTTAATAAAGTATGAAATCTCACAATTCAGTAGGTAACAAATAGAAGCAAGCGTATTTAAATGGAATCTTGTGAGTCAAGTCGGACGGAAAACAAAAAAAATATTAGCGACTTATTGGTGTGGAAGTAATCCTGCTTAATTTTATTTAATTATTTATTTCTAGTAGAGTTACAGTAAGTAATTAATAATATTAATAATAATAATTTTATTTCAGAGAATCTCCATATTATAACATCAGAAATAACACAACATACGAACATAAAATTTAGTGTGTTAGTAACAAAAATTGTACCTAACATTATGTTAGTATTGTTAGTACCTATACCTAACTGATGCCTATGGCTGTCCTTATCCACCGATTCTGGAAAGGACAGTCAAAACGGGCAGCAATCACATTCAAATCAAATCAAATCAAATCACTTTTATTTGTTAACACAGGTAAAGCAATACAGATCTTATATTTGATGAAAGAGCGCTATGTTATGCCAGAAGGCGTACAAATATGGTGTGCTTCTATCTCAAGACCACATATTAAAGTTTCAGATTAGAGATTAGAGTTTCAGATAATCATGCATAATTATGGTATTTAATTAACAATACAAATTGAAAAAATTACATAACATTGTTTAACACATTAAAATAAAATAAAAATAAAGTCAAAATAATTAAAAATGTCCAAAAATATTAAATGTCAATATTAATAATGGATTTCAAATCCAAACATCACGTAAGTTTCTGTCATATAACATAAAAACAAAGACAAACAAAAAAAAATCACACAATTTATATTGACGCATTTTAATAATAACTTTTTAATTTTTGTAATTTTGTTTATATTGAGCCATCATTCAAAAATTCATCTAATGTGTAGTAACACTTGTCACTAAGCAACTTATTAAGTGCCTTTTTGAATTTTAATAATGGCATATTTTTAATGGCATTCGGTATTGTATTATAAATTTTTGGAGCGTTGCCGAAGAAACTTTTACTCATTAAGGATGTTTTACATTTAACATTACAAAGTTTATTAATATATTGAGTACGCAATGGATGATGATGATGATGAATGGATTCAGAATGCTGTTGCTGCTGCTTCGTAGACGGTGCAGCAAGGAGCTTGCTTTCTTGCGCATGATGGCTTGAAAGCCATCCGTACGCGCTTCAGCAAACATACCAGACGCGCTGCAGCACCACGGCAGCCCCAACAGCATCCTAAAAGCATTATTATACTGGGTGCGTAGGGTTATGTAGGTTCACTGCGTATGTTTCACCCACAGGCCACTCGAGTAAAACGACTGGCAGTTGGTGCAATGTGCGAACCTGCGAGCGAGCATATTGCCTCTCACCGCCAAAGCCCTGCGCTCCCTCTCTATGTCCTCGTCATCCTTAAGGTCACCAGTTACTATGTGACCCAGATACTTAAACCTGTCCACTACTTTTAAGGCTGCACCGTTAAGATTGACAGGAGGAACATAATATGCGGGGTAGTAAGTACCTGCTCCAAATACTAGTACTTCACTCTTTTTGGAGTTGTATTGAAGCTCGTGCGAAACTGCATATGCCTCACATTGAGACACCAGATTCCTTAATCCACTGATTGAGGGGCTCAGCAGCACCATGTCGTCTGCATAGCTAATATTGTTAACACATTTGTCATCAACGAAGCAACCGACATGCGTGCTACTGAGTCGCTCAATCAGCTTATTTACATACAAATTGAACAATAGTGGCGAGCTTAACCCCCCTTGTCTCACACCACATTCCAATTTATAGTCATCCGACCAAGTACCGGCCCACCTCATCTGATTTGAATTAAGACGAAGCGTTTAGAAATAGATAAAAGTTTTTTTTAAGCAAGTGTCTTAATAATCTCTTGTAAATCTTTTAAACTTTAAAATATTTTACTATGTTTTACACAAACATTTTTCATGAGATATTTTATATTTTATTTTCTGATATTTTCCCTTGATGTCACGCAAGACTTAAAGAAATATTAACCTTATTAGATTATTTGATTTATGATCAATGTATTTAGTACGTAATCTAATGCCATTAATTTGTAGCCACTTGGCACAAAATCTCAGATTTTGTGTCATTAATTTAATTTTATTCGAAGTGAATTTAACTGTAAATGAAAAATATCAAATAACAAACACAGGCACAATCTGCGTGAAATCCATTAGTGAGTCGGCTTAGTGCATGTTTATTGGAACGGAAAAAATATGGAAAACCAGAAACGAATGAAATCGCATTTAAGAGTAATTGCTTGCAAAGAGAGCGAAAGTCCACTTTATATTAGATCCAAGAACGCGATTGAAAAGGTGACGGTGAGTAATTTGTGAAAAGCTATGAATGATTAGTCGATAGAAGATATAGATAGATTTATTTAACGGCGCAGGATAGCCTTTATCAGAAGTGATCATCGTATGAAATCAAATCAAAATATTTTATTTCACATAAACCAACATGGGCACTTATGAAACGTCAGAAGCTAGGTGCACGATTCCAATTGGTTGTTTCCTATGGAGAAGAGCCGGCAAGAAAATCCACGGATACTCTTTAAAAAATAAGGGGCTTTTAGAATGTTTTTAATTACAGTGTTGATAGATATGGGAGGACAGTGTAGGCCTGTCAACAAGTAACAGGTACTCAACAAAATATAAATAGATCCACAAATCTACAGTCTACAAGTTAGGCCTACAACGTTCTCACATTCACAAAATATAGAAGAATCTATATAAAAATAAAAGCCTATTTAGACCAAATAACATGACTTTAATATCATAAAGATTGTGCCGGATGATTGTAGTTCGTCGTGGTCCTGAATTTATAGTGTATTTATTATCTATGGTGGTACGACAGCGGTCCCCTGACATCATCTGACATCAGAAGACAGCCACCACGCAACCATCGATAGGATGCTCTGGTAGAGTGACTGTCACAAACCAATGTCACTCTTATCCGACCTGTTCGGTGATTCCAATAACTTCGTAACAAAACTTGCTAGCACCACTTGCTGTGCATATTTATAACATCTACTGGGTGTTACCCTTTTTTGCTTAGCCATGTAATTCAATCCTATCAAAAACACAAAGAAGAATAAGTATTTTCATAGAAAGCCAATAAATATAAATCGATCCCGAGTGCGGTTTCAAAGGGTTAGATAATGTAAAACAAACGTATCGACTTACAACGCCAGAAGACTGTATCCATTCACATAATCCACCAATATTTGTAGAAGCGTAGATCACAGTAATTCGTTTTGATTACAATTTTAGTAAGTCTTCGAAAATATTGTTTTTTTTTTTTTATATTTGATTCTCCCTATACATTTATTCAAGAACATTTTTCCTATGTTCGGATGGTCGCATTAAGTTTTTAATTATATTATGAATAAATTAATACTTGAACCAATTTTATACTTTGAATTTGTAGTCGGTTTATTGTTTCTTAACTAGTAAAGTTTTGTTACATAATAAATAACAAGCAGTAAAAAAATTAAATGACGGCCGGCCGTCAACGAAACTTGATCGAAGCAATAAAAAATATCTTCAAAGAAATAATAAATAATTGTTATCTCTTCTAAACTTACAACAACGCACGAAACTCAAACAAAAGGATCACTCTTTTGTTAGCCTGAACAATAATTCTTGCATAATACGTATGGAAAGATGCAACAAAAACAATGGTAGTACGAGTATGAAGTTGAGAGAGCTATTTTCCCCGTAGGGTTATAGAACGGTGTACCTTTAGTACACCCACATTTCGCCGATTATGTCGGCGAATAGGGGACGAGCCTATTGCCATCAACCGAGCACAAATCTAGACTCCGGGCTCCTACTAAGAAATTCCTGATGCAAAACCTAATAATATTTTGCCCGACCTGGGAATCGAACCCAGGACCAACGAGGCAGAAATATCATATATATATTTTTGTCATTTCTATACTAATAAACTATAAGACAGGTTACATAGCCACCAGCCTCCAAAGCAAGACTGATCAGGCATCTTCTGGGCGCGCTCGTTCTATCGTAGACCCCGTACATCGATTTCCATCAGGCAAGATCGAGCAGGCCCATTAGACAACCTAGAAATATAAAATAAGCAGCAGCGACAGCTTAACTAATAGTTGGGGACCAAAATATGCTTGTGTCATCTTTGACATGAAAGTTGTTTTAACTTTAATGAATTAATTAAATTGTCGAGACCGCTGTTTTATTAGAGACGTAATTCGCGGAAGTAATAAAACTTTGGGGAAATAGTGTTGATAGCAAAGACTTTTTCATCCTACAGAAAAAATGCATTAGGATAATAGTTTATATTGACAATGACGTAAGTTGTAAACCGCACTTTAGGAAGCTAGGCATTCTAACTTTGACATCAATTTATATTCTAGAAATCTGTAAATTTGTTAGAAAATATCCAAACTTCTACCTTAAAATTATAGACCAACCTCGCCGATATGCACCGCGTTCACGTTTTGAAAACAGGCTCGTAATACTACAATTCAGACTAAAATTACACAGCACAAGTGCTCATGTAACATCAATTAAAATATATAATAAAATACCCAACGATCTAAAAATGGAACAAAATGATAAAATATTTATTAATCGAGTCAGAAAACTATTGGTCGATAAATGCTATTATACTCTAAACGATTTTTTTAATGATGACATCAAAATGTAATGAGTTTCACCTCTATTGTATTCATATCT
The DNA here is from genome assembly GCA_916610205.1 of Griposia aprilina. Classification (NCBI taxonomy): domain Eukaryota; kingdom Metazoa; phylum Arthropoda; class Insecta; order Lepidoptera; family Noctuidae; genus Griposia; species Griposia aprilina. Next base: position 742,864 of record OU744294.1, on the reverse strand, counting down.
ATACGTACATTCATTCAATTATTTTTATTTTGACCTATTGATTTGTTGGACGTTTTATTATTTGACTTTTTTAAATTTATTTTTCATTATTTTAATTTGTGACAGCATTATCATAAGAAGAGAATAAGAACTTTAAATCATGCTAGGTACTACTTACTCGTATAGTGTACTGTATTATTGTTGTACCCGACAGGGTCCATGTGAACTTATAAATAATATTAAGATCTTGTACACACATGTGATATGCAATAAAGATTTGAATTTGAATTTGAAGTGGTAATTGTTATAGATTATGCACTAATAACCCATTTTATTCATGCCATAACAACAAAATTAGTAAAAATTTCAACTGCCAAACTGAGACACAACCTTGTAACCGACATACAGACGTCGTAGGCATACGAAATATGCACATATTCAGCGCTTCGGGCTATTTATAGCGCTGCACAGAACCGTGCTATTTGGAGCTACAAGACTTTGAATCGGTTAGTCAGTGCTAACAGAGCTGAATATTTGCAAATGGTATCAATAGTACAGTTAAGGCATTTATCCTAGCATATTCAGATTTGTTACAGTTGTAATGGCAATCATGTCATTTTGTTTAAATAGGCTTTTATTTTTCTTATTTTATTTATCTTTCATATAGATCCTTCTATATTTTGTGAATGTGAGAACGTTTTAGGCCTAACTTGTAGACTGTAGATTTGTAGACCTTTTTCTATTTTGTTGAGCACCTGTTACTTGTTGACAGGCATACACTGTTCTCTCATACACATTAATACTGTAATTTTAAAACATTGTACAAGCCCCGTATTCTTAAAAGAGTAAACGTGGCGTTTCTTGCCTGCTCTTCTCCATAGGAAACAACCGATTGGAACCGTGCACCTAGCTTCTGACGTTTCATAGGTGCCTCTTTAGATTTATGTGAAATAAAATATTTTGATTTTGATTTTAGCAAACTGTATGACCGAGTTTCCCTTAAAGTCGTTGATGAAATTCACTAAGTGTTAACATAAATGTTTGCCCTTCACTGTACAACATCGATAAATAAACAGTCTCCATCACACCAAACTATTAATAACTCATTAGAACCGCCACAAATGGACCAATGAACGTCTCTTATTACTTTGTAAACAAGAATCTAATCACGTAATTGGTTCCAATGAATATATCGTAAAAAATATTTACGTCATACATTGGGACGCAGAATTAGAAAAGTAATGACCGTAATTTACAAAATGATATCAAATTGTCCGACTAGACAGCTATATTTTACGATGAAATCATATAAATTTATGTAAGATTGTTTACGCTACGTCATGCTACTTCATACGCTTCATCTGATTTCATTAAACCTACTTTCAAGATCCTTATAAAGATTCTGATTTAGATAGGAGCTCGCGCAAACCTATTTCCTTCAAAGAGTTTATTGAAACTGTTAGTCATAATAATATGTTCCGAGTTTCACGTCAGCACGTAATTGTTTACTTTGAACATAAATTAAGCCATTATGACCGTCATGGTTAAAAGCCAAAAGTCAAAATATTATAATCAAGCTAATCTGACCAACGAATGGCGTTCACATTATTTTTTTGTAACGTAGAAGGCAGATTGACACTAATCCTTTAAACTTAAGCAGTAGCGTTGGTACACACACATTGTACCAGCTACGATGGTAATATAAGTCGCATGTTACTTAGGGGTCAAGCCTATTTGCCCTAACGCAGAGATATATCAACTTTATTTTGGCTAGAATACAAAGGCTCACACAAAATGGTAAACACCATACATTATGTGATCACAAAGGGGAGGAAATGGCGACCCCTTGGTCTGGCAGCTCGCGGGCGACGGAAGTGACGACAATGACGGATGTGCCCTGTGGCACGCAGTGTCTCGCCTCGGTAAGGCTCGGCGTGGTTCGGGTAGTGTTACTTATGAAAGACTAGCTTTTCCCTGCGGCTGCACCCGCGTGGAGGTCGGAAATTATTCCACGGGAATGTACAATCGGGATAAAAAGTATATCATCATGTCCTAACCCAGGTCAGGGTCAACGTGTGTTCTAAATTCCGTCAAAATCCGTTCAGCTATTAAGATGTGAAAAGGTAACAGACAGACAAAGTAACTTTCGCATTTATGTGTTAATGCTATGACTGTCTACTGTTTTTATGATAAAGTGTAGAGGAATAAATTATGAAGGCAACTTATGGATGTATGTACTGTGTAGATATGCTGGGTGAGCTTGGATTTAGTAGAAGTTTTCAAAGTTTTTAGGTAAGAATATATAGTAATTAAGAGCATGATTCTGGCTCAGATCATTGTGCAACTGATATTTTGTTATATTGTTGGAAATATTACCTACTGTAGGTGAAATATTTTACGCGAATAACTTACAAATTATCCCAAAATAAACCCTTTACCGAACACCATGCAGACAAGCAGCATAAAAAAAAACTCCCACCCTATAAAAACATTTACCCCATTTTGTCTACCGTGTACCCCATAATATTATAATGGCTCCCCTGTCATGTTTCGGTATCTACACCAATAACTATATCTATACTCGTTCGTTACTCCCCATCGTTTAGCGAATTTATCTTGTAGATAACAGTGGAAAGGAAACAATTTGCTAAATGCTCTTCACAAATGGACTACTGCTAGTGAAGTGTCCTTGTGTGTAGCGGAAATGGTAACGTTTGTGTATAGCGTGATGACGTTTATGTATGCACAGAATATTGCTGTTATTCGAATTTCGGAATCACTTTTGGTTTTATGGTAAATGATAAATGATAAATGATAAATGATTTTATTTCTGTAAGTAGGTTTGTACAAACACTTTTACACGTCAATCATATTTTTAAACTAGATGAGGTCGGCGTTTCCTATCTCACTACTCTGAGAAGAAAGGCCGAAACAAACTCAGAGGTCACAGTCTCTTTTAAAGTCCAGACATAATCTTGGTCAGATCATGTGAAGACCATGTAGATTGGTATCTGAAATGGTCTTTTGAGGAAAGAACCACACAGATTGAGTGGACCTGTCCAGTCAGTGCACGCATTTGTCAGTAATCGTGCAGCTCAACTCAGGAAGTCAGAACTTAAGGAGCTCAACGATTCGACGAACAATACCAAAGAAAGGACATTTGGGTAGGCCACTTAAATTACTCAATCTGCCAGATCATGATCAAAATTAACTGCGAAAAAAAAAGCAATGACCCACATAATCCTCACATTCACAATAATTAAAATAACATACTACTTTACAAGTAAATACTCATGTCATTGTGTATATAAAATTCAACAATGTCAATGTGTATATAAAAAAATCGGACATAATGTTTGAGAACCATGTAGATTGGTGTCTGAAATGGTCTTTTGAGGAAAGAACCACACAGATTAAGTGGACCTGTCCAGTCAGTGCACGCATTTGTCAGTAACCGTGCAGCTCAACTCAGAACTTAAGGAGCTCAACGATTCGACGAACAATACCAAAGAAAGGACATTTGGGTAGGCCGCACAAACTACTTAAACTGCCAGATCAAGAATATAACTGAAACAATGACCCACATAGTCCTCATATTCTCAATAATGAAAATAATATAATACTTTTTACAGTAAATATTCATGTCTAAAATAGCTAGCAAATTAAAATCAACATTCACCGTGTAAATTTATTGGAGCAGCTCAATCCCAAGCCTTTTTGTCCTCAATATAGTCTTTCACAGTATAATAGGCTTTCTGGCATAGTTTCCGTTTTATAAAAGATTTGAATTTATTAAAGCTTAGATCTTGAATGTGGCTAGGAAGTTTATTATAAAAACGTATACATTGGCATCTAAACGAGCCACCTATTTTCTTGAGCCTGGTTGTAGGAACAATAAATTTGTGTTTGTTTCTAGTATTTATATTGTGGATATCACTGTATTTTTTAAACAGATTAATATTTTTATGTGCATACAAAAGATTTTCATAAATATACTGAGAAGGCACAGTAATTATATTAATCTCCTTAAATTTATCTCTGAGGGAGTGTCTGGGAGTTAATTTATAGATAGAACGAATTGCCCTTTTTTGTAAAACGAAAATTGTCTGGAATTTAGAAAATTGTAGGTAAATGACGCCAAATAATTTCGCGATGTTGATCGCACTATATCAACTACGACTGCTCATAACTACAGCACTGTGGTCTGTAACCCACTTCATCCGTCTGCCAATCGTGGTGATTATGACTTTATGATATTTAAATAATAATAAAAAGTTTTATTGATTCATAAACCAGTGTTACAATACTTAGGTATGACACTGGGTCCCGCACTAGGATATCCTGTGTCGCAGGATCCAATCTCTTTTGACAGATAATAATTATGGGTTATAAAATATAAGGTAACAACTGCAACGGTTTCAGTATAATTAATTAAACTAATGACTAAAGGTAACCAACATTTATAATAATAATAATAATAATAAGCCCCCTAAACAACCACACGTCCTGATTGACCATCTAATCACGTGGGGGGCGGACACACGAATAATAAATTACTGGCGTGGCTAACGTGGCTCTGAAAACCCGCAGGGCAGCATGTGGCGAGCTGTTGGGCAGTAGCGACCCCACGGACCCTATCTCCCGGGAGAAGTCTTGTTCCTCACCTCTGGCTTGCCTTTATTGGCCGGCTGGAGTGAACAATGAAGAGGGACAGTACTCCCGCCTCTTTCTTGCCTTTATTGGCCGGCTAGAGTGGAGATTCGCAAGAGCAAACGTGCTCGGAGGAAGGAAGTATTCCAGTAAGATGCTGGTAGGGATCTTGACCGTACTTCCGGGATTGTCCTGATAGCCGTGGGATACCTCTCCACTCCTCATAAGCACCTCAGGACATGTTGTCCCTTTGTCACTTCGACACTATGTGCTAGCGACCATTTTCGGGGGCCCATTATTGAGTGTGCAAGTCACCCCCTGCCATTTTATCTGTGTATTTTATATAAAACATTGGTCAGGCAGGGGCCATAGTCTTTCCATAGTCTTAGTTAACCAGTCCACTTAAGCTACCCAAATCCATAGTCCTATATATTTGTTTCCATATCTTGCAATAGTCCTACACCAACCGGGGGTTGTCCTTGGGTGCACTTATATAGTCCGAACAGGGATAATCGTGGGTTGGTGCTTCATTTCATTAAAAACGTCTAACGGGCCTCTGCGAGTTGGCTTCGGCCCCTCGTATGCCTTCCAAAGGTCCGGGACCCCAGGGTCCCGAGAAATGTGAAGAGATAATAATAATACCATTTATTTCAGGCGACACAGGCCCATAGAAAAATACCTTAACCTAAACATATATATTTTTATAAAAACAAAAGTTGTGTTAGTAAAAAGCTTAAGACTATGTTAGTAGCGCTTCACTTTGCACTAGCTTAATTTTATGCTGTCCAGTGGAACTTGTCCGCGGAAGCGACGGAACACCACGTCCTGCGGCCAAAAGTGCTCTTCCATGACGAGGGGTAGATAACAGTTCGGTACACGCACGACGAACGCCTTGAAGTTGACGTTCCGGTGCGATTCCAGTAACTGTATTTATGTGTGTATGTGATGAGTGTACCTAAGTATGTATGTGATGAGTGTGAGTGTGTATGTGATGAGTTTAAGTATGCATGTGATGAGTGTTAGTATGTATGAGATGATGAATACTTTAACAGTTGAATAATAAAAGATTTTCCGTTTCATTTATAACAGAAATCTTAGCCACTTCCTAATATGAGATTCTCATAATCAGAATCTCATCATCTGACTCAGAAAAGGCCATAAGAACAAGTAATTAGTTACACACTTCAAACGGTAAAAGGGTCATTTTTCATCAAACACGGTCTATCTACAATAAAATAAGACGAGGGGAAATGAGTTCTTTCGCCCGTCTGAAATAATCGGCAAGGGTCTCTTACACATAAACTGAGATACAATGAAGGTCAAAGGGTCAACTTCAAGGGCTGCTATAACATCGACAAAGTGCGACAGTTAACTTTAGTGGATGTACTTAACACGAATCTGCCGCCATATTGTCGGGATTAGGACTTTGTACAAAATCACGATGCGCATTTGTTTTTGTCATTTAAAGGAAATGGAAAGGACTACGGGGGATGCTGTATAGTCACCGTGCCTACTTCTTGGTCCACCACAGAGGGTGATAGACTAAACAGCCATGTCCTTTTCAGTTCTTTGTGGAAGGTATTTCTTTACTGATGCATTAACTAATCTGCACGTAATACATAGATTTCTGATGATAAGCTACAGTTACCGCGATCAGTCTAATGATAGGTGCCCACTCTTTATCGTCATCGAACCCGGTGTACTGTAAATACTATTTTATGTATGTACAATGTTATGAGGCAATTATTAAATTTCATACACATAAGCTTTAAAAATTTAAAAACCGATAATTACGCTAGTTACTGAAATGGTTGGAATGAGGCTTAAATTATTTATTAGGTTTAAAAAGGTTAGGTTTGATTAATATTTCGAAAGCCCTTTTCAGAACTTAACTTAATTATCCATCAGTTAGCATAATGTTAATAAAATAGCCTCAGATTGTCTATACAATCATTTGTTCTGCTGGCATAATATTTGTCCTACAATTTGTATTCAAAATCGTTGAAGTTAGCAAAGGGCTACAGCCTGATTTACACGATGCAAGTTTCTAGAAGGTGCAAAAGCAAAAATCGTATGCCATAAAGCACGTTCAATTATTGCCGTTCAAAAATTGCATGCAAGTGTTTACACGTGTTAGAAAGTGGAATGAAAGACTACATTTATAGGTATTGACCTCCACTGAATTAGTAAGCTTTGAGGGTCAGAATGGCTAGTTATTTAATATGTAAAAAAGTACCTATGATTATGGTGTGTTGGGAAAGGATTTTATGAAGAAAAGCACAGAAAGACAAGACCAGGCATTTATTTCAATTACGCTTGTCGTTAATGAGAAAGCTATTATCCGTTCCAAAACTAGGTCTTCATGGAGAAGAAGAATAAGAAACTCCATGGCAGCTTGTTTTAGTCTTTTGTCAACACATTTTTACATTAGCTTATTATTCTTGTTAACACAAGGTCCATTTCTCAAAGTTAGCAACTTTGTCAATGTAGGTAAAGAAAGAACATGAATATACCTAAATTTGATTTAACACAAGTAATATTAGCTAGACGTAAAACACATACAGAACAACATAGATCAGTAATACTAATTAATATTATAATATCAATTAACTTACATGAACATTGTAGTCAGTCGATCTTTCACTATAGGTGATGTGATGATCATAATTCAATCCATTTTACAATATAGGAAGAACTTCGCTATGCAGCGTGATTTCCTTAGGTAAATTGGCTTTTAGCAAATTAATGTTATGGACATTGGACACCACTCAGGATTTGTGAGTCTGTCCTATCTCGTCAAATCATTCGAACCAAAATTCCCTCTGAAATTGGCCGTAACTCATTATAGTCTCTCTATATTACTCGTAAGTACCTCAAACATTGCCGCCCATTCTGCCGCCATTTTACACCAATCAGAGATGGTTGTACATAATTGCTAAATAACTTCTAACATAGGTATTAATTTTTTTTTTTTTTTTATCTTTATTTGTTTACAGGGTTTTGTCTATAAAGAATATGTCACCCCGATTATTGAATACAATAATTATAAAAACAAAACTAGTCTACCTGCAACCTTGTACCCATAATAATAATATGATAAAGTGTTCTGGCGTCATCTGACAATGGTGAGGCCAGAACGCTATTTTAGAAGCCTACATTAAAATTACTGTCAAAAGCTTGACGTCTTTGGTCTCCAATACGACTACATTCCGTCAAAATATGATGCACATCATCTATCACTCCACAGACAGTACAATTGGGGAATCAACTTTGCGCATCATAAAGCCAAAACTATTGAACTACCTGGCAAATCATAAACCAGAAAAAACGCAATATTCCCAGCCAGCGTATTGATAAAATTAAATTTAGTAATAAAATTATAACAAATCCAAAGAACATTTGTAATGCATTTAATAATTACTTTGTTGATAAAATACAGCCCAAATAAATGGACGGCAGCCAATCTAAAGCAAGTAGGAAAATCGTCGTCTGTCGTACTCTGAAGATGCTAAATGCCCTTCTGACTGCCAACCCTGAATGTGATGTGTTTGCGGATGAATGGAATGAACTTATACGTATTTGTCTGGTGTTCTGTGAGAGAAAGTATGCAAGGGAGTCCACTGTTCCATGTTAGTTTTAAATTAGATTATATACAACTTATTATTGTCAACGTAATAATTGTTTCTATGTTAATTAATGTAATTGGTGTTTTACCGTTTTAATTAACTATAAATAAATAATAATAAATAAATTAGGCACAAGAAGGCAGTCAATGTTCATGGCACCAAGCATACCAGAAGATATACATAAAAAAATTATGTCACTGAAAAATACAAATAGCGTAGGTTACGATGGCCTCTCTACAAGTATTATTAAATCTGTAGCTAATGAGATATGTGTACACTTAAGTTACATACTTAATCTTAGTATAAGTGCTGGCATATATCTAGACGCTTTAAAAATATCCATTATAAAACCAATATTTAAGAGGGAAAATAGAGAGTTAATGGAAAATTATAGGCCAATCTCATTGATTCCGATTATATAAAAAAAAATTGAGAAGTTTATTTAAATATCAACAATTTAAATATCTCGGGCATATCGTGACCTCTGACCTGAGGGACGATGCGGACATCGATAGGGAGCGGAGGGCGTTGTCTGTGAGGGCCAATATGATAGCCCGCAGGTTTGCTCGTTGCTCGGGGGCCGTTAAAATAACTCTTTTCAGAGCGTTTTGTACGTCCCTGTACACAGCCAGCCTGTGGGGTTCATATGCCCAGAAGCAGTACAACGCTCTCCGTGTTCAGTTCAATAATACGTTCAGGGTGTTGTTGGGGCTGCCCCGGCACTGTAGCGCGTCGGGGATGTTCGCCGATGCCCGTGTTGACTGTTTCTACGCGACGATGCGAAAGCGGTGCACATCTCTGGGGCGCAGGCTCCGGACCACTTCCAACACTATCCTGAGCGTATTTGCGAACAGGTTTGATTGTCAGTACATTAACCATTGTTATATGATTAATGTAATGACAAACAAGCAAATGACTCAGAGGCAGGCGTATTATTACCATTTTTTTTATTTGAGTTTATAACTTTTTTCTATTTGTATTATTTCATTAATTATTTTTATATACGATTATTCATTATGATAAAAAAAAAAAAAAAATTTGAATGTTCAACATAATTAACGTGTGATCTTTTAATTGGATTGAAATAAATGATTTTCTTTTTTTTTCTTTTGAATTTACATGAGCTATACAAATACTTAGAAAAAAACAATATTTTGTGTGAACAACAAAAAGACACCCATCCCACCCAGCCAACCCAAGCACCCAGCAGAACAATAAACATGGCGATTTTTGATTTTATGCAGAATGTCATTAATAATGTTGATAAACGAAACCCAGTCTGCGCCATTTTCTGTGACATGACGCAGGCGTTTGATTATGTCCACCATCCTACACTTCTGAAGAAACTCGAAGCTTATGGTATAAGGGGTAATGTTCTACACCTGTTTCAGTCTTATTTACATAATAGACGACAAATAACTGAAATTAATAGAATCAATTTAGCTAATAAACAAGACGAGACATTTAGATCAGACGAGCGAATAGTTTGTTACGGGGTACCGCAGGGGAGTGTGGTGGGTCCGTTGCTATTTATATTATATATTAATGACTTACCTGAATCCATTGACCAACCATTGACCCTATTTGCAGATGACAGTACCATGACAATACCTTCGAAATGTGTAGATATATACGAAAGTGACATAAATATTTCTTTAAAATCAATAATAAAATGGTTAGACGAAAATAACTTAAGGATAAATTTAAGTAAAACAAAAATAATGCATTTTAACCAACGCATGCCAGATAAGAGCAATCTGCATGTGCAATATAATAATGACAAAGTTAATGATGTAGTAAGTACTAAATTTCTAGCGCTAGAAATAGACAACATAACTTAATTGGAAACAACACATAGAGTCACTTTGCAAAAAACTAAGCACATCCGCTTACGCTTTACATATTTTATCGTCTATTGTAAATCTGGACGCGCTGCTGACTGCATACTATGGTTTAGTTGAATGCCACCTACGATACGGTGTTATCTTTTGGGGCAACTCCACTGAAAGACAATCTGCATTCAAAGCACAGAAAAGATGCATACGGTGCATTTTAAAACTGCAAACAACTGATAGCTGCGTGCCATATTTTAAACAGAATAAATTATTAACTTTACCATGCATATATATTTTAGAAATGGCAGTGTTTGTAAAGTTGAATCCTGATCGTTTTGACTGCATAGGTGACTTATTTCCACGAAATAGGCGTAATAATAGTAGGCTATGTCTCCCTAGTGCTAGAACGACTTTAATGCGCAAAAGTGTCTGCTACATGGCGCCAGTCATTTATAATAAATTACCGAAGAGTTGGAAAGAATTAAACTTGACGTTATTTAAAAGAAAACTTCGAAATTTTTTAGTAGACAAAGCGTATGTGTGACGGAATTTTTAATGGATAAAGGAATTTCTTGATGACTTCTAAAATTAATTGAAAATATGACATTTAATTTTTATTTTATTTAATTTTAATTTAATTCTAATATAAAATAAGTTGACTGTTGTGTATAATGTAAATCACTATTGAAGCACTTCAAAATTAAATTTTAATTATAGTTATTCAACCTTTAATATGGAAATTGTATAACTTTATTATTATGTTCTTAGTATCACTCGTGTATCTGTACTTTTGCATGCCTTCTGGTGAAATATGACTGTTGCTAATTATATGTTTTATGTCACCGTGTTTTGTACCCATATTTGCGAAATAAATATCTTATCTTATCTTATTTAGAGGAACGTGGCCGGATCGGAGTCTCAAAGCCATCACAACTTCTTGCCTATTCATCCTGCCCTCGTTGAACTAAAGCATACGTGGAAGAGATGGCTGAATCGTCTTGTACCAAACGACCTTCGTTAAAGATCTTTTATCAAAATATTCTGACCAAGATTGAATATATCTGTCTCTAACTAAGGGTAAACGCTCAGTATGCCATGGAAGACAAGCATAAAATTCCCCATCAGATGCGGCTTCATTTGCCAAACGATCAACCATCTCATTACGAACCAGTCCAACGTGAGAAGGAATCCATTGCAATACAATTGTTTTATGTTTGGCAACAAATTCAGTGATGGTTCTTATGATACTATATGCCAGTGGAAGCCCCCTGAAAGGTGATGTACTCGTACATCTCATCAGATGCAGTAGGGCACTTTTCGAGTCAGTGAAAATGACGAACCGATTACCGTCCAAAGATTCGACATAAGCCAAAGCTTCAGCGATAGCAATTAACTCCAAGTGCATTATTGAAACCTTTGATGAAATACGGAATTTGAAAAAGGTACCAACTTGCGAATCAAAAAAGGCTGAGCCACAGTAGTTCTCATGTCTAGAACCGTCCGTATACACACAGTAAAAGTTCTCATGTCTAGAACCGTCCGTATACACACAGTAAAAGTTCTCATGTCTAGAACCGTCCGTATACATACAGTAAAAGTTCTCATGTCTAGAACCGTCCGTATACACACAGTAAAAGCCAGAATATTGGGTATTTAGAGACTTACAACATATAGATCTTAAATTATGTATAAAATAACTATGTTTAGGTTTATCAACCGAATCTAAACTAGGCTTTACAATACGTGATAAGTCTATATTGCTGACCCAAGTATCCATGGAGAACATGCCAATTTTACTACTGCAGTACATAAGTTCTTGCTTTAGGACATCGTGTGACATAACTAACAGAGGTTTTTTCTTATTTCTCCAATAAGGGCTATTACCACAAAGACCAAGAAGCTTATCCCATATGTCTATTAAAGGAAAATCGTAACACTTCGATTTTAAGTAAAACTTACCAGCTAAATACTGGCGGCGGATAAAAAGAGGAGTCAATATCAATTCGGATTCCATCACGTGAATTGGAGTACTTTTAATAAACCCACCGATTAACCTCAGGCAAATGTTTTGTAATCTATCCAGTTTGGTTAAATGTGTATCGGCGCCATTGTCCAATAAAAAGCTACCAAAGTCGATACGACTACGAATAAGAGAGATATATAACCGTTTTAAATGGTTGGGATGAACACCCCACCCTGGACCCACCAAAACCTTAAAAATATTAATCAGTTTAAGGATCCGCTCACGAACCTCATTTATACGTTTCTTCCAACGGAGACCCCTATCTAGCCATATCCCCAAATATCTCACATGGTCTACTAACTCTAACAAAGTACCGTTCAAACGGACATCTATAACTGGCCTACGAAAACCTCTACTAAACAAACAAACTTTACTTTTAGCGGGAGAAATTTCTAAACCTACGTGCGTTAACATGCTATAGATTAGATCAAGAACAGACTGGATCTTGTATTCGCCCTCACTAACAGAAGAACACTGCACATGTGTAGCGAAATCATCCGCATACTGGGATATGCAAATATCTTTCTGCAAACGTTTACAAATATCCGACGTTATTATATTAAATAATAGTGGAGATAACGGATCACCCTGAGCCAAACCACTACCTGAATATCTGATAATAAAATCGTTACCAGACTTTATTTTAAGTACTCTTCTATGAAGAAAATTCCATAAATATCGACAGATTCGTGACCCTACTTGAAAGCTATCCAAAACATTTATTAAAACAGTATTATTTACATTATTATACGCATTATTAATATCTAAAAAACAACCCATAGTAGAACAACCCTCGGAAAAACCAGTTTGAATCGCGGAGTTTAAGCAACTTAATCCATCTAAACACGACCTACCTCTTCGGAAGCCTACTGTGTTCGCAGAAAATGTGTTACTTTTTTCCAGAAACCATTCCAATCTTCGAAATAAAACGTAATGGAAAATTTTGCATATGCACGACAACAAGGATATAGGACGGAGTGAAGAAACGTTACTAGGATCACGACCAGGTTTTGGAATAGGTACGATACAAATGTCGCGCCACTGAGAGGGAACAAAACTAAGATAAAAAAAGTTATTATATAACGGTAGTAAAACAGATTTACCCACATCAGGTAAATTCTTAATCATAGAATAAGATATATCATCGCATCCAAGAGATGTATCCTTAGATTTGATACATTTATCTAGCTCCTGAATAGAGATCTCACACTCTAATATAGGGTTACTATGGTGAACCGTAGGGGTCGATGGGGAAACATAATCTGGTGTTAAAGAATTTGAAAGATTTGTGGCACTTTGGGCGTCCACAAAATGTCTAGGCGAACGGTAACCTTTCAGCCATCTCATTTTGCGCCACATTTCACTAGACGATGTAGTGTGATCAACTGTAGAACAAATATTTTGCCAGTTCACTCCCCTAGCCTGCCGAATTAACTTTTGCGATGTATGTATCCTATTGTTGAGAGTATCAAGATTTTGGGGAGTGGGATTACGCCTAAATATGGACAATGCTAACCTACGATGGGCCACAGCGTGAGACAGTTCTGAAGTCCAGTACGGCTTTGGGGTAAAATCTGAAGAAGGGTTTTGATTAAATTTAAATTTCGGGATGAATTTGTTAGCAGCGTCATTCAAAATATATAAAAATAAATCATATGATTTTTGAGGGTCATTCGGTAAACACAAATGGCTAAATCTTTGTTCCAGATATTTTTTATATGAAGTCCAGTCTGCTTTACTAAAATTCCTTTTAATAAGTGAAGGGAGATATGACGTACACAACGTTGAGATTTTAATCATTAAATGGTCACTGCCAAGATTTTCATTTAAAACGGTCCAATTAATGTTAAGCGCAATATATGTAGAAACCAATGATATATCTGGGGAAGTCTGTTGCCAGTTGTTGTCAACGAACTCGCGTATGTGACCCATCGATCAAAGAAAAAAAGTTGCTGTCTATAAGCGAGTCGTGAATAAGACTGCCTCTGTGGTCAGTTTTATAAGACCAACTGACGTGATGGGCGTTAAAATCACCTAGAATTAAAGTTTTGGACGGCCCCAATGATATCAGCTTATCCCAATACTGCTGAGATGTAACGACTCTAGTTGGACAATAGACAGCAACAATATTTTCAAACGGATCACAATTAAATAATTGAACGCATACTACCTCGATACCGTTATTATTAACGTGGACGCGCCTCTGATGCGCTTTAACAGATTTGTGTACTATGATAGCTACACCGCCGTATGAGTCATGCCGGTCCGCGCGATAAACATCATAACCACTAACTTTAAAATTACTTTCTGGTTCGAGCCACGTCTCACTAAGGGCAGCAATATGTACTTTATCCGGGCATAAAACTTCATGAAACGATGCTAACTTAGGCCTGATACTTTGGGCATTCCACTGTAAGATATTTAATTTAATTGATTTGTTAGCCATCACAAGGAATGAAAAAGTTAAACACTGCTTTTATCCACGGCCACTCTGAAACAAAACTCACTGACACTGAAGTTAACCATTCTAGGCACAATTGATAGACACACTTTATCTTAAAAATTAAGCTACTCTTTTTGAGGTAAATAACTTCCTTTATTCTAGCCCACAACTCATTGAAAGATGGACATTCATCGTTACCCTCTGCATCATCAGGTGATTGATGAAAGTCTTTATCGTCTGCATCTGAATTCCAAAACACCCAGTCTTCTTTTGGTGGGTTATTTTTTGTAGACTCTACTTTACTTTAAACCCAAAGGTTTAGGAGGGTTATTACTAACTAAAGTAGGAGTCTGCACTTTGTGTACAGTGGCCTCAGTGTGTATAATTTCGGCAAAAGTGTTATGGAAGGAGGCTCCCGAATTTGTTTCTCTAACTTGAGAAGGCTTACTTGCATGAGGTGTAAAAAAGACACGATTTTCTGGGGCTACAGAAGCTTGAGGGAGAACAACAATTTCGGGGGGACCGGAACTTTCGGGAGGAACATAACATTCTAGGGCTTTCCTGTATGTACAACCAAACTCAGACATAATCTCCCTTAGCCTTCTTTCCTTCTTATACACTGGACAAGTCTTACTTAGAGATATGTGGTTACCATTGCAGTTGACACAGTTAAACAATAAAGTGTCGCAATTTTCATGATGTCCACCACACTTCGGACAAACCACGTTTTTCGAGGGGCACATTTTCCGCATCTGGCCTAATTTCCAACATTGGGAACATTGGGATACTTGGTGTATGTAAGGCAAAACCTTTATGTTTATACCACATACACGAACGGATGCCGGTAGATGATCACCGTCAAAACAAAGTCGAAGGGTTTCGCTGGGGCACCAACCACCTTCATCCCTGTTGCGACGGTCTAGCCTCTTGAATGATAAATCTTGGCGGGGGTAGGGCATGAAATATTTCCGTAGATCTCCTCATCGGTGAAATCCACATCTACATCCTTAATAAGCCCATAGCAGACAGACAGCTGCGTGGCCTTCTAGAACCTCCATCCTTTCTCTAAAAAAATCTCGCACAACATAAGATTTTGCGCAGCCGATTCACATTCAAATTGAAGGCGTATTTTAAATGGACTTAAATATTTTACCTGGCTTATTTTTGTTATTTTATTTTCTTTTAAAATACGTGCCATTGCAAACTGTTTCGGAAGACGTTCCTTGGAGGAAACGTAGACCTCATATTTTTCTTCTTTTACTGAGTTTTTGCTACCATGACATATAATTTTTTTTAATCCCCTTAACTTCTGTCCAACCCTCTTCGTCGTCAGTACTGTCCTCTCTTTCTCGCTTTTCCGCTCTTAACTGCTCTTCTATATTTTTACCATCTGCATTATCATCTATAGTCTCCATGTCTGACGAATCATTCAACAAAGTCTGTACATCATTCTTAAATAGGGGCGTAACACAGAGCGGTGCAGCGCTTATGTGATCAGCCATGGCGCGATCACGTAAGGCACACGGTTGGGCCGCGCAGCCGAGAGGTCCGGCGCACACCTACAGCCCGTGACAGTGCGTAAACAACAATTCGCGCAGTGGGGATAGCAAACCAATCCGCGACAAAAAACAGAACCAGACCGCACGAGTGCCGTACGGTTATGAATTGAAGTATCGAAGTGTGGTAATTCATTGATCTGTAGAATTTTCATAATTTGAAACCTAAGGCTTTAAGAAAATCTTGATTTGTTTTACTCAATTTTATAACTATTTTCTTACGTCGTTGCACCTTAGTGGTTGTAGAAGGAATAGGACGTTTTTTGAACTACTTTAACTACTTTTGACTATTTTAAATCTTCATAAGATTATTTAGCAATTTTGTAAGTATTTAATCTTATTAAACTTCAGTGATTCGCCCTTCGAGATTACACTTGTTAACTTGTAGTAGCACGGATATGTGCTGCCATCTTACACTATTTTAGAGCAACAATTCAAAAAACCATTTCATGCGCCTTAATGTGGGTATGTCACACACGTTTTGTATGGTTGCCATCGTGCACGTAATTTTCTAATCGTAAATTAGTTTTTCGAGTTTTTAAGACTTTTTTGTGGTATTTCTTTGTATTTCTTAGTGTTGATTATGGGAAAACGAAAACACTACGACGAGGAGGAGTATTTAGCTCGGAAAATTAGAAAATTGGAGAAAAAGATGTCTCTAGCTCGTCGTAAACAACGGGGATGGAGTTTCCACAGTACTAGTTTGGTTTTCGAACAGAATCTACATTCTGATAGTGATCAGTACCCAGAATCATTCCAGGAGGCTCCGTAAAATAAAGGTCAGTAACATTTTAAACTTTGAATAAAACCACCACGCTAGCGCCGGCTAGCGTGGTGGTTTTATTCAAAGTTACCATACAGAACTGCTATGAGACTAATTTCAAAACATAGTTAAATGTGTTCTATTGACCTCAAGGATGCATATTTTTCTATCTATGTTCACAGTGACTCCATAAAGTTACTGCGATTTCTGTGGTTGGGGAAGCTGTATGAATTTCAAGTTTTACCATTTGGTATTAATATAGCACCTTATGTGTTTACAAAAAATATGAGTCCAGTAATGCAATTCCTGCGTAAACAAGGCTTATTGTCCGTTATTTATTTGAATTGTAAACATAATTTTGAAATTACACAAAAATGTCTTCAATCATATTAGGTTTTAAGGTAAACCTAAAAAAGAGTGTTAGTTATACCTAGTCGAACTGCAACATTTTTAAGTTTGGTTTTCAATTCCGAGAATCTTACGATTAGCATTCCAGTAGAAAAGAAACGTAGAATCAAGGATGAACTTTAACATTTCTCACTTAAAAAGATGTAAGTTACGTAATTTTGCTCATTTGATAGGATTATAGATATCAATTTGCCCAGCAACGCAGTACGGCTGGCTATACACATTTTTTTTCGATAGAACTAAGTACATTAGTTTAAAACAAAAAGATGTTACAATCAATTTATTAATTTACCTATTTCTTTACGCGAAGACTTTGACTGGTGGCTTAGTAATATTGACCATTGCGCCAGCCCTATTCGGTCCGGCGATTATAAGCTGGAAATATTATATACTCAGACGCGTCTCGAACTGGTTGGGGTGTCAGTTGCTCAGGCCAGACGGCCAGCGGACAATGGTCTAACAAGGAATTAAGTCAGCACATTCATTATTTAGAACTGACGGCAACATTCTTTGGGTTGAAGATCTTCGCTAATGATTATCGTATTTGTGAATTACTTTTACGAATTGACAATGTCACTGCAATTTCTTATATCAATAGGATGGGCGGCATGTAATTCCCCCATCTTATTTCTGTAAGTCGTAACATCTGGCAGTGGTGCGAAGAGCGACGTTTGTTTGTCTTCGCTTCATATATCAGTTCTAGGGATAACTATATCGCAGACGCGGAATCCCACCGCATACATGCTGATATTGAGTGGGAGCTCGCTGACGATTTTCTTCAAGTTATATGTAAAAGATTTCAGGCCGAAACAAAAGAACCTTACCCTGGTTGCCGGAGTATTGTTAGGCAGGCATTTCTGATGCAGGACTACCCTCCAGATGCTCCGGATGTGATGTTGGCGTTCTTAGCTGATAGTACCTACTTTAAAACAATATAACACTTGTCTTAAACGATGGTTTAGCTTCTGGCAGGATACAAACTTAAATTTATTTCAAGCATCAGTTGCTAATGTATTAGATTTCGTAATTACCATTTTTAACTAGGGTCAAAAGTAAGGCTCAATTAATTGTACTAAAGCAGCACTATCACTTCTCTTAAACTCAGTAACCATGAATGACCCACAGGTTACGAGGTTTATGAAGGGAGTTTTCAAGTTGCGAACTTCACTCCCAAGATATAATTTTACTTGGGATCCGTCAATTTTTTTTTTTAGATTACTTAAGCAATTGGTACCCTAATGAAACCCTCTCCTTTGGTAAACTGTTGAGAAAATTGACTATACTTTTAGCTTTACTAACTGCACACCGGGTACAAACATTGTCGTTGATTAAGGTGTCTAAAATAAAAAATATAAAAAAAACGTAAAGTTTGTAATTAATATCACGGATTTAATCAAAACCTCGACCGTGAATCGTACGCCAGCAATATTGACTTTTCCTTATTTCAACGAAAGAAATTCCATTTGTCCTGCTAGAACTCTAGAACAATTTTTAACTGTATCGGCAGACAAGAGAAAACCTGAATGTTACTCTTTATTAATTAGATAAATGAAGCCTTTCAATAATGTAAGCTCACAATCCTTAAGCCATTGGATCAAGGCCACCCTGAGTAAAATCGGTATAAACACATCTGTCTTTAGCGCTCACAGTCCGAGACATGCAGCTACGTCTGCCGCCAATAGGCTCCGGCCTAGGATAGATAATATTCCGGCAGATCAGAAACTTTTGCAAAGTTTTATATTAGGGAAGTAGCTGCAGATACCTCAGATGCCTTTGCTCGGTCGCTTTGTAAGATGGCTTCGATCAACGAAAGATTATGATAATTTTCCCTTTGTTATATGTATGACCCTATTTGATTTTCAAACCTTGTTTTTTGAATACATTTGTAAGGTTTAATATAAAGGAGGATTTTTTCCCTTATTAATATTGTTTCCTCTTTACTATTTCGTGAGACTCTAAACATCTACAAGTTAATAAGTGTAATCTCGAAGGGCGAATCACATCGTTTAATAGTCATCGAACGTCACTTACAGGTAAGTTCGTTTGACTTTCTATAATATATTAACATCATCTTTAAGATCTGAGAATCGTCTAAAACAACATGTTACTTTTAAATTGCAATATTAAATCATGAGAAATATTACTAGTATCATATTAATTATTATTTAGTCATTTATTGTAATGCTAAGATAATAAACATTTGTTTTGATTATGTAAAACCATTAAACATGATTTGTTTGAAAACTCTAGAATCGTTGTTTGTGAAGCGGTCTTTTAAGTCAGAATAAATACAATTTACATTATATACTTCGGTCTATGAAATATCAATTAAATAAATGTTAGTAACATATATTTTAAATTAAGACCTTTCTATTTATAAAATAATAATTTACGTTTAATAAAATATAGTTGAAATGGAACGTTTTCATACGTCAATGTCATTGTCATCTGACAGCTGACGTTCATATTGTGATTTTATTGATTTACACATACATAAACTCACGCTTTCTTCCCATGGGGGTAGGCAGAAACTACAGAACGCCATCTGCTACGATCCTTACATACTCCTTTTGCCTCGTTTCGTTTGTTCGTATTTAATAATCAATATTTGTGATCAATAATCAATCAGTTATTCGCCTATAAATATGAATACTGTCACACACGCGTGCGATTTACATAAAATGGCATACAATAATTGAATGTAAGTTTTGCCATTCAATAATTGCATGCGACTTCTGTTTGCATCAGGGCAATTATTGCAAGGCGTTTATTGCATGCAAGTTTTGCCTTGTCTAAACAGAGTTGCATGTCCGTGTTCATTTCTTTTAGGATTACTTGCCTCAAATGAGCAGCAACGATTAACACACCCTCACCCAATGCACTCATGTTTAAATGCATTCCATTCCCAAATTGAATGCGATTTTATTCTACGTGCTGTTTACGCCTATACCGGCGGTTTAAAACGGCAACAAACTTGCCCGTATCGTTCAATGATTGTACGTATTGTTTAGATGGTGCCAGTCAATCGTTGCCTCCACTTTATGGTATGCCACAGGCAATAAACTTTCACCGTATAAATGGGGTTTAAAGGGTTAGTTGCACTGATAGTTTTGCAATAAGTTAGCAACCCGTCACTACACCACCTACATTGAAGGTAGGTATATAAACCCTTCCGTTTCAGCTTCTAAGATTGCCCCTAGTTGGAGGCTTTAAGTTAACTTAAGGCACCCACAGGACAGTCCGGTTAAGTAGCCACGACCTCTAAGAGTCTCAACTACGAGTTGCCATGTTAGGAAAAAAAAAGCCTTCTAAGATAGAAATCTTTCAAGCTTGCTGATCATGATCGTGTTACTGTAATCATCTCTAAACCAAATAAACTATCAGCTTTAATTAAAAGTTAATTAAGTGTAACAAGGAGTCAGTTGAGGGGGGTTGAGGAGTGAAAAGTGGGGAGTGACTGGCTGAAGTCTGCGTCATCAATCACCGCCTCGAGTCGCGACGAGTTGATTGGAACAGTGACTAGTAGCCCTGGTGGAACATGTCAATTTGTTAGAGCAATGTCTTTTGAATCACTTACTGACTACACTTTGCAAGTGACCACAATAGGTATTTCATTTCCGAAATGTCTTTTATTATAATGGTCACATTTAACTACAAACATTTAAGAAAGTAATGCTCACGAAAGCAAAATCAATGCGTTTAAAATGTTGTTTTGATCGATACGAAGGTATCTTAACTTCTGACGTAAATTATTTTTAATTAATAAGAAAACTACACAAAATAATAAATCATTGACGAAGACACCAAGTTTGAGGTGTGAAAACAATTTGAATAACAAAGATAAAATGTCTACTGGCCTCACTTGAAAGTATTTTATGTCTATTTATGTGACCTAGATCTTCCATCCGCATTATACTACAAATAAACAATACTACATTTTATGCAGTCTCTTTTATTTGTCTTTCGTCCCAGATTACTTTTGATATTATTATATCCCACAATAGTTTCTCAGATATGAAAGCAATTTTCTCAAACGATGTTCGAGTTTATTCCGAGTGGTCAGATCAGGCTGTTCACGAATGAGGCGTCATTTGATTTGTGAAGACGGCAATCATTGTCGTTGGCGGTGCGCAAATACATATATTGCGTATTTATATTCTTCCTTACCGCTTTTTATACAATACTTTGTCTTGTTTTGCAAGACTTGCATACCAATGTTTTCTTCATCGCAAACAAGCAATTTTATTTATTTAGAAAAGTTATAGTTACGAGTATAATATATTTACATACCTACTCATAATAAAAAAAATAGTGAAGGAAGGCTAATGACAAGTTAAAATAATATTCTTAGTTGGTTAAAAATATTCTTTAGGCATAAAATTATAAACATTTCTTCTTGTCGCTAGACTTTTCCGACGAGAAAATACACGTACGTTTTTGTTCAACTTTCAATCCACTACATACTCGTGCGATCTTTTGTACCTATGAGTACATCAATGCTTTGACTCCTAACGTTTC
Source organism: Griposia aprilina (assembly GCA_916610205.1). NCBI lineage: Eukaryota > Metazoa > Arthropoda > Insecta > Lepidoptera > Noctuidae > Griposia > Griposia aprilina. The sequence continues at coordinate 721,063 of OU744294.1, read as the reverse complement.
CGTCTGACACAATGACAGGTTGCCAGCTTCCCCCCGCCGACCTCCTCCCTTACCTCCATGACGCGTGCGCGTCTCTTACCTTTCTCTTCTGAGGAATTACTTCCCCAAGTAAATGACATGCCTTGCACGGAATCACAAATCTTTTTGTAAGCATTATTACGATTAAATTCCTTTTAAGTGGAATAGACTTTACTTTATGAATGTTTATTCTTGTAACTGATTTTACTCAATTTAGCAAATAATACAAAAGATTTAGATATCTAATAGGTATCAACTTGATAGACTTTTTATAAAAGTAAAAAGCAAGATCAAATACTCTCTGAAGTATGTACTGCGTGAATCCTGTAAATACCTGAATTTGCGTTTACCTCGTTCTGGAAAAATCAATATCAAATAAAAGATAAATATAAATACTTTACATGTCACAACGAGTTGTTTTATAGGCTTTACGGTAGCTCTTTATATTCATTTTGTCCCAATTTTTACACTTTTACCCTTTGCGTAATATCGGCTTTGAACTATGAAGGTCGATCACAAACGGCGGAGGTAATGGTCATGTGCGGTAAATTGGCGGTTTTCTTTACTCATATTTCTTTAGGTAACAAAACTGTCTTCTTAAAATCTGCTCTTCTAACTAAGACAATCATAACTATATAAAGGTTAGATTCGTGATAAATCCGCATAAAGTTTTTTTTCTTAAATTAGTGTTCAGTGTCGCAATTGTAGAAAATCTTCAACTTGAATAATTTTATTCAAAAGTAGCGATCTTGCCTTGAAATTAGTGTTTAATATGTGGTGATAACCCTGCTACTTTAATTTTAATATAACAAATAATCTTTACGGCTAGTGAAACATAATTATGTAATGAGCTAACCGTAAGCATGAGAGCCATATGTCACATTGTGACGGTTTTTATGACCTACCCTTTTACTGTCCCCTACAGGGTCCATAATGATCTCAATTATATTAGTTACCACTGTACACATTATGGTAAAGCAATAAAAATATTGAGTATTGAGTATGTCTAGGAATTTGTTTGGATATTGTTTAGTTAGTAGGTAGTATTGTAAAGTTTTGATGAAAATATTAATGTCTACGCTAGTTAAACTTACTAATATGTTTACAGTAAAAGTAATCATGCTCTAAGCACACACATAACTACACAGCTACTTCACATCGCTAACAACCGTATTTGATGTTCCGATCCTTCTTCCTGTCACGTTTTAAAAATATTGTTTTAGATCTTGGCATTTTTGCTGGTGATTCAGAAGGTGTTTTACCACACAATTCATGTAAGCAAGTATGAGAATTTTTCGGAATCCGTGGATTATCTTCGCGGTTTCTGAAAAGTTCGTCTATCAAAGCTGTTCCCAAATTATGAATGAAGTTTCTTCTAGGATTAGTTTCCCTATTTCGATGCCATTATTTAACATCTGTAAAATCATGCCATTGATGCCTGATATTATAGTAAGGGGCGAGCGCTTACCATTACGAAATACGTCATACGTTCTGGCAAGTTTCTCAACTAAATCCACTACACTTTTAGTTTTATTAAAACAGGAAATTATAGATGTCTTTCGTTTCATTCGCGTATATTCTTCTATTTCTTGGTCATGATAGAACGACGTTACATATACCTACGTGCTTGCGTAGCTTTGGTACATCGGAATCTAAACTGATATGCTTCTAGAAACCAAAACGTGAAGAGTGGCCTCTCACTGTACCTTGAAATAAGGCGGAATGCATGTTCTACTAGCTCTCGAAGTGCCAACTATACTTAGTTTAAGTCTTTGTTGCAAATTTTCAGTAACATCAAAACTAGTGGAGAACTTGTCTATTGTAATATTTCTTGCCGATGCAGAAACGCTATTCACCATATAATAAATTAATAAATTGTTTATTTGGTCTCAAACGATTACATTTTCGGAATTTTAAATGAAACAGCCCCAGTAAGTTATTAATAATACTTGTGTTGGGGCTGTCTCGCTCCTTCCCAGGATGTTAGACAAAATTGAGACTATATAAAACAAGACAAGAATATAAAAAGATAGAATTAAAGTACTAATTTAAACAGAACAAAAAGAAACAATGACCTAAAAAAATACTTAACTAAAGTAAAGCTCTGTGTAGTGTGTAATTGTATGTGCATGTGTGAAATGAAGTTGTGTAAATGTGGGATTTTGTGTGTGTGTTTATGTTTGTGTGTGAGTGAGTGCGTTAGTGTGTATTTATGTTTGAGTTTACGTGTATTCTGATTGTGCCATTATAATCGAAGTTGAATATAAAATTAGTTAAACAAGCAAAACAAGGTGTCACATTATGGTAAAAAATCCAAGTATATTATACAATTCTGACCAAAAGTTGCTCTGCCTCCTCATCAGTTAGAGTATTAAGCCAATCGGTTATAACTTTTTGCATTGATGCGAGACCTCGTGGTGGAACTGTAGTTTTAAGTTAAATTTATTGTATACGTACGCTGATTGATTGACGTACTTTTGCGAGACGTCAGTATGTTTACTGACGTCTCGCAAAAGTGCGTACCCCCGGAGAGTAAGCCACAATATAATTTCTTCTCCTAGCCTGTCTCTCGTGGTTAACTGGAAGGTATTTATGCAAAAATAGAATGATGTTTAAAAGCAACTATCGCCCGATCTCTCTTGCAACTGTTACGGACAAGGTGTTGGACAGTATGCTTGACTCTTATTTGGCAAAATATGTTAAGTTACATGATGCACAGTTTGGGTTTTGTCCTGGACTATCAACCTAAAATGCTATCCTAAGTGTCAAGCATACTGTTAAATACTACACTGACCATGTACGCCTGCTTCCTTGATCTCTCCAAGGCTTACGATCTCGTTTCTTATGACGTGCTTTGGAGTAAATTGAGGAGTAGGGGTATACCGGAGGAACTGCTCAGTGTGTTGCAGTTTTGGTATCTTAGCCAGAGTAACCGAGTTAAATGGTCTAATGCGCTCTCGGAATCATATGAGTTGGAGTGCGGGGTGAGGCAGGGTGGTTTGTCGTCTCCCCGGCTCTTCAATCTATATGTTAATGATCTCATTGCCGAGCTCAGCAGCATGCGAGTCGGATGCAGGGTAAATGGTGTTAGTTGCAACAACATCAGTTATGCGGATGACATGGTGCTGCTGGGCCTGTCGCCGCGGGCAATCTTGGAGTTGCTAAATGTATGTGTGACCTACGCTGCTGCACATGGACTGGTCTCTAATGCCAAAAAATGTGAATACATGGTCCTTGGGGTCGTGGGTCGGTCCCGGGAAAGTACATTCAAACTTGCCATAAACCGTACACCAATACGTAAGGTCACTAAATTTAAATATCTTGGGCATTTTCTTACCGACGACCTCAGTGACCATGGTGACATTGAGAGGAAGCGTAGGGCTCTGGCGGTCAGGGGTAATATGTTGGCACGAAGATTTGCTCGGTGTACTGACTAAGTTAAGATTACGCTTTTTAAAGCTTATTATCACAGTTTCTACACCGGTAATCTTTGGGTCAACTACTTGAAAAGGTCGCTGGATGTTCTACGCGTCCAATATAATAATGTTTTTAGGATGCTAATGCGACTGCCTCGCTTTTGTAGTGCGTCGGAAATGTTCGCGGTAACCCATACTGACGGTTTTCATGCCATCATCCGCAAAAAGACGGCCTCACTTCTGAGCAGAATAAGAGGCAGTCACAATATCATCCTGAAAGCTGTGGCGGCAGACACTTCCTCTGCAATAATAAGGCAATTTGTGAGAAGACTTATTCCCCTTGTTTCCATTACGCGTTGTTAAGTTGATGGGTGGTCTTCTCATGAATTCGTCTTTAGTTTAAGTTACTAACAATAGTGTTTTAAGTCCAAACCTGTTACTAACAATTTATGGATCTTTTTAGTTGTCCGAAATAAAATGATTTATTATTATTATTATTAAAAGGTATAGTTTCCTGACCGATAGTAGGCCACAAATTCTGTATATATCAAATGTGGGATATCTATATAGCTTTAGATACATTACTTTTAAAAGTGACCTTTGGGCTCTTTCTAACTCCAGAAACTTAGTTTGTGTAGCCCCACCCCAAACAGGTATGCTGTATGTGATTGACCATAAGACCAACGAGGTCATAGGTATTTTTACTGACCACAAAGGGACTATTACTGGGTTGTTTACCACAGTAAATCTCATGATGCATTGTGTACAATGTTTTTGCATCTACTAAAGTATACTTTTGTATTCCTTAAGAAGTTGGTTCTGATGGAATATACTGATAGGAATTACAACTTCTGTTGATGCCAGAAAATGTAAAATAAAGTAATTTCACTGTTGTAGTCAAAAAAGTCTCACAACCAAATTCAATAATCTATAAAATGTTTAAGATTATCACTATGAGAGGCTTTTGGTCGCTTCCTATATCCATCCCTTTCCCTCCCATAATGGTTGAGAGACAAGAGGACTTATTTCGGCCATCTTCGGCTAATGTCGGAAGCAGTTCACAATCGCCATGGAGTCGACATATGGCTAAGAAGGATACATCACATCAGGACACCGCTGAAGTCACATACTCGTGATTACGTGCGCGTGCGCGCAATTTCTGGATTTTTTATATGCGTTATTATGTAGGGCTGCTAATTCTGCAATCATCAACTTTGAGTGAACATTCATCGTGAGTAAAGGTGCAGTGATCCTGTGCCAAAAAAAACACTAACTAATGAAGCCACGTGGAGCCAGCTAAACAGCTCTCACCACTATTCCAGGTCAGTCCTTACTTCATTCCTCACTAACAAATGCTCTCCTCGAATACGTCACGTATTTAATTAATAAACCCGCGCATGATACCTAAATGTCACCGCAAAAGTCATATTAGAACTAGATAATTAACTCTTCCTCTTACTCTTAACCCGGTTGATGGCAATAGGCTCGCCCCCTATTACATGGGACTTAAAGCATAACTGTCGAAATGTGGGTGTGCTATAGGTACACCTCTGCCTAACCCTTCGGGGAATACAGGCGTGATGTTATGTTAATTAAGATAAGATAAGATAAGATATATTTATTTGCATAAACATGTGTACACATACAAGAATTTAAAAAAAAAAAACGTGCATGCAAGCAATTAACTCTTCACCTCTGTCGAAAGGCAACCAGCTCATCATCTTATGTTACTTTAGAACGGAATAATCCAGCTAAGAACAAAAGCCCCAAAACTGCTTTTGTTTCAGATTTAGTTGTTTCGGCATACAAAGAATTTATGTGTTCCAGCGGTCTAGATAAACATACTTATCTAGGCCGCATCAGTATATTTCACTATAGATTCTAGAATAATAGCAGAAAAAAGACTTTAAAAACATTCTTAATTTTTTTTTTTTGTAATTGTGTAATAATATTTTAATTTCTTGTACAAATGCTAGTCCTTAGTGGCATACACTGATATTTGGGCGTGCCCCCAAAACCCCCGCTCGCACTTTAAATTTAGTACGTGATACTACGCATAACAACCGTAAGTTAACCCTTACGGTTCTGATATCTAAGAATGCCGTTTCATACAGTTTTGGTTTGATGATGGTAAATTACGATTAGTAAGAAATTATTATCAAAACTTGTTTTAAGAACCGTAAGTGTTAGTTACTGCTGTCATGATTAGTATTTAGTCACACGTTTTTATTTATAATAGTATATTATACTAAACATAACAACATTAAGATCAAATACCCTTGTTTTTAGTAGTAGTTAAGTACAATATCCATTATTATCGGTAATGAAAACCACCGTAAATACTCGTAGCTGTTACTTTTGTTATATCTGGTATTAGTTTCCTAAAAAAGCTGAATATAGTTCAGATATCCACCGTACAATAACTTACGGTGTTTATCTTTGGGATAAATTTGCGATGCATTACGAGTATTAAACTTAAATAAATATTTTAAGCTCTAAAGGGCCGTCAGAGCTAATACGGTTTTATATTAAGGAACGCACAAAAAAGGAGGCAGTTACGCCGCTTATGACTAACACTATCTCCGTTACAGTAAAACATTAGAGATCTCATCACGCTGATTCCGAATTAAGTATTAACTTAATTTTCATAAAAATCCTAGTTACGGTTGTCTTAGTAAGGACGGCTGATTAATCATGTCGCCTTTTCCCTGGTTACTAAAATCAGGTATTTTAGTAACCAGGTAACCAGTATTTTATTGCCAAATCTCATGTAAGGCGTTGTGATTGGTTAAGGCCCTTCCCTGACCAAACGACCTTGAGCGTTCGGTCCTTCTCTGTCCCGTCACTGAGTCTCGCTCTGTCTCGCTCCCTGCGCACGCTCATTTACCATAAAATTCACAAAAATATTGAAATTATTTTAATAAAAAAAGACAAGCGATGTTTTGAAATAAAATAAAACGTGAATTATTTAGATTTTTAAATTATCTATCCGTTAGTGTAATCCTCAAATTAATAGAACGTCGCCTCTAGCAAAAGATGCATGCAATCAATCATTTTAGTCACTTTTTTACAAGGAGATTTTAAATGTATTTATATGACATAAAAACAAATAAGAACGTACAATGTGATGATAGGATATCGAACCTTAATTTTGTGCTTTCAGATGTAGTTTATTACCCATAGCGAATGAGTGAATAGCCTCTGAATGACGCACTATGGCAAGGTTTTGGTCGGGGTATCGCCTTAAGTTGGTTTACCGATATCTAAAGCTCTGGCCACAGCAGCTTCAGCTTCAGCTTTGGCCATTCTGAGCAAATAAATATTCTATTCTATTCCTATTAAGGTGAATCGCGTCGACTTCGATTATTTTAGTGATAATTAAGTTAAGTGACTGTTTGCGTAAGTGTGAACACTTCCATTCAAGTGTTAGTTGACACAATCGGCGCGAGCGAATTTCGCCCCGCATCCCGCGCGGGGTTAGCTTCAGTGTGGCCAGAGCTTTAGAACAGCCAATCATAACAGGACAGGCTTGACATCACATTTATTTGAGTAGGCTATCAAACCACTGCTGCTAGAATAAACGAATCGTAGTTTTAAGCTTACCTGTAGGTATTTTTATTTTCTTCTTGCACATTCAAGTAAAGATTTATTGGTAAAGCCGACATTCAACAACGATTTGCGTTGTCGCGTGGTTGTGACATATACGATGTAGACCATGTGGGGAACACGAGACAATAAATAGGATATACTTTACAGAATAGCGCCACCGAAAAAAAGGAGGCACTTTTATGTAAAGTATGTATTTGTAGTAGTTTAAGTAAGTTTAAAATTGAGACAATACTGTGACTACTGTGTGTACTGTGTTAGAGACTATTACTGTGTTCCTTTCTCACTTTTTGTACAATCATGTCTAGCATTTAAGCGTTTTGGTTATACTGTAAGCTTATTATAATGTATTTATTGAATAAATAAATAAAATGTCTTCTTGTCTGGGGCACGGCGATGCCCCCGGCAAGGCCAGCAAAATAAACAAAGGCACAGCCGTACCGCCTCTTGTCGAAGCCACTTAGTTAAGACATTGCCGACCCGCTGTAACTTCGTTGTGAATAAATCTAGAAGCCTAAATTTTCAGTGACCAAGAGGGCATAATATAACGAGGTATACTCCCAACTTACATTCAATTTGAACCTGTAGTTTAAGAACTATTGCAAGTCAAAGTTCCTTAATGTTGTCACTGACACACTCACCGATCATCAAAATTCTAAGCCAGGTACTTCTAGCAGTCACACAAGCTCCAATTTTAAACACAATTAGTGTTTAGTCTTTATAGCAAGGAAAAACGAAAACATACCGCAATTTCAATCCCGTCAGCACAAGTAACTTTGTAATCCTATAGAAATAAATAGATGCGATTACAAAGTTACTTTTGCGGTTCATATAATTTTTTGTTACTTACACTACCTAGATAGAAAGATAAGTAGGTCGGTAAATAGTGGATATTGGTAGGTACAGTAAGTCACAAAACTCACAGATGATGTCTTCTTTAATATACATAATTATACTATACTTAAAAGTCGGCGCAGCGTGTCGAAGGCAAGCGATGAGTTTGAGATCTTAGCGATCTTATAGGACGCCAGATTAAGTAAAATATTTAAATTTCATAAACAAACAGTTTGTAAAATTATTCTTCATCTGCGCTACCCAAATTTACATAGATAGGGACTAGATATCTTCTGTACCTACCTAATGGAATATGGAATATAAAGGTAGGTGGGTAGGGTAATCAGTCTCCTCTAAAATTACTTGTAAAATGGCCAACGGAAGAAATGAAATCAGTTGGCAACGTCAGTTGTAAATTAAACTGTATTGAAATTGAATGAATAAGCAATAATAATTAAGTATAACAAACCTTTGAGATCTATCTACGATGCCGCAGATAGATATACAAATCGAAACGTTTTATAAAACTTATTTAGGTTCAGTATCAGCGTCAGGGTCTCTACCTACGAAAAGAAATGAGAACCCATCAAAAACATAACAATACAATAATCCAAGTCTCGCAACGCAGTTTTTCTACCGCAAAAAGTTGTGAGATCTAATGTAAAACCAAGTCGGTTAATTTATTCAGTAATTACCTATATATAATATGATATATATATAATAATATAAAATTTCTTTATTCGGACAACAAAGATCCATAATGTTAGTAATACCTTAAAGCTAGTGTTAGTAGTAATATTCTTATTATAAATTGAGTTTGAGATTGAAGTATTTTGCACAGAAGATGACCAAATAAGGTACAAGTTTCTCACCTGGCCATCCTCTCCACAAAATGCCTCACAATGTGAGAATAGACACTATCTGCCACTGTTTTCAGAATGCTGTTGCTACTGGCCCGAGTCTTAGTTACTAATGATGCGACTTTTTTTCGAATGATCGCATGGAAGCCGTCAGTCCGATTCTGTGCAAACATTTCCGACGCACTACAGAACCGGGGCAGTCTCAAGAGCATTCTGAAAATATTATTATATTGGACGCGCAGGACATCTAGCGACCTTTTGGTGAAGCTGATCCAAAGACCCCCGTGTACAGACCCTGAAAATATGCCTTAAATAGCGTTATTTTGACCTGGTCGGTACAGAGGGAAAATTTACGTGCCACCATATTACCTCGGACCGCCAATGCCCTGCGCTCCCTCTCTATATCTACATTATCTTTAAGGTCGTCGGTAAGTATGTGCCCCAGATATTTAAGTGTATTGACTCTGTTTATGTTCATGCCATTTAGGGTAAGATTAGGTGCATAGTCTTCGCATATACCGGCGGCCTTAAAGACCATGAACTCTCATTTTTTTACATTGTACACGAGCCCATGTGCAGAGGCATAGTCCTCGCATACTCTCAACATCTCTGCAATGGATCCTGCAGTTGGGCCCAGCAGCACCATGTCGTCCGCATAGCTGATACTGTTAATATTAACACCACCAACCCTACAACCAACACGCATGGTGCTGAGCTCGACTATGAGGTCATTCAAATATAGGTTGAAGAGCCGTGGTGACTTCAACCCCCCCTGCCTCACAGCGCACTCCAGCCCATACGTTCCAGAGAGTGTGTTGGACCACTTAACATTGTTAGTTTGGTTCGCGTACCAATACTGCAAGATTTTACGAGCTTGCTACTCGCTTACTACTTGCTTCTTTACTTGCTATGTACGAGTACATAGGCAGCATCTATCTAACAACTTCTTTACTTGTATCATTCGCGCGCGGGTGCTCTACTTTAGAGTAATTCGCTGGCGCATCACAATAACACCGTCATTGCCGCGTTGCGATATCGGTTTATGAAGGTCGCCACGATGACCCAGTTATTAATTATAGTGTAAACAGTGCAACTAAATAATTGTTAAGGTGAAGTTTTTACTTACCTTACTATGTCTCCTACAAAGGTAAAAATTAAAACTGATCTGGAAAAGCTGTTGTATGACAGTTACATCCAAGAAAAATTGGAGAGAGAACAGCTGGAACTTCTGGTTAATGATCTGAAAATCCAAATAGAAGGCCTCCAGCGACAACTTCAAAGCCGCCAAGAAGAAAATCTCAGCTCCAAGGGTCAAGGAAATAATGACCGTAAGGAGTCGGAAGCAACGAGCAACATACAATTTGCTCAATCTGGAAAAGAAAATATCGAGTACTGCACCGACGAGGAAGAACTCGCTAAAGAGACTGAGTGGATTAGGGCTAAAAGTAGGAAGAAAAGGAAGCTAAACATCTCCCTCTCTCCACCACAAAAACCCGGAACAAGCGCCCAACAACAACAAAAATGTGAGAAAGAACAGACATTAGTCAAAAAAGTGCCTCCACCACCGCCAATCATAATAGATGGAGTTAAGAACTACCAAATGTTTTACGACTCACTAACTGAAACCCAACCAACTGAATCATTCACCGCAAAAATGATGAATGGAGATTGTGTGAAGATCAACGCTAAAACCGAGGACTCTTATAGAGCGATTGCTAGGCTTTTGTCAGAAAAAGAATATCTTTGGCATTCATACGAGAACAAACAGGCTCGACCAATAAGAGTTGTAGTGAAAAAAATACATTCTTCTTGCCAGCCAGATCGAATCAAAGACGATTTAATATCGCAAGGTCTAAAAATAGAAAAAGTTGACAACAAGTTGAGCTGGAAGACTAAAGAACCACTCAATATGTTCGTCTTATCATTTAATAATGACGAAGATGTCAAAAAAATCTATGGCATAAAGCACATTTTAGGATGTAAAATTGAAATTCACCCTCTCAAAAATCCGAAACTCATTCCTCAATGTAAGAGATGCCAGGCATATGGACATACTCATAAATACTGCAGAAAAGAGCCAAGGTGTGTAAAATGCACTGGCAAGCATCTTACAGCCACCTGTACTAAATCTCCGCAAGAGAAACCAAAATGCGTCCACTGCGGCTTACCCCACCCTGCCAACTATAGAGGGTGTGAAGTAGCCAAGGAAATGCAAATTATGAAAAACAAAAACATAAAAAAGAAACTTGTTGTGCCAACTGCCCAACAGGGTCCATCCATAAACAATCCTAACAAACAGGCACGGAAAGACACTTTTCAGACAACTACAAATCCTATTCAAGCAAGTAGTTCCTATGCACAAGCTGCAAAACAAGGCTCTCAACCTTCGAATCTGGAAGATAAGATAAATCAGATCTTGAAGTGTATTACAACATTTGACAAAAGATTAGAAAAGCTAGAATCCAGCACCAAAACAGCTGGTTTTAATAACCAAAAATGAGTTACACACTAAAAATAATGGCGTGGAACTCTAATGGGCTCCTCAAACATCAGAATGAGTTACAGGCAGTCCTAGAGACAGAAAATATAGACGTGTGTTTCATCTCCGAAACGCACTTTACTAACCAATCTTTCATCAAATTTAGAGGATATAAGGTATATAATTCGCTCCACCCTGACAACTCCGCCAGAGGAGGTAGTGCGGTTATAATCAAAGAAAACATCAAGCATTACGAACAGAGTAAATTTGAAGAACCAGACATTCAAGCCGTGACAGTATCTGTTAAAACCAAATTTTGTCACGTTTCCATAGCAGCCGTATACTGTCCTCCAAGGCACATGATAAGCAAAGAGCGATACTTACAATTCTTTGAACTTCTAGGCCCGAGATTCATCCTAGGCGGTGATTTCAATGCCAAGCATTCGTACTGGGGATCAAGACTTACTACAACAAAGGGAAGGCAGCTCTTAAATGCAGTTAAAGACACACATTGTGAAGTTATGAGCACAGGCAAACCAACATACTGGCCTACTGACCACCAGAAAATACCGGATCTTATAGACTTTTTCATAATCAAAAATATATCCACCAATTACATTCATTTGGAGGAAGGTTTTCACATGAATTCGGACCACTCCCCGATTATCCTAAGACTAACTCAAAAAATCTTACTAAGAGAAAACCATTTAACCCTGGTTAATAAGTCTACAGATTGGGACAGTTTTGCTCTTGATCTGGATAATATTATCGACCTAAAAATTCCGTTACTAAATCAGAATCAGCTGGACTCAGAAGTAAACAAATATGTTGTTAATATCCAACAATGTGCGTGGAACAACACGCCCGAGTTAAAACGTAAATATAAGGGGCATATCTATCCCAAGGAAATTGTGAGTTTACTGTCTAAAAAAAGAAAGCAAAGAAAGCGGTGGCAGCAAACAAGATGCCCGCGGGATAAAACATTATTAAATAGCCTAACTAAACGATTAAAGAGGAAAATTATACAATTTGAGGATGACTGTCTGAATACTAACCTTTTGCAGCTATCCAAAGACAAATCAACGGATTTCTCTCTTTGGAAAGCGACAAGAAAACTAAAAAGGCCGATTATGCAAATACCGCCTATCAGAAACAGCGACGGAAAATGGGCCATAAGCAATGAACAAAAAGCGTTTAGGTTTGCCCAATACTTAGAAAACACTTTTCAACCCAATGAGAGCTCCATAGAAATACTTGAGAGTGAAAAGTTATCACAAAGTCAAAGAATTCAGCTTGTGACTCCTAAAGAAGTTCTGCGAGAAATTCAAAATAACATAAGTTCGAAGAAATCCCCGGGTTACGACCTCGTAACCGGCGAAGTTCTAAAACACCTCCCGCGCAAAGCCATAGTAAAGTTGACTAGACTTATTAATGCCGCATTTATGCTAAAACATGTGCCTGAGCCTTGGAAGGTTGCTGAAGTCATTATGATTGCGAAGCCTGGGAAACCACCCCATGAAGTATCATCATATAGACCCATTTCCCTGTTGCCAATATTATCAAAACTATTTGAAAAACTGTTATTAAAACGTTTAAAACCTATAATAAAAGAAAAAGACCTAATACCAAACCATCAATTTGGCTTCAGGGAAAAACACTCTACAATAGACCAGGTACACAGGATAACTAACATCATTGAAAAAACACTCGAAAACAAGCAAGTCTGCGCCACCGTATTCCTAGATGTCGCGCAAGCTTTTGATAAAGTTTGGCATGAGGGTCTGGTATATAAACTCAGACGCATGCTACCGTCAGAATTTGCAGACATTCTAGAATCATATATAAGTAATAGAATGTTTAGAATAAGGCAAGAGGATGTATATTCCGAGCTAAAAACTATAAAAGCTGGGGTGCCACAAGGAAGTGTGTTAGGCCCATTCCTGTACTTGCTATACACATGTGATATCCCAGAGCTGGAAAACAACACCATTGCGACCTTTGCAGATGACACTGCCATTATGGCTACCGGATCAAGCCACAAAGAAGCAGTAGAAAAAGTTCAACTAGCAGTAAACAAAGTTTATGACTGGACACAAAAGTGGAAGATCAAACTGAATGAGTCAAAATCAATTCATATTGACTTCACTAACAAACACTGTGATTACCACCCAATCTATATAAATGGCATGCAAGTGCCTTATGCTAATACAGCCAAATACCTTGGCATAACTCTTGACGCCAAACTGCGTTGGAAATCTCACGTCAAAAAGAAAAGACAGGAACTCGACATACGTTATAAAAGTATGTATTGGTTACTCGGAAGGAAATCCTGCCTATCAATACGTAATAAAATTATATTATACAAGCATATTCTTATGCCAATTTGGACGTATGGCATCCTATGGCATCTTTGGGGCTGTACTAAACGAAGTAACGTCAAAATAATCCAACAATTCCAAAATAAAGTACTCAGGGATGCTGTAAATGCACCATGGTATATTAGAAATGACGACCTCCACCGTGACCTTAAAATGGAACTCGTCACCACCGTCATCCAAAAATTTGCTGAAGCCCACGAACACAGACTTCACCGACATGTGAATATCGAGGCAATTCAGCTGCTAGACAACACGGACATAGTGCGTAGGCTAAAGAGAACTAAACCATTTGAGTTAGTGTAGTGTATAAATTGTGACGAATAATGTGTAAACAATGTGTTTTTTTTTATTATTAATTTATCAGACTCTAAGAAAGTGCTGCGGAAGCGGAATTGTGTGAAAGTGCAATAGGACACTATTCTTAGTTATAACGTAAACTATCACGTAAAATAATAAGTTAAAGTTAAGTTGCTTATTAGTCTATTAGGCTAGATTGTAATAAATTACTAAGAACTTATGTTCTTATAAAAAAAAAAAAAAAAAAAAAAAACAAACTTGCTATGTACATAGGCAGCATCTATCTAACAACTTCTTTACTTGCTATGTACATAGGCACATCTATCTAACAACTTCTTTACTTGCTATGTACATAGGCACATCTATCTAACAACTTCTTTACTTGCTATGTACATAGGCACATCTATCTAACAACTTCTTTACTTGCTATGTACATAGGCACATCTATCTAACAACTTCTTTACTTGCTATGTACATAGGCACATCTATCTAACAACTTCTTTACTTGCTATGTACATAGGCAGCATCTATCTAACAACTTCTTTACTTGCTATGTACATAGGCAGCATCTATCTAACAACTTCTTTACTTGCTATGTACATAGGCAGCATCTATCTAACAACTTCTTTACTTGCTATGTACATAGGCAGCATCTATCTAACAACTTCTTTACTTGCTATGTACATAGGCAGCATCTATCTAACAACTTCTTTACTTGCTATGTACATAGGCACATCTATCTAACAACTTCTTTACTTGCTATGTACATAGGCACATCTATCTAACAACTTCTTTACTTGCTATGTACATAGGCACATCTATCTAACAACTTCTTTACTTGCTATGTACATAGGCACATCTATCTAACAACTTCTTTACTTGCTATGTACATAGGCACATCTATCTAACAACTTCTTTACTTGCTATGTACATAGGCACATCTATCTAACAACTTCTTTACTTGCTATGTACATAGGCACATCTATCTAACAACTTCTTTACTTGCTATGTACATAGGCACATCTATCTAACAACTTCTTTACTTGCTATGTACATAGGCACATCTATCTAACAACTTCTTTACTTGCTATGTACATAGGCACATCTATCTAACAACTTCTTTACTTGCTATGTACATAGGCACATCTATCTAACAACTTCTTTACTTGCTATGTACATAGGCACATCTATCTAACAACTTCTTTACTTGCTATGTACATAGGCACATCTATCTAACAACTTCTTTACTTGCTATGTACATAGGCACATCTATCTAACAACTTCTTTACTTGCTATGTACATAGGCACATCTATCTAACAACTTCTTTACTTGCTATGTACATAGGCACATCTATCTAACAACTTCTTTACTTGCTATGTACATAGGCAGCATCTATCTAACAACTTCTTTACTTGCTATGTACATAGGCACATCTATCTAACAACTTCTTTACTTGCTATGTACATAGGCACATCTATCTAACAACTTCTTTACTTGCTATGTACATAGGCACATCTATCTAACAACTTCTTTACTTGCTATGTACATAGGCAGCATCTATCTAACAACTTCTTTACTTGCTATGTACATAGGCACATCTATCTAACAACTTCTTTACTTGCTATGTACATAGGCAGCATCTATCTAACAACTTCTTTACTTGCTATGTACATAGGCAGCATCTATCTAACAACTTCTTTACTTGCTATGTACATAGGCACATCTATCTAACAACTTCTTTACTTGCTATGTACATAGGCACATCTATCTAACAACTTCTTTACTTGCTATGTACATAGGCACATCTATCTAACAACTTCTTTACTTGCTATGTACATAGGCACATCTATCTAACAACTTCTTTACTTGCTATGTACATAGGCACATCTATCTAACAACTTCTTTACTTGCTATGTACATAGGCACATCTATCTAACAACTTCTTTACTTGCTATGTACATAGGCACATCTATCTAACAACTTCTTTACTTGCTATGTACATAGGCACATCTATCTAACAACTTCTTTACTTGCTATGTACATAGGCACATCTATCTAACAACTTCTTTACTTGCTATATACATAGGCACATCTATCTAACAACTTCTTTACTTGCTATGTACATAGGCACATCTATCTAACAACTTCTTTACTTGCTATGTACATAGGCACATCTATCTAACAACTTCTTTACTTGCTATGTACATAGGCACATCTATCTAACAACTTCTTTACTTGCTATGTACATAGGCAGCATCTATCTAACAACTTCTTTACTTGCTATGTACATAGGCACATCTATCTAACAACTTCTTTACTTGCTATGTACATAGGCACATCTATCTAACAACTTCTTTACTTGCTATGTACATAGGCACATCTATCTAACAACTTCTTTACTTGCTATGTACATAGGCAGCATCTATCTAACAACTTCTTTACTTGCTATGTACATAGGCACATCTATCTAACAACTTCTTTACTTG
Source organism: Griposia aprilina (assembly GCA_916610205.1). Taxonomy (NCBI): domain Eukaryota; kingdom Metazoa; phylum Arthropoda; class Insecta; order Lepidoptera; family Noctuidae; genus Griposia; species Griposia aprilina. The sequence continues at coordinate 704,688 of OU744294.1, read as the reverse complement.
CTATGTACATAGGCAGCATCTATCTAACAACTTCTTTACTTGCTATGTACATAGGCACATCTATCTAACAACTTCTTTACTTGCTATGTACATAGGCACATCTATCTAACAACTTCTTTACTTGCTATGTACATAGGCACATCTATCTAACAACTTTGCCATAATATTTTACCTAATTAGTTAATTAAAAACATTTAATAGAGACTAAATCAATATTAGACATCTTTGTTAGTTGAATAAATATAATGACTTGCCTATCCAACGGCAACATAATCTTGGCTCTTCACACTTGCATTTTCGTACATGTTATTATTTTGATGGGATATAGTTTACAAGCATTACCTGTGGAGCATAGGCTTTCAATTGACTGCTATAAACTTCAGATCGTGTAGCCCTTCCTTTCCTTTAACATTAACGCGTGAAGCACGCTATCGCTATAAGCACGGTACATAGTTTGCTGAAGTACATGCCTGGTGCTACTGCCCTAGAAACAATTTGATCACCCATGAGTGTAGAAATAAGGAAGCTACCACCAAACGAAAACTTTCTTTCTTCACAAATTCTTAAGCAAATTCTTCCCTTTTCCTACGGGGAATGCCATGACAAGCCCAAACAAACAAGTCCCCTTGACGCCGAAGGTATAACTTAGACTTAGTTGGCTTAACCGCTCGTTTTTCAGTCCCCACAGAGTAACAAGACTCAGTTGTGACCCAAGAGAATATTTTGTCTATCGGAAACGTAAACTAGGATGATTCTGTTTTATTTATGCATAGTCTGTGGCGAGGCTATGAATTTAAGACAAATCTGTTCCCAAGGGTGCAATTTTAGTGATAGAATTTAAAAAACTCCATTTTTCCATATGAGAAATGGAGTTATCTGGCTAGAAATCAATAATAATTTGGTAACACTGTTAGGTAGATTGTCTCGTTACTTTAAATCCTCAGTATGTTGTTAAGCTTACAAGGAGACATGGGTCCAACACGACGTGCTCACCCTGGAAAGTAGACCCCGCAGCCCCAGCCTACGTACTACAGAGGCAATTTTTTTTAATTTTTACTATCTTTATTTAGTAAACTTAACTACCTGTAACAACATAAAATTACAGAGGGTCAAATTAAATATGCCAGCGATACTCCGCAGATGTGATGGGTTTGATTGGGGGGATTTTTTATCTAACGACGAAAAATAAAAGATTTCCTAAACACACCATTTCAAGTAACTATAGTACCATTGGCCGTTGACCGTAGTCGGCTTTTTTTTTTAAACTCTTAATTTCATCACACTTTCTCTAGCTATATTTAGTTTGACCATAAGAGTTTCACTAGATAATTTAGTTTGACCATGTATTGTATTCTATTCGTAAGTAAATAAGTAAAGTAGTTAATAAGTAAACATAACTGTAAATAATAAATCTATTGATGTATCGACGCATTTTATGTTAGCATAAGTTTTGGAATCACTGACTCCCAAGCCACAGGCAATAAACCTAATTTGGGAGCCAGGAGATTAATTAGTCTCACATCTCTGTACCAAATTATTGTAATTGTTTTTGTCACCAAGTTATAGATAATTAAAAAATATTTATTTATTATTATTATTACATATATTCTGCTGAATCGCTAAACTGTTCTCTTCGATACGAAATAGTATTCTACCGCTCGTGCTTACACGATAGAAGAATACCGACGTCAAATTATTATACATTGACAGTTCGTGAATAAACAAGGCTCAGTATTATCTAATCATAGGATCCTATCGCTCGTTTTATAGGTTATTTCAAATTAATGTTAGCTTTAAATAAACCACGCCGAAATCCAAAATTACGCCATAATCCTTTATTCACGGCTCATAATGAAAGTAATAACAGGATGATTTTGAACGCCAGATTAGTCGAATCATATCTAGTTGGTGTTATTTTATAGGTGTCGTTAACTGCCGACTGAAATACAATAAAATAGTGTGGTGACGAAATAACGCTTATTTTTATACAAAGCTGGCTGTGTTGTTCTAAGTTTTTTTTTAAATATTTTACCCTAAAACGAAGTGATGACCAACTTTACCACTGTGCCGGCTAAAAACGATGACAATTATTTTCTACGAAAGCGTAGCTACTGATAGGAATTCGTAGAGCCCCGCTACGCCGTAGCGCAGAGAAACTGATGATGTCTCGGTAGTCTTGGCTTTTTCCGTTTTTGGCCAGCCCACTTGAACCACAAATCATTAAATGCGTTTAGCGCTAAAGACATCATTCTGTCTCTATCATATTTGAAACGATGTTTTAAATTCATTTAGCGCTAAACGAGTTTAGTTATTTGTGTTGCTAGCGGGATCAATGACAGACAATTATTTATAAAAATAAGTATCAAAGCTCTCAACTCAATAGTCAGGGTTTAGGTAGAAACAAGTGTATTTAAATGGAACTCTAGAACAAGTCGGACAGAAAATAAAAAAAGAGTTAGTGGCCCTGGCGTGGATTTAATCCTACCTAATTATTTCCCACTTTTAATTACTTCTAGCAAAGTTACAATGAAACATAATCGTTTAAAAATGGTTGACAGTTTTTTTTTTTTTGTTTAATGTCAATTATCTTGTACACTTTAAACATTACAAAATGTAAATAATTACACAGAATAGTTTTTCATAAAACATTCTGTTTTGTGAGATTTATCGCTAGCTGTTGCTGGTAGATACATAAAGCACACACACTACTCAAAGACAGCCTAACTTTATTAGATTAGTTTTATTTACGATATATTACGACGATATATTATCTGGATTTATTTACGTGACACATTCTATGTATCTAGTACCAACTAAGTACCTACTCGCCACATAAACCAGATAATAAGTATAACATTTTGTATTCAAAGTGAATTTGTAAATAAATACAAATTATCTATTTAAAAACAAAGGCATAATCTGCGTGGAATCCATTTGTGAGTCGGCTAAACGACTGTTTATTGGAACGGAAAAATTAAGGAAAACAAGAAACGCACGAAATCGCAGCGTCACGTCGGAAATCGCACAGAGCCGCAATAAATCGCACCGTGTTTAACTAAACCCCCATTTAAGAGTAATTGCTTGCGGTGAGAGCCAAAGTGCACTTTATATTCGCTCAAAGAACTCGATGGAGGAGGTGACGGTGAATAATTTATGAAAAGCTATTAATGCTAAGTCGTTAGGATATTTATTTATAACAGTCTGAATTGGGTGTGAAAAGGGTTTAATAATTAATTATAAGTACCCTTTTTTGCTTGTCCATGTAATTCAATGCTATCAAAGACTTATACAATGTTTTCATGGAAGGTCGATAAATATAATTTACTGATTTTGGTTGTGTAAATCGATGCTGAGTGCGGTTTGAAGGGTGAGATTAATTAAATGTTATACAAACGTGTCTATTTATAACGGTAGAAGACTGTATCTGTTTACATAATCCGCTTATATTTGTAGAAGCGTAGACAGTAATTCGTTTTGAACTCAATTCTATTTTTCCCTAAGGAAAATTATTTCGAGGACTTACTCCTTGAAAATATTGAAACCCTTTTCTTTTGATTTGATGCTCCCTATATATTTATTCAAGCATATTTTTCCTCTGTTCGGATCGTCGCGCTGAGCTTTCAATTATATTCTGATTGAATTAATATTTGAACCAATTTTTATACTTTGAATTTGTAGATAATTTGTAGTTTCCTATCAAATGAAGTTTTGTTCCACAATGAATAATAATCTATCAAAAGAAGTTTTGTTCGACAATGAATAATAATCTATCAAAAATGTTCAATTAAGACCGTCGACGAAACTTGACCAAAGCAAAAAAAAATGTCTTCAAAGAGAAAAGTAAATAATGTAATATCTATTATACTTACAACAACACACAAAACTTAAGAACAAAAGGTTCATAATAAATTATAATAAATCTTGCATAATAATAATAAATTATAAATATCGAAACATACAACAAAAAAGATTGCAGAAAACTGAAATCCACCATCTATATCCATCGGTCTATCGATCAACGACCGACCACACATCGGTATACATTTTCACACAGACTCTGGTATGGTTCCATTGTGGTTGACGTATGACGAAGACAGTTAACATGGTTTGACTATAATCTAGCTACTATGCATCCCACGTGATTGATCTGAACAATTAAATTAAAAGTTAAAATACGTTTAAGGTTTTCATAAACCACGTTCGTAGTTTCCAGTTAAATTATTATAGCCTGAACAGTAAGATAATGCTCAATGTGTAAGGTAAGGATGTGTAGCAGAGTATTATGTTGAACACAAAGGCGCTGCTCTACAGCACCAGAAGACGCACCAGCACCAGACCACGGCTAAGTTACGCACGTGTACTTAGCTTTGCTTTGTATGAATATGTAGGTGGCATCGTCTGGAACCCACGGCCACGCTTCGCACGGATGCCTGCCCGGCCGCTGAATGAAGCGCGCAGCTGACGTGGATAACTAAATAATACCACCGCCGTATCTCTACATTGGCGTCGTGGTTGGGCTTGCACGCTCCGAACACTAGCTCTGTGCCGGTAGAGTTTACTTTGCTGGAACAGGTCTAGGGTGAGGAGCCAGACCAAGAGAGATACAGAAACCCGCAGGGCAGCTTGTGGTGAGCTGTTGGGCAGTAACGCCCCACGGTCCCTATCTCCTGGGGAAGTCTTGTTCCTCATCTCTGGCTTGCCTTTATTGACCGGTTGAAGTGAACACTGACGAGGAACAGAACTCCCACATCTTTCTTGCCTTTAGTGGCCGGCTTGAGAGGAGATTCGCATTGGTAGGACCAATCCATCTTGACCATTTTCCGGGCTCTGGGATTGTTCTGATAGCCGTGGAATACCTCTGCACTCCTCAAGCACCTCAGGCTATGTTGCCACCTTGTCGCTACGTTACTAAGTACTAGCGACAGTTTTCGGGGCCCCATTATTGAGTATGCACGTCACCCCCTGCCATTTCTTCCGTATATAAGTAATAAAACATTGATCAGGCAGGGGCCATAGTTCTTCCATACTTCTAGGTAACCAGTCCACTTTAACCATCCAAACACATATTCCATTATCTTTGTTTCTATATCCTACAATAGTCCTACATCAACCGGGGGTTGTCCTTGGGTGCACTTGCATAGTGCGTACAGGGATAATCGTCAGTTGGTTCCTCATATCTTAAAAAGCGTCTAACGGGCCTCTGCGAGTTAGCTTCGGCCCCTCGTATGCCTTCCAAAGTTCTGGGACCCCAGGGTCCCGAGATATGACAAATACACTTTATAGTTTATTATAATATTTTTTTATTTTTCACTTTTTAGTTGCGGTACCTACCCCACACAAATTCGTATACCACTACTTGGTACGTAAATAACAGCAGTGACAGGAAATTATTAACACATCATCCATATAAACTAAGTGGAAAAAATATGCAGTATTAAGGATAACTCAAAAAATGCTGGTCAGACCTTGATCAAATTTAAATGGGACCACATGTGAAGCACCACCTAGCAAATAAAAAAGAATCATCCAAATCGGTTCACCCAGAAAAAAGTTCTGAGCAAACACACATCAAAAAAAAAAGAACATACAGACGAATTGAGAACCTCCTCCTTTTTGTGAAGTCGGTTAAAAAGGAAACATAATTTCAATACTTTTACTTGTGGACTACACACTAGGTCGAGCCTGTCTCGTGGAGTCATTGAGAGATTTAAACAATTTGAGATTTCAGGGTCGAACTGTATTGGAAATGTATGTATGACATATTATTAATAATATTTTGAAGACAAAAGCAGAAGGCTTTAACAGAAAATTTAACCGCAATAACAAATAAGTAGATATGTTTGAAATAGTGTGCCTCGTAATGATACAAATGTAGATATTTATTATTTGATGTTTAAGAAAGGTGCGTGCGAGAGAATGATGATGTAGAAACGTATGTAAGGGTTTGTGAGGGAGTGTAATAGTATGGGTGTGAGTGAGTGAAAATGTATAAGTTAGTTGAACTTCTCCGTGCACATCCTCCGTAGCAGTGGATGGTTGACGTAGGTGGTTCTGCTGTGGGGGATCCCCCACAGCGCATACTTCCACGTAGTTTCCCCCGGGCAACGCCGTGTCTGACCACCGTAACGGAGTGGCAGACCGGCGGCTAAAGTGCGCTGTGATTCGCAGACAAAAACGCGGACGTCTATGAATATGCCGAAGAAGCCAAGCCGTGACGCCTCCGGGCGTCTTTGTTTTAACGCTAATCGCTCCTCCGAGGGTGATTCAAACGGCCCTTCTCAGGGCCAACCCAAAGGCCCTTCTCAGGGCCAACCCAACGGCCCTTCTCAGGGCCAACCCAACGGCCCTTCTCAGGGCCAACCCAAAGGCCCTTCTCAGGGCCAAACCAACGGCCCTTCTCAGGGCCACGCCGGCGGTGCTTTGGCGTCGGAAGCGGACTGCGCACCATCTGCGGTCAGCTTCTTCAGCAGGCCGGATGAGTTGTCGGACGCCGACGAGTCCAATATGGACACGTCGGCGGCCGAAAACGAACGCCCCAAGCGGAAGAGGGCCGATCTGAGGCTCGGGTCCGGGGGCTCCTCGGAGTCGGTTGCGAGTAGGTCGAAGAAGAAGTCGAAGTCTAAAAAGGCTTCGACTTCTGCTTCGGCTCTTGCCCACGATGTGGGCTTGGTGGACGCCGAGCGCCAGCTAAACCTGGCTAAAAGGGCGCAACTCCAGGAAGACCTGGAGGAGAGGGTCGCCGCAAAGGAGCGGCAGGCGCAAGCCGCCAGGTCGAGGGCTGGCTATGGTGCGTCTAACGTGCTTTATGCTGACCACTCCCTGGCGGAATTGGAGCGCATGGCGCAGGAGGACAAGGAGGAGGTTCTGGAGGTCGCCTCAAAGTCCTCCAATTTGAAGGGGACCTTCCAGAAGGCCCTCAAATGCCGGGCCGCAAGCATGCACGGCATCGTGATAGAGCTGGTGAAGCGGACGGCCACGGACGAGACGCGGCAGCTGCAGGCGAAGGTAGATCGTCTGCAGGCGGAGGTCAGCCAGCTACACCAGAAGCTGGCCGAGGTCACGGCCCAGCCTGCCCAATCTGCCCCGGGTACGGCGGTGGAGGGCTCCTCTTCCCATGCCAGCCTTGAGGCGGTAATCCGCGGGGTTGTCATGGAGGAGAGGGCCTTCATCAGAGGCTGCTTCGCGGGCATCGAAGACCGTCTCTTGCCAGAGAAGCGGCTCCGCCCGCCGCTAGCGGCGGATAAGAGTCCACTGCCGACGGAGCCGGACCCTGCGCCTCTGGGAGGCCCGGCATTGGCCGAGCAGCCCCGGGCCCAGAAGCCCTCTAAGGGCAAAGGTAAGGGCAAGAGGACCACTGTGCCCCCTCAAACGCCAACCACTAGCGCGGAGGGAGCGTCTGGGTCATCTGCCGCTCCAGCGGCCCCCCGGAACTCACAGGAAGAGGACGCTCTTCTTCCCTCCACCACCCCGTCCAACCAGCCGTGGACGAAAGTGGTCAGGGGGGGAAAAGGGCAAAGGTCGACCCCCAACCCCAGTGCAACTGCCCCAGCGGCGAAAAAGGGTCTAGCCGGCGGGAAGAAGCTGGTTCCTCCCAAAACCGCGGCGGTCGTGGTGACCATCACCCCGGAGGCCGTGGAGAGAGGCGAGACGTACGAGTCCGTCCTAAGACGGGCTCGTACCAACGCGGATCCCTCCCGGCTGGGGATCGGCAACATCACGTGCCGCCGTACCCTGGCTGGGGCTCGAATTTTCGAGTTTTCGGGGGAGCAGCGCGGCGCAAACGCGGACCTCTTCGCGGGAATGCTGCAGGAGGTCATCGCGGATGCGGCAACGGTCGTCAGGCCTGTAAAGACCGCAGCCTTGGAGGTGGCCGATCTGGACGATTCGGTCACCAAAGAGGATGTGGTGGCGGCCGTTGCGACGGCCGGAGGCTGCGACGCTGGCGCAGTAAAGGGTGGAGCTATCAGGCTCGGGCGCCGCGGCATGGGCACCATCCGCGTCGAGTGCCCAGTCGCTGCGGCCGGGGCCGTCCTTACTGCGACCAAAGGACGGCTGCTTGTGGGGCTCAGCTCAGCTGTGGTCCGGCCACTTGAAGACCAGCCTATGCGCTGCTTCAAGTGCTTCGCGTTCGGCCACACCCGAGCCACGTGTCCCTCCAAGTCCGACTGGGGAGAGTCTTGCTTCCGGTGCGGGCAGGAGGGACACAAGAGTGCCGCTTGCCGCGCTGCCACGCTACGCTGCGCGGCGTGTGCTGCCAGTGGCCGCCCCGCGGACCACAGGATGACGGGCAGGAGCTGCAAGCCGCCCGCGAGGAAGGGCATAGTGCCGGCGCAGGTTCGCCCTGCTGCTACCACCACCACCGCCGTCGTCGCCGCTGTAGCTCCAGCGGCGGTAGCCGAGGAGGGCTGTGGGATGTTGGAATAATGGTTTCCAACTACCACATCCTCCAGGCGAACGCCAACCACTGCAGGGCAGCCCAGGACCTGGTGGTGCAGGTTATGGCCGAGTGGTTGGTGAACGTAGCGGTGGTCGCCGAGCCCTACTCAATCCCCGGCAGCTGGCTAGGTGACGAGGACGGCTTGGTGGCACTAGCGGCGCGGTCTTCCACAGACTCCCCTCCCCTCTCACTATTAGAGAAGGGACTGGGATACGTGGCTGCCGCGTGGGGAGAATTAGCCCTTGTGGGCGTCTATTTCTCCCCAAACCGCCCTCTTCAGGACTTCGAGAACTATCTCGGAGTCCTGGCCGCCGTGGTCGGCAGGGCGGCGCCGCGTCAGGTCTCCGTACTGGGAGACCTGAATGCCAAGTCGGTGAACTGGGGTAGCCCGGCCACCGACGCTCGCGGGCGGGCAGTGGAGATGTGGGCAGCCTCCTCTGGACTCTCCCTCTTGAATAGAGGAAACGTCCAGACATGCGTGCGGCGGCAGGGTGGCTCAATAGTGGACGTCAGTTTCGCCACCCCTGCGTTGGCCGCGCGCGTGTTGAACTGGCGGGTGGACCTGGTGGAGACTATGTCGGACCATCGCTACGTACGGTTCGACATCTCCACCGGTGGCCCCGGAGAGACGCGGCCCCTGTCGGGGCGATCGCCGTTCCCGCGGTGGGCTCTCACCCGCCTGGACAGGGAGGCAGCGGGGGAGGCGGCGTTCATCCAGGACTGGTTTTCGCCGTCTTCCGCTGGCCTGGATGTGGATACCGTGGCGCGGCGCCTGAGGGGGTCTCTGACCGAGGTATGCAACTCTAGCATGCCTCGGTCCCGCCGACCACTACCCAGGCGCGCCGTGTACTGGTGGTCGGTGGAGCTGGCGGGGCTCCGAGCAGCGTGTGTGGAGGCAAGGAGGGCCTACACGCGAAGCCGGCGGCGGCGTCGACGAGACCACGTCGACGAGGACCACCTCTATGAGGTGTATGTGGAGGCAAAAATGGTCCTCGATAGGGCCATCGCCGCCGCCAGAGATTCGGCGAGAGCGGAGATGCTGGAGGGTCTCGACAGCGACCCCTACGGGAGACCTTATAAGGCGGCGCGCAACAAATTGCGCCCCTTTGGTCCCCCAGTGGCCGAGACCCTGGAGCCCTCATTCCTGGATGGGGTGGTTCAGTCCCTGTTCCCGTGCAGGGACAACTTCACCCCACCAGTGATGGGCGCACCGCTAGGGATAGCTCCGCCAGCTGAGGAAGAAGAGGAGGCCCCCCCTGTCACGGAGTCGGAACTCCGCGCGGCGATTGTCCACATCCGCGCCAAGAAGACGGCTCCGGGCCCCGACGGTGTTCCGGCAAGAGTGGTGGCGATCGCTGCCACTCAAATGGAGGAGAGGTTTCGGGACCTCTTCAGCGCATGTCTTGCGTGTGGGAGGTTCCCGAAACCGTGGAAGGAGGGGCAGTTGTGCCTCCTTCGCAAGGAGGGCCGCCCGGCGGACTCCCCCTCGGCATTCCGGCCCATCGTTCTGCTCGATGAGGTCGGCAAAATGTTCGAGGGGATAATCGCTGGCCGCCTAAACAGCCACCTGCGGAGTATCGGGCCGGACTTGTCGGACGCTCAGTTCGGTTTTCGGGCTGAGCGCTCCACGGTGGACGCGCTGGCCCGCCTCAAGGGCCAGGTGAAGGGGGCGATGGAGGCGAGGGACGGATTGTTGGCTGTGTCATTCGATATAGCCAATGCCTTCAACTCCGTTCCCCACTCCACCATCCTAGAGGCACTCCGATTCCACGGAGTGCCCCTATACATGCGTCGTCTGCTGGCCAGCTACCTAGAGGATCGGACGATCGTCCTTGTTAATAAGGCTGGCCAAGTCCGGCGGTACGCCGTCGAAGCCGGCGTTCCGCAGGGGTCAGTCATAGGACCTGTCCTCTGGAACATCGCCTATGATTGGCTCTTGCGGGGAACTCTCCTTCGGGGCACGAGTGTCATCTGCTATGCGGATGACACTCTCCTCACCGCCCGGGGGGGGAGTTTTAGGGAGGCGGCCAATTTGGCCTCGGCGGGTGGATCCTTGGTCGCGGGGAGGATCCGCCGCCTAGGTTTAACGGTGGCGCTGCACAAGACCGAGGCCGTGTTCTTCCACGGGCATCGGCGGCGCCCCCCACCTGATGCCCACATTTTCGTGGAGGGCATCAGAATTGAGGTGAAGGCCCAGATGAAATATCTGGGCCTTGTACTCGACAGCAGGTGGCACTTCGGTCCGCATTTTAGCGGGCTGTCGTCGCGCCTGCTGAAGGCCGCAGGCGCGCTCTCGTGGCTGCTACCCAACTTGGGGAGGCCCAGCGCGCGATGCCGGCAACTTTACGCGGGCATCTTGAGGAGTATGGCCCTTTACGGGGCTCCTATCTGGGAGGACTCCCTCCAAAGGAGGGAGAACGCCGCCGCCTTGCGGGCGCCCCAAAGGGCCATAGCCCAGCGGGCGGCGCGGGCCTACCGCACAGTGGGCTTCGCGGCAGCATGTGCTCTGGCCGGCACCCCTCCTTGGGAACTCGAGGCGTGGGTGCTCGCCAGAGTATATGAATGGACGGCGGGGCGGAGAGCGGGAGGAGAACGCCCAGCCCCGGAAGAGCGGGAGGCCGTCCGGCGGGAGGCGAGGGATGCCATCGTCCTCCATTGGACGGGGGAGCTCGCCACCGCAGCTTTTGGCCGCCGAACCCTAGACGCGATTGGGCCAGTGTTGCGAGACTGGCTCGAGCGGTCGCATGGGTTCCTCTCGTTCCGTCTGGTGCAGGTGCTGTCCGGACACGGTTGCTTCGGATCTTACCTGCACCGGATAGGACGGGAGGAGACGCCGTCGTGCCACGACTGTGGCGCGGCGGACGACACGGCGCAGCACACCCTCGAGGTGTGCCCGTCGTGGTCCGAGACGCGCCGCAGTCTCATCGCGGTGATCGGACCGGACCTCTCACTTCCCGGCTTGGTTAATGCCATGCTGCAGGATGAGAAGTCCTGGGCGGCAGTCGCCTCTTTCTGCGAACACGTCATGTCCCAGAAGGAGGCGGCTGAGCGCGCGCGGGAGGACGATCCTCACGCGGCGTCGCTCCGAAGGCGGAGGAGGGGTCGAAGAAGACGTCAGTTTGATAGTCATCTCCGACTCCTCCCAGGTGGAGGCCAGCAGGCAGCGGGTGCGGGGGCGCCCTTGCCTGTATTGCACAGGCCTCCACCAGTGTCGGACGGGAATGGCCAGGTGTTCCCGGCCATTCCCGTAGCCCCCCAAGCTGGGGGGAATGCGGGGCCCGCCAGCTAGGCGGGCACGCGCCGGGAGGGTTGTGGATGCAAAGGCTGAGCCGGATCCCCATGGCCTTCCCATCACGGCGATGTGGGAACACCGCTGAGTTTTAGTGGGTATACTGTCATTCCGACAGGAGTCCCACATATCCCGTCTCGTCCCCCCACGAGCGGGAATGCATAAAATAAAAAAAAGGTGGTTCTGCTGTACGTTTCTGTAATGCGACAGCCACTGTTGTTCCACTTCGTTTATTTTGACAGATATTATTTGTTTTAACTTCTTATTACAGCCTATGAACAGAACTTGAAAGCAAATTGTGACAAAAGTTGAGGACTTCTTGCCTTTGTCAAGTAAATTGGCTTATGTAATGATGAATACATACGTACTTGAGAAGGAAAACGAACAAATGTTATTAACGTTAGGACTGTACCTACCTAAGTAATAAGAGAAATAATAAAGATTTTCATTTTTTATTACTTTGAGAGTTGATCTTTCTTAAACACTCAAGATGTTCTCGTTTAGTTTTTTTTTTTGTTTGTGTTCTGATGGGCCTGCTCTTTACCTCGATCTTGTTTAATACCTGTAAAGCAATGGATGAGGTCCACAATAGAACGAGCGTATCCAGGAAATGCCTGTTCACTCTTGCTTTAAGGCTGACAAGTTATATTTGGGACGGAACACAGACGGTGGCATAGTTCTGCACTTTGGCAGTGCGCATAATGAATGTGGAGCTTATAAAATGTACCCATGCGTTTATATGAAACTTATAATGAGTTATTCATAAATTAAATGTTTTGCCATTGTTGCTACCATACCTCCTACGACTTCATTTAATTACGGAGTTTCCAAGAAGCTACGGAACGTAAGTTTCTACATCCCTTCCTTATAGTATTCAACTAGCATTTTTGACAGCTTCAACTTTCCTGGTTATTATTATTGTGATAGCCACCTTATTATAGATTGAAAAAAAAACAATCTTTCTACGAAAAATCTCTTGACGATGGGAATGCTAGTAATAATATTTACATGTGAGAGTACCTGCACATACATAAGGAACATGGATTAACAAAACGTCTTCAATATTTCGTTTGTTTAATTTCATGTCGTGATTGTTCACAATGTGGGGACGAGAACACAATACCACACAATAGGCGTCCGCTACACGTGATTATGTCAGTAAGATTTATGTGTTTATTTATTTATTTTGTTCCAACCGTTCATTTAGTTTGACTTCTAAGCCCAACCGTCGCAATGGTCTTGCAATAAAGTTATTCGCAACTCAATAACTCTGAAAGTCAACCATGCATTGCTCACAGTTCTTTAACCTATGACTGCAACCTTGTAGCAACGAGAATTGAGAATAACTGACTGACTGTAGAACTATAGGTACTAAGATGATGGCAGATAGAGATGTTTGGGAGAAGATTATAGGTGCAGTAATTATTTGAAAATAACAATTACTAATGAGACTCAAAACCCGCTTCTTCAAATCAACTCGAAGGTCGTTCACATTGATTGTATTTTTTTTGGGTTCCGTACCTCAAAAGGAAAAAAAAACGCAGCCTTTATGGGATCACTTCGTTGTTCCTCCGTCTGTCCGTCTATCAAGATACTTTTTCTCAGGAACGCGTGTAGGTAAATTAATATTAAACACGCCGTCTACAGACCCTTGGAGCTGTGAAAAAAATCGAACATCTAAGTTAACGAAATCAAAAGATACGGCTGCTTATGCCGCATATTTTTACATTTGCACGGGAATCTAAACCTCGAAGGTACTTCCCGTTAACCTAGAATCATAAAACTTGGCCTTGGCAAGAAGCAAGGTCTCACAGCCCAAGTAAAGGAAAAAAGTCCGAAAATAGTTAATTTGTGGTTTTATCACATATTCTTTTTTTGCGATTACAATCTTACCTTTGCAGTTGGAGAATTGACCGTGACGTATATCGATGTATCGAAGAACATGTTTTTCAACTACAATATTAAGTTTATTTTTGGGATAATGACATCTCAACTACGGATCCCTCGATTGTGCTTGGTCCGATACGCACTTGGCCGGTTATTTTTATTTGAATAGTTTTAGTGTGTTACATTTTTGGAATCGTCTCTTCAAGCCCTATGATTTGATACCTCACATAGTCATGGTACAATTTTTTTTATTCAAGACTTTTCTTGTTGACCTCTAAAATCCACCATTTTGATTTTATAAAAACAAAACCTAGACTATAACCTTCGTGCAACCCAGACGAGTCGATAAACACCTCATGTATTCAAATCTGTTCCGTCACCGTAACGTTTTTCTAATACTAAAGATCAATTTCTAAACGTATCAATGTTTTCAATTTTTCACAAGATGGCAGCACCGAAAGCAGCCGTTTTAGCTTTCATTGTGCTTGTGTTCTTGTTCTTTTTGGACTGAAGCAAAGACTACAATAGTATACTGGAGTGAAGGTAGACGTCGTATGAGTGAAAGCAAGACGCGCGCGCAACGTCTAAATCGGTCGAAATCCTAAGGGAAATCGAATCATCCCCTATTTCGCGTGTGATCAACCTTTTAAGCATGAAACCCTGAAGCTAGCTAATCGAAGGTGGAAGCTCAACGAGCGCCGGAGCAGTCCAAGGTACGTGAGTGTATTATATTCACTGCGGCCTATGTCGAGTTATTGAACATCATAATTATACGTAAATCGTTAAAAACTAACATAAATAAATAAAAACTATAAATGCCGATTGAGTTGCTAATTTAAAAAAAGTTATTTCTGGTTTTGATATAGATTAATTCTAACATCCATACACTGAACAATACAGTCGATAACTTCGTGCCATGTCTCACGTAAATAAATGTGCGGGAGTGACTCGCGCTGCCCGCGTCCTTACGTAACTGCGAGAACGCGCAACTGTTGAATACTAGTGTACATCGAGGAAGTTGATGGGAACGTTACAAAATTGAAGAAAACTTAACGCCAATGTTAATTTTACATAACTGTCAGTTGTTTGAAATAACTGTCAGCGATTGACAGAATGCGCGCTGCAAATATCGTTTAACACAGATGGATCGGTTGATAAATGAATGGATAGTTTTATTCAATATTCAAAACTAAAACTAAACGACTATGACATTCATAGTTAAGACAGGACAACGTCTGTCGGGTCAGCTTGTAATATTATAAATGCTAAAGTAATTCTGTCTGTCTGTCTGTTACCTTTTCATGCCTTAGTGGCTAAATGGATTTTGATGATATTTGGCTGACAGGTAGACTGTGACCTGCGCCAGGACACTAAATACTTTTTATCCCGGTAGTACTTTCCCGTGGAATAATCACCGACCTCCACGCGGGCGAAAGCCAGTTATGTTTAAGCGGTCATCAAAGTAGTAAGTAGTAAATGGGACGGAATTGGATCTTGTGGACACCACTGTGTTCTTAAGTATTACTTTGGACTCGAAGCTACAGTGGGGCCCACATATAACCAAATTGTCGAAGCGGCTAAGCTCTGCAGTCTACGCGGTCTATACAATCCATCATTTGACTGATGTCGAAACAGCCCGATTAGTATATTTTAGTTATTTCCATACTGTAATGTCGTACAGCATTTTGCTGTGGGGAAATGCAGCCGAAATTCAGGATATATTTTTGCTGCAGAAACGAGCCATGCGAGCAATTTATAACCTTAGTTGTAGGCATTCACTGAGGGATAAATTTAAGGAAATAAACATAATGACTGTCGCATCTCAATATGTATATAAAAACCTGATTTATGTAAAAAATAATATTAATCTATATTCTAAACACAGCGACATTCATAACATAAATACTAGAAACAAAGATTTACTTATTGTGCCCACAATTAGGCTCCAAAAAATTAGTAATTCATTTAAGTGTCAAAGTATACGTTTTTACAACAAACTCCCAAGTCTTGTTAAAAACTGAGCCTCAATAAATTTAAAACATTTATTAAACAGAAACTCTGTCAAAAAGGTTTCTATAAAGTTAAAGATTACTTGGATGACAAAAAGGCTTGGGATTAATTAAGCTACTTCAATGTACCCCCAAGCAACAATCCATTTTATATTGTGATTATGTGTTTTATAATTAATAATGTCATTTTTATTGATTTACATGACATACTATGATATTTGATATTTACATTTACATATTATGATATTTTTGATGACATTTAAGGAGAAACCTGTCTGTGAATGTGAGTAGCATGCAGGCTAGATTAAATACATGATATTCATTTTAATATTGTGAATGTGAAGACTATGTGGGTCATTGTTCCTTTTTTTTCCCCTCTCAGGTAGTCTTAATCTTAGTCTGGCAGTTTGCGTAATTTTTGTGGCCTACCCAAATGTCCCTTCTTTGGTATTGTACGTCGAATCGTTGAGCTCCTTAAGTTCTGGGTTGAGCTGCACGATTACTGACAAATGCTGACTGGACAGGTCCACTCAATCTGTGTGGTTTTTCCTCAAAAGACCATTTCAGACAAATCTACATGGTCTTCACATGATCTGACCAAGATTATGTTTGGACTTTAAAAGAGACTGTGACCTCTGAGTTTGTTTCGGCCTTTCTTCTCAGGGTAGTCAGCTAAGAAACGCCGACCTCATCTAGTTTTAAAATATGATTGACGTGTAAAAGTGTTTGTACCATGGACCTAATATACAAACTGGACTGAGCTCTCGTACCAAAAAAACGAGCAGAGAGAGATAATGCATACCGAGGCTTTCATCTCTTTCTAATAGGGTGACCAAACATTTTTTTAACAGACAGGATAGTTCGTTTTGAAAGAGATAATTTGTGTCCGGTTGATACTAAGTGATTTAAAATTATTGTTTTGTAGCGGTATCTACACCGCCACATGCGAGCTACACGTCACGCAAATCCTGCATCGCACAAGCAGAGTTTACCGCGCGACTAGCATTTAGACAACGTCCCGACATCAACCGTCGGGCAGTTGCCCACCAGACACAACACCCGTCTGGTCGGAGGATCCTCCCTTTTCTATGGAGGTATGAGTGAGCTTTACACACTGTTCCTCATACCTCTATAGTTTGTAACTTACTTAACTTCATTTAATTTTTTTTGTAATAAATTATTAATTCACTATTTATCCCGGCCTTGGTATAATGCTGAATGCGCCCACGCTGAGGCCCGAAAGGAGTCTGCCTACCAAGCCTGGGTCAAGGCCCGCGACCGCAAAGTTGGACAGTGCGTAGGGTTCGCGCGAAGAAAAGAGCCTTTAATTCTGCCGCCAAGCTCTGCAAACGGGTTCTGCGTAGGGCACGTTTTGACCATGTTGGACAAAACAGTTCTGGTCCCTGTCTAAAGCGGTTGAAACAAATTTCTGCCGTCCCACTTTACCTCCAATGGTGAAACCTGATGGCTCGCTGGCTCACTCAGCAACTGAGAAAGCAAATCTTTTTGCATCTCTCTTTGCAAGCAATTCACGTCTGGACGTTGGCTCCAAGCAACCACCTACTGTACCTCAATGTGACTCCACGATGTCGGAGATCGCAGTTCACATTAAAGAGGTCCGAAGAGTATTGTGCAGTCTAGACGTGAACAAGGCCAGCGGGCCTGACGGCATTCCAGCGAGAGTGTTGAGGCAGTGTGCGCCTGAACTGTCTCCTGTGTTGACATGCTTGTTCCGCCTCTCTCTTAAAAAGAAAACGGTGCCAAACTCCTGGAGGCTTGCGAATGTACAACCAGTGCCCAAAAAGGGCGACCGTGCAAACCCTGCCCATTACCGTCCAATCGCCATTACCTCCATTCTGTGCAAGGTTATGGAAAGGGTACTGAACAATAAGTTGCTGACCTACCTTGAAGACAATGATCTCCTCAGTGACCGTCAATATGGCTTTCGCCGGGGACGGTCAACTGGCGATCTTCTTGTGTATGTCACGCACTGCTGGGGTGAAGCCATCGAGAAACACGGCGAGGCACTTGCTGTATCGCTTGATATCTCGAAGACCTTTGACAGGGTCTGGCACGCTGGTTTACTCAGCAAGCTTCCTGCTTATGGCATCCCGGCTGATTTTTGTAGCTGGATATCAGACTTCCTTAGCGAAAGGTCGATCAGAGTAGTCGTAGACGGCTGCTCCTCCGACCTTATGGCTATTGATGCCGGAGTTCCTCAAGGGTCTGTTCTCTCTGCAACTCTTTTCCTGCTGCACATCAATGACCTACTTCAGCCTGGTATTGTTAGGTACGCAGACGACAGTACTGTTTCAGAGAGATACTTGTCCAGCGCAAAAACCAGCGGGGCCGAAGTTTGTTCCTTGAGAGAGGCAATGGTAGAGCGGACAGATTTGACCTTAAGCCTTGTCTCCCAGTGGGGTGATGACAATATGGTCTCTTTTAAAGCCACCAAAACACAGGCGTGTCTTTTTACCGCTAAAAGGAGTCAAATCAACCAATCTCCTACTTTTCGGGGTACATCTGTACCTGTAACTGATCGGCTCGAGCTCCTAGGCATGGAGTTGACATCTGGTCTCAACTTCGGCGCCACCATCGAGTATAGAGCCCAAACTGCGGCTAAGAAGCTGGGCATCCTAAATAGGGTGAAGCGATACTTTACGCCTGGACAGCTTTTAACCCTGTACAAAGCGCAAGTCCGATCCTGCATGGAGTATTGCAGTCACCTTTGGGATGGCTCAGCTAAATAACAACTTGCCGCGCTTGACTCGGTGGAATGCAGAGCTAAGAGACTCATTGGCGACATAAAACTGGTGAATGCCAAGCTTCACAGCTTGGCTCATCGCCGTAAGGTTGCCTGCTTGTCGGTCTTCTACAGATTGTACTTCGGTGAGTAGTGTATAATTGGGGGTTCTGGATCACTTGCTCTCGCTTCGCTCGAACGCGTGATCCAGAACTCCCCAATCATACATTACTATCGTGATCTGCTATATACTTCATTGAATATTGTGTTTCATTCACAGTGGAGCGCTTGATACAGGATCTCCAATTGTTTTTACCGGTCCGAGCGGTTGTCGTCCGTATTCATAAACTGGCATGGTATCGAACTGTTATAGCGAAGCAAAATTATCGCGTGAACTTAAAAATAATAAACAACGATATCATGTTCGATCGCCGCGCTGCGCTGCATTGAAACGATGTGGTGCATATTTTTTTGTATTGATGGATGCAAAAACCATATTGAGAGGTCAGCTATTACTGGAAATTATAACTTAATGTGTAGCCGTGTGTAAAGTAACTGTATTATGGAGATAGAGTAATTGATTATAATATAAAAGAACGTAAAAAAAAAAAAAACATAAAAACCAAAACCAAACCGGAACAAATACTCATTTGTTCCGTGCGGGAATCGAACCCGCAACACTTTGGCACATTAATTGAAACATCTATTTTAAACCTACTATTTACATTGTGATGTAGCGAGTCGAGCTCTTAACGAATGCGCCAAACGTGTCGTCAGTGATGAGATAAAATATGTATTCATTATTAAAGTACACAGGTACATTCATGATATCGACTTGTTTCGACTTGATTCTGCCGCCAAGCACATAGTTGTAATATTATGAAGGAAATTAAACCTTATAGACATGAATTTATATACCTTATATAAGAGAATCTGTTTTGTATCTAGATCGTAGAGAGCCTTTGACTGCGACACAGTAAATACAAGTTTTTTGTTTTTGGTTGTTTTCATTGTCCTGAGATTCAATCACAATGTCGGTAAGTAATAGTTTTAACATATTAAATTATTATTATTGTTTTTTATTAATTATTATAATGCAGGCATTGTATGTAATCATATTTATAACACAATTTATTTCTGTTTTCAGGACAACGAGGATCTTTTTAATTTTATCCCAAACAAGCAGCTCAAAGAATCTGTTACATCACGACTCAATTTGAAGAGAAAAAATGACGCTGCAGGTCCTCCACAGAAACGTGAACGACAGCAAAACTACTCGTACATCAAAACCAGGGCGCCAAATACATCTTCAAGGACATGCATGATCAAAATTGAGATATACGAGAGTGATAATTTACCAGAAAAATCTTGCGAGTGCAGTGCAAATAAGTGTGTGCAATTTATAACTGAAAATGTTGTCACAAGTGATATATACTTAGATTTAGAAAACATTATTAGTAAAATTCGTGAGAATATGTAATTGAAATTATTTTATATTTTTTTTAAGTATAGAGAGAGATATTTAATGTAATCATTATGTTAGTATGAACGTTTTTTTTTTTTTAATAATTAACATAATAAAATAGCATTTAATAATATATTTAAATAGTACAACTAATATTGTTGATTGTATCGCATAAAAACAAAAAAAGAAGAAAAACAAAAAAAAAAACTTTTTATTTCATACACATTGATGTTAGATTAGGTAAGGAATCTGTTATTTCTAAGAAGATTAATTAGGTACTCTTTTAATGAATATATTTAAAAATTAAAATTCTGTTTGTTTTCATTTTCCAATATTAATTTTCATTTCTATAAAAAAAAAAATACAATTCGTAATAAGGTATTACAGAATTAGGTCGGGTGAATAATGAATGTTGGGAAATGAAACAAACAGAATATTAATTTTAAAACATATCCATTAAAAGAGTAATTAATCTTTTATGAAATATCAGGTTCCTTACTAAATAGTAACGAAAAAAGTGCTTATTATAATTATACACGTTGATGTTAGATTAGGTAAGGAATCTGTTATTTCTTAGAAGATTAATTACCCCTTTCATGAATATATTTAAAAATTAAAATTCTGTTTGTTTCATTTCCCAACATTCAATCACCCGGCCTAATTCTGTAATATCTTATTACGAGTTCTATAAAAAAATCACTTAGGAATCCATTGCCACCTCTTTCCATTTACATTAAAATGAGCAGGATAGCTATAGCTAACATAGCCTTTATGACTTGAGAGTTTAAAGAATAAGGCGACATTTCTGTATACATGACAAATAACTACCAGAGATCTCATTTTATTGGTTTCTTATAGGTTTGTATGTATTCCGCCAGAGTTAATTGGCACCTCATTCCTTTTACGATTGTCGTCTCCAGTCGCCTCCAAAAACTCTAATAAGGATAAAGTGCTGTGAAAACACTTTCCATAACTAGAGTATTCGGAAGCATTCACATTGCGACTTCAGTACGAAAAATGAATAAAATAAAATCTACTCTAAGTTCTCAGGTGATAGAGATGAAATTCTATTATCAAATATTATTTTAATTAATTTTTCGAAGTAATTATTGTTAGATACTAACATATGACTAAGGCTTTAGGATTTAGGTCTATAAAAATCATGTGAGAGAATTTCTTTACATTTTGTCATTGTTGTGCTGAAGTGCATTTCACTGAACAGTGAGTTTAAATTTGTTTGTGGTTGTTCACAAGTGTTGCAGAAACAAAGTATGTGAGTATTATATTTTATTTAATAAATATTTTTTCTTCGATCCTAGGACTGTAATAGTTAATTGTTTTACCACTGCAATTATTCAATTAAGTTTAGATCATATAATAGTTATTTCAAAACTATTGTACTTGTACTGCATTTGTAGTTTCATATTAATATTAATATTTTTACAAACGTTTATCTAATAATAATTCTTGCTTCGGTACTCTATCGTGCAATAAAAATAAGGCCTGGGTTCGATTCTTAGGTCATTTAAAGTTTTTTTTCCTGATAAGTACTGTAAATATATTATTCCCTATTCGATGAGATTTCAAAACGCTCCTGTAAAAAGTAAGGGGGAGGGACTAACAGCACACCTCTGCCTAACCCTTTGATGAATACGGGTGCTGTTGTTTCATGTTGCTAATGTTAGTAACAAAAATATTTATTGCATTTTAATAATGTTTTCAGGGCTCAGTCGATGAATAATCCTTTTTGGGTTGAAGAAGAGGACTCCACACCTTCAACGTCTGGACCAACAAAAGAAAAAACAAGCGGCAAATCAAAAAAAACAGCTGTGAAGAGAGATAAGAAAGTGTCTCAGAAGAAGAAGTCTTTGCTTTCTAAAAATCCTTTCGCTTCAGAACCAGAGTCTGATAGCGACGGGCCCGCAGTTGTTACAACACCAGCTCCAAAAAGAAAACGGAATACCATCGCTTCAGACTCTGAGGTAAGATATTTTTTTCAAACATGTTAAATTCCCATTTCATTTAAAAGCATTCCAGTGTTTTACAGCGTGTGATTTTCTCCATCAAAATTATACTTATTTGTGGACACAAGTGTTTAAATAGACCTTTTCTAATAGATAGTAAATAGATTATAGTTATGGTAACGGTAGATTCAAGAACGTGGAAGTCTGGAGTTTATCTATTATATTTTTTTTACTTATCTATTTTTTTTCTTATCTATTTTTTAATTACTCGCCCTCACGCATTATTATTTTTAATTAAAACTAGTCATCTTATGTATTTCAGGATGAATCGTCTCGACCGCTGATCCGTGCTGCCACTCTGAAGAGCTGCTTCACTCAGCGAGTGGCTGATGGTTATACCTTCCAATCAAACCCGGGCAGGGTTGGAAAGTATTATTTTGAATTAAGAGTTTATAACACGGGTGAAGTGGAAAAACTTACCCCAAATGAACGTTGGAAACAGTCTCTTGTAGCATTAAAATTATCAACCGATAAAGATAGTGTCGTGTGGAAGGCTTTAACACACCTTGTGAATACTGGAAAGGCTGAATTTAAAGAAATTCAGCCTGTTCTATACAGTAAACATTCTTAAATGAAATTTAATTTTTATTCAGTTTTTTAATAACTCTTCTACATTATGTGCTCTTTATGGGGCAGTTTTTGCAATTAATAATATAAATCTGTTTAATCTTTTTTTAATGTAAACTATTTTCTCATTTTTTTTTTTTTTTGCAAACTGTTATAATATAGTTGATACAGTCTTTATAAAGAAATGTGAGAATATTTATTTGATTTATAATAATTATTTTACATGTACTTTTTCAGAGTTTCGATGTAAAATCGAAATTGAAACTTGAGAAATTAAAAAACCCGAAATAAGAAATTCTGAAATTAAAAACTGAGAAATTAAAAACTGAGAAATTAAGAACTGAGAAATAAAAAACTGAGAAATTAAGAACTGAGAAATTATGAACTGAGAAATTAAAAACTTAGAAATTTTACATAATTATGAGAATTTACCAACTTTTAAATAAAAATTGGATGACTCAGATAAAAAAAACATTTACTAAAAATAGTTTTTTATAAAATTTAAAATAAGTGTAATGAACATGTTTTTTTGTAAAGACTGTAATATTTATGTTTCAAAATTATCAGCACACAGTAGAACAAATATTCATAAATCTAATCGATTGCTGTGCTCCGAATTCGAAAATATTCAAATTATTGCAACTGCTTTTAGAAATAGAATCATAAGTTACAAAGTGAATCCACTTAAATCTAGTGAAGTAACAATAACTCCAGAAACGTTTTTAAATCAAATTTCAAAGTCTGTATGTGATATTATCAATCTTATGATTCAAAAACATAAAGCAATTAAAGTCAATTTTGAATTATTTGTGTCATACATTTTGCCAAAAAATAATGAAAGCTCTATGAAATCTTTCAACACGAAATATGAGATAGCAGTTCCGAATACAAATGTTTATAATATGTATTTTAAATGCTCTGAAAAATTAATATCTAAATGTTTAGAGTTTGAACTTGCCGAATCTGGCTGGGCTATTAATTCTATAAACCATTTGGAAATAAACATAAACAAGTACAATCCTTTAAGAGCTGGAACATACTTAGAATTGCCTACGGTTATAAAAAACACAAAGTCATGTTTGAATATACGCAACAATGACAATCATTGTTTTTTGTGGTGTATTATTGCCCACATGTTTCCAAAAAGATTGAACGCTAATAGAACGCAATCGTACCCACACTATACGTTGCTTTTAAAAATAAATGATATGTCTTTTCCACCAAGTTTCGATGATATTAAAATATTTGAGAAAAATAATCCTTGTATAAGTGTGAATGTTTATGGTCTTGAAGCTAATAATCATGTAACGGGTCCTCTATATTTGACTCGTGAACGAAAGCTTACACATGTCAATTTGTTGTACATAACTAAAGATGATAAAGCCCATTTTTGTTTAATAAAAAACTTTAGTCGCTTAGTGCACCAACAATTAACCAAACATAAAGCTAAAGTATTTTTATGTGATGAGTGTTTTTTGTATTATGGCAATGAAGATAAATTATTAAATCATAATTGTAGTAGAATAAAAACAGTTTTGCCCAATGAACATAGCAAATTACAATTTTCAAACTTTGAGAGAACCCAAAGAATTCCAATTGTAATATATGGAGATTTTGAAAGTTTGCTTTGCAAATACTCAGACAAAAATAAATCGCTTTTTACCGAATCTGTACAGTCACATGAAGCATCATCGTATGCTTATTATATTTGTTGCAAATCTAAACCTGAATTAAATGATTTGGTTAGTTATAGAGGTCCAAACTGTGCACCAAAATTTGTTGAAACCATTACAAATGATATAGAAAGGCTGTATAAAATTTTACAAAATAAACAGCCAATGTTACCTCTCACTTCTGATGAGTTAAAATCATTCAAAACAGCTCAATTATGCTACATTTGTAAAACCAAGTTTGCACAAAATGATAAAAAAGTTAAAGATCATGATCATTTCACAGGTAAATATAGAGGTCCTGCACACAATGCTTGTAATTTAAATTTGAAACAATGTCAGTACATACCTATAATTTTTCACAATCTATCTGGATATGATTGTCATTTATTTATAAAAGAGCTGTCGGATATAATTGGAAAAATTACTTTAATTCCTAAATCAAAAGAAAAGTACATATCGTTTACAAAATTCATACCTATTGATAATAAAAATATAGTTCAGTTGAAATTTATTGATTCGTTTAACTTTTTAACTAGTAGTTTAGATAAATTGATAAAAACGTTACACTCGGATGATTTTCAACACATGCGCTTGTTTTTCAATCATGATCGTTTATTTAATTTAGCGTGTAGAAAAGGTGTATATTGTTATGATTATGTAGACAAATGGGAAAAATATGATGAAACCCAATTGCCAGAACAATCAAAATTTTTCAGTAAACTAACGGGAGAAAATATTTCAACTGAAGATTATCAGCATGCTTTAAACGTATGGCAAACTTTTAAAATAAAAAATTTGGGAGAGTATACAGACCTTTATTTAAAATGTGATGTACTGTTATTATGCGATATTTTTGAAAAGTTTCGAGAAATGAGTTTACTTTATTATAATTTAGACCCATGCTATTATGTTTCATCGCCATCGTTAAGTTGGGATGCTATGCTATTGTACACTAAAGTAGAGCTTGATTTAATATCTGATGTAGAAATGTACCAAATGTTAGAAAATGGAATTCGAGGAGGTCTTGCCCAATGCTCATTAAGATATGCCAAAGCTAATAACAAATATCAATCATCGTATAATAAGGACAAAGCAAGCACATATCTTATTTATCTTGACTGTGTGAATTTATACGGCTTTGCAATGATGCAGAAACTTCCAATGCGTAACTTCCGATTTCTTAATGATAATGAAATAAATAAGTTTAATATAAATGATGTTAACAAAAACGGTAATGAAGGATACATTTTAGAGGTAGATTTATATTACCCCCCTAACATTCATAATGCTCATTCGGATTTACCATTTGCTGCCGAAAAATATTCACCTATGCAAAGCAAGTGTAAAAAATTAATTGCAAATTTATACAGTAAACATCGTTTTGTTATCCATTATACACATTTGCAAGAGTGCTTGGAAAATGGTTTAATATTGTTAAAAATATATAGAATATTATCATTCTACCAAGATAACTTTTTAAAACCATATATTTTATTAAATACTTCTCTCAGGCAAAAAGCTAAATCGGATTTTGAAAAAGATTTTTTTAAGAAACAAAACAATTCAATTTTTGGAAAAACAATTGAAAACAAGCGGAAACAAGTTGATGTTAGGCTTGTAAAATTATGGAAAGATAAGTTAAATACAACCAACAAATTGTTTGGCGCTGAAAGGTATATTAGCGCACCGCATTTTAAAGACTTGTCAATTTTATCCGAAAATTTAGTAGCTATTCAATTAAATAAGACAAAAGTTATATTAGATCGTCCTATTTATATTGGATTTTCTATTCTTGAAATTTCTAAAACACATTTATATAATTTTCATTATTCTGTAATTAAAAAAATGTATGGAAATAATGTAATTTTATGTTATACTGATACTGACAGTTTACTTTATTTTGTAAAAACTGATAATTTTTATGAGGATATGAAAAACAATATTCGTTATTTTGACACAAGCAATTTTGAGGATAACAATATATATGGGTTACCAAAAGCCAACATGAAAATTCCAGGCTATTTCAAAGACGAATTGGGTGGAGAGATTATTTCAGAATTTGTAGGTTTACGAGCTAAGTTGTATTGTGTACGCACTGAAAATAAAACTATAAAGAAAGCAAAGGGGGTAACTAAGCCGATAACGAAAAAATTGGATATTGAAAAATATAAAAGGGTATTAATGTTTAATGATAACCTGCGAGATGATATGTATGTTATAAGATCTAAAAATCATCAAGTTTTTACACAAAAATTAAATAAACTCATACTTAATAGTGATGACGATAAAAGGCAGAGAACTGAAGGTTGTTTCAACACTTTGCCTTGGGGGCATTATAGTTCAATACTTTAATACTTGTAGGATTACTGTATTCGTTCTACTGTGCTAAAACTATAGTTTAAGTTAAAAAAGCTAATTACAAATGATTTAAATGTGTAATAAGTATGTAATCGAATAAAAAAATGTAATAAATGAATGTAACTACTCGTATAATCAATAAATGTATTATCGATATTTATTTTCTTTTCTTTTCCTTTTCCGAAAGATTTTCCCTCTTATAAACACTGTGTATAGATTATGTCATGATTAATCTTAATATATTTTTTATGTCTATAAGCTTGTCATAACTAAGCAGTGTTTATTATTAAGAGGTATCATACAGGATCAAATTAAATTAGCTAGAGAAACTCCTCAGATGGGATGGGTATCGATACCTAAACATGATAAAACAAAAGAAAACAGATTTTCTCAACTCATACTTCAAGTATCAGCACAACCAGCGGTCGTGGACCCCAAATAAAAATAATAAAAATCTTCTTTTTTTTGTTGCGTTTAGATATCGATACCCATCACGTCTGTGGAGTTTCACTAGCTAATTTAATTTGACCCTGTATACTAACTTATTAGGTGAATAATAAAAAAAACATTATGTAGAATCAATTTTAATTTTATTGTTTCGCCTTCAATTAAATAAACTCTACCAATAATAATAATAACTAATAAACAATAACTTATAAACTTCATTTAAGATCTGCATGTGGCTGAACTTAATTTTTTAACTATTTTGCCGACGAGATATTCTGCTTCATCCATAATTTCATCGTAATTGTCCTTGACTAAATACTGAACATTCACACAAGCACAATCACTATCACTGCGATCAACACGATTTATTAAATTATTGTCATTTAAATCACAAATAGATATTTTTATTAAATGGTGTGCTTTTCCTGGCTCCTTGCGAATTATGTAAGATGTAGACGGTGTATCCAATAGTTTGGGCAGGGTCATTTTAGAAGTTAATTTCGACTTCTTGTTTTTTCTTTTTATTGGTCTTTCTTGAGTATCCTTGACTTTATCCTGCTGATTTTCCTGGAACTCAGTTTGTTCAACATTGTCCCCAGCAAACTCTTGAGTAAAATAGAATGACTTAATAACATCATCGACAATATCAAGGCCTTCCATTTTCTGAAAAATAAAAATAAAAAGATAAAATTAATTTCCATTTTCTTTTATATTAAATTAACATTATTTTTATTATTAGACTTGACAAATTTATAAGTTACTTACAATCTTAAATAGATGAATTGACGATTAAAGATAATTTAATAATAATTTAAAAAAAACTCGTCCACTACGAACACTGTGACGGACACTGTTGCTGTGTAACTCAGTCGAGGACACGACTCTTAATAACGACCCAGGTCCAAACCCGTTGCTAGAATACTGTGCTCGCAAGTCACATATTCATATATAAAGGATAGTAAGTAATGAAAATAAATAATAGGCAAGATGAAGTTGATCAAACAACCCATATCCTTGAACGTGAATAATATCAATTTCAATGACTCACCTCGTCAGATTAGACATAGTGCTTTATTGCCTAATACAATTCGCTGCATAATATGTGGACCCTCGAACTGTGGTAAAACAAACGTTATGATCAGTTTACTGCTGCATGAAAATGGGCTTAAATTTAAAAATCTTTATCTTTACTCGAAAACTACTTTCCAGCCAAAATATCGCTTTTTAAGTGAAGTATTAAGAAGAGTACCTCAGATACAGTTCAATGAGTTCAATGACGACAAAGATGTTATAGCTCCGAATGAAGCTTTAACAAATTCTGTATTTATTTTTGATGATGTTGTGTGTGAAAAGCAAATAAACATTCGTAATTATTTCTCTATGGGAAGACATAAGCAAATTGACTGCTTTTATTTATCACAAACCTACTCAAAAATTCCGAAACAGTTGCTACGTGATAATGCTAATTTTCTTATAATATTTAAACAAGATGATGTGAACTTAAAGCATATCTATGAAGAACATGTAAATTCTGATCTGCTGTGGAATCAGTTTAAAGAAGTTTGTAAAACTGTTTGGAGTAACCCTTATAATTTTCTACTTATTAATAAAGAGTCGGCATTAAATAATGGGAGGTACAGACAGAATTTTGATATTTTTTTAAACTTTGAATGAAGGTACATACTTATAAATGAATTACATACATAAATACTGTTAGTATTATTCCTTGTTTAGTTGAATACAGTTGTTATTTATTGTAAGATGGACAAAAATATTAAAATGGAATTAGTGAAGTCTGTCGACTCCATAAAGAATAAAATAAAACAAATGAAAAATCAGGAACATACAATGAACTTGTCACTTGATAAAATGCTAAAACCTGTCACAAATCCTCTAAAAACTCTTGTTGAATCTAATAGATGTGCAGAAAAAACAAAAATAAATGAAAATCCAACCTTAAATAATTCTGAAGGAATCGAATTCGATGAAAAGAATACTAGCTCATCTACAAAGCTCAATGACTGTTACGATCCAAAACTAAATTCTACCCAATTCGTCAAACAAAATGCTAAAAAGGAATCGATAGATAATTTAGAAATGTCATTAGAGGATGATGATATCTTTGGTATTTATGACGGTGTTAGTATACCGTTTGGAATTAGAAGTGAAAATAAAACTCTATTGATGGGTAATTCAGCAGTATCATTTTCTAAAATTGATAGTTTGAATAACGATACAATCATTTTAATTAAAATCGGTGATAAAGCTTACAATTTAACAGTTGGTCTAAAAGAACTCTTACTCCGAAGAAAACCCGATTTTAAGTTAATATCGAGCGAAGATAAACTTGTCTATAAGGATATGTTACACTATACAAATGCACATAAAAGAGATTTTAATCCTAAAGGTCAAATAAGAGGTGACAAAGGTACAAAATATTGTAAAATAATAAAACCTCTATTTTCCGAATTGTCAAACGATGTTATACATGCTCACACTAAACTTGGAGGAAAATTACCAACGTTAAAAAAATACAAAAACAACACTGACTTGGTATATTGGGATGATCCTAACGAATTAGTCGAGAGATTGAAACTAATAGTAGCTTCAAGAGATGCTGGCAATACAAACCATGATAATGAAATTTTATCGATAATTGAAGAATTAAAAGAAGCTGACATAATTAAAGAATAAATAGTCGTAATAATATGCTTTACATTCAGTATTATTCATGGATTCAAGACAAATGTACTGAATTCTGAACATGAGCAAAGCCGATGTGGTAAACGAAATTCATAAAAATGCAAGGGTAAACTTTCCCCGAAGACATGTTATTATGAAAGATATAGACGACCTGTGGCAAGCAGATTTAATTGATATGCAATCAATTTCAAAAGAAAATAAAAATTACAGATTTATTCTTACCGTTATCGATACATTTTCGAAATATGCTTGGGCCTTTCCTCTGAAAAGTAAAACCAAAGATGATGTATGTAACTCATTCAAAGTTTTGTTGGCTACAGGGCGTGTTTCAAAAAACCTCCAAACAGATAATGGAACAGAATTTTATAATAATAAATTTCAAAAGCTTATGAAATCTAATCATATTAACCACTATTCAACCTTTTCAACAAAAAAGGCTTCAATAGTTGAAAGATTTATCAGAACTTTGAAATCTAAACTGTATAAGGAATTCAGTTTAAAAGGCAGCTATAATTGGGTAGATAGTACACTTAATGATGTTATATATAAATACAATCACACATGCCATCGGACAATTCATGAAATTCCTGCTAATGTGGATAACATGAATAAAAAACGTATATTAGAAAGGTATTTAAGGTCGGTAAAAAATGAAAGAATAAAAAGCAAGTATAAAGTGGGTGATTATGTACGTATCAGTAAATACAAAGGAACATTTGAAAAAGGATATACCCCCAACTGGTCGACAGAAATATTTAAAATTCGAAAAATACAAAATACAACTCCTATTACCTACTTAATTGAAGATACAATCAGAGGTCAACCTATTTTAGGGGCATTTTACTTACAAGAGCTTCAAAAGACAAAATATCCTAATGTATATCTAGTCGAGAAAGTTCTTAGAAGAAAAGGAAACAGGGTTTTAGTAAAATGGTTAGGTTTATCTTCTGCTGAAAACAGTTGGATTGATAAATCGAATGTAGTAATATAAATAAAAATAACTTTACTAACCGTATAAGTATTTATTAAAGTGTTCAATCCAGATTCATTAGTCTTATGATGTGTATTGGAGAGAGTAGTCTTCTCAATTGGCTTATAAACAATTTACCATTTGAATTACACTTACCAGGATACAATTATTGTGGTCCTGGTACAAAATTAATTAAAAGGCTTACACGCGGAGACGAAGGTATTAATAAATTAGACGAACATTGCAAAGAACACGACATTGCCTATCTCAAATCATCAAACTTAAAGAATCGTCACAGAGCTGATTTAATTTTGTTGAAAATGGCAAAAGAGCGAGCAGTTGCCTCGGATGCAAGTGTAAGCGAGAAAATCGCAGCACGCTTAGTAAGCAAGACAATGTCTACAAAAATTAAAACTGGTTCCGGCCTAAAAAAAAATAGAAAAAAGTGCTTTCAAAAACTTACACCTGGAAAAGGGTTAAAAAACAAATTTAAAAATGTTATCACTAAAACGAAAAGACACATGAAAAAACTAAAACCAAAATGCAAAAAAGTGGCAATAGAATTAGCTATGGCCGCAGCCAGAGAATTAGCTGATGATTCATCCATAAAACTACCTCGTGTTATTCCTATACCAAAAACTGGTGGTGTATTACCTTTGATTCCTATTTTTGCTGGATTATCAGCAGTGGGAGCAATAGCAGGCGGTGCAGCAGGTATTACCAAAACCATAAATGAATTCAAGATGGCTAAAAAGCTGTTGGCTGAATCGAAGAGACACAATGAAAAAATGGAAGCTCTCTGCATTGGGAAAGGACTACACCTTAAACCACATAAAAACGGGCTTGGAATTTATGTATCGAATGAAAAAAACTAAGATATCGGCTACCCAAACGAGCCCTAACTAACTTTGACATTTTGAAGTATGGAACTAATATTCCATATTTTAGAGGAGTCTTTATGAGAGATGAACTTCCTAAATGCCCGTTTAAAAAAGAATGTGGAGTTATTAATTTAGATAGTTCAAAAGATCCTGGCTCTCATTGGGTAGCCTATGCAAAATACAATGATTATATTGAGTACTTTGACAGTTACGGAAATCTTAAGCCTCCAAAAGAATTTATAAAATACGGAGGTGCTAAAGTCCACTATAATTATGAAAATATACAACGCGATCATCCTTTCAATTGCGGACATCTCTGTTTAATTTTTCTAAGGAATTTTTGGAGTAGTCTAGGGATAAAATAAACAGGATCGGACATCTCTGTTTAATTTTTCTAAGGAATTTTTGGAGTAGTCTAGGGATAAAATAAACAGGATCTTCTGAAACAGTCCAGTATGCAAGCATGTCTACCACAGTTACCATCTCTGGAAATAAATCTGATTTGGTGTCATACTTTCAACCTCCACTGCATTTATCCGATCAATACGAGTGCGGTTTGTTATACTTTTCAGTGTTAAATTCAAGATCAAATGTGTCCATCAATAGCAGCAGTCTATCTGTAATCAGAATTGAATGTGATCTTGTACACAGTTCGTACTGCAACGGACTACCAACTCATTTTATTCATGAATTTGTATTTGATACTGCTCCGGGTCATCAGTGCATAGAAATACCACGAAACGTTATTTACTTTCCGGTGAACAAAAATATAATTTCATCTATATCTGTTAGAATTGTTGATCAATTTGGTTATTGTATTAACTTTGGTGACGAATTCAATATTCAACTACGTCTTCATTTAAGAAAAACAAAATGATACTATATTATAAAAACACTCCTGTGAAAATAAAACGTATTATTCCTTCAACGACCACTAAGGTGAATAGACGTAAGAAAAAAGTTAAGAAATTGACTGAAGCAAATAAAGGTTTTCTTAGAGCCCTAGGTTTTAAAGTATGAATATACTCCAGATTACTGAATTACCACACTTCGATAGTTCGATCGAAAGTTATGAAATCCATTCATATAATCCCTACAATAACAGCTTTAGAGAAAACGATGAAATCAGAATCCCCATACATCAGCAAGACATATACGTGCTACCATCAGCCAGTTCAATTTACATCGAAGGCCAAGCAAAGCTGTTCGGTAAAGATGGGAATCCGATCAAGAAAACTGTTACGTTCACTAATAACCCTGTTATGTCTTTGTTTCAAGACATCAGGTACGAAATGAATGGTATTGAAATAGATCGTATAAAAAATTCTGGAATAACGTCAACAATAAAATCATACATCTCATTAAATGAAGCTGAAAATAAAGTTGCTGCGTTATGGGGTTGGAATTTAAACGGATTCCAAAGTGATGGGCATTTTAGTTTAGTGATACCGCTAAATAAGATTTTAGGGTTTGCAGAGGATTACAATAAAATCGTTATAAATTGTAAACATGAACTTATATTGAATAGAAGTAACTCTAACTTAAACAGCGTTATTCTTACTGATGATGTTGCTCATTTTCAAATAGATATGCAAAGAGTTCAATGGAGGGTGCCACACATAAAAGTGTCAGATCGAGAACGATTAACACTTTTAAAGCATTTAGAAAGAGATAAACCCATTCAGATGGCTTTTAGAAATTGGGATTTATATGAATATCCTTTACTACCTAAAACCACAAAACATTCTTGGTCAGTTAAGACTGCTTCACAATTGGAAAAGCCTAGATATGTAATTTTTTGCTTACAAACTAACAGAAAAAATAATAAAACTAAAGACATATCTCTATTCGATCATTGCGAGGTGACAAACGTTACGCTCTTCTTAAATTCTCAATATTATCCTTATGAGCCTTTGGGTTTAAAGTTTTCTGACAACAAATACAGTATATTATATGAAATGTATGTGAAATTTCGTCAGTCGTATTACAACTGTCCAGTAGACCCGTTGCTCGATCTAAAGGACTTCAAAGAAAAAGCTCCCCTGTTTATCTTAGACTGCTCAAGGCAAAACGATAGTCTAAAATCAGGTCCAGTAGACGTACGCATAGAAATTGAATGTTCAACGCCAATACCAGATAAGACTACTGCATATTGTTTGATTATAAACGATCGACTTGTGGAATACAAACCTCTCAGCAACATTGTGCGCAGGTTATCATGATTGCTATTGTGGATATTCAAGGCTTTAAAACAGAAACAAATGAATTTATAATAAAAGAAATCGCTATATTATATAATAAAACATTACAAGTGTTTTTATTTAAGCCACCATTTCCATTTGGAAAATTAACGAAACAAGAAAAAAAACAAGTTAGTTGGATTGAACGTAACAGAAAGATATATTGGTGTGAAGGGTTTATTCCATATTCCAATTACCAGAATTTTATTGCTGATATTTTAAGAGATAAATGTGTCTATGTTAAAGGTTCAGAAAAAGTCTTGTGGTTAAAAAATATATTAGAAAACAGTAATAGTAACATATTTAATTTAGAAGATAAAGGTTGTTCTAGTTTGTTAAGTCTGCACCATCAATATAAATATTCTCAAGATTTGTATAGTTGTATTTATCATGACTCTGTATGTGCTTTAAAAAATGTATTGTGTTTAAATAAATGGTGCTATGATAATAAAATTATAAAATAATCTTTTTTTTGTTTAATTTCTTTATTTTTGGTAAACCGTTTCCTATCCCTCCCAATCTCTTCAACGTCGTCAAATCGTTATAAGCTGCTGACTGTAACTAGACGATGTCATTATGCAGTTATCTGTAAAACGGGGAAGCATGTCTCATAATAAATACAAACCTCGATATGACATGTATAATACTTATAAAATGCGTCAATTTTCATTTAACTATTACTGGGCAACGGCTGATTCAAAGAAAAGATTAGTGATGGAAATGGCTGACGCTGGATTCTTTTACTGTGGCAATAGTATAAATGATAAAGCAGTATGTTTTTCATGTGGAGGTGTTATAGAAGATTGGGAGATTTATGACGATCCTTGGATGCAACATGCTATAAATTTTCCTCAATGTTTTTATTTGAACGCTGTGAAAGGAAGAGAGTATATATTTAATACGCGTATCTGCATCGCAGCATTAGACTCCTAGCATTGCAGTGTAATAGATAGATCTTAAGTATATAACTAAGTAATAAATAACACAAATATTTACTGCACCACGAGAGATACAATTATTGATATTACCTATCTACATCATGTTTCACTCAGAGAAATTTGATTTGGAAGGCATTTCTAAACTTATTTTCAAGAATACTAGGGGTGAGATAATATATATTCAAGATATGCACCCTAGAAAAAAGAAATCGAACTCAGGTGAATTAAAACATCAGGATAGTGATATAACCCGAAAAGAAGATTTATTTTACCAGAAGTTGGAAGATTCAGTGAAATCTAACTTGAAAAATACTCACTACCTTATACTAAAAAGCGAACCTGGTGAGGATCTTCGCAAATTCGTTAAAGTTAGCAACAAACATACTGATCATGAAAAATCGATTGTTAGTTCGTCAAAGACCAGTGGGAGTAAGTAGTATATCGACAGCAACTGCAGATCTATTCCATCAGGAGAGTGATACAGCACATGAGTTAGTTTTACACAAATTATAAACGGAACTCAGATTCATAAAAACCTCAGGTCAGCGATTCAAGAAAGAAGATTTCATTACTTATTACTTTAAGTACACATCGCACCGCTGATTGGGGTGTTCTGCATAACGCGCTCGAGCGAAGCGTGAGCAACTCAATCAATATTATGAACTATATCGCAGATCACGATATTAGTGTATGATTGGGGAGTTCTGGATCATGCGCTCGAGCGAAGCGAGGGCAAGTGATCCAGAACCCCCAATTATACACTACTTCGGTGAGTGTGCCCAAGAACTCCACGACCTCATTCCACCGGCCCCCTTCTACCATCGGACATCTAGGCGCACTGCAAGTTACCATCCCTACCTAGTTGCTATTCCACCAATTCGCACTAAGCGCTTCCAAACATCTTTTATAATGCGCACAGCAAAAGAGTGGAATTCTCTACCTGCGCCTGTGTTTCCGACCGCATACAACCCAAATCTCTTCAAAGTGAGAGTGAACAGGCTTCTTCTGGGTAAGCTCACTCCATCGTCGACTTTGTCAGAGTGAGTCAAGAGCAAACCCATCTAAAATAAAATAAAAAAATAAAAAATGTTCAAATAGTGAAATAATAATTTATGAAAAAAAAAAAAAAAAAACCTTTAAAAACTATACATATCGGAAAAGACTTTCTCGAAACCTGATTATTTGAAACTGACATTGTTGTATACTATATATATAGTCCTCCTTATCGATTTCGATAACGGCGACCCTTTGAAATTATTATTTCCTAGCGTGTGCCTGTTGTATACTATGTCGGTGTTGAATCGTGCATGTACCCATGTTTTAAAAAAGAAGTTATTATACCTAGACTACAATATTGTTGAGGAGACACATGTCTTGTGTTGAATCATCAAATATGATCATATACGAGTATACGTGGTTTATGATGAAGCAGGCAAGCTATTTAAATGAAATAGAGGGAAATAAAACTAAGTGTGTGTGACAAACATGTTTTCAAATTCAAACTCGAAGTATTTATTTCAAATAAGTAAACCAATTACCAATAAACCAATATAAAAATCTGCCGGCTTGAAATGAAGGTTGCACACAACAGAATTTTTGGTAATTGTTTGTGATTCGGGAATTACTTCCAACCATTTTTGCTTCATTTCTCCTTATGATGGAAAGCTGTAACCAACATAAAAATAATGCTATTTCAATCATGCGATACATATGTGCAAATTGTATTTATTATACGCATTATATTAATAGTTTTAATCTGAAATACACTAAAGCGTTGGTTTCTTCCGTCTACGAAACTTCTAGAGCATGGTCATACTACATAGTGTTATTGAGCAAAATCTTTGTAATTCCTTACCAATGAATGAAATGTTAGGATATGTGAAATTAAATGAAAAATATATATATGAAATGTTTTGATACAACACTTTTCCACCATTTCCACCTTAAAGATTACAAAAGAACCGTAGCTAAAAGTTTAAATGCAATGCGTCTTCACAAAATAACAGAAAAAGTCATTCGTATGTCAGATTATAGTTACAAGAGTAATTTTATGATAACTACCAAACAATTATTATTTTGATTATTTTGTTTAAATTAAATTATTTACTAATATGTACAGATTGTAAACCTTTATATACAATTATTTAAAACTAATTTAAAAGCTAAAAATATTTATACGTTACTTATTTTACTTGCAGTTGGTGAAATATTTTCTACCATCTATAACATTTTTATTTTCTGACAATTGAGAAAAAGGGACAAACAGCCTCTGCTCTGACTATCTCTCTTCGCTCGTTTTGCCTCGGCTACGATAGCATAACAAAAGTAAACCTAAAATGTATGTAGCAGTTGTGGTTCATTTTTGTATGATATGATTTTTGGAGAGCTCAGTCCAGTTTGTATATTAGGTCCATGGTTTGTACAAACCTATTTACAGAAATAAAATCATTTAACATTTAAAGTTACAGTGACATTTTGTAGAATGTGGCCACGACTGATCGTTGTTAATTTTGTTACCTAACCACGGCAAGCATACTAAAACTTTGATAGAGTAGGTACATAATTCCAGGAATTTAGAACAAATGGAATCGGATGAGTGGTCCTCAAAACAGAGTTTACAATTACTTGAAGTCAAAGGAATCCCATGCCTGTAGGAGAAGTCTACTCAGATAACACATAACGTTAGAGGGTACACACATAAATAAGTTGACAATGTTTTTGTTCTATAGAATTACGGCATCCTTATTTATAACTATTCCTCCTGTTTGGTGAACCCACAGTCTATCATTCACCAACAATATTTAATAAACAGTATTAAAATCATTGCTGTTAATGTTCCACAAATGGATAGAATTAATGATGAAAGTTAAAAATGACTTTCGGCAGTGGCAGTGTTCAGACTGTTCTGACGATGATGATGATAACTTACTGTGATCTAACACGAAAAAAAATGTTCCGTTTGTTTTGCACTGTACCGATACGATTTTTTTTTTTACTTTTAGTTTGTTCGGCACTTAACCGTCGCGGAAGGAATCCAACAGAACACTCTGCTATACTGACACACATTCCATGACAAACCTTTTTCACTTAATTTGTGAGTTTGTAAACCGAGCGTCAGGCAAGGTTTGTGGGTTATAGTGTCACACGAGTGTTTTCAGTTTCATACGCTACTTTATTTATCTAAACTTATTATTATGCAATTTCATCAAAACACATAATAGTTATTTATGATACTAGTGCGGTAAGTTGGTTTTTACAAACGAGTAGACGAATGTAAGCCCGAGACGAAGTCGAGGGCTTACCATATTCACGATTTTGTAAATACCAATTTCCGTACGAGTGTCATACAACGTTTTTCAAGACATTTGCGAGAAAACAGTAAACAGTACAATATTAATATCGGATTCCTCGCTTGAACTCATTTATTATTACTTTGTTTATAAATATCAGTCGGAAAGTCGCAACAATCTTTGAGGTTTCTAATATGACAATGGCGCGAATTGCAAATGGCGCCACGTGCGCGTGGTGAAAATTAGAACTATATCTTGTGTCTCATTTTTTCTTTAGTATTAAAGTGAGACAAACGTATTGAGCAAAAGCATTTCCAAGGAGGTTCGACTGTTCAGCTTATTTATTCTCGTAATGTGAAACACATTAGTGGAATTCATATTTTTTTTTAATGGAAATTAAAATTAAACCGTAAAGGATACGCACGGCGCTATACAACGGAGTATGCGGTAAAACAGGTACTTACGTGTGAGTACCTATTTTACCACACGTTCCGCTGTATGGTGCGTAATTTTTAACTTTCGAACAATGTATACAGGCAACGTAAATGCATTTTTTGCGCAAATTTGTGTTGAAAATAATATTATGTTTGTTATGGCGCCCGCAATAGCATTCCACCGCAGGGTACACTCCATGAAAACCTCCACCACAGATAACACTAAAATCACTGACGACTGTACTTTAATATCTTACATAATAATTCTATAACTGTAAGAGAAAACAAAAAATCTCAAGCATCATTTTGTTCGGGAAAGTGTGTTTTAAAAACTTTAGTCAACGTCTGTCCCGGGTGGCAAAATCGACATAAACATAATAAATGTTCTGGTGAAAGCCGCTCAGTTTAGCTCGAATTGTACCGAGCCGACCCGAACATGATTCAGTGAGGATAGATGCCGTACGGAGTTTTCCGATGCTGCAACCGTACCCCCCCTCCTCCTGTATAGCAGCCCATCCATCTCAAACGCAGTGATCGACAAACACACAATATATTAATATCAAGTAAGTGCCTAATTAATGCCGCTAGTCATAGTCACACTTTACTTTCACGTTCCATACTCACCGACATTTTTTCTAATATTAGGTACATTTAACCAAAGTGAAGAGGCTCTTATTTATATAATTGTCTCTGTAACTATACATTACTCCTTGCTAATTATTGTCCTTGTTTGGGTAAGACAAAGTATCAAGTAAGTTACGTTTTACCGTGCTCAACATATACAAAAGACGCACATTAGCATTAAACATGAGCTAGCAAGAAACGTGCCTACAATTGATTGAAACGTCGATATTAAGGAAACGTTTATTAAAAGCGAGCTTATCAATCACCAAGAATCAATTTCAAACTCGAATCTGTTCCCAAGAATTTAATAAATTTAATATTGCTGCCAAATCATGTACGATGTCGACGTCACGCTCAGTAGCTCGGCCACGGCTTCAGTGAGTCGGTAAAAAACAGGTTCTGCTATAAAAAAGTCTTTGGTCCGCAAATAATTCAAGTGCCAACCTCATTTATGTGTTCAATAAAGTTTTTTTTTTCGAGTTCAGAATGTAACCGTCAATGTCAACTGCGGTCCCTTTTGTCAAAGTTACGTAAATAGATTATCACAAGCTTACGTAAATAAAATATCACAAAAGCCCTTTAGAATTATTTACATTTTGTATAATAAGTTTGTGTATTTCATCGGTTTAATAATTATTATTGGAATCTCAAGGAGTAATGGGTGATACCTTGCCTTTGATACCTGAAAAGGAGTAAGTAGATATTACAATAAAAAAGTATAAAATCTTTAATCTTTTTAGAACATAAATATTTGAGGATATGGAGGTCTTTTCCTTGCTGAGGGATATTACAGGCTTGTAACAATAATATGAATATTTTGTGGCCCGACTGTCAAGTTGACGGTCCAATTTTTTTTTCTCTGTGTTATTTTTCTGTTTTTTTTAAACATAAATTACACAACAATGTTTTGTTATATATTCCTGCACCATCTCTGAAGAACCCAGCATCATAACCATATCATACTGTACCAGTAACTGTAACCATATGCTGGATGACGTTGTACGATCGACTACGCCTTGAATCACGGAATAGCCATGTTACGCCTGCTTCGCCACTGGTCGCGATGCAACTGCAAAATTTACCCAGTTTTCACCGCAACCCGACCACATTGATGAAGAGGATGATGACAGGGCTATATCCGTGACTTCCTAATGCAATGCACGATTGAGGAGCGCTTTGGAGGATGTTTTCCGAGAGTATCGCTCTATTCCGCCAGGACTTAGATTGCGTTTACCTCGTTTGCCCATGCACAAGAAAAACAGGGCGCTGATGTGTGCTCTAGACTGTCAAAATGTCAAATTATTTTGACGACACCAAACACCTCGCCGATACCCACACGATCTTGTACTGCGGAGCTGTCACGGTATGTCATGTAGCTCATGTTAAATTTCCCAAAAGTGACAGAGCTCAACGATCAAAACCAGCTATACCAGCTTGGTAGAGCGTAATCGAGCGTCATATCTGTGCGGCTAGAGCACTCATCGACAAGCTAATCTGCTTCAGGGAGGGCAATGCTCGCCCTAGAGTGATGTGGTTTGTGAAGAGGGCGTATGACCTGCGTCACAGAGCGTATAGATTTCCTGAAGCAGAAGATCTGTGCATGGGCAAATCGTATTCATCGGTACAGACGTAGAGTGGAGCGGTAAACTCAGAATCGCACAATCCAGAGCGTTGAAAGGCGGATGTTTAGGACTTGGGAGCGAACAGATCAGGTTGGGACTGACACGTGCCTGCCAGATGTTGACCACATGTGTTCGTTCTGGCGAAACATCTGGTCAGTGCCTGCACAGCCTGCCTGCCTGGTCAGGTGATTATACTAGGGAGATCGAGCGAGCGTACAATCAAATACCAGAAATGGGGGCACTTACTATCAGCCCCCAAGGTGTAGCTCATGCAGTCCGTCTATTGCCTAACTGAAAATCTACAGGGCCGCAAAAAGGTCGCACGGCCGCTTGGCATCCCAGTTCCAGTCAGCCTTAGAGTTAGGGTCGCTGCCCCAGTTCCTAACAACAGGAATACGAGTAACCTACCTGGTCCATAAATCAGGTAGTTCTGCAGAGCCCAATAATTATAGAACAATCACTTGTCTACCGACGCTCTATAAAATTTCTTACATCCATTTTGAGAGCTAAAATTAACAAACATAATTATGAAACCAACTCCATCATGTCTGTTTCTCAAAATAGATGTAAGAACAGGTCCCGTGGTAATAAGGAGCTGTTCCTCATTGATATGGCCACTAGCCAACAGGTTCGATAATAAGAAAGCCTATGACTCGGTGCCACATGGCTCATGAGGGTGGTCCTTTAACGGTTGGGTCAAGCCGGTTTTGATGTACTCTTTTGGCATACTCAAATGGACTGAACTCGACGCCCTGGATAGGAAGGTCTGTACGTTGCTGACTGCATATCAAATGCATCACCCACGGTGATCGGTACCTAATGAGACTATATCCCGCGAAAGTGTGGAGGTCGAGGCTTTTTAAACGCTAAGACTCTCCACAATCGCGAGATATGCAGTCTCAGGGAATATTGCCTAGAAGCCGACGTGGAGATGCATCGAGATGTGGTCGCGGTTGACAAGGGCCTCACCCCGCTCTCCTTGGCTAAACAGAACTGGCGCAAGCCTGTAGTACCTGACTCTAATGATCCCAGGAGGTATGGCAGAATAAGGAGCTTCACGAACGCTTTTCCGGGCCCTACATCGACCCGATGTACTCATAGATCTACTAGCGTCTGTAGCCTGGCTGCATTTTGCTGACCTCTTTAGGTATACCGAAGGTTTTGTCTGTGCAATTATAGACGAAGTTATCATGACGAATAATTACCGGAGATTTATTGCGAAAGACGGCATGGTTGACATCTGACGGGCATGCCACCGTCCGGGGGAATCAATCAGACATATTATCTCTGGGTGTTGTTGTCTAGCTAACCACGAGTACTTGCATAGACACAACCTTGTAGCCAGCATTATCCATCAGCAAGTTGCTCTGAAATACAGTCTTGTGGAATTGGAAGTGCCGTACTACACATATGTGCCTGATCCAGTTGTCGAGAATGGAAATATCACGTTATACTGGGATCGATCCATCATCACTGACAGGACTATTATTGCCAATAAGCCTGATATAGTGGTAGTGGATCAAATAGAGCGGCGCGCAATGATTGTTGACATAACGGTTCCGCATGACGGGAACCTCGTGAAAACCGAGAAAAATAAACTAATCAAGTATCTTGACTTGGCTCACGGAGGCTCTCGTTGGGCAGCTGGATCAAGGGCTTGATTTAGAAAGCGGCACTTCTGGAAACGGCTCGCATTATTAGAAGGTTCCTCTCTCTGAATCCCTGGCCACCCCGCTAGCTTGAATCCTGCTCCCGTTACCGGTGGGCTACTATTTTTATAGTTTTAATGTTATTTTTAAATAAAAATATTTAAAAATTAATTTATTAGTTTTTAAATGAAATAAGGGGTATGAATAATAAGTTTTAGATCGACTTTCGACTACAAGATCAACGAGGCAGTTAATTGTGTAAACAACTATTACAGATCCGTATTACAAACACTATCTCTTAACAATGTATAGTTGCATAGCACATGTGTGAGCACTATTTACCTACTATAAAGCCACCATGTACTAGGTTCGTCTTTCATTGACTTGAATGTGCCCTGGCGGCTGAGAGTATGTCACGCTCACTCAAATGTCTCGCTGGTGGTGGCGTGTGTGTTGGTTCATTAAGTTCCCTTCAAAATGGTTGAGCTGAATGGTGCTGATCCATACGTCATGTTCGTGAACGGGCGCCGTCAGTACGGACTGGTCATCTCTTGGCCGCCACGGCCTTATTTAATTTAAATTTTTGAATTGTTTTTTTTTGTTTTCGTTTTTTTTTATTACGGACGCTTTTAACGTGCACGTCTTTCTACATCGTTCTCACATGTATAATTTCAACATGAATGATGTAACCAATTTTTTTTGTAACTATATATTATGTATATGTTAATTTAAAAGAGTGTCCATGGAGTTTCTTGCCCGTTCTTCTCTATAGGTACCTACTAAGCTTTGGAATAAGCAACTAGCTTCATTTTTTCAGGTCGACATGCGCGGACGTGCGCCCCATCATTCGCACAGTGTTTCGCGAGCTGGACTACCTCCCTCCCCTCACAACCACGCTGCCGTCACCAGTCGCCAGCAACTACCTGAACAACGCATTCAATGAAAGCCATGGTGACCAATGGGTGAGCTTGTTAATGAACGTAGTAGACTAAGAGCTGGGCTACCTCCCACTCACACACCGAGCTGCCATCGCCGGTTGCCAGCGATTGCCTGACCAATGCACTCAAGTAACGCCGTGGTGACCAATCGAGAGCTTGTTATTAAACGGAGTAGACTACGGGCTGGCATATTTAGGTAATTTAGCCTGTTTGATCTTTGTTGTGATGTTTGTGTGGGTATGTCTATTATGTTAATATTAAAATATTAATGTCACCGATGACAATAATATTATTGTGCGTACTATAAGATTCAAGATGGCTGTTTAATGAGCTAATGAAATTGTCCGCACAGGCAATAGACGAGGAAGTTAGTTCTGTTATCAGGGGCAAGTATTTGTTTCTTACGTTGGCTACTACGCCATCGTTTTTGTTTAGCTGGATTGAGGTGAAAATAAAAGCCGTGTAGTTATATAGTAGTGGTATTTGTGTCTTACTATTTAGTCTACAATCAATAAGAATAAGAACACCACGTCGAACTTCATAAGAGCCAAATTCATCTGCAAGTTTTCAAAATTACTGTAAATACTCCTCATGTTTTGAGTCACTACCGTCAACTAAGTATTTTCGAGTTTTAAAGACGTGGAAATAATATGTTCGATATTAACTAAAACCCAATTTACAATTTCAGTGTGGTCTAATTCGTCATGATTGTGTATCTAAGTTACTATCCATTTTCTTTTAAGAAGTCTAATAGACATTATTTACGGTATATATCGCTCCATCCCATGGTTACTCCTTCACAAAAAGTATTTATAGAGCGTCCTGCGATCAAAAACACGTTCGTTAAATGTAAACAATTCATCCCATATTCATCCAAATGTTTTGTTGTAAAATGCAATTTGTATTTACA
This sequence comes from Griposia aprilina, assembly GCA_916610205.1. Lineage (NCBI taxonomy): Eukaryota > Metazoa > Arthropoda > Insecta > Lepidoptera > Noctuidae > Griposia > Griposia aprilina. Next base: position 660,590 of record OU744294.1, on the reverse strand, counting down.
TAAAATTTCCCTGACGATAAGCTAAATTTCGATTGGGATTCAACATAACTTAATTAATTACCCTGGACAAATTATCATATTTGTGATATACAACTCTGTCATATTCTATCAATTTGTGAATTAACCTCAGCATTTAGATACTTATAATATATGTCATCGCGGACTTTTTTGTAGGCATTTTATGTAAGTTTTTTTCTATAGAAAATATTTTCTTTTTGAACCCGAATAAATGGATACTATCTAAAAAAATAACATACTATCCGAGAGACTTCGGCTGATGTGCCGAGATGATTTAGCAAACAAACCTTACACCACAAGCTACCGGATTTGGAAAAATACATTTTAATGTACAGGGAATACTAAATTCACAACTACAATCTTCGCAAGGTTTAAAAAAAATTGTCGGACTTATAAAGTACGGCTACAACTTACAACCCCAGAGCCACAATCAGTGGGCAATCCTAGTGCCTGCTTATCTACCGGGCGGCCGTAGGAAATTATTTTAAGGACACCGCCGAGACGTAATACTGCTTACTTTATTATACTGTGTAATTCCTATGGATTTGTGGATTGTACTCACGTAACTTCTTGCGTACAAACACCTTTGTGCATAATATAGTCCTATTTTTTGTCACTTTAGTTTAACTTGCGAAAAGAATTTGATTTAGTTTTTAAATTTATATTTTTAAACAATACGGTCTTCTGCACCTGTGCACTATATGGTGGTCCAGGGGGAACGGGAAAGTATAATGGTAAGTATAAATTTAAATACAATGGTAGGTTTTTAAGCTGCTAAAGTGATATCAGATGTTTTCAATCACAACTTGGTATCACATTATTTTGAACTTAACTGAGTGGGCAGATATTTATAAGGCAAAACATATCCGGTAATATTGCATTGACACACATTTTTGTAGCCGATGCAGCATCCTATATTTTGTACAAAAAAAAAAGGCTTTGTAACTGCAGTGATCTTCAGGGTGTTCACGTGTCCCATTGTTAAAAAGTACGTACATTGGTCAATTTTTGTTTATGCTCAGTAACAGTGATAACAAATAACTATTACGCGTTCACGAGGTCAATTAATAATAAAAATAGAAAACAAGCTCACTAAACACACACCCAGGAATCGATAGGTACAGTCGAGTTCATTAATATATTGGCAGTGACAATGTTTCAAAATATTGTAAGCGTTAAAATTATCATATAGTTCTATACAAACTTAGACATCAATAATATGTTATCATATAAACGGTTCATAAGTATGTTACGGTAGTGCAGTCAAAAATATCTCACTACTCTTCGGAACATAAATATCTACATACTTTCGAGTTCATTAATATATTGGCAGTGACAATGTTTCACAATATTGAAAGCTTATAGTTCTATACAAACTTAGACACCAATAAAATGTTAGGTATCATATACACTGTTCATAAGTATGTTACGGTAGTGGCAGTCAAAAATATCTGATTACTCTTCGGAACATAAATATTTAAATACTCGGTATCTACACCGCCACATGCGAGCTACTCGTCACACTGAAGTCACGCAAGTCCTGCATCGCGCAAGCAGAGTTTACCGCGCGACTAGCATATATACAACGTCCCAAAATCAACCGTCGGGCAGTTGCCCACCAGACTCAACACCCGTCTGGTCGGAAGATCCTCCCTTTTCTATGGAGGTATGAGTGAACTTTGCACCCTGTTCCTCATACCTCTACAACTCTATAGATTTCAATATATTTGGTGCAACCTAGTATTCGTAAATATCCATACAGCTTGGAATTTTCAACTAAATGGCCTTTACCATTAAATTTATTTTTGCTTTAGCAAAATTACGAGCATGGAGCAGAATTACGAGTAATATTGCAATATTGCCGTTCGTAATACGACTGTATCAATCTGACAACGTTGCGTAGTAGCTGTATTATTTGATTAATTTAGTTTTAGGAAATCATAGGGTCAACGCAGACTATACCGATCTATGTGTTTAAAACTTTTCAGTCAGTTTAAAAAAAAAAACTTAGTACACATTAGTATTATTTTTTTATTTTATTTTTCTTAAATTCTTATTTTGTTCTTCTGAAAACCTAACATTTAAAATAAGGTAGGAAACTTCCAGGAAAAGTTTAAGCGATGGTGCTGCCAGTTTTAGAACCATATCCATATCCACTACATCAATAACATCTTGCAAACGTTCACACATTGTTCACGTTTTGAACAGGCGGCGCTACTTCTAAAGTCTTCCCAAATCTCATATACGTGGGCCCTTAAATTGCTGACTGATCTAACTCGCGTCGTGTACCAATTTTGAACCATTAAACCCCATAAATTTTCTATGGGGTTTAGGTCAGGGCTTCCTGGCGGGAGTTTAATTAAATGTAAAGCTGCTTGTTGATGAGCTATCCACTCCTGGACCCATCTCGCATTGTGGACGGAACTTACGTCTTGTACAAATTCGATGGCCATCGGAATAAACAATTTTAGTGGTCGGAAGAAAAACATTTTTTAAGATGTCCACATAATCGACACCTTCATACGACCAGTGATTTCGCATATTTCCATGGGCCCAGCGGCATTCATCCACCCCCAAAAACCGCATGAGATACGCCCACTTCGTCTTTAGGAAGAATGTTTTCTTCATTATATCTAGTGTTGTTAGTACGATAAAGAGATATTCACCCATCTTTATCAGACAAAAACTTTTTCGTCCATAAATGCCAGGTTATCAAAATTATACTGTAAATATCTGTTGGCGAAATTCAATCGTAACATTTTGTGCCGGTCATTTAAAATAGGTTTCCGGGTAGGTTGGCGATAATGGAGTCCGGCCTCTTTAAGCCTTCTCCTCACGGTTAACTTGACACAGGTAATTCGGCGGCAAACAACGAAGTCTGTATAAATCTTTGGTTTCGCACTCTAGTAACAAGCTGTTCGTCTTGTTCTCTAGTCGTCTTTCGAGGTCTACCATATGACACGTGCTTGTTAATAAATCAACTGTATTTCTCTGCAAATAGCAAATCATTCAAAATCAAAAGTAGCGTAAGTACAATAAGTACAGAAAAACAAAATAAATAGCTAAATACATCATCCTCATACATACTAACCTAAATACCCAACTCTTCAGTGACATGCGAGGATGAATTTCCTTGTTCCTTCAAAGTGACAATAACATATTTCGTTCGTCTATTCGATACATAATTATTAATGTTTCTTTCCATAAAAGAAAATTATTTTTAAAATAGGTATTTATCAATCCACGAAGAGGATGCTATCCAGTAGGTATTCGGATGCAGGATGTCATGACTGACAACTTCAAATTGAATTTGTTTCAAAGAAAAAGGTTACAATATGATATACTTCGCTAAAGAGATTTTACAAAGAATCTAAGACAACAGTTCGAGACATGTCAAATTGCCAAGATAGTTTTCATAGAAAAATTGCATAGATATTTTTGAACATAACTTTGGGCTAATTAATATGAACAAGGGATTGCGCACAAGTTTTAGAGTCTTTGTCTGTATCAATATTATTGATATAATGTAGTCACATATTTATGATGTCACAGATTGTTTACAATTTTATGTAAGGCAAAGCTGTTTAGAGTTTTATGAAACTTACCATTGCCTATATATTTTTGATTCATGAATATGCTCATATATTAAAGAACTCGACTGTACATACGGCTACACATCAAGTCGGACAATCTATATACTCATAACTATGCTACTAGCAATTTGGTTTGATTCGTTATTTAAATCGGGTAGTACATCTGTCCCTACTAATTATAGACCTATTTCAGTACTACCTACCTTTAGTAAAATTTTTGAAAAACTTATTTTGAATCAAATGCAAGGATTTTTTAATAAACACAAATTACTGCATAACAAACATTTCGGTTTTACGAGGGGTCGTTCGACTACTGAGTTGAACTTTTAGGACATGTTTATGATGCATGGGAGGACAAATGCGATGCTTTGGGAATCTTTTGCGATTTGTCCAAGGCATTCGATTGTGTTCTTCATGAAACATTGATCAGGAAACTGCACCACTACGGAATCCGAAACGCCTGTCTGGATCTTCTTACTTCTTACTTAAGTGATAGGATTCAGAGAGTTGATGTTAATGGAAAAAGATCACCCGGATCGGTAGTAAGAATGGGGGTCAATTCTTGGGCCCTTTTTATTTCTTATTTATATAAATCACTTGCCTTACCTCATAAAGGATAAACATGATATAGTGTTATTTGCTACTACTACAAGGGCCATTGTGGCTAAGGGCTGCCCGTAAGGGGGGGTCCTCTCACCACTTTTATTGAACCTGGTCGTAGACAGCCTCATTAAATCACTCAACGACAAAGGCTACTTCACAGTAGGTTACGCCGATGACATAACTATAATAAAAAATGGTACCCACGAAAACACCCTATGCAACCTAATGCGCCAAGCCTTGAAAATAGTAGAGGATTGGTGCAATAAACACCAGCTATCAGCGAACCCAACAAAAACCGAACTAATTCTCTTTACAAAAAGAGGAAATTGACGACACTCCAACTACCACGTTTCTTTGGAACTACCCTAAGCCTTTCAACCGAAACCAAATACCTGGGCATCTATTTGGACAAACAACTGAACTGGGCAAAACATACTAACTACATCACTACAAAAGCCAGCATAAGAACGGAAGGACTAAGTGCGGAAACCATAACCCTAAAGAAGAAGAAAGAAGAAAGCCAGCATATCCCTGTGGCAATGCAAACGAATGCTTGGCAGGAATTGGGGGATTAGCCCCAAGGTCACTTACTGGCTATATACAACAGTCATCCGACCAATTATCACATACGGCTCACTAGTCTGGTGGCCCAGGACAGACCTGAGCACAGGCCAGAGAGATCTGGAAAAACTACAACGGTACGCTTGTGTAGCAATCACTGGCAGCATGAGGACCACACCCACTGCTGACCTTCAGGCTATGCTTGGACTACCATCTCTACATCCAATCGTGCGAGAAGAGGCCGCCCTGGCTGCCTTTAGGCTCCATTTATCAGGGACCCTAAGTAAAGACTCAAGAGTCAAGCACATACGCATTAAGGAAGATGCAATTAATCGCCAACCAATGATGGCATCACCCTGCGACAAAGCCCCGAAACTGCACCACTTTCAAAGGCACTACAACATAACACTGACGGAAGAACGGTGTGACCACTCAGGCCCGAAAGAGCTGAGAGTATACACCGACGGATAAAAGACCGACTCCGGAAACGGAGTCGGAGTTTTCTCACGCGACCTTAACATAAATATATCCAGCCCGCTGGGAATGTTCAATACCGTGTACTAGGCGGAGTGTGTGGGCATCATACAAGCGGTGTACTCCATAGAGGCCAGGAGAGTTATGGATACCCATATTCGTATACTCTCCGACAGTGCTTCAGTCCTCCAATCCTTGGCGAGGAAGTATACAACCTCGAGTATAACACTAGAATGTCACAATGCTCTTGAACATGTAGCGGTATTCAACCGCAACACAGTGACACTACAATGGATAAAAGGACACAGTAGGTCACTGGGTAATGACGCAGCTGACGAACTGGCTAGAAGAGCATCCGGCGCGTCAGTCTGCGGACCCGAACCCATCGTGCCCATCCTCTTCAACCAGCTACGCAGATGGTTACAAGAGTATACCCACACACAAGCGGAGAGCTGGTGGACCTCGACACCAGGCTGTAGGCAATCCAGGGAAGCCATGCCATCTTTAGATGGCAAGCTAACCAGGCGTTTGCTACGTCTGGACAGGTATGGCCTGCGCCTGGTGACGGGGACCATCACGGGTCACCGCTCGCTAAACAAACACTTTCACACAATAGGCATAACGGACAGTCCTCTGTGCAGGGCCTGTATGGAGGCTTAGGAAACCGTTGCGCATGTGCTTTTCGAATGCACAGGCGTCACTCAAATTAGATCACAAACCCTCGGGGCACCCAGATCCTACACAGATGCTCTCAGCAGACCAGGAGACATCATTAACTTCTGGAGGGAGGTGGGCTGGTTGGAATAACCACCGACGGCCGCCATGGCCCACGCAAAATGGTCCACATGAAGGACTAAGTGCGGAAACCATACCCATAAAGAAGAAGAAGAAGAAGTGTTATTTGCAGACGACCCTTCACTTTTATTTAAACTGAAACGTCAGCAGCTGATTACTGACAATGTAAATAGCGCCCTTGCAATAGTAGTTAACTGGTTTAATGTTAATAACCTACTTCTTAACGAGAAAAAAACTAAATGTATTAAGTTTACGATACCTCATGTTAGACAAGTAGAAACTAGTGTTCTCATAAAGGGTGAAGTGCTGAAACCCGAAAATACCATAGTTTTCTTAGGCATAACTTTGGATACCAAGCTTCAATGGGGCCCCCACATAGATAAATTGTCAAAAAAGCTTAGCTCTGCAGCATACGCCGTTAGAAAAATTAGTGGTTTAACTGATTTAGAGACAGCCCGTTTAGTATACTTTAGTTATTTTCATAGTGTGATGTCGTACGGTATTCTATTGTGGGGAAATGCCGCCGATATCCAGACAATTTTCATTTTACAAAAAATGGCAATTCGGTCAATCTATAAATTAAGTCCCAGACACTCCCTCAGAGATAAATTTAAAGAGATTAATATAATTACTGTGCCTTCTCAGTATATTTATGAAAATCTTTTGTATGCACATAAAAATATTAATCTGTTTAAAAAATACAGTGATATCCACAATATAAATACTAGAAACAAACACAAATTTATTGTTCCTACAACCAGGCTCAAGAAAATAGGTGGCTCGTTTAGATGCCAATGTATACGTTTTTATAATAAACTTCCTAGCCACATTCAAGATCTAAGCTTTAATAAATTCAAATCTTTTATAAAACGGAAACTATGCCAGAAAGCCTATTATACTGTGAAAGACTATATTGAGGACAAAAAGGCTTGGGATTGAGCTGCTCCAATAAATTTACACGGTGAATGTTGATTTTAATTTGCTAGCTATTTTAGACATGAATATTTACTGTAAAAAGTATTATATTATTTTCATTATTGAGAATATGAGGACTATGTGGGTCATTGTTTCAGTTATATCCTTGATCTGGCAGTTTAAGTAGTTTATGCGGCCTACCCAAATGTCCTTTCTTTGGTATTGTTCGTCGAATCGTTGAGCTCCTTAAGTTCTGAGTTGAGCTGCACGGTTACTGACAAATGCGTGCACTGACTGGACAGGTCCACTTAATCTGTGTGGTTCTTTCCTCAAAAGACCATTTCAGACACCAATCTACATGGTTCTCAAACATTATGTCCGATTTTTTATATACACATTTACATTGTTGAATTTTATATACACAATGACATTAGTATTTACTTGTAAAGCATTATGTTATTTTAGTTACTGTGAATGTGAGGATTATGTGGGTCATTGCTTTTTTTTCGCAGTTAATTTTAATCATGATCTGGCAGATTGAGTAATTTATGTGGCCTACCCAAATGTCCTTTCTTTGGTATTGTTCGTCGAATCGTTGAGCTCCTTAAGTCCTGACTTCCTGAGTTGAGCTGCACGATTACTGACAAATGCGTGCACTGACTCGACAGGTCCACTCAATCTGTGTGGTTCTTTCCTCAAAAGACTATTTCAGATACCAATCTACATGGTCATCACATGATCTGACCACGATTATGTCTGGACTTTAAAAGAGACTGTGACCTCTGAGTTTGTTTCGGCCTTTCTTCTCAGAGTAGTCAAATAGGAAACGCCGACCTCATCTAGTTTAAAAATATGATTGACGTGTAAAAGTGTTTGTACAAACCTACTTACAGAAATAAAATCATTAATCATTTATCATTTCAACCCTAAGCAGTACTATGAGTCATTTGACGTATGACATGTGACATTGAAATAACCAATCACATCTCTCTTTGCACCTCGGCCCCCCCTGACTTTTGGCGATAGTATATTCGAACAAAATGTTCTTAATGAGGTGTCTAGGGGGCTAAGTTGTCTGTGGTAAGAATAGAGCGCTCCATGCCGCATGGTGGCGGTAGTAAGTAGCGCGTGCTACACACTCGGTGGCGTGCGTGACTGGGACGAAATAACAAAAACATATCGCACCCTCTCGCACGATTCGCAGCGTTCAACTTCTAATAGTCCAAATTCCAAACAGTCAACTTTGATGTGTAGCCGTGTGTACAAGCCACCGCCGTGTCGCCTCCGCGAGGACACGTCTTTGCTCCGCCCTGGCCGGGCAGACCTCCACCGCGTGCTCCACCGTGTCCTCTAGGCGATCCAACCCCTGCGTTGAAATTTTTTGTCGGTTATCAAAAAACATCTACTCTTTCATAGAAAAGTGCAAAACCTACTCGGTCGAAATGTATGGAAAACGAAATTATTTTTTTTGTTTTTTTTTTGGCATTTAGAATCATGTACTTGAATTCATGGTTTCAGTTTGCGCGTCCATGTCCCTGTCACCCTGTATACGTACCAAAACATAAAGAATCACGTGTCCTATGGTTTTTCGAAAATGAATCCCTAACAGGGTTGTAGGGATTGGCACAGTTTGTAGAGTAGGATTTAATTGCAAAACCTGATTACACTGAAATATGACTTAAAATAGTATTTAGTCAAATAATGGAACACTTATTCAAAAAATGTTCTTTCAAAACTCACCCCCTATTTGGGTGAAAAGGGGAAAACGTTTATAAAAAATCGGATTCCGTTAGTTTAACTTGAAACTTGGCAAATATACTAATCTAAGAAAATTATATGAATATCTAGTTCTTAAAAATAAATAAGTTCATAAAAATAAATTTGCGTTATAGTTTGTATGGAAAAATCTTAATGGGCGATCCGATAAACTTCAAACTCGGTACTAAAACATTTTACAAAAAATAAAGACTTACATAAAAGTACTAAAGTATTTGGAAAATTACCGCGTGAAGTGGATTAAATACAATCGATCTTTAATTTTTTACCTACTAGTATAAAGCTTCAAGTTAATCAACCAGCGAAATCAGATCTTTCACAAAACTGTTGTACCTTTTTTTCATCCAGACAAGGGGTGAGTTTTGAAAAATCCTTTATCACGTTTTCCATTATTTGTCCAAATAATATTTTACACCATCTTTTCGGGTAGTCAGGTTTCGCATTAAAATCTTTCTCTATAAACTTTACCAAATGAATTAACAACCAATTTCCGAAAAGGCTTTCTTTTTTTCATATCTTTTTTCAACCACTACTTTGAATATTATTCTGTTACTTACTTAATTAGGTGACTGAGCGATATTTTATTTTGTTTATGTCTGAAAGACTGATTTATTAGCAAGTAATAAAAAATAATAAACAAATAATTAATTGTACAGTTAACGACAGTTCCTACGTAAGTGAAGAAGAATATTGTTCTTTTTTTGTATTTTTTTATTATTGTAAGATGGTAAGTGGTTTATAAGTACGTCACAATTATTTGGAATAAACCATTATCTTGCTTTTTTTTTTATTGTTGTTTCCTGTTACCTTATAACTAGTCAAGTTTATGAGACTAATACCTAGATAACAGGTACAAGTCGTTTTCCAGAACTAAGTAAATTGGTGCAAGCGTTAAAAGTAAATAAAATTATTTTATTTCAAATATTACAAGCTTTACAAAATTATTAATGTAGGGAAAATGTAATTTTGTCGATCAATTACGCTTAATTTTTCAAAAATTCAGTATTCTCTAAATTGGTACAAGTAGTCGCTTGTACCAGTTTACGGGTTTTAATACATTAACGAAATCAAGCTACACAAATGCAAGTGACGCTATTTTATAAAGTATAAAAATATTTTAAACATGAACCAGTCTTATTCTAAAAATATTCAAGTATGACATTATCTCAATTATTTCTGTCGAGTTATGTCAAAGCTTCATGCTTTAGTACCTTTGAATCGCTCTCCTTTATAGATGTGGTTTTGTACTTGTACTAGTATACTGCAACGTAAAACTTGTAGAGGACACGCCGGGGAGTCGAACCCCGGCGTGAGGTAGCTAAAAAATCAAACACTCACGAAGCAAAAACACGTAAAATTTATTAATATAATAAAAACAATCCGAAAGGTAGAATAAAAGTAAATTAGGAAAAAATAAAATAAGATTTTGTCGTTGGAATTTAAATAGTCAAAAATACTAAGAAAGAAAAATCACAACTCGAATTTGAGAGAAAAAACTTAAAAGATGTTAGCGTACAGTATTTTAAATGTATTCTGACGAATTTAAATCCGATTGCAATCGTACGAAATTCGTGTAGCTCTATAAAGTGTTTTACCAAAACTAAGCAGAAGATTAAGGTTTTTCTTTACATAAATCGTTGAGATAACTTTTGAAATAGATTACAAGATCTAATTAATATGAGAGGTCCGGAACGCGCTGTGAACGCGTTCGTCACTAAATTTGCTCCTGTTGTTTTTATGATTATCTTACCGATTTTTCAACAAGTTTTGTCTTGGAAGTTCAAGTGTACTTCGAACAAACTCAGTGCTAATATAATTGTGATACATTTGGCGTTCTCGAAACTTTAGTAAATAACTTAAAACAAATAACGAATTACTGTTTGAAAGTGCTTATCATCCTGACTCAAACGCGCGTGCAGCGGACACTCGTGGTTAAGTGCGGGGCATAAGTGCTGTTACGGCGTGCGTTAGTTACTCGCGGTGCCGTCGTCAGTGCTACCAACACTCAGCTGAGAATCTTGACATAAACGTTCCAGATACCGAAATAAAAATAACAAGTTTTCGAGCACTGTTTTGTTATTGTTATATTATTTTGGTATACGCTACGTCTAGCCGTCTACACATCCTCTACGCGACTGGAGTACTCGCCGGCCCCTATTGATATTGGATTTGCATTAAATATAAATAAATGCCTAAAATGCATCGCACTCCTCCTAAATCCCCGAAGACTCCCAGACCAGGACAATCGCAATCTGATCCTGACATTGCTTCGGCTTCCAGATGCGATGCGAATGAGTCTATTGCCAATGTGACCATTAGGGGCAAGCGGCCGTGTGTCGATGACTCACCCAACAACCCGGTGACGGACTCATCTTGTGACTGTCGGGAATGGAAAAGTGAACTCATGCAGCTGTTGACTAAATGGAGGACCGAACATGACCTTAGGCTGTCTACTTGGAAGGCTGAACATGACGCAATGCTGTCCACCCTGGTGAAGGACGTCTCCGACATCAAAATACAGTGTGCAGTCATTCAAAAAGCCACCATCGAGCTGGAAGTCAGAATGAAGTCAGCTTCTATTAAAAAAAGAGCAATGGGGAAGGATCCGGAGAAATGCCATCAGGAGACTCAAGAGCCAAATCTCCAGTCATGCTCAGCACCTTCCCAGGTACTAACCGCTCCACTGAACGACATTGAGAAGGTGGAGGATTTAATATCGATAGCACCAGATGGGGTAGAAGCTATGGATGGGAAAATTTGCGAGACGGAACTGCGGGACATACAACACCAAGGTAAACCGGTGTCACCAGCTACCCGCCAAACTCCCAGACCCCGTGTCTTCCTGCCGGTGCCTGCTGCTGCAGCGGACGTTACGATAGGCCATACCGACCAGGATGTACAATCTAAGGATGGTTGGACAGAAGTTCGACGCAGGTACTCCCGGCGTTCGCTCGGCAATGTTTTGCGTGGGACGGCGGCACCTGGTACCACCAATTTAGAGGCCTCGGAAAGATGGAGATACTTGCACCTCTTCTATGTGAAGCAGGGTACTCCTGATAGCCAGGTACGTGACCACTTAACTACCATCTGTGGAACTGATGTTTGCACGGTAGAAGCGCTCAAACCTCGTGGCAAATACGCCTCCTTCAAGTTGGGTGTGCCCTCGAAACTGGCTGAACACGCTATGGCAGCTCAAAACTGGGCAGAGGATATTTGCGTCAAACCATGGCGCCGTAACTTTCGTGGCCGAAGTAATGAAACTCAGTAAGCTCAGCAACGTTCCTGCCTTACCCGTCTCTACTGATCGCAATGTCTATTTGCGTTTACTGTACCAGAATGTACGTGGGCTAAAAACCAAGCTACCTACATGGAGATCAAGCCTGTTACTCTCCGAGCATGACTTAATAGCCGTAACAGAGACAAATCTTGACGATTCAATAGAGGATTCAGAAATGTCCAGCGGAGATTGGAGCATTCTACGCAGAGATAGAGTGACTCTGGGTGGCGGCGTGCTGCTTGCTGCGCGCCCCGGCGTTACCATGAAGAGGAGGCATGATCTCGAGACTGACCGCGGTGAAGATTTATGGGTTATGATCACAATTTACGGCCTTAAATTATCTGTTTGTGTTGTCTACATAAAGCCCACTGCAACTGACGATGAATACATGACGTGGTTCTGTAAGGTTGAGAGCATCATTTCCAATTTGAACGGAATGATAATGATTTTAGGCGACCTTAACTTAAAAAGTGCATCTGTAAATGTTAATAATTATTACTGTTATTTCCTAAGCTTTTGTAGTCTGACTGAGATGAATGAAGTGGTGAATATGCGTGGGAGTAAGTTAGACATAGTGTTGGTTCGGGAGGGTACCGAAGTAAACTGCGAGCATGTCAAAGGTACAGAGCTGGTCCCAATTGATTTGTATCACCCTCCGTTAGATATTGCGATTACCGTCACATCACATAGGTATAGTGAAAAATTGGACCCCAGCAACATTGACCGTAGTAGGGATTGGAACTTTGTAAAAGGGGACTACGCACTTTTAAGCGATCTAATTCGTTCTGCCCCATGGCAAGATGTTCTTCGGTGCAACGACGCACCCTCGGCTGCTGGTGAGTTTTACAGAATAATGTATGACTTATTTGATTCTTCCATTCCAAAGAAGAAGAGAATGGTCACTGGAAATAGGCGTTATCCAATCTGGTTTACTAAAGATATTGTAAACGATACGCAGCGTAAAACCAAACTACATAATAAATGGAAAGTCTCACGCTGTGATCTTATTTATGCGGAGTTTAGTGCTCTGCGATCGGATCTTAAAGCAAGAACACAGAACGCCTACAGATTGTATTGTAATAGTTTGGAAAATACCATAGGCAAAAATCCGCGACAGTTCTGGCAGCATATTTCTAGCCTGCGATCAAAGGGCGGTTTCGAGCCAAACGTGGTGTACAATGGTGAGACTTATTCGGGTGTCAATGCGGCCGAGGCATTTGCTCGGTATTTTGCTAGTGTGTTTCTGCCCGATACACCTGAATTGGACCCTAGACATTTCAATGTGAGTAGTGAGGGAGATAACATTCCTCTTCCCTTTTTAACCCCACCGGATGTAGTTAAGGCGGTTGCTAAACTCAAACCATGTAGCTCGGTTGGCCCTGATAACATTCCAGCCTTTACCCTTAAGGGATGTCATGATATCTTGGCACCCCCTCTATGTCATGTCTTTAACTTAGCCCTTCAGTCCGGCGTATACCCTGAGCAATTGAAAACTTCGCGAGTCACTCCCATCCCTAAAACCAGTGATAAAACATCAGTAGAGGAACACAGACCTATCGCTATCCTGCCAACCATTGCCAAGGTTTTCGAGCATATACTCCACGCTTTCATTTACAAACGCGTAAATATGTCCTTATCTGATGCCCAACACGGTTTTCACCCGGGTCGTTCCGTAAACTCGAATTTACTGATTCACGTAGACTACATAGCCCGTGGCTTGGACATCGGTGGGCAGGTCGACGTTCTGTATTTCGATTTCCGGAAAGCATTCGACAGAGTTGGCAACGACGTGCTTTTGAAAAAGCTGGGGGCCATCGGTTTCTCGTCCGGTCTTCTTCACTTCTTTTCGGACTATCTGCGCGATCGCAAGCAGTTTGTAAGACATGGCTGTTTCGAGTCCAAGCCTTATAAGTGAAGTTAAGTCAGGGATCCGTGTTAGGGCCGCCTCTGTTTCTGATCATGATAAATGACCTTATAAGTAATGTTAAGTTTGCTAAATGCCTGTTATATGCAGACGACCTTAAGCTAGTCGCACAAATCCGAACGGACGAGGATTGCAAACTCCTACAAAGGGATATTGATGTCATCTATGAATGGAGCATTGAAAACAAACTATTTTTTAATACAAGCAAGTGCTACGTCATGACATATGGTAGAGGGTTGCGACCAATTCATTACGACTATAATCTGGGTGGTGAAGTAATTACTCGTGTCAACAATATAAAGGATTTGGGAGTAACTTTCGACCGCTGTTTGACTTTTAGAGATCACGTTTCTACCCTTGCAAAGGAATCATTCAGGCGCTTGGGATTCGTTTTGCGAAATGCTCGTGACTTTCGTAGTCCAAATGTTATTAGGCTGCTGTACACCGCTCTGGTTCGAACCAAACTCGAGTCCAGTGCCTGTGTTTGGCACCCCTATACCGCGACTCAAACACTGATGCTAGAAAAGGTGCAGAAAACTTTTCTAAGATGCCTCTTCCAAAGGTTATACCGTTTCTTTCCTTATATGTACCCAACCAACTATCTTTTAGGGACTTTGGGCTTTAATTCTTTGGAGGTGAGAAGAGGCCTTGATCAGCTCACGGTAGCCTGTAAGACCTTACGGGGACGTATCGACTGCCCGGAGCTCCATGGCCTTTTCTGCCGATTATTTGTGCCCGACAAATACATCGCACACCGTCAGAGCCGCCGGCACAATCTGTTTGCGCAACTGCCATCCAAAACTGTTGCCAGAGCCGAATCCCCAGTCTGTCGTACTCTGAAGGTGCTAAATGCCCTTCTGACTGCCAACCCTGAATGTGATGTGTTTGCGGATGAATGGAATAAACTTATACATATTTGTCTGGTGTTCTGTGAGAGAAAGTATGCAAGGGAGTCCACTGTTCCATGTTAGTTTTAAATTAGATTATATACAACTTATTGTCAACGTAATAATTGTTTCTATGTTAATTAATGTAATTGGTGTTTTACCGTTTTAATTAACTATAAATAAATAAATAAATAAATGAAATTAGGAAATTACTTAAAAGATAGGATTCGTTGATTAAGATTTAAATAATGTCTCTCGTCGATCTCGTCTATAATAGTCGTCTAGATCATCTATAATGACGCTGAAGCGTTATAGCGCCAAACAAAAAATAAATGTAATACCTGATCTCCAAGAACCTGGACTTGTGTCGTCGACCCTGCTCAATAACGGTCCCGTGGCTCTCTGCACGCTCGGACTTCAGCAGCCGGCAGACGATGGAAGAAGTAGGCGAAGAATAATTGGCTGGGTAAGCCAAAGACCAAAAAAAGTTGGCCTTTCAATCTAAGGAAAAAGGAAATCTTCTTAGATTAAAGAACAAGGCACAAGTTAAAAGAATATCGAACCAATGAAGGGATTACTCACCAAAAGAAAAAGAAACGATAAATTCCAGGGAACGTACAGTCTACTCGTATAAACATATACGCTGAATAATTACATAACGTGGTTAAACTGGTGAAACGTGGTTAAAATGCAGAAATTAGATAATTTTCATTGAAAAATCCCAACGACAGGAATCAAAAAAACCATAATATCAACTTTTGAAAATTAAAAAAAAGAAGAAAAATATAAAGCAAACCGATTGACGTGTAAAAAGAATTTAATCAATTTGTGACCAAAAAGTATGTAATTGCAGGAATTATACTGCAATACGTAGGACCCGTCGATATATGTATTAATGGAACAATCATGCAATCAGATATAATTATTATTGGTGAACTGTTCATAGTAATATACACTCGAGAGCAATGAATCCGGGTCATTTAAAGAATCCTAAAAATCTCGGAAACTAAAAATGCTAGGTTAATGCAATAAATTGTATTTAATAGACAATGTAATACTCCTTAAATGAAGGTATTAAAACTTCTTAGTTATTGTAAAGTTATATCATAAAAAAATCAAATTTGAAAAAGGGCCACTTTCGAAGATGTAACTACGAAATTACAGCATTTGGTTTTGCTTTTGTTTGTAATCTGTCATTTATGTGGGTACATAAACCATGTTGATAGTGCTCTATATTCATTATTCAAGCTGAAACTATGTCGCTTACGCCTGAAGAATGCACCAGAATACTTACAATGCTGGAAACCGGCCGGAGTCAGCGCGATACAGCCAGGACTGTCGGTGTGTCGCTGTCAACAGTACAAAGAGTTCTCCGACGTTACGAAGAAACTGGTTCTAACCTACGCAGACCAGGAACGGGTAGAACCAGGTGTACCACAGCACGAGAAGACCGATACTTGGTGAACACCATGCTTCGAAATCGCTTTCTCACAGGAACTGAACTCACAAATCAGTTTCGACGCCTCGGAGGAAGTAACCCAAGTGCATGGACAGTAAGACGTCGGCTTGCTGAATCTAACTTAAAACCCCTTAGACCTGCAAACGGCCCTAAACTGGAGCGTGGGCATCGTATTTCAAGACTAAGATATGCCCAGAGCCACGTAAATTGGAGTATTGAAGATTGGTCAAAAGTTATGTTCTCTGACGAATCAAAATTTATGCTCTACAAGCACGATGGAAGACACAGAGTGTATCGAAGATCAGGGGAAAGATTCAAGCAAGCATGCATCGAAGAAAAAGTAGCCTACGGTGGTGGGTCTGTACTTGTGTGGGCCGGAATTTCTTCTGAAAGTCGCACAGAGCTGGTGATCATAGAAAACGGCTCTTTAACTAGCGTAAGATATGTGGAAGAAATCCTCAATGATCACGTTGGTCCATTTATGGTCAATTTAGGTGAGGATGCTATATTTATGCATGACAATGCCCGACCTCATACAGGTAGGATTGTGAATGACTACCTTCAAGAGATGAACATTACTCGTATGGAGTGGCCAGCGCGCAGCCCGGATATCAACCCGATCGAGCATGCTTGGGACGAGCTAGGCAGATGCGTAAAACAACGAAACCCTCCCCCAATCACGCTTCGTGAGCTCAAAATTGCTCTCACAGAGGAATGGGAGAATATTCCCCAAAATCGTATAAGGAACTTGGTGTACAGCATGCCAAACCGCGTAAACGCAGTAATGGAAGCACGAGAAGGCAATACGAAGTATTAAAATTCAAGAAAATCGTAATAAAGTTCAAAAATTTCATGTTTCCTATTTTTGTTTTAAGGAGAGATCAGCAGTTTTTTTCTTTATGTAATTTTGTGTTAATAAAATGTATGGTGACTCATATTTTTTTTACTTTCATTTAAGGAGTATTACATTGTCTATTAAATACAATTTATTGCATTAACCTATCATTTTTAGTTTCCGAGATTTTTAACATTCTTTAAGTGACCCGGATTCATTGCTCTCGAGTGTATTTACCTATTTTTGTGACTGTACTTGAGATTGGTAGGTATATAAAAAATGCTTGCATTAGGTACCAAAAGAAGGCTAAGAATGAGTATTAAAACTCATTCTTACACGAAAAGCCTTAATTTGTTTTATATCTTTTCTGCTATATGCATATGGAAATTACCTGATTTTCTTGGTACGCATTTATCCATAGTGAACATTTTTGGGTTAGAATGTTGCTCCAATAATACCATAATAAGAATTAATTGTAACTTCGGAATAAAGTTGAGAGCGGCTGCTTTTGAATAATCTTAAGCATTTACAAAAAAAAATAGCAAACTTATTCAATCTCAACAAGCCAAAAGCGTAACTCAGACGACAGACACAAGAAAAACAGAGTCGAGTAACAATCCCAAAATTATTCTAGATAGAGTAAAAATGTGAATTCTTTTACAAAATGAATGCAAGGTAGCCGTAGATCTATTAGTCACAGGTAACGGATAGTCATAATTCCAACAGTAATCTCTGGGGCTGAGATATTTCACCCTCCGATAAGTCTGAGGCAGGATTTGTTCCTATTCATTCTTCGTTTTTCTTCGGTTTTTATTATTTGCATTGTTATGGCTGGCTTGGACTACTTGGCATCCGATCCGTTGGCTAATTAGTTTTAAGTTTAAATAAAAAATAAACTTGTTGTGGGAGTTGCATCGATTCAGGTAATCATCTTTATGGTCAGGCATAAATATAATACTATCGAGTGAAAATAAATGTCGTACTGTATTATTTTGCAACCTCAATGTTTACGAAAGACTTTTTTGCGAGTAGACTGTTTGTAACATCAGAAGTTCGCCTTTGCCGGAACATTGGTTTTCTATCTAGAAAGCAGAATGAGGTCGAGTGCAATACACTTTGCACAGTTTCTGCAGAAATAGCAGTAGTTTTATAATTCTATAAATATATTTTTTGGAACGAGGCGTGAGTTTATGTACGTAAGTACAGTCACGCTATGAACAACTCAGAAATAATATCCACTCACACGCCCACAAGACCCCAATTGCCTACACGCAGGAAAATTTTATGTCGGCACGCCGCGGGGCGCCGCGGCACTTGTACACGATTTGTAAACAAAAGATTTCTACGAACCGATAGTAAACAAATTACTGTTTCCTTTTATGGAAAGGCCAGGCCTAATTTATTATGCCACATGTTTTAGAACAATAGAAACTTTAATTTTATTTACTTTTGCATAATTAAAAATAAACTGTATTAACTGTGTAAACAAACAAAAGTTTTATTTTTTATTTATTTTTAAAAGCGTTGACCCTATGTTTTTTTTTTGCCTAAAATGAAGTTCCACTCATTAACTAAATAATAAAATAATAATATTTACCAGGGTTTTTTCAAAGTTTTGAAATATAAAGAATTTAAAATAATTATTTGACAGAACGCACAACCACAGCTGAGTTCGCAAAACTGACGTTCATCCACAGATAAATTATTTTATAATTCCGAAACACACGCACGGATTGTGGCAATAATATGCTACATTTATCCACCTTTCAGAAGAACCTGGAACGCAACAGGTGAAAAAACTAAGAGGCGGGAACGCGCGACCCGCTGTCATTTTAAAGTGCTGAGTTTCGAGCGTTCGGACATTCTAGGGTTTTCTGAACTGGTGATTTTAAGATTCATCCCTTAGAATAATAACGCATAGAAGCCGCGTCTAGAACAAAACATGAGCGATATAGTGTGTCCACTTCATTTTCTTTGTGTGCGTGAGCCGAATGTGTAAACGTTCCTCAAACGCACACAAATACAGCTTTCAGTGATACCATTACCAGGCCGTTACCCACAAAAAAATGGGAAAACGCACTACTCTGTTACTGGATCAATTCAAGACAAGTATATTATATTATCAGGAACTGGATAAGACGAAGATAATTTTGCATTTAATAAGACATATTTTTACGGAAGGTAAAATTCAATTTATTTAAAAATAAAAGGAAATAAATGAACCATTAATCACATGACGAATGGGATATCGTTCAATGCGTTTAGAATGTGTGATGTGTTATAATAATATTATCGGCATGTATTAATCGCTGACATGTAAAAAAGTTTGAATGAGAAAATTACAAAAATCAAAAACATGTTAATGAATAATATTATAATCTTTATTTTACCACTCTTCGAACCAACAGTTTATGCTTATCATTTAAAAACCTTGCAGCAACTGATTCCTAAAGAGTTTCCGCTTTGACTCAACGTCTCTTATAGTATTTACTCTTTTTGAGACATAAAAAAATACCTATGGCCAAGTTAGTTTCTCGAAACTGGCAAAATTTCATATCGTATTCAATAGCATGGGTAGTAGGTACATCAAAAACAATTATTTTTGCTAAACATAAATTAAAACAAAATTGAAAGCAATGTGGGTATTTTTTTCCTCAAAAATAGCAACACTGTATTGTGATAAGTTAGGTCATTAGAATTTTTGTTTGATGATCGATTTACGTAAAAATTGTGTATAAAATGTAAGTACTTACTTGTGAAATGTAATTACCTTGTCAATATATCTATGAAAACATCATGTACGTAAGAAAAAATTTAAATCTTTTCAGTAAAAGAGGTGAAAGACATAACTATATGACTAGAAATAGGGACCAATTAGTTCAACCAGGTTTCAGACTTGCTAAAGTAGATTCATCCTTCATGGGGTACTGTTTAAAATGTTACAATAAAATACCTCCCCACATACTCCAACTGAATGAAACAAAATTTAAATCTTGTATAAAACGCACACTATGCAGCCAAGCATATTATAAGTTGGGGGATTAAATCGGTGACAAAGATGTTTGGCTCAACGCTGGTCCTGCTCCACAGGGGGGCATAAATTAATTGATTAGCATTCGAAAATATTGTTGGAGCTGCTGAAGATTGTAAAAACAACAACATCTTTGCATTGTATAAATTCAATCTCTTAACAATGTATAATTGCACAGCACATGTGTGAGCACTATGTACCTACTATAAAGTCACCATTTACTAGGCTCGTCTTCCATTGACTTGAATGTGCCCTGGCGGCTGAGAGTATGTCATGCTCACTCAAATGTCTCGCTGGTGGTGGCGTGTGTGTTGGATCATTAAGTTCCTTTCAAAATGGTTGAGCTGAATGGTGCTGATCCATACGTCATGTTCGTGAACGGGCGCCGTCAGTAGGGACTGGTCAACTCTTGGCTGGCACGGCTTATTTAAATTTAAATTTTTGAATTGTAATAATTTCAACATGAATGATGTAAACAATTTGTTTTGTGTAACTATATTATGTTGATTTAAAAGAGTGTCCATGGAGTTTCTTGCCCGTTCTTCTCCATAGGTACCTACTACGCTTTGGAATGGGCAATCTAGCTTCATTTTTCTGACTGACTGACCCTTTGACAATTCAAAAGTGCCTGTAATTGGTTTATTTGAAATAAATGCTTTGAGTTTGAGTTTGAATTTGATCACATTTTTTTTTTGTTTTCCTGAAGTGGTATGACATCCTTTCACGCTACAAACTCATTTTAAATTATTTACTCGCGAGCTGTGTTCAACGGAACGTGACCTTGAGTACTGACATCTCGCCGAGAGAGGTAAGCCACTAATGGCTCAGTTTTAGTTGCCTCACTTTTTGCACTCGTACTAGGTGTCTATGCGTTATTATTCTAAGATTCATCTATTAATATCTGTTGTCAAAATTACGTCTAATATATGCAATCATTAGTGGACAATTATGTGACATCGAAAGAACACCAAAACGATTTAGCGAGCTAAAATATAGGATGCTGCATCGGCTACAAAAATATGTCTAAATATTATTACAAAACAATAAATAGTAAGTACCTACTAGCTTCTGCCCGCGACTTCGTTCGCGTGGAAGTAATAAGACTCCATAATATACTAAAATACCAGACACATTTTTATAAAACTTTCCTGTAAACTACGTTTGTTGTTTTGGTCTCAGCAGCCAAAATATGAAAAGAGTCAAAACTGGTGACGCGGAAGCAAGCGATGTACAGTTGCCCGTGTGAGAAGTAGCTCGTCCTTTTTATTTTTTGGGTGGGAAATCATCAAATGACCTCTCCCGCTCTGGGCGGAGCGGAAGGGCGTGTCAGACTCTTACTGACTAAAACCCACCCGTGTTCCTTCAGTTGCCTGTGCGCCAGGGCCACGGTAACTCTTTCGAACAATCCGCGACCCCGGCAGGCATCGGCCCTATCGGACCCCGTCAATTATGCTGACATCTCTTTGAGGCGCGCGTGGAACACAACGCGCCGTCGACCCGGGCCTGGGCCTTACCGGACGGCGAGCTGCCCCTTGCTCGCCGTCCGCAGGCCCGCGCCTACGGTGGCCGGGAGTCGGCTATCGACTCCCGACGCCCAGGGTGTCTCCTCCTGCGGCGACTAGGGGCGTGAGGGCGCAGCGATTGCCGCACCCTCACGCGCTCCGCCTCCTCCTTTGCGAGCATTACTGCTTCACAGAAGGAGGTGACGGCTTCCCATTCCCTCTCGCTCCGTACCATGGCCTGTACCAGGGCCGGACGCGAGAGATCGCCGCCGCCGATCGACGCCACGAGGACACGGCGGTGCTCCACCCAAGCTGGGCAGACCTCCACCGTATGCTCCACCGTGTCACCGTGCGTGTAGCTCGTCCTGAAGTCGACACCTGCAAACTTCTGTAGTAATTTCCCATTGCTTGCGAAACTTTTCGTTTTTAGTAAATTAATGAACGCGTGCGTTCCTGCCTTTCGTATACTATCTAATGGCACAACACTGATACACTACCTGATGCATTCTTACAGATTATTCCTAACGAACAGCTATCACTGAAATAATAATTATTATATAAGTAGATTGTAAACACACGGGATTTCTCATTATCAGTCGCCTTACCATAAATATTTATTACAAGCTGACCCGACAGACATTGTCCTGTCTTAACTATGAATGTCATATGTCGTTTAGTTTTAGTTTTGACTATTGATGAAACTAAAACGAGCGACTCATTTATCAACCGACCCATCTGTATTTAACGATATTTGCAGCGCGCATTCTGTCAATCGCAGTTATTTCAAACAATTGACAGTTATGTAAAATTAATATTGGCGTTACTTTTTCTTAAATTTGGTAACGTTCCGATCAACTTCCTTATTCTTTTATTTCATAAGATCCTTCTCCTGACAATAACGAACACAACGAAAAAAAAAAGGAAAATTATATGTACGGCAACAAAAGTTTTCTTTAGCACCTGCAACCTAGCGTCTTTTTTTATATGTAGGCAACGAGTTAATAGAGCAGCTTCAATTATATTAATTCGTCATCTTTACTATTCCAACAGAATATCAAAAAACCAGCGTCAATTTACGAACGTAAATAAGTATGACTCAGATCTACCGATAAATATATTTACTTCTGAATTGATAACTCCGTGACTAATGTTGTAAGTGAGCTACTAAGCGAGCTCAGTACTTAGGGCACCCCGACTCGGACAGGTTAGGTTAGAAGGGAATGGCGGGGTCTTTCAGACCCCGCCATCCCCTTCGTGGTTATTTGTTTTTAAACCACCCAGAAGTAAGAGCCCCGCGAAGCGGGGCTCCGTCGACTACGCTTGTCATTATTCACAATGCGCGGGCATTATGAATAATGCCCCTATTTATTACTTGGTCCATAACGTTGCTTAAGAATTATCACCATGCTGCGTTATATTAACAGTAGCTCGTTTTACAATATATGGTCGCTTGAAAACCATTTATTAGACGCTAAATGTCGTCACTGAGCTATTAATTCATTAGACAACGAAATATATTTGAAGACGAGAATGACATTTTAAAGAAGCTGCTTTAATTAGCACCCAAAAAAAAAATAGTGAAATCGGTCCAGCCGTTCACGCGTGATGGCGTGACCAAGGGAAATCGGGACAAGCTGACCCGACAGACATTGTCCTGTCTTAACTATGAATGTCATAGTCGTTTAGTTTTAGTTTTGACTATTGATGAAACTAAAACGAGCGACTCATTTATCAACCGACCCATCTGTATTAAACGATATTTGCAGCGCGCATTCTGTCAATCGCAGTTATTTCAAACAACTGACAGTTATGTAAAATTAATATTGGCGTTACGTTTTCTTAAATTTTGTAACGTTCCGATCAACTTCTTATTTTTTTATTTCATAAGAACCTTCTGACAATGACAAACACAACGAAAAAAAATATAGTGAAATCGGTCCAGCCGTTCACGCGTGATGGCGTAACCAAGGGAAATCGGGATTCATTTTTATATATATAGATAACCAAAGATGACAAAAGACACCTAAATTTAATGTTTTCTGTATACGTTCTACGAACTATCATAATTATAATAGTATAACAAAATCTATAAAACGGAAGCATAAAACATAATAAATCAATTGTTGGGAATCGAACATATTATAGATTTGCAAAGCAGTCGTCGAACCTTTAAGGTATCTGCTTTGTTCAAACTTGACTAAAATAGCCGTTCATGTACCTATTATGTAATGATTGACTGCTTAGCTCCTTAAAAGTATAGCGGGATGATAATCATTAAAAGTTTAAATCTGTAACTATCTGTTATATTCGTTCCCTATTCAGCCCAGTGAAGTAATGCAATAATTCGACTGTTGTCATATAGTGGTTTAGTGTGTTCTCTCTCATCTCAGTCTCATTTCCTACGAAATGTGTGGGAAGAGTTTTGCGATTCCTGACTTTTCTAGACCTCAGTAGTCCCACAGAGTTTTTAGATCCTTATAACAAAATGCATCTATTGGTTTTCTTTTTTGTGAAAATTTCCAATTTTCTTGCTTACTGGAATTTTTTCAAAATCTGTGAATGTATATCAAAAAAATTAGGAACAGTTTCAAATAATTAAGAACAGTCTCCTAAGATCGTTTTCTTGTAGCGGCAACGGTTAAGGTACCTGCCCTTATTGCCCTATCTTAAAAGAACCATCCTATATAATTATGTCGTGATTGGCGGGTAAGCTCCACAAGGGTAACTTGTATCTGCAATATTCTAACCTTTTGGTTCGTCTTTTTATAATTTGCCGCAATTGTTAAAAGAATACGAATCAATTGCAATATTGCTCATCATAACAAATAGCGTGATAATTTATAGCATACAGACTGACCAGACTTATTATAGAGAATATCTATGCATTCAAACAAAATTTATCGGGTAGTTTTTGCGTGACGCTAGAACATGCATTCAAACAAACAGACAATGTACAAGTTTTGATTTTGCTACGATTCTATTAATTATATATAAATAATGTTTATTTATTAAACACTCGTACACCACATAAAACAGAAGGACAAACTTAATATTTAAAACTAATGTACAATGGGCGGTTTTACCTTACAAGGCGATCTTTTAGTTATTGCTATATCATTCATCTTTTCTCAGAAATATTAAATTACATCAAATTGCTGAATCTGGGCGCGTAAGAGGCAGTTGTATACGTGAGGTCGGCTATCCGCTAAACAATCGGGTCACTTGGCAACAGTGGTGCGATCAGTCGCAGAGCAACTACGAGTAACGGCTCTTTTCCACTCCGAGGGATATCAGAACAATGCGAACTTTGTCTTTAGTTCACGACTTTGTCATGGAATTAAACGTTATTTAAACTTGAATTTTGTATTAAGAGTAAAAAAGTGAGGTGAAACGCTTGGGACAATATTTTAAAAACTATTTCACAAAACAAGTTATCTACTGTTTTTACTTTTTAGCCTCTTTTTCTTGAAACAATTTCCCTTTGAGACGATAATTAGGAAAGTTATAAATTCAACGTTCTAAAAGCAGCACCGCCAGTTAGGAAACTGAAACATTGCTAATTTTTATTTTTATCAAAAATAATTTTAAAGATCTATCATTTTAGGCCCATAAACTTGTTTTGATACTGAAGTTTCCCTAAGCAGTCAGTGAACACGGATAATTACACACTAGTGAACAAAATTTTAATTTATTTTTATTGCATGGAATTTTATGGCTATTGTATACCTCGGGGTCGTTGATTTCAAATCTACCCTCATTTTATCTGTAACAGCCTTAGTTTTTGAGACACAGCTGTTGGCCATATTTTTGTTCTAGTTACACTTAATATTCATAAAACCAAGCTGTTTTAAAAGTCTTTTTTTTATGTCCACCGCTAGTGCCTAGGGATCGCATAATACTGCCACCTTTGCTTGATTATCAAACTTGGGCTCATGAAACAATCTGTCAAAGCTCTGAACAAGGGTGGTGATTGTTTTAAAAACATCTCTAAAAAATTCCATAATTTGAGTACAGAGAAACTGAAAGCTAGAATTTTTTATGGTCCACAAATATGAAGGTTAAAAAAGGATGAAAACTTTAATAGTTATATGACTGATATTGAAAAAAATGCCTGGAATGAATTCGTTTGGATTGCACAATTTTTTGTGGGATATAAAAAGGATGAAACCTTTGCGAAGCACATTGAAGAGATGTTGTCGCGCTTCCAGCAGCTTGTTTGTAATATGAGCATCAAGGTACACTTCTTCCACAGCCATTTGGACCGTTTCCTTGAAAATCTTGGTGTTCTGAGTGAAAAACAAGGGGGACGGTTCAATCAAGATATTCAGACTATGGAGGAGCGGTGCTAGGGTTACTGGAATGCCCACATTATGGCGGACTAATTGTTCTGAGTTTACTAAAGAATATGTATTTAAATGTAAATGACTTGAACCAAACTATACGCAATATTTGCAACGAATACATTTTTTTTAACTTTATTGACTCACTGAATTAATATGTTATTGACTGCGATGATTATGAAAAAAAATACTTGAATGTCAAAGAACTAAAGAAATTAATACTGCGTAGTCAACCAAATCTTAAGAAAACTGGAAACAAATACAAATATGATCCTAAGGGAACAATCCCATATTACTTTGCATGAAAACAGCCAGAATGCGATGCTATACTTAAACCCGATATAAAAATTCCCACTTCTACAAAAATAGGTACTATACCACACTATTTTAAGGTTGTAGACCGGAAACAGCTTTTTCGTGAAAACTTCTAGTAAATCCAAGACTTTTAAAATATTACATCAAAATATCGCTAGTATTTTATCAAAGCAGGAAATACTAGAACTAACACTACTAGAATTGCGAGACGCGAGTAAAGAACCTGACATTTTATGTTTCTCTGAAACCTTTATGCGTGCCGACAATGAAAAATATTTAAAATTAAATAACTATATTTTAGCAACTGCGTTTAGTAGAGACAAACAGAGAGGGGGAACCTGTATTCTCGCAAAACAGGGTATTATATACAATGAGCTTACTTACATAAACAAATATTCAGTGCAAAAATCATTTGAAGCCTGTGGCGTTGAAATCCCTTTGCACAAATTATTAATAGTATGTCTATATAGAACGCCAAAGTCTGACACTAATATATTTTTGAATAAGCTCGACCAACTTAGGTGTGAAACACATAAAAAATATGGGCCAAGTACGAAAATAGATATTGCTGGTGATTTTAACATAAATACCCTAACACCAGGAAAACTGACAACCTATTTAAAAGATTTATGTAATACCAACAATCTGCAAATGCACATTAATATTCCCACTCGTAAAGACGCTTGTATAGACCATATACTAAGTAACATAAAGACAACATCAACAGATGTTTTGCCTCTTTATTTATCTGACCACGACACAGCCCAATTATTAGACTTTCCAGTAAAAGAGCAAAATTCAAAGTCCAAATCATACTACATATATAAGAAACTTACTGTAACGAAAATATTAAAAAAATCAAAGAATGTCTAACGAGTTTATCGTGGTTAGAAGTACACATAGAAACTGACCTGAATAAGGCTTTTAATAAATTTCATGACTTATGATGTTTATTATATAACTTATGCTTTCCAAAAATAAAAATAAAGATTAATAACTCTAACACATGTAAACAAAAATGGATAAGTAAGGGTCTAAGAAATAGTTGTAAAACGAAACGATCTTTACGATATCTTTACTACAGAAATAAAACTATAATGTACAAAACAAAATATAAAAAATATTCAAATATACTGAAAAAGTGCATTATTAAATCAAAACTAAATTCTAATATTAATTTAATTAAAAAAAGCCAAAACAAATGTAGAGCAACGTGGTCAGTCAATAATCACGAAATTGGGAATACAAAAAATGACAATAATATTTCTGAATTACAATTAGATAAACAGACACTGACAAATCCCACTGACATAGCGAACGCTTTTAATAATTATTTTATTGACTCGACAAATACCTCAACATTGAATAATTTACTTAATGACTCTAATACGGCGTCAATTCCTAATTCCATGTTTCTTAGTTTCATGACTGAAGATGAAGTTAAAAAGGAGATAATGGCTTTAAATAATACTAACTCCGAAGGTTATGATGGAATTAGCATAAAAATTATTAAAGCCTGCAACACTGAATTAATTTCTATATTGACATATTTAATTAACTTTTCATTTTCATCAGGTACTTTTCCTGATGCCTTAAAATTATCAGTCGTGAAACCACTTTACAAAAAAAGCAATAAAAATGACGTGAAAAGCTATCGCCCAATTACTCTTATTTTATCAAAAGTATTCGAAAAATGTATGCTCAACAACTTATCAACTTTTGTAGCAAATATAACATTATAACAAATGAACAGTTTGGATTTCAGAAGCACAAGTCGATAACACAGGCAATATTTTCCCTCTTGAGCAATATCATGGGTAATCTAAATAATAATCATATAACAACAGGACTTTTTTTCGACTTGTCGCAAGCTTTCGACTTTGTAGCACATGACGTTTTATTAAAAATATTAGAAAGCATTGGAATAAGAGGACTAGCACTGCAGATAAGGATAGAGCATTTATTGCACCAAAAAAATGTATCAGGGCCATTTGTGGACTTCATCCTGATGAATCCTGCGAACCGTTTTTTAAAAAGCTAGGTTTATTACCACTTCCCTCACTTTACATATACGAAATCTGTATATTTGTGTACAGTAATAAGGGATTGTTTCTACTTTTATATCTGTAATTTTTATGGTGTACATAATAAAGAGTATTCTATTCTATTCTATTCTATTGTTCAAAAGAGCGTATGAGGTAATCTCTCCATCAACAAGGGATCCACACAGACTTATATTAAAGGATAATCCTAAGTCAGTCAAGTATGCTAAAAGCTGCCTTGTGATGTGTGTACGTATATACAATATCCGCTGGGACGCTTTTGATCAGTTTGTGAGGTCACCGAAATGCGCCCATGGTATGAATTTCCTACCAAAACGTGTTCAGAGTTTTGCGCCCATGGTGTGAAAGTCATACCAATTTTTTTTGGTTTTATTTTCATCCTTGTTTATCCTTGTATCACCACTATTAAGCAGTACTTTCCAATTCCATGGATTTAGTTTCATACGTTATCTGTTTCCGAACCGTTTGAGATATGACAACCCTAGAAGGAATTAGTCTATGACATTAAAAAATATCATTTTCGCTGTCATTGAACGAGTGACCCGTCGTGAGTCTCAACTTTGGATGCTTTTAAATAATTAATATTGTACTGTGGTAAGTGGTTTTATTCATGTTTCGTATGAAGAACTAACACACCAAGTTTTTTAAACCATAAAACATATAGGACAACCCCTGTTTTTCTTATTAGAAAAAATCTTGTTGGAATCTGTGAAAAAAGTGTCTTTGTTCATCTTAAACAGTCGTCTACAAACGGAGACATCATATATTCAAATACAACGCA
The DNA here is from genome assembly GCA_916610205.1 of Griposia aprilina. NCBI lineage: Eukaryota > Metazoa > Arthropoda > Insecta > Lepidoptera > Noctuidae > Griposia > Griposia aprilina. The sequence goes on along the minus strand of OU744294.1, from coordinate 631,441 downwards.
CACTTTAATATAGCCCTACTCACTAGCATTCATAAAAAAATACAACGGTCGCAGAATACCAAGAAATGACGCCGCTTATCGGGTTTGTTTACAAACACTCGACGCGCGAGCCGACGCGTCATATGACGTGTACAATGTAGTGGGAATACCTAAGCGCGTGAGTACAATTTAGTGTTAGAAAAGTCTGGTATGCTTTTCATACCAAAAGCGTCCCAGCGGATAATATACCAAACGAAATAAAATTATTAAATAATGCTACCTCATTTAAAAATAAACTATATAAATGGCTGAATGGACATAACTAATAATAATAATAATAATAAATAATAATAATAAGCCCCCTAAACAACCACACGTCCTGATTGACCATCTAATCACGTGGGGGGCGGACACACGAATGAGAAATTACTGGCGTGGCTAACGTGGCTCTGGAAACCCACTTAAAAATGGAGACCCGTTCAAAAAGAAAACGTATAGGACCGCTGCCCGGGGGCGATCGCCGGGGCGCACTTGGAGCTGACGCTAAGTGTCTCAGCATGCGACCCATCAGCGGTGAGGAGTTGAACAGGCGGGCTCCCACCGACAAAGATGCTACAGCCGAAGCCATTGACGGTGGTGATAGACTGACAAACAGGACAGACACCCCTGTAGAGCCTTATAGTCCAAGTACAGTATCGTACGCACCTTCAAGAACATCATCACCATCAATACCATCTTCACCCATATCATCGTCACCACCCTTAACTAGTTTGAATACAGTTTCACGCACACTGGCCTTGAATGTTGCGCGGGAGGTATCTACCTTCTTACCCGCGTCCACCAAGGCTGGGAAAGCAGAGGTTCGTATGAGATGGAGCAAAGAAGTTAACCTATTCATCATGCGAACTTATCTATAGATCACTAAATTAGAGACCGACAACAACAACTGCATGAACGTTTTTCACGTCAATATCCTGAGATTTCCGTTTCAGAACAACGGATTTCAGATCAACGAAGAACTATAGTTAGGAATAAACTCTTGTCGCAAGTCGAATTAGATCAGTTAAAAGAAGAAGTACGCACACAATTACGACAAGAATCAGAAAACTATGCAGACATTAATACTATCATACTAACACAAAGCACAAACGAAAATATTATGCAAGAACAACCACAATCACTCACTTAATTACATCCTAATAGTCAATCTCTAACATATAACCAATCACAAGCTCACACGCAAACAGCACACACATCCACACAAACCGAATCCTTAACACTAACGCTCGAAAATGATATAGAATCCTTAATTGTTACAGATCAAAACATAACTACAGATTCGTATATCCAAGAAATATATGACAAATTTAGAACAACAATAACGCAATACTCTGGGATGGATCCAGCAGTCCGACCAAAACTACCTAAACTTAAATACACCCTTAACCTATTTCGTTTAGTTAATTTATTTAATGAAAGTATACTCATACAATTTATATCTGATGACACCGAACTTATAGACATACATTTACTTATATATTGCACAGCGGTAGTTATATCTGAAGAACTGAATTTTAAAATCACGGACCACACAGGAGCCACAAGAACAAGTCATATTGTCAAACCAGCATGGCAACAGAGGCTAGAAAAAGACATCGAAAAATTAAGAGCAGACTGTGGCCGACTTACACATTACATCAACGGCATCAGATCACATAAAGTAGTTAAAAGAGTCGAAGCAATATTTCAAAACTATTTTACACACACAAAACACGAAAATAATAATAGAAAACCTGAAGAGTTTTTGGACACATTAAAACAGAAATTGGCACTTAAAGTCCATAGGCTTAGGAGATATTTGAAGGCACAACAGCGCAAAAAAGATAATGCCATATTTACTACAAAAGAAAAAACATTTTATAGAAATATACAGAAAGCACACACCGATTCAACAATAGAGAACGACACAAACACACCCTCAAAAGAACACTTGGAAACATTTTGGTCTAACATAATGGGAAGAGCACGTACATCACAATGATAAAGCAACTTGGATTACAGAAGAAGCAACAAAATGGAGAGCAATAGATGAAATGGAATTTAAGGAGATAACAGAGTCTGAAATTACTTATTTAACAGCTAGACTACATAATTGGAAGTCACCTGGTAAAAATTAACGATACTACACAAATCCATAGCAAAAAAATTAACAGATATAGTATTAGGAGAACAAAACATACTCGAATTCATTGCCACAGGAATAACTTATATGCTACCTAAAACTAAATACACATCAGAGCCTTCCCAATACAGACCAATCACATGCCTACCCACAATTTATAAAATACTAACATCAGCAATCACTAATAAAATCACCTCACACATTGAACACCACAATATGATAGCAGAGGAGCAAAAGGGATGCAGGAGAGGCCACATGGGATGCAAAGAATAGTTAATTATAGACTCTACTATCCATAAATATGCCACCACAAAAAATAGAAACCTACACTGTACTTATATAGATTACCAAAAAGCTTTCGATAGCATCCCACACTCTTGGCTAATACAAATCCTAGAAATATATAAAATTAATTCCAAAATAATAGATTTCTTGCGCATTGTAATGACACGTTGGAAAACCACACTTCAGATAAATAATCGACTCAGCACTCTCATAACTCGACAGATAAATATTAGGAAGGGTATCTACCAGGGGGATTCCTTGAGCCCTCTTTGGTTTTGTCTCGCTCTAAACCCCTTGTCTCACTTACTCAATCGGTGCCGGGCTGTATATAATTTTAAAAACAATACCGAAGAAATTATTGTCTCGCATCTCATATATATGGATGACATTAAATTATACGCTAAAACAGAAAAAGAAATGAAATCTCATAACCACTCACGCGCTTGTACTTACGCGTGACGTAGGCCGAAATGCCCGCGAACATTTTTTGTCGGCGCGCGCCGTGCGCCTAGCCACTTATACACGACTTCTACACGAAATATTTCTATGAACTGATAGTAAACTAATGACTGTTTCTTATAGTGGACAGACCAGGCTTGATTATACATTTTGTTTTAGAACTATATATGACGTAGTTTTTTTTTTATTCGCAAATAAATAATAAAATCTGTTTTATTTCACTAACTAAAGCGTTGACCCTATGTTTTTTTTTACAAAAAATGAAGTCCCATTCATTAACTACACAATGCCATCATAATATTTACTATTTTCTCCAAAGTTTTGAAATACAAAGAATAATAACATCGCGGGAATATACTCTCGAGAATGAGTCATGGCGGCCATTTTGAGCGTGAGAATAAAGCGCGCTATTCACGGATGTTTATTATTTTTACCTGACTACCAAGAAAGGGTTATGTGTATAGTTTGTTTGTTTGAAATTTACTGAAAATGTGTGTAATTTTAATATTGTAACTTTAAATATTGCATGTATGCAATTAATTGTCGAGTATCGGCCAGTATTAAGTGTATTGGGGTATAATTAAGGATAAAAAATAAAAAATGTACAACGTAATTATAACTTTTATTTCACAAGTAGTCATTTATTTGTTTATCATTGGATCACCAACATAGGCTACACAATTACATGCAAGTTAACATAAACACGGACAAATACAAGTGTGCGCCTCCAATCAAACCCAGCCAGACAGCCGGCAGACTGGCAACAAGAGTACAAATGGCGAAACCTGGGAAGGAGCTACACGTCGGGTTTCTGCCTGGAGTACCTATATTTTTTTTCTGCTTCATAAGTCTGTAATAAGTATAAACATCAATATTTATATTAATTATTATGAAATGCCTCGTTGGTCTAGTGGTCGCAAGCGCTACTGCTGAGCATGAGGTCCTGGGTTCGATTCCCAGGTCGGGCAAAGTGCTATTGGGTTTTTCCATCTGGAATTTCTCGGTAGCAACCCGGAGTCTGGATTTGTGCCTGGTTGATGGCAATAGGCTCGCCCCCTATTACATGGGACTTAAACATAACTGGCGAAATGTGGGTGTTCTATAGGTACACCTCTGCCTAACCCTTCGGGGAATACAGGCGTGATGTTACGTTATGTGATGTTATGTAAATATTATATAATGTTTACAGGACACAAAATCCCCATACATTCAAAACTATACATTCACATTCATACCTACATACATAAATATTCTAGTACATTTTATTATCAAATAAGTTTTAATTTAAACAAGAATAATAAATGTAATAATTTAGTTATTTAATACTAAGGACATGTTTCAAAACATACATACATAAATAAACTCACGCCTTCTTCCCATGGGGGTAGGCAGAAACTACAGAAAATCCATAATTAATTAAGTATTAATTCTATTTAAAACATTAATTTTATACTTTTTGCTGTGCCCTACAGGGTCCATAATTGTGCCTTAGCTTTAAGCCCATTGTAAGATCTTCAAACATTATGAAATGCAAATAAAGATATGAACACATACTCTTCAGCCGGGGTCAGCATGGGTGCTGCGGGGCTGGGTGTTGCGGGACTGGGTGCTGCGGGACAGAGCTCAGAAGGCCCTGGCGCTGGCTCTGCCTCTGGCGCTGGCCCTGCAGGTGTACTGAAAAAAAAACAATATGAGTTAAGAAGTTGAGAGAACAATTTGATTTCGAAGTTGATCCCGTTAAGTTTTTCAGTTCGATGCTATGTAGCGTAATCAGCCTAGAATGTTCCCACTGCTGGGACACAGGGCTCCTCTCTTTGAGAGGGAAATGTATTAGATTATATACAATTTGAGATAACAAGTTGATAGAACAATTTGATTTTGAAGTTGATCCCGTTAAGTTTTTCAGTTCGATGCTATGTAGTGTAATCAGCCTATAATGTTCTCACTGCTGGGACACAGGGCTCCTCTCTTTGAGAGGGAAATGTATTATATTATATACAATTTGAGTTAAGAAGTTGAGAGAACAATTTGATTTCAAAGTTGATCCCGTTAAGTTAGGTAATCAGTTCGATGGTATGTGTAACTAGCCTATCAAGTTCCCACTGCTGGGACACAGGGCTCCTCTCTTTGAGAGAGAAATGTATTAGATATATACTTTTTATACAGCTACTATACCTCTTTTCAAACAGGTACTTATGTATTTGATATACATTATACACTATACCTCTCTCCAAATAGGCATCGCCCTCGCCCTCGCGAGCGCCTGCGACCTGCTGAGCCTCGCCTGCCACCCTGTCCTTGAATAATATTATCCATTTTGCATTTTTTCTGAAAAATATGGCAAAAATCGAGATTGTTTTTTTTTTTTGAGTAATTATCACAAATCAGAACTCAAAGGTTTCAAGAGAGAAGAATAACCACAATTTATCATGAATAGGTTTCTTTAATCCGTGTCAATGAACTACGCCACGCCGCGTGCTTCGAAAAAAATTGGCTATTGGTTTTTGCAATTAGATTTTGTACTTTGAAATCACAACGAAATGATATAATATTGGTACCAAACTGTTCGTAATTAACCAGGCTACATGGTTAATACACATTAATTTACGTAAAAAGTAGTAATAGATTCGTTTTTATTACGTTTTTCAAGAGCTAAGAATTTTTCAGACAACAATGAAACATATTTCTAATTATAGGAACGATTTCAAAACTCGAAATTCAAATGTAGTATAGATAACTCGAAAGAGCGTTAAATCACGAACAAAATGGTATATAATTTTGATTATAATCATTACTTACCGTTTAATTGTGTATCATAAAATCCGCGACGACGAAATGGCAGATTGACAGCCCACAGTACACTTCGCAAACTTATTTTCAACCACAGATAATTTTATTCTTACGTCCGATACACACACATGGCTTTCGAAACAAAAATTCAAAATTTAACCACCTTTCCAAAAAACATGAAACAGAAGGGGTGGGTCCACGCATAAAATTCAAAAAAATAAAAAACAAACGTGCAAAAGCAAAAGTTTGAAGTGGTGAAATAATGAAGATGGGGGCGTTTCACGGATTTCAAAAATTACTAATTTTTGCAATGGGGCGCGTGAGTGGTTATAGAAGTGACCACAACATTTAGTCAGGATATTAATATGCAATTTGGATTAGATAAGTGTAGGACTTTGCATATTATAAAAGGAAAAGTAAAACCCGGCAACTATGCAGTCAGTGACACCGACACAATAGCAGCTATGGAACCAACAGATATATACAAATATTTAGGATACAAGCAACTTAAAGGACTCGACCACACGTCAATTAAACAGACACTAAATACAGAATATCGAAGAAGAATTAACGCAATTTGCAAAACACAGCTATCTGGAGAGCATCTTATAAAAGCCTTGAATACCTTTGCCATACCAATATTGACCTACTCATTCGGAGTAATAAAATGGTCAAAAACTGACTTCGAACAGTTAGAAAGAACTACACGCACAACACTCACAAAACACAACAACCTACATCCTAAATCTGCGATCGAACGACTCACCATCAAAAGACAAAATGGAGGGAGAGGCCTAATCGACATACAGCACCTTTGGCAGAAACAAATTACTAGGTTAAAAACATTTTTCTCCACAAAATCTCTCACAAGTAATATTTACAAAGCTTTTACCTTAAATGATTTCAACTACACCCCGCTTAACTTAAATGAACAAAATATACAAGACATAAACATCACCGACCCGCAAAACCAAAAAATTGAAAACTGGAAAAAGAAAGTCCTTCACGGTAGACACCCCCATGACCTAGAGCAGCCCCAAATAAACAAATTAGCATCAAATAAGTGGCTTAAAATAGGAAACCTTTTCCCTGAAACAGAAGGCTTTATCATAGCTATACAAGATCAAATAATCAACACCAAAAACTACAGAAAATTTATCATTAAAGACCCTACCATCACAAACGACAAATGCCGCAGGTGCCATATTCAATCAGAAACCATACAACACATAACAAGAGCATGCATGACCCTCACTCAGACTGACTACACTCACAGGCACAACCAGGTTGCAAACATTATCCATCAAAAACTAGCACTCAAACACAGTCTCATTCAAAACACTAACACTCCCTATTATAAGTACACGCCACAAACTATCCTAGAAAATGACACACATAAACTGTATTACGATCGCGCCATACTTACAGATAGGACCATCCACTTTAATAGACCAGACATAACCCTACAGGATAAAATAAGAAAAACCACTTACCTCATAGACATTGCAGTTCCCAACACCCATAACCTACAAAAAACAATCGCTGAAAAAATAAGCAAATACGTTGACCTCAAAGAAGAAGTTACAAGAATTTGGAGACAAGATAAAGTTTATGTTGTTCCTGTCGTTCTCTCTACGACAGGTGTTATTCCCAACCATCTCCTCCGAAGCCTAAAATTAATAGACCTAGAAGAATCCCTTTACATTAATCTGCAGAAAGCAGCCATCCTGAACACATGCAGAATCGTTAGGAAGTTCATGCAGTTAGACGAAAGTACATTCTCACCATAAAATTCACCACACGCTGCATTTACTTGGCTTTGGCCCGTAAATGTAGCTAAAACCAGCTTAAAAGCTGAGAAAAAAGAACGCTCCCGATAATAATAATAATAATAATCGTTTATTTATAGAGGGACACATTTACAAAAAATACCTTAACAATTAAAATAGAACACAGTTGCTAATTTGCCTGAACTAGGTTGAACCTGTGCTTCAGGCTAGAAAGTGCATAAATACTTAATGTAATAAATTAACAATGAGCGTAAAGTTACAACTAAAATAAAACTTAGCTAAATAAATGTAAAATAGCGGTACTATTTGCAGACAACAAGGAGATCTTCTGTTTGTACATAATTGATGGTTAGTAAATACTTAAGTATAATGTTTTTACAGCTATAGTAATTTAATTTATAGATACTTAGTTTTTTATTTAATCTATTGTACAGAAATGGGCCCAAAAATGTGAAAAATCTTTCTACAAAGACATGTTTTGAGGTTGCATTAGATATGCATACTATATCATTCCGTCTCTTGTTAGTATTGTCAGCATTGTAGGTAAGCATGGTGTGCTGTTTTAATACTAATTGCAATATAAAAGGCTGGCGAACCATCAGTACGTTGCAGGATTTATATAGCAGATCTGTGGGAAAGAAGAAGGGATGGAAGTTTGCTACCTTTAAAATAGCTCTCTGAGCTCTTTCAAGAGGAAGCAAATTAGTTTTTGGTGCGCCACCCCAAGATGTGATACAGTATTGAATTATAGATTGACATAGGGCCAAATAAACTTGTGTGATTAATTTTGAATCTGCTAATGTTCGCAATTTCTTAAAAACATATATTAGTTTGCGCACTCTTTTAACTAGGCTTTCAATATGTTTTCTAAAAGAAAGTGTATCGTCCATTATAACCCCCAGGTATTTCATGTTGCTCGTTTTGAGGATAAAAGGACAATTACACGTGTTGACTGTGCGGTTTCCACAGTGATGGTCATATAGATGAGGGTTAGTAATGTTAAGTTGAGGCTTGCGCATGGAGAAGTGTATATATTTTGTCTTGTCGGCATATAATGTTAGTAAACTGCTTTGAAGCCAATTAGTCACAGTATTAAAACCTAGTTGAGCGATTTCAAACAGTTCGCTACTGGATGTAGCGGTAAATATTAACGCCGTATCGTCGGCGTATGATATAATTTTGCCATCTTTAATATTTAAATTACACAAATCATTAATATAAATCAGGAATAGGGTGGGGCCTAGAATACTTCCCTGAGGAACACCAAAACCAGTATTTTTCTGCTCATCACTTGTAATATTATCTATTCTAACACATTGACACCGGCCGTTTAAATAGTCAGTAAAAAGTTTCAGCGGCGTTCCCCTTATTCCTATGGTCTCTAATTTGTTCAGAAGAACAGAAACAGACACCGTGTCGAAGGCCTTGGCTAAATCGAGAAAGACTCCCAGGGTCTGGTTTACTTTGCCGAGTTCTTCTGAAATATAAAATAAATAAAAATATATATATATGAAAATAAATATAATATATGAAATATCAGTCAGGCTATGCACCGCATCGGCTGTCGATAGTTTGGCTTTAAAACCAAATTGCGCAGGGGATAAGATGTTGTTTTTTTCCAGGTAATTGACTAGTCTACTGTTTATGATTTTCTCTAGTATTTTTGAAATTGAGGGGAGTAAGGATATTAGCCTGTAGTTATTAACTGTGTCTTTACATCCAAATTTAAAGATAGGGATTACAACTGCCCTTTTTAGACAACTAGGGAAAATTCCTTTGGAAAGACACATTCGAAATAATAGGTCTTTACCTATGAAATTGCCGTTTTGTATGAAAAAATTTAAACGAATTTTTTTCATGAATTTTTTATTTGTATTAATCGAAGTAATCACCCATGCAATCAATGCATCTTTGCCATCGTAGTGGCAGTTTATTGATGCCCTTCTTAAAGAAATCAGCTGGACGGGAGGCAACAAATTCTTCAAAGGCATTTTGTACTGCCTCTCGGGTATTAAATTTTTTTCCCGCCAAGAAGTTATCCAAATTCTGGAAAAAGTAGTAGTCTGTAGGCGCAAGGTCTGGTGAGTAGGGCGGATGACGGAGAGCTTCCAACCCCAGTTCTTGCAACTTGGAGACCGTCTGCTGTGCAGTATGAGGTCGCGCGTTGTCGTGCAGGAGCAGCGGAGACGAGCGATTGACCAATGCTGGTTGGAGATGCGCCAGCTTCTCCATCATTGTGTTCAGTTCTTCACAGTACACATCTGCAGTAATGCTCACCCCGTTTGGTAAGAAGCTGTGATGAATCACACCGGCGCTAGACCACCAAACAGTGACCATCACTTTTCTAGGGGTAAGTTTTCGTTTAGGGCATTGTTTAGGTGCTGAACCAGGATCCAACCAACTTGCTGAGCGCTTACGGTTATCAAACAGAATCCATTTTTCATCGCAGGTAACAATGCGGTTCAAAATTCCTTCATTTGTGTGTCTGTTGAGCAGTGCAAGGCACGTCTCGACGCGTACTTCGCGCTGGCGATCATTGAGTTCGTGGGGCACCCATTTGTCAAGCTTTTTTACCTTGCCAATTTGACGCAAATGGACCAATATTGTTTTGACGCTAACGTCGAAAGCTGCTGCTAATTCAGCCGTAGATTGTGTATCATCAGCTTCCACAATCGCCTTTAATTCGTCATTGTCGACCAAAGTCTTCGGACGACCGCGAGGTTCATTTTTCAGGTCGAAATTTCCAGAACGGAAGCGAGCAAACCAATAACAGGTGGTGCGTTGGTTTGTAGTGTTAGCTCCGTAAACGTCGTTGATGTTGCGTGCTGCTTGTGCCGCGTTGCTGCCACGACGGTACTCATATTCCATAATTACTCGAATTTTTAACGTATCCATGATGACGAAAAAGATTGAAATGCGATGAAAATGTAACACTAATCAATAAAGAAATGACTACTTTTAGAAAAAAAAATCCATGTTTTTAAAATAAAATTAATTTGAAATTAGAATTCTTAGCCAAACAAAAATTATTTTGATTTGAAATGGCCAGTACTGCAGAACGGCAATTTCATAGGTAAAGACCTAATATATGCGTTAAGGGTGGTACCAAAATATGCTTAAAGAGTTTACGGATCTTATTGCTTATATTATCCCATCCAACTGCACACTCATCCTTTAGCCCAGAAATGATTCGGGTTATTTCATCTTCATCAGTGTCCAAAATAGCAAAAGATTTCGGGTAACAGCTATTGTTTGGGTTTTGAAAAGATAGTTGGTCGCAATATTTCGGAATCTGTTCGGCAAGAGTTTTTCCAACATTCACAAAAAAATTATTTACATTGTTAGCTGATAAGAGTAGTGAAGAATTAGCCAGCAGTAAACTCGAATTTGATTCACGCTGTTTAGACGTAGTGGTGACATTTTTAATATGTTTCCAGAGTTGTTTGCTATTTTTACCTGCTCTATTTAATTCGTTTTTATCGTAATTATTTTTTATATTTATTAGGAGATTGTTGCAAAAATTCCTGTATCTTTTATAACATTAATGATTTCTTTAAGTTAAAAATATAAAATTTGTATGTACAAGTATTAATGACAATGTCTATGATGTATGATCTGAATGACTATTATAGTATTACCAATTAATCTGCGACATTGTATAGTTCACCTTTAACTCGTGTATTCATTATTTTGCATGCAATTGATACAATATTCTGTATAGCTAAACATATGGACACTATATCAAACCAGACTGTAACAACTTTATACCATGTTTAAAGCAAATAAAGACTTATCTTATCTTAATGCAGAGAGAGCAGACTGTTAGAGCATTAAAAACAGCCCTTGTGAACTAAGTCAAGCAAGAAAATCTTCTTTTTTTTTTTTTTTGATAAGTAGGTAGTGGTTATTTTTAGGTTTAAAAAAAAAAGAATATCTTATTCTTGAAAATCACGTCTTCATTATATCTCAAAAACTAAAGCTGATACATAAAAACTGATTTCAGATATGAAATCAGCACCCCGAAAATGTATATTATTAGTCATATTATATCATGGAACAAGAATGCTGTTCCCTTATATTATGTATTTAGGACACGTAATATCCATAACTCCTTATAACGGAAAAATAGGGTAATAAAACATGCATTTGCTTTACGCAAGAATATAAATGTGAGTAAAGTACCGATTCAACTACAGAATACATTATTCTTATAACGTACATAGGTAAGTAAATGAGTGATGTGTGATGAGTGTTTGGATCAGCGGAAGCAGGTGGTGGTGGTCTACATTGATTTCAAAAAAGCATTTGACACCTTGGAACACCACCAGCTGCTACAAGCCATGGAGGAGTGTGGGGTTGCTGGACCACTGAATAGGTGGTTCCGCGCCTACCTCACCGACCGGACACTGCGAACGGTCATTGACGGCGTCGTCGGAGAGCCCAGACACGTCACGTGTGGTGTGCCAACTGAATCCGTGTTTGGTCCCGTCGGATACATCATGAACGTCAACAGTATGTGCAATGTGGTTCGTAATTGTTGACAATGGTATCGTAATCAACATAAATAAAACTAAATGTATGCTTATACGATCTCCTTATCTTAAAAAAATCGAACGTCCGCCGTGCATAGTGGGGCATAGCTATGAGTGTCTGCACAGTGGTGGACTGATGTTGTCTGAGTGTGCAAACATTGAGGTGGTGGAGGAATACAGATACTTAGGTTTAGTCATAGACAACAACTTCTCATGGAAAACACACATTATGCACTTATATGACAAACTCAGGTACGTGCTTGTAAAATTCCACCACCTTAGCTTTGTGCTGGATAGGGCAAATTTGTACATAGTCTACTATGCACTGGTGGACTCACTGCTTTCTTATGGGCTGGCATGCTATGGTAACACATTTAAAACATATTTGGATAAAATAAAAAAAAAACAAATCAGATTCATGAAGCTCTTAGTGGATAAAAACACAAAAGACCGTTGTAAAAGTCGTGATTACGACGAGTTATTTTTGGAATGTAAAATGCTGCCGGTTCATGAGAGGGTTGTGTTGTCAGTAGCCTTGAATCAGTATTGTAGTGATGAATTCAAAACTAATATTATTCGTACAAGAACTCAAAGAAGTAATAATAATATAAGAACATTTGTAGTGCCCACTTGCAATAATTATTATGGTCGAAGGTGTAGATGTTTTTTGGTCCCAATGATTTTCAATAACCTTCCAGTAGATATAAACAGTAATTGTGTCACAAAAACCTCTTTTAAAAAGAAAATAAATAAGTACCTACTTAATGTAATTTGTCAAAGCCTCACTATAGGAAATATTTAACTAAATGTTATGAAAAAATAGTTTTCGTCTATGCATGTATGGGTGGAAAAGTGTAACAATTGGGATACTATGTACATAAAAAAGGAGCTACGTCTGCCAACAAACTGCTTTGCAGTTTGGCAGAGGTAAATTCTGTGTAAAAAATTGTTTCTGTGAAAAAACCCTTTTTTTTTTTTTTTTTTTTTCTTCAATTTTTTTTTATTTATGTATAATGACACGAATACTAACATTTTGGTGTCTTGTCCTAGTTTGGGTGTCAGGGAGTTTCACGAAATCGAGTATGAACTTAGTCTAATTATCATAATACAAGGATCTAAGTTACTGAAGTAATGCATTGTTACCCCATTTTTTCTCCTTATGTATTAGGCTTATGATATTAATTATTATTATTTATTATCGAAAAGCTTCTAAAATTCCAAGAATCCAAAACTTGACGCTTTCATTACTTTACGTTTGTGTATGCGTATTTGACCCTCAAAAGAAACATTTTCAACGTCAGAAACAGAAGTTTCAAATTTGAAAAGTAAAATTAATTTATTTTAAAAACATAGGTCGAGTTAAGATATTAAATTAGGTACAGAACCCGTCCATGTCCCGGCTATAGGCATACAAAATTTTACAGATTAAGTACGGCTACCAACTAACCCAAAATAATTCTCTTCAACAGACAGAAAAGTACAAATCAGAATGCGAAACGCTTTGGTTGCAAGAGGGCGAGCTGAAGCGGCAGCATGCCACGAGGATATCCCGGGAGCCACTGCCCAACATCTACCACCTGTCTTCGCCACAAGCTAACTCGCCCCTGCTCCGCACCGGCTCGCCCCTGTCTCATACCGACTCGCCCCTGACCTGCACTAGCTCACCCCTGCCCCGCTGGCGACTCGACCGGGGACTCATTGCCCGCAAGGACCTCGTGCCCACCATTAAACAGAATGCTGGACGTAAGTTTGGAGATATATTAACATAATTGTCACACTCCCAGTGTATTCCTCTACCCTTGCAGTATACACATATTTTGCCAGCTATGTTAAAGTTCGTGGCCGATATAAAGCCATAATCCAAGCTGTTACTTAGAAATGCCTAATGGATAAACCCAATAATACTTGACAGACTTGAGTATTGAACTCAAAACGCCTTGCGACCCCTTGGAGACTGATTCTTGATTTTCATCCTTCAAGGCTGTTATTAACTAGGTTCAGGTTGGCTCCCAGTCTTTGAACAGTTATAGCGTGTGTGTATATTCAGCTGGTCCGTATCACTTAATTAAATTTCTCTTACAGCAGTTTTTTGTATAAATATGTTTATTTTATTCGAATCGTGTAGTATAATTTTTTATATTAAATATATCAATTAAACATAGATTACAAGCTAAAACTAAAATATATATACATACTATTTACAAGTGTATAATGTAAGGGAAGAGCTCATAGGGCATCAAAAAACTTGTCTGCAGCGCTGTCAATGGGACAAGTGCCCAAAAGGCTGGCGGCATTGCCACGTTGGATGGCAATGCTGATTCTTTGGGCTAAAAATAGGCCAGCCCTCTGGTCGTGTGAAGAGTCGGAATCGTTCAAATCGCCTAACGAATTATTCAGGTCCAATTTAATATCTCATTACTTATAACATTATTTTAAAGTATGAAACAGACGTATTTCATAATTAGGAAATAATTAAAAGTGACACGTTAATATTTTAGAGTTCTGAACAAAGCGTTGAGGTTATTATAAATTCCGACCTTCGTTTATCCGCAATTTACCTTGACAGGCTTTATCCAACTTTAAACATATTTGATTGTTTGGAAACGAATATAACAAATTTAAATGATCCGAAAATTACCGTAATTTAATCTCTTTCAAAAGATCCTGAATCAATATAGGATTATCAGAATTCCAATCAAAATTATAACTTAATACGCTTAAAAGTAATTAATGAAACTACATAGATTTCATACGACGAAGTATTATAGTTAACGCATTTCACGATCACGCGTCAATAATTTTATTGTAACTGTGAACCTTTTGTCAATAAGCACAATGATTTGCAACGACTAAAACACTACACACAGCTTAAATACGTACACAAGCCACTTTAATTACACGCAGAGCTCATCTGTTACGTTTCCATTCGAGTAATAAATGAGCTAGTTCAGTACGGCGTACGATTTGGAGCTAATTTCACTGAACTAGATTTAGTAATCTCAGTCAAGAATGAAGTTTATATGTATGCTTATGCTATGCTATGCTTTGTGCTCAAATGAGGTGGAAATTTTGTATGGTAATTGTTACTACATAATTATTACGGTTGTCATTTTGAAGCCAATTTCAAAATGAATTCTTCAAAGCTCAGAAAAGGAATGGCATGAAAATCAACTGCGTCGTCCGTTGATGGCAATAGGCTCACCCGTAACATGGGGCTTGAACCTAGCTCTACTATAAATACACGTCTGCCAAATATTTCGGGGAATACCCACGTCACATTGAACGTCACGTCACGTCTTCAATTATAGTATAATCATAAGATTATAATTGAAGATTCAAAGTTTTTATTGACATGTCACAAGTACTGTGAGAGCGATTCATCAAAGTGTTATTTTTATTTTGGCCTCATTTTCTATTTTCTTTTTATGTATATGTATGTGTATTAAATTATTGTAATTGATTGTAACTGTTTTAATTAAAGTTAATAAATAAATAAATATCTTTAGACCACTGTTAAAACTTGCATAAGTATTTCCTTTTTAATGCAGGTGACGGCAGTCTCTGGATCAAAAACATTCTGAACCGCAGCTCGTGCGACGGTAGTGCGGTGGAGGTGTTCGGCCGCTCACTCAGTCAGCCACCACTTCGTCTGTCGACCTACGAGGAGAGCGTGACCATCCAGTCGATCAGGTGATGCTCATTATAGAGAGGGACAATTCCCGTATTTTTTAAAACATTCGCATTCTAACCTCAGTCTCAATCTGTCAAATTTTCGACAAGTTCTTGAGATTGATTGTCGCTGAGATGAGATTGTGACTTGAATTGTAACGTTTTTATGTACGATAATAGGCCTTCAGATGTAGTTCAGTAATCATTGCAACTCAAACCTTATGTCAATGGCATAAAGGTACACATGACACATGCTTGTGATGTGCAACAGCTAGACTACTGGACGTGATGAAGTACAATGTCGACTCTGGGAAGACCTGAGCAAATAAATGATGATGATAAAATAATAATTAAGAATCTAATTTTATTCATCAATATTTATTTGCTTAATAAAGGAGCTGAAGTATTTACTGGGTAAAATGATATTTTTTCACCAGTCTACAAGGTGACGAGGCTATAAAGTTAAATGATTATTACGATGAAACATAAACAATATTCTAAGTAAAATTGAATTTATCGTCAAATGGCGCAAACATCGTAAGGAAACCCATACGAGCGACGACCGTAATAAAAATAATGTTTCCAAAACTTTTATGTGAGCACTAAGTCACCATAAAGAGAGGGGATGCGCTACCATTCATTATCTCTCTACGACAGAATATTGGAAATGAGCTCATTTACGTTTTAAGGAATGTTCTAATATTACAGGTAATAAGGTTTTGTTATTAACCAGGTTGTAATAAGGAAATAAACATTTAAGTATTTATACACTAAGTAATTACATGCAAGTCCCTGGTCTCTTTGTTTGAGAACATACGGCGATATTGTGACTGGACGGCATTACATCCACAGCGTGTTAGGGAAAACAAAGGACATTTTTTCAGGAAGTATCGTACTCGTGAGAATGTTTCACACAAAAGTGCATTACTAACACGATTAAAATGTATAGTTGTTTTATTTTCCAAATGAGTTGGTCTTATTGTAAAATTGATTCATTTTCAGTACTATCCCATGAAAGTATGTCCTTCGTTTAAGGCGCTTCCCTGGCCAAACGACCTTGAGCGTTCGGTCTTTCTCTGTCCCGTCGCTGAGTTTCGCTTCCCGCTCCCACCGCACGCTCATTTATCATAAAATTCACAAAAATAATGAAATAATTTTAATAAAAAAAGACAAGTGAAGTTTTAAAATAAAATAAAACGTGTATTATTTAGATTTTTAAATAATCTATCCATTACTGTAATCCTCAAATGAATAGAACGTCACCTTTAGCAAAAGATGCATGCAAACAATAATTTTAGTCACTTTTTTACAAGGAGATTTCAGATGTATTTATAACACATAAAAACAAATAAGAACGTGCAATGTGATGATAGGATATCGAACATTAATAATGTGCTTTTAGATGTAGTTTTTTACCCATAGTGAATGAGTTAATAGCCTCTGAATAACGCACTTTGACAAGGTTTTGGTCGGGGTACCGCCTTAACCTAACACACTGTAAACTTAAGACCCAGTGCTTATGACAGTACCGCACACCCGGGCTCTTTATATTGCTGGTTACAGACTTGAACTAGAAAAAAACCTGTTTTCTTTTTTTTTCACAATCTTATGTTGCTAGTAGTTGTTGGTAAAGCGTATACTGGCGTTTTGCCAAGATTTCTCAGAAGAACTGCTTTTAGGATATAACTATAAATTAAGATTCAGCTAGAATAGTTTAGTAGGTGAATGGAATTCATTACTTTGTTTAAAACTTTAAATTGCTCTTCTAGGGTTGAAAACATTAGCAACAACAAATAGTATTCGTTTGTTTGGACCAAGATTTCTACAGAGCAATCAAAGACTTCAATAATTATGTGTGGTAACTTGCCAAACCACACCGATGCACAAAAGCATATTCTGCAAGGCTCCACATATGTATGTACAATAAGATACCAGTTGAACTAATTAAAACAAATGATAGGTTTATATTAACAATTTTATGTTATTATAACGCTAAAAATAAAACTCATCGACATTATAATGCATCCTGCCCGTCCTAACCTACGGTGCCCAAAGTTGATCACTTACTGAACAACAGAAGTCCGAACTCAAGATTTGCCAACAGGCAATGGAGCGGAGCATATAGGGTTTTAAGAGTACAGATCGAGTAAGAAACACCAGCCTGCGCTCCATAACTCAAGTAGCGGATGTTGCAGAAAATACAGCTAATCTGAAGTGGGAGTAGGCTGGACACGTCACACGCATGCACCTAGAGAGATGGGCAAAGATCGTCACACACTGAGTGACGGTCTTTGCTGATCATAGCCGTCGAGATAGACCCCGGTGAAGGTGAGGTGATAATCTGATGTTTGCAGTTCTAACATTGCCTGAGATCGCACACGACAGGGCGAGAGGGAAGGCAAAAGGGGAGGTTTTTCCCAGCCGTAGGACACAAAATCTAAACTAACAAAAAAATGAATACTTTAAAGACTCACTAAAATAAGACTCCCTTGATTTTTACCTGCTTTCTTTATTACTAAATCTATGCGTACCTATTTCTATCTTAACGTATATCACTTAAAATACTTTTTCTGTTCTTGTTTATCCCTGTTAGAATATTATTTTAAATTAATTTCTTATTATTGTACCCTCGAGGTAACGTCGTAGAGATACTTCTTTAATTTTGCCCAACTTCATTACGTTTATTAACAACTGCGGTAACAATATATAATATCTGTTCTAAACTGTTCTCCAAGAACGTTTCATTCACTTGTGTTGCTGGGCATATGACTCGAAACATGATGGATTCATTCCCGATACGAGTCAGTAGACCCTAGTTAAAAGCCAGTGAGGCGGCCAAATCCTTAGGTAACGGATCCAATATCTTGAAGGTCGCCGGTATTTTCCGACACATTGGCTTTATGATTTAGATAGGCGAATGTTATTACCGAAGTAGAGTTAACACAGTGCAGAGGCTTTACGTTTTATATTTAACGTTCTGCATCGTTCTCACATGCATAATTTCAACATGAACGATGTAATCAATATTTTGTAACCATGTTGAGTTATATTCGTCCCACAACACGCGCCTACATAATTATTGTATTATTTTACAAAGCAATTTAACAAAAACCATAAGAGCTTTCATTATGGGCATAAACGTAGCATAATTGTACATAACTTTATCAGTCTTATTTATAAAAATCTCGCGAATCACTGAGTAGCCACCGTTTATCTTATCAATTAGTTAGCTCTTAATCAATGATTAACTTTTCTTTATTTATAAACGCTAGTAAACAGGTGATTAGTAGCGAAACGAAATAGAGGTGGAATTGTGCGTTCGGTACTGATTATAATCAAAATAGTCGACTATATGACAGAATTTTAAGAATAAAGTTGACAAAACCATGATTTCTGTATCTGTCGTGACTTTCACAAACAAAAGTCAAAAGAAAATGTTTCATTTTCGGATAGCACTTGTACATTATATCAAAAAACGGGGAAAAATACACTGAATTTAGGAAAATTATTAATCGGGGAAATTGAGAATGTTATCTTTGTTGTACACACAAATTAAAGTTTTCCAATTATGGCCATTGTTGTCGTTATGACCACACTATGGCGGCGTCCTGACAACATGCGTTCAGAAATCAGAATGGATCTGAAATTAATATGAAACCGTAAATACAAAAATATCAAATATAATTATAAAAAGGTATCGCTGTATTATTAATTCATCTATTACACCTATTTCTAATGTGTTATTAATGGAAACATAATAATATCCTAGTTCGATTAATAAAATCTATTTGGCCCAGAGTACTTCCGATTTCCGAACGTTTTATTTTGACACATACTGTCGGGAGAGTCGACTTAACGGAGATGATTGACAACGGTCAATCATCTCCGTTAAGTTAATGAAAGATGACATTAATGTCATTGTCATCTGTCATTATGTCTCCATTTTTCTCACAACAAAATGTCAAACATTTTCAATTTTATTTTTGTACATCTACAATATAAATTAAATCTTTAAATCATTCCCTGTTACATGTTTAAAGATACTTTTCACATTTTTTCTGGAATGTACACGTCCTAGCCAAAGTTCCATACAAAAATGAAACGGGTACACTACATAAATACGAAGAACTTTACTCCATTAGTCACAAATACGAATGTCAAAATACCGATTTTCATAATTCTGAATGGTTCAAAATTCCTAATATAACAACTCCGATTTATCATTCATCCTATTTTTATAATTCTGAAATTTCAATATTCCTAACGTTTATAATTACTATTATCAAAATACCGAGTTTCAATAGGTCGAATAACAAAAAGTCCGACTCAAGGCTCGTGAACACTGGCGCGACGCGACAGCGTACAGAAAGGCACTGCGTGCAGCGCGACGGGCGGCGCCTTTGCGTCGGGCTGTCGCGTCGCGCCAGTGTTAACGAGCCTTTAATGATAATTTGAAATATCAAAAATACGAATTCCGATTATTAAAGTACCGATTAATTAGAATTCCGAAATAAAAACGCCTTGTAAAACTGTAACCTAACTTAACCTAAATTATTCACCAACAATAGAGGGGATCTGGCACTCGGCGGCCGATGTCGCGCCGTACTTAAGCTTCGCGCGTTAATGGTCACAGTTCTAACCTAACCTAACCCAAAGGATTCAATAACAGTCGATGGTACCCGACGCAGAGGAGAAGAAGAAAACACATTTTTTTTTTATCAATTCACAAATATTAATAACAAAGTAGACATTTTTAAATTACATTAAACGTTACAGATTTTGAATTTCTGTTAATTATACTAATTGAATCATAATCAGAATCCAAATTTTAGCAGTTTTTGCGAAGTATTAAAAATCGGCATGTCGTTTTTCAGACCGAGATCCCATCGAGCATTTGATTCTTCGAACGTATGAAAATCGGAAAACAAACAAATCGCATTTACGACTTTCGGTAAAATACGTGATTTTTAATAATAGACATTATAAGTCTTAGGTATTATGTAATTCGGACTTTTGAATATCGGAACATCGAAATTAGGGATAAAATATTTCAGAGTATTTGGGTGTTCCCAAATAAAACCTCCATTCAGCGGAAATTTTTAATTTGAATAAAATAATAAAATAAATTATGTTTATTTCATTGTGTTTGCGATGGTAGCAATAAAAATAATAAAATCAAATAGTTGGAGTAAACAGGAAAAGGTATTTATGAGTGAATTTATATCTGCTTATTAATGTAAACTGAACCAACCAAACCGACTGAATCAAATGAATACTCGTATTAATTACTGAATTGTTATTTACTAAGGCACAACTCGATATTAGGAACAAAATAACCTTGAAGCATACAATAATCCTATTCCCCACCTCATTGGTCTCATAGTCGCAAGCGCGACTGCTAAGCGTGGGGTCCTGGGTTCAATTCCCAGGTCGGGCAAAGTGTTATTGAGTTTTCCAATTACGAATTTCTTAGTAACAGCCCGGAGGTTGGAAGTTCGCAGTGTGATATCCCAGTGTCTCGGAAAAAACGTTAAGCCGTTGGTCCTGCGCCTAATCTCTCTTCGGTCATTTCGGATTGTGTGCCATCCTATCGGACTATAAAAGTGTGGGAAGAAAGAGTGCACCTGTGTCTGCGCACATACTTGTGCACAATAATATTACCCGCAACGAAGGCTAGTCTCCGTTGAAATTGGCCGCCATGGCCAAAATACGGTCTGAAGGACTGGAATCCTATTGAACCGATCAGCTGATTCTTTTAATAAAATTCGACATCTTGCCTCAGAGCATCCTCCTTGCAAACTTTAAACAAAATTAAACACCACCGATGCTGTTTAATTTTGACCTTGGTGACGCCAAAAATATAAAATAAAATGATTTGACTCTTATAGTCTAAAAAACCTCGTACTCGTATTCATTAATCTATAAAATGTTTAAGATTATCGTATAAGAGAGCCTTTCGGTCACTTCCTATATCCTCCCATAATGATTGAGAGACAAAATATTTTCTACGAATGACAAGCTGCCCATCAAGACGCCGCTGGAATCGTATGTTCGTATTTACGTGTGCGCGCGCAATTTCTGAAACTTTTATAACCACTATAATGTAGGGCTGCTAATACCTATAAATTTTTGGTGAACATTAATCTCGAATGAAGTGCACACCGACCAATGAAGCCACGTGGAGCCAGCTAAACAGCTCCCACCAGTATTCCAGGTAAGTCCTTACTCCCTTTCTCAGCGACGATGCTCTCCTAGAACGCGTCACATAATTAATGAACCGGCGTACACTACCTAAAATCTCATCGCAAACATAATAAATGAACACTAGATAAATATCAAAGTTCCAGACCTCTTAGAGATAAATAGCGTTTATATATAAGAATTTAGCTAATCAGTTGCATAGTAAGTGATTAAAATGTAAGAGACTGTTTATGTCTATAGTAACTACATATATTTTAACGTTTATACATACCTACACACATACTTTCAAGCCTTCTTCAAGGTAGTACTTTTGATTACGAACAACTTTTATTACGAGTTAGTTTATTATGAATGAATGAATGAATGATATATTTATTTGCAAGAATATACACTCGAGAGCAATGAATCCGGGTCACTTAAAGAATGTTAAAAATCTCGGAAACTAAAAATGATAGGTTAATGCAATAAATTGTATTTAATAGACAATGTAATACTCCTTAAATGAAAGTAAAAAAAATATGAGTCACCATACATTTTATTAACACAAAATTACATAAAGAAAAAAACTGCTGATCTCTCCTTAAAACAAAAATAGGAAACATGAAATTTTTGAACTTTATTACGATTTTCTTGAATTTTAATACTTCGTATTGCCTCCTCGTGCTTCCATTACTGCGTTTACGCGGTTTGGCATGCTGTACACCAAGTTCCTTATACGATTTTGGGGAATATTCTCCCATTCCTCTGTGAGAGCAATTTTGAGCTCACGAAGCGTGATTGGGGGAGGGTTTCGTTGTTTTACGCATCTGCCTAGCTCGTCCCAAGCATGCTCGATCGGGTTGATATCCGGGCTGCGCGCTGGCCACTCCATACGAGTAATGTTCATCTCTTGAAGGTAGTCATTCACAATCCTACCTGTATGAGGTCGGGCATTGTCATGCATAAATATAGCATCCTCACCTAAATTGACCATAAATGGACCAACGTGATCATTGAGGATTTCTTCTACATATCTTACGCTAGTTAAAGAGCCGTTTTCTATGATCACCAGCTCTGTGCGACTTTCAGAAGAAATTCCGGCCCACACAAGTACAGACCCACCACCGTAGGCTACTTTTTCTTCGATGCATGCTTGCTTGAATCTTTCCCCTGGTCTGCGATACACTCTGTGTCTTCCATCGTGCTTGTAGAGCATAAATTTTGATTCGTCGGAGAACATAACTTTTGACCAATCTTCAATACTCCAATTTACGTAGCTCTGGGCATATCTTAGTCTTGAAATACGATGCCCACGCTCCAGTTTAGGGCCGTTTGCAGGTCTAAGGGGTTTTAAGTTAGATTCAGCAAGCCGACGTCTTACTGTCCATGCACTTGGGTTACTTCCTCCGAGGCGTCGAAACTGATTTGTGAGTTCAGTTCCTGTGAGAAAGCGATTTCGAAGCATGGTGTTCACCAAGTATCGGTCTTCTCGTGCTGTGGTACACCTGGTTCTGCCCGTTCCTGGTCTGCGTAGGTTAGAACCAGTTTCTTCGTAACGTCGGAGAACTCTTTGTACTGTTGACAGCGACACACCGACAGTCCTGGCTGTATCGCGCTGACTCCGGCCGGTTTCCAGCATTGTAAGTATTCTGGTGCATTCTTCAGGCGTAAGCGACATAATTTCAGCTTGAATAATGAATATAGAGCACTATCAACATGGTTTATGTACCCACATAAATGACAGATTACAAACAAAAGCAAAACCAAATGCTGTAATTTCGTAGTTCCATCTTCGAAAGTGGCCCTTTTTCAAATTTGATTTTTTTATGATATAACTTTACAATAACTAAGAAGTTTTAATACCTTCATTTAAGGAGTATTACATTGTCTATTAAATACAATTTATTGCATTAACCTACCGTTTTTAGTTTCCGAGATTTTTAGGATTCTTTAAGTGACCCGGATTCATTGCTCTC
The DNA here is from genome assembly GCA_916610205.1 of Griposia aprilina. Lineage (NCBI taxonomy): Eukaryota > Metazoa > Arthropoda > Insecta > Lepidoptera > Noctuidae > Griposia > Griposia aprilina. Next base: position 607,599 of record OU744294.1, on the reverse strand, counting down.
GAGTGTAGGTAGATAACAAGTTCTTATGATCTATGGGTTTCACTATATTCGGCATTTCAGCCGTGCAAATATTGTGATTTTACATATTGGTTATAAAGCATGCAGTAAGTAGACATTAAGTAATTAGTAATAACATAAAAATACTAATAATAGTTTCTTAATTTAAAAAAGATTACAATGCCATTAATAAAATTAAAATTAGATACAATTCTATTCATTTAAAATAATAATTCATATTAAAATAGCGATCAAAAATAATAATGTCATGTCAAAAAGTAAAGAAATAAATTAAAAATAGCAAGAATATTTAAAATGTTTCAATATTATCTAAGTAATGTCAATATGTAGATGTCGTAATCATAATAATAAATAAGTTTTAGGTTTTACAGTCAAAATATTCATTGATGGAATAAAAACATCTCTCACACAACCAGCTATATAGCTTTCTATTAAATTCTAGATCTGTTGCACTTCTAAATTCTTCGGCTAAGTGGTTATATATTTTCACCGCCATTGTATAACAATTTTTGTTGCATATTTTTAGTCTATTACGCGGGACTACAAGCGGCTTTTGTGCTATTTTCCTCTTTGACATAGCCTTTTCATCTTTTTCAAAAAGCGAGTAGTTGTTTCTTTTATTAGGAGTACAATTATCAACAATCTTATAAATATCTAGCGACCCGCCCTGGCTTTGCACGGGTGTGCAGTTTATGTAACGGAGGTCGTTTAACTATAGAATGTCTTTATATACAATGTTTAGAGCTGTTTTTTCATTAGACGGCACAAAAAGTTTTGCTTAGATGTTACACGTGAAAGGCCTACACATATAGTAAAGTTGTTCATGTGAAAAACACTCAACGCTTAAATATAAATCTGCAAAATTGAATGTTTGAACCTGTGATTAATAATGGTCATTAAAATGGTCAGTTTTGCTGGGAATTTAAATGGTAAATCCGTGGGCATTATGGGAATTGAAACTTCTCCACTTCCACATCCGGTCAGTATTGTGCACTCTATTATAAAAGTTATCAAACGTGTTACTTGTAAACGTGTACCATTGCACAATTTGGGTGGATTAAGGTTCCGTAATCAAATAATAGTACACTGACTTTCAATACCAATTTTTGTGGGGGTAGTCCAGAGGGCTGCAAGGAATTGAAAATTTCTGTAAGATAATGAACAGCCTCTTCAAGATTGAACGCAGTATCTATAGAGTACGAGTAGTATACCTACATGCGACGGTGCATTATTTTTTTGCGAGAACCAAGTTATTTACCTTGGCTACTTGTTCATTAGTAGGTGTCAGAATTGCTCTTTCCTTAAACCAAAGTATAGTTTTACAACCTTAACTTAGGCTAAAATGCTTCATTGCTATAGGGCGAGGCGCGGTTCTCAATGTGCTATTTATAGACCACGGCCATCCCGCGGCCTGGACGGCAACAGGGCATGGCGGCCGACTGACCAGTCGTTTTGCTGCGAGCGATTAATAATGTAAAATCTGTGATATCTTCTAAGATATTCATTTTAATGATAGGCTGTAAAGTGCAATTTTGATCTACATTAAATGCACAAAGTTGCTCATATATTTACCTATATGGATTCATACTGTATTGTTTAAAATAGCTTCGTAAATAACCCTTATAATGGTGGCGGTGGAATAAAACCAACGTTGGATGACATATAGGAAGTTTATTCACTTAACTTCAAACACTTGATAGACTTTAGGCAAAGATAAACAGAGTTAAGACTAAGATTAAATCTATTAGTGGTCCTAGGGATGGACTTCGGGGCTATCCTATCCCTTCACTTCTTAGCTAGGGTATTCCTGAAGGCGACGGGGCCTCCACTCAGGTCAAGCTTATGACAACAGTGGTGTCTGCGGGGCTATCGGCCACTGTGCCTTCTAAGTAGCGAGTGACTAGTTCTTTTTCTTTTTTTCCTAATTGGCAACTCGTAGTTGTGACCTCTGAGGTCCTGGCTACTTACCCGGTCTGTCCTGTGGTGCCTTAAGTTACTAACTTAAAGCCTCTAGCCAGGGGCGAATTACTTAATTTCTAGGTGACCGCACGCTAAGGGCACCCCCTGTGGGGTACGGGCCTCGGCTTATGGCGTCACTGAGGGGAGGGCAGCAAGGTGGGACAGGCTGGATCGAATTTATAATATTATTATTAATCGGGGAAATTAAACCTACATGACTAGTTCCTCCGTGGTGCGGCCTTATAAAGGCGGCTGACAGGCTAGTGTGTGTCTTCATCATCTCATGCTTGTATGTGGTCGTAACCTTCGCTGACGTCACGGACACTTCACACGTGGAATGTTAAGATGTCGCTAGTAGTCTGTAGGTACGGTTGCTGTTATCGTCTTATCGATGATTGATCTTGTTAGATCTACTCGGGTGGCGTAGTGTTGTGCACACAAACCGGTAGATGGCGTAAGGCGTCGTGTTATACCCTTTATTTTTGGGTAATATGTAAAAGGTAAAAATGGTTACTGTAGTTCTATCCTTAGGTGATTGACACATACCATTGTAGATTTTTCTGTAGACCTTTTTTAAAATATACAATTCTGTAGCACATTATTTTGATCTATTTCGTAAAGTTTAGCCAGCGTCAGCAATGTAAGCGCCGAAAAAATATGTTTTTTACGACTCTCGACTTTTCTCTTGTGTGACATGCATGTATTATACATAAAAACGTTTCGGAAGAAATTTTCTAAATGATAGTGGAAACCGTATCGAAATCCATTGAAGAGTTTAGAGGAAGTAAGCGGAGACACAACAGATAAACGAAAACATTGAGGTCTTTAGAGGAAGTAAGCGGAGACACAACAGACAAACGAAAACATGGAGGAGTTTAGAGGAAGTAAGCGGAGACACAACAGACAAACGAAAACATTGAGGAGTTTAGAGGAAGTAAGCGGAGTCACAACAGACAAACGAAAACATTGAGGAGTTTAGAGGAAGTAAGCGGAGACACAATAGACAAACGAAAACATTGAGGAGTTTAGAGGAAGTAAGCGGAGACACAACAGACAAACGAAAACATTGAGGAGTTTAGAGGAAGTAAGCGGAGACACAACAGACAAACGAAAACATTGAGGAGTTTAGAGGAAGTAAGTGGAGACACAACAGACAAACGAAAACATTGAGGAGTTTAGAGGAAGTAAGCGGAGACACAACAGACAAACGAAAACATTGAGGAGTTTAGAAGAAGTAAGCGGAGACACAACAGACAAACGAAAACATTGAGGAGTTTAGAGGAAGTAAGCGGAGACACAACAGTTTAGAGGAAGTAAGCGGAGACACATTGAGGAGTTTAGAGGAAGTAAGCGGAGACACAACAGTTTAAAGGAAGTAAGCGGATACACATTGAGTAGTTTAGAGGAAGTAAGCGGAGACACAACAGTTTAGAGGAAGTAAGCGGAGACACATTGAGGAGTTTAGAGGAAGTAAGCGGAGACACAACAGACAAACGAAAACAGTGACTTTGCTTTATACTATTTAGAGATAGAGTAGCGATGTTATGTGTCCTTTTTTAATCAGTGCGTATAATATGTATGTGTTGGGCGATTTTCCTAGCATTTTTTTTTTTACCTAGTTGAACTTTGTATTCCTAGTAACGAAGGAGTTTCTACGATTTTATTTTCAGGATTGTAACGATATGAAAAGTTCCTGAAACTTTTTTGCACTCGACATATTAATTATCAGCTATTCAGCATTAAGTACATATTACTAGGTAGAATGTGTATACATTGCTAAGGCAGTCGTCCATACTTTATTTAGACATGTACTTTGTAAAAAAATGTTTGAAAAATTGTTAACTTTCTTTTAGGCTAAGTTTTATGTAATTTAGCTTGGATAGAATTTGTCACTTAATTTTAAGGAAATTTAATTGTGTTACATAAATGTAATTTTAGATTCCTACTTTATTGATTGTTTGTACGTCGTCAACGGCAAAACATAGTGTACGCCTATACATAATATTATTTTATTTACAACAGCTGTTTTTGACAACCCTTAGAAACAATTTTACGATCTATATGTACAATACGATTATCGTATTAGTGAGAATCTCAGTAAGTATATGGATATATGTATATATATATGACCGCAGTATGGGTGAAGTTGAAATGCACGTCCCGCTCCCGCCGCTCTCACCACCCATGCCGCTGCCGCAACCTGACTACATGCTGTGCGTGCCGCCACAGCTCGACTTCATCAACTTCACTATTGGACAACTGCACACGGTAACTAACACTTTATAGTTTGGTAATCTTCAATCTTGCCATTTGACGCCCGAAATTAATAATGTACTATTTCCTGTCCAATCTCGATCCCCATCTTTGTCTACTGCATGTTTTATCTACCCATGTGGTCCACGGCCCAATATCTACATACATACACGTATCTACGTACAAGTCAAAGTGAACATAATATCGCATTTTGACGTACGATAACACTGTACTTTTTAAATCTTCTGTTTTTTACCCCCTAAAAGATTAAAGATTGACATACTCAACATTGGTTGTTGGCAAGATTCAACCAAAAAACTGATTGAAATGACGATCTCGGTGACTAAGAATATATCAAGATCAATTATTAACCTCGGGTGTATAAGTAGCGTAGGCGAGGTACTTTCAATCATTCATTCATTTATTTATTCATTAACTATTAACATTGTGTTGAACGTAATAAATTATATACAATTATTACATGGAGAAACAATACATGTACAACACATGTGAAACCACCGATTGTACTTACTCTATTTAAATGTGAATAAATGAATATGTACATTTAAAAGACTTATGTAAATTGATGTGAAATGTTTAGTTTATTAATTTAAAAAAAAATAACAAATAAAAATAACTTCAAATTAATAGCAGGTCTTTTGGCAGGAAAATCTTGAGACACTTAATTTCTTTAGCTTGCGTACTCAAAGTTATTCGATAAATCCATAATCAAATACATTATTAATCCAGTTGGGAATTCTATTTCAAGATTTATAGCCCAAACATCTGTTAAAGGATATAACGGCTTAGTATTCGATTCGTACGAATTTATTCGCCCGAATCGTGCGAATCGACATTTCTAATTAATAAATTATTTTTTGTAGGGATTCGCTCGAAGTTAATTTATTTGTGGGCGAATCGACAACTCAAAAAATACGTATTAGGCAATTGAATCGTTTTGAATGTTATGCAGTAAAGTTAAGAAAAAAGGACACTAGCGCACAGAAGTGAAAAGAGTAAAATATTTTGAAATAAAACGAAACACGTAAATTAATCAAACATAAATTCTCCTAGTCTTTATTAAAATGTAATTTTAAGATAGCAATTTCTTAATTGTACATATCGCTCAGAGAGCTATAGATGACAATTTTAATAAGCATAAATCAAGATAGATAGAAGAAAACGTTTCTGTTTTGTGATTGTGAATATCATTTCGAATATGTCACCTGTCAAGATATAATTAAAACCTTTCACACGTTAAAAGTTAAAAAGACCGCAGAGGTAAGTTAATTCTGTGGACGTTGCTAAGTCGATTATAAACATTGTAGCACCTGCTTTACCTGTTATTTTTAACCCCCGACGCAAAAAGAGGGGTGTTATAAGTTTGACCGCTATCTGTGTGTGTGTGTCTGTGTGTCTGTCTGTGGCACCGTAGGGCTTAAACGGATGAACGGATTTGAATGCGGTTTTTATTATTTGAAAGCAGGTTTTCTAGCAATGGTTCTTAGACATTTTTTATCAAAATCGGTTCAGCCGTTTCAAGGTAATCAGCTCTTTTGTTAGCTGTGGTAAGGATCTTAGACGCATAATGGGTATTTACTTTACTTTCAAACATGTGTGACCTAAAATTTGAAACATCCATGTACGCTATATAAATATGCAAGAATATGCAATTCTTGATCGCATGCTGCAGCCAGGATATCCAGCACACCAGTACACTCTTGAAAAAATAATAGCAGATATATCGTGTTTGGTTTCGTTTTGATCAGTATTTAATTCTACATACAATACAATGGTGCCAACATGATGAGCTGATGCTGCAGCCAGGATATCCAACACACTAGTACACTCTTGAAAAAATAATAGCAGATATGTAGTGTTTGGACTTGTTTTGATCAGTATTTAATTCTACATACAATGCAATGGAGGCAACATGATGAGCTGATGTTGCAGCCAGGATATCCAGCACACTAGTACACTCTTGAAAAAATAATAGCAGGTATGTCGTGTTTGGGGATTACGTAAACGCCAAAACAAGCTATTTGATGTAGTGTTTAAATATACCTTGAAAAACGCTCACAACTCTTAACTCATATACAAAACAAAACTAAACTAAGTTTTTATAAAAATTAAATTAAAAATTAAAAAAACCCCCAACGCCCCGCCGCGACATTATAGCGCCATTTCAACGAGCAAATCTTATCGTGCCATCCATCAATTTCTATACTTAGTTAAAATATATGGTGTTACTCAAACGAATTTGATGGCTCAACGATAGGCATTATTTTTGACTTTTTAAATGTTCGCTTTTCTTTTTTGCGTTGGGGTTTTTTTAAATTTTAAATTTATTAATATTTGTATTGACCGTGGTGAGTTTCCTGATCTTATGAAAAACGATAAAATAATACCGTTGTTTAAACCGGGTAGTACATCAGACCCTACTAATTAAAGACCTATTTCAGTGCTACCTACCTTAAGTAAATTTTTGAAAAAAACTTATTTTGAATCCAAAGCCAAGATTTTTTTAAATAAACACAAATTACTGCATTACAAACAGTTCGGTTTTACAAGGGGTCGTTCGACTACTGATGCCGGAGTTAAACTTTTAGTACATTTTTATAATGCATACGAGGACAAATGCGATGCCTTGGGAATCTTTTGCGATTTGTCCAAGGCATTCGATTGTGTTCTTCATGAAACATTAATCAGGAAACTGCACCACTACGGAATCCTGAACGTCTTTCTGGATCTTCTTACTTCTTACTTAAGTGATAGGATTCAGAGTTGACCTTCTTGGTCCATTTTTATTTTAAAGTGAAACTTTTATCACGTCGTCTCCAACTTTTTCGTCTGTGTGTTGCATGTCACGTGACGGTCGGCCGCGAAGTAGGGAAAAAGTTTCACTTTTACCGTGGTTTCATAAAACCACACAATCCTTTTTTCTTTTTTATATAAATGACTTGCCTTACCTCATAAAATATAAACATGATATGGTGTTGTTTGCAGACGACACTTCACTTTTATTTAAACTCAAACGTCAGCTGCTGGTTACTGACAATGTAAATAGTGCCCTCGCAATAGTAGTTAACTGGTTTAATATTAATAACCTACTTCCTAACGAGAAAAAAACTAAATGTATTACGTTTACGATACCTCATGTTAGACAAGTAGAAACTAAAGTGTTCTCATAAAGGGTGAAGTGTTTAAACCCGAAAACACCTCAGTATTCTTAGGCATAACTTTGGATACCAAACTTCAATGGGGCCCCCATATAGATAAATTGTCAAAAAAGCTTAGCTCTGCAGCATGCGCCGTTAGAAAAAATGGTGATTTAACTGATTTAGAGACAGCCCGTTTAGTATACTTTAGTTATTTTCATTGTGATGTCGTACGGTATTCTGTTGTGGGGAAATGTCACCGATATTCAGACAATTTTCGTTTTACAAAAAAGGGCAGTTCGTTCAATTTATTTATTATTTATTTATTTAAAATTACATGCACAACAGTACAGAATTGAATCCCAAGACGTTGTACAGAGCAAAAAAAAAAAAAAAAATTATGTCCCAGACACTCCCTCAGAGATTAATATAATTACTCTGCCTTCTCAGTATATTTATGAAAATAAAAATACACATAAACATATTATTCTGTTTAAAAAATACAGTGATATCCACAATATAAATACTAGGAACAAACACAAATTTGTTGTTCCTACAACCAGCCTCATGAAAATAGGTGGCTCGTTTAGATGCCAATGAATACATTTTTATAATAAACTTCCTAGCCACATTCAAGACCTAAGATTTAAGAAATTCAAATCTTATAAAAAGCGGAAACTATGCCATAAAGCCTATTATACTGTGAAAGACTATATTAAGGACAAAAAGGCTTAGAATTGAGCTGCAATACATTTACACAGTTAATGTTGATTTTATTTTGCTGACTATTTTAGACCTCATGAATATTTACTGTAAAAAGTATTATAATTATTGTGAATATGAAGACTATGTGGGTCCTTGTTTTAGTTTTATTCATGATGTGATAGTTTAAGCAGTTATTGCGGCCTACCCAAATGTCCTTGCTTTGGTATTGTTCGTCGAATCGTTGAGCTCCTTAAGTTCTGAGTTACCTACCCTCGCCTACCTAGGCACAAAAAAATAGGGCGCTAGTGTGTGCTCTGGACTGTAGCTTAAGAATGTGTTCGAGAGCAGCGAGAATCTGGTTGATACACACTCGATCCTGTATTGAGCGGCTGTTGCGGCATGTGCAACACAACGTCAAGTTTCCAAACTCTGACAGAGCTATTCGACCAGAACCAGCCGACCAGCCTGGCAGTGCAGGATTGAGCGGCGTATCTATGGGGCCAGGGTACTCATCGGCAAACTATACTGCTTCAGGGAGGGCAGACACGACCACGAGTGATGCGCTTTGTAAGGCGAGCATTCTCGGGGACTGGAATCAGCCCTCAAGAATACATATCCCATGTCACAGAGCGTATCGACTTCCTCAAGCAGAAACTTTGTGCATGCGCGAACCGTATTCGGTGGTATAAGCGGCTGGTTGATCGATACACGCAGAATCGCATGTTCCAGAGCAATCAAAGGTGGGTGTATAGAACTCGGAAGCGAATAGAACAAAATGTGAAAGACGTGTGCCGCCCGGATGATGCCGCCACGCGTACATTCTGGCGCAGCATCTGGTGAGTGCTCGTCTGTCACGCTGAGGCTGGCTGGATGCAGGATGATGGGCGACTGTATGAAACTGTACCAGAAATGGAAGCAGTCCTTATTGCGCCATTAGACGTTGCCAGAGAATTGGAAATCACCGGGACCGGACGGATTGCACAAGTTCTGGTTGAAATGGCTAATTAGTTCACACACCTGCCTGGCATCTCAGTTCCAGTCAACCTTAGAGTCTGGGTCGCTTCCGCAGTCTCTAACAACAGCCGTTACCCGCCTGCTCCATAAGTCAGGTAGTCCCATGGATCCCAATAATTATAGACCGATCACGTATTTGTCGACGGTCTATAAACTTCTTACATCCATTTTGAGAGCGAAAATTAGTACGCACATTGACAGTAACTCGATTATGTCCACCTCTCAAAATCGGTGTAGGAACGGGTCCCGCGGTACTAAGGAGCTGCTCATTCCTCGATCCCGCAAGGATCTGTCAACATGCTGGATAGATTATAAGAAGTCCAATGCAATGGACTGGCAATGGACGACAGTTCTTTGCTATCCAGGGTGTTGACAGATCCAGGGAAATGGACTTGTATGGATTAAACGGGGTATTATTTCAGGGCGACAGTTTGAGTCCACTTTGGTTCTGTTTAGCCTTGAATCCTCTAAGCACACTACTGGAGGATTCAGGTCTAGGCTATCGGTTGAGGAGAGGTGGTCAGGTCATATTTCACCACTGCTACATGGATGATTTGAAACTCTTTGCCCCCAACAAATTGCGACTGATGGAGGTACTGAAGGCATAATATCTATTACTTGATGTCTCCGTGAGGTGTTGAGTTAGGAAAAAATATCGTTTAAGTAGTCGTTCAAGTTATTGTAACATTCATTAACTAAACGCCTACAGAAAATAAAATATTATTTAAAAGTATGAATTCGCCTAATTCGGGCGAGTAAATCCATGCGAATCGACTAATAAGGCGATATTACAGAACAGTTTAAATTGTATCGACCTTAATATCGGTCCGCTGGCCAGTCAGAAATTTATAGCGTCAAATTCCTTCCGTTGTTTAAAAGGCAATTTATGTGGATGCCATAATTCTAGGTGCTTATAATGAGTTCTGCTCCATTTTAGGACCATTGAAATATCTGGGACAATCGGGAATAATATCCGATCAGTACATAGACGTTTTGATGCAAAGTCAAAGTCAAATCATTTATTTCAAATAGGCACATAAAAGATTCTTTTGAACGTCAAAATTTACAAAAAAATAGAATTGATTCTAGTTGCCCCTTCCAAAAGGTAATTTCGTATGAAGAAGAATGGGCAAGAAAGTCCACCGTTACTCTTTTAAAAATGTTTTACAATATTATATAAACATTAACTATACATTAATTATATAATCATAATTATGTGAAGACGATGCACCTAGAATAAAATTACTATACCACAATGGGTAAAACGAATTAAATATATCGCAATGGCAGGTAAATTAATTAAGAGCTATATACATGGTACTCGCCTAATTACAAATATTAAAAAGTAAATGATTTTTCCAAAATTTCACAAGTAATAATTTTGTGTGTGAGTTAAAGTAGTTACATAATGTAAAAATCAATGTCATATAAATTATACAATTAAATTAGCAACCAGTTTGATTTTGTCTAGACTCTAGATTGCCCTATGGAGCAGGACCAGCATGTTTCCAAGCATTCTTATCAAGGCTAAAATCCTCTAATTTGTAACAATTATTTACAAAGTGTACTTTTAATATGAGTTTTAAGTTTTCTTTCATTTAATTGCAATATATCACAATGTATTTTGTTGTAACATTTAAAATAGTACCCCATAAAAGATGTATGTACATGTACTTTAGATAATCTAAAAAATGGTTGATCTATTTTATCTTTATTTCTAGTATTAAAATTATGTCTATCACTTATTTTATTAAAAAGATGTAGATTTTTTCTTATATACATAATATTTTCTTAAATGGATTGGCATGGTACCGTCATAATATTAATACTTTTAATTAGTTCCCTTAGAGATTCGCAACGACGTAGATTGTAAATGGCCCTGACAGCTCTCTTTTGCAAAATGAAAACGGATTCAATGTCAGCAGCCCGACCCCATAGTATAATGCCATATGACATAATGCTATGGAAAGAGCTAAAATAGGCCAAACGTGCGGTTTCTATATCTGTTAACTGTTTTATCTCCCTAACAGCATAAGCGGCCTAGCTTAACCGCCCCGCAAGAGATGTTATATGGGGTTCCCATTGTAATTTTTCGTCTAGCATGATTCCCAGGAAAACCGTCTGATTAACAAATTCTAGTTTTTCTCCATTCCATATGATGTCACATTCGCAACTTTTAACATTTGGTAATTGAAATCTAATGCATTTGTTTTTTTTTTTCATTTAGTACCATATTATTTACCATAAACCAATCGTGGACCTGAAGAGTAGAGTTATTGACGTCGTCAAGATTTGTGACCGTCGGTCTACTTTAAACATCAATGATGTGTCATCTGCAAATAACACCATCTTCGGTTGATTCTGCAGTAATTGGGGTAAATCATTACTGTAAACTAAAAAGAGGAATGGACCCAATATCGAACCATGAGGAACGCCCATTGTCATTTCAGACCCTAATGAGTTCATGCCGTTTACTTGAACTTTAACCTTTCTATCTTTCAGGTATGATCTTAGTAGATCAAGAACTGTATTCCTAATCCCATAGTGCTAGAGTTTCAGCACAAGTGTCTCATGGTTTACACCAATATCCGATGCCGGAACGCTTATTGTAATTAAAGTAGTTATCCTGTTCTAGTATTACAGTTTTTTTTAACGATCACAGCGTTTAACGTCTTACCGAGACCATCAATGAGGCAACCATAAAACTGAGCTGTTCACTTAATTTGTAACCTTTTCCGCGTTTTTCAGTCTTCCTCTTCTACATCACCTACTTGTTAAATTCTCTTCCCAGCAAGGTCTTCGGCTAGTCAACGTGTCAAAATACGAGATCCGTCTGTCGGTGCGACCTCCGAAGCGGCGGGAGTTGGACGTTGAGATCAGTGGCCCTCGAGGGCTGACCGTGACATCAGGTGCGGCGGCTGAGTTTCGCGTGCACTTCCGACCGTGTGACGTCAGGACCATCAGGGACATGCTGCTCATACGCGTCTCCATAGGGAGGAACTTCATGGTGCCGATAGCTTGCTATATGCAGCCGCCTATCTTAAATAGTGAGTTGGGTTTGGTGGATTAGATGATCTCTTCCCCCATGGTGAGAGGCAATCAGTATTACTAAGCGCTATAATTAAATGATCTCTTCCGCCATGGTGAGAGGCAATCAGTATTACTAAGTGCTATAATTAGATGATCTCTTCCACCTTGTTGAGAGGCAATCAGTATTACTAAGCGGTATAATTAGATGATCTCTTCCACCATGGTGGGAGGCAATCAGTATTACTAAGGGCTATAATTAGATAATCTCTTCCACTATGGTGAGAGGCAACCAGTATTACTAAGTGCTATAATTAGATGATCTCTTCCGCCATGGTGAAAGGCAATCAGTATTACGAAGCACTAAAATTAGATGATCTCTTCCCCATGGTTAGAGGCAATCAGTATTACTAAGCATTATAATTAGATGATCTCTTCCCCATGGTGAGAGGCAATCAGTATTACTAAGCGCTATAATTAGATGATCTCTTCCCACATGGTGAGAGGGAATCAGTATTATTAAGCGCTACAATTAGATGATCTCTTCCCCCGTGGTGAGAGGTAATCAGTATTATTAAGCGCTATAATTACCCATCCCAGCCAGACGGCATATTCCAATATTTAAGCAGAAAATAGGTAACAGTTGACGACGACATTTTTTTGATAACGACTACAGATTTTACGCGGAAATCGCTAAAATACTTAGTCTGGCCATAAATTCTGTCCCTACCTTTAAAAATCTAATCTTTCTTATATTGAGTGACTTATGATAGGTACTGATTTGTTTTATTATAATATAAATAGGCTTTGGTCTTCTATAAAAACCTTACTTGGTCTCATGAAACCCAACAAAAAATATGGAGTGGGGCATTGAGTTATATATCTAGAGAAGCAAACCTCATTGAAATGTGTCAAAAAAAGTGTAAAGGTAGCTATGAAACCACTAAACATTTATATCTGTCTCACTTGCACACGTCGCAATAATAATACCGTCGCTTAGATTAGGCAAAGACCGTAATATAAATATGCAATGGCGGGATGGGGTTGCCTACCCATGCGAATTTTTACCCAACTTTTTTAAGCCATAAAAAACTTTTAATACATCTAAGTTAAATTATAACTACTAACTAATATTTGAATTATGTATTTCTTATCGGATGTATTAGACAAAAGTTTAAAGTTAAGTTAAGTTTTTAAAGTTTATAACTAATGAAATAATGAAGACATTTTATTTTTGAATATTTTTTTATTATTATTAATGAAATCATACTCGCTATTGAACATTAGTTTTGTATACAATTGCCTTTTAGACTCTTTTTTGTAAGTTTGAGTGAATAATTTGCTTTCTTGATCACGGGAGTCAGTCTCTTTTCTCAGCAGTCGGATTATTTCCACCCATTTATCACGGCGTGCTGCATCTTTAGGCACCCTGCAACGTTATTATTAATAATAATAAAAAACACTTATTCCATAAATTAAAAACTCTCCCACAAATGTGGGAAACTAAAACTAAGTTTTTAGTGGTAACACTGAACCTAATTTACAAAATTCTGCATTTTATTTATTTTGTTGTGTTTTTACGTTGATATAAACACAGAAACAATAAACTTACGTGTGGAAAGTAATTCCGGTTAATTTATTATGTTATTGTAATCTTGAATCGCACTCTTTCACTACGCATTTACCCATTTTGGCGATATTTTATGTGGTTTGCGTCACTCAGAGCACTGAACTGACGTTAGCTACGCATATGGCTGTGGCCATATGTCTAGTGGCAACGCCTTGGCGCGGTAATTACGTATCTAGTAACTTATATGATGGCGCTCTATGATTTGGTCGATTTATTGTAACACTTTTTAAAAGTTGTAATTGATTATTTTTACTCTGTGGTTTAGAATTTATTTCTATATTGGTATTTTTAACTTAGAGCGGGTAACATCGAATGGGGTTGTGAGTGTCATGGCGAGGGTGGCGAGGCACTTTTTGATGCAATCGTCACGCGGTGCACACGCACAAATCTATTGGCTCTAAATGCAAGTTTAACAATGATTGTGATTAGACTTAATCAGTGTTAATCATTACATTTTATAGTTAAGTCTCGTTGCGATATTTGAAAGTAATCTATGTGCATCATTTTACGAGTATGTTCGAGCGGTTGAAACACCACGTGTCGCTGCTAATCCATCATCCGTTGGTCCTTCATTATGGGCGTGTACGTGCAGGTGTTTGGAAAATAATACTCGCAAAATAACGCAAATAATTTACTTTCAAATATCGCAACGAGACTTACAATGATTGTCACTGATTAAGTGTAATTACAATAATTGTTAAACTTGCATTTAGCGCCAACGGATTTGTGCGTGTGCACCGCGTGACGATCGCAACACAAATGTGCTCGCCACCACCGTTATGACAGTCACGACCCCATTCGGTGTTACCCACTCTTAAGTTAAAAATACCACTAAAGAAATAAATTCTAAATGATAAATGATAAATGATTTTATTTCTGTAAATAGGTTTGTACAAACACTTTTACACGTCAATGATATTTTAAAACTAGATGAGGTCGGCGTTTCCTATCTGACTACTCTGAGAAGAAAGGCCGAAACAAACTCAGAGGTCACAGTCTCTTTTAAAGTCCAGACATAATCTTGGTCAGATCATGTGAAGACCATGTAGATTTGTCTGAAATGGTATTTTGAAGAAAAACCACACAGATTGAGTGGACCTGTCCAGTCAGTGCACGCATTTGTCAGTAATCGTGCAGCTCAACTCAGAACTTAAGGAGCTCAACGATTCAACGAACAATACCAAAGAAAGGACATTTGGGTAGGCCACAAAAATTACTCAAACTGCCAGACTAAGATAAAACTACCTGAAAGGAAAAAAAAAAAAAAAAACAACAATGACCCACATAGTCTTCACATTCACAATATTAAAATGAATATCATGTATTTAATCTAGCCTGCATGCTACTCACATTCACAGACAGGTTTCTCTTTAAATGTCATCAAAAAATCTTAATATGTTATGTCATGTAATTCAATAAAAATGACATTATTAATTCCAAAACACATAATCACAGTATAAAATGGATTGTTGCTTGGGGGTACATTGAAGTAGCTTAATTAATCCCAAGCCTTTTTGTCATCCAAGTAATCTTTAACTTTATAGAAACCTTTTTGACAGAGTTTCTGTTTAATAAATGATTTAAATTTATTGAGGCTCAGTTCTTTAACAAGACTTGGGAGTTTGTTGTAAAAACGTATACTTTGGCACTTAAATGAATTACTAATTTTTTGGAGCCTAGTCGAGGGCACAATAAGTAAATCTTTGTATCTAGTATTTATGTTATGAATGTCGCTGTGTTTAGAATATAGATTAATATTCTTTTTTACATAAATAAGGTTTTCATATACATATTGAGATGCGACAGTCATTATGTTTATTTCCTTAAATTTATCCCTCAGTGAATGCCTACAACTAAGGTTATAAATTGCTCGAATGGCTCGTTTCTGCAGCACAAAAATAGCCTGAATGTCGGCTGCATTTCCCCACAGCAAAATGCCGTCTAAACCACAGAGTAAAAATAATCAATTACAACTTTTAAAAAGTGTTACAATAAATCGACTAAATAATCGCGGGCCGTCATGTATATCAATGGAGTGGGGTGTCAAAGAGAATCGTGTCGCATTAATAGTGCTACACAAGTGTAACAAAAATCCAGTCGAGATTTTCAACCTGTTAAAGTCGCTTGGTATAATAAGCAAGTTCGTCTATCGTACTATCAAAAGATTCACCGAAATGTCTTCTGTCGATGACAGACCTAGAAGCGGTCGCCCACGTGATTTAAGGATGCCAGCAGCGATCAAAGCCGTTGGTGAGTAAATTCGCCGTAATCCTCTCCGCAAACAGAAAATCATGGCCAGAGAAATTAAATTCTAGCTAGCACTATGTCACGCATCATTAAACAAGACCTAAAGCTTGGCGCTTATCGACGAAGTACTGGACATTGCTTGACGGCTGCTTTACGCAGCATCAGAGTCACTAGAGCAAAGAAGTTGTGGCAGTGGTACGCAAAAAACGGATATCGACAAATTCTTTTTACGGATGAGAAAATCTTCACCGTAGAGGAAAAAATCAACCGCCAGAATGACAGGATCTATGCACACAGCTCTCAAAAAGGTTCTGAATAGGTTGCTAAGGTAGAAAGAAGCCATCACCCGGCCTCAGTCATGGTTTGGTGACTCCCTCGTAAGACACGCCGTCTTACGAGGGAGTCAGTAAGCTTCATTTTAGTCAACAAGGAGTAAAAACCAAAGCAAGGAGTAAAAAGCAGACTGATTTTTGCAGCCAGTGATTTAGCCAGTGACCCAAACGCTATTTTCCAATAAACATTGGATATTTCAACAGGACTCGGCACCGGCACACAAAGCGCGAACCACGCAGCGTTGGCTATAGGACAATTTAACTGATTTTATTGCCTTCGAAGATTGGCCCTCTGGAAGTCCCGACCTCAACCCATTGGACTACTGACTATGGAAAGTTTTAGAGGAGAAAGCCTGCTCGAAGCCTCACCGTAATATTGAGTCATTGAAGCGTGATTTGGTGGCAGCAGCAGCATCGATACCTCTAGAAACAGTGCGTGCGGCGACAGACGAGTGGCCGGATAGATTGAAGAAGTGTGTCAAAGCAAAGGGAGGGAGGGCACTTTGAATGATTTTAACTTTTATTTTATAAAATAGGCATTAAAGAATTTATATAATGTATTTTCATAAAATATTTTCTTTAAAAAAATATTTAGAGACCATTTTACGAGGGACAGAATTTATGGCTAGACTAAGTTATCATCACTTGAAGCTCAAAAAGAAAAACTCATACTATTTTCTACTACAGTTCAAACGTCATACACATATACATCTCTTTTTTTTCCCAAAATCAAATAAATTAAACTATTTCTTGTGCTATTCAAGCAGAAATCGCAATTACTTACTTATTATAATGAGATTTGAAGCAGTTTACTAAGAATAATTTTAAAAGCCATGTGCTTCTTAAGTGACTTCATCAAAAAAATGCAACAGATAATAATGAATTCTAAAATAAGTAAAAATCAATCAGCCTATTCCCAACTATGTTGGGGTAGGCTAATTTTAAAATAAGTAATTCATAAAAAAAAAAACATAAGCAGTTTGTTTCTTAACTCCTATATAGTGTATACTTAAGTACCTAAATAAATAATGAAAAATTTCGACGTGTTCCCTATTGTGTAGTCCTAATCTCGAACGCGACATCATCGGTCCTGTCGTGCACGCCGCGCGATGTGATCGCGTGCTCGCCGTTGCACAATTCCGACGTGATCGAGCTAGGTACGCGCCTCCTTGGCGACGTGCACAGCGTGCGTGTGGTGCTGCAGTGCGATGCCAACCATGCGTCCTTCTTCATGCTCACTGAGGATGCCTGGTTCTCGTCAAGTCTTGATGTAAGTGTTGAAATTCAAAATATTTCATTTCTCATAAACCTACAAGGGCCCTTATGAAACGTCAGAAGCTATGTAGATGCACGGTTCCAATTGTTCGATTCATGTTTTTGTTGTACGTTTTGATCTAGCATCATCATAGTGCCCTTATTACATTAAGGGTGCACGCAGCACGTCGTCTTCCATAGTCATCAGTCATTTCAGTTGTCATCCCCTTTATAACTATAACATCTCTCACATAATCTAAGTTTTGTAATATCTCTGTCAATATTACTCGACGTGAGACCCGTATGGTCTGATGTCCGATTTATCAACTTTTCAGGAGAGGCAAATGAAAGTCTGGTTCGAAATTTCAAATAAAGTCACATCTATTGTTCTTTTAGCTTAAACAATGAATATTCATGTTATAGTAAACTTTTGTGGCTTTTATTTCTAAAGTTTAAAATTAACAAATTAATAGTAATAATCATACTTTAAAAAAAATGTGTTTTCAGACCTTATGCTTGTACAATTTGAGGTATAGTCTAAAACTTTTATTTCTAATTGAAGATATTACTTTATGCTTAATTTTTTTTTAGTTATACTGTATGGTTTTTAGGTTCTATGATAATTTTAGCGTTATGGGTTGCTTTAAAAACGAAATTTTGTTGTCTTATTTCAAAATATGTGGGTACCTATGGCAGGATACAATAAGGTCGGAGTAAAATTAAATTAAATTAAAATCTCGTATAAATCTCATAATTAAAAAAAGAAATTAATGTATTTATCAGTCTTGATAAGTATTTATCCTAATTCAATTAAATTATTAATCATCATATAGTTTCTGGGAAATCTGACTCATTGTTTGTTTGAATGATTTTTTTATAAAATGCATGCAATTCCTCCGGTATCCATTGCAGCAATGTCTTCAGATCATTATAATTATTTTGCCGTCAATATGGGCTTTCCATTTAATCTCAATCTTGGTAAATGTTCTGGGAGCCCAGTCTTTTTGGATGCATTTCGAATAAACGGTATGTCGAAAAAATCCTTCGTGAACGTATTTTTGTAATACCAGATTCCGGACTTCAATTGTCCAACTTGCAACCAGACACATTCTGATATTTTATAATCTTTTCCTTCCTTATTATTTTCCTTCCAACAAAAGGCTCATTTTTTTCCAATTTAATTTGTCAAATCTTTGAAATGGTGCGATGGCATTTCAAAGACATCAAAATTCTCTTTCTTAGAATGAATTGCGACCAGTCTCGTGGTACAGAAATCTGCATTTTTTCCAGTCGCTTTTTCTTTTGCTGTTAAAAAAAAGGCCTCCTCCCATCTCCATACCTCCATGCCCATACCACCTATACTCCATATGGGTTCCTCCATATAGGTACCCATATGGAAGTTGATCAAATACACTCCCAAATAGAGTATAAGAAAAAGCGACTGAAAACAATGCAGATTGCTGTACCACGAGACTGGTCGCAATTCATTCGAACTTGTGGAGGAAAGAGAAAATTTGATGTCGTTGAAATGCAATCGCACCATTTCAAAGATTTGACTGCATTGTACAAGAAAATTGGGCCTTTTAGAGAAAAAAAAATAAGGAAGGAAAAGATCCTAAAATATCAGAATGTCTGGTTGCAAGTTAGACAAGAGCAGTCCAGAATCTTTAAGGGTATGACCCTTGATCATGAATTTGTGGTTTATTACTCGTAGTTGGGGAAACTTATAAGAAGCAACCACATGTAAGCCAAAACCACCATTAACTTTCGGTTTTGTCCCGCGCAGTTATCAGACCAGAAAGTAAGCTCTCTCACGTGAGCAATTTTGTCCTTATTCTCATTGCCCAGCGAATCAGACAGGATGCTACCTTGTTTCCCCCTATATTTTCAGACCATAATAAAATTATATGACGGTTGTTGCAATATTAATGTTGAATCCAAAATTGTTAAGTTTAATTTCCTAAGTTTTCTTAAGTCAAAAGTGACTTAAGAAAACTTTGGACATTAAACTTGTAAATTTTTGATTACCATTTTTTTTTGACATACTCTTTTGCAAGTCAAACATCAGTACTTTTGTTTTCGCCTGAACTTGCGTCTGCTTTACTTTTGTCTTTCTTCTTCAATTTATATCTCTCTTCACCGGCAATATCATGAACTTCCTTAGCTTCTTCTATAATTTTTTTGGTTTCTTTATCTTTAGCATCCAGTAGCTTCATTTGAAATTCATCACAGACATCACAAGTATTTACTGATGGAAGTTTAGATTAAGTTTAGGTTAAGACGAAATACAGATCCTTTTCCATTTTATTCAACTTAATAGCTTGACTTACTTACGTTCGTCCTCCATTTTTTATCATTCAAATGTTATGATAATCACATCGATCACACTACAACTACAATTTAAATCACTAAATAAAGACCGCGATGGCTCATCAAAACTTCTAAAGCAAAATAGTAAATAAATAAGCCGGCCGGCACGCGCTTGGACGAGTCGTCAACGCTGATTGATTCGAGGCATAATGCCACGTCGATAGCTAATTATCGCAGAAAATGTCCGAAGTCATCCACTTCGAGAAGGTAATCGACCATAAATCTATAAGCATAACGTTGCTTTTTCACTTACTTTGTTCGGAGCAGCGATGAAACAACACATTATACAGGCATAAGGTATCACGCTAACATAATGCCTACTAATTGTAATAAAATTTACGAAGCAAATAGATTTATGTCATCCTAGTGCCGTTGTTTTCATTATTTTGAGAGGCATAAAGTTCTATATGTACATATATTTATTTTTGTACACAATAATTTTAGAAGCATTAAGTCGAGTGCTGACAAACGCCCCAAGTTTGGAACAAAATATTTAGAAGCATAAAAACTCAACTGAATATTCGCCGTTACAATGATACCAAAATATAAGCGTAAAAACTGATGTAACTATGAAACTTTATTACTCGATTTAATCCTGTAATTTTGCGACATACGACTTTATTGTACTCAAAAAACTACACAAAGAAAAGTGATAGAAATATGATTGTAAGTTCGTTAGAGAGAGCTCGAAGAGCTTAGTTTGCCGTGCAAAAAAAGTGATTTTGGTCCAATATTAACATCAGACCATATGGGTCTCACGTCGAGATTATTAGTTCTCAATGTTAACTCGGAGCAATAGGAGGTCAGTCGTGAGACCTTTGTAGTAGTGTGTAGGCAATCGAGACTTTGTTTGCTGTAAACAAATATCGAATTGTGTAGTATTTCTTTATATTCTTTTTTTAACCATGTGTACAATGTCAAATCTATATACCAAATAAGACAGGAGCAGTGCAATAAAACCGAAGCTCTTAACTTATCATATAAAGTACTTATCAATAGACGAGAGCCAATTGAACAGACAGGTAATACAACACACTAAGTACCTTTACCTCATTATAATACACATGCGTCGTAGTCGCCATTGTTAGTTATTAAGAGCGGCAGTTTCTGCTCCACTTTTTACAAACCCTACATTGTACACCAAACAAACTACTTCATTCTCGTTGTAAATAACTATTGTTAGGATTTGCTACACCACAATTGGCTAAGACTTAATATAATTATCATTTCATGATTCCATTAGGTGCATTGTAATGCGCCTAATGGAATCTGCTCTGTAGAGCAAAGCGTTTTTAGGCGCCCTGACCACTGTTAACAGAGCTCTGTTGTTGTTATAGTGTCTCACGACGCATGACTCAGTGAAGGCTGGTCCGTGGTTTTGTCTTAAAAAATATTTACCAAAGACGCAATTTTTTGGTTAATATTCCCTACTCCTACTAAACTGATAGAAAATTTGATGGTAGAGGGAGGTACTACAAAAACATAATAGCATTATGTAAATCCATCCACATGTGTAAAGAAAAGGAACCCATTTTGAGATGCAGTCGTGCTTTAGCATTAAGAGGCCGCAGAAAGACAGAAAAAATCAAGTTTCAACCGCGGCTTTTTTCCTACCTCTCTCATCAAACACGACGAAAACTAAACGTAATCCTTTCCCGCCTGCAGAAACTATTCGTCCAGCGTATATCTAGTGTTTGAATCTTCTGTAGTAAGTACACGCAAAATAATCTGATGAAATCGCTCTATTGAATGCCTAAGTACCTAAGTATAATAGCTGTGTACAAGTAGGTATATTATTCAATTTATTTGTATGTCCGTGAATCTGTTACCGATGCTGGTGAGTTGTTAGATTGGAGAGTAGACCGACTTTAGTGAAATAAAAACTATGTTACTTCAAGATACAGCCTATAATTTTTTCGATTCAGAGTTAAAGTACTAACTGAACGTTGCAGTTGAGAAAATATTCTTCTATACATTACGTAATATAACTACAAATAAACGATTTTCAGATATTTTCCTGTACCTATTTGTGCTGCGAGACCTTGCCTTTTGCCAAATTTCATGATTCTAGGTCAATGGGATGTACCCTATGGGTTTTATTTCATTTGCTAGTGTCAAAATATGCGAAATGAATGGCAATTTATGTCAAGTTTGTAAGTCAACATCTTAGAAGCTCGTTTTTTTTACAGATCCAAGGGACCGTATATCGTAAGTATTTGAATATTATACTTTAGTATACCTACCCCCACGCATTCCTGAGAAAAACGGTCAGACATATGGATAGCGGAATGATCCTATAAAGGTTTCGATTTTTCATTTTGAGGTCCGAACCCTAAAAAGCAAAGCACTTACAGAGGTTGGGAGCGACCAGACCAAGGTGTGACTGACACGTGCCGCTCGGATAAAGATACCATGTGTTCATTCTGGCGCAGTATCTGGTCGGTGCCTGTCAGTCATACCGAAAGTGATTTGGCTCAGGAAGTCGAGCGAGCCTGCGATCCAATACCAGGAATAGGGGCTATTACCATCTGCCCCCAAGATGTAGCTCGTGCAATCCGTTCGTTGCCTAACTGGAAGTCTCCAGGGCTGGACAGACTGCAAAACTTTTGGATCAAATGGTTCGTAAGGTCGCACGCTCGCTTGGCGGCTCAGTACCAGACTGCTATAGAATCTGGTACACTACCCCAGATCCTAACACAGGAGTTGAGTTCCACCTGCTCCGTAAATCAGGTAGCACAGCGGAATCCAAAAATTATAGGCCAATCACGTGTTTACCGACACGGTCTATAAAGTCCTTACATCCATTTTGAGAGCTAAAATTAACTAACATATAGACCAACTCCATTATGTCTCTTTTTCAAAATGGATGTAGGAAGGGGCCTGTCGGACTAAGGAGCTACTCCTCATTGATATGGACATTAGCCACAGGTTTGTCGTTCCAGAAAAGATCTGTCGACATGTTGAATACATTACAAAAAGGCCTATGACTCGGTGCTACATACATGCCATATGATAGTGCTGGAGTTGTATAAAGTAAATGCAACAATGCGCACCTTCCTGATGTCATGTATGGGGCAATTGAGATTATTTCTTCGCTATCCAAGATGTCAAAATGTCCAGAGAAAATAGCGAGCCGATAAGGATCGAGCGAGGCATATTTCACGGTGATAGTTTGAGTCCACTTTGGTTCTGCTTAGTCTTCTCTTAGTCTCTCAGCACACTGCTGGAAGATTCAGGTCTAGGCTATCGGCTGAGGAGAGGTGGTCAGGTTATATCTCACCTCCTCTACACGGATGACCTAAAAGTCTTTGCCCCCAACAATTTGCAACTAATGGAGCTACTGAAAGTAACTGAAACTTTCAGTAGCGCCATCAGGATGGAATTTGGTGTGGACAAATGTGCGGTCAAGCATGTAAAGTGAGGGAAGACTCGGATTCCATAAACCTTAGAGCCCTCTCCGCATCCGAAACCTATAAGTAGTTGGGTATATCGGAAGGTTTGGGCATCAATGGTACTGACATGAAGCAATCGTTAAAGGAACGCTTCTTTGGCTGCCTGAAAAAAGTATTTAATAGTCTTCTATCAGGAGGATACAAGGTGCGCCTTCAATGGTTGGGTCATGCCGGTTCAGATGTATTCTTTTTGCATACTAAAGTGGACTCAGACCCAACTCGACGCCCTGGATAGCAGAGTCTGGACGCTGCTGACTGCAAATCGAATGCATCACCCACGGTCATCAGTAATGAGGCTGTATATCTCGCGCAAGTGGGGCGTTCGAGGCTTTTTAAATACTAAGACCCTCCACAATCGCGAGATATGCAGTCAAAGAGAATATTTCCTATAAGCCGACGCGGACGTGGGGATGCATCGAGATGTGGTAACAGTGGACAAGGGCCTCACCCCGCTCTCCTTGGCTAAAGAGAACTGGCGCAAACCATTTGTGCTTGACAGTAATGATCGCATGGACGTATGGCAGAGTAAGGAGCTTCACAGACGCTTTTTTCGAGCCCTTCATGCACCTGACGTAGATCAACTAGCGTCCGTAGCCGGTCTGCATTTCGCTGACCTCTTTGGAGATACCGAAGGTTTTGTCTGTGCAATTATGGACGAAGTTATGATGACAAACAATTACCGGAGATTTATTGTGAAAGAAGGCATGGTTGACATCTGTCGGGCATGCCACCATCCGGGTAAATCAATCAGACACGTTATGTCCGGATGTTCAAGTCTAGCTAACGAAAACTACTTGCATAGACACAACCTTGTAGTCAGGATTATTTATCAACAACTTGCTCTGAAATAAAGCCTTGTAGAATCGTAGGTGCCGTACTACAGGTATGTGCCCGACCCAATTGTCGAAAATGGAAATATCACATTGTACTCCGATCGAGCCATCATCACTGACAGGACTATTTTTGCTAATAAGCTTGAAATAATGATGTTGGGTCGATTAGAGCGGCGCGCAATGATTACTGACATACCGGTCCCACATGACGGGAACTTCGTGAAAACCGAGAAAGATAAACAAATCAAGTATCTTGACTTGGCTCGCGGGGTTGTAGACATGTGGGATGTGGACTCAGCCTCAGCCAATGGCTTAATAGCTAAGAGCCTCGACCAACACCTGAGGAGGCTATCGTTGGGCAGCTGGATCAAGGGCTTGACTCAGAAAGCGATACTTTTGGACACGGCTCGTATTGTAAGGAGGTTCCTCTCTCTGGAGCCCTGACCGCTGGTAGCTTGGACCCCGTTCCAGATAATGGTGGGCTACTATTTTTTATATTTTTAAATGTTTTTATATTCTAATATTTCAAAATATAATTTATATAATTAAATAAAGAAAATAATAATAAATAATTTATTTGCATAAAACATGGTATACAATGGTATTAAAATATAATTTATATAATGAAATAAAGAAAATAATAATAAATAATTTATTTGCATAAAACATGGTATACAATGGTATTAAAATATAATTATAATTGCTTACAAACATGTTTAGCTAGGATAGCAGATAGCATGCAAAATTACCGGGTTTTTGAAAATGTTACAACGTACATCAACATATTTTTTATCCATAAACTCTGTAAAACTATAGAAGTATATACGCTCATTCACTCTCATAAACAACGTTATCTTAAATAATCTAAAATTTTATGTATTGAATTGGCTTGGCATCATGTTATAAATACGCACTCACATTGCTAAGCAGTTTTTGTTGTATTTGACAAGTCTTGGTAAATCATTCAGCACTAATTTCTATGGATCTCGTCTACTTCGAGGATTTACATAATTTGCTGTCTTAAATAATTATTTATTCTTAATTACGAACACACATATTTCATATGATGGCAACGGTAACAAACCAAGTCTTTTAAACACTGGTCGACATGAGTCATCAGGTTGAAGGCCACATATTGCTCTTAAGCACATTTTTTGAGCGACAAATGCTTTATTTAGATCGGTACTATTACCCCACATTACAAAACCATACCGTAGTAATGATTCTACATACGCGTGGTATGATCTAATTGAAGTTTTTACGTTTGTTACATTTTTAACCTGTTTCAGTGCATACACGAATTTATTAATTCTAGTGCTAACATTATCTACGTGTTCTTTCCAGTTAATATCTTTATCTATTATTACGCCTCAGAACCTTGTATGTGTTACTTCTTTAATTTCGTGTATATTCATTTTGATATTGTAATTATTATTATTCGATTGGTTAAATTGAATGTAAACGGATTTATTTTCAAATATTGTAGTGTCTCACGACGTGTGGTGCGGTGAAAGCTGGCTCATTCGTGCTGTGGCCGGCGTGGTGGGTTGGCGGGGGTGCGGTGCGTGGCTGCGCGTGGTGCTGCGCGGAGGCCGCGGGGCTGCACGCGGCGTCGCTGCGCATGGTGAGCTCCACGGCCGTGGTGCGCCATCTGAACATCATCGCCGACTCGCTACTTTTCAGACCTGAACATCTTACCATAATGGTAAGGCATTGCTTTTTTAATATTAGTAAGTTTGTCAAGAGGAATTTATCGCATATGACTAAAAGAGTGAAGAATTAATGTTAGTGAATGAAGAGGGAGACGAAAGAAAACATGGGGATGCTAAAACCAGTGAAAAAAATATATTACCAGATGCTTGACAGGGGAGAATGAAAGAAGAAAACATTTTTCGCATACCACAGTAACATTGGAGATGGACAGGAAAACGATGCGGAAACACTTACAATATCGCAGCAGCCTGATATAAAGTTAGAGATTGTTTCATAAAAGATCTATAAAATGTAGATTTAAGGGTCATACCTTTGAATTTAGTTAAAATCCTCTTTGAGAAGACGATAATGTTCAAGGAAAAGCGACACCAATAAGACATCAACGCCACTCTAATAAAACCCATAAAATGACTGTTCGTCGACGAGCTAAGATCCTCATCTCATCTGAGAAGAATCAACTTTATGCAGTCAAGTTCTTACAACTTACATAAAAGTGTCGAGCAGAACAAATTTTATGCAGCTAATGAAAGAAATTGAGTTTACATCTCGTAGTTGGTAATTCATGGATATAGAACATTTTGAAAACTTTTTCAGTTAATGTAATTTGTCTAGGACAGATTTCTTAGTAGTAACTATAAAATTGTAAGTGCTAGGTAGTTTTGAAGAGAAGAAATACCTTCTAGAATGATTTAAATTAATATTCTGAAGTATAATTTAAAAAAAAACAGTGATGAAAATAATAAATTAGGTTTCGGTTGATCGGGACGAGACCGTGAGTTTTCTTGTAAAAGATGACTTTTTTCATAAATAGTAGCATTTTGCTGACTAACAAAAACTTAATTTGGTTTTATTAACCCTTTTTTTTTTTTTGTTTGTGTATCATCATAATTGACTTCTCCCACTCTGGGCGGAACGGGAGGGCTTACTGACTAAAACCCACCCGTGTTCCTTCAGTTGTTCGCCAGGGCCCCGGTTACTCTGTTTTATACACCCTGAAAACTCATTCGGTTATAATTAATGAAGCACAACAAACATCATTATAATTATAATTTTACACCTTTTACCTTCACAATGTTATATTCTTACTAGCAACTTTGAACTAGCAAATTCCAGGTATCGTAACCAACGTGCTTACATGCACGCTCGGAGGTGGTCGTAATATTTATTTACCGACTAAAGCCCGGTATACATACGTGGCACTTGATTTACATAACAATTGAACATCGCAAATGGGAACGCAAGTATACAGAATAGGTGAGGACGGTTTCTGAGACTTACAGGCCTCGCCCACGGCGACTTTTTGTAGCGACGCTGTCGCGCTTGTGTATCGATACAACCGCGATGCTGTCGCTGGCTGTGTACGTTCGCCCAGATTCTGTATCACTACTATCGTGATGCTGTTGCGCTTCAGTCGCGATTCAGCATCGACACAGAAGGTCGCCCACGGCGACTTTCACACATTCCCCAGCAACCCTCCCTCCGTTCTTCACCCTTCGTTCCCCCGATGTCGTCAGAAAAGGTCGCGCGTTTGCATCGAAAAAGTCGCGATGCTGTCGCGCATGTCTATCGATACATCCGCGCGTTTGCACCGTTTCTGTCACGTTGCAAACGTGACTAACGTGCGATAGTAGCGATGTACAAAAAGTCGCCGTGGGCGAGGGGCCATACTCAGTTAGGTACAGTAGGCCGCACGTTAGTGGTAACAAAACCAGTTATAGCTGGGTTCTTTGTCCATTGAAACCCTGTAATACGCTAGGCCAGTTCAAGGTCAAAGTTTTAACACCGATGTGCGGTCGAATATACTTACGCTAGATTGGCATCTCAGAATAAAGAGATACATTGATTAGTATTATTGTTTTTTTTTTTGGCTAGATAATGATTAATTACGACTGTTCATAAAAACGAATGATTATCATCGTATTAAAAGCGTTCAAGTGTCAAAATATCAATGTAATTATGAGTGAACGCCATACTTATACAACATGTTAATTCCTCCTCTTTAAAATGGTAGGCTTGCCTTCGTGTGCCAAGTACAATATGCGGCGATAAATTATAAATTCCAACCGTGCAGTTGAATTTCCGGAGATTTTCAACTCCGTTATTTCAAATTGCATTATAAGCGCAGTGGTTATGGCTGCGGCTTTCACTCCTACGAATAGTAGGTGGAGAATTTTGATAATATTTTAGTAATGTTCGAATGATTTTTCAACCCTTCTCTCCTCTTCGACCACGAGGTTCTCTTTGTTGAGTTTGCAAGCATTACGTGACACAGATGGGCTACAATAGTTTAGAGGATACAATCATTTCTGCAAAGTAAACACCCCTGTACCAAGCGGTCCGTATTATGTTGTTTAGAGGATATCATCATTTCTGCAAAGTAAACACCCCTGTACCAAGCGGTCCGTATTATGTTGTTTAGAGGATATCATCATTTCTGCAAAGTAAACACCCCTGTACCAAGCGGTCCGTATTATGTTGGCGGCCCATTATGGCTCTGCTTGCGAAGAAAAGTAAACCAACCGCCAACGACGACGTACGCCTCGCGAACGAGTTAGCGTGCGATTCAGCGTGGTATAATATCCAGCTTGTTTAGTAGACTTTATGACAAATGTAAAGTGAGTCAGGCCTGATACCGCGTGGTGTAATAGGCCCTCTATAACTCCCCCATGTGTGGAATTTTAAATATCGACATTGCGAATAAATCATACGATACAAGAAATATATCCCGCGTTATAGCACTCTGCGGAGCCGTAAGACGAAAGTTCCATGAGTTACAGTGTGCACGACACTGCATGAACTAGGTCGATATTTCAAACTGCGCAATGGATTATAGACCTTATTTGAAAGTGTAAGATTTTTAAATATCTATCGGAACTAAGCTGGAACCGGTCACCGTGTTATCCGTTGCAGACTGCCCCTCAATTGACTGTCTTTCAATTGTAATTATTCCGGTATCATGATTTACTCCAATGTTCACGTCATCGAGTTTAAAAAATAATTCATTAATAGACTTTTTAGAAATGAATTGAATATGAAGTACGATTGTGGAAGGGAGTATAAGACGAGCGTTATTTTAGTCGCGAAAAATTTGTTGCATCTGTGTTCTACTCCTTAGCAGTAGGTAGCTACACACAATGAACGTAGGTATTCCCAAAATGTTTGTTTGTTGTGTCGTTACGTCTTAACGAATGTGCTCTCTGGTATTATAACTCTAGGCTCAAGAGAAAGACTACGACATCTGTGGCGAGGGGGAGCCAGCGTGCGAGTACTACGTGCATCTCGGCACCGCCTTCCCGCACCGCTCGCTCTCCGCCACCGTGCAGCTCATCAACCACAGGTGTGTACTCACTCACATGCTCACTCACGCGCTGTCATAATCGCCCAATCATGCTCCCTCAATTGAGACCATGAGAGCCAGAGCGGCCTAACTGTAATTTTTCCAATACCTACTGATTTTATTTGCAAAGACTGCTCTAAACGGTAAATGTCATAGCGCCACAGTGGCCTAAAAATTAGTTATTTTTTTAAAATTTAGTTTTAAATAGGTCTATTTATATATTAGTTTAGTTTAAATTATTTTTAATCAGGGCTTCTTTTTAAGTAGTTGGGCCACACTCTGGCTCTCATGGCCTCAATAGGCCTCTAAACGATAAAAAAGCTACACATTGAAGTTTTGATTCATCAATTTTAATATTTTGAAAACATTTTTAATATTAGGTCTTTACCTATGAAATTGCCGTTCTGCAGTACTGGCCATTTCAAATCAAAATAATTTTTGTTTGGCTAAGAATTCTAATTTCAAATTAATTTTATTTTAAAAACATGGATTTTTTTTTCTAAAAGTAGTCATTTCTTTATTGATTAGTGTTACATTTTCATCGCATTTCAATCTTTTTCGTCATCATGGATACGTTAAAAATTCGAGTAATTATGGAATATGAGTACCGTCGTGGCAGCAACGCGGCACAAGCGGCACGCAACATCAACGACGTTTACGGAGCTAACACTACAAACCAACGCACCACCTGTTATTGGTTTGCTCGCTTCCGTTCTGGAAATTTCGACCTGAAAAATGAACCTCGCGGTCGTCCGAAGACTTTGGTCGACAATGACGAATTAAAGGCGATTGTGGAAGCTGATGATACACAATCTACGGCTGAATTAGCAGCAGCTTTCGACGTTAGCGTCAAAACAATATTGGTCCATTTGCGTCAAATTGGCAAGGTAAAAAAGCTTGACAAATGGGTGCCCCACGAACTCAATGATCGCCAGCGCGAAGTACGCGTCGAGACGTGCCTTGCACTGCTCAACAGACACACAAATGAAGGAATTTTGAACCGCATTGTTACCTGCGATGAAAAATGGATTCTGTTTGATAACCGTAAGCGCTCAGCAAGTTGGTTGGATCCTGGTTCAGCACCTAAACAATGCCCTAAACGAAAACTTACCCCTAGAAAAGTGATGGTCACTGTTTGGTGGTCTAGCGCCGGTGTGATTCATCACAGCTTCTTACCAAACGGGGTGAGCATTACTGCAGATGTGTACTGTGAAGAACTGAACACAATGATGGAGAAGCTGGCGCATCTCCAACCAGCATTGGTCAATCGCTCGTCTCCGCTGCTCCTGCACGACAACGCGCGACCTCATACTGCACAGCAGACGGTCTCCAAGTTGCAAGAACTGGGGTTGGAAGCTCTCCGTCATCCGCCCTACTCACCAGACCTTGCGCCTACAGACTACTACTTTTTCCAGAATTTGGATAACTTCTTGGCGGGAAAAAATTTTAATACCCGAGAGGCAGTACAAAATGCCTTTGAAGAATTTGTTGCCTCCCGTCCAGCTGATTTCTTTAAGAAGGGCATCAATAAACTGCCACTGCGATGGCAAAGATGCATTGATTGCATGAGTGATTACTTCGATTAATACAAATAAAAAATTCATGAAAAAAATTCGTTTAAATTTTTTCATACAAAACGGCAATTTCATAGGTAAAGACCTATTATATATCCTAAAATAGTCGTACACAAAGCGGAGGTTGCCTTTTTTTTTTTTTTTTGGGTGGGAAATCATCAAATGACCTCTCCCGCTCTGGGCGGAGCGGAAGGGCGTGTCAGACTCTTACTGACTAAAACCCACCCGTGTTCCTTCATTTGCCTGTGCGCCAGGGCCACGGTAACTCTTTCGAACAATCCGCGACCCCGGCAGGCATCGGCCCTATCGGACCTCGTCAATTATGCTGACAACTCTTTGAGGCGCGCGTGGAACACAACGCGCCGTCGACCCGGGCCTGGTCCTTACCGGACGGCGAGCTGCCCATTGCTCGCCGTCCGCAGGCCCGCGCCTACGGTGGCCGGGAGTCGGCTATCGACTCCCGACGCCCAGGGTGTCTCCTCCTGCGGCGACTAGGGGCGTGAGGGCGCAATGATTGCCACTCCCTCACGCGCTCCGCCTCCTCCTTCGCGAGCATTACTGCTTCGCAGAAGGAGGTGACAGCTTCCCATTCTCTCTCGCTCCGTACTATGGCCTGAACCAGGGCCGGACGCGAGAGATCGCCGCCGCCGATCGCCGCCACGAGGACACGGCGGTGCTCCGCCCAAGCCGGGCAGACCACCACCGTATGCTCCACCGTGTCCTCCGGTCGATCCACACAATGCCAACACCCGGGCGTTTCCTCCCGCCTTATCCGAAACAGGAACCTCCCGAAACAGCCATGTCCGGTGAGGACCTGCGTCAGGCGGAAGGTGAGGACGCCGTGGCGCCTCTCAAGCCACTCCTCAAAGAGGGGACTTACCGCCGCAATTGTGGCGTGCCCAGCGCTGGGTTGCGACAGTCGCACTCTCCATGCCGCCATGAGATCCCGCTGGAGCTCTGTTCGCTGTGCCGCAATTTATCGCGGCAGCGGAGTAACGCCCCGGCGTTTCGCCTCCTCGCGCCACTCCCAAATGTGCGCGAGGACTTTTGCCTCCAGATCCCATGGCGGCAATCCGGCAAGGAGGCTCGCCGCCTCGCAGGAGACCGTGCGGTATCCCCGGACCAGCCGAATGGCCATGACCCTTTGGGACGCGTTCAAACGGCGTGCTGGTCGGAGCCTCAATGAACGCGTCCACACCGGTGCCCCGTAAAGGGCCATGGACCGCACGACCCCCGCGTAGAGCCTTTGGGAACCCGACAGTGGCGCGTTCCGAGGACCATGAAAACACATGGCCTCGGACTTGTGCAGGGCCACCTCGAGTCCCAATTGCCGGATCCTCTCAACGACTGTCGCAACCCCGCGTGTCATTAAGTCGGCCGCCGCCTGGTGCGACCTCCCCTGCGCCAGGACTAGCGTATCGTCAGCGTAACAAACGACGCTGACGCCGCTAGGGAGGTCGGCGCGCAGCACCCAGTCGTACCCGATGTCCCACAGATGCGGCCCCAGGACCGATCCCTGTGGAACACCGCACGACATCTCTCGCCGGTTCCATTCTCCTTGGTGACCAGGGTAGATGACGGCCCTGTCCGTCAGATAGGCCTCGACTATACGACAGAGGTAGGTCGGCATCCGGTGATACCGGAGTGCCTCCCTGATGCAACTCCAGGGCAGGGTATTAAAGGCATTGGCGATGTCTAGAGACACCGCCAAGACGACCCCACCCCGGGCCACCGCATCCTCCATCGTGAGGGCTCGTACGCGCATGATGGCGTCCACCGTAGAGCGCCCCCTGCGGAAACCAAACTGATTCTCCGCCAAATTCGGCCCCACCCGCACCAGCCGCCCGACGAAGCGGTCTGCAATGACTCTTTCAAAGAGCTTGCCCACCTCGTCGAGCAGCACGATGGGCCGGTAAGCGGACGGAGTGTCCACAGGGCGCCCCATCTTCTTAATGAGGACCAGTTTCCCCGTCTTCCAAAGAAGTGGGAACTGGCCTCCCTCCAAGCATGCGCTTAGGAGCCCTCTAAGTCGAGGCCCGAGAGCCTCTAAGGCCAGGACCCAGGCTTTTCCAGGTAAGCCGTCGGGTCTTGGGGCGGTATTTTTGGCACTCAGCCTACGTACCGCCACTCTCAACTCTACCTCAGTCACCTCAGGAGCATCGTCGTCGTCGTCCGTTGTGTGGTCCACAGTGAGCACCGCAGGAGGCGGAGCCATGGGCGGAGGAGTATGCTCCCCTCGCGAAGGGAACAGAGTGCCCACCACGCCCTCCACGAGCTGGGGCCGGAGACTCTGCGTCAGCGGGGGCGCCCATGGGCGGAGTTTCTCCCGCACCATTTTATATGGGCGTCCCCACGGGTCCCTGTTCAGAGTCCCCAGCAACTCCTCGCGGGAGTTAAGTGTGGTAACCCTACTACAATTAGCTTTGTCAGCAGTACAGCTTCTTCCAAATCTAGTGAGTAAGTTATTATAATGTAGGACATTGTCGTCACGCAACAATTGTCGTCTTAGCATAATTTAGCTATAAGTACCTTGTATCTTTAGGATTAGATATTTATTATCTTCACTGTCACTCTGTCAGTTAAATAAAGTTA
Organism: Griposia aprilina; assembly: GCA_916610205.1. NCBI lineage: Eukaryota > Metazoa > Arthropoda > Insecta > Lepidoptera > Noctuidae > Griposia > Griposia aprilina. The sequence continues at coordinate 574,131 of OU744294.1, read as the reverse complement.
TTTTTATAAACTCTCCGACTGTCGTTTACTTAATTGGCGCAGCCGGTAGGATCTCTGTAGTCACTCAGTATAGTATAAAATTCTACAAAGCTGCTGTGACGTCTGTTCCAACAGTTTAACAGAGATCGCCGAACAAATAAATTTATTGAGCAACTTCATCGAGAGGCTGACGCTGAGTGTGGTGATAATAGTCCAAGGAGGAGATGGGAGTAACTTCGGGACTGTGAGTAGAACTTTTTCACTATCCTTTCTGTTTTCCTTTACGTGTACCTCTTTGATTAGATATATGTGTTTGTGTTATTAGGGGTCAGACAATACCTGGGTAACATACATATTTTATTGCGATAAAACTTTTGTGATAGAATAAATACGTAGATATAGTTAGTTTAGTACATTTTTATTACGATACAAATCTCGTGATAAAGCAATTAGGTAGGCATAATTGTTTAGTACCTACAGTCTATTACGATACAATTTTCGTATTAAACTGTGTCACTAAGTAGGTATTTTCCTGGTGTGTAGCGTTTCGGGTTTCAATAACAATGGATCAGATCGTACCAATTCCGTCAGCAATGACTAGCATTATTCCGGAATTTAGTGGCGATGCTAGACAGCTCCCACTATTCATAAAAAAATGCGAATATATATTAAATAAGTTTCGAGGAGGAGATGCTCAGAACGAATACTTATATCACGTCGTAACAAGTAAGCTTTCGGATAAAGCTGCGAACCTAGTAGGAGAGCGGGATCAAATAAATAATTGGGATGAACTAAAAGATTTGTTAGTGCAACATTTTGGGGATCCTAGGACCGAAGAATGTTTAGTGTTGGAATTGGAATCCTTAAAAATGAACCAAAATGAAAGTTATTTAGATTTTTGCCATAGGATACAAAACATACGTAGTATTCTTATTGCAAAAACCAATGAAACGATAAGCAATGTCAACGTACGTCAAGCCAAACAGCATATTTATACTAATTCGTCGCTGAATGTTTTCTTATATAATTTACCAGCGTATTTAGTTAGGCTAGTACGATTGAGAAATGTAACGACTTTGGAGGATGCCTTAAGGGTTGTTCTAGAAGAGCAAAGCTTCCAAACAGTTTATGATCTGAAAAATAGCAGAAATAAGCCGTCAAGGAAATTTACGGAAAACCATAATAACAACTTCCAAAGACTACATAACTCACAAACAAGAGAGGCAAATCCGAATGCATCTAGTAGTTCACAAAATGCCGTAAACCAGTCAGGTTCACAAAACGCATCGTTTCAATCAAGGAATTCGCATTTTGCACAAAATCGAATTCCGTTACAGACTAGGTCAACTGCAGGGACGCCGAGTCAGCATGATCGGCGATGGACGTCGGCACATAATGCACCGTTTGCAAATACAGGTGCAAACACCGATGTTACTATGCGGACTGCGAGTTCTAGACGTGTTAATTACACAAACAATGATTCATACGATAATAATCAGTTTGCGTTTGAAAGGGAACTACAACCAAGTACTTCGGACGAGCCTGTATGTGCGGAAAATTTTCATCTAAGGGCCTCGAACAGAGAGAACATATAGTTTTAAAGTGTACTAGTTTTCGTTCTTTGCCATATATTATAATTCCTGAGTTAGGTAATGCAGTTTTTATGTTAGACTCTGGCAGCACTAGATCTTTTATCGGATCGAGTATAGCGAAGCAATACTTTAGAAATAATATATATAATGAGCGTTTTAATGTTGTTAGCACACATGGTATTAGCGAACATACACACGTTATTTGTACACAATTGCCTAAAATTTTTAAATGTTCGGAGGATCATAAGTTTTATCTTTACGATGTGGATAGTAACTACGATGGTTTGATAGGAAGTAATCTAATGAAACAATTAGGCGCGAAGATTGACTACGAAATGTCAATGTTGTGCACAAAAACAACGAACATACCTTTTGTCTATTCGTCAACATTTACGTATGTTCTGCCAGCACGTTGTGAAGTAAAAGTTAACCTTCCAGTTGATTTAACTTATGGCGCGGCCATTTTGGATTACAAAGAATTAACCGATGGAATAAGGATGCCTTGTGCTTTAGTAAACTGCGTTAATGGGTTTGCATATACGGTTATTCAAAATTGTAAAAACAAAGAAATGATCCTTAAGGTCACTAGTCCATTTAAGGTAGAACAATGTAATGATAGCGAATTAGCAGTAAATAACCTAAGCGAAAGGGATGGACTGGATGAATTGTTATTAAAAAATCTTAACAAATTACGACTAAACCACATGAATGAGGAAGAAAGAAACATGGTATGGAATATTTGTGAGGAATATAAGGATATTTTTTATTGTGAGGATATACCGTTGTCTTTTACGAATGATGTCAAGCATAAGATTAGAACTACGAACGAAGATCCAATTAATGTCAAAGCATATAGGTTACCGCCAGCCCAAACAGAGGAAATTAGGCGTCAAGTTGATAAGATGTTAAGTGACGATGTAATCCGAGAATCAAACTCTCCTTGGAGTGAACCTGTTCATTTAGTTCCAAAAAAGTTAGACGCGTCGGGCCAACAGAAATGGAGAATGGTAGTGGATTATAGACGATTAAACGATATAACCATAGACGATAAATACCCTTTGCCAAATATCAATGACCTTTTTGATAAGTTGGGAAAGAGTATGTATTTTTCAACTTTGGACCTCGCCTCTGGTTATCATCAATTACAAATTCAAGAAGAGGATAGGCAGAAAACTGCATTTACAACACCATTTGGGCTGTATGAATTTAACAGAATGCCTTTTGGTTTAAAAACAGCGCCTGCTACTTTCCAACGAGCAATGGACAGTGTACTTAGAGGGTTGCAAGGGTTACATTGCCTTGTTTATTTAGATGACGTAATCATATTTTCGACAAGCCTACAGGAACACGTCGTTAAGCTCAAAGCAATTTTTGAACGATTTAGAAAAACAAATCTAAAAGTTCAACTAGATAAGTCCGAGTTTCTAAGAAAAGAAGTTATATACCTAGGACATACAATTACAAAAGATGGCCTTAAGCCTAATAATGATAAGATAGAAGCTATCCTAAAATATCCAATACCTAAAACAGTCACGGAGATAAAAAGTTTCTTGGGTCTGATAGGATATTATAGAAAATTTATCAAGGATTTCTCTAAAATAACAGGACCTCTTACAGCATGTCTAAAGAAAGGATTTAGTAAAGGATTTCCTTAAGGAATATATAGACTACAAGCATAAATATTTCATATATTTTGAGGATCCTGCCCATAGGAAAATTTTTGTCAACGTTATTATTTCACTCTATAAAAAGGGAACCCAACAATTTGTTGAATGTACTGAAAGAGTGGTGAACGTTACAGATGAGGATGAGCAAAAGAATTTAGTTTTAAAATATCACCAGGGTAAAACCTGTCATAGGGGTATTAGGGAGACAGTAATTAAATTAAAAAGATCGTACTGGTGGAGTAAGATGCAGGAAACAGTTACTGCCATCATTAATGCCTGTGAGGAATGTAAAAAAATGAAATATGACAGGAAACCCCTGAAACCATTTATACAGTTAACACAGACTCCAGATGGCCCATTACAAGAAGTCTTTATTGATCTGTTATACATCGAAAAGAACCAATATCTGACAGTGGTGGACGCATTTAGTAAGTTAGGACAAGCTATTTACATACCTAACAAAAGTACACCAGAGGTAGTAAGAGCCTTAATTAAATACTTTAGTATGTATGGAACACCCAAGAAGATAAGTAGTGATTCAGGCACAGAATTTAATAACGAACTGCTCAAAGAAATGTTGAACCTTCACAAAATAGATCAGCATATTGGAACACCCAATAATCCCAATTCAATGGCGATGGTAGAGCGTTTTCATTCTACAATAATAGAAATATATAGGTTAGCAAAATACGAGCAAAGTAACTTAGATGCTACATCCGTAATGACATACGCGATCATGGGATATAATAACACAATTCATAGTGCCACAAATTTCACACCTTTTGAGGTAGTTTTTGGACAAACAGAGTCAGGGAATATTTTTGATATCGATAGGAATAAAAACTTAATGCAGAAAATTTTACAAGACCATCGTAAAAGACTGAAAATTCTTTACGAACACTTGAGTAGCCAGATGATTGGACATAAAAGTTTAGTTAGGGAAAAGAAAGGAGGAGAAGAGAATATACCAAGTGTAGTAGATGGGGACACAATTTTTATGAAAAATACTAGGACTAGAAAAGCTAAAGAGTTGCCTCGTTTTGAAAAAGCAATCGTCATGGGAAATGTCGACAGGAACATAGTCCCAGTTAAGCTTAAAAATAGACGTACGAGAGTAGCATTAAAAAACGTAAAACGTCCTTCACAGATGGTGGTCGATACTTCTCGCCCTAGTGGATCAAGGGACAACTTTGAACATCCAGAAAATCGATCAGAATCCCGGGATAGTTCCGATCAGGATTGGGACGGCTCTGATGAAGAATAACCACTGGGACATCATAAAAACAATAGATTTAAATTCTCTAGCCCTACAATTAGAGAATAATATGCAAGAATATAATAAGTTAAAAATTATTTGTAATAGTAATAGCGAGATATATAGGGAACTTATAGGATTAACCGTACAGATAGATTCTCTGTTAGAATTAACTAAGGACAGGTTACAGCAGATTTTACCGTCAAGAAGAACAAAAAGAGGTATTTTGAATCCATTGGGTTCTCTTGTTAAAGTAATAACAGGTAATTTAGATAACGAGGACGCTAGGAAGTATGATTTAGAGATAAGTAATCTAGGAAAAAGGGAACATTCCGTTGAACGAAGGGTATCATTAATGCAAAGGGCTTTTGATAAATTGCTTAATGTTTCAGACGATATCAATTTCAATACTAGACATCTAGATCTAAAAATTAAACAATTTCAGTCTCTTGTTCAAAATCAAACTAAGTACTCCAATTTGATTTCAATCATGAATAGTATGCACCAAATATTAAATAATTTTCGTACTATTTATACTATCATTTATGAACTAGAAACAGCCATTGCCTTTAGCAAAATACATATATTACATCAATCTATAATTAACTCTACGGAACTATTTAATATTTTGAAGGTAATCAAAACGCACCATACCTTAGTTTATCCGTTAGATATTCATAACCTAGTTAAGTTAGAGGGAAGTATAAAAATTAAGGGGTTTATAGATAGTAGTAAAATAGTTTTTATTTTGGAAGTCCCACTAGTAGACAGTAACACATATATCTATTATAAAGTTATCCCTGTTCCAATTTTTAACCCTACCACAAAAAAACCCTATGTCATTATTCCGAAATATCCTTACCTACTGGTGAAAAAGTCGAAATACAGGCCCGTAGTCGACAGCTGCGAAGAAATAGATGACCTCACATACCTTTGCTCCGAAGACAACGTTCTTCAGTACACAGAGGAAACATGCGTCGAGCAACTTATGTTACTAAAACATAATTTCACGGATTGTCAGCAACACCAGGTAAAAATAGAAGAAACCAAGATACAACCCATATCCGAAAGTCACTGGTTGGTGTATGCAGAAAAAAGTATCCAGACAACGGAACATTGTGACGACGAAACCAGGAAATACACCTTGCAAGGTACATACATCTTAGTACCAAGTCAGCACTGCACACTGCAGATCGCTGACATCTCCATTACAACGCCAACGAATAGTAGCACAGTCTCCTTCAGCCTGCCAACAGCACAGATGCCCGAACTTCGACGTGACGTCAGCCCACCGGCGAAGCAAATGGATCTTAGAGGGGTGGACTTAGGTGACATCAAGGACTTAGTGAACCGAGCAAAGTACAGTGAAAGTGTTAGTGATTTCGAGTCATATTATGTACGTGTAACAAGTGACAATATCAGTGTATGGACCCTAAGTATTTACGTCATAATCCTAGTTTCTGTTATAGGTTTCATTATATATAGATGGGACTTATTTAAAATTTGTAAAAGAAATTCCCTAAAGACCACACAGTTGCCTTTAGATAATTTCTCTCTTGGGGAGGGAGGAGTTAAGTGTGATAACCCTACTACAATTAGCTTTGTCAGCAGTACAGCTTCTTCCAAATCTAGTGAGTAAGTTATTATAATGTAGGACATTGTCGTCACGCAACAATTGTCGTCTTAGCATAATTTAGCTATAAGTACCTTGTATCTTTAGGATTAGATATTTATTATCTTCACTGTCACTCTGTCAGTTAAATAAAGTTATTTTTATAAACTCTCCGACTGTCGTTTACTTAATTCGGGCCAGTCCCCTGGCCCGTAGGATCTCCGCTCGGAGGGCGGTCTTCGCCGCTCTGTAACCCTCGTACAGCTCCGCCTGAATGGCTTCCGTGTCCGGAGGGCGGATACGGAGCCTGCGGTGCCTGGTGTACAGGCGTCGCGCAGCAACGCACGCCTCACGCAGAGACGTTAGCTCCGGCGACCACCAGTACACCTGGCGCCAAGCGCGTCCGGGCCGGACGCGGGGCATTGCCACGTCACATACTTCGGACATGGCCTCCCGGAACCACTCCGCCTCGTCGTTAATATCAGCAGGCCTGTCCGGTGATGACACCCAGGCCTGCACGATCGAGGCTTCCAGGAGGAGCTCCCGGTCCAGCCGCTTCAGCGCCCACTGCGGACCACTCTGGGCCTGTTGGACCAGCGCGCTCGAGGTCTGGGCGGAGACGTCAAACCGGATGTACCGGTGGTCGGAATACGTCTCCACCCCCTCCATGACGCGCCAGTCAATGACACGTGGCGACAGAGCGGGGCTGGCGAACGCGATGTCCACCACTGAATCACCCCGATCCGCACACACGTGGGGACAGAACTCCGGTTTAGGACGACCAGGCCTGTCTCCAGAGCCCAGTCCTCCACCATCCTGCCCCGCGCGTCCGTATACCGGGAACCCCAAACCGTGTTCTTGGCCTTGAAGTCCCCGAGTACGAGCACGGGGAGGGAATGGTACCCAACGACGACGACTGTCAACTCCGCCAGGGAGTTGTGGAACTCGGCGAGAGTTCGGTTCGGGGAGAAGTATACCCCTACGACAACAATCTCCCCGAACCGTGCTGCTACGCAACCCCGTCCCCTCTGGACTGCCTCGAGTGACGGGGTACCGGCGGCGGCCGATGAAATTAGGGTCACTGAGCCGCTCAGGTCCTCCACCCAGTCATCCCTGGGCGGGACAAAGTACGGCTCAGCGACCACGGCGATGTTAATCGACCACTGCGCCATGCTCTGGAGCAACAGATCCTGAGCGGCGACGCAGTGGTTGATGTTCGCCTGGAGGAGGCGTAATGGGGCCATTATTGGCATTCCATATCAGCCCCCTCCCGAGGCCCTTGTGAGGGCCCTGCCACGGTTTCTGCAGCGGCGACGACGGTGGAGGCGGCAGCGGCGGCGGCAGTGGCGGCGGGTGCGGCGGTGACGGCGGTTGAGGAGGGTTTACCCCTGCCCCTGGCTTTGGCGGGTGGGGCGCAGGCCTTACTCCCAGCCCGGTGATCGGCCGGCTTGCCAGCTGCCGCACATATAAAACAGTGCGGCGTGGCATTGCACGAGCCGGCCTTGTGCCCGGGCTGACCGCAGCGAAAGCAGTGATCGCTGCGGTCTACCTCCGAGGTGCATTGGACTCCCACGTGGTTGCCCACCTGGCAGCGGATGCACCTCAGAGGCCTGGGTTCCAGCAGTTTCACCTGCGCGGAAACCCAGCCCACCAGGAGCCTTCGGCCCTCCCCGGAAACTTTCTTTGCCGCCGACACGGGGCAGCTCACCGTAATGGCTCGCATCCCCGTGTGGTCAGGACGTATTATGCCCGCCCTCACCTGCTCGGCAGAACACCCTCCAGTCCTAACGACGGCGGCCACCACCTCAGCCTCCGTCACACAGTCGTCCAGGCCCAGGATGCGCATGTCAATGCACTTGGTGGGCCTGGACACTCGGGCCTCGTCCGCATTTAGGGACGCCCTAAGCCTTTCGGCCAGAGCATCAGCGGTTGGGCCACTGGCCGCACCAGGGACCTCCAGCATCCGGGCCCCAGTGGCAGTAACCCTTACCCGGATGCCATTGGTGACGCCCAGCTCTCCGAGGTTCACCGCCGCCCTCGCCTTCGTGAGCACGTCGCGGTAGGACACGCCCTTCTTCTCCGCATCCGGCTGTAGTGTAATCACTACAGCTGCGGACTTCGGAGCGCGGAGCCTAGCCGCGACGCTACGCTCCTTGCGCCGCTGCCGCCTCTCCTTCCTTTTGACTGCCCTTGCTGCCTTACCCGCCTTCTTCTTCTCCCCAGCCACTTGCCATCCGGCGTTGGCCGGAGGAGAATTAGGTGGTGCGGGGGGCGGCTGGCTCGCCGCCTGCGCAGCCACCCCACCCTTCTTAGTCTTGGGCGGCGCCGACTTCGCCGGGTGCGGCTCCACGGGTTTCGGCACGGACCCGCCTTTAGTCCGTTCTGCTGATCCTGGCTTGGCCGCAGCGGCAGCAAAAGAGACCTGCCGGCTCGCCGAAGCGGAGGTTGCCTGGGGTGCATTTGCATAGTGCAGACAGGGATAATCGTTGGTTGGTGCTGTATTTTATTAAAACTGTCTAAGGGACCTCTGTAAATTGGCATATCATATTTACAGGAGAACAACTGATTGATTATTTATCACAAGTAGTGATGTTGTACAACAATAAATCACAATCCTAACGACAGCTGTCAGATGATAATGACATTGACGTATGGAAACGTTCCATTTCAACTGTATTGTATTATACGTAAATTATTATCTTGTAAATAGAAAGGTTGTAATTTAAAATACATGTGTCGTGGAAAACGATATCGTTTAGTTAAATAGTTTTTCATTTGATTATTGTAGTACCAACTACTTAAGTGGTAAACACCGTGACGTCAGTTGTTATTGTAACGACGGCACGCGGATAGAGTCGTGTTGGAAAGTGGGGACGGTGCAGAGTTCACTTTGAATTCGGACACCAACCGGGTCACTCGTCCAAAACGAAACTGTCGGTTTACCCAGTTAATTTTGTGGATTATAAAGTAATTAAAAATAATATTGTTATTCAAGTGTTGCATTATTTATTATTCTCTATTACCTCGCAATGAACCCTGTACCTCCTACTCAAGATGATGACGACGCTATCGCTCAGCCATCGCTGGCGCCGTCATATTATGTTATTAGCATTTATTTAATTGATATTTCATAGACAGATGTATTTAATGTGACTTAAAAGGCTGCTTCACAAACCACGATTCTAGAGTTTTCGAACAAGTCATGATTTGTGATTTTGCATAATCAAAACAAATGTTTATTATCTGGGCATCACAATAAATGATTAAGTAATATTTGATATGATACTAGTAATATTTCTCACGGTTTAATATTGCAATTTTAAAGTAACAAGTTGTTTTAGACGATTCTCAGATATCGAACCTAAAATCGAATTTTAATTAAAGATTACAAATAAATAAATTGCTAAATAATCTTATGAAGTTATAAAATAGTTCCACTATACAAGATTTGTTAATTATTACTTATGTTATGAGTTATTTAGCAATTATGTGCAATCATCTCTGATTGGTCTAAAATGGCGGCAGAATGGGCGGCAATGTTTGAGTTACTTACTGGTAATATTGGGACACTATAAATTGGGTTACCGCCAATTTTGAAAGGCGAGTTTGTTACAATTGTTTGACGAGACAGGACATACCCTCGTGGTGTTTTTACATGCTTTTTAGGTGTTTTTTATAAAAATAATTAAAAACGTAATTCATAAGTATCTAAATGAAATATTGGAGATGATGATATTAATTTCTTTATTGCCATACAAAAAAAAGGTTACAGAAAATGTGAGACCCTGGCTCCAGATCTAGGTTAGAGTACATGTATTTCAGGAGCCATTGACTTCTTCCATTTAGGTTACAATTAAGCAAGTTTTAAGCAGCAAAAGGTGATAAAATTATATTAAGTACTTACTAAAGTACTTACTTAAGTAGTTACTTAATATTAAGTGTAATAGTAAACATTTAATTTAAGCACAATAAAATTAATTCGATAAATAAAATAAAATAAATTAGATTTAAAGCAACTAAAATAATCTAATTTAACCAAAAAACAAAATTAGAATAAAACCAGGATTAAAACAAAATTAGATTAAAAATTAAAAACAATATTAATATTAATGTTCGGTGTTTTCACCGAACACCGTACTAACCAATGTCGGCGTGACGCGTTGACTTGATTTTATTACTTAATATTTTATATTAGATTCAGTGCACTTTTGTCTACCACGTTAGCCGGATGTATTCAAACTGTCATTTGCATCAACATTTTGACACTAACAACAGCTGAGAGTGAGTCAATAAATAGTGTTCAACATATTTAAACATTTGTTTCTCCTCAAAAACACCGTCGCCTTGCTACGTACACCGACAATTAAAATCAAGATTAAAATTAATACATTTTTAATTAGTAAAAAAACAAATTACAATAAATCCAGGATTAAACAAAATTAAATTATAAATAGGGAGTGCTGGTATGCGTGTGTGTGTATGTCAGATGAAGGCTTCAAATGTAGCTGCGTTGTTAATTAACAACTCTTTCAATATTTGCAATAAATTTTCATATTCAAAATACCATGAACTATAAAAAGCAAACTACACTATTCGTGGAAACCAAAAATTTTATCGTTGAGAGCTAATGATTACAAACAAAGCAACCAATTAATTTTGTTTCATTGCAGTTTTATGTGTGGATTTATCGATTTGCTCACAATAGTAACAATACAATAAATAATTGCAAGTAATAATATTGACAGTTGTAGCGGTGTGTAAATGGACGCCACTGACACAGTATAATAAAGTAGCAGTATGGCGTCTCGGCTGCCCTTGAAATAATTACCTACGGCCACTCGATAGATAAAAACGCTCTTGGGTTCCCCACTGACTGTGTCTCTTGGGTTGTAACTGTACTTTATAAGTCCGGCAAATTTAATGACGGGTGAGCATTCTTTTTAAAACCTTGCGATTTATTGTAGTATAGGTAGTATGACCTATACATTGAAATATTTTTCACAAATCCGGTAGCTCATGGTATAAGGTATGATTACTAATAATCATCTAGGCAGCCGAAGGCACTCGGGTAGTCTGAATTTTTTTTTATCCATTTATTCGTGTTCAAATATAAAATAAATCTAAACCTACATAAAAAGACCTTTAAAAAGAGTCCGATATGTCTAAAAATCTAAATGATCATTGCTAAAAATATGACAGAGATGAATAAAAAATACTTTAAATTTGTCTAGTGTAATTAAAGTAGTTAATGTTATATCTCCATCGAAAATATTATATGTAAATGTTTATCGTCAGGGACATGTCCTGTAGATAAAAATTGCATTTTATGCCAAATACTTTGGATGAATATGGGATGAATAGTTTAGATTTCACGAACGTGTTTTTATTTGCGGGACGCACGATAAAGACTTTCTGTGACAGACCGAATTCACGCGGGCGAAGCCGCGAACAGAACCTAGTATAGGTATATTTTGTTCCTTTACTCGGGCATCGGCTGCATGGAAACAGAGATAGTCTTAGTCACCTAATGGTTTTGATATAGATGAATTCAAACATCCATACACTGAGCAATATAGTCAATGACGTCTTGCCATATTTCGCGTATGTAAATAAATGTGCGGGAGCGTCTCGAAAAGTCCGCATCCGTTCTTAACTGCGGCGCACTCGAAACTGTTGAGTCCTGGTTGATTGTACTTTTGTACTAGTGGTACTGTTGGTTTTCGAAGCACGTCGTTGTGGCCGATTTGTAGGAAGACGTAATACTGCTTCCTTTATTATACTGTGCTACTGATGGCGCCAAACTCGTAGCCGAATTCTGGGCTGACTTTATTTAGATTGCCATTGACACGCTGTGCAGAAGTGTCTAGAGGGTGCATTTTTTTTTCAGTTCTGTGGTGTATTCATACTACTGGAGCATACGCGCGTGGGGCGTGTGCTCGTGCTTAGAGGACGAGAGTTCTGTGGCCTCTCTAAGGCCCGAGGACGATAGTGAGCGGCTGTGCGTTGGCGCTAAGGAGGCACAGGCCATGGCGCAAGATGTAAGTCATTTAATGATATCCTCCTCACCGAATTTCGGTTACAGCACGCTATCTCAACAGAGATTAGCCAGGTACACAGGAAATATTATAGTGCACAAGTGTGTGCGAAAACACAGATGCACTCTCTGTCCTTTACTCTGATATTCCGATGGGACGGCAATCCGACACGACCGAGCATAGATCATGCGCAGGACCAATAGCGTCACGTGCTTTCTGAGACGGGGGCGTCACACCAACATCTAAGTCCTATAAGACTACCATCAATCCAAATTGACATGAATGTAAAGAAAAAAAAATAAAGAAAATTGTTTATACTGCACAAACAAGACGCACATTAGAAAAAAACTTGACAAAATACATACACTAATGAAAAGTAGCCAAAAGCCTCGTATTTAAAACGTTAAAATTTTGACAATGTATGTATGTAGTGTTAAAAAATTACGTATTTCTTAGCATTAGCAAACACAAAATAAGCAATATTAGGACCGCTAATTTTGAATGAAATTAGAAACCGTAATTCTTGTCGATTAATAACGTAACTTTGAAATAAATTTATATTTTCCTACAATAACGGCACAAATATCTAAAAGTTTGTAAACTATTGAATACTTTGAAAGTAATTATACACACCAATAACCAGGCATCCTTTCAAGAAAGATTTAAACTGCCTAAAGTCTACATACAAGTCTGAAGAGCTAAATAGCCTTTCAGCACTAATACTATCTAGGAATGTTAGGGATTAAGACATTTTTAAGTTCCAAGTTAACTTGGTACGTGACCCAAAATCTGAAGCAGACCAGTTTTACTTCTAAGATAAGACTGCGTTACGTTTCACTATCGAAGCTTGTTCGATGATTATCTTACTCGTCGACAATTGCATTTGAGAAATTTCATTTCGTTTGTAATGTTATTTCCGAAAAAAAAAACAATAATTAAAAAACTTCTCTTAAATTATAAAAGTGGCTAAAATAATGAGTGCTAATCTTCTTCAAAGGGACTCGCGTCCGAAGTTTATTTTTAATTACTGAAAATGGCTCATTAAAAAAGTAACAGACAAAGACCGGTAGAGCGTTATACGTACACGTATACGTTTTGTACAAGGTACAGTTTAATATATATCTTGTACTTGTTTTTGTACATTTTTAATATTCATTATTTTCATACAGTGATAGTCTAGATATGACTAGAAGAATCTTACTAATATTATAAACTAGCTTCTGCCCGCGACTTCGCCCGCGTGGATTAGTTACTTTGGGCTAACGCTAACTTTAACCCGCGACTTCATTTACTTAGAAGGTGAAAATATTTTAAAATAATACGTACGTTAAGGAACTGCTTTAGGTACGTAGGTACCTAAAGCAGCTCCTTAACGCTTAGCTCCTTAACATCACTATTTATCAGTACACGGAAAAACATTTCTTGAAATATTCCTGGGGAGTTTATGAATTTTTACTGGGACTCTGCAGTAACGCGGGACCATATGCGCAAACCCAAGAAAATGTACTGGGTAACCTAATATCTGTACTTGAACGTTAAATAAATTTCACTCCACATGCATTTCGACTACAAGGTTTAGTCTTTAGGTTCTACTTAAGCATCTGTATATTTTATGACCAGAAGGATTAAATATGAACCCATATTTTATTTTCTATTTCTTGGAAGAATAGACAGCTATTTCTATGGTCTAAAAAAATAAGGTCTGGCATTCCGGGAGTGACACATGCTTTCTCACTATCGAGTTGCCACTTTATTGCAACTAAACACGAATTATGGAAACATTTTTTTCAAACGATTTCAATTTGAACATATACCAACGTAATTGTTAGTCAAAACATCTTTGTTTTATCGGATTAGCACAGGTAATAAAGGCGATTGGGGAGTTATTATTACACACTACTGGCAACACAGTGGTGATGACGTAGGCTTGTGTCACCCCCGTGACCGGAATGCTTTACCTGGCGAAGTATATTATTATACCATGGCTATTTCTATACAAAAAGACATTTCGTTTCTCCATTATTGACATCGCACCGTCAAAATCTTTCTAAAATCTGTCATTTTGTCTGTCGTTTCTACCGATCGTTGTCTAGGTCCTTTTGTATGTAGACTATTTCAGAAGAAGGTTTTCTATCCCAAACTGTCAAAGTCACATTGACAACTGACAGTTGACTAAGGTAGTGAAGACAATTTGATTTTGTAATCGCCATGCTAAAGACAGTAGAAAACTTTTTACTTGACGGCCACAAAGTATAAAAATAAAATGTAAAATGGAATTTTTCACTTTTTGTATGGAAAATGTGAAAAATTATTACCTACATGTTGAGTTTTACGGGTTTAAGGGTCTTATATAGGGGGTCGAAATTTTCATTATTTTTGCGATAGGACACACCATTTTCGAGATTTAAGCAAAATAAAAGAAATACGTGAATAAACTACTGAATTTCGTAAAAAGTGCAGTTGACTCTTTCTACTTTGCTGCCGTCCGCGTCGTAATGTCTCCACGGAACGTCATTTCTGTCTATTCTTCCGTCGACAAAACGGTGCACGTGTTTCTGTGACAAATAAACCAAGCTTTCTTTCTTTTCTTTCTAAGCCTGCTGGGCCAGTGTCGACATAGAAAGCGACGCTGTCGCAAACTACCGATCGCTAAATATTAAGTTGAATCCACAGCTGTAGCCAGCCAAATTCATTTTTGCGAAACTTTAACCGTTTACGCAGCGCACGCAGCGGAAGCACTCAAAGGGAAAAAAATACCTTGATTTTGAAACATTCTCCATTGGTGCTCCGCTCCTATTGATCTTAGCGTAATTATTTATAGCTTATAGCCTTCCTCAATAATTGAGCTATCTAACACTCTTTTCAAATCGGACCAGTAGTTCTTGAGATTAGCGCATTCAAGCGAACAAACAAACCAACTCTTCAGCTTTATAATAGATTATATCATTGTTTTACAAGAACTTTCCTGTACATTGATATCTTCTGCGCAGGGTCAAGAGCAGTACGCGAGCCGCGCCGAGAACGTGCTGCTGGTGCGCGTGGAGCCGGCGCGCGGACAGGCGATGCCGCGCTCGACGTGCCCGACACACGTGCACGTGCCTGACGTGGGCGCGCGCCTCGGCGTGCAGCGCGCCGTGCTCATGTCAGTACCCCTAGCTTTAATTCACATTTCGTCCGGATCGGCTGATTTATCCGCGCCCAAGCTGGTGACTGGTCTGAATTCTTCTGGGCTTCGGGTCCCTTCTGAACCTTTCTGGCGATTCGTACGACTCTTCGTGGATGAGTGTGCGAGGTTTTATGGATTTTCATATAAAGAATGCTAAAAGACGGCGCGTTCGACTCGAACAAATGTGCGTTGGTCTAGTGGTTGCAAGCGCGATTATTGAGCATGGTGTCAAAAAATGAAAAATGAAAAACAAAAAATGTTTTAACAAAATTTGTAGAGAATTTCATCCTCTACAATATTTATTAAAATACAAATAGCATAAAACCCATAGGACACGAGATATTTGCAATAAATGTGTAAAAAACGATGTTATGACCTTTGACCTTGGAATAACTGTAGTCGCGGACACCCTACGATAAGTAGGTTTTGAAACAAGTTTTAGGGTACCAAAATAAAGGCTTATACAAGTTTATAGTTGACTATCTCTCATTCAGAGGTGAAACCTCTAATATTCCTGGACTATATACCGTATACGGGACTTAATCATGCCTAACAGGCGAAATGCTTCGGAGAATGTAGGCGTGATCTTATGTTTAAAAAAATCAGTTATTTATTTTATCTTTTTGGAATATGTATGTCGGCGCATGATCGCTGTCGTTGTCGGAGTCAGACATAATACTTTGCACCAATATATCACAAATATACACAGCAATAGGAAATGGCAAAGAAACGTTGAAGAGAGTACAAAGAAAATACCTTACTTCAATTCAGGGTGTTTATTCCAGGCGCAGCGAACAAAGAATGTCCTCCCATTCACAGTAAAACAGTTTTTATACACAAAATTACCGCGAAACTTTACCGCCAAGTAGAATTTATGTAAATCAAGCGGATGTAACATTTTAAATAATTCAAGCGGATGTGTCAAGATAAATATTTCAATACCAACATAGAAACTTAAAATAAAGTCAACCGGAAACGAACAATATTTTAAATAAATCCAAAGGAAGTATGAGAATAAAAACTATACAAAGTCAACCGGCAACGCGCATTGAAAGGAAGTATGAGAATAAAACTATAAATTCAAACGGAAACGAACAATATCAAAATAAAACTTAACATAGACTTAACCGGAAATACAAGTATTAATTGAATAAATAACATGGAAGTCAGATTAATACCAAATAATCAAAAACAAGCTTAAAATAAAATCAAATAATGGTTTGGCGCCCTTATGTACAAGTTGTTAAAACAAAGGATATGTTCTAGGTTGATTCTGAGGGACATTCCTAAGAAGAGCTTCCCTCCAGACTACGAGCCAATGATCGTCAGCTCCGCGGAGATCATGTTGGACCCGATACCAGGAGTCGAGGTAATGTTGTACTGGCAGCTGGGATTCCAGGACCCTTTAAAGTTCTGACACTAGATAGTAACTATCATAGTAAGGTATTAATGATTGGAGCTGTCTAACTGAATATAGACTCCGATATAACCGCCCCAATAAAAAATCTAGCCAATCAATTTGTATAAACGAGGAGAGAAATCAGTATTTTTTTCTTGCAATAAAATATTTAAAAAAGTATGGCTTTATAGCAATTATACTTTTATCCATACTTCCTATTATCACTTAAAACTAAGGGTCCAGTAGAAGTTTCTATTAGCAGTCAAGACAACACAGTAATAACACGGAACTCTCATAAATAAAGGGCATTACCTGTTTCCTGGCGTTCGATACAGTCGCAGGGATCTCGACGAAATGTTCACCATTACAGAGATACAGCACCATAAAGTGGTAGATTTAAGGAGCGCCGCCATGGGAGCGATATACTTACAACGCAATCGGTTAAAAGGATTCGAGGTTTTCCTCACTCGACGCCTACACAGTGCTGCGTTTTCTTTACTTTTAGAAAAATTGCCAAAGTCGTGTAGACTTATAAAATTTTATTTTTCTTATTTAGAACGTGCTGAATTGGCGTTATTGTTATTATGTCGTAGATAAAAGGTTTATTCTCTTGTTTAGGTTGCGTAAGTAGGAGTAGAAAATAATTTTGAAATCTAAGTCTACGATATGGGAGAACGCAAACGACCGTAAATAAACGATTTGTAAAAAGTCGGTCTGAATAGAACATAACTTGACTTTCAACGCAGACGTCCTACAAAAGTCGGCTAACCAAAGAACGTTCGGTCACGGAGAAAAAGGGTCACGTCTGCGTCCTCGCTCACGCTTTCAATAACTGTCTTAACTATTACTGTTTATTAATTAACTAAGTATGTGAACATTATTCATCATTCTCTTGCCTTTAATCCAATTTATTTGGGGTTGGCGGTCGGTGCAACATATCTTCCCTTTCTAACCATAAATCATCTTTCACACAGGCCATACATACATCGTTTATTTGGTCTTCTCGTACTCTTATAGCCATCCACATTTATACTCAAAACTTTCCTCACGAATTTTCCCTCATAATAATGAGGAAAATTTTATGATGATGATGTTGATGATGATGATGATGATGATGATGATGGATTTTCATATAATTTAATGTGATGCTGAATATATCATCTCATTAGATTATCTGAGAATTATAAGTCTAACAAAAGATGATGCCCATGAGTCTAATAAGTGTATTATGTTCAGGGATCGGCCCACGAGGTTTGCGAGATCGTGTGCGCGCAAATGGAGGTGTGGTGGGACGTGGTACCCGTGCGCTTCCTGCTCGACCCACCCGCTCTCTTGCTCCGCCATTCTAGAAGGTACAGCCGACCTTTATTATAAAAATCTGCCCATGAAAACTTAGGTGTAGTGAGCTTTAAAATGAGCTGTCGATATTGTCAATCCCTAGCATTCGGTGGATTGATAGCTTTCTTCACCCAAGTTTTCACGGTGAGATTTGTACAAAATAGATCGGCAGTTGTTTATCTTTAGATCTCTTTGCGTAGCATTACCACTCCTATTTATCCTAGAAACACAGTATGTTTCTTTTTTTTACAAAGTGACATAATATATTGTCATCCTTTTTGACATCGCGCCGTAGAAATATTTCTACAGCCTGTCATTTTGTCTTCAATTTTTACATTTCTACGGTGGCCATATTACGCGTACTGCTTGTGAATCTCTGGAACTCTCTTATAAACGAAAGAATGAAAATTATGTTATTTGGGACACGTACAAGAAATACTAACAGTAACAAAACGGAGCATTTAAAACTAACAAAATTATAGGTAAAAAAAAGCAAGAAAAAAAGACCTGTGCGAGGTCAAAAAGGCTCCTATCTCAGCATAATGCTGCGATATTTAAAAAATAAATACCGCAGCTCAGGTATTCTGATAGGGCCCGCTGTGATGCCACGGAAACTGTTTGTTACTACACTGATGCTTCTAAGTATGAATCTCGAAAAGACAAAATAACTGATCACTACTGAGTGAGATCATCGTCCCGCAACACTTTGCCGGTCTTTGGCAGTATATCTTTCTTTTCGTCTCTCTGAGTCAGCAATAACTTTTTGCGGTTCAACCTGGCTAGCAATATGGCAGAAAAGTACCTACCTTCGCATTATGTAAATCTTTCACATTCTTTGCATCGACACGGTTCAGCTAGTGAGAGTTACGATGTTGCAGACTGGACTCTCTGCTGGTGGACATAAGAGCCACGCAGCTGTACGGGTGCGAGGGCGCGCGCGTGGCGTGGCACGCGCCGGCGAGCGTGCTGCCGCCCGCGCCGCCGCGCCTGGCGCCCGCGCACACCTGCACTGCCACGCTGCACTACCCGCTGCCCAGCCTGCCCAACCACTTCCCAGAGACTGATGTTATCACGTAAGTGCTCCAATTAAGTTAAAGTAAAAAGTTCCTGAGGGTCTACGGAATAGTAACCCTCTCCGCCAAAACATGACAAATCAATTTAATGTGTCGGATTGATATAGGTACGAAGTTTGTAGGATCTCTGGGATGTTTGTACTGAAAAGAAGAGTGTGAGATTTATGTAAATGTCACTGTAACGTTTTTAAATGTAGCTTGGTTATTTTATCATTTGATTCCTTGAAATAATCTATAATTGTACAGCAATAATTTAAATCAAAAGTGACGTCTACGCCCAGAGTACTAAAAAGGTACAACAAGGTACCGCACCCAACAAAGAGGATATTTAAACGAACAACATTATTTTGTAAAAAGGTACAGCACCCAACAAAGAGGATATTTAAACGAACAACATTATTTTGTTAAAAGGTACAGCACCCAACAAAGAGGATATTTAAACGAACAACATTATTTTGTGAAAAGCCTCCCAATATCAAAACTTTGTCCATCAGTTTCGGTCAAAACTTGAGCAATTTTCTAAACAAACTTTTCTAAATTAAAAACGGTTGCAATGTCAACCTTATTTTCAAATCGTCCTATTTTGGCAAACCCCTTAAGGACGCTATCACATTTTTGAAACACTGAAGATTAGGCATTTGAGTCGCAACACAACAACATTACGCGCACGCACACATTGAAACCGCTGCCCGCTCGATTTTATAGGTAACTTATCTAATCTTGGTACTTGAAGGTATTATTTTTTAATTTTACTGGTACTCGTATTCATTGAGTAAAGTTTGTTGTAAGTTTGCAATCTAATTTTGGTAACTGTGACTAAGTACTATCTGCGTGATAGTCAAGTTTTTAATATTTTTGAAATTCATCAAACAATAATAATAATAATTAATCATTCTACTAACATAGAAGTATTATTTACTAACAATGTATGGAATGTTTATTCTGAAATAAAATTATTCATAATAATAATTACATAGGTAGGTACTCAAAAATTCAAGCGCTCGCCATATGGATTATATACCATATTCTTACGGAAACTAACGACCTTAACATTTTACTATTACAAGGATCACCTACGATTATCGCCCAGGCTACTTTTAGTTAGAAAGATGTAAGTACTTGTAAATATTATTTTTGCTGACAATTGTTGGAGCATTACATAATCAAATACTAGCGTGGGAGTTTATCCTACATTTTCGTTGTGTTTTTTAACAATAATCATTCCCTTATGAAAACATTAAGTATTTTATTTACTGAGACTGGGGCGCGTGCTCAGTATTTTTCATAAAAATTAAAACAAAAGTAGGTAGTAAAAAGTATACTATATTGTATAAAAGCAGGTTAACAATCGCAAAATGTACACAGTAGTGTACCTTACCTACTGTGAAAAATTTGATAAAATAAAATAAAATTGTGGATTATCCAACCATATCCAACGGAATATTGTTGTTTTTTTTACGCATTATGTGTTTCCGTCAGTATGTTTGTGCGTATGTGTGAGCTATGATCTCTAAGATTCATAGACCTCGCGTATCGAGGGTCAATTAGTTCTGGTAGTAAACAGTTATTGGTACTGGCGTCTCCATCAGCAATCTCCGAAAAAGTATCAACTTCGTCCAACCACAGTATACAATACAGTACACACTTCTTTACAAATTGATACACCCGTGCTTCCACGAGCGCGTCCGGGCGCGGAATGACGAACCGCAAGAAGAAAATGTATGGAGAAATTTGAGGCCGTTTCTTATTTTTCTCATAAATGAACAAGTTATTTGTTTACCTACAAAATATTTAGCTACCGGTATAGAGGACTATATATGCAACAATTTCTTATTATTTTTAAATTTAACAATGCAGTGGATTTAGCTGTACTGGTTCCTAATCAGACCCCATCTTTTTAAATTTATTGGTGTTATTGTGATGGTTAAAACCTATTTTTATGAAAATTTTGTATGGGGCTATACGATTTTTATGGGTTTATTCTGGAGATGAATATATTATCTTTAAGTTGACACCAAGATATCCTCGAAACAGTGATCCTAATTCATTAAAATGGTACCTGAAAAGCACTGATATTTGTGGAAAAATGTGATAGCGTCCTTAATAGCTCAAATTCAGCTGAAGTTTCGCCCCCACTTCCCCGCGCCTTGTATCTTTCTGTCCCGTTCGCACTGTCAAACTGATTCGGTTAGGGTGAGCTGAACTATTTTTGGAAGGATGCCAAGACATAAAATGATTAAACCTTACATTAATTTATTACATTATGTCTACTGCGAGGAACCGGAGCTTGGTGCTCAATAAAACGTAGGAATTTTACTTTAAACAATGAAATTTAATTTATATAACAGTAGAAAACGTTACACTTCATTCTGCTATGATTTTAAACAGATTTTAGTATAAAACGAAGGGATATATTATTAATATGCATACTGGTACGGATCGATTTCGTCCTTCTTCTTGAGAATTATTTTACAATCAATGTATCGAAAAAGTCAGGCAGAAAATTTTCTTTGGTCGATTTATTTTGTGCGTGAACTAACGTCACCTATATGTGCCTTATCACAAACAGTTAGCAGCAACTTGACGCGGACACTATAAGTCACCAAAAGTCCAACCAAATCAGGCGCGTACACATTAGTATAAAAAATTGCTTTCATATTTTATGTACAGTGTATACAAAATTATAGCCTTTTAAATGGGCAGGTAAAATAAGTATAACTAAAAAAACATGGGAGGCCTTCATCTTTTGCATAGCAACAATGACATAATTAAATAGATTAACACTTATGGCGAGTGGCGATGTCTATACCGCCACAAACGAACTACGCAAGACATCTGACTGACGTCACAATCCTACATCACGCAAGCAAAGTTTACCGCGAAATGTGCAATATAGTAGATTAGTTTTCAATAACCGACCAAAGAACATTGCTTTGTAGCCAGGCATTATCATTCTAAGACAGCGACAGCCAAATACAATTACTTGTCTTTTTGCCGATTTTTTGGCCAAAAAATAGGCCAGCCCTCTGGTCACGTGAAGAGTCGACCAACTGCTTGGCGATTTCTCGAAAAACTAAGTGAGCAGTCGGACCCAATGGCTGCAGTGTTTCAGCCCCAAACGGCTGGAATATCTAAGTCCCAATAAGATTGGAGTATTTGCGCCGTTTGTGGTTTTCCGCACCTGCAGTAGCCACCCCAGCACAGCCCGCCGTACTAGGAAGATGGGATGGTGCAAGGGAGTCGACACATGTTGTATTACACACCATAGGCCGACCTAACTTTCAAAGCATTATCGTCAATCCGTCTGTTCTCTTCCCATCGTCGCGTGTCAAGTCATTGGGTTCTAAAACAGCTGGCACCCTTAGTGACAACAGCACGCAATAGGTACTCGTAAAGCGCATAATAATAATTATGTCATACCAGTATGACTGATGTCAATTAAAAGTTTCATACCTTTGATGTCTGTTTATTATAGAACGAATTTGGAAGATGTTTTATTCAGTGAATTTTGAAAAAAAATACGAGGTATGAGGAGGAGGATGACGAAAGAAAGTTTTTTTTTTAAAGTATTAACATTTTTGTTTATTTAAATTACAATAATATTTACAATTAAAATATAATTAACTAACCTAACTAAAACTAATAACAAATTAAAAGATGGCGTCAAAAAATTCCTCCGCATCGCTGTCGACTGGTACTGTACCCAAGAGACTGGCGGCATTGCCACGTTGTATGGCAATGCTTAGCCTCTGGCCAAGGTAAAATCCAGCCCTTGGGTCACGGGAAGTGTCAAACAGGCGTTTGGAGATTTCCTTGAACAAAACAAGAGCTCTCGGACCCCACGGCCCGAGGGTTTCAACCCCAAACGGCTCGAAAATATAATTACCGATAAGGTTGTTTTTTTAAATCCTTAAAATCTAATTTCCATGTTTCGTATCACATAATATATCGTACATAATAATATCGTTCATAATCGTAATGTATCGTAATATACATATATCGTATCTGGGATCACATAATTCTGGCTATTTGTTATTTTCGGTTCCATGAATTGTGCCCAATAATGAATCTCTTTCTGTATGATTTCAGTTTTGATATGATTTTTGCATCCCGACCATCAGTGTTACCATCTCATAAATGGCGAATCTGCCTCAGACTGGGCAAAAAATCAGCAAAAATCTGCTACACTTGGCGCCAAAAATATGCCTTAATGAAAACGGAAAAATATACACACGAATTCAATGAAATTTCTTTAAAAATATTTAACAATTTTATTATGCATTACTATGCTACTTCTTACTCTACGTATCTAAATTTTCGTCTTCATTTTCCCCTACATAGATTTTGAAGACATCTTTTTGATCATATTTTTAGTTGGTTTAAAGGAGACATAGTCTCCGTGTTTCTTAATCCCCTCTGTTATTGTAATTAAAGCTGAAATATGTTGATTTATGAACGTATTCCTTATTTTTAACCGACTTCACAAAAAGGAGGAGGTTCTCAATTCGCCTGTATGTTTTTTTTTTTTTTTATGTGTGTTAGCTCAGAACTCTTTCCTGGGTGAACCGATTTCGATGATTCTTTTTTTGTTAGAAATGACATACCTCAAGGGTGGTCCCATGATAAGGAAACCAGGATCTGATGATGGAATCCCGGAGAAATTGAGGGGAACCTTCGAAAATCGTAGGAGCGCCTAGTGCGTTTGTTAATTTTTTCATTAAGTATTTTAAAGAACTACAATTTAATGAAGGTCTGGAATCATGAAAAATGGAGCCGAAAGACAGTCGAGGGAATTCCTCAATGATTTACAGCAGTTACCTTGTGTTTTGGCTTGATTATTTTGTATTGATGAGAACTTTACACCTAGATGGGTTGTGACTGTCATTAGGGGTCTGATGATGAATACGAAGGACAGTTAAGGGAACTCCTGAACGGTTTACAGTAGCTACCTTGTGATTCGTTTTAATTCATTTATATTGATGAGAACTTTGCACTCATATGGGTTATAAGTGCTATTACAGGTCTGATGATGGAGACCATAGACAGTTGAAGGAATTCCTTAATGATTTACAGCAGTTACCTTGTGTTTGGACTTGATTAATTTTTATTGATGAGAATATTATACCCAGATGTGTTATGACTGTCACTAGGGGTCTGATGATGAAGATGAAAGACAGTTAAGGGAACTCCTCAACGGTTTACAGTAGCTACCTTGTGTTTGGACTTAATTCATTTATATTGATGAGAACTTTGCACCCATATGGGTTATAAGTGCCATTACAGGTCTGATGATGGAGACCATAGACAGTCGAGGGAATTCCTCAACGATTTACAGCAGTTACCTTTTGTTGGGCTTACTTCATTCGGTTCAATATTCCAAAATATTCAGGTCGTACAAAAATAATACCCAATTAAGATTGAAGTTTTTCATAGGGCAACCACTACGTACTAGTCATGCTGATGCGTCAATTTGAGAATTTAAGTTGCGTAATCGCGTCATCTCTAGCAATGCTCTTTCGTTGGTTGCTAAGCAATTTATGCTTGTCACAATTCATATGGTGAAATGGACCAGCTCCAGTTCCAGTTCTTCTGGTTTTTACCAAGAGAAATCTTCAACAATAAACTCTTCAATTCCTTGCATCGGGAAACGAAATATTTTGTAAAAAGTGATGAGCAGTTGACATTAGGCTATCGTAACTTCGATAAATTATTATCTAACCCACTAAAAAGTGAAAAATAAAAACTTTTTGACAAAAAAAAAACCGACTTCCAAAAAACACACTACAAAGTGAAAAATAACTTTAATTTCGGAAGTCGGTGGCAAAAAACTAAAACACCAAAGACACCGACATCCGAAATTAAAGTTATTTTTCACTTTGTATTGTATTTTTTGGAATACGGTTTTTTTTTTGTCAAAAAGTTTTTGTTTGTTTAAATTCACCTGAGACAATATTCTCTCGTACGAAGCGTTGGAAATGGACAAACATAGAAAGCTTTCGCAAAATTTGTAACGTTTGGATATTTTGTAGCCCCATTCGCGTCCAGGATTTTTTTCCAATCGCTCCCAAAATTTGTCTACACTCAAGATTGTGCTGGTGGTGCGTCTTACACCTGATTCTAACAAGTCTCTTACACTTTTATCAAATTTAATTTGTCGAAGTTCGTCATCAACTTTTTGAATGTTGTTTTTGTCTACTATGTTGGGAAATTTCTTTGCAACGTTTAAAGTTGACGCAAAATCTTTGTAAACCACATGCTGTGGATCCAAGAACAGTAAATCTTTGAAAATATTGGTCAGTGGCAACCGTGTCTTTAATTGACTACACAGTTTAGTCAGTAAAGTTTGCATTTTTTGAAGGAATGATTGTATTGTTGTGGATGCCAAGCTTCACAGCTTGGCTCAACGCCGTAAGGTTGCCTGCTTGTCGGTCTTCTACAGATTGTGCTTCGGTGAGTGTGCCCAAGAACTCCACGACCTCATTCCACCGGCCCCCTTCTACCATCGGACATCTAGGCGCACTGCAAGTTACCATCCCTACCTAGTTGCTATTCCACCAATTCGCACTAAGCGCTTCCAAACATCTTTTATAATGCGCACAGCAAAAGAGTGGGATTCTCTACCTGCGCCTGTGTTTCCGACCGCATACAACCCAAATCTCTTCAAAGTGAGAGTGAACAGGCTTTTTCTGGGTAAGCTCACTCCATCGTCGACTTTGTCAGAGTGAGTCAAGAGCAAACCCATCTAAAATAAAAATAAATAAAAAACCAGGTTTCAAACTCACGTCTACGGATAAGCGATCGATTTCAGTGCTCAAATTAACGCCTAAATACATATCTTTCAGAGGCAAAAAGTTCACAGTGGATTTGGATTTTGTTAAATCTGCCATACTCTGTCACTTTTGTAATTCGTAAGCATGATCTGCCACACACAAAATTTTGGAGCGAAATCTGCCAAAATGGCAGAAATCTGCCAAAATGGCAGAAATCTGCCACAAATGGTCACACTCTCCGACCATATGGCAAAAACACATGTTTGCCTACAGGTTATGTGTAGCTGTCCCTACACCTGGATGTACCAAGGATGTTTTAAATTTATGCAAAGTCGCATCTTTCGTTTTACTCTAAAACGATTTTTTTTAAATCTATGTCATCATGCAATGAACTCCTAAATGCAGAAATTGGACACTTTATTTCCACTATTGTATCTTTTCCCTGCACAATGCCATCCGGAGTTGCACCTAGAAAAGGTAACTCTTTATCAATAAAAATACCACAAGGCTCTATTTTAATATTAAGTTGTGATGCTAGTTGTTCCATGACTGTTTTTCATTTCTTTTTTGATATAATTATAAGATTGTTAACTAAATTTTTAACACTAGAATTTTGACGAATGTTAACTACTTTGGAGAAATTAGAGGCTGTTAGAAGTTTCCTTCTGAGTTCTAATCACTCACTGGAATCTCCTTGAAGAATTGTTGATGTTTCAACTTTTCTTCTGTCTTTGAGTTTTAAGGCTGCTATCGATTCGAGTGGCTCCTGATAGACTCTGTCTTTAACATAGCTTCACAAAATATAATCAAGTGGTGTTAATCGCAACTCAAATTGATTGCAGCCTTATAACTCAAAATCCGTGACGCGATTAACGAAATAGACCCGCATTTTGCCAAAAAGTGATTGAAAATTTTGATGAAAGAATCGACATCTGAAAGCGTGGTCTTGTTGGACATTTGCCTGCTATCATTTTTCGTTCATAATTGCCAAACCGTACTCTTTCCAATTTAATAAAAATTTGAATCATTTTCATCTAAATTCTTTATTTTATTTAAAAAAAATGTTCTTGTTGAAAAACCCTTTAGTTCTAACATTCAAGATGTCCAGCACAGAGCACTTGACATGTAAGGGCACAGCAATTTACAAAATATTAAAATTATTAAATTTATCAATTAATTTAATAATGAAATGACATAACTTTAGAAGTACATCCCACAAACTATGTTTTTTAAACTCGTCGTTCGTATTTTTTTTTTAACAAGACCTATCTAACGATACGCCACTTCCTGATATGCACTATTATTTTTTTGTATCCCTCATCAACATGGTTAGTGTGCCACCGCTAATACCTAATGTTATCCAATACTCTCCGAGTAAAATGTATGTGAGATACGAAAATACGAACAAGATGAAATTATAAGAATTCCGTTTTGAACATAACACTACGGAACCCTAAAATAAATAATAAATATGTAATGTCGTCCTCACCGAAATTCGGTCACAGCGGACAGTCAATCAACAGAGACTAGCCAAGTGCTGCAATCTCACGCGAGTGGGGATTGATTACAAGGCCAATTCCCAGATTTAAAAACGATAAAATCTAGTCAGTATCTCGTCTCTACGACTATCAATGTGAAATACTTTTCAAAAATGGAAATAAGTTAGAGATATTTTTGGCTGATTTAGACATATAAAAACGTTATCAAAAACACGGGATTTGCCCCCCAGGCGCAAGCGGACTACAACTACGTGCTTTTGGAGGCACGGGGGGGGGGGGATATCACAACACCTTCTAGTTCTAATCTCCGGGCTGTTTTGTAACATTCACTAAGTTAGTTGTTAAAAATCTTATCCTCAAACTTTTCTCCAAACCGTTCTCTAAAAAATGAAGTTATTGAAATATGTAATCAAACCAAAAAGTTTTTTTCTGAATAAAAACTGGAAACTCTCGAAAATAGGTACATTTACCTACCTAAATCTTTGACAACTTTTTGACATTGACATGAAATTATGATATTGAACCATTTCAAAGATGTTTTTATAAATGAAAACTACAACATTAGGAAATAATAAAAATACAGGCAGCCTTATTTTTACACCTAAATTGAATTTAATTTTAATTATATAAATTCTTCAGAACATAAATAAAACGTTGTCAATCGGTTCTTTTCAGTACAAGCGAAGTGACACAGGTTCCCTGTTTGATAACAGAATCTCAGTATATAAAAATGTACTGTGGTACTGACAAGCGTGTATTGTGGTATAAAAATGTACTGTGCTGTGACAAGACTGTACTGTGGTACAGACAAGTACTAAATCGGGGTCCTGTCGGGGGCCGGACAGCAGAGCGGTCTTAGGTGTGAGTGGTTATAAAACGTGATATTTCCGATCTCAACTTTTTACGGTTAATAAAACGGTGAAAAAATAAAAATGAACAGATGGTACCTACTTTATGCATAGTTCGCTAGCCTGCAAAGTTTCATGACCTAGTTTGAAATATGTCATTGAATATTATCCATTTATTGTACGGTTCAGAGGGAACTTTGAGATTACTTTATATCGAGAAAATTTTATGTAGTCGTGCATTCGCAACATACAGTACTTAGTAGTAGTCCTTATCTTCACTGTATATTAATTTAAAAGTGAATACTACATTAATGCTGAAACTAGAGCCATTCATGCTGTGACATTCATGCTGAGACAATTTTCGCAATCTGAGGTAGTACAAGCCCTTAAGGCCTTAGCCATCAAATATTGGATGAAGATTATAAGTTGTACCTTAAGTCGGTGCACCGCAAACAACTTTAATTAACTGCCGCGAATACAATTTCCTGTTCTGTTGGTAATCCTTTTTAGAAGTTCACGCAACTTTCTTCGACCGTGCACCTGAAATGTATTAACTTTTTGGAGGTATATTTTAAGGGTTGCTAATTTCCTCATAACCATGCACCGTATTAGTGGTCATTCCTTGCTATAAACATGGTCAAATTAAATTAATTATCGATGTCTAAACATGATTTTGAGATTTTATTTGTTGGGTTCCATGACCGTCGGTAGTGTTGTTACTTGAAATATCAGTTAAAAAAACTATTTTTTGGTGTTAACTTCGTAGACGTGATCGATATCTTAACACAATAAAACAAAAAACAAAAACCGGCCAAGTGCGAGTCGGACTCGCGCATGAAGGGTTCCGTACCATTATCTATAAAAACGGCAAAAAAATCATGTCTGTTGTATGGGAGCCCCTCTTAAATATTTGCTTTATTTTAAATTAACTATTTATGTTTAAAGTGAATATATAACTAAATATTCTGTAAATATTTCAAAGGTCTGCCTGTTGCCGTTATCAATATCGAGCAAAAACGAGCAAAAAATCACGTTTGTTGTATGGGAGCCCCCTTAAATACTTATAATATTCTATTTTTTTTGTATTTCTTGTTATAGCGGCAACAGAAATTTATCATCTATGAAAATTTCAAATGTCTAACTATCACGGTTCATGAGATACAGCCTGGTGACAGACGGACAGACAGATGGACGGACAGCGAAGTCTTAGTAATAGGGTCCCGTTTTACCCTTTGGGTACGGAACCCTAAAAACACGCATTTTCCAACTCATGGGTACTTCAAGCAAGTAACTAAACTACCAGAGGTCATTGATCTGCGAGTTTCGCCAGCTAATTTAATTTGATCTTGTAGAATTAAATCTAGATCCCGGTCAGGGTGATCAAGAAGCAATTCAATCATTTTATTACGATAGAATGGTGGCTGCGAACGAGGAGTGGCGGTCGCAGTGCGCGATCACGCGGCAGTGCGCGACGCGCCACCCCGGGTTGCTGCCGGAGCGCGCGTGGCTCGGCGTGGTCGTACCCGCCACGCACATGCATACCACCTTCCAGCTCTTCAACGAAACATACCAACATGTAAACCTTTCATTCTTTACAAACCTTTACCTTTCATTAGGGTTCTATGATCTGCGAAACCGAAAGATCAAAGTTATAAAATATTTAAAAACATGGATGGATTGTGTGAGGCATGATATGAAAGAAAGGGGGGTGAATGACAGTGGGACGGTTGGCAGGGAGAATGGAAGAAGAAAACGTATCGTGCCGGCCCCAAGTAACTTGCGACAAGGGCAGCAAGCACTGCAAAACGTATCGTGCCGGCCCCAAGTAACTTGCGACAAGGGCAGGAAGCACTGCAAAACGTATCGTGCCGGCCCCAAGTAACTTGCGACAAGGGCAGCAAGCACTGCAAAACGTATCGTGCCGGCCCCAAGTAACTTGCCACAAGGGCAGCAAGCACTGCAAAACGTATCGTGCCGGCCCCAAGTAACTTGCGACAAGGGCAGCAAGCACTGCAAAACGTATCGTGCCGGCCCCAAGTAACTTGCGACAAGGGCAGCAAGCACTGCAAAACGTATCGTGCCGGCCCCAAGTAACTTGCGACAAGGGCAGCAAGCACTGCAAAACGTATCGTGCCGGCCCCAAGTAACTTGCGACAAGGGCAGCAAGCACTGCAAAAAGTATCGTGCCGGCCCCAAGTAACTTGCGACAAGGGCAGCAAGCACTGCAAAACGTATCGCGCCGGCCCCAAGTAACTTGCGACAAGGGCAGGAAGCACTGCAAAACGTATCGTGCCGGCCCCAAGTAACTTGCAACAAGGGCAGCAAGCACTGCAAAACGTATCGTGCCGGCCCCAAGTAACTTGCCACAAGGGCAGCAAGCACTGCAAAACGTATCGTGCCGGCCCCAAGTAACTTGCGACAAGGGCAGCAAGCACTGCAAAACGTATCGTGCCGGCCCCAAGTAACTTGCGACAAGGGCAGCAAGCACTGCAAAACGTATCGTGCCGGCCCCAAGTAACTAGCGACAAGGGCAGGAAGCACTGCAAAACGTATCGTGCCGGCCCCAAGTAACTTGCGACAAGGGCAGCAAGCACTGCAAAACGTATCGTGCCGGCCCCAAGTAACTTGCGACAAGGGCAGCAAGCACTGCAAAACGTATCGTGCCGGCCCCAAGTAACTTGCGACAAGGGCAGCAAGCACTGCAAAACGTATCGTGCCGGCCCCAAGTAACTTGCGACAAGGGCAGGAATCACTGCAAAACGTATCGTGCCGGCCCCAAGTAACTTGCGACAAGGGCAGGAAGCACTGCAAAACGTATCGTGCCGGCCCCAAGTAACTTGCGACAAGGGCAGGAAGCACGGCAAAACCATCATGCCAAAGTCCTACGTTCCGCAATGTTTTTTCCAGCTGAAATGAGATGATGATACATATTATGTTCCATAATTCGTCATTGATTAACTTCTAAAAAAGATTGCAATTAAACAAATGTCTAATACCAACAAACTATAATTACTTCAGTTGTCAAGTTGTTAACGTTCTTTACGTGAAGACCGATGTATTTTCATGCCATTTGAGTGAATTCGCAAAAATACTGTTGTTTATTTTATGTTATAGTGTAGTGTAGATTAGAGTAGGCTTTATGTTGTTTTTTTTTTGTATTTTAAATACTGTGTTATTATATTTAGGCAACTAAATAAAATAGTTATTATTTTTAGACGTTATTATAAGTACTACTAGTTTTTTTACGTTTTAAATTGTATGTTAATATTAAGACCGCGCTATCACATTAGGTATACACCTGTAATTATAGTTGTAAGGGTGATTTTAATAAAAGTTAACACATGGCAAGTGCAGGAGGATGAGTGCTGATTCGACTTCACACACTATAATTTTTTTCCGCATTTGGTTTGTCCGCACTTTTATTCACGATGCGCGATTATTGCTACCAGCGCAGTGAGTGTGACTCAGCTAACATTTTCGTGATGCTTTTATTTACCTAATTTATTCGTTTAATTTCAATTCTTTTTCCATGATTTTAGTCCAGGACTCTGGTAAAAATGTTTTTTTTTGTAAATAGTTCACAATAGTCAGTTAGAATAACAATGAAATCTTGATGAAATTGAATCACGCTTTTCCTATTGAAAGGGGGACCTGAAAGTGATCCCTGTCATTATCATCGTATAAAATAGAAATAAAGATCAATTTTATGTTTCCTCAGCTTATATCGTTAATTTATATTAGTAAAAGCCAGTTTCAGTAGGAACTTGCTTTTAATGGCAATATTAAAGATAAGATTCAATGCAGTTTAACTTCTGACTGGAAATTTCAAGCAATCTTTTGTTTCATTTTTATTTTAACTACGTTGAGCAGTTTGTTGTGTAGACTAGAATTTCATAGGAGGCATTAAACATATCAAAGCACATCTAATGCAACTTTATTTCATGAATCTTTCCAAAGCAGATTGTATAATTTGCCATTATTCATACGGTGCCGTCCGTTTGCATACTATCGCCGTTATGTATATTATGCCTAAGGCATAATGTATTGTAACGCCAAAGCATTGTGTAAAAGCCCTTGAAACGCAATGGATGATTCGATCGCCGTATACATAATTTATTGATACAACTAGTTCCATTTTCTACCACCTGAGGTGCTGCTAAACATAGCATCATAGCATAATCAGCCTATAGTGTTCCTACTGCTGGGACACAAGCCTCCTCTCTTTGAGAGGGAATGGGCTGTAATCTACCACGCGGGCCCAGTGCGGGTTGGTAGATGTCACATGTCTTCGAATTTTTGGTTCTAGGACATGCCGGTTTCCTCACGATGTTTTCCTTCACCGTTTTGAGAGCAGTGGTGATGAAATTATTTACACAAAGTAAAGCGCCTGCCTGGGTTCGAACCCACAACCTATACCTCGTAAGTCGGGGCCGATACCACTAGGCCACCACTGCTCTCACTGCTGCTAAACAAAACAACAAAAATGGCATCGAGTAGTGCAAGTGTTCCCGAAAATAAAAATGAAAACAAGTGCGTGCCACAAAAAACAAGTGACTTTAAAGACGTTTGCTATATATTTTTTTACAATTATTACGAATCACAAACGAGATCACTAAAAGTGCCGTGGACTAGAGACATAGTTTTGGAGGTTATCCGGCTCGTACAACACGCTCAAGTGTCCATGCAAACTGGCATTCGGCGGATTCTTACTAATAAATACAGGGTAATCATTTGTACAACTGTTATTGGGAAGTTTAATAAGATAACCATACTAATCAAAAACATAAATTAAACTTATGAAATGTTAAGTTTCCCATACGAATCTTCAATTATTTTTGAGACAAAAAGTGGGCTATGTCTTTCCCTAGGTGATTGCCATCTATGTCCTTGCTAAATTTTATCGAAATTCGTACTGTGGTTTAGGCGTAAGAAGGTAATAAAAAAATAGTCAAATATTAGTATGGATTTGGTTTACCTTACTGACTGAGTTGGTAATTTAAAAATTATATATTTCTGGTTTCGATATTGATGAATTCAAACAAGCACACACTGAACAATACAGTCATTAACTTTGTGCCATATTTCACATAAATAATATGCAAGAGCGTCTTGCACCGTTTGCGTCCTTACTTAACTGCTGCGCACGCGACTGTTGAATACTGGTGTACACTAAGATTTCGAAGCGCGTCGTTTCAGCCAATATCTATGAAGATGTAATACTGCTTACTTTATTATACCGTGCCGGGGCATCCCGACCAAATGGGTTAAGTTAGGTTAGAACTGTGACAAACCGCGCGCGAGCCGAGCGAGCGAAGCGAGCGGTGCCGTGGCAGCAGCCGGCGAGCGCTACTTCCAAGTTCATTTCATTTTCAAATATCTTTATTTAGCAAGGAACAATGAACAAAATGCTACTTCCAAGTAACATTTCTTAGCTAATTATTCCGATTTGCTAACTGCCCACATGTAACTGCCCGTTAAGCCATTTTACTGCTTAATATTTATTTAATTACCTGTATAAATATTTTATATGACTTATTTTTATTTAGTTTATCACTGCTCAGTTTTTACTGTCAAACTTGTTAATAATCGTGGTTACCCTAACATAATAATGAAATGGATGCGATCTGAAGACTCATAAATTTGCCTTAGGCATTATAAATAACGGCGACACAAACGGACGGCGGCGGCGCTATATGTTTAATGACGAATCATACAATCTACCTGCGACATATCTATTGTTCGTGGCCTTATTCGGACTTTGGACATCGAGTCCCAAGCTATCTATGTATGTGTCAAATTTTCTGGTTTAGGCATGAAAAAGACAAACAAAGTTACTTTCGCATTTAAAATATTATTACGGAAGTATGTATAAAATGGAGTGGTAACTGCGACAGATCTGCTGGTGGGCAGAGCCGTTCCGCTGGTGGGGCGAGAGCCAGCCGTCCCCGCTGTGCGTGGGTCGCACGCCGTGCGACACGTGCCACGAGCGCGCGTGCTCGTGCGGCCTGCTGCGGCCCGCGCGCGGGGCGCTGCACCACCGCGCGCGCGCCGACATCTCCTACAACGTCAACGCGCCTGAGGTTTGTGTCTCCTGCTGTAAACTAGCTATAGAAACCAGTACTGAATCATCATCTGCGTAGCATTTTCCCAACTAAGTTGCGGTTAGCGTCCTGTCTCACCGGATGCAGCTGAATACAATTCTCCCAGTATTTTACATGCGAGTGTCTATCTGACTTACACAACCCAGTTACTGCATAACACGATACCCCTTGGCAAGGCTGCATGCCAGACTTTCAGGCTTCTGACGACCCATAACGACTATAAAAGATCTACGAATGCCGAAGGGGTCTCGGTATGGAATGGATGGTCACCCATCCATGGACCGACCGCGGCAAGCGTTCCTTAACCTTGAAGATCGACCCGTACGGCTGATATTATTTAGCCACGAGCCCCTTGGCTACTGAATATCATACTTAATCATAGACTTTCTTATATCTATCTTTTCAATACTAAGCTTTATAAACTGTTTACACGTGGCACGATCCTATTTTAAGCCTGGTAGTTATCCTCAGAAAGATACAACCATTAACAATAATATAACTTATTTATTTATCTTTGAAGTAGATTCTTTTATATTTTGTGAGTGTGAGAACGTTGTAGGCTTAACTTGTAGACCGTAGATTTGTAGACCATTTTCTATTTTGTTAAGTACCTGGTACTCGTTGACAGGCCTACACTGTCCTCCCATCAGATACCTATTAACACTGTAATTTGAAAACATTGTAAAAGCCAATTATTTTTTAAAGTATTTTCTCTTTAGCACCAGTTATTTACAATAAATAGGTAAACCCATTAGACAAATGCCCACAACTCTATGGAAACCACATCGTAAAAAAATACCTAATAGCCAAATTTTATTCAAGCCAAACTGATTTTTGAAATGATCGTACTTAGTTCGTAGCGTTATGACTTATGACATTTCTTCGATCTCAAAAGTGTGACACCATTTATTTTATTTTTATTAATAAGAAAAGATTGAGATAGATGAAGATCTTGATAAGATAATTCCGACAAATTATTGTTTTTTTGGAACGAAGTTCCTTATCGCACGGTACGGACTTGGTGGATGGGGGCCAGGCGATAAAAAGTTTAAGAGTTTTCCATCACGAGTTTCGGTCACGATCGTTTCTTTAGTGTAGACGGTTATCCATAGCGCTTATTTTTTTATAGCAAATTATTTGACAAATTGACAAAAAATCTACGAAAGGAACTTCGTTCCAACCGATTGTTCCACGACACTCACGCCTTTTTTTTAATGTATGTATGATTTGTAATGGTTAACTTGTACGGTTGCCATATTTGCCAAAACGTAGATCCTGTTTTTCGAATGTTTATTTTAAGACCATGCAAATCTATTGTGTTATATACTCATGTTTTACAAAAAATAAATATCTTATGATCTTATGTTTAAAAAAAGAGTAACCGTGGAGTTTCTGGGCAGCTCTTCTCCATAGGAAACAACCAATTGGAACCGTGCACCTAGCATCGGACTGTAGGTATATGTAAATTAATTATGAATGATTGTTCCATATTATAATAATGCATGTGAAGGTAGGCGGGATAAATATACGAGTATGTGAACAAAGTACATTAAACTAGTCTTTCCTCAACCACCATGTTTCAATGCTGTGTCCCTGTCTCCCAACATAACATGGCGCAGCCGGTAGCTAAATAAGTTAGTAAGCCGTTTTAAACACTAAAACTAAAAAGTGAAATAAAAGGAAAACGTAAATGACAAGTAGCAGTGATTCCGAATCATTTGAAGAAGCAGATGTGATATTACCGAAACATACAATGGAGTCCATTTTGCAACCGCCGCAACCGTTCGTTTTTGAAAATGATTTGTCAAACGTGACATCAGGAAACTTAACCAAGAAATGAGAATCTGGATCAAACTCATAATGCACATGCAGTTTCCAACAAAGATAAGGAAGAAAAAAATGTACTCTATGCAAGAAGTTCGGCGCAGCGTCATAGAAAATGGCGGTCATCCGGTTCCTGCGGTGGTGAAGCCAGGACATCCCGTCAGGATCGTGACCAGAGAGATGGCCAGAGATCAGAAGGACATGCACGCGAACAACTAGGAGAGGCTCGTCGAAGATCACGTGCCTTATGTGGAAAGTGTGAGCAAAGCCATGACAAATATAAATGCCCAGCGTATGGTCACCGATGTAGTCAGTGTAGAAAAATTAACCATTATTCAAGAATGTGTCGTGTGTACGAGGTACGAGAAGACTCCAGTGATCAGGTAATTCACGCTATTGATAGTTACTCTAGTAATGAGTGGACGGTAGCATTATATATTGAAAATAAACCTATCAATTTTAAACTGGACACTGGAGCCGACGTTAATGTCTTACCAAACAAATATTTAACTAAAATTAAATTATCAAAAGATGAATTAGTCCATACAACAATGAAGTTACATGGTTATTCAGGTAGTCTGATTAAAGTCATTGGTAAATGTTATCTCAAAGTACAATATAAAAACAATACCTACATCTTACAATTTATAGTTGTTGACACTAATTCACCTCCCATTTTGGGTAGGAGTTCATGTGATGAATTAAAATTATTAAAGAGAGTAATGAGTATAAAACAGACAGATAAAAGATCTGCAAATATATTAGATGAGTTTCCAGACATATTTACAGGTATGGGTTGTTTACCAGGTACATATGACATACAATTAAAAGATGGGTACAAACCTGTAGTTCATACTCCACGAAAATTACCTATAGCGTTAAAAGAACAAGTAAAAGAAAAACTAATGGAAATGAAAAATCAGGGTATTATTGCAAATGTTGAGGGACCCACCGATTGGGTAAATAGCATGACGGTTGTAAAAAAGCCAAACGGAGATCTTCGCATTTGTTTAGACCCGCGTGACTTAAACAAAGCAATAAAGCGGGAACATTTCAAGTTGCCTACTCTTGAAGAAATAACCGCCAACCTATCCGGTGCCAAATATTTTAGTACATTATTAATAATAATAATAGTAGCGTCGTCCGTAGCCTGGCTGCGTTTCGGTGACCTCTTTGGAGAAACCGAAGGTTTTGTCTGTGCAATTATGGACGAAGTTATCTTAACGAATAACTACCGGAGACATATTATGAAGGACGGGACGGTTGACGTGTGTCGGGCATGCCATCGTCCGGGTGAGTCAATCAGACATATTATCTCCGGATGTTCTCGTCTAGCTAACGAAGAGTACTTGCATAGACACAACCTTGTAGCCAGGATTATCCATCAGCAACTTGCTCTGAAATACAGCCTTGCAGAATCGGAAGTGCCGTACTACAGGTATGTGCCCGACCCAGTTCTCGAAAATGGACATATCACATTGTACTGGGATCGATCCATCATCACTGACAGGACTATTGTTGCCAATAAGCCTGATATAGTGGTGGTGGATCGATTAGAGCGGCGCGCAATGATTGTTGACATAACGGTCCCGCATGACGGGAACCTCGTGAAAGCCGAGAAAGATAAACAAATCAAGTATCTAGACTTGGCTCGCGAGGTTGTCGACATGTGGGATGTGGACTCAGCGATCATTGTGCCGATAGTCGTGACAGCCAATGGCTTAATAGCCAAGAGCCTCGACCAACACCTGAGGAGGCTCTCGTTGGGCAGCTGGATCAAGGGCTTGATTCAGAAAGCGGTACTTCTGGACACGGCTCGCATTGTTAGGAGGTTCCTCTCTCTGGAGCCCTGACCGCCGGTAGCTTGGACCCTGTTCCCGATACGGGTGGGCTACTATTTTTATATTTTTAAATATTTTTATGTTTTTTATATTCTAATATTTCAAAATGTAATTTATATGTAAATAATTAAATAAAGGAAATAATAATAATAACTTTATTTCCAATTTTACAATTAGCATAAAGGCGATAGGTTAATACAATGACACTATTGTTTTAAAATTGCATAAATCACTGACTATCTCCACTGGCACCCAAGCTAAGATTAAACTTGTGTTATGGGTGCCAGGGCTCTCTCTATTGTTACATTTCAATCTATACAAACTAGTACGGAGTTACATTGCGTAAGTAGCTGTCGTTGAGTACAAAAAGAAAATAAAGTTAAAGTAAATAAGATAAAGAAACTAACAATTAATCTATTAAATAAAAAATTAAAATAACAAAAATGTATTAAAATAACTAAAATGTATAGCCTCTCTCTATGTGAATTTGGTAAGTGTACGTGTCGTGTGTACGTGTAATTTATAACATTAGATGCTAAACAGGGATTTTGGCATGTAAATTTACACCCAGCCAGTACAGGCCTCTGTACATTTAACACAATTTTTGGAAGGTTTAAATTTTTGAGAATGCCCCAGGTATATCATCGGCATCAGAAATTTTCCATAAACGTTTATATGAACATTTCGACGATATAGAGGGCGTTATATTGTTTATTGATGATCTCCTTATTTACGCAGAAACAATGGAAATACACGATCAGAGATTACGTGCAGTCTTGAAACGGTGTAAGGAAATAAACATATAATTAAATAAAAGCAAATGTAAAATAGGTTTAAGTGAGCTAACGTACTTAGGCCATAAAATAACAAAAGACGGCATCAGCCCCGATGAGTCACAGGTATTGGCTAATAAAAATATGTCAAGGCCACAAAATGTAAAAGATGTAGAAAGATTTTTAGGTATGATAACCTATGTTAGTAATTTCATAGCAAATTTTTCAGAAAAAACATCTATTCTTCGCGAGTTATTAAGAAAAGACATAGCTTGGCATTGGGATCATACACATGAACAATGTTTTGAAATGTTAAAAAAGCAGTTAACTAGTCCACCTGTGCTAACATATTACACACTTGAGAAACCCATAGTTATCTCAGTAGACGCGAGTAAAAATGGTTTAGGTGCCTGTTTAATGCAGGACAACTATCCCGTATGTTACGCTTCGAAATCGTTAACAAAAACAGAACAGAATTATGCTCAGATTGAAAAGGAACTATATGCCTGTGTATTTGCATGCGAGCGATTCTATACCTATATATATGGCCGTAATGATGTGATTATAGAAACAGATCACAAGCCATTAGTGAGTATTATCAACAAGCCCTTAGTGAATGCGCCAGCACGCCTACAGAGAATGTTAATGCGACTTCAACCATATTCGTTTACGCTAACTTATAAACCAGGTAAATATCTATACATAGCGGACGCATTATCACGAGCGGCGTTACCACATACCGATAACATCAGTACGCGCGATCACCTGGAAGCACAAGCACAAATGTGTGCCATAACAACGATGAATCCTCTAACAGACTCACATTTTTTAGAAGTACAAAAATGGACTAGGGAAGATAAAGAAATGCAGGCATTGAAAAAAAAAAAAAGAAAGGATGGCCCATGCATAAAATAGAAATTAGTAATGAATTAAAACCTTATTGGGACAGCAGGGATGAGTTAACAGTAAATTATGGATTAATATGGAAAGGCAATAGAATCATTATACCAAACTGTATGCGCAAAACAATGTTACGAAAAATACATATAGGGCACTTAGGTATACAAAAGTGTAAACTTAGGGCTAGAGAGATCATGTATTGGCCTAATATGAATTCACAATTACAGGATTACTTATCACACTGTCAGGTCTGTTTAACATACAGAAAAGCCAACACAAAAGAACCTTTAATTCCGCATGACATACCCGACAGAGCTTGGTACAAGATAGGCACAGATATCTTCCACTACGGCACTAAATCTTATTTGATATTAGTCGATTATTATAGTAAGTTCATAGAACTTGTTGAATTGTGTACGACTACATCCTCAGAGGTAATTAAGCAAATAAAAAATGTATTTACACGTCACGGAATACCACAAATAGTTATGTCAGATAACGGCCCGGAATTCTCTTCGAATTTGTTTAAAGAGTTTTCGTTAGACTGGTGTTTTCAACACATAACGTCTTCTCCTAGGTATCCACAATCAAATGGACAGGTCGAAAGACCGGTCCAAACAATAAAAAATATGATGAAAAAATCCACCTTTCAAAATACCGACTTCAGTTTGGGATTGTTACAATATTTGAATACGGCGATAAGCAATGAGTTAAGTTCACCCGCAGAGCTGTTATACAACAGAAAATTACGAAGTATAATTCCGTGTTCTCCACATCTTCTACAACCGAAATTGCAGGGGAATGTGTCAAATAAATTAGAGAATCTACAATTAAAGCAAAAAAAATACTTTGATAAAGGATCAAAAAGGTTAAAACCACTAATCATAAATCAAAAAGTTAAAATAAAAATGCATAATCATTGGAGTAATGGAGTTATTCAACGTTTGTTAGCAAACCGATCTTATTTAATACGAATGAATACAGGACAGATCTTGAGACGAAATAGATAACATATAATTATTGATTCAGATAGGCGGAATAACGAACAACCATATGAACAGCGTAGAAATTCATATGATGATATAAATATAGACAGGCCGCAAAGTCGTGCCATGCCAGTAGATGAGTCACACAGCGGCTCCAGTGCTCCAACACACGCAGACCATAACAGCTGTACCATTATTATTATAAAACTCGTTCTGGCAGGACAGTGAAACCTCCTGATCGCTGGGGACAATCTACCTGAAGCACTCAAATGTCAAGCAGCTGATTTAAAAACATAGGTATAAAATAAATAACTTCTGGGCAGTGAAATCATTGTATGAAAATTTTGTAAGATGTAAAAAACCTAGCAAATGCATGTTCGCAATATAAACAAATATAGATACAAAGTAAAAAAAAAAAAAAAAAACGTAATACTTTGTTGTAATGTTATCAAAATAGCTATAAATGTAATAACTAGAACGAAACCTAGATTAAAAAAAAAAAAAATGCATTTATTGAATTATAAATTATTGTATTGTAAAATTATTTAAATCATCATTAATTATTACTATGTATACAATGTGTAGTTGTGTACCTACCTATATTATATATAACGCTGTTCAAAATGAAGTGAATGGTTTATTTTTATTTCCTTTCTTTATTGTTAAAGAATCTGAAGATGAAATACTATGTAAATAATTATACTAAAATAATGAAATGTAAAACTTGATTCTAATTTATTAATAAAGGGGGTTGTAGGTATATGTAAATTAATTATGAATGATTGTTCCATATTATAATAATGCATGTGAAGGTAGGCGGGATAAATATACGAGTATGTGAACGAAGTACATTAAACTAGTCTTTGCTCAACCACCATGATTCAATGCTGTGTCCCTGTCTCCCAACATAACACTGACGTTTCATAAGTGCCCGTGTAGGTTTATGTGAGATAAAATATTTTGATTTTGATAACTTTCACTAAAAAGTTTCCCGTAAAAAAGCTGAACTGTTGTTCCAAATGGAAATTTCTGAGGTCAAGGAAAAGCTGAGTTGTGCTTTGTTTACGAATTAGTTCAAATCTCAAGAAGGAAATTGAATTCAAAGGAATTTACTTGGAAGCAATACGGGCCTAATCGCAATAAAATCCTAATATAGGCCAGAATGAATAGAAACACCGGGGACCGCTTTTTAGGATGACTCTTAAATTTTCGTCTCCACCGGGTAAAAATTACCTACAGAACAAATTGCTTTCATTCTTTTTATTTGGAGTTACTATAGTGAGAATATTCTCATACCGTCTATTTAACACCGACAAAGGCCCAAATGGTTTTGTTACATTACTCATTCAAGGACGGAGAGTCAAAAAGGTTCTAAGCTAAATCCTGATAATACGTTGACGGAAGAAAAAAAAACACTCTGACTACGGGGTTACGAGCTTCGAAGCTTGTGGGCGTGACTCTTAAATTCTCATTTGGATAATGCTTAAACGCTGGATATCCAGTCACCGGGAAAATTGGGTGCTGAGCGTATTTTACTTAAATTAAAAGTTTAAAGTTTCTCGTTTAAAAGAAGATTTATAACGGTCAGCGCTTGCAAACAAGTTGCGCAACCACCCCTCTTGAACAAGGTTACGTCCCTCTGGAGATATGGTTCGCCACTAAAAGTTGTTGAAACAAGCACACACCGTCCCGTCGCTTCGCGTATTTCCATTAACATTTTAAAGTGTTTACTTTCGAAAAACTTTACCTTAGAAAACTTTCAAACTTTACCAAACGTTTCCGCAATGCGATGTGCTCAAAT
The DNA here is from genome assembly GCA_916610205.1 of Griposia aprilina. NCBI lineage: Eukaryota > Metazoa > Arthropoda > Insecta > Lepidoptera > Noctuidae > Griposia > Griposia aprilina. The sequence goes on along the minus strand of OU744294.1, from coordinate 531,672 downwards.
AATAATACCAATTTATTAGGCCTTTGCCCAGCAGTGGGACAGAATGAAGACTAACAAACAAAAAAAAAAAATATACATGGTTATTGGTTATGTATCGACAATCCGTTAAGGGGGATGCACCAAGGTAGCCCGCGAAATTCAATTTTTCTTACGTTTTTTTGCAATTTGCAGGTCACTATTAGGTTGTATGTTGATCTTAGTATGATTCGCGGCCGTAACAAAATGACTCTACAGAATTATAATCATTAGAATCAGCAATACAACTCCTTATGTTAGTATTGCCCTCAAATGGTCATGATTTCATGAAATTGTCAGTCAATTGGGTAATATTAAAATAAAGAGATGTATTGATGATTTTTATTATTACGTATATTTCCATAAATAAATATTTGATACGGCCGCGAATCATAATTATGAAGATCAACATACAACCTGATACTGACCTGCAAATTTCAAGAAACGTAAGAAAATTTGAATTTCGCGAGCTACCTTGGCGTGTCCCCCTTAAGGGGATGTAGGAGAGGTCATTTGCAGCCGAATGACCCCTGATGATCCCTATTATAATATATACAGGGTGGATTTTTGAGATGGGGCAGCAAGGGCAGCTACCTTAACCGTTATAGCTACAGGAAAACGGTCTTACGAGACTTACCTTAACTTTTTGAGAAATTTTGAATTGCATTCACAGATTTTGAAAAAACTGTACAGTCAGCAGGAAAATGGGCAGTTTTCACAAAAACTTTTTTTTTATGCCAATCGATCATGTTTTATATAAGGATCAAAAACCTCTATCGGACTAACTGAGGTTTCAGTACTAGAAAAGACAGAAATCGCAAAACACTTTTCCCATACATTTCGTAGGAAATGAGAGTACACCTTACTTTTTGATTATGGATAAACTAACCGCTACAATGAAAACTGGGCGAAAATAAACAAAAACAAAAAAATTACTTTGAATTTCGAACGAAAATGCGTCATAATTTAATTTGCTTTGAAAACAGAATCGAGATAAATTGTTGCCTGGTTGCTTATGATTTCTGAAATTCTGTGACAAAAATGACATCTGAAGATGAAGATGGCGCTCAGCCACACAACAGCCGCCAAACCCGTTCTAATTTGAACCGGTAATTCGGGAATAGGAACATATGGTCCTATACAGTGGCCACCTCGTAGTCCTGATCCTGATCCCCGCAGTCAAGCCTCTTGATTTTAGTATGTGGGGCTATTAAAAAAAATATCTTAAAAAAAAGAAATACGAAAGTGTTCAGGAACTCAGATTCACTTAACACGATTCTCTATAGCATTCATCCTTTCAAATTATCAGCTGCTACCCACTCTGTAGTAAAGAGAATAAACTGCATACGTCAAAACGGCTACCATTTTGAGCACCTCATAACTTAGAGCACAAAAGTAAAAAATTCTAGGTGAATCCAAATGTAAAGTTTCAAGTTTTTAATTTTAAGATGAAAAATAATACCAAAAGTAGAAGTTATTATTTCTTATTTATTTTTCGATAAGTCTTTTTAGAGCTGTCAGTTTATCGATGCAAGTAAGTCGTAGTCTCATTTCTTATGAAATGTATGGGAAAAGTTTTTTGCGACTTCTGACTTTTCTATTACTCAAACTCAGTTGGTCCGGTAAATGATAAATGATAAATGATTTTATTTCTGTAAATAGGTTTGTACAAACACTTTTACACGTCAATGATATTTTAAAACTAGATGAGGTCGGCGTTTCCTATCTGACTACTCTGAGAAGAAAGGCCGAAACAAACTCAGAGGTCACAGTCTCTTTTAAAGTCCAGACATAATCTTGGTCAGATCATGTGAAGACCATGTAGATTTGTCTGAAATGGTATTTTGAAGAAAAACCACACAGATTGAGTGGACCTGTCCAGTCAGTGCACGCATTTGTCAGTAATCGTGCAGCTCAACTCAGAACTTAAGGTAGAGGTTTTTGATCCTTATATGAAACATTATCGATCGGCATAAAAAAAAGTTTTTTGTGAAAATTGCCCATTTTCCTGCTGAATGTACATTTTTTTCAAAATCTTTGAATGTAATTCAAAACTTCACAAAAAGTTAAGGTAAGTCTCCTAAGACTGTTTTCTTGTAGCTACAACGGTTAAGGTAGCTGTCCTTGCTGCCCCATCTCAAAAATCCACCCTGTATATAATTTTGAAGATATTTGGTAGGTATCTTATTATATCTATACTCGAAAGGTTTAGGTAGTTAATAAAGGTAAACAAAAAAAAACCACGTGACTCATAGATGTTGAACCTTTTATTTCAAATGTTAAAATCATATTATTTTGAGTCCCTTATTAATAGGGTCTATTCTGAATCTGAATTTGAGGAACTATCTGTCACATTAATAATAAAGCGTTCAGTGGTATCATCAATTATTTTGTCTAATTTAAACATTTTCTGTTCTTCTTTTATTACATGACCCTCGCAATTTTTCCAATTCTCAGCAGTTACATTAGCTAAAGCCTCTGGCAAAAGAATGTTTAAGTCAGACATTTTAAAAGTTTTATTTTTCTCGGCTACAAGCCCTTTAACTTGAGCCTATATTAACTCAATTGAATTACGCTCACAGTGATATGGTGGCAGCCGCAATACAGTGACACTATATGACAGTTTTACTAATTCATTCACAACTTATAAGCAATCTGGTTAACCGACTAAACGTAATACCTGCTACTTCAGTTGCCATACTACGTCACAGGTGTACTCTTCAATTTAGCACCGTTATCTAATTAGTTGTATTTTCTAAAAGGTTTAGGGAACCTGGAATTTTGGGCTCTTTACAATAGACAGATTATAAAATATTATACTATTTTATAAATCTAACAAAAAAAATGTGCTTAAGCAATTACATGTACGAAGATACATATAGTATATATATATAGTTTACGAATAAATGATAAAGTTTAACATACATTAATAAAAGAGGAAACTATCGTATAAATAAATCGCAAATAACTTTAATTTTGTTGTAACGTATTTTTAAACAAGAAAGTGTCACTATAAAAAACCCTTTTTACGATTTGTTTACCTTTATTTAACTACCTAAACCTTTCGAGTATAGTTGGATAGCTTAGAAGTTTTACATGTTTTTGGAATGTTCTGGCAATGAAGTACTTTCGTGTTTTTTTGCAGAAATCGACTATTTTAGTCAAATAACCTGCTCAAAATGATAGAAAATCGTAACGATTTGTAAGATTATTAAAGATAATTGACATTTTATGGTTGATTATTATGTATTGAAGTAGAAGCAAATAAAAATAATATAAAAAAAATCAAGCATTGTTTTTTTATAATAAATTTTCAAAGTTGTGTACCGCTAAAAATATAAAAAAAAACAAATTACTCGAAAATGGTTGACATTTGCATAGGGGTCATCGGGGTCATTTTGTTGCAAATGACCTCTCCTAAATCCCCTTAATGGATTGCCGACATAATTATAACCAATAACTTTTCTTTTTTTTTTTTTGGGTGGGAAATCATCAAATGACCTCTCCCGCTCTGGGTGGAGCGGAAGGGCGTGTTAGACTCTTACTGACTAAAACCCACCCGTGTTCCTTCAGTTGCCTGTGCGCCAGGGCCACGGTAACTCTTTCGAACAATCCGCGACCCCGGCAGGCATCGGCCCTATCGGACCCGGTCAATTATGCTGACATCTCTTTAAGGCGCGCATGGAACAACGCGCCGTCGACCCGGGCCTGGTCCTTACCAGACGGCGAGCTGCCCATTGCTCGCCGTCCGCAGGCCCGCGCCTACGGTGGCCGGAAGTCGGCTATCGACTCCCGACGCCCAGGGTGTCTCCTCCTGCGGCGACTAGGGGCGTGAGGGCGCAAAGATTGCCTCTCCCTCACGCGCTCCGCCTCCTTCGCGAGCATTACTGCTTCGCAGAAGGAGGTGACTGCTTCCCATTCCCTCTCGCTCCGTACCATGGCCTGAACCAGGGCCGGACGCGAGAGATCGCCGCCGCCAATCGCCACCACGAGGACAAGGCGGTGCTCCGCCCAAGCCGGGCAGACCTCCACCGTATGCTCTACCGAGTCCTACGGTTGATCCACACAATGCCAACACCCGGGCGTTTCCTCGCGCCTTATCCGAAACAGGAACCTCCCGAAACAGCCATGTCCGGTGAGGACCTGCGTCATGCGGAAGGTGAGGACGCCGTGGCGCCTCGCAATTGTGGCGTGCCCAGCGCTGTGTTGCGACAGTCGCACTCTCCATGCCGCCATGAGATCCCGCCGGAGCTCTGTCCGCTGTGCCGCGATTTCTCGCGGCAGCGGACAGTAACGCCCCGGCGTTTCGCCTCCTCGATAACCAATAAACCCTGCATATAATATTTTTATACACTCGTCAGTGTACACATGCGGAACTTGGTTTTTTTTGGGACCAAAGCAAATTTCACTTGACTTTAAATCATCAGGAGTTTGAAAAGCATGTTGACCTCAAAGAAAGTTATTCGTATTTCTGTGGTCTTGGAAGAAAGAAGTGTCGTGAAAATTGCCTAGAGTTTTACTCATTTACAATAAGTGTGACCGATGCTCTCCTTAACGCGGCTAAAGTTTCGAAGACCACGGCTGATTCGATATGTTAGTCGTTATTTACTGAAAGGTTGTAATGCATCTTGCTAGCATTAAATCTATAAAAGTGAAAACAAGTAAGCAACCGATAACGTGCAGAACAGGCAAGTGTGGAGGTGCAACTTGATACTTGTGCTTATCCAGCAGTAGACTGCGAAGGTTAAATTGACATACATTACATACGTTATAATGTTCGCACTGTTTCGACTCAACCCTCATGTTTATGAGAGCGAGTGGGCCGTTTCCCGTCACGCGGGCCTAGTGCAGACTAGTGGATCCTAGAACTTTTAATTCTAATAGCTAACACGAGAAGAATTTCCTCACGATGTTTGAGCTGTCGTAGCTTGTGATTATTTCCATCAAACGGTTGTCTGGAAGAAATTGCTTTTAGCAATAAAACCGCCGTTATTATTCGTCCTGTTAGTATACGACACTGACATCTAATATACAAGTCCTCTTTATTAGAGCTCAGTGGGATACGATAAATAACATATTATTATGTTTAGCTTGGGGCTGAAACACCAGGGCCATGGGGTCTGAGTGCTCACTTTGTTTTTCAGGAAATCGCCAAGCGGCAGCGTTGCCATTCAACGTGGCAATTAATGCTGCCAGCTTTAAGGGCATGGGGACGAAATTTTTGATGCTCTTTGATTCATTCCCCGCCCTTTTTACATGTAGATATTGTTATTATTTTAAGACTATTCGTTTATAAATAAAATACATAATATATATTTTTTTGTCTACCTTGAAGTCTTTGTGGTGCAGTGTGACGGGTGCGTGGCGACTCTGGTGCGCGTGCGGCGCACAGGCGCGGACGTGGCGCAGGTGCACGGCGCGCCCGGCACGGAGGCGCGCGCGGCGCTGCTCGCCTACCGCGTGCTGGCGCCGCGCCTTTACCTGCGCCTGCTGCCCTGTCTTCACGACTCCAACGAATGTAGGTACTTGATACTGTGCATTCATTAAGACTGATTTACTTTTGCATTAGTTAATTAGCGAATTATAAAGGGAGAAAGAAAATGCATTTATTTGCACTAAACGGGACGCATAAAAGAAAACTTGTTGGGGAAAAATATGTTTCGCATCCACGCAAAACGGCCATCAATCAGCATAATGCTGTGACACTATGCAACATAGAGCCACAGTGTTGCTTTTCAGCGACAGCCGGCATTGACATGATGACATCAATCGATGCAGCATAAAAAGAAATAGGTTCTTAAAAGCAATAATACAGGTTATGTCTCTAGACGTCTATACGTTACACAGGTACTTCACCATAAAAAATGGACTCTTTTGTAATGACGTTTCGACACAACTAAATTGCTACTTGAACTAAACTCGATGCAAATGTAAATCAAGCCTTAGCGGCGATTTTGGGTTATAAAAGTAGGTATTTGCTAAACATTGAGGAGATTACACCAATATTACTTCTAATTTTATCATAAAAGAATCTACTCTATTTTAATGCTTACTTACGAGTAGTAACAAAAGTTCCAGTAAGTGAACCACTTATAAAAGTTACAATTAATTTCTACTCATAAGAATATTGAAGTGACCCGAGCATTGAGTCTCTAACCAACCATTTCAATTCTATAAAGGTACAGAATTTAAATAACATTTTAATAATTAAATCCGTTTTTTATCAAAAAATGGTCTTAGGAAAGTTTACCGAACGATATCGTCTGTAGGAACAAACAATTAATTAACTATTGGTGATCTGCTAATAATGGGACTATTGAAATTACTTCCCAAGTTATTCAGTTAGAAATTAAGATATATTGTAGAAGTTTGTACAAGTTTGTACCCGGTGGTTTTCTTGAATAAAGTATTTTAAATGTAATCAACACCATTCAAAGAAAAGTTATGAACTTGCCTGATTGAGTGACTTGTAGTGAAGTCGAGAAATTTCATAATACAAATTCAACGCGTTAAGGAAGAAGAACACGTTGTAGCATGAACTGGATCATTATATTAAAGTTCACGCTGATTTAAATTCAATGTTCATGTTCCGTACGAGCAGGGCTCGAACACGGCGCAGTCGCAGTAAATTCAATTTAAAACATTGTTTCACATACCCACTTAAACCTACATGATGCACTGTTCCAATTGGTCGTTTCCTGTGGAGAAGAGCCGGCAAGAAACTCCACGGTTACTCTTTTACAAATAAGAGGCTTTTACGATTTTATTGGCTCTTAGTCTGGCATGAAGAAAAATGCTGCGGGGTTTGTCCCGCCTCTTCTTATTACCAGCTAAAGTACTAGGAAGTGGTGACGAGCGGGCGTTTTTGGGGACTGCCTTATTCAGTTTTGCCATCCAATGCTGCTTCTAAACCTAATATAAATAAATATTTTTTATATGTTGAGTCATCCTTTATCTAAACTAACATTATAAATAGAAAAGATTTGATTTGTTATAATGTAAACTCACCTCGGCCCGGCGGGGGCTCGGGTGGGTTTGACTGCCTTGTTGGTCTAGTGGTCGCAAGCGCTACTGCTGAGCATGAGGTCTTGGGGTTCGATTCCCGGGTCGGGCAAAGTGTCATTGGGTTTTTCCATCTGGAATTTCTCGGTAGCAGCCCGGAGTCTGGATTTGTGCCCGGTTGATGGCAATAGGCTCGCCCCCTATTACATAGGACTTAAACATAACTGGCAAAATGTGGGTGTGCTATAGGTACACCTCTGCCTAACTCTTCGGGGAATACGGGCGTGATGTTATGTTATGTTATGTTATGTGTGTAATGTAAACTGTCGAATCAGAGGTAACATATGTCATGCCACCTCCGATGAAACAAAATGCATATGAAAATTAAAATATGTTGACGAGGTCAGCGACAAGACGAGCACGCCCACCACCTCCGGACTGTTCGCTCAGCTCTACCTCACCGCCGCCGGTATCCAACTCTATCGTGAGCGCTGTGACAAAACCGGCCGCGGTAGTTACGTCGAGCTCGAACGACGAGTATTTTTCCCCGCCGACGACGCCAACTACTGTACGTCGGGAGGGGAGAGGCCGGCCAGCGAGGAGCTTGGGTCTTAGGGGCCACTTGGCCCCGAGCAATCTCCCCGCTGCCGGTGGTTGTGTGCAGCGCATGAAATGGACTCTGTCTATGAACAAGAACGTCATGCGCGCATATTACAGCTCTACAGAGGGGGGAACTAACCTCACTGCGTACCGTGGTAGGATGCTGTCTCTGTTTCAGGAACTAGAGCCAACCGTCAACGTCTTTGCGCAACGACTGTCGGATCAGGTGCACGTCATTCAACGCAATCATAGGTTGGACGATGCTGCACTTGATAGGCTACGCTCAGAGCTGAGCAATCATATCGTCTCGAGTCCGGTACAAACCGCGGTACAAGCATCAACCATTGATGATATACCTCTGCGGTCTAATCATGGTGTAGATGTGGAAGATGATAGGGTTGCTTCAATAAGTAGCCAGGGCAACGATTGAGGAGCGCACCGGAGTATGCATTTCGTGAGTACAGATCCACTCAGACCGAACTTAGACCCCGACTACCACGGCTACCTATGCACAAAAAAATAGAGCGCTGGTGTGTGCCCTGGACTCGCAGCTTAGGTAATAGGTAATACGGGCTGGTGTCCGCAATTCCACGTCAATGCGCGTATTTTGCGTACGGTTGGGAAAAACGATTATTCGATCCACCCCAGCTCCTCGAGGAAGGCCTACAACGCCTTGGTGTTGCTGACAATCTCACCTAGGGTACCTGGGTTACCGAAGTACTTTACCCTGGACGTTGCGACCACCGGGAAATTTAGAAGCATATGAGCTGCTGTTTGATCGTCCTCCATGCAGGCCCTGCACAGCGGACTGTCTGTGATGACAAAGAGGTGTTTATTAAATGACCCTTGGCCAGTTAAAGCTGCTGTAACTGTACGCAGCTGTTGTTTAGTTAGTCGGAGAACCTGTTTCGCAAGTCGGATTATTTTTGGATACAAAGTGTTTTTTTAAATTTTATTTTCGTTTACATACTACCCATAAATTGCATTTGGACGAAATTTGGTAAATGGTTAGACCATGACCTGCATTAGGACATAAAGTACTTTTTATCCCAATATTATGCGGGTAAAACCACGGGGCGCAGCTAGTTCGTAATAAAGATGCCTACGTCGTCGGCAGGCTCAGGGTGCAATGTAGACGAGGGCGCGCTGGGCAGCAGGCGCGGCACAGCCACGCTGCGGCCGCGGCAGGCGCTCACGCTCGGGCGCCACACGTGCTACCGCCTGCGCCTCACCAACGTCACGCCGCTGCCAACTGCCGTGCATTTCGACAGGGACTATGGTAAGCCCAGTTTTCAATATTTTCATATAGTAATAGGGTACCTACATACTCCGACATGGGTACAGATATCCCAAGAAAAGTATGCAATTATCGTCTATGTTCGGAAATACAAACGCGCGATGATGACATGCATGTAATATGGAGCTGTTACTACCATGGAAGTATTTGGCCATATTGTATTACAATGAGTAGCTAGCGAGCCGTTCCTGTGTCGTACAGGTGTAATAGCGGCATATCACAACATTACATTTTATCTAATTTATAAATATGACGGAGAAGGTATGTGTCTCGTTATCATGAGCCATATTTTAAATACTGTGGGCGTACTATGGGAAGCGTTGGTTATTGCTCAATAGAAAAACCGTTTGCAGTTCAAATTAAATTATAATTTACGAACGAATTAAGCACACTAGCGAATCACACTGTAGGTACACGACACAACTATACGGAACGCGCGACAGTGTCTAAACGTGTTCACTGCTTAACCGTCAACAAAAAACTCTGCTTTTACTCTGGTTAAGCGTTATGATATAGACACTGTCGCATGCCTCGCTCTGTCTGGAAGCACCCTAAGTCAATTTGTAAAATAAACAGTACAGCCAAGGAAATCAATTTAATCAAATTGACAGACTACGTCAATTTGCCGTGTTATAGCATTCCAAACAGCTGTCAAAGACAATTGTGATAAATGATTTTATTTCTGTAAGTAGGATTGTACAAACACTTTTACATGTCAATCATATTTTAAAAACTAGGTGAGTTCGGAGTTTCCTATCCGTCTACTCTGAGAAGAAAGGCCGAGTGATTTCAATATACCTACGGAAAATTTAAGTTGGTAGAAAATTTGCTGAACAATTCATTTCCCTAACTTTACATAAGATGGATGGGTATAAAGAGAGACACATAACCGCCGCAAGTAGACAAACAACTCACTCCAGCCTATTAGCATCGGCTCAGTGAATGTTGCAAGTACTCTGTAAAATTAGTAACTACTTAGAGCTACAACTACAATAGTCCACTTGTTATAGGTTGATCTAAGTACAAAGTCTGAACAAGTCTAACAATTCAGTCCAGTTAGTTATATTCGCTAAACAACTGCGTGAAATTCGTGACCTAAATATAACTTTTAAAAATAAAAAGTAACTCGGTAGATGCCTTGTCTAATTAAATCGGTGATTAAACCATACAAAAAATAAACAGGATGGCGATTTAGTTACCTGCATCCGTGAAGGAAGTGATTCTAAACAAAAAAACATTCGCTATTATACTCATATCCGATTCGAAAAATTAAAAAAATACTTTTCACACATGCATCGAAATGTGTCTGTCTGAATAGGTATGCTGTATAATTATAGAAATTCGTTCTTTTTTCACGATTCTGAGTTTTATATCAAATGTTGTTTAGTATTACGATTAGAATTGACACCCTTGATGGATGCAGTTGACTACATCACCATCAGTAGGTATCTAAAAATGTGAACATGGTGTGACTGTTCCTAACTGATCCCAGGCTGATAAAAATTTTCGTTTTGCCTAACTATGCTAATATTAGTGTTAAGATTGGCTTTCCCTTGAGGGAAAGGGAACACGCCCCCCCCGGCCGCGTATTCCTATAGGGCTCGTCACCAAACTTGGGCACCCTCCCACCATTATAAGAAATAAATTCCCATAAACTAAAACTGCCTTGTCCCGACTTAGAAAGCTAGGGGACAAGGAGGGGACACAAGGTGATGTTATTATTTGGAATTTACAGTTAGGAAACATAAGTATTGTAATTATAAATATGTGCAGCTATGAAGACGAGAGGCCATGCAAAAGTGGGTCATACACAAAAATTGTAAATAAAGTGTTCGTTTGTTGTAAAATCGTTTTGGTAAAAAATTTACTCGCTTGTACTATTTATTTTCTTAGACTGATTAATGCATTATTCTATACTAAGATAAAGGTGTTTTCGTTACGTTTAAATTATTTTTATTCAATGTTTAATGAAAAAAGTCCCCTCCTGTAGACTGTTCGGATACTGAGTACTGGAATTTAAGTGGCAAATAAAAGCATTCAACATTTAGTTTTTCCATAGGTCTTCTTGCTACAAATTCCAACATTTACTTAGGTTTACATTCAATTATTTATCAAAATATTTACGGTGTTTATTAGTGAAATAAAATTAATAAACATGTTTTCTCAATTTCTTGGTCTCTTCCTGTCGACGCATAAAATAGGTCAAAATCCGCATTTACGGGAACCTCTTTTAGTTTTTATTTATTAGGCTGGCAGCATGTTGTCTCTGTCAGTTACTGATTAAAAGTTTTACAACGGCGTGTGAAAATTATTACAAAAACATGTTTAATCTATAACACAAGTTTTTGTCTAACCTCAGTGCGTCTTTCCTTGGTGAAGTGTTAAAAAGTAAGTAAAATGATTACGAGTATTATTTTTGATTATAGCGATATCAAAAACAAGCCCGCTATCTTTTATTAACTATGTGGATATCTCTCCTGTATACATCTTTTCTGTAGAATCAGAAGGCTTATTGTAGAAGCAGAAGGCTAATCGTCGAATCAGAAGACTGATTCATCAATGGAAATATTTCACCCAAAAAAGCGACTAATTCCTAAAATATAGAATGATTCTGATGATGAAGCCATATTCGAATATTTCTTCTACAGGACGATGTCTTTTATGTGGACATTCTTCGATTTTTTTTTATTGATCCTAACTTGATCGTTTTGCTTAGGTATATTATTAATGACTATGGTTAATAAAAATAAGTATTAGTGATTGTTATGAAAGTCAGATTTGACATGGTTGTTTTGTATAAGATATTAAATTAAAGTATATTTCTGTTATTTTCTGTAGACTAAGCGATCTCACCTGTAGAAATAGAATATAAAGAAATGATATTTTTGTCGAAATTAATGAAGACTGATCTATTTTGATATTTTTTTAAAGCTGTTAACGATTACTTTTAAATAAATACCAACTTTCAAATCGCTAACTGACGTTTATTTTTTTTTACTTTTTGAGACTTGATTTTGTGTATGACCCAAGTATATAATATAATTATTATGATTCAGTATTATAAATGTCGTAACGCCGACGTCTCCCTTCTCACTGGTGAGCGCTAACTTCTGCAATAGTCTTGATAATATGAAGGGGGTAAAGGGATCGTTACGCTTGCACTTAAATTAATCATTCATAGCTACGTTAATTTATCTGTTTACAATGTATTACCCACTTTAGTGAGACTGAGAACCGTTTTACAACGTTTGCCTCATTGCACGTGTCCTGCTAGACCTACAGCATAGAACCTCTGCGGACACTAATACGATTCTAATAGGACACGTTCCCTATGCACTATATAAATGTCTTACACAATCCTAAAGACAGCGAAGACTGCGAAGTCCAACTGCCATTGAGGGAGGCAAGTGTTGACTAGGTTTAAACGCGTACTGAAGTTAATGACACCCTTACGGCGACCTAGCCCCCTTTTTACTAAGATAATAGAAAACTAGTACAAGCGTACCGTTAACTCAGTCTGTAGCAAAACTCATTGCGATCGTACTTGGTGAAGTGGTATTTCGTCACTTCACATTTCCTTATTCTTCCCCATGGAGAGAATACGGTGCAGTTTTCACCGGAAAAGCATTCATATTGTCATGTCTCGATAAATAGTGTCGATTTAGTAAAAAGCATACCATAGCCAGGTGTAGGTTTTATCGAGATACGGTCCTTAGCGTTCTTAGAAAGACTACCAATCCATTTGGGGAGTTTTGTGAAGCGTAACCCTCTTCCGGACATATGCATACAACAAGCCTCACGCAACGTGTTCTGTGACCAGACTTTTTTGAAAGCAGTTATCATTAATAACGTTTGATTGTTTGGCCCTGGTTATAGTTGCCAGATGAGGAACTTGCTTTGTGATTTGGGATTAGAAATCCCATATTTTACGCCTTTTTTTTTAATTTGAAGAAAACATTGCATGTTAACTGACGTAAAATATTGCCTTTCGATTTGTGCCAGCCATAAAATATAAATGGAATGTATCTCTAATGCCCGGTTTCTGAATTTCCCAGATACCAGATAAATTCTCATTAGCTATTGATTAAATAAAGTTATGCTTAAGATAAACGTCGGATAACTGTCACTGCGATTCTGAATACGCAACTAACCATTCAATATCTATGAAACCGATAACTAGTTCCTTACTTGCCGCTAGATGGGTCTGTATAAGAGATCGCATCTAAATTTGATTTTATTATTTTAATTCGTCTTTATTACTAGTTTTATTTATAGTATAATTTTTACTAGGGTAAATAAGAGGCATAACATTGTTTTAGTTAAAAAATATCATAAGTCGTTATTTATGGGCGAATGTACGAACTACATCATTGTCAACTTTTTTTAAAAGTTTCACTTGACACTTCATTGCTTCTGGTGTGGTGGTATTAATTTTGATTTGCCGTTTGATTTGAAATGATAGAAGTCTATTTGTCTTTCCAATCGTTTGTGCTTTATCCATTCTTTTGTAAATTAACATAATGGAATCTGGAAAACGTAGTAAAAATTTTACTGAAAGAGAGAAGATGCTTCTTATCGAAGTGGCTAAAGAATTTGTCCATATAATCGACAATAAAAGAACGGACGGTACATCTGTAGAGGCCAAGAAACAAGCTTGGATGGCGCTGACGAATAAATATAATGCTGTCTCGGAAACTGGATTAAGAACTGAAAAGCAGTTACATGCTCTGATAATATAAAGAAAAAAGCTAGAAAAATATGAGGTAAGTCGTATCTCGGTTAATGTACTTTTTAATAAATTGATTAAAGTCCTCTAGGTATATTTTAAGTGTACAAAGTACAAAGTAACCCCTAAGCGTACAAACTGTAATATCACATGCTTCCAATAATATGTACATAATTATAATATTTCTTACGCAGTTACGCGACAGAGTAATATATTCATTGACTATCATTATGTTACACATTAGTGCCAGATTGTAATTTATTTATGTTCAAATTTAATTTCAGTCTGAGATGTACAACACAGGAGGTGGAACATTTTGTCCTAAGACAACCGCAATTGATGAGAAAGTTGTGGTCTTATTAACTCATCAATTCAAACTATTAACCAATGAATTTGACTCATCCGCACCAACAATCAATCACACAACAACAACAACAACAACAACAATCACGCTGCAACTTAGGTAAGTCCAAAAGACTTTCTTCTTATAACATAGAATACTAGAATTGAACATTTCTTGAGCAAGTATTTACTAAAATATTAACATAAACATCACATAACATCACGCCTGTATTCCCCGAAGGGATAGGCAGAGGTGTACCTATAGCACACCCACATTTCGCCAGTTATGTTTAAGTCCCATGTAATAGGGGGCGAGCCTATTGCCACCAACCGGGCACAAATCCAGACTCCGGGCTGCTACCGAGAAATTCCAGATGGAAAAACCCAATAACACTTTGCCCAACCCGGGAATCGAACCCAGGACCTCATGCTCAGCAGTAGCGCTTGCGACCACTAGACCAACGAGGCAGTCAAAATATTGTTTTCACTTATGTTTGGTTAGATTCTTCTCATTTACAATGTTCTAGCATAGGCATCTGTACATGAGCAGTCAAAATAATGTATGCAGGCAACATTGTAGACACAAAAAAAAATTGAATCAAACTCCTAAGAAGTTTCAATTGAAATGGATGGAGGGATAAAGAAAAAAAAAAAAAATAGTCACTTATTTATTTAAATTATTGTTATAGAAGTTTGAGCATGGGGAATGCTTCAAAATCTAGTGCTGTACTTTTATAATTATAAAAAACAATCACAAATTCACCTACAACATACTCAAATAGCAGGCTTTGGTATATTTATACAATATCATGTTAAAACAAAAGGAGGTTTGTACAAAAGGAGTATGTAAGGATCGTAGCTGGTGGCGTTCTGTAGTTTCTGCCAACTCCCATGGGGAGAAGGCGTGAGTATAAATAAGTGTATATCATGTTACACATATCAGTATAATCACATTATATCAGTGTTATGTGTTATACATGTGAGTACAATCATCAGGTACACAGTAGTAATTTCTTTTTACAATTTGTTCCTTACAGATATTGAGACACATGTATTAAGTGAAGATGCACATACTGGTACTTCTCAAGACATCCTCATAGTAATGGAAACAAAAGAAGATTTGGTGTCTGAAACCCGATCAACTTCGAAGCAAGTTGAATGTTCCAAAACACCAATTTGACCAGTTATGAAATGAAGAAAATTCTTGAATTAAAGAGAACTCTTCTAGAAAATACAAGAATGGACCTAGAATTTAAAAAGAGGAATTTAAACTTATAGGAATATTAAAAATCTTCTCTTTAAATTCTTGCATTTTCTAGAAAGATTATCTTTAATTCGATACGAATCAATGAATCTCCCATATTTGTATCCTTTTAGTAGTTATCACATCTTCATTTTGTACCTTTACGTACTAATATAATAAACAAAGATATTTAAGTTCATTTGTGATTTCATTTCAATTCCCATATTATGTATAACATGAAAAAAATCCTGTTTATAGTTAGCTTGAGATATTTATAAAAGAAAACCTTTACCAACCTAAAATATTGTTCCAACAACAACCGACGAAAATGGTTTCCTTTAGAGGAAAGGTGCTGTTCAATAGATTCTGTAACAATATCTTCTTCAGGAGCAGTATCAATTATCACAGTATCATTTTGCTGTAGAGCTATATTATGTAACACAGCTGTTGTAACAATTACAGCCAATGTGTGATCTAATTTTAATCTTAATTTTTGAGAAAGACATGCAAATCTTCTTTTCCACACACCAAATGTCCTTTCAACTGTGTTTCTAGTCTTGATTTGTGCTTCATTGTATAGATTTTCCGCATTTGTAGCTGGATTTAAAAATGGCGTCATCATGAATCTTCCACAAGGATAAGCACTGTCTCTCAAGAGGTGACCATCTATCTCATTGTTAACTAGGCGCGCTCGCAGGAATGAGTTATGATACACGGTACTGTCATGTGTTGATCCGTGCTAGCGAGCATCTATATCACGGATGTGTAACTTTGCATCACAAACAACTTGTACATTAATAGAAAATAAACCTTTTCTATTTCTAAATAGTTCTGCTTGCTCACCTCCAGGAGATTGAATTGGTATGTGCGATCCATCTACACAACCAATTACATTTGGAAATCTAGCTATATTAAAAAAACTTGCCTTGACTTTTCTTAGGTCTTCAAAATTTGACATAGCTATATAACTTGTAGCCAGCTTTGCTATTTCCTTGCTTACTTTATAAACCACTCTGGACACAATGGTTTTGTGAACGTTAATGTAATCACCAATTACTGCTTGGAAAGTACCTGTAGCGTAAAATCGTAATGCGATAAAAAAAAAATGTTGCAAAACAGACAATGAATATTTACGATGCGTAACGGGAGTTAGAGCAGGGCTGATGATATTAGGTGTATCACAGTGTTCTTATCAAAGCGATATCTCAATTTAAATTCTTCATCCGTAAACATTTCGAAAGGATTTCTCCTACATCTTAAGTTTCTGGGTACTGATATCTTAAAAATAAACTCCAGTACTTCCAAATCAGACTCTGATGAGCTACTCCCTGTTTTTTCCTTTGAATAATTTTAATATTTAGCTTTCACTGGCAACTTAATTCAATAATACACGTTATATATAAGTATAACCTAAAAGTTGATGTAGTATGCTATGAAATGAAACGTCAAAAGTCCCTCTGAAACCGGGCATAAGAGTCCCGATATCGTGGGAAAGTTTTAAAACAAATATAATATTTTATTATTAATTAGGAATAGGTGACGGACAGTCACAATGCACGGTGGTACCGCTTTAGGTCATAAATACAAAAAAATCATTATCAATTACTCCCACTTTAATGACTTATAACGATTTACCGATAAATAAATATGTCACCCATTTTACCTAATTATCTTACAGTGCGGTTAAGTAGCCACGACCTCCAAGGGTCACAACTACCGAGTTGCCAATTAGGAAAAAAATAACTTAATTATCACTTATTTTTTGACCTCCGAAGTTAACACATCATTACGTTGCGCTATCTAGCCTTATCAGTAACTCATTAGCACATATTGTTTGTGTAACGGTGAATTCTCAGAATTGCATTGTTTTTGAGTGGTGTTTGTGACATGGATTTCCAAGAACAAGGTATAATCTTACTATTTAGTTATATTTTTAAATTTTATTTGACTTATTATGACGTGTTTTTACTTGGTACGCCACACATGATTTCTACCAAATATTTAACTTATTGATTTCACATAGACTTACAACTAATTTCAAATAAATAAATAGATTGAACTGTCTATTTTGAAAATATAAAAGGTTTTTAGTGTCTTTTTGCGGCTTTAGTTGCTATATAGCCTCTACGACTGCATAGGCTCACGCGTAGCACGGTCTAAGATCATATATAAAATATTTAAAAAAAACAGGTACTTACTTTGATTAAATGTACTTTCTCAAGGATGCATTTCTTTGAGATTTAATCTGCCGTAACTGGAAGTGTTCCTCAGAAACCTCAACACGTGTTGGAAACTATTCTAGCTTCACTGGATGAGGTGGAGAATCTAGACATTAGGAACTTAGTAAGATACTCAGTTTATGTAAAAGTCTTGATAGATTTTGGAAAATTGTCTCTAGAAATAAAATTTTTTTTTTGCATAACTACTCAGATTGGTTAAATGAAATTGAATGTGTCGAATTAGTAAGAAGTAATGAGCAGTACATTCAAGAAAACGCGAACCAGCCCGGGCCATCTTGCGAACACGGACGCTATTCACTGGATTAAATAAAGATTTGATTGATAGTTGTTCCACAATTTTACAAGCGATTCGAATAAATTTAATGAATATGCTTTGGAAACCGCGCGACTTTTAATTCAAGAATATCCGTGGTATAATCTCCCAGCTTCCGTCCACAAAGTCGTCATCCATCTATCGGGGAAGTATCCGAAGCGGCAGCAGAATCTAACAACAAACATTATAAGGCCTTCAGGCGGGATCACACGAGAAAAATGTCGCGAGGACTTACGAATACGGACTTACGTAACAGACTTTTACTCAGCTCAGACCCATTCATTACTACTCTTCGGAAACTTCCCCGTAAGAAAAAGAGCATTATGTCGAGGCAGGTTTTAGATTTATTACGAATTTAGTTTATGAAATTAGGTTGGAAGTTGTGGTTATTTTAACTTAGTTGTGGCTATGATTACTTTTGTAAATAAATTGAAGTTTTAGTTTTCTTGCTTTTTGTTGTATATAATATTATAATATATAAAAGAATACATATTTATTTATATCCCCTTCATGAATACCATTAATATCATATGCAGATGTACTCGTATTTCCGAACGAGGGACAATAAATCTCAAATATTGACTATTTAAATTTATATATAAACAGTACATATTGTACAGTTTATTGTATATTATGTATTAAATTATGTAAATAAAACATTAATGTACATTTTTGAAGTATTTTTTATTATTTACCCTTCAGAAAAATCTCATTTAATAAAGTAATGTATTTATGACCGCACTTGTAGGGCGCTTAGACCACCGTGCAATGGCTTGAACATATTGTCACCTAATATCAAAATAAAAGTTCGTTACACCCATCGATGTTCGGATTAGTGATCGATGGGTACCACGCCTCTTAATTTGTTTCCAAACTCAATGTTTACTCGCAAGGAATTTGTTTACATAAATCTCCTTTTACATAAAACTCCTTCAGATATTTGCACAACAGGGAATTAAATAAAAGTAACACGTGCAGGTAATTTTAGACAGAGTTGGAACCAAGGACAATTATACAGAGTATTTGTACAGCTTTGTACACTCAAAACGTGGAACACTCAAAGGTGTAAAGGGGTGAATTTTAATGAAAACATTGTGTCTATGTTATTCTCCGCAGGTCCTTCAGGCACAGAGTAAAAAGGTACAGAAGGCTGGCTGGATATAACGAGTGAATACAGCCGCACGCACATACACGGGGTAATTGAAATAACTGAAAACCTTTACAGGGTTCATTGTACCCACTCATCATTATAAACAACTACAACATTAATAAAAATGTCCAATCTGTGTCTAAGTGTGCGTGCCGTTGTATGGAGGCGAACTTCTGTATTTATCTGCTTAGTTCTTAAGTGTTTGCACGAGTTACCGATGTCTGGCAGGCGGCGCGAGCTCGCGGCAACTCGAGTACTTCCCTTACTTCTGGGGCGCGTGTTATTGCACTCATGTGCGACTGGCGGCCTGTAGCACTTAGGACATAGGGATGAGCGGAGACGACTATTACCTTGTGACTTGTACAAATATGCCGAGTGCTAATTGAGGTTCGGAACTTAAAAGAAAAACTGAACCTTTTTAACATCAGTTTTTTGTCCGTCTGTCACAGAGGTTTTTCTTGAGATCTATGCAACGTCGGAATTTGAATTTTGGCATAATTTTTAGATTTCGGGGACTGACATTTATATAATATATAGTTTAGGAGCTAGCGCTGGTTCATTAATTACGCGCAATACAGTAATTACGGTAGACCAGCTACCATTCTCCAGACTCCTCAGTGTAGCGTGTATCCCTCAATTGTGTAAGACTGACTCGCTCTTGGCTGGTTTTGCATAGTACAGGAATAAAGAAATGAATTCCGGTTATGTATTAAAAAAAATGTGCTGAGTAGTATCAGTACTAGTTCAAAATAGACATTCAAGATTACAATATTTCGCATAGAGCTGAAAATTGGTACGAATGTTGGGAACAACATTATATGTGAGATCTGAAAGGTCGTCATCGATCCCGTACCTGGAAAAATAAATATTCAAAGTCAAAGGTCACAAAAACGGGTTTTTTTCTTTTTTTTTTTTTAAATGCTGAGTTTTATAAAAAAAATACTTAAGAAAAAAATGTAGAACATAAAATTATTTATAAAAAATGTTCCGATACTTTTTTTTCTAAGAGCCACCGTTTCTGAGATATACCGGTTCAAACAGTTAAAAAAGTTGTATTATTAACAGACTTCCAGAAAGGAGAAGGTTATAATTATGTTCGGCGGTATGTATGTTTTTTTTATTATTGTTTTTATTAATTTATGGGTGTTCACCGATTTTTCCGTCAATTCTGGACCAACTTTGAAATTATTATTTTTTGTTCGAAAGGGTATGCTCTCGAGGTGGTTGGTCCCATTGTCACCGAGTCAGAATCTGATGAGGGAATTTCAAGGAAATCGAGGGAAATCCTCAAATTTTATAGGCACACCTACTCGTATAGTGATTTGGGTATTTTTTATAGTAGCTCGTGCATTTGCTCTCGGAAAGCACCATTCGGTGAAGTGGAACTGATGATGAAGACCAGAGGTGGCCTCCGGAACTGCTCAATAATAAGCATTTCAAGGCTTGCGATTCGATTACTTAAATATGGTTTCTAAGCAGTTTATGCTCGTCACAATGCATATGGTGTAATCTTCTGGTTTTTACTAGGAGAACTCCTCAATAATTAACGTCCCCGCAACGGGAAAAGCAATATTTTGTAAAAGGTGATGAGCATTTGACATTAGACTATTTTAACTTAGATAAATGAATAACTGCCCCACTAAAAAGTGGAAAACATACTTTTTTATAAAAAAAACAACAACCGACTTCCAAAAAAAACACAACTAAGTGAAAAGTAACTTTAATTTCTGAAGTCGGTGGCATAAAACTAAAATACAGACCCAAAGACACTGACCTCCGAAATTAAAGTTATTTTTCACCTTGTAGCGTTTTTGTTTTGGAAGTCGGATTTTTTTTTCCACGCCTACTATGAGGTAGTGTACTTAGCGCGTTTTTTTTCATATGGTTTCCACGGTAGTCCTATTCCATGGTCTATGATCCTGTTTAATTGAAAAATATTGAATAACTAGCTGACCCGACAGACGTTGTCCTGTCTTAACTATGAATGTCATAGAATAGAATAGAATAGAATAGAATACTCTTTATTATGTACACCATAAAAATTACAGATATAAAAGTAGAAATTTTACATAGGGTGACACAATGGGCAGTCTTATCGCTAAAAGCGATCTTTTACAGACAACCTTGTCATATTTCGTTTGGTTTTAGTTTTGACTGTTGACTAAAACTAAAACTATTGACTCATTTATCAACCGATCCACCTGTGTTTAACGATATTTGCAGCGAACATTCTGTCAATCGCTGACAGTTATTTCAAACAACTGACAGTTATGTAAAATTAATATTTACGTTAAGTTTTTTTTAATTTTCTAATTTTCATGCAGTTTTTTTATTTTTTTTCTTTCATAAGATCCTTCTGACAATAACGAACACAACAAAAAAAAAATGTGAAATTGGTCCAGCCGTTCACGCGTGATGGCGTGACCAAGGGAATTAGGGATTCATTTTTATATATATAGATAGATAAAAAAACAGTATTAGAAATGATGAAGGCGGTATAACTTTAAAAAAACTGGGGAAAATTATTCCTCAGAATCGAATCGTCTCATACTTCTGCTTCCTCTTCTTTTTCTTTTTCTCGTTCATCCAGTCCCTGTTCTTCTCCTTCTTCTTCTTTTTGCTAGGTGCACGTAAATTGCCTCAATAGCGATGCATCACATGTCACCTCGTTGAAATTATGCGAATCCTGTGCTGTTGGTGATTCAACATTGAAGCACGACTGGCCGTGATACCTAGTATATGCTAGAGACCAAAACAATCCAACTTTTTTAGCAGCCGGGTTTAGCACTATATCTCTTTTTACAATTGGAAAAAATTGTTTTGAAGAGTTTCTCTGGCGCAGGTGAGTGTAAAGTCTGGACTGGTTCCAATGTATTATCGATCAACTTCCAAATCCAGTCTTTTGGGTCTAGTTGATAGCCAAGCCACACTTAAACTAGATAGTATACCCAAAATAGATGTTGATGAGCAGAAGCAGAGGTTGGAGGTAGACAAGCTACAAAACATGCGTATCGAAGCTTATCTTAACAGGTAGTTTTTTTGGGAGCTCCGTACATAGAAAAAAAAAAGCGAATTCCATTGGTCATAACTTCTTGCGGAGTTGCGTTACTCTTTTTAAAAACTTCAGAACATTGAAATAAATCTTGTTTTTCAAACATTTTAAAAACTGTTGTATTACCCCTCCTGAAAAATGCAGATGTCGTATCGCAGCCAGTTATTGCATGTAAATATAATACATTATTTTAAAAATAATACATTTTGCAAAAGCAGATAAACTTTCAGGTGTATGTATCTGATCATTTCCGACTGATTTTGACCTTTTCCTGGTTTTAAAAAATATAATAGGTTGGGGAAAAAGTTTCTAATGTTTCTACGCATTTTTTAAGAAAATTTAAAAAAAAAAATTAATATAGTTTATTTAAATTTAACTAAAGTATGTAGGTACCATTTTGTTCGATAACTTTTTGCCATATTGTAGGTAGGGACATGATCCCATTGATATAGAAATTTTGCGACTTCTGATCAAAATACCGCGACAAGTGGTTTTGGCAGTCCTCTCGTGATGTTAACCTGACACTGCCTAAAGAATTCTGAAGAGACCGACACAGGTGGAAATCTGAAGGTGCAAGGTCAGGACTATGCGGCGGATGCATTAACACCTCCCACCCAAACTCTCTTAATTTTTGCTGAGTGGCTAAAGATGTGTGAGGTCTAGCGTTATCATGATGAAAAACCACACCCCTTCTGTTGATTAATTCCGGCCGCTTTCTCTCGACTTCTTGCTTTAATCTCATCAGTTGTTCGCAGTAGAGTTCAGAATCGATGGTCCTGCCTGGTGGTAATAGCTCATAATGAATAATGCCCTTCCAATTCCACCACACACACAGCATCACCTTGTTGCGAGTTAACCCGGGTTTCGCCACAGTCTGTGAAGCCTGACCGGCCTTTGATCACGACCTTTTTCGCACGTTCTTGTCGTACGTGATCCACTTTTCATCAACAGTTATCAGCTTCTCCAAAAATGGTTCGGTTTCATTACGTCTTAATAAAGAATCACAAATGAGTACACGGTTCATTAGGTTTCTTTCAGTGAGCTCGTGAGGTAGCCAAATATCGAGCTTTTTAGTGTACCAAGTTTTTTTCAAATGTGCCAAAACTGATTTGTGGTCAATTCCCAGTTCTTCAGCTACGTCGTAATTACTGATATGCTGATCTTGCTCCACGTTTTCAAAAATGGCATCCATTTTATCCGTAATAGGGCGACCAGAGCGACGTGCATCTTTGACATCAAAATTTCCGGATTGAAAATGCTGAAAACAAATTTGTGCTACTCTTACAGACACTGCACTAGGTCCATAAACAACGCAATTTTTTTTCGCGGCTTGCGTTGCATTTTTACCTTTTTTGTAGTAAATTTTTAAAATGTATCGAATTTCTTCATTAGATTCACTCATCTTGACAGTACGAAAAACAAATGAAAATCTCACATTTTCCTAATTTGAATTTGGAATTATGTTCTTTAAAATTTAAACTTTCAATGATACCAAAAACAGCCAGATACAAATAGTATAGCCAAAGAGATTTTATTACAAGTTCATACATACTATAATGCGAAAAGACTTTTTCCCCAACCTAATATTTATTTTTGTAGACTAATATCTGATTGAAAATGAGTCTTAAATTATTAAAAATAAAAATCATTTATTTCAGACAAAAAATTCCATAGGCAAGGCAAGGTTGTTAGTAACAAGAATTTTAACTTATAACCAATGTTAGTAATTAAAATTAAAAAAAATAACTAGACAGACTGTCTACCCCTATTTCTTTTTTTTGGGTTGGACATCATCAAATTTCCTCTCCCGCTCTGGGCGGAGCGGAAGGGCGTGTCAGACTCTTAACTGAATAAAACCCACCCGTGTTCTTTCAGTTGCCTGTGCGCCAGGGCCACGGTAACTCTTTCGAACAATCCGCGACCCCGGCAGGCATCGGTCCTATCGGACCCCGTCAATTATGCTGACATCTCTTTGAGGCGCGCATGGAACAACGCGCCGTCGTCCCGGGTCTGGTCCTTACTGGACGGCGAGCTGCCCGTTGCTCGCCGTCCGCAGGCCCGCTCCTGCGGTGGCCGGGAGTCGGCTATCGACTCCCGGCGCCCAGGGTGTCTCCTTCTGCGGCGACTAGGGGCGTGAGGGCGCAATGATTGCCTCTCCCTCACGCGCTCCGCCTCTTCCTTCGCGAGCATTACTGCTTCGCAGAAGGAGGTGACTGCTTCCCATTCCCTCTCGCTCCGTACCATGGCCTGAACCAGGGCCGGACGCGAGAGATCGCCGCCACGAGGACACGGTGGTGCTCCGCCCAAGCCGGGCAGACCTCCACCGTATGCTCCACCGTGTCCTCCGGTCAATCCACACAATGCCAACACCCGGGTGTTTCCTCCCGCCTTATCCGAAACAGGAACCTCCCGAAACAGCCATGTCTGGTGAGGACCTGCGTCAGGCGGAAGGTGAGGACGCCGTGGCGCCTCTCAAGCCACTCCTCAAAGAGGGGACTTACCACCGCAATTTTGGCGTGCCCAACGCTGGGTTGCGACAGTTGCACTCTCCATGCCGCCATGAGATCCCGCTGGAGCTCTGTCCGCTGTGCCGTGATTTCTCGCGGCAGTGGAGACTGTCTACCCCTGTACCGTAGGCTCATCGGTCTCGCAAGACGTGGAGTTCAAAGAACCTACTGAGCAGAATAGTATCGGTTCTCTCGCCAATCATCCTCAGGACGCTATTCGGGCTCCGTACTCGTCGCACCACCGTTACGCATAATTGCGTAGAAGTCATCTACGCTGGCGTCAAAAAACATGCCGGATGCACTGCAATATCGAGGGAGCCGAAATAGAGCCAACACATTATTATCATAAATAAATATTTTTGAAAAACTACCATTTTTTACTTCTCTTACATTCAAAATGAAGAGAAGAGAATGTACGTATGTACGTGTAATGTATGTATGTATGTGAATGTAGAGTGTTTAACATAGGTGAAAGTCATTAATTCCTTTCGACCCTTGTATAACAATCTACTATTCCTTGTATTACCGCTTCAGTGATGTAAATACGAGGCGTATCTAAGCATATTATGAAAAATACAACTTTTTCAACTTTTTGAACCGATATATCTCTGAAACGATGGCTCTTGGGAAAAAATGTATTGAAATATTTTGTATAGATAATTTTAAGATATACAATTTTTGTTTGAGCTAATTTTCTTTTTAAACTTACCATTTTGCTGAAAAACACGAAAAACCCATTTTGTGACCTTTGACCTTGATTTTTTTTTCCACATACGGGATCTATTTTTACTACTATTTTTAGGTCTATTTTGACCGGACTATAATTATCTTGATTTAACTTGTGATCCATTAAAACAAACATACTGTCATACAATATGCTAATACATAATAATATTCAATATTTTGTACGTTATACTAACAAGACCCTTTGTGGTTACGTTCCTTTCACGAGCAGCAAATTAATCCTAAATGCAGCAAAGATATACCATGAAAAAATTACCTTAAATGACAAAATTTCATAACTAGCTTTTGCCCACGGCTTCGCTCGCGTTCATTTCGGATAATATCCCAAAGTATGTAATAATAATGTATGTGATTAAAAGTACCTATCTTTTTTGTTAATACAGGTTATAGACTATCTGTAAAACTACATGTATTAAGTTTACGATACCTCATGTTAGACAAGTAGAAACTAGTGTTCTCATAAAGGGTGAAATACTGAAACCCAAAAATACCACAGTATTCTTAGGCATAACTTTGGATACCAAGCTTCAATGGGGCCCTCACATAGATAAATTGTCAAAAAAACTGAGCTCTGCAGCATACGCCGTTAGAAAAATTCGCGGTTTAACTGATTTAGAGAGAGCCCGTTTAGTATACTTTAGTTATTTTCATAGTGTGATGTCGTACGGTATTCTGTTGTGGGTAAATGCCGCCGATATCCAGACAATTTTTGTTTCGCAAAAAAGGGCAGTTCGTTCAATTTATAAATTAAGTCCCAGACACTCCCTCATAGATAAATTTAAAGAGATTAATATAATTACCGTGCCTTCTCAGTATATTTATGAAAATCTTTTGTATGCACATAAAAATATTAATCTGTTTAAAAAATACAGTGATATCCACAATATAAATACTAGAAACAAACACAAATTTATTGTTCCTACAACCAGGCTCAAGAAAATAGGTGGCTCGTTTAGATGCCAATGTAAAATAAACTTCCTAGCCATATCCAAGATCTAAGCTTTAATAAATTCAAATCTTTTATAAAACGGAAACTATGCCAGAAAGCCTATTATACTGTGAAAGACTATATTGAGGACAAAAAGGCTTGGGATTGAGCTGCTCCAATAAATTTACACGGTGAATGTTGATTTTAATTTGCCAACTATTTTAGACATGAATATTTACTGTAAAAAGTATTATATTATTTTCATTATTGTGAATATGAGGACTATGTGGGTCATTGTTTTTTTTTCTCAGTTAATTTTAATCATGATCTGGCAGTTTGAGTAATTTATGCGGCCTACCCAAATGTCCTTTCTTTGGTATTGTTCGTCGAATCGTTGAGCTCCTTAAGTCCTGACTTCCTGAGTTGAGCTGCACGATTACTGACAAATGCGTGCACTGACTGGACAGGTCCACTTAAACGGTGTGGTTCTTTCCTCAAAAGACCATTTCAGACACCAATCTACATGGTTCTCAAACATTATGTCTGATTTTTTATATACACATTGACATTGTTGAATTTTATATATACAGTGACATGAGTTTTTCCTTGTAAAGTATTATGTTATTTTAATTATTGTGAATGTGAGGACTATGTGGGTCATTGCTTTTTTTTCTCAGTTAATTTTAATCATGATCTGGCAGTTTGAGTAATTTATGCGGCCTACCCAAATGTCCTTTCTTTGGTATTGTTCGTCGAATCGTTGAGCTCCTTAAGTCCTGACTTCCTGAGTTGAGCTGCACGATTACTGACAAATGCGTGCACTGACTGGACAGGTCCACTCAATCTGTGTGGTTCTTTCCTCAAAAGACCATTTCAGATACCAATCTACATGGTCTTCACATGATCTGACCAAGATTATGTCTGGACTTTAAAAGAGACTGTGACCTCTGAGTTTGTTTCGGCCTTTCTTCTCAGAGTAGTCAGATAGGAAACGCCGACCTCATCTAGTTAAAAATATGATTGACGTGTAAAAGTGTTTGTACAAACCTACTTACAGAAATAAAATCATTTATCATTTATCATTTATCTGTATACCAAACTTCATCTAAAATCCCTTCAGCCATTTTTGCGCCAATCCGAAATATACATCCAGACAAATAGACAAAAATTATTCGTGACTATTTTATTATATGTATAGATTCTGATGACACAATATTATTTTCCTAATGCGCAAAACAAAACTTTTTGTCATTCAGAAGGCAGACTCCAGTAGCAATTCAGTGTCTGGATATACAATGCGTTCAGAACTATATTGGGGCTGCCTCGCTACTGCAGCGCCTCAGGTATGTCCGCTGAGGCGCGTACCAATTACTTCCACGCGATCATGCGCAAGCGGACCGCGTCCCTAGTGCGTAGGGTGTGAGGCAGCACCAATGACGTCCTGGCGATGATGGCGGACCGGATGGACTGCTCATATATACGGCACTGCTTGATAGGCATGTTGCCGTCAGCAGAGCCATTTAGTTAGTTTTTTTTATTATTTTTATTATCGTTTTGACTGTGTTGTTTGTATTTGTGTATACTCCAAATATGAGTTTAGGTTGCTCGAAATAAATGTTTTTATTTTTTAATATTCTATACATTTCTCATTTACTTCTTAAACATTAGGATTAGGTGCAAATATTTGTTGCTCTTGCACATTTACCCTTCTCCTGGCAACAAGAGCCATAAGTAATCCTCTAAGCGTACTGCACAGATACACGGCCCCGTGCCCGCGTGTCTGCGTGTCTGTGTGCCGTCTCAGCCGTTCAGTAAAGGTTTACGCTCCGCCATGTTTTCGTAGGGACTCTAATTCCCCGAGGCTTTTTGTAAAACTTTCGTTGTTACTTGCTCAAAATGTTTCTACTGAAACACTCAGAGAGACACCCTACAATACTTTAATGTGATGACAACATTATGTACTTTCATTCTTCTTGTAAAAATAATATTTTAAATTGAGGGTATTTAAAGTAGTTTAACTCGATCAAAATTCTATTTTAAGACAATGTTAATGGTTAAACCTAATGAAAAAGCTGATTTGAACCTAAAACACAATTAATTCTTGAATGTTCCTTAGACATTGGCTTTAATTACATAGTTTGCGAACTCCGTTTGTTATATTAATAAGGAAAGTGGCTGTAATTTCATCTAACCTTTGTATTTCGCAATAATATCACATTGCTTGTTTTTATCGGATGCTGGCGACGACGTTTGAATGAAAACCAATTACAATAAAAAGCGAGCGAGTCATGACGAATAATTCCCATCCTTCATGAAATAATGAAGACAGGCGACTGGATGTGTCCGCGGTGTGAGCACAATATATATATATTAGTCTATGCGCACAATGAGCCCGGTTCAGATTGTTTAGCGTACAAAAGCGGCGGATTGCCTGGGCTGTGCCACAACATAAAAGTTATCAGATCTCCCACTCCCACCAAAATAACAGAATTCCCATTCCCACCAACATTTATAAATGTAAGTAAAATTACGACTGCTTGTAGAAAACGCATCATTATAATGCACATTCTATAAGCCGCTTGAACATTAATTTTACTTACGTCGAGTAGTTTTAACTTCAAGTATTCTATTGAACTGTCATCGCGATATAAAGTACTAACTTCTGCTCGCAACTTTTTCCGCGTGAAATTTATTGTTAAGTATAACATAAAATATATCATATGACACTCGGCAATACTTTAACTTCCCATTAGTGAAAGAATTCTCGGGATCGGATCAGCAGTTCCGAAGATTACGCCTTACATGCAAGCTCACAAAACCGTTTTATAATAATTATTAAGTATAGATCGTGGTACAGATAGATAATTAATTATGTTGTCACCCACATTATGTTGGTACTTCTGCGTTCAAATATTTCACGTGTTCCCTTATTTATGAAGGTAGTTCTTGACAAAGTATGTAGTACCAGCATGTCGGGTGAAACAAATTGCCTCAATTTTTAGCTAATCTTTGATACATTCGTGTTTATTATGTATTCTGTGCGGTTGTACAAGTTATTTTGTTTGACCTAAACAAAGAACGTTTTCAATTTCATAAACATTTTATATTCATAGGATTATGTTGAAG
The DNA here is from genome assembly GCA_916610205.1 of Griposia aprilina. Lineage (NCBI taxonomy): Eukaryota > Metazoa > Arthropoda > Insecta > Lepidoptera > Noctuidae > Griposia > Griposia aprilina. The sequence continues at coordinate 502,387 of OU744294.1, read as the reverse complement.
CAACAACATTGACTTAGTTTAAAAATAAATAGAGGGAATATTTTTCTTGAAATTGCGCTGCTGGAACACATGTCTGCTGACAAATTCAATAAATGGTCCACCTGACGTTGTCAGCACATTGTCCACCTGACGCTGTCAGCATATTGTCCACCTGACGCTGTCAGCACATTGTCCACCTGACGCTGTCAGCACATTGTCCACCTGACGCTGTCAGCACATTGTCCACCTGACGCTGTCAGCACATTGTCCACCTGACGCTGTCAGCACATTGTCCACCTGACGCTGTCAGCACATTGTCCATCTGACGTGAAATCTAATCATATCTCTCGGTTAGCTATCCGCTGAGCTTGCCCGCTGTGACGTCACAGCCATTCACGTCCATTACAACATTTTATTTTATAGCAAATTGCACTTTTAGCACTTCACTGCTTTGAGCAATAACCTTTATACATTTTTATATTTCTCATCCCGAAGAGTCTCTCGAGAGGATCGTCCGGAGCCTTTATTGCTGCCGAACGATACTTTTGAGGAATAAAAGTTTATTACAGACAAAACAGCCGATTCCGTCCGTCTGCTAGCAACTTGTGCCTCATTCTACTAAATGAAGATGTTTATATTGATATTGTGATGGCTTTTGACTATTATAATAACGACACATTAAGCTAAAATATTAGGGCTCTAAATCGTATTCTATCTCGCGATGGTTGTAAAAGTCAACGTAAAGTATTTTGATATTATTTTGTTTGTTACAGATGCTGTGGATGTTTTGAAGGTGAAGTTCAACCCCAACAACTTCAGGATGCGGCCTTATGGAGAGGCCGAAGTCAAGGTAAGCCATATATTCTCAATTTGAACATGATACACCTCAGGCGAAAAAAACACGGAAAAAACGATGAAAATACGGAGCCTGCTGTGCTCGGTGTACAGGCATCACGCAGTTACGCACGCCTCGCGCGGAGTCGTTAACTCAGGCGACCACCAGTACACCTGGAGCCAGGCACGTCTAGGCTGAATCCGGGGCATTGCCACGTCACATATTGTGGACATGGCCTCCCGGAACCACTCCGCCTCGTTATTGATGTCTGCAGGCCTATCCAGTGGTGACACCTAAGCCTGCATGATCGAGGCTTCCAAGAAGAGCTCCCGGTCCAGCTGCTTCAGCGCTCACCGCGGACCACTCGGGGCCTGTTGGACCAGCGCGCTCTAGGTCTGGGTGGAGACGTAAAACCGGATGTACCGGTCCATCTCCTCCATGACGTGCCAGTCGATGACACGCGGCGACAGACCGGGGCTGGCGAACGAGATGTCCACCACTGACTCACCCCGCATCCGCACGCCCAGGCCTGTCTCCAAAGCCCAGTCCTCCACCATCCTGCCCCGTGTGTCCGTATACCGGGAATCCCAAGCCATGTTCTTGGCATTGAAGTCCTCGAGGACGAGCACGGTTAGGGAACGGAACCCGACGACGACGACTCTCAACTCCGCAAAGGGATGAAATTACAACATAAGATGGTCTTACGTTATATTTTCAAGTATGTTTCTGCATTAAATATCGGCGAATAAACTCATAATTGCCAGTGTGGGATAAGTATAATTATGTTTTTAGGCTTAAACGCAGGAAGGCGTGAACCACTCTCAATGAAATTAACCAGTTTGAGTTCTTCAAAGATTGCTGATTCTACTTAAACATAAAAAACGGAGCGACACAAACAAAAAGTAGTTTACATTTTCAAAGCTTATACGAGTAGTCGCTTTATATATTTATTTAGAGTAAGTACTGCCACATCACATCGATTAACATGTTCAAAGAATTATTTCATAAAGAGCACTTTTTCTAATGTACAAACAACAACACACTTAACTGCCAATGGGCAGTTAAGTGTGTTGTTGTCTGCGATATGTCAGATTAAATGGTGTATAATTTATGAATTATACACCATTTCATCTGACATATCGCAGGAAAGAGACTCGCATTTGACGGTGACAATTATGAACCCTAGCCAGTGACTGAGTAATACTCGTACAACTTAATTTCGTCGGATATTAAATCGGGCAAAATTGGTAAGAGGCGTTTGTTTTCGTTTTACCTTAATGTGACGACATTTAGACATCTTATTTCTCACTATATAATGATATTAATAATTTGTTACTGTTCAACATTTTATGAATTCAACATTACGGACCTAAAGGATTTTATCGACTATCCATAACCACATTTAAATAAAACAATTATTTGGAAAATAAAAATAAAATCATTCTGTGCAATAATTTTAAATTGCTTGGTCAGCACATATAAACTCCAACTCAAAAATAACTATAGTTTCGTAAAACATTGGTATCATCTGAAAATCGAATTAGCATGACATATTGACATGGGCCAATAGTTGAAATCAAATCCACCTGCCAAGCGTGGAGTTTATGGCAATAACCTCCACTTTTTCGGGAGAGGCCCTTAGTATGCTATGTGTGTATTGCACGCTTGCTTGCAGGCAGAATACAATAACTTTTAGGCTTTCAGATCTTCCCTTGTTAAACAATGTTTTCTGCCAAATAAATATTTTGAATTTGCATTTGAATTTTTGACCTCCATCGTTTACCAATATACAAGTTATCCTGACTCGCATATTATCCTTCACCAAGTTCCAGCACATTTCGCTGCCTCTTAACGATTCCCAAGCGGAATACACCAGATATCGTAGATTGGTCTGATTACGCACCTCTGTGGGATCAAACTCAAACTCAAAGCATTTGTTTCAAATAATTCAATTACAGGTACTTTTGAATTCTCAAGGAGTCGGTCAGTCAGAAAGATGAAGCTAGTTGCCCATTCCAAAGCGTAGTTGGTTCCTATGGAGAAGAACGGGCAAGAAACTCCACGGACACTCTTTTAAATCAAAATATTATTACAAAAAATTGGTTACATCAGTCATGTTGAAAGTGTTCATGTGAGAACGATCTAGAAAGGCGTGCACGCTAAAAGCATCCGTAATAAAAAAAAAAATAGGAACAAAAAATTCCCAATAGAGAATCTATATGCCCAAAGATTCTCAATGGGATTTAGATCGGTACTTTTTGCTGGTCATTGTATATGATTTCGATATCAGGATGACTTGCCAGCTATTCTTGCACAACTCGAGATCTATGAATGATTGTTCTGAGCAAGATAAATACTGCGTTCAGGGTAAGCCAAATGAACGGTCGGTAATAGTTATTTAAGTAGACGAATGTAAGCCCGAGACGAAGTCGAGGGCTTACCATAGTTATGAGTTTGTAAATTTCCGCACTCGTGTCACACAACGTTTTTCAACACATTTGCGAGAAAACAGTACAATATGAATGTTGGATTCCTCGCTTGAACTCATTTATTATTACTTTTGTTTTTAAGCTTGTATCAGTCGGAAAGTCGCTACAATCTTGGACGTTTAATATATGAAAATGGCGTGAATTGCGCGTGGTGAAAATTAGAATTACATCTTTCGTCTCATTTTCTTTTTAATATTAAAGTGAAACAAACGTATCGAACAGAAGCGCTTCCAAGGAGGTTCGACTATTCAGCTTATTTATTCTCGTAATGTGAAACTCCTGGGTCAAATTCTTATATGTTTTTTATGGAAATTAAAACTAAACAAGTACTTAGGTGTGAGTACCTATTTTACCGCACGTCACGTTGTACGGTGCGTAATTTTTAACTTTCGAACAAAGTATACAGGCATCGTAATTACATTTTTTGAGCAAATGTGTTGAAAAAAATATTTTCCGACCATGCTTATCTGATTTGAAAATCTTTTCGTCAACAAATATGACTATAATTATTATTAATCCATTTAAAATTGTAGTATTGACGCCAAAAAGCTATTCTGTCGTCGTTGTGCGCCTGTGTAAGTAAGTTTTTTGGGCTGGTATATATCGCTGCAGACCCCCTTCATTAAGGCGGCGACGCACTGTTTGCATTGAAATCTGTAACAAGCATGAAGACTTAGTACTAGTGGCTCTGTCAGCTGTAGACTCGCGAGTTTGTCTTTCAATAGCTTAAAACTGAATAAATCTTAAAAAAGAAAGGAGTTGGAAAACGTTGGGCCCAAATGTAATAAGTTGAGATATGATCTAAAAAAATTGTCATATTTTTTATCTTAGAATATGAAAAATCACCTCAATTCTCAATCTGGAAGCGGAGAAATATGAGAAAGATAGTTTTGGTGAGATTATCGATTGAGTAATCGATTACACAGTTACGAAAATAAAACCTTTGCACTAAATAATTAACTCAAAGGAATTAAATGCACTATAATTACTTATATGCAATATAGTGTATATAATTACAGTCATTTTAATAAATAAAATATCAATTAATTACTGAAAAACCAATATTAATGACTATCGATTTCATATCGATTAAAATCAGTCTTCTATTTTTAGTCTATGTCACTGGCATGACAGCTGACTGACATTGAAACTAGACAGTTACTGACTGCTCATGTTTGCTCACTCATTTTGTGTTTTCCGATGCCTTTTGAGGGCCATTTTTCACGACCACTGCTTCTTTGTATTTTACGGATTCCGACTCTGCCAACCTTGTACGACCCTTGCTTTCACACTGGACACCGATGATCACTCACACTTTTCACTTGGAATTGTTATTTTTGATTTTACCGCCGGCTTATGGATTGGATATTGTTCAAACTATGGATCGCTGTGTGAACTGTGGGATAACAACTGGTCACTGCACTACACTGGGCCGACGACCCTCACACGATGAACTGTACGACGACGAACTGCAGGCTGCTGCGCTCATATAATGTGCATTATATGGTACCTTAAGTGGACTATGTACCAAGATCCTATAGTACCAGCTGCACAATTCCTAGACAACATTTTAATCATAATAGAAGACAAATAAAACACTATATAAAATGATTTTTTATTTTATTTTAGCAGCTTTTCCATAAGACCTTCCATAGCACCTGTTAGCTACCTATGACTTGATTAGTCGTTGACGTTCATTCCTATGATTTTTCAAACATTTTCTACTAAATATAATAACTATTAGTGCAAAAGAACATATTTTGCAATTCGAGAAACAGCTGTTAGTTAAGGCAGGCCTATGTTGTTTCGAACGCCGCTGTTGCGACACACGCTGTTGCGAATTATTTTTCCACTGCCTCACAGGTTCGAAAGCTCATGGACTCGAATGAAGTAGTCGCGAAAGACGCTGTTTCGAAAAACATTTTCACTGCCTCACGCTCGAATGCTTGTGATTTCGATTTATTTAGTCATAAAGTGTACAGAAAAGTATTTAAGCAGTAATTAAATAAAATCAACAAATTCGGTGTCAACATCAACATTTAATATTATTATTAAAGTTACGCACTATACTACACTGCAAATAGCAAATTGCAGCATTATTTGCTAGTAGCAAATAGTTACTAACTATTTGCTACTAGAAATCATAGGCGAGGTACTATAAATAATGAAATGGTGACTAATATTAACAGTAGGATAGGATGCAAGAGCGAGCGAAGCGAGCTCGGGACTTGGGGCACTCTGACTCGGACTGGTTAGGTTAGAAGGGGATGGCGGGGTCTGAAAGACCCCGCCGTCCCCTTCGTGGTTATTTTTTTTTAAACCGCCCAGAAGTAGGAGCCCCGCGTAGCGGGGCTCCGTCGGCTACTCGATGCCAGTTTAAATTAAAACAAAGCTAACAACTGATTATTAAGCTGCTACTTTCTACTTAAAATTATTCTTCACTGTAGCTGCCAACCTACTATTTTTGCTACCGGCTTTAATTATTGATGGTTGGTTGATTGGTGATTGTTACTTTGTTAATAATAATATTAAATGATGATGTTGACACCGAATTTGTTGATTTTATTTAATTACTGCTTAAATACTTTTCTGTACACTTTATGACTAAATAAATCGAAATCACAAGCATTCGAGCGTATGAGGCAGTGAAAATGTTTTTCGAAACAGCGTCTTTCGCGACTACTTCATTCGAGTCCATGAGCTTTCGAACCTGTGAGGCAGTGGAAAAATAATTCGCAACAGCGTGTGTCGCAACAGCGGCGTTCGAAACAACATAGGGGACCCGTTAGTTAAAGGTTGTAACATAACCTCACTTTTACTTAATCTCTTATATCGCTGTTCTCAGATTGACGAGATCCGCAGAATTTTCAGTTAAAGGTTATTATATTAATTGATACCACTTTCATCTTTTTACATCCAGGCCCAAGATTGTATGTAATCGTTTCAGTCTCTTTTGTGGGTGTTGTGTAAATAAATCTTTAAAACAAAAAGCGGGCGCGAAGAGCGTGAAATTGCTGAAATATGTTTTTTTAATATTTTCAACCCTCATATCTCCGCCATTTTTTTTTTTTCGAAAGTCTGTATGTCGGCTCTCCTCTCCTCTACAGGTTGCAATCCTCAACCGATTCTCATGAAATTTTGTGAACAGGTTAGATAATTATAGTGTTTTTTTTTGTCAATTCAGGTTTTAGAAATTTCGCGCACTTTGCGCGAGCTTTTTGTTTTAAGGAATTGTTTTAAGATGTAAGGACTGGCGAGGTCTACAGCTCACAGAGGCACTAGTTGGTATCATATTAGCTTACACGGCAGTGCGTGCCTGGCAGTATCACGAGTGGGCTGGAAGGGATCCTACGAGTGGCTAGCGACTATGGCGGCGTCTTCAGCTTTCGTTGTGACACCTCCTCGAGCACCACGAGGTCGGTCGCGTAGGGCTTCATCGCCGCCTTCTTTGTGACGTCGTAGCCACGTGTATATCAACCGTTTCTAATAAAAGAAATCAGTACTGCTAAACCTAATCTTACCGCACCGAAAAACACTAATAATAAAATTCGGTGTAAAACTTACGTGCACATTTAGCTGTCACGATATTTCGGCAACTCTCATCCCCATTTCTTTTAAAATTACGATGTGGAATCTTTCCGCAGCGGTGAGCCGTGCAGGCATTTTATTAAATTATTGTAAAAGATAAAATTGAATTGAATTTATTATAGATTTTGAAAATTATTTTAAAAGATCTTGTCAAGTAGACAGAATTGAGTACAGAACATCAAGATTTTTGTATGGAGGGTGGCCCTAACGTCGGCCGCCATTTTTTTTTTTTTGCAGAATCGCGGTGCACAACGAATGTTATATATTTAGATAGAGGACACTTATACAAACAAAAAATGTTATACAACATAATATCCTAAAGCTCGGTTTCGGAGTTATTCACCGAAATTGAAATCCAAAAAACCACCATAAAGAAACAAGGATTTTTTTTTGTTTTTTTTTCCCTCCAGGTAAGCATATTGAACTATGAAATCATTTGCAATTGCATCATGTATAGGTAATATGTGACTGTCCCCGAGAAACGGTACCTTATGGTCGCTGGCAATTACAAAATTGTGCTTAGTAGAAGCTAAATAAACTTGTACGATTTGTATTTCTGAACGACTTAAACTACTTTTTCTTGTGGAGTGTCACATATTTTAGTTATGAGCGAAAGAGACAAAAATATGTATACCCCCCGCCGAGAATGTTGTTTTTTAAAGTTGTTGTTGGTTGTAACAGAAAGCACGGGAGGAAAATTATAAGAACCGTTAACTATTGTAGTCGTTAGATGAATAGTCTTTATTGATGACTAGCTGCTGCCCGCGGCTTCGCCCGCGTGGATGTCGGGTATTATCCAACAGGAACGTACTACCGGGACAAAAACATATATCACTCCGTATAACATCAGCTATCTGCCAGTGAAAGTCCCGTCAAAACCGGTACAGCCGTTTCGGAGATTACCCGGAACAAACAGACAGACAGACAAAAGTGTTAAAAAATGGTATTCTGTTTTATTTACCGTTTATAATTTCATATGCATTTAGTAAAAAGGCTGTTATTTTTACATTACAAACGTATGTACGTATATACATATGTTAGAACTTCTTTAACCTTTCTTTATAGGTACTTTATTAAAAAATCTCTACATAGTGGGGCGGGCTAGTATTGTAAATAAAAACAAAAGAATACTTATTCATAACATTTCTTTATATACTTTATTTCATCGCTCTCAGAGACGCTCATCGTTTCTCCGATGAGACATATATGCATGGACCTAATATACAAACTGGACTGAGCTCTCGTACCAAAAAAACGAGCAGAGAGATAATGCATACCGAGGCTTTCATCTCTTTCTAATAGGGTGACCAAACATTTTTTTAACAGACAGGAAAGTTCGTTGTGAAAGAGATAATTTGTGTCCGGTTGATACTAAGTGATTTAAAATTATTGTTTTGTAGCGGTATCTACACCGCCACATGCGAGCTACACGTCACGCAAATCCTGCATCGCGCAAGCAGAGTTTACCGCGTGACTAGCATTTAGACAACGTCCCGACATCAACCGTCGGGCAGTTGCCCACCAGACACAACACCCGTCTGGTCGGAGGATCCTCCCTTTTCTATGGAGGTATGAGTGAGCTTTACACACTGTTCCTCATACCTCTATAGTTTGTAACTTACTTAACTTCATTATAAGTAACATCATTTCATTTTTTTTTGTAATAAATTATTAATTCACTATTTAATGTTCAAATAGTGAAATAATAATTTATGAAAAAAAAAAAAAAACCTTTAAAAACTATACATATCGGAAAAGACTTTTTCTCGAAACCTGATTATTTGAAACTGACATTGTTGTATACTATATATATAGTCCTCCTTATCGATTTCGATAACGGCGACCGTTTGAAATTATTATTTCCTAGCGTGTGCCTGTTGTATACTATGTCGGTGTTAAATCGTGCATGTCCCCATGTTTTAAAAAAGAAGTTATTATACCTAGACTACAATATTGTTGAGGAGACACATGTCTTGTGTTAAATCATCAAATATGATCATATACGAGTATACGTGGTTTATGATGAAGTAGGCAAGCTATTTAAATGAAGTAAAGGGAAATAAAACTAAGTGTGTGTGTGACAAACATGTTTTCAAATTCAAACTCGAAGCATTTATTGCAAATAAGTAAACCAATTACCAATAAACCAATATAAAAATCTGCCGGCTTGAAATGAAGGTTGCACACAACAGAATTTTTGGTAATTGTTTGTGATTCGGGAATTACTTCCAACCATTTTTGCTTCATTTCTCCTTATGATGGAAAGCTGTAACCAACATAAAAATAATGCTATTTCAATCATGCGATACATAGGTGCAAATGGTATTTATTATACGCATTATATTAATAGTTTTAATCAGAAATACACTAAAGCGTTGGTTTCTTCCGTCTACGAAACTTCTAGAGCATGGTCATACTACATATTGTTATTGAGCAAAATCTTTGTAATTCCTTACCAATGAATGAAATGTTATGATATGTGAAATGAAATGAAAAATATATATGTCGGAGTTGGTTATCAATTACAATTGTGGGTAGTCAACAGAGTTTGTTATATTCTGTTTTTCTTATTATTTAAGTGATTTTTACTATCAATTATTGTCTAATAAATCTGAACATAATTTATTAAGTACTCGGTGTACACATTAATTGCTTTTTAGTAACTTATTTCGATAATTGTATCCGATGGTTTTGTTTAAAACAATTGATGACATGTTACTTCAATTTTAAAATGATTTACTTTGTGAATTCACTATTGTTTGTTTACGACAATTATTCTTGCATTATTTGATTACTTTATAATGAAAGTATTATTAGATTTAGCACATTTTAATGTTTTGTATCAAGTAAACACGTGACGTACTTCCGTGCGTCATCGGATAGAGTTGTTGTGGAGGGATTGCATTGTCTTATAAAAGAGCGTGCCCTCTGTTTGCGAGTCAGTCGATCTTCGGATTCGACTCAATAAAGAGCCCCTGCTTCCGACAAAACTGTCGGTTTACCTGGTACAGCGCTGCTGTATATTCACATAGTTGTATTGGCTCTCTGATACACTTTGTTTTTGGGTAGCTTTGCCACTATACGAATTGAGACCTTAAAAGTCTGATCTATTAACTAATTGTTTTTGTTATTACTCCATCTTGTTATAATTACCATTTGTTTTGGTTATCTTATTGTGTAACTATTACCTACTATAATAAAATCTCTGTAGTTATTTATACAGTCCTTATTTATCCCAATAAAATGGGAATTCCAAATCCTGACAATATGCCCCTCGGCAATCCTGATCCTACATATATATGAAATGTTTTGATACAACACTTTTCCACCATTTCCACCATAAAAATTACAAAAGAACCGTAGCTAAAAGTTTAAATGCAATGCGTCTTCAAAATAACAGAAAAAGTCATTCGTATGTCAGATTATAGTTACAAGAGTAATTTTATGATAACTATCAAACAATTATTATTTTGATTATTTTATTTAAATTAAATTATTTACTACTATGTACAGATTGTAAACCTTTTTATAAAATTATTTAAAACTAATCTAAAAGCTAAAAATATTTATACGTTACTTATTTTACTTGCAGTTGGTGAAATATTTTCTACCATCTATAACATTTTTATTTTCTGACAATTGAGAAAAAGGGACAAACAGCCTCTGCTCTGACTATCTCTCTCGGCTCGTTTTGCCTCGGCTAAGATAGCATAACAAAAGTAAACCTAAAATGTATGTAGCAGTTGTGGTTCATTTTTGTATGATACGATTTTTGGAGAGCTCAGTCCAGTTTGTATATTAGGTCCATGCATATATTATGTCACTATAGGTGATGTCAAATTCTCCAAAAATATCCGGTGACTTTGGACGTTCAGCATTCTGAGGTTCAGCAAGTTTGCGCCGTTTTGTACATAAATAAAGTTTTTTGGCGCGCTGTATGCATTTAAAACGCCTAGTCTGTGATCCACAAAGCTCACAATAATTCCATTGTGGCCCTAGTAAACCTGCACACTCAAGGTATCTTTCCATAAAAATGCATTTATCTGTAAAAGAATAAAGCGCCTTATTATTTAACAAATAACAAATACTTTGTACGGCTGGTTCCAGAGTGACGCTGCTGGACCGCGGCGTTGAATTTCAAACGCGCGCTGTTCAACAGCGCCGACGATCACCGTTACTTTGGAGCCAGCCAATACTGTAATCAATACGTAGACGACTGAACTTAATTATTGCTATAACTAATTATAGTTTATTGTATCACTTACCACTTAGGTGACATCTTTAATCAATTTTATACCTAAGTGTAATGGTAAGTAGGCACTTACAATTTTTTGCATTTTTTTCCCCGCGGAACAATCTTGAGCCACGAATTTTTTTTACAAAAGCAGGTACTAATCGGCGACTTGAAGTTCCTGCCTCTTCGCTCAGCAAAACAGATTGAGTGCATTGTCCAGCAACGTATTTGCACAATACCCACTTTAAAATACTTAAAACGCTTGAGGTATCATTTTTTTTTTTTTACTAAAATATGAATTTTATTCATGTATAAAATATTTTAAGTAAGCCTTTTAACGGAATATAAAGTTCCATATAAACTTAAGTACATCCCCTATGCATTTTGAAAAATCCTTCCTTAGTGGATACCTACGTCATAAGAGGAATACGTGTGCAAATTTTATGTTTCTAGCCCTAGGGTTTGGCCTGTGTTTATTTAGAACTTTCATCCCCTATTTTATCTTCACGAGTTGAATTTTGGAAAACGCTGAAATACGTAACTAATTATTTTTGCCGTACTCAATTCATACGAAATTTCATGCAAATACGTGGAGGAATAAAAAGTTTCATACAAACTTTTATCCCCTATTTCACCCCCTTGGAGGTTGAATTTCAAAAAATCCTTCCTTAGTGAATGCCTACGTCATAAGACGAATACGTAAATTTTAAGTTTCTAGCCTTAAAGGGTTGGCCTGTGCGTTGATACATCAGTCAATCACTTTTGCCTTTTATATATTTAGATAGATTATTATGGGATGACATTCAAGGACAGGTAGAATTATATTGTCTATCATCAATAGTGATCTATCTTTTACTGAAAATAAGTTATTGGGTTCGGCCGTAATCAACATGGTTACTACAAAATAAATAAATAAATTCGTTATAACAATTGTTATTTTTGTTTCTCAGAAACGTGACGCTTTATGATGTTATGTTAAATAACGTTTTATTTTAATAATAATAATAATAATCATTTTATTTCAAGTTTCACAGACTCATAATTTTAAATATTTATACACACTCAGTCACATTAAATAATCAATTACAAATACAAAATAAAATAATGAAATAAATTAAATTAAAACAAAAAAAAAATCACACAAAACAAACAAACAACATGTTGCACATTACCTGCGTTCAATGTGTAACCTACAGCAGTGATTAACGTAGGCGCAATCAACCCTGTCCGCTAGCGTGGCCAACATGCTGTTGGAGCTCCCCCGCACTCGCCGAACCAGCGAGGTGCCTCTCTTGCGCATTGTTGTATAAAAACAATCTACACGCGCCTCCGCAAACATTGTCGAAGCGCTGCAGTAACGGGGGAGACCCAACAACATCCTGAACGCATTGTTAAACTGGACTCGAAGGGCGCTGTACGACCTTTGCGTATAGTTAGTCCATAGGCTGCATGTGTATAAGGTAGTGCAGTAGGCTCTAAAGAGAGGGATTTTGACTTTTGCTGAGCATCGCGCGAACCGACGGATCGGATTTTGTATAAGTGTCCCCTATCTAAATATATGCCATTCATTATGCAACGAGATTTTGGAAAAAAAATGGCGGCTGTTTTTAGGGCCAATACCTTCAAACCCCTTTAGATTGCATTGAATGGATCATGACCCATTCAATTTTTTTTTGAAATAAACTTTTATTAAATGTCAATTTGAGTGTTACAGAAGTGTTGTAATACGACCGAATTAAGAATTATTACCTAGAAAACTTATGACTACATTGAAAATTACTAACATATTTGTATCCTTTTCGAACAGACATAATTTCTCTCAGTTGCGTCTTTAATGGGCAGTTAAGTGTGTTGCTGTTTATACATACATGACCATAAAGGCGTGCATAATACTTGTAACGGGAAAGGCCGTCATAGCTGATTGTAGATGGCGTGACCATAACGCGGTCCCTATACTGAATTTTACATTTCGTCCATTCCATTTCATGTTTGTTAAGGTTTATTTGACTTATTTTTTAAATTTATTTTAATATTTTAAATTATTAATGTATTTCACATGAAAGGTGTTAGAGTTAAAAACCGAGTTGAAGAAACGTGTCACTTGCTTCTTTTCGAATTATGGCAAAAGTGCCAGGGTAGCCCGTAAAATTCAGATTTCCTTCCGCGAATCGCAAAAAACGAACCAAAATATTAATTTCGCGGGCTACCTTAGCGCTGCCCTCAAAAAGGTAGACTTAATAGAAAGGTAGCTATGAACTTTTTCTGTCGATCAGGAGATTGAGTCTTTGAGTCATGTATTGAAAATGGTTTCTTAAGCAGTTTGCGTTTCCGTCCTATAAATAAAGTCGGTAGTTTTAGATTAGATCTTGTTCAACAAAGCTTCATTATAATAATAATAATTTAATTCAGAAAATAAATTCCATATAAAGTTGTTAGTAAAGCTTAAAACTATGTGAGTAACTTATACCTACATTTAAAAAAATATGCTATTTATTTTATATTAAAAAGGGCACCACCAGAACTGTGTACCTTATTCCAGTGCCCCACAATAGGACAGTCAACCCTTTCTGTTATGGTGTTTAGAAGGCCATTGGTGCTGCCCCGTACACGACGCATCAGGCATACCACTCTCTTCTTGGAGGGGGGCCAGTTTCCAATTCGTTGGAAGACGGGGAAACTGGTCCTCATTAAGAAGACGGGGCGCCCTGCGGACTCTCCGTCCGCTTACCGGCCCATCGTGCTGCTCGACGAGGTGGGCAAGCTCTTTGAAAGAGTCATTGCAGATCGCCTCGTCGGGCGGCTGGTGCGGGTGGGGCCGGATTTGGCGGACAGCCAGTTTGGTTTCCGCAGGGGGCGCTCTACGGTGGACACCATCATGCGCGTGCGAGCCCTCACGACGGGGGATGCTGTGGCCCGGGGTGGGGTCGTTTTGGCGGTGTCTCTAGACATCGCCAATGCCTTCAATACCCTGCCCTGGAGTTGCATCAGGGAGGCACTCTGGTATCACCGGATGCCGACCTACCTCTGTCGCATAGTCGAGGCCTATCTGACGGACAGGGCCGTCATCTACCCCGGTCACCAGGGAGAATGGAACCGGCGAGAGATGTCGTGCGGTGTCCCACAGGGATCGGTCCTGGGGCCGCATCTGTGGGACATCGGGTACGACTGGGTGCTGCGCGCCGACCTCCCTAGCGGCGTCAGCGTCGTTTGTTACGCTGACGACACGCTGGTCCTGGCGCAGGGGAGGTCGCACCTGTCGGCTCCTGCCCAATCTAGGGGGTCCAAATGCCTCCTGCCGGAGGCTCTACGCGGGGGTCGTGCGGTCGATGGCCCTTTACGGGGCACCGGTGTGGGCGCGTTCATTGAGGCTCCGACCAGCACGCCGGTTGAACGCGTCCCAAAGGGTAATGGCCATCCGGCTGGTCCGAGGATACCGCACGGTCCCCTGCGAGGCGGCGAGCCTCCTTGCCGGATTGCCGCCATGGGATCTGGAGGCAAAAGTCCTCGCGCACATTTGGGAGTGGCGCGAGGAGGCGAAACGCCAGGGCGTTACTCCGCTGCCGCGAGAAATCGCGGCACAGCGGACAGAGCTCCGGCGGGATCTCATGGCGGCATGGAGAGTGCGACTGTCGCAACCCAGAGCTGGGCACGCCACAATTGCGGCGGTAAGTCCACTCTTTGAGGAGTGGCTTGAGAGGCGCCACGGCGTCCTCACCTTCCGCCTGACACAGGTCCTCACCGGACATGGCTGTTTCGGGAGGTTCCTGTTTCGGATAAGGCGGGAGGAAACGCCCGGGTGTTGGCATTGTGTGGATCGACCGGAGGACACGGTGGAGCATACGGTGGAGGTCTACCCAGCTTGGGTGGAGTACCGCCGTGTCCTCGTGGCGGCGATCGGCGGCGGCGATCTCTCACGTCCGGCCCTGGTACAGGCCATGGTACGGAGCGAGAGGGAATGGGAAGCCGTCACCTCCTTCTGCGAAGCAGTAATGCTCGCGAAAGAGGAGGCGGAGCGCGTGAGGGTGCGGCAATCGTTGCGCCCTCACGCCCCTAGTCGCCGCAGGAGGAGACACCCTGGGCGTCGGGAGTCAATTGGCGACTCCCGGCCACCGTAGGTGCGGGCTTGCGGACGGCGAGCAATGGGCAGCTCGCCGTCCGGTAAGGACCAGGCCCGGGTCGACGGCGCGTCGTGTTCCACGCGCGCTTCAAAGAGATGTCAGCATCATTGAAGGGGTCCGATAGGGCCGATGCCTGCCGGGGTCGCGGATTGTTCGAAAGAGTTACCGTGGCCCTGGCGCACAGGCAACTGAAGGAACACGGGTGGGTTTTAGTCAGTAAGAGTCTGACACGCCCGTCCGCTCCGCCCAGAGCGGGAGAGGTCATTTGATGATTTCCCACCCAAAAAAAAAAAAAAAAAAGGCCACTCTCTTGCATACTATTGCTCTAATGCAGTCGGTGTTGGCCTCCGCAAACATCCCCGATGCACTACAGTAACGTGGCAACCCCATCAGTATCCTAAACCCATTATTGTAGAGGATCCGCAGGCCATTGAAAGCCTTCTGCGTATAGCGGACCCACAGGCTGCAGGTGTACAATGTCTGGCAGTACGCTTTAAACAGAGTAATTTTAAATTTTTTTGTGCACCTTGCAAACCTGCGCGCCAGCATATTGCATCTCACTGCCAAAGCCCAGCGTTCCCTCTCAATATCCAAATCATCAGAGAGGTCGTCAGTGACCCATTATAATGTTTCATCATATTTTATAGTCTTCAACTATTCGACTAACATTTCAATTTCGGTCTATAGAATATTTAGAAGATTCCAATCTAGCTATGCAAGTGTTACCAAATTAATGATTTTGCAATTTTTTCTCTACGAATACGAGCTTTAAGCCTCAATCTTCTAATTTTAAGGACTTTCGGGAAATGGTGGAGTTTAATTTCGAAGCATTTTGGAACTCAACGAGACATTTCGCAAAAATATAATAAAACCACCTCACTCCTTCTATTATTATCTTGTGTTGGGAACTAGCTACGACGGCGCCATTGTGACAGTTGGCTTCCCCATTAGTAGGCTACGTGATACAAAAATACCGTCGCTTTTGATAAAAAATAAACATTTTAATAACGTTATTAGGTAAGTGCTATGAATGGCATCAAAAACAGAGCGAAATAAGCAAAAAGTAAACGGAAATATAAACACGTCCAATACTTACATAGGTACTGAATGTTATCGCAAATAAACGATTTAATTCAGATCCTTTTGAATGATTTCATCCAATTAAGTCCGATATTGATGACAACAACTTCTGTGTGTGAGTTATGGATTGATTAGATTATGTAAGAGAAAGATTAAAATAATAAAGTGGAGCTATCGTTGCAAAGCGTGTATTCCAAAGCAGACAGGAGACAGACTAAAATAATACAAAATTAATTTGGCCACTTCGGTAGAACGTCGCCTTCGTCAACCTGACAGCAGTTTGCTTTCATATTTCTTCAAGTATTACTCCCGCTGCGTGTTTCCGCTGGGTCAGGTATCTAACTTCCCAATTAATTCAAGGTGTAATATTCATTTGACAAACACAAAGGCAAATAAAACAAACGACAAATAAATTTTAATTTATTTATTTACAAATAAATTTTAATTTATTTGATGACTATAAAGAGAAAGCCGACTAAATATCAGAATAGCTAACTTGACTCGCACACTAAGGCCCACTTGCGCCGCCCATCATTAAACAC
This sequence comes from Griposia aprilina, assembly GCA_916610205.1. Classification (NCBI taxonomy): domain Eukaryota; kingdom Metazoa; phylum Arthropoda; class Insecta; order Lepidoptera; family Noctuidae; genus Griposia; species Griposia aprilina. The sequence continues at coordinate 485,522 of OU744294.1, read as the reverse complement.
GTTTAGCAATAAACGAGATTAAAACATAATTCTGTTTCTGTCAAATGTTTGAAGTTTTAAACATCATTCCGTCTCTGTGACCACAGACAGAATGATGTTTAAAACTTGTTTAGCGCTAAATGTGTTTAGTAATTAGCGGTGCCAGTGGGTCTAATTTTTTACCTCTTTTTAAAAATGCTATTGTAATAGTTTCTTCGGTTTGTAAAACTATGCAAATACGTACCAATTGCTATTAAAGACCGTTCAACATATTCTGTGTTGCTAAAATTGAAGCGCTGCCGCTACAGAACTCGGGATTGAACCGTGAATTGAGCAAAGCTTAATTGGTTTTACTATAGCAAGAATCAATAAAAGGGGATTCAAAAGTAAACTGCTCTGCCTACCTACGCAATAATCATATATAAACAAACGATTTAATAATTATTTTTACACGATTTAGATGGTAAATCAATGACTGCAAGAATAAAAGATATTCAAAACTAATAAATACGAGCTAACAGCATTCAGATACTCATTTCTTGTCAATCATTATCACACTGTTTGATGACTCTTCGACCACGACCATGCTTCAGAATTTCAGAATAAAAATTTGAATTGAACAAGCTGTTAGAGCCGTGTGACATTCCTTTACACAGAAAATAACAAGAACAATATAATTATATAGGTATATATTTCTTTTTTTAATTGTATTAAGTGAATTGTTTTTGATTTGTATGTATTTTATTTTCTCTTTTGCACACGCTGTCTACATCTCTTTATCTACTTTCCTATCGCAGATATGCTGGAAGAGATTTCTTCAGAAATATGCATCACCTTTGTACCTATTTTTCTGTGTTATTTATCTTGTCTGTTTGTATATTATTATGTGTGTACATAAATGGTTAAATAATAGTACATTACTGTAGCGGCTGACAACAGAGGCCTTGATGGACCAACATGAAAATCAATGCCTGGTTGCGGCCAAGCCTTGTATAGTACTTTTCTCAAATAATACGTGGAAATACAAACTATAAAATTAATATTATAAATTTCAGAATTAATGACGAACAACGATAACTTTTCTCGCGCCAATATGTTCATTTGTTTCTTTTTCACAAATAACTCTATTGGCTAAGTCATATCGAGATTTAAATAAAAACTTTGATAGTTTACCTCCTTGGTTGCCAGGGGTTGAATTAAATAGTTCGTTCCATTTTTTAATTACACGACAGATATGAGTTTCCATAGTCATTTATTCGGCCGCTAAACACGAAAATTAAGGATTTTCATATTATTAACATTGCCGGCCGCTAAACACGACAGAATATGGATTTTTATACTAGAATTGTCGGCCGCTGCTCGCATGTTTTTGACCAGTACAGCATTTTTGATTTATCTCGAAGAAGGTTATCAAAATAATGCTCGAATTTTCAAACAAGTTTGATAAAATAAATAAACATTATACTGTCTACGCAAATAATTCTGAGTTAACCCTTTACTTCACTCAGAAGCTTTTATTCACGGTGATATACACCGTGAATAAAATTATGTATGCTGTCAGATAGCTAATGAAAATCTGTGGCGTCCCTCAGGGCCCTACGTTATGACCTGAGTCCGCATAAACATACGCAACACTTTAACACCCTCTTTGAATACATCCCCAAATTATAAAATACGGCAAATACCATTACCTTGGACATATGCGAGTTTATTCCTCGAGGATCCGTTATATTATTTTGTACAATTTTGGAGCTCCATTATCGTGATTTTTTATTAAGAGAAGAAGAAAAGAAAGAGCCTGTCGGAGCCACCACCCCGCCGCCGCCGCCGCCGCCGCCGCCGCCGTGCCCAATCTGAGTTCTAATTTTCTAAATGTGTAACTATCAAGTTTTGATGCCTTTACGGTTCCTAATTTACAAAAAACTTGTCGTAAAAAAATAATTGGTACTTATATAATATTTTCGGTTTCTTTATCTGCATAAAAAGGTGCATTTTGTTGTAGGTATTTTTCTTTAACATAAAAAGGTGCTTTAAAGTACAAATTTTGAAAGCTAAATGCAATAACTACAGTAAATTGAAGTTAAACCTGGACCTGGACCAGGAAATGTGACAATAATGAAGTACGCAGAAATTAGGCAGCATGCCAGACTGTCGAACGTTTCATAAAATTAGGTCGTGCGGGTGGCATCGGAAATGCATTGAATAATGACTATTTTAAAGTTAAACGAAAATATAATAATATGAATATACAGACGTTCACGACTTAATGATTTCAACGTCAATACGTTTTGCATTTAGTTTTACTTTGCGTCTACGTGGGGTATCTGTGAGAGAGCTCTGTGCCGCCGCGCGCCGAGGGCAAACATCTTGGCTGCCAACTGCATATATTATTTATTTCTGCCTCACACTTTTATCGTATCATTTATGTGAGCATGAATATTTGTTGAAATATTTCAACTTGTCCTATTTACGAGCGAATTCTGTAAAGGTTACTTTGAAAATTTATCAATCTTAATGTACAACTGGCCTTCCGAAAACAGCTACAGTGCATATATTTCTACTTACCAAAAATTCTTTTAATACATGCAGTGTTAATAATGTTACAGCACATGTGTGAGCACTATATATCTACTATAAAGCTACCATTTACTAAAATCGTCTTTCATTGACTTGAATGTGACCTGGCAGCTGAAAGTTTGTCATGCTCACTCAAATGTCTCGCTGGTGATGGCGTGTGTGTTGGATCATTAAGTTCCCTTCAAAACGGTTGAGCTGAATGGTGCTGATCCATACGTCATGTTCGTGAACAGGCGCCCTCAGTAGGGACTGGTCATCTCTTAGCTGCCACGGCTTATTTTAATTTGAATTGCTTTTTTTTTATCGTTTTTATTACGAACGTTTTTAACGTGCACGTCTTTTGACATCATTCTTACATATATTATTACAACATGAATGATGTAACCAATTTTTTTTGTTACTTTACGTGGATTTAAAAGAGTGTCCATGGAGTTTCTGGCCCGTTCCTCTCCATAGGTACCTACTACGCTTTGGAATGGGCAACTAGCTTCATCTTTCTGACCTATCGGCCCCTTGACAATTCAAAAGTGCTTGTAATTGGTTTATTTGAAATAAATGCTTTGAGTTTGAGTTTACTCCCAGTCATTCCGTAGAAATTAGGTTAGTAGTATTTTGTTTTCTACAGTCCTTCGCAATCAGTCATTAAACACATTATTATAATTCTCATCTTTTCAGATTATTCTTAAGTTATGAAATAAAAACCAAGATTTTAATAACGCAGACGGACAGACATATCAAATTTCAAGAAAAAGAGGGCACTTGAATTCACCGACTTTATTAAAGACCCGTTTTGAAATTAAATCTTTTCTAGTCTGTGTGTATTGGGTCTACAAAGACCGTGGTACTGTGGATATAGACCTCTATGCACATCCTGTCATGTGCATAACCGAGCTCCCTCGGCGATGGCTCCTTATTGCGGTGTCACGTGATCATTTGCCGCCATGCGACGCCGCGCCGCCAGCGCCACAAGCGCTTCGTTTTAGTTCCACTGAGATACAGAAACCAGCCCTTTGACTTTAACTTTATGACCATGAAACTGAGACACACAAAATCTAGTGAATTTTATGGGATAACAAGCAATAGTTCGCATGCAATGAGCAATCTATTGTCTGCCTTGTTTTGACGTTGAAATAGCAACTTTTTACTTGTTTACTCAGAATTTGCAACGTTCCCTGTTAACTCTGGTACTACGCTATGGCCCGCTGGAGATCGTACGGTCGGCCGCACTTGATAATGCGGTCCAGACATTATCTTGGTCAGATCATGTGAAAACCATGTAGATTTGAAATGGTCTTTTGAGGAAATACCACACAGATTGAGTGGACCTGTCCAGTCAGTGCACGCAATTTTCAGTTATCGTGCAGCTCAACTCAGAACTTAAGGAGCTCAACGATTCGACGAACAATACCAAACAAAGGACATTTGGGTAGGCCACAAAAAATACTCAATCTGCCAGACTAAGATTAAAACTACCTGAGAGGAGGGAAAAGAAAGCAACAATGACCCACATAGTCTTCACATTCACAATATTCAAATGATTATCATGTATTTAATCTAGCCTGCATGCTACTCACATTCACAGATAGGTTTCTCTTTAATTGTCATCAAAAATACCATATGTTATGTCATGTAAATCAATAAAAAAGACATTATTAATTCTAAAACACATAGAATAGAATACTCTTTATTATGTACATCATAATTATAAATGTAGAAATTTTACATAGGGTGACACAATGGGCGGTCTTATCGCTAAAAGCGATCTTTTACAGACAACCTTTGGCTGGATTCAAGGGAGAAGGAAGAAGAAGAAGAAGTGGTATACCATTTACATATACAACAAATACATACATACATAAAACATATACTTATCTACTTAATACAATATATACAATAATAAAAATGAAACAAGAGTAAGGAAACTAAATGTAATGACAATGTTTAAGGAGAGAGAAAGTGTTTTTTAACCAGCATTTTAAAAGTGGACAAACATTGAGCACGACTTATCGACATGGGCAAGGCATTCCATAACCGTACTTCTGGAACTGTAAAAGACTTGTCATAAAAACTGGTGGAATGCCTCGGCATCTCTAGTCTTAAGTTTTTCGATGACCTCAGGTATCGATTATGCGTGTCATGAAGGAACTTGAAACGTTCTTTAAGATAAGAGGGGATTTTAGGGTTGAACAGAACACTGTAGAGTTGAAACAAGATATGAAAATTCTGGCGAAGACGTATGGGAAGCCACTTGAGCATTGTACGGTCGGTTGTCATTGTACGGTATTGGTCAGGAAATTACATCACTATGGTGTTAGAAACACTGCCTTGGATCTTCTTATTTCTTATTTGAATAATAGGATCCAAAGAGTGGACGTTAATGGCAAGCGATCCGCGGGATCTATTGTCAGTATGGGAGTTCCACAGGGCTCAATTCTTGGCCCGTTTTTATTTCTCGTATATATTAATGACCTACCTTGCCTTGTAAAAAACAGTCATGAAATAGTGTTATTTGCAGATGAAACATCACTTTTATTTAAACTTAAACGACACAAACAGTTACTGACGATGTAAATAATGCTATCGCTAAAATAGTGCATTGGTTTAGTGTTAATAATTTACTTTTAAACGAGAAAAAGACTAAATGTATTAGATTTCTGACACCTAACGTTAAACAGGTGAAAACCAATGTGGCGCAACTCGATAAACTTGAGCGACTTCAAAACTTTTGCATAAGATTTATATTTGGCGGAAATATGATCACATTTCTGAATTTCGTAAATGATAAATGATAAATGATTTTATTTCTGTAAAAAGGTTTGTACAAACACTTTTACACGTCAATCATATTTTAAAACTAGATGAGGTCGGCGTTTCCTATCTGACTACTCTGAGAAGAAAGGCCAAAATAAACTCAGAGGTCACAGTCTCTTTTAAAGTCCAGACAAAATCTTGGTCAAATCATGTGAAGACCATGTAGATTGGTATCTGAAATGGTCTTTTGAGGAAAGAACCACACAGATTGAGTGGACCTGTCCAGTCAGTGCACGCAATTGTCAGTAATCGTGCAGCTCAACTCAGGAAGTCAGGACTTACGGAGCTCAACGATTCGACGAACAATACCAAAGAAAGGACATTTGGGTAGGCCACATAAATTACTCAATCTGCCAGATCATGATTAAAATTAACTGCGAAAAAAAAAGCAATGACCCACATAATCCTCACATTCACAATAATTAAAATAACATAATACTTTACAAGTAAATACTCATGTCATTGTGTATATAAAATTCAATAATGTCAATGTGTATATAAAAAAAAATCGGACATAATGTTTGAGAACCATGTAGATTGGTGTCTGAAATGGTCTTTTGAGGAAAGAACCACACAGATTAAGTGGACCTGTCCAGTCAGTGCACGCATTTGTCAGTAACCGTGCAGCTCAACTCAGAACTTAAGGAGCTCAACGATTCGATGAACAATACCAAAGAAAGGACATTCGGGTAGGCCGCATAACTACTTAAACTGCCAGATCAAGAATATAATTGAACAATGACCCACATAGTCCTCATATTCTCAATAATGAAAATAATATAATACTTTTTACAGTAAATATTCATGTCTAAAATAGCTAGCAAATTAAAATCAACATTCACCATGTAAATTTCTTGGAGCAGCTCAATCCCAAGCCTTTTTGTCCTCAATATAGTCTTTCACAGTATAATAGGCTTTCTGGCATAGTTTCCGTTTTATAAAAGATTTGAATTTATTAAAGCTTAGATCTTGAATGTGGCTAGGAAGTTTATTATAAAAACGTATACATTGGCATCTAAACGAGCCACCTATTTTCTTGAGCCTGGTTGTAGGAACAATAAATTTGTGTTTGTTTCTAGTATTTATATTGTGGATATCACTGTATTTTTTAAACAGATTAATATTTTTATGTGCATATAAAAGGTTTTCATAAATATACTGAGAAAGCACAGTAATTATATTAATCTCTTTAAATTTATCTCTGAGGGAGTCGCTGGGACTTAATTTATAGATTGAACGAATTGCCCTTTTTTGTAAAACAAAAATTGTCTGGATATCGGCGGCATTTCCCCACAACAGAATACCGTACGACATCACACTATGAAAATAACTAAAGTATACTAAACGGGCTGTCTCTAAATCAGTTAAACCACGAATTTTTTTAACGGCGTATGCTGCAGAGCTAAGCTTTTTTGTCAATTTATCTATGTGGGGGCCCCATTGAAGCTTGGTATCCAAAGTTATGCCTAAGAAAACTGTGGTATTTTCGGGTTTCAGCACTTCACCTTTTATGAGAACACTAGTTTCTACTTGTCTAATATGAGGGATAGTAAACTTAATACATTTAGTTTTTTTCTCGTTAAGAAGTAGGTTATTAACATTAAACCAGTTAACTACTATTGCAAGGGCGCTATTTACATTGTCAGTAATCAGCTGCTGACGTTTGAGTTTAAATAAAAGTGAAGTGTCGTCTGCAAATAACACTATATCATGTTTATGCTTTATGAGGTAAGGCAAGTCATTTATATAAATAAGAAATAAAAATGGCCCAAGAATTGAGCCCTGGGGGACCCCCATTCTTACTACCGATCCGGGTGATCTTTTTCCATTAACATCAACTCTCTGAATCCTATCACTTAAGTAAGAAGTAAGAAAATCCAGAGAGGCGTTTCGGATTCCGTAGTGGTGCAGTTTCCTGATCAATTTTCCATGAAGAACACAATCGAATGCCTTGGACAAATCGCAAAAGATTCCTAAAGCATCGCATTTGTCCTCCCATGCATCATAAACATGTCCTAAAAGTTCAACTCCGTGAGTAGTCGAACGACCCCTCGTAAAACCGAACTGTTTGTTATGCAGTAATTTGTGTTTATTAAAAAATCCTTGCATTTGATTCAAAATAAGTTTTTCAAAAAATTTACTAAAGGTAGGTAGTACTGAAATAGGTCTATAATTAGTAGGGTCTGATGTACTACCCGATTTAAATAACGGTATTATTTTACTGTTTTTCATAAGTTCAGGAAACTCACCACGGTCAATACAATTATTAAAAATAACAACTAAAGTAGGTGCTACAATGTTTATTATCGACTTAGCAACGTCCACAGAATTACCCCATAGATCTGCGGTTTTTTTAACATTTAATGTGTGAAAGGTTTTAATTACATCTTTGCAGGTGACATATTGGAAATTAAATTCAGAATCATAAACAGGAACGTTTTCCTTAAGTAAAGACTCTGCAGCAGTGGGTGATGAGTTTAGAGATTTAGTAGTGGATACGGGAACATCTGCAAAGAAATTTTCAAAGGCCGCGGCGACTTGTGAATCTGAATTAATTATATTGTCATCAATATCAAGCCTGTAGTTACTACATCAGTTGCATGACCTTCCCGTTTCGCTGTTAATGATACTCCATGTCATTTTAATTACATTACTACTATTTTTAATTTTTGAACTCAAATAACGTGACTTGGCCATACTACAAACTTTTTTAAATAATTTAGAATAATTCTTAACATATAAATTAAATTCAGCAGTGTTTATACAAGTCCGTTCATCATATAATTCATAAAGTCGTTTTCTACTTTTATGTATACCAATGGTGGCCCAGTCACTGAAGGAAGCATTACTATTCACCGAGAAAGTCTTTGGAATGAATGTGTTATCAAATTGTGTGCAATACATATTAAAAAAATCATTATATTGTTCATTAGGGTCATCATTAGTCGACAAAAATGGTAATTTACTCAAAAGTTTAGTTTTAAATGTTTCCAAGCGATTACTAGTTTTTGGGTTAACAGTGATATCTTTTTTAATAACTTTTTTGTTAATATTAGGAATAATGATCAATTGTCCGCAATGATCAGAGTCTATTAAATTAATAATTTCTTTATGGGTTGGTGTAACATCTGTGTAAATGTTATCTAGGCATGTGGCACTAGTGGGAGTTATTCTAGTGGCCTCCAAAAATTGGTTAGCAAGATTGTATGACTGAAACAAACTTATAATTTTAGTACTTAACCCAGAATTTTCTAACAAATTAACATTGAAATCACCACAAGTTATGATAGACTTGTTTGAATTACAAATTTTGTGCAACACTTCATCCATAACCTTTTCAAAACAATCATACAATCCTGAAGGTGGTCTGAACACACTTAATATAATGAACTGCTCCAATTCTATACAGGCTATTTCAATTGTCCGCTCAACAGATAGGCTCACAATATCCTTGCGGTCTTTAAATTTAAGCTGGTTATTTACTATAATTAATGAGCCACCATGTATAGTATTTACTCTGCTGAACGAACTACCAACCTGGTGATTACTAAAATTGAACATGAACTGGTGGCTTTTAAGCCAATGTTCTGTCACACAAAGAATATCTATATTGCTATAATTCAGGAATAATTCTACTTCTAAATCTTTCTTCAAAAACCCTTGAATGTTTTGATGCAGCAGGTTGATACTATTTAATATTTTTACGCTTCCATTTGATTTATTATTTGCCTTTGTTACATTTTTGCAAGAGGTTGCCTCTATTGTCCTAATTTCTAATTTAAATGATGATCAATGTCATTAATTTTGACCAAATTATTGGGCAAATTATTGATTGATAAGTTATTGCATTGCTCAAAAGAAGCAATTTGTTTAGCCAAGTTTTTGGCTGATAAAGAAAAAAAATATGATAGCGACACAGCTATCTGTCTTCTGTGATAGTTATTACCACCATAATTGTTAGTATCAATTAAATGGAACAGATTATCATTATATGTCAAATTGTGCAATGTCATGTTAATGTCAAATCTTAAGTTATTTTCTTCCTGTGGCAAACTGTTACTATATGGAAATGTAAACAACACAATTTTTCTTAAATTAAGATTGCACAATGTTCTATGATATTGGAGCAATTCTCCTTTGTTTACATTTCCCCTATTTCCCATAAAAATTAATAATGTTGTTTCCTGCTTAAAGTTACATTTTATAATCTCTTTCATAATATCAAATAAAGAACAACCAGGCATACAGTAATTTATTATTGAGTGTCCTGGATATTCATCTGTCAACAAGTGGCCTAAGTCCTTTCCAATCTCATCACAAAAAAAATACTATATCATTATTTACAATTGGTTTACATTGTTTAATGGAACTAATAATAGAAGTAACTGTCAAATCAACACAAGGATGCGGTAAGATGGTATTGCATGTTGACAATGAATGGTCTGGTGTAGATACAATGGATGGTGTTTGACAAAGCTCACAGCTGTTCTTTTGTGAGTTGACCAGCTCATTCATTGCCAACACATATTCCCTCATTAGATTTTCAGAGGTATTATATTTGTTAGTCATTGAACTAAGTTTCTCTTGCAGATGGTCAAGTTGAGATTGCAAGTCCTGTGTGTCATTGTTGTACCTCCTAGTACTTTGCTCCAAATTAAAAGAACACATATCTAGTTGTTTAAGTAAATTTAACCTTTCTCTATTAAGTTTAACATTTTTGATAAAGAACCTTTGTCTTTTTACCATTTTCTGTGTTTTTACAATGGATTTATTAATTTTTATGTATTTTTTAAGTTTGTTTTTACTGGCGACTACTTTCACTGAATTACAAGATTTTGATTCATCATCACCTGTCAAATCAATAGTATAAGAGAGGTTTATGGCAGAAACCATTGACGGGGCAATTGGCACCAATTCATTGAACAGACTTTGATTCAGCGAGGCAGTGATGTTGTGATTTGTAGTCTCAAGCTGGGTAATCTGACTTTGAGCCTCATGTAGCTGCTGTTGAAGTAAATATTTGTGACTAAGAGCTTGTTCATACTCTGTGCTACACTGGCTAAACCCGTCCACAACAACTTGGAGTCTGTCCCGGGCTTCTATGGCATCAGTGTATTGAATATAATAGGTCTTTACCTATGAAATTGCCGTTTTGTATGAAAAAATTTAAACGAATTTTTTTCATGAATTTTTTATTTGTATTAATCGAAGTAATCACCCATGCAATCAATGCATCTTTGCCATCGCAGTGGCAGTTTATTGATGCCCTTCTTAAAGAAATCAGCTGGACGGGAGGCAACAAATTCTTCAAAGGCATTTTGTACTGCCTCTCGGGTATTAAATTTTTTTCCCGCCAAGAAGTTATCCAAATTCTGGAAAAAGTAGTAGTCTGTAGGCGCAAGGTCTGGTGAGTAGGGCGGATGACGGAGAGCTTCCAACCCCAGTTCTTGCAACTTGGAGACCGTCTGCTGTGCAGTATGAGGTCGCGCGTTGTCGTGCAGGAGCAGCGGAGACGAGCGATTGACCAATGCTGGTTGGAGATGCGCCAGCTTCTCCATCATTGTGTTCAGTTCTTCACAGTACACATCTGTAGTAATGCTCACCCCGTTTGGTAAGAAGCTGTGATGAATCACACCGGCGCTAGACCACCAAACAGTGACCATCACTTTTCTAGGGGTAAGTTTTCGTTTAGGGCATTGTTTAGGTGCTGAACCAGGATCCAACCAACTTGCTGAGCGCTTACGGTTATGAAACAGAATCCATTTTTCATCGCAGGTAACAATGCGGTTCAAAATTCCTTCATTTGTGTGTCTGTTGAGCAGTGCAAGGCACGTCTCGACGCGTACTTCGCGCTGGCGATCATTGAGTTCGTGGGGCACCCATTTGTCAAGCTTTTTTACCTTGCCAATTTGACGCAAATGGACCAATATTGTTTTGACGCTAACGTCGAAAGCTGCTGCTAATTCAGCCGTAGATTGTGTATCATCAGCTTCCACAATCGCCTTTAATTCGTCATTGTCGACCAAAGTCTTCGGACGACCGCGAGGTTCATTTTTCAGGTCGAAATTTCCAGAACGGAAGCGAGCAAACCAATAACAGGTGGTGCGTTGGTTTGTAGTGTTAGCTCCGTAAACGTCGTTGATGTTGCGTGCCGCTTGTGCCGCGTTGCTGCCACGACGGTACTCATATTCCATAATTACTCGAATTTTTAACGTATCCATGATGACGAAAAAGATTGAAATGCGATGAAAATGTAACACTAATCAATAAAGAAATGACTACTTTTAGAAAAAAAAATCCATGTTTTTAAAATAAAATTAATTTGAAATTAGAATTCTTAGCCAAACAAAAATTATTTTGATTTGAAATGGCCAGTACTGCAGAACGGCAATTTCATAGGTAAAGACCTAATATATCTGAGCCATTTCATGACCCACATATGACCCACATAGTCTTCACAATCACAATATTAAAATGTACGCATGTGCGCATGTGTGTATGTATGTGTGTATGTTATGTGTGTCTGTGTGTGTGTGTGTATTTCATCTAGCCTGCATGCTACTCACATTCACAGACAGGTTTCTCTTTAAATGTCATCAAAAAATCATAATATGTTATGTCATGTCATGTAATTCAATAAAAATGACATTATTAATTCTAAAACACATCACAGTATAAAATGGATTGTTGCTTGGGGGTACATTGAAGTAGCTTAATTAATCCCAAGCCTTTTTGCCATCCAAGTAATCTTTAACTTTATAGAAACCTTTTTGACAGAGTTTCTGTTTAATAAATGATTTAAATTTATTGAGGCTCAGTTCTTTAACAAGACTTGGGAGTTTGTTGTAAAAACGGATACTTTGGTACTTAAATGAATTACTAATTTTTTGGAGCCTAGTCGTGGGCACAATAAGTAAATCTTTGTTTCTAGTATTTATGTTATCTATTTCGCTGTGTTTAGAATATAGATTAATATTCCGTTTTACATAAATCAGGTTCTCATATACATATTGAGATGCGACAGTCATTATGTTTATTTCCTTAAATTTATCCCTCAGTGAATGCCTACAACTAAGGTTATAAATTGCTCGAATGGCTCGTTTCTGCAGCACAAAAATAGCCTGAATGTCGGCGGCATTTACCCACAGCAAAATGCCGTACGACATTACACTATGGAAATAACTAAAATATACTAATCAGGCTGTTTCGACATCAGTCAAATGACGGATTTTATAGACCGCGTAGGCTGCAGAACTTAACCGCTTCGGCAAGTTGGTTATATGTGAGCCCCACTGTATCTTCGACTCCAAAGTAATACCTAAGAACACAGTGGTGTCCACAAGATCCAATTCCGTCCCATTTACTAGTACATTGGTTTTCACCTGCTTAACGTTAGGTGTCAGAAATCTAATACATTTAGTCTTTTTCTTGTTTAAAAGTAAATTACTAACTCTAAATCAATGCAATATTTTAGCAATAGCATTATTTACATCGTCAGTAACTGTCTGTTGTCGTTTAAGCTTAAATAAAAGTGATATGTCATCTGCAAATAACACTGTTTCATGTCTGTTCTTTACAAGGCAAGGTAGGTCATTAATAGTGACAATAGAACCCGCGGATCGCTTGCCGTTAACGTCCACTCTCTGGATCCTATTATTCAAATAAGAAATAAGAAGATCCAAGGCAGTGTTTCTAACACAATAGTGATGTAATTTCCTGACCAATGTATCATGAGAAACACAATCGAAAGCCTTAGAAAAGTTACAAAAAATACCTAGGGCATCATGCGACTTCTCCCAGGCCTCAAAAATATGTGCCAGAAGTAGGGTAATTTACTACTAAGTTTGTTTTTAAAGTTCTCCAAGCGACCTGCCGTTTTTGGCACTACAGTGATATCTTTCTTAGCCACTCTTTTATTTTGCTTACTAAATGTAATCCGCAATGGTCAGAATCCAGTTGGCTTATAGTTTTTGTATTAATAAGTAAAATATCAGTAAATATAATATCTAAACATGTAGCTGAGGTAGCGGTTATTCTAGTAGGCTCCAAAAATAAATAATTTAGGTTATATGACTGAAATATTTTTTTAATTTTTAGGCAGATCGATGAGTCCTTTAAATTGACATTAAAATCAACGCATACAATTATATTTTTTCCTAATTTACCAAGTTTTTGTTAAACATGATCCAGGATACTCTCAAAGCAATCATAAATCGATGACGGAGGCCGGTACACGCTCAATACAACAAGCCGCTCCAACTCCACACAGGCTATTTCTATAGTCCGCTCAACAGAAAGGTTTACAATATCCTTACGTTCTTTGAATTTAAGTTGTTTGTTTAACAGTATCAATGAGCCAACATGTATTGCATTTTCTCTGCTGAACGCACTACCAACCTGGTGATTACTGAAATTAAACATGAACTGATGTCTTTTTAACCAATGTTCTGTAATACATAAATATCAATAAAACTCAAAACTCAAAGCATTTATTTCAAATAAACCAATTACCGGCACTTTTGAATTTTCAAGGGGTGGGTCAGTCAGAAAGATGAAGCTAGTTGCCCAATCCAAAGCGTAGTAGGTACTTATGGATAAGAACGGCCAAGAAACTCCATGGACACTCATGGACACATGGATCTTCTATAAACAAAATTAAAAAGGTGCATATTGATCAGCAGTAGTGGACAAAAGTTATGAGGGTTTGAAAAAGTTGTTTTTTGCACTACGGCTAAGGAATTTTATGTAGATTAATGTGTATATATTTGTAGAGCATTTAATATAAATAGTATTTTAGTTAAAGTTGTCTTTCCCTTGAATTGGTTGCAAGGCATCTTGTTATGTTGTCATAGCAGTCACCACCAACACAGCTATTAGGTGATAACTGTGAAGGTAAAATAAGAACCTATTAGTCTTAAGATTTGACCATGACGTGAGAATATGGGGTACATAATACCATTTAGATTAAACTATTATTACTAGGGTATTGAAACTAGAAGTTACCTCAAAAGTTAACCACTCCGATAAAAGAACATTCACATCAGAGGGTAATGATGATAATACATGCCGCCTGATGCGTTCTCTAATTGTGATACCACAGTTAACACACGCTTGTAAAAATCCATTTTCCTTAAGTATGTATTACGCAGTTTACAATAATTATTAGTGGAGCACTCGCGTAGCGCTACGACACTATAAAATATTAAATGTATAATGAGCGATTTCGTATTACACAGTTTACAATAAGTGGAGCACTCGCGTGGGCCACGACACTATAAAATATAAACGTATAAGCGTAAACATAAACACAATTTGAATCGAACGAACACTGAAACAAATCCCAGCGCAAACGTCAAACAGGAGGGAATATGGTATTGACAATTGACATTAGTCGGCGGTGTTGACGGTAATAACGTAAAATAATCCTACCCGTTACTGCACTAATATCTATAAATTCAAGCGTATATGGTTCGATTTATAGATAAGAAATCATACAAAAATGATGTTTTATTAGATTCAGGTTACGAATAATTTACAACTATATTTTAGGCCCGCTATGTGTTTTTTTATTAATTTTTTAATGCGTTTTATTATTGTTTTTCCCTGTTCAGTGGGCTTAAAATGGACGCTTTGGCAGAATTATATTATAATCTGCGTACAATTAATATCCTGCAATGCATCTGTTTGACAGTTTTGTATGAAGTTTCAATGGATGGTCCACAAATTATGAGTTGCTTTAATGAAGTCTAATGTCAAATAGCAGCTGTCAAACAGATGAATTGCGGGATATACAAATTGTACGCAAATCATATTATGATTCTGCCAAAGCTTCCATTATAGGCCCCCTGATCTTTGTTAATATTATATGGCAACATTAAAAGGAGGTTTAGTAAAAATCAAACAGGAAAACTTTTAATTATGATTATTTCTGCACTTCTGCTATAAGGCATACAAAGTTATTCAAAATTCTTTATTTTTTAAATTCAAATTAACTGGAATCAATTTATGTTTGTACTCCGTGGGGTACATTTTGTTCATCTCCTTTAAATTATCTCCATTAATAATGCAAGTGGTTTTCTCTATTGTCTATCTGTTTTTTCAGTGAAGACACTTCTCTTCACATTTGATTTTGTAAACGCCATGCTAAAGAGAGTAGATAATTTTCTACTGTATACACGGAAACGTATTTTTTTCTACTCTTCCGTCGATAAAACACTTCTATACGATTCTCGTGCAAAGCCTGCAGAAAATATTTTTCGCCTGTTACAACGGACGTGAGCGGCTATTCCGCAGTGTGATTTGGATAAACTCATATTGAGTATGCCGAATCACTGCGATTGTGTTATACGCATTAGCGGCGAAAAAACAAGACTACTAATTGTTTATTTTACGCAATACAAACCTTTAAAAACTTTTATCTTATTATCATAATATATTTTAATATCAGGATTAACTAATGTGAAAAATCCAGTATAAGCAATAATCGCGAGAACTTTTTATTAATGCAAAAGCAGAGAGTATTTTGTCGATCTACACATATAAAAACATTTTATTTAATCAATCTAAATAGACATTTTTATTTAATATTAATATTTATATTTTGGATTGTGGCAAAAATATGCTACATTTATCCACCTTTCAAAAGAACCTGGAACGCAAGGGTGGGTCCACGCATAATATTCTAAAAAAAAACAAAAATCTGAGAGGCGGGAACGCCCTGTCCGCTGTCACTTGTTCGTGGTGAGATTCGTGCGTTCGGACATTCTAGAGCTTCTGTTCGTGGTGAGTTTGTAGTTTCGGAGAGTTCAGTGGTGGTCGAGCGTTTTGTTGTAGACTCTATCGAGCGCCGAATGGTGGCGATTGCGTCCCGATTAGTCAAAGTCAAACGGCGAGTAACGTGCCGCTTCTTGCTTCTAAAAGTATCATATTTATTACTGGGATTAGTAAAACGCCCTTTGCCGTCACAATAATGGCAGTTTATCAGCAAATTGGTATTTTCCAATAAAGCTTCTGTATCTTCTTGCCCCGTGGCGTCACGCAAGTTTAATAAACGAGCCCGCTGAATCTACCCTCTGTTTAGTGTAATCTTTAGCTAATGGACCATCTTGCGATATGAAAAGATTTTATGTTAAATCTGGAGGCATGGCAGAGTGAGCCAAGTCAAGTTCAAACGTCTGAATCTACACGCTTTTGTGATGGCAGTCAACTCTTTAGCCCCCATTTTCATTTCTTTGTTATTCATCAGGATAAAACTTAAAAGTTTATTAGGATCACCTTTAATATTTACCTATAATTCCTATGAATGACTAGTTATTTACTTCATATCCACTATGAAAATATATTTTTTACGGAAACATTTTTTTTTAAGTATTATTTAGTTGAGAGGCAATCATAAATTTATAAAGGTTGGCTTGGCTTAACATAATATTAAATAAGGCGGTCTATAAGATTTTGCTTTCATTTTTACAAGTAACAGGCTTGGCTTGACTTTTTTGCATAGAATGGTTTTGATGGGATTACGTCTTATCCTGTGTACTGCGTACCCAAATTATCTTGTTATGATTTGGTTTGTTCGGGGTTAAGAGCAGCAGTGCCTCGTGTTTAGTGGAGTTATGAATTCCCAAGCGGTTCTTCTTTGTTGTTCAGAAGTATATGAGATTCGGAATCAAATATATTTGAAACAAAACGGTATACAGATTACAGAAGAAACTTATTCGTTACATAATTTACGTAAAACTAGTACCTCACGATATATTTGCAAAAAATAGGTTTTCGGGACCGTTGACAGCTTTTTTCAATGAACATTATTTTGCAATCGATTTTTTATACATTATTTCTAACGCCAAAATAAAGAAAAACCCGTGATAAATCTTCACTCGGATTTTCGCCATTAATGTGTCTTATTTTTCTGGGCTTAAAGTAAATGTGGCTCATCGATTTTGAGAAAAACTTTGGCTTTGCCTCACATCGCCGTCGTCTCTGCCACTCATAACTGTGTGACAGTCTACCTCAACATGAGACAGTGAAGGGTACACAGCTACAAGGATCTTTTGGCGCTCGAATGACGTTGACAGGGGGACGCTATTCGTAAAAAAATCTGCAAATATTGTTTTATGAAATGTATTAAAAAAACAAGATAGCAGCGTTAGTTTCGATTTTGGCGCCGCGACATGATCCTCGTAGCGCTATATAATAGTAACGACGGCCTCTTGTTGCAGGTGGTACTGGAGGCGCGCAAGGTGTGCGGGCGGCGGTTGTTCGTGTACCGCGGCGTCGTGGAGCACGCCTACAAGCCCGTGTACCTGCTAGTCGACGCCGCCATCGAGGTGAGGAGCTGAAGTTGACACAGTACTTGTACAGCATAGTACATAGCTATATACAGGGTGACTTGAAATTTGACGTATCCCTTCCAGGACCTGATAGTGTGATCCATTTGCAACTATTAGGCACCCCGTAAAGCCTAGGTAAAAATTAATGGAATTCGAGAAAACCCAAATTTCATGTATTTTTTTAAATTTCACAGAATTCATTACTAAATATCACTTTTCTCTAAACTCTCATAATGAATAGCCTCCATTGCTATTTAATTGAGTACCTAATAGTTTTGCATTATGGATACTAGATAAAATCTTTAATATGAGTTTAAGTCTCACGGATACGAATAGATTCTTATTTTAGTCAAACATTAGTCTAAAATAACTTTGTTGCAACAATCCCACAACTATTATTTTAAATGCGAAAGTAAGTTTGTTACCTGTCCACGCCTATACAACCCAATAACACTTTGCCGGGCCTGAGAATCGAACCCAGAACATCATGCTCAGCAGCAGCGTTTGCGTCCACTACGCAACGAGGCATTCCATTTCATGAAACATCATAATAAAATACCTTCCATGTTTTCAAATAAAACATAGAATCTTCTCATCTACGTATATGAACTTTGACACCAGTTATCTCAAAATTTTACTAAGGTATTAAGCGTACAAATTACAGTAAGCAGTAGTTTAAAGACACGGGAACTAAACGACAAGTGATCAGTGATCAGCGCGTGGAGTGCGACTAATACTAACCATTCAAAAGCGGCGTCTCAACTTGTGACCTGGACGCATCAACCTGGCAACTTAGCGCAGGAAAGATTTTTGGGTGGTAAAAATGTAGTTGGATGACGTAAAACAGTTAATTAATTCAGTTATCACACATTTTTTTTTACATTTTAACAATTATTTGCAAACTCGACTTTTGCCAGCATTATCGACTGTTTCATGGGCAACCCTAAATATTTCTTTAACGTTTGTATCTCGTTAGATCTCGTTAGATAGCAGATAAAATGAAAATGTCTTTCCCATAATTTGTACGGTTAATGCCTAATTAAAATTTAGAGATAACGTATCAAAGTTCATGGACGTAGATATTTTTTGAAAATGGTTAATAAACCTTTTCATATACCTTATAAATGTTTGATGTTTTAGAAAATCTGATTACATCGAAAGGTGTGTTAAAGTATGAGATACTCAATGAAATAGCAATGGAGGCTGTTCAATAAGAGAGTTTACAGAAAAGTGGTATTTAGTGACAAATTCTGGGAAATTTTCAAAAATACATGAATCTTCAATTTTCTCGAATCCCATGCATTTTCACCGGCTTTATGAGGTGATTAATTGCTGTATATGGTTCATACTATCAAGTCCTGGAAGGAATACGTCAAATTACAAGTTATTAATGAGCAGGAATAAAGATGGTTAGGAAATAGCAGACCCGTTCAGGTGTCACCAACACGAGGATCAGATAATATTGAAAAGACAGCATAAAGGCTCGTTCAAGTAGGCGCGACATGCGACGTGAGTCGCGCGCGACACAAAGGCACCGGTCGTCGCGCGACAGGCAGTGCTTTTATGTCGTATCGCGTGTCGCGCCGGTTTGATCCCGGGAGCCTTAAAAGAGAGTCACTCAGAATTGATAACAGTGACGGATTCGTAGCGATAACGAAGCAAATCTTAGAATGTATTGAAGAAATAAAAACTGAATTTTAAAGTGACTTTGCCAACAAAAGGTTAAAAGTGTCGAGGGTTCAAAACGCTCAAGTTATAAACTCTTCAATATACGCCATCAAACTTGTCGGGCGGTCTTCAAGAACTTCAGACAACTTTTAATATGGAAGGCTTATATCGGAACTCGTCGCACGAGCCATTTCAGCAGCAGCATTCAAAGATATGTGCCAAGTTTGTGAATCAGTAAAACTTTTACAAGAATTCATAATGGCGTTGTAGAAAACATGAGATCGATCCATCGGGAACGTCCATTGTTTGGCGCCTCAAGTAGTTGTGACACGATGTACATTATGAATGTATTGAGATCGATCCTTCGGGTGCGACCATTGTTTGCCGGCTCGACTAGTTGTGACACGATGTGCATTGTGTATTGAGACGCTGCAGAGCAAGTTTTATATCATAACCGCTGAAAGAACTTGATACCAGCAGTTTACTAACTTAGATTAATCCGCCTCCGAGACGGCGTCGCCGGCACAAACTTCCACTTCGGATGGAATATAAAATACCCTTGTGCCAACTTGAGCCTAGACTAGCGTTCAATCTGATGTTTTATATTCATTAATTAATTTTCCTTAAAAACATAGTGAATATCAACGAGACTGATTTGAATTCGTTAATTAAATATTTGTCGCTTTGAACAACAGAACAAGCCCCTGTTGATGAGCTCGCCGGCTAAGATTACTTTAATTACAGTGAGAATAGCAGCGATATTAATGAAAAAACTGAACCTGATCTACTTTTATGTTCGTCCAAGTTGACGTATTACACAAACAACTCATTAGTTCGCATGAGAAGTGAGTGATTAGTTACTATCAAACAAGTTTTGAGTACTTCACATTAATGTATGTAATCATCGGCGCTCGATAAACTTGTTCGAAGAACGCTACTCACATCAAACGACAGCAAACAAACATAAATGGTATCTCGTTTCAATGAAACGTTCGTCATTATCGTATTGAATATCTCAGCAACCGGAGCTTATTTCACCGGCGTTGAATAAAGAGAATACATCAAAAAGTTATGGGCAAATATTGAGTCGAAGAGAAATGTGTTTCGTGTTTTTCCTGAAAGTCGAGATTTTAACATGTTATCGAGGTTGAGCTCGCAAACGAGGTCAGGTGCCATCCAGCCCGCCAAATTAAAACGTAATCTTGGAACTAGCCCACCGCATCGCACCGCACAGCACCGCGCCGCTCCACCGCCGCGCCACTGCGTTGTTACGTAAATATTTAATAATGAGAGGTGCCATGTTTGAGATAGGAACATTGGCTATACTACGACCGGTAGTGTCCACAATCGACCAAGAGTATAATAATCACATTATGATAAATGAAACGCAGACACATAAAATAGGTACCTACAGAAGAAAATGCTCCGTTTGATACCAGATAGAGCCAACCTGTATTCTATGTCCCTTTAATTATAATAAAGGGATGCTACGAGCCTGAAACCTCACAATTAGTAGGGGTACTTGGGGAACTATAATTACAGCAGTTCTGTCAATTTCTGGGAAGGGTTCTGAAACAGGACGCCGCACTGTGTTCGCAATCATTAAATTACGAGCTACTTTGATTTTTCATATGAATTTTTTAATTTAAATGTGGGTGGGTACATGTTTGTGGACTTATACGACAAAAACACATATATTATTAAGTTTATGTTGTATTCAGACAGTGTGTACATATACATATAGCCTATAAAAATAAATAAAAATAAGTCACGTTTACTTTAAGACATTTTTAAATATGCGGCCCTGAAAAAGGCCTTTGGAAGTCGAGATTGACGATGATCCAATGTCTACTCGCTGTTTGCCTCTTCATCCGATGAGTGCGATGATATATTATAACGGTGGCCATATTGCGCTTAACAGTTTTTCTGAAACTTATTTGAGTGATGGGCAAGCTCCTCCGCAGAATGACTCGTCATCAATATTTCTGAATCTTTACTGATGCATTTAGCCTAACGAAATCCATTCTTCGAGCTACAGCAGATCGAGCAGGTGTACATTCAGGTTGTCCAGGTGGTACAGGTTGTCCACATTGATTGTGTACTTACCCAAGCTCTCCCTGCAGCCAGTCGTTGCTTTTCAAACCAAACTTCTCTTTGTTCCTGATAGCACTCTATCTCTTGGTTAGCACTGCAGAAAACACCTATAATTTATTTTTAATAACTTCAACTAGAAGTCCTGGAATTTTTGAAGAGACATAGTCTACCATCCAAGCAATAGACGATCCCTTATTCGCTCGATTAAACAGTTTATTACGACATAAAAGGTCGAAAAGGTGAAGGCGTGTTTATTCCTCGTGTAACATCTGGTGTTCGAAAAAATTACATCACTCAAAAATCGAGGCGATTTGACTAAATTCATTCGCAAGCCAGATAAATACTCGAGTTGCACAAAAAAACATGGACGGCTGGAATTGTGCTGGGAATAAGTTGGTTAAAAACGTTGCCCCACACTAGGAATTTCTCCTGTATTGTGGGTGCGTTTACAAACATTTAAACTCACATACACAAACAGCCAGACCCGGAACAACTACTTGTAGGTCGTACAAATATTTTTTCCGTGCGAGAATCGAACTCGCGACACGCAGCGCAGCAGTCAATCGCTTAACCACTGCGCCAACCGTGGCGACAATTAAAAGTAATTAAAAATAAGTAAGTAAAACTCTACGTTTAAACTTTTTTCAAATTTGGTTATTTTTTTCAATTCATATTTATTTATTTTTCATAAAAAGAATCTAATGATTAACAAATTCGTGTATATCTTACCTGTGGATGTGGAACCCATGATGAACCAAAAATTTTATAGTAAAACTCAAAATCAGTTGTAAGAACAGAGCGTAAACACATGCGATGATTAGCGACCGACCGGTATTGTTAGCGCGTGGGGTAGTGCAGTGCTGAGCGGTGCACATTTTCCGAAATCGGAAAATTTGGCGTGGGAACGAGTAGTACGACTAATAATGTACCCTAATAATTTCCAAATTTCAATTTATATTGCCGTGATATCTATACCTAAAGTAGCTCGTAATATAATAATTGCGAACACTGTGCGCCGGTATAAAGCTCGTCCTATCCGAGTCCGTTACTTAGAACTAAAACACACGTTATGAAAGTTACTACTACATATAACTTCGCTAGTTTTCCTGCAATATCTGGGCGTAGCTTAATTGAATTGGGAACTTTGTCTTTGTATTTGTTTTGTGTTTTTTTTGTCTTTGTCTATAAGTTTTCATAACAAAAAGTTCAAATAACTAAGATCAAGTTGGACCAGACCAGACCTCTTAGTGTTCTTGATCATAAATCTTTAAGGGTAAATCATATTTAATACCGGGCAAGATCTATTCACAATATACTTTACTAGGTAGGTACTTACAAGAATACAAAAAAGTAGCTGTCCCTGGGGGAACCTTTCACTGGAAATATTTTATGATACCCCCTTTGTGAATCCTGTCGCCTTTTGATATTTTAACACTGTTCACAGTTGACGACAATAATCCTTTTTATGGAGTATCAGCCTCTATCTCCCAGTACCTATATTTATTTTTAATACAACATTATTTATATCCTCACAAAAAAAGATAGTACTGTTAAAATAATCTATCTTATTTCGAGTGTTGACTACTTAATACTTTTTCATTTTGTTACTCAAACAGAGATTTAATTATGTGCGACCTGACTTTAATATCACGTCGCATATTGTTACATACCGACTCTTTATTCCACACAAGAGTGTCTACAAACAGGAGAGATGAAAAGCAAGTTACGGCGGCGTGTTACGCCATTAGCAATTATTTAGAACCAGTTTTAAATATATGTTACGCGGCTACATGGCTAACGGCCCAGAAATCTTTATCCGACTTTTATTGATTGTCATTCGGTTCCTAATGTAGGGGGTCGTTAAACGGCTACGCTTGAAAAAGCGCTGTTTTTCCACGATCAGGTGAGGAGGCGCGTGGCGGCAATTTGTTCGAGTCCGCGGCGATTTGCTCGTGATCACTCTCGGGAAACCTTCGATACGTCATCATCCGTCTTGAACAGGCGCAGAGTTACGACACTCCATATACTGTGGAGATGTCTCTCATGTTCATATATCAACTACTGAATAGATTTTGGCGACCTATGTAATAACTAGGTACGGGTAACCCAGTAGGTACATTATCTTCATCAGAACACGAAAAATTCATTTAACTAGACATATCTGCGTCTTTTATATTACCCTAATATGTATTACATTCCGTCAGTTTCTTCTACTTTTGCTCATTAATGTTCTTACAAGTAATAAAGATCCTTGTGTGTCAGACGTTATTAGATCCGTTTAGCAGACAGAGTGCTCGCATAACATTACAGTATCTAATGTAATAAGACGCCATTGATTATCGAAACAATGCGGCTCTTTGCCTGACGCAAATTGATTACCACGTAGGAATGCTTTTTGGAAATAGAACCGAGTATATTATCATTAAGTCTCACCCTGCTTCGGAATATAATTAAACGGTTCCGATTCTGCGAATGTCTAACAAAAATATACCTATCGTAGGTAGAAATCTAGTCGATTAACTTACCAAGCGTTTCATAATAATATTGTGACCTTTTAAACTTCGTTTAATTATTGATTTTATTTTATTTTGTTTTTATTTATTTGGGAAAATAAACAGTTACACATTACAGTATTACACAAAATGTGTGCTATAGAGTGAGTAAATGTATAACCCACGACATTTTCCTCATATTATAGAACAAGTTATAAAATTATTGCGATGTGCGCTAACAATTTGAAAAATTCATAAAATAGGTAATGTGTTAATGACAAAATTAAACAGGCATGCAATTATAAAAGAAGAACAAGAAATTATAAAAGTAATAACTTAGTACTAAGTAATAACTTATTGCTGGGTAGAGAAAAAGGTATACTCATACCTATTTAAAGCTAAATCTTTAGTAAACCTTCAGAAAGTTTCTGTTAAACGCCTTCGGGTATTAAGAACAGCCTTTCGCCTTTCGCCGTATTTGAAGAGTAACAAACCGGTGCGGCTGAAAAATGATAACCTAGCGTGATAAACGAGCCGAGGTTTAAAATTGATGCATAAGTGATATTAATATAAAAATCTGGGCTTTGCACGGCGGCAGTGGCGGGGCGAAGGGGGCGCGGACTTCACGCCTGAGGTGAGCGACGGGTTGTTTGTGGAACAAAGATGGACGCCGCCGAGCGAGTGATTGAAATGTTTTAATAGTATGACGGCGAAAATTGCTGTTTTAATGAAGAAGTTTAGTTATTAAATTAACTGAATGGTGGTTGGGTCGGTCGGTATAAAATTTTGTGTTCTCATGTGAAATACTCGTAACATAATAAACGACCGCGGCACGAGGAGGAACAAGGAGTTTTTTTCAGTCTAACACAACCCGTTAAATATAAAACCTAAGCAGTTGCTGGCTACAGCTTTGTTAACTTATCTATTAATTTATCGCTGTCCGGGGGTTGTTTTGTAAGTCATGAAAAGTACTAGGTACGTCTCACATACAACTGGGATAGGACATAAATAATGTCCAGACCCACTAGGGATGATAACTTTCATGAAAATAACAGCCGAAAATATGAAAATCAACGATATAAAGGTACACCATTAAATACTATTCATTGAAGATTGGTACACTTAAAACAAGAAACAAAAGAATGCCACGAATTAACTTCTCTTCAACTTGTTCCAGTTGTGGGAGGGTGTGTGTATGTGTGAAACTGATTGCTTAGCTACGATGTAATTTGGCAAGTCTTTTCAACAAACTATTAGTTTGTTAGTCCGAGGGACGGAGCCCGCGGCCCTTTGCTCACTTGAAAGGGATAAAGACCCGATACGATCCTTTATGAATACTTAAATCGAGTGAAAACCGCACAAACTCCTTAAGTTTTACTATAAATATGTATTGGAAGAAAATCATAAAAGAGTATTTTCTCTTTTGAGAGGTCTCCAATAATGACTTTTGAAATAATCTTCAAAGCTATGAAAGCGGTCACCCGTTCCTTTATCATTTCGTTTCGGTTATTTTCTCTTTAATATTTCGGTCAAGTTTTCCTGATAATGTAAATAATTATATTTTAATGGTTACTTACTTCTAAGAATATTAAAAAGTGTGTTGACATGTTCGCAGTCCGTAAAAATAAATTAATCTGTTTGAGTAACCAAAATTGGTTCAGCCGGTTTGAAAGCGACGATGCCGCAGAAAGACACACAAACATACAAGTTACATACGTTTAATGTGTGTATCTGTGTATATCCCCTCTTTTTCCGTCGGTGGTCAAAAATATAATCTTTACAATCAAAATTCAAAAGGTCAGTTTGACCACTTGAACTACGAAAACCGCGCTTCCTGCCACGAAATAAAAACTGGAATATGACTTTACTTATTCCGTCCAAAAACTGTGTCTGAATCTGAAAATAAAAGTGTTATTATAATAAGTATTAATGATTGTTTCAGGGAGTGAAGATCTCATGCGAAGTGCCTTTGGGCGGCGGACTCAAACCTGACTCCTTCGTGATCCTGTCACGGACGCAGGTATGAAGTTAATGTCGCTAAACATAGGATTAGTAGGCAAACACCAAATAAAAATGAAACCAGCCAAGTGCATGTCGGACCACACACAATGAAGGGTACTGTAGCTGGAATTAATATATCCCAAAAACAAACTTAACTTTTAGAGTTAAAACGCCAACCTGCAGCATGGATGACAAGAAGAATACAGATGGCAATACGAAGTAGGGACCGCGCGTTCCGACAATTTAAAAGGGATCGTCCTGATCAGAACTGGACACTATTTAAGGCTGCAAGGATCATCAAACGATATATAACCAATAGATGTAATCAAACGATACGCAATGCTAAGCACGGCCACATTTTAGATACTATCAATTCTTCCTCTTCTGCCGATATTTAGTACAGTAGTTAGTTGGCGGAGTGGAATCTCGCTCGCAGAAATTACTTTCAGTAAAATAGATCCTTTCACCATTATCTAAGTGCACATTGAAACAACTGAACAAAGAAATAAGAGAGACGCTACTAGGCGCAAGGACTTGCAACATTACATAGTCCCACATATGAAAGTTGTTACTCATGCTGCAAGCTTTCAATCCATCAAGCTGTATAATAGACTTCCAGGAGATTTGAAGTCTGTTTACAATATTAACCAATTTAAGCAAAAATTAAAATCATTTTTGGTAGAGAAATGCTATTATGCTATTGATGAGTTTCTGTCTGACGTGTTTACCTAGGCCAATAAAATTGTATAATAATGATAGTATCTATGGTGACATAATCCTGACCGTGTTAAGTTTTGACATTATTATTCTTCTACATTACCTATTATTTTACATTGCCTATTATTTTACATTATTCTTTTACATTATTATTTTGCATTATTCTTGACTTTATGATCATAATTTAGACTCAAATCTCTATTTTATTACTGTTAATGACAGTGATAAGCTCATAAGATCGCTATTAATAATTATAATTAAATGCACGTGTGTAATTTTTAAGTGATTTCGACACAATGTAAAAATTGTTATGAAATAAATAAATGAAATGAAATGAAATAAATGAAATTGATAATGTTAAACAGCGGGATGCCTTTCGTGTAGTGGAAACCCTAAACAGCCGCCATACAGCTTCGTTGCTGCTGATATAACGACCTGACTGATATGTTTGTACTTCATCCACAAGGAGGATGGATCAAGGATATCACCCCCCCTCATCAGGTGCCACGTGGTGTGCCTCAGGAATCAATTTTAGGGCCCTTTAGATATATCCTTTAAAGCGCAGATATTATTAATTCGTACCAACATTGCAGGTATCAAATGTACGCAAATGATATCCAATTATATAAATCAATTGAACCAGCTGATACATTAGCGGCAGTAGGTAAAATCAATGATGATCAAGCGTGGTGGTATGGTCGGATAGTAACTTACTAGTATTAAACCCACTAAAATCCAAATGTATGCTTTTAGGAAGTCGGAAAATGATAAGCGCCATACTGTCAGCCAAGCCGGAAGTTGTTATTAGGGGGTAAAAAATGAATAAGGTAGAGATAGCATGCAATCGAGGGTTGACCATGGATTCAGAACTACGATTTGAGAAGCACATCAGTAACTCAATGAGGAATAGTTTTTATAGATTGAAACTCCTTTATTCAATTCGAGACTAACTGAGTGTATATCTACGCAAACAACTAGTGTATAGCCTAATTTTATCCAGGCTTAACTATTGCGATACCGTCTATGGCCCATGCCCGTTAAAAAGATCTGAGAAGCTGATTCAACGTATACAAAATGCATGTATACGGTTCTGTGTTAAGATACCTCATAGAAGTTATGTCACTCCTTTTATATAAAAAAATAATATTTTGAAAATGACTGCTAGGAGAAAATTACAGATGGCTATTTTACTTTTTGGAGTAGGCAATACACAAAAAACCACACTATCTGTTTGAGAAGTTACAAAGTTACAAAGCAAATACGAACCACGTTTTAATACTGAACCTCTTTGTATGTACATCAACACATAGGACCGCAGCATTCCGGGGGAGCTTCAAATACGCCGCCACGCACTGTTGGAATAACCTTCCTCCACCAGTAAGACTCCTGAGAATAAAGAAGTACTTTATGAATATTTTCAAGAAATATTTAATGCAGATACAACAATCCACATGATAAAAAAAAAATAACATCTAAAATTAATAACATCTTTTTACACTTGTCTCAAGGGTTACGGCCTACAGGCAATGAATATGGTTTTCCAGCAGTGCAAGAGGCCTCTGTCTGATTCCTTCCTGTTTAGCTCCGGTCTGTATCATCCTCACATTAGCATTGGTCAGGTGTCTGGAGCGTATTTGCTGTCGATCTCGCTGAAGCTGCATTATCTAGGTGGGACATTAGATATATCAATGGGGAAACACATTACACTGTACATAACGTCTAGATTATTTACTTAGTATTTCTTATTTTATTTTATTTTTAGTGTGGTCTTAATTTATGTATTACTTATTTGTAAAAGTTACGTATATACAAATATATATATTTTATGTCTAAGTACATACTACGAGTATATTCAGTCAGACTTAAATCACAAGTCATTTCTGTGAAAGATTGTAGGTACTTACCCGAATTATTATGTCACACAGGGGGATGGATCTCATTACGTCACTCGTAAGGTAGTTGCTAAAAATTAGCGCTGTTGACGATAGGTTCGTCCGAAGTCGCAGCATTTTACTGAGAAACGACCTGTGCCCTGTTTATCAAAACTTACAAGTCTACACGTTCACAAGTTACACTTTACAAGGAAGTTTTTACACGTTCGTTGCCATATTCTTTTCCCGCCATTTTTTTTTTTTTTTTTTTGTTGATGCTCTGAAAGTATACGGTTATAGTAATAATATACGCATGGCTGAATGGTATATTGTCTGTGCCTAATATTGCTTAAACTGTCCTTTGTTACACCATGCATGTCAGAAACAGCATGGTATTGAACTCCGGTTCCCAACCAATGTAGAGCAATTTGTAATATTAATTTGGTTGAGTGGGCGTTATGTTTCTAATTGAATTTCTGTCTAAATGGCTACCCAAAATGTTAATTAATTGTTCCAATTTTTCAACTTTTTTCCGAACCTTTCGTTAAATTCTTAGGCCATCTTCATATGACCGTAGTCAATTATTCTTTTATATGTTATCGGTGCTGTTATTCTAATATTTTCTTCATCACTGGAATCACTTGACCACATTTAAAAAAGAAAATGTATTTAAAATTTGATTGCGGTACTACGCGCGACACTCGTAAACTTGTAAGACGGAATGGAGAGTCGCCGGACACTCTCAGGATTTGCCATGATTTTCTACAAGTTGTAACTTACAAAGGATTTTTTGATGAACAAAATCACGAATACGTGTAAAAATATACTTATGAAATAAATAACAACACTTATAACCCGTAAATTACACGTGTAGTTTTGATAAACACATATTTGTAATAATGACATTTTTTACAGGAAAAATGCTTGTATTAAAAGGCTTGTAAGTTTTGATGAACAGGGTACTGTTCTTGCACAGATGCGATGCACGATTTCATCTTACTTGTATTTGTTGATTATAAAAGTAGTTACAAAAGTAGATCATTCCATGTTTTGTTTGTTGGTTGTTGTCATTTGCCAGTGTCGCAACGCATTATGCAATGTGTATGTCTTTGGACATCAAGAAATAGACAACATTGTGAAACTTTTATAGTTTTGAGTATTGGTTTTGGTTACTTTTTATTAGTGTATATATTTTGTCTACAATAGTTTTTTTGGAGTGTGCGTCTTGTTTGTGCAGAATAAACAAATTTACTTTCTTTTTTTTCTTTCTTTTTTTATGTTTGATTTGTGTGCTCATTGTTTCTAAAATTGAAAACTTTTTTACAAAAAAACAACCGACTTCCAAAAAAAACACTAAAAGACGTGAAAAATAACTTTAATTTCGGAAGTCGGTGACCAAAAACGAAAATACAAAACCAGACACCGACTTCCGAAATTAAAGTTATTTTTCACGTCTTTTAGTGTTTTTTTTGGAAGTCGGTTGTTTTTTTGTAAAAAAGTTTTTTGTATTTTCGTGTTTGGCCACCGACTTCCGAAATTAAAGTTATTTTTCACGTCTTTTAGTGTTTTTTTTGGAAGTCGGTTGTTTTTTTGTAAAAAAGTTTTTATTTTTCACTTTTTAGTTGCGGTACCTACCCCACACAAATTCGTATACCACTACTTGGTGTGTAAATAACAGTGACAGGAAATTATTAACACATCATCCATATAAACTAAGTGGAAAAAATCTGCAGTATTAAGGATAACTCAAAAACTACTGGTCAGACCTTGATCAAATTTAAATGGGACCACATGTGAAGCACCACCTATCAAATAAAAAAAGAATCATCCAAATCGGTTCACCCAGAAAAAAGTTATGAGCTAACACACATAAAAAAAAATAAATAAAAAAAAAACATACAGACGAATTGAGAACCTCCTCCTTTTTGTGAAGTCGGTTAAAAATAGGTTGATCGCTATCTTTATTTGTATATTTGCAGATATATTTTAGTGTACGCTCTGAACTGCAAGCCTCTAAATTGGTGTGAGCATTAAACATTTTTGATAAAATAGGCGAGAAAGAGAACACCCAACTAATATCAACAGTAACGTAACTACCATTTCGAAGTTTGACAGATGCCGTTCGACCTCCGTTTGCTGGGGCTCTTCTACGATACATTAGGTATCCATTTTCATTGTAGACAATTTCTTTAAGTACCTTGGCTTGGTAGCAGTTAATTTAGAAGCTTGATTTTAGATGTGAAACATGTATAGCCGCGGGTAAAACCAATTGAGAGCGTAGCGACGTATGCCGTGGCGACGCGTTGGCAAAATAATTTCGATGTTTCACATCTGCCAGGCGTCCCGTGACGGCTCACAATTTTTTTTTAGGTCTTTAAGAGACCGTAGACTTACGTACTTGATATAAATTTCACCTTGATACCTCCACGCGTTCCTGAGAAAAACGGTCTTGATAGATAGAGACGGTCGGACGGACAACGAAGTGATCCTATACTAGTTCCATTTTTTCTTTATAAGGTACAGAACCTTAAACATCTTTAGATTCTTTGACATGCTCAAATTCAAGCAATACCATTATCTATTTGATGTTTGAAAAATACTGAAATTAATTCTGAAGTACTCAAGATATTACATTCTAAGATTCTAGGTACTAGGCTAGGCTTACAGTTAATCGAAAGATAACATTGTTACGCCCAAATCTACATTCGCCGTAATACACAGTAATATGTCCTCGGGGCTTTTGTCCGGAGCTTGAGCGGCGGCCGGACCGAAGCGGTATATTACGGTTCCGAGAACGGTTCGCCGCAGGTTTCTATGACATCTTGAAAGCCTGTCAAAGGTATATCATAAAACGTTATCAGCTGTGACCGCCACCGGTCGCCAGCCGCAAGCGTCGGATCAAAGCTAAGAGCACACTGAGCAGTCTGAGCAGTTAGCAGCCCATGACTAGGGCCCGCTGTACCTACATTGTGTACTATTACTACACTGCTACATTTATATTTTTTCGTTTTGGGATCAGACCCGGCTATGTATGCTCAGTTACTTTTTTCACATGTGTGCTGAAAGTTTTTCTGTAATAAATGATTAAGGCTAAATAAAGCTTTTCCAATCAGCTTGCCTATTATTTAGCCTTTCATGACATGCATCATAAGTTCGCTTAATTATTCCTATTCTTCTATTTTCTAATATGTGAATTGGTAACAACTTAGTAAAATTATTTCCGACAGTTGTTTTATCTAATCGTCCCTAAATAATCCTTCAAACCCATTTATTGCGTCGCCGTCGGTCTAGCAAAAAGCAGATGTTAATACTAAACATTTACGAGATAGTACAACAATAATGTCTAATAGAAAATGTTTATTTTACGTATGTCAACATAATTGCCCTTATTTGAATTGACATTAGTTAGAAATGTATAAATATTATACATACATCGATCGATAAATTGATGCCTTTTTCGCCATGGTAATCTACAGCTCAGAGCAGGTGGCGTCTGCTATCTGTAGTGGTCTATCTTGCTAAATACAACAAAATCAAAAGGATTTAGATAAAGACTGTTTATCTAGATTATCCTAATGACAAAATAAACGTGTCTAAAACAAGCACTCCTACTAATCAAGCGCGAGTGGGCCGCGGGAGGCTGCTGAGGCGGCCCAGTAACGCCCACAGACAACATCAATATAGAACGCTTCTCGTGTCTCATTACCGCAAAATATCGGCATCTCTTACACAAACAGTGTAGTTCCTCTAATTTATAATCCATACTTAATATTATAAATTCGAAAGTAACTCTGTCTGTATGTTACCTTTTCACGCCTAAACCACTTAACGGATTTCGATAAAAGAAGGATGGCGAGATTGGACCCACGTTATTTAAAAATTAACAGAGCGCCGTTCATGGACTAGTTTATAATAAATATAATAACAAATTTATAAGAGTTCTCTAAAAAAAATATTGAGTCACTAGGAAATGGGAATTAAAAGTTATTAATGATTTTAATCTATAAAAAAATAAGTCATGGAGCAGTTTCCGAACGCATCATTTGGCGTGAATTACATTGATACATTCCAATCTACAGTAATGATATACCCACAGAGTACATTTTATATAGGGAGATAGAGACGTCACTCGAACATTTCAAGGAGCTGGCGCCCTCTAGCAACAACTAAAAACAACACTCCATGAAGCAATATTTAGGTACGTATAGCTACTAGCTATTCGTATACACATAATGCTTCTATAAGCTATAATAGTTTCAAATCTGCAGTATGCCCTGTCCTATTTCCTTCTATTTTGGTTAGGTAGTAGTTTTTTAACCGACTTCAAAAAAAGGAGGAGGTTCTCAATTCGTCTGTATGTTTTTTTTTTTATGTGTGTTAGCTCAGAACTCTTTCCTGGGTGAACCGATTTGGATGATTCTTTTTTGTTAGAAAGGACATGCCTCAAGGATGGTCCCATGATAAGGAAACCAGGATCTGATGATGGAATCCCGGAGAAATCGAGGGGAACCTTCGAAAATCGTAGGAGCGTTTAGTGCGTTTGTTAATTTTTTCATTAAGTATTTTAAAGAACTACAATTTAATGAAGGTCTGGAATCGATCTGATGATGGAGCCGAAAGACAGTCGAGGGAATTCCTCAATGATTTACAGCAGGTACCTTGTGTTTGGGCTTGATTAATTTGTATTTATGAGAACTTTACACCTGCAGGGTTGTGACAGTCACTAGGGGTCTGATGATGAAGACGAAGGACAGTTAAGGGAACTCCTCAACGGTTTACAGTAGCTACCTTGTGTTTGGACTTAATTCATTTATATTGATGAGAACTTTGCACCCATATGGGTTATAAGTGCCATTACAGGTCTGATGATGGAGACCATAGACAGTCGAGGGAATTCCTCAACGATTTATATCAGTTACCTTTTGTTGGGCTTACTTCATAAGGTTCAATATTCCAAAATATTCAGGTCGTACAAAAATAAAACCCAATTAAGATTGAAGCTTTTCATAGGGCAACCACTACCTACTAGTCATGCTGATGGGTCAATTTGAGACTGAATTTAAGTTGCGTAATCGCGTCATCTCTAGCAATGCTCTTTCGTTGGTTGCTAAGCAATTTATGTTTGTCACAATGCATATGGTGAAATGGAGCTGATGGTGGCTTCATCATCAGCTCCAGTTCTTCTGGTTTTTACCAAGATAAATCCTCAACAATAAACTCCTCAATTCCTTGCATCGGGAAACGAAATATTTTGTAAAAGGTGATGAGCAGTTGACATTAGGCTATTGTAACTTCGATAAATTATTATCTAACCCACTAAAAAGTGAAAAATAAAAACTTTTTGACAAAAAAACAACCGACTTCCAAAAAATACACTACAAAGTGAAAAATAACTTTAATTTCGGAAATCGATGGCAAAAAACTAAAATAAAGATCCAAAGACACCGACTTCCGAAATTAAAGTTATTTTTCACTTTGTAGTGTATTTTTTGGAAGTCGGTTGTATTTTTTGTCAAAAAGTTTTTTAACTAAAAATAAAACACCAAATCCAATGCCAAATACCTACTTTATTTCTTCTTCAATATTTGAAGGCCAACTCTTGATTTTTTGCAGATCAGCACACAACACTTGTTCGCGTTCATATTTTTATACAACACAATATCGGTGCGTTACACAAACAAGTACACAGTCCAGATTTTCGTGCAGGGGTCGTTCCGATTTAGCGAAGTTGTCGATTCCCGGTATCCAATACCTTTCCAGGTCAATGGATAGAAGCAGAATCCTAAATGTCCATACAAGCAAAGTCGTCAAGAATAATCCAGAAATTAATCGAACCGCATCCATAAATTCTTTATTACAACATATTTTGACAATTACGCGAGTTGTGTTCCTTTTTTTCCATTTAGACATAAAACAGTTTCAAAAATTTATGTTGCGTTATTAGATGATTTCCATTTAAGCAAACGTTGTATGTTAGCACAATAAATTTAAAAGGTGTTTCCACTCCTTAAATATATTTATTGGTAAAAAAAAAAGTTGTTATTTTAAGAAAATCTGATTAAAATGGAACATATTGTGTTTAAACCTATTTATACATAGTATCTCTATGTAGTCTGTGGTTTAGACGAAACCCATGAACATTTGAGAACAGCGCCATCTACCAATAAGAAAATTCATCTTTGATAATTACTCTACTAGTAAATTAAAAATCTATAGAATGGAGTAGTGTATCTCCAAAAGCAGAAGCCTACTTAAACTGGTCGGATATAATTCCCATACTTTTGTTCCAAGCTACAGCACCGTGGATATACCTTCTTACACATAAGTACGTTTTCGCTTGTCAGTTTTCCTTCTTTTGTACTTACATCTTACTGAATAAACTAAAAACATATAAAACGAAACATGAAAAGTACCCACAGTATAAACAGACCGTCAAAATATATAAATTATTTTGTGTTTTAAACGGTATTGTAAACATGGAACTGAAAATGGAATGTCGGTGTCAAATTGTCATGTCAATTCATTTCATTGTTTGTGTTCAACGGCTAACGTGGGTTAAAAATGCTATTTTGGCGATTTTACGGATTCTTGAGGACTTTAACTTTGGACTGACTATTCTACACACCAACCTAGACTACGGCGTTTACTTTTTGATAACTATTTGCAAGTGATTTGGACTTGTTGGGATCTCTGGGATAGCGCAAATTAAACTCGATAATTGCAGGGAATAATTGCTCATCTTTATTGAGAAAAGATCCTTCCTTATAGTTTTGGACATAGGTACAATTAGTTGCTAGGCTCACCTACATCAAAATATTTAATTTGACCAATCGGAGAAACATTGACTTTATACACTCATAACAATCTGAGACAATGATCTACGATGAGCGGGCACCCATCTCGCTCTGGCGCGTGCGCGACATATAGCGTCGTCTGTACGCACACTATAAATATTACCGCCACCGGCACAGCTCGCCCCCCCCCGACCCTTGCTCGACGACGCGCCAGCCCGCGCCGTAGCTGAGCCTGTAGTTTTAAATTCCCCAGTATAATAATAATATAATTTAGATCCAGCCTGTCCCATCTTGCTGCCCTCCCCTCAGTGACGCCCTAAGCCGAGGTTCGTACCCCACAGGGGGTGCCCTTAGCGTGCGGTCACCTAAATTTTAAGTATTGTTCGCCCCTGGCTGGAGGCTTTAAGTTAGTAGCTTAAGGCACCCACAGGTTTGCCCGGTTAAGTAGCCAGGACCTTAGTGGTCACAACTACGAGCTGCCAATTAGGAAAAAAAAAAAAAAAACACAGCTCGCCAGTACACCGGCCGTGCGCCGCTGCGCGGGCACGTCGTGTTTTATTTTCATGATTCCATATCACTCCCCCTCAAGAGAAGCGTACGTTTTTCTTGACCAATCTTCCGCTTCTAGTGATATAGGGCTGATTTGCAGGTGCAGGTGCAGTGTGGTCATGGTGATCTGCTGCTGGTGGTGCTGCTGCTGGTCTATGGGAGTGTGTCGTTGATCTCTGGGTGTTCGCAAAACTTGTTTCAGTTTCGCTCACGATGTAGGCAGGTTTAAGTCGATCCAGTGACACAACTGTAGTACGTAGTGGTAACTGGATTTTGTAATGCTTGCCACAGCGCTTCAGTACTTCATAAGGACCATCGTATGGTGGTGTGAGGGGCGCTCTGACGGTGTCGTTGCGAACGAAGACATGCGTGCACGTCGATAAGTCCTTGTAAACAAAAGGCTTGTCAGCTGATTGTGAGCGGTGCGAGGCAGGCGTGAGTGATGTCATCGTGCGAGCGAGACGGCGTACTAGCTCAGCGTCGTCCATTCTTGAATTTTGTGGCTCAAAGAAATCAGATGGTACGCGAAGCGTGGTACCATACGTCATTAGAGCTGGGCTGAGGTTGTTGTCTTGTCGCAGGGCAGTGCGTAATCCCAACAACACGGTTGGTAGTTCCTCTGTCCATGTCGTTGTTGCCCCGCGAGCCATAAGTGCCGCTTTCATTGTTCGGTGCCATCGCTCAACTTGTCCATTCGACTGTGGGTGGTACGCCGTAGTACGAATTCTGTTGATTCCCATTTTCTTCATGAGCGCTTTGAAAAGTGAAGATTCGAACTGGCGTCCTTGATCAGTTGTGATGCGTAGCGGGCAGCCGAATCTCACTATCCACGTTTCGTATAGAACTTGTGCGACGACCTCCGCTGTGACGTCACGGACTGGAATTGCCTCGGGCCATTTGGTGCATCGGTCAATTATTGTGACGCAGTAGCGATATTCATTAGAAAGACGCAGCGGGCCAACGATATCAATGTGGATGTGTTCGAAGCGTTGTGACGGCGGGAATTGTACTAACGGCGTGGTCACGTGTCGATGTACTTTCGCTCGCTGGCAGCTTATGCAGGCTCGCGTCCACTGTGCTATTTCTTTATTCATAGATGGCCAAAATAATTTTCTTGTCATCAGTTCTCTTGTACTGCGTACGCCCGGGTGACATAACTCATGTAGCGCTTTGAAAGCTGCGTAACGGTGTCTTACGGGTAGATACGGTCGTGGTATTGAAGTTGAAAGCTCACATGTGATTGGTCGGGTACATCCGGGTATAATTATTTGTTTGAATATCAGATTTTCTTGTTTTGTGAGTTTTTCGAGTTCTTGGTCTTGTGGTTGATCGATGATTAGTTGATTATAATCGATAGTTGACGGACAAATAATCTCTTCGAGTCTTGATAAAGCGTCGGCGACTGTATTTTGTTCCCCCTTTATGTACTTTATGCTCGTACAAAATTGACTTATGAAATGCAGTTGTCTCTCGCGTCTCGGTGTGTCAGATGAACTCGCTGTCCTTGTAAGAGCGTAAGTAAGTGGTTTGTGGTCTGTATATAGTTCGACGTCACAACCTTCTATTAATCGGCGAAAGTGTTTAACAGCTGTATACATGGCTAACAGTTCGCGATCGTATACACTGTATCTGCGTTGTGTTGCGCTCATTGCTTTTGAATAAAATGCTAGTGGTTTCCAAACTTTGTCCACTTTTTGTTGGAGAACAGCACCAAGGCTATGATCTGAAGCGTCTGTCATGATGGCGAGGGTACTTCCTTGAACTGGATGTGAGAGTATGGTAGCCTCTGTGATGCTTTGGCGGCACTTCTCAAATGCTTGCTCTGCGTCTGTTGTCCAGTCGATCGGCGTGTGGTCGTTGCGCTTTCTGTTATGTAGGTACTTGTTAAGTTCGTTCTGTATTTCTGCTTGTCGTGGGAGACAGTCTCGGTAAAAGTTGATCATTCCCAGGAAACGTCGTAGATCGAGAATGGTTTTCGGTTTTGGGTAGGTAGATATAGCTTTAACTCGTTCCATTATAGGTTTTATGCCGGTGGCTGATACTTCATAGCCGAGAAAATCTATTGTTTCTTTACCAAATTCGCATTTCTCAATGTTCAGTGTCAGACCATATGTGTCCAACCGCTGTAGAACTTGATGAAGGAGCTGCTTGTGTTTCTTTTCGTTTTCTTCGCAGAGAAGGATATCGTCGATGAAACAGAAACAGCCGTCTATGCCTCTTAGTGCCTCGTGCATGAATCTTTGAAATGTTTGACTGCCGTTTCGTAGTCCAAAAGTCATACAATTGAATTCAAACATTCCAAAAGGTGTCGTGATCGCCGTTTTCTGTGCGTCTTCCTTGGCGATCGGTATCCAAAAGTACGCCATTTTTAAATCAAGTTTCGAGAATATTTTCTTGTTATGTAGTTGGTACGTAAAATCTTGAATGTGAGGTACGGGATAGCGATCTGGTTGTGTGACTGCGTTTAGACGTCTATAGTCGCCACACACACGCAGTTTTCCGTCTTTTTTCTTAACTACATGAAGAGGGCTGGCCCATGGGCTTTTTGAGGGTTTGCAGATTCCCATTTCTATCATGTGGTCGAACTCTTCTTCGGCTGCTTTATACTTGTCCGGTGGCAGCGGGCGGGGGCGAACGTAGAGTGGGGGGCCAGTAGTTTCAATGTGGTGGACAACATCATGTTTCGGTGGTTGTTTCAGCGACATGGGACGTAAGACATCTGGATATTGCTTTAAAATGTCGTAGTATACTTGATTGTTGCTTATGATGTAAACTGATTCGGTTTTTGTAGAAACTTCTAATGCGTCGATCGATAGTTCGGTAATCTTGTCAACTAACTTTTTCTTGTCCAGGTCCACCAGCAGTTTAAAGTGACGAAGAAAATCAGCTCCCAGTATTGAGGTTTTGACGTCTGCAACGACGAATGACCAAACAAAGTCTCTTCGTAATCCAAAATTTAGCCTGATAGTTTTCTGTCCGTAAGTCTTGATTGGCGTATTGTTTGCCGCGTACAAATTGTAGGTGCTTGCAATTTTGTTATTTTTGTGATTGGCGGCCAAAACGGAGATGTCTGCGCCTGTGTCCACGAGGAAACGTTCGTGAGTGTTACGGTCGTGTACACAAAGGCGATTACTGGTGTACGGGACACCGACGTCCGCCACGGTCGGTGTCGGCTTTAGTTTTCCGACGGCTTCTTTCTTCTACAACATGGTGATTCACAGCGCTTTGCTTTGTCTCCAAAACGGTGGTGGTAACGGCATTCCCAGTTTGCGTCTCCTGGTTTTGGTGTCGGTCCACGTTGCGTTGATTGCGAGCGTGAACGGGATCGAAAGCGAGGATTGTACGAGCGGCGACGGTGTTCATGTGGTGGTCGCCCTCGACGTAGTTCGGCGGTTTCTAGCGTAAGCTTCTCCACTTGCTTTGCTAGTGTTTCTAGTTGTGTTATGGATGTTGTAGACGACGAGGATGGTGTTGGTGCTGTGACTGCTGCAACGGTGGGGCTCTCTGCGTACTCCACCATTTTGTCTGCCATCGCAGCTAAGGTGTCCAACGATGATTCCTTGTTTACGGACAAAACGACTCGAACTTGTGCGGGCAGGTGATTTAACCATTCTATTTTCAGTCCTTCTTCGGTAATCATGCCACTTGCGAGTTCTCGCATCTTCCTTAACAGCTGGGAGGGCTTTTGATCTCCCAACTCTAGTCCACTGATAAGCTTTTGGAAATTCTTGACGTCTGACTTGTCGTAGGCTTCGAGTAGGCGTTGTTTTACTTTTTCGTATTTCCCAGTTGCGGGTGGATTGTAAAGTATGTCGGTCAAATGTTGTAAGTCGACCGCTTGCAGCTGTTGCAGTAAATACCGGAACTTCTGGTCATCTGAAGTCTTCAATGGGTCTATCACGGCTTCGAATTGGATGAACCAGGCACGGGGTATTTCTCTCCAAAAAGGTAAGAGGCGCGACTGCACGGATATTGCGCTCACGTCGTAATTCATTTCGGTCTGGATTTTCGCTTGTGGCTCTTCAGACATGGTAGCTTGCTCCACACACAAAAGTCTTCTTGTAAGTGTTCTTTAAAATTCGGGATCACCAATTGTTGGGATCTCTGGGATAGCGCAAATTAAACTCGATAATTGCAGGGAATAATTGCTCATCTTTATTGAGAAAAGATCCTTCCTTATAATAGTTTTGGACATAGGTACAATTAGTTGCTAGGCTCACCTACATCAAAATATTTAATTTGACCAATCGGAGAAACATTGACTGTATACACTCATAACAATCTGAGACAATGATCTACGATGAGCGGGCACCCATCTCGCTCTGGCGCGTGCGCGACATATAGCGTCGTCTGTACGCACACTATAAATATTACCGCCACCGGCACAGCTCGCCTTTTGCCCGGTTAAGTAGCCAGGACCTTAGTGGTCACAACTATGAGCTGCCAATTAGGAAAAAAAAATAACACAGCTCGCCAGTACACCGGCCGTGCGCCGCTGCGCGGGCACGTCGTGTTTTATTTTCATGATTCCATAGACTTTATCAACTGTTAAAATGCGTTATGTTGGTTGTCAATTGCGCATTGCTCGATTACGAAGACATCGTTTGTCTGACGAAAGTGATCAGGTAGTTAAAAGAGTACAGAGATGGGTGTATTCGTGTGATGTAAGTATATTCGTAAACTAATTTGTTTAATTCCAGGAACACATAAATCATATCAGAGATAAAACAAAGGGAGCGAGCAAAAATAGGGATTTATTTTAGATGTTAGCTTTTACTTAAGTAGTCTCGTATATTCTTATCATAATTATGCTCCTCCTGCTCGTTTTTAAGTGTTGACCATCACTTAATCTTCTGATTGAAACCACAGTCTTGAAGTAGTTTATAATACCTACCTACTTACTGCAGATTACTGCTTGTGGTGTACTACTGCCAGTCTTATGATTTGCAATAGGCATATTACTATCGAATATTTGCCTATCCTTTATTCATTTAGAACCGTTAAAATCGCATTTTAAAATATTTCCTAATAATAGTATGAAAAACATTTAAAAATAACATACAGCACCGGTATCAGGACCCAAGCTGCCGATGGGCAGGGCTCCAGGGAACATAACCTCCTAACAATGTTGTGTGACTATGGTGTACCGCTGATGAAGTTCAAACTCGCGAGCCAAGTCAAGATACTTGATTAGTGGAATATTATTATTTTTGTATAACCGCACTACTAGCTACTCTGTCCTAGACTAGATAGTCTGTCCTTTAAGCCACTCAATATTGGTGCCCGTACCACACATGGTTTGGTAACATTGGGTGGGGTGGTCATATTCTTAACCCGGAACCACGACACGATTATAACTTAAACTTATGAACGTATTTTGTGTTTCTTTAATCATGGTAATTCTATTTTCAGTTATCTGGAGAAGACTAATATGTGCCACTCATGTTGGGAGTTTATAAATCGTAACCAAAATGATGGTCCTGAACATGATTTATTTATTTATTTTTCCAACTTACATCTATCATTACAGGGGTAACCTAATGCGATAGTGTACTTATCTAAAGTCTTATATTAACTTATTATTATAATATTTTTTTGTAACTTATTACAAATAATACATTCTTTGTGAATTCACTCAGAGAACAACAGAATAGGTCCGAGTCACTAGCTATGAGGTTGAGAGTGCGGAGTGCGCGCGTCGGTAGCGCCTCACTTAAAAGATTGGTCCGAGCGCGCGGCTCCGCCAGCAGCCGTGGCTGTCGTCGTCGCCACACGTATTTGTCCGGAACACACAAACCTATGTGCCCTAAAATGTCCGCATTATGTACCTTCCCTCTAAGTACTTTGAATATGTACGAGACGAGTGCGAGATCCCTCCTGACCCTCAGTTCGTTATATCCAACCATACCCAAAATAAATAAAGTTGGGTACATAAGC
Source organism: Griposia aprilina (assembly GCA_916610205.1). Classification (NCBI taxonomy): domain Eukaryota; kingdom Metazoa; phylum Arthropoda; class Insecta; order Lepidoptera; family Noctuidae; genus Griposia; species Griposia aprilina. Next base: position 443,703 of record OU744294.1, on the reverse strand, counting down.
GGGTAGAATGGGTATACCCCATACATGCGCAAGTACAAGTACCTCACAAACTTGTTTTGTACTCTCTCCAGCATGAGCCTATATTTAGATTCATGTGGAGCCCAAATGACTGCGTTACATTCTAATTGACTTCTAACTAAAGCATTATATAAGGCGATAATCGCTTTAATGTTAGTAAAACCACGCACCATACGGAGTATAAAACCTAAATTACAATAGGCTTTTCTGCAGCAGCTTGTGACGTGATCACGAAACGTTAGCCCAGTGTTGAATTTCACCCCTAAGTCCCTAACTTCCGTAGCCCTAGTCAAAGGCAACCCGTCTATATTGTAATTATTCACAATAGGAGTACGCGCGTAAAAGATCATGGAACCTAGAAAGATTTGAATCTCTTAAATGCGCTGTAATTCAATATTAAAAATAGGAATTGAACCTATTTTTTTTAGGCAAACCAACGACACATAGTACTAGTACCTAGAGGGTATATTTTGTAAGAAATCAATAAAAACCTGATATCATTTTAACTTTCATGTATTTAGGTATTAACATAATATAAGTTACATTTTTGAACACATTTATAATGGACAGGACCCTACGATATTCTATTATCACAAATAGGTAGATAATTTATACTTATATTAGTTCAGTACAAACAAGGGAATACCTCAAGTTACATTATTGAACACAACAGGACATAAAACAGAACCCTAAACGTTATTCTATTTTCACTAATAGAATACCTAGATTATGTTCTATACTTTAATTATATCAGTTCAGTATCTAATAGCAAGGTAGGTACCAGACCTACATCTAACACAGAAATTACATAGGACAGTTAGTAATATGGTTTTATACAAAGGGAAATACTCATCTTTAGACAATTTGTGCAGGGCTTCTGCTTCACAACTTCACAGTATTTATGTAAGGTCCAACGGCAATGGCGGTTTTGGCGGGAGTTTTAATATTACGGCGGACACCAGAGTGTCTTTACCGTTAAACAGCTAGCTAGTAGAGTCCGCCGAGCCGTGGGCTACAAGCCCTTTTATAGTCTGCCCAACTCTTAGCTTTACCCGCCATTTTTGACCAATCACAGAGCGTCATACAGTTTTGGCTGAATATCATAAAACTTAGCAATTAATAAACAAAACTTATGTAGTGGGGCTACTTTAAAACTGAATGAGATAGTTAAGCAATATAGCTAGTGTTTATTTATAATCTCTATGTAGGATTTTTTAAGTTATTAGGATCCACAAGTTTACCTTTACCCGCCATTTTCGACCAATCACAGGTCATCATAGTTTTGGCTTAATAATTTCTTACATGAGGGATAACAAACAAATCTTATATAGTGGAACTGTTTTAAAACTAATTAAGGTAATTTAGGAATTTAGTAAGCATACAATTGTTATCTCTATAAAAAGTTGAAGAACATCAACATCACATGAAGGTTCCGAGAATCATTTAGAAACAACTTGGTACATAGAAATTACAATGTAAAATCTAAGAAACATTAAAGTAGCATACTGTTAATTAATACGGTATCAATTTGTAATGTTAAAATTAATAAACATTTGTTTTGATTATGCAAAATGGCAAATCACAGGTTTCGTTAGGAATCCTAGTGTTTACAGTCCCAATATTATTTATTGTGACTTAAATGACTACTTGAATAACACCATAAATTTAATGTTTGCGAAATATCAATCCAGGGAGTGATAATTAAATTTCATTTTAAATTAGAACTTGTTTCACAAAATATAAGTTTGCAAGGAGAATAGAATGAATAATTTAAGTTGAAATGGAACGTAACTATAAGTCAACGTCACCTGTCTTATGACAGCTGACAGTGTCTTCGTTGTTTACGCAGGTTCATATTGTGGTTATTGTTTTACAATATCAATTAACGAATAGTTATTTTCCTATAAATCTGAACAATCTAACACGGCCATGCTGACTGGTACTTTGCTCTCAAAGTACTTACAATATCATAGTCATAAACCCTCGTCTTCGAGCGCTAAAATCTAACACAAATAATACATATCAAGTTTCATCTTTGTGAATACCGAAATCTTACTTATTTGATGCCAAGTTTCATCTATGTGAACACTTACATCCCATACTCAGTTTCATTCTTGTGAAAACCGGAGTCTTAATTATTTGATGCCAAGTTTCATCTATGTGAACACTTACATCCAATTCTCAGTTTCATCTTTGTGAATACTGGAATCTTACTTATTTTATGCCAAGTTTCATCTATGTGAACACTTACATCCATACCTCAGCCTCTGAGCACCAGAATCTATTATCAGCATTAACAAGTTTCATCTATGTGAATACTTGCTTTTTACAGGCCAAAATTAGTCCCAACACTGAGTACTAAAATCAAACAGCTAGCCAAAACATTTATCTTTTTGACAATTTATTAAATGTGATAATTAAAACTACTTAATATCAAATATCAACTAATCTAACACGGTTGAGAGAGAAAAAAAAAAATGTTATGGCCAGTAACATCATTCATAAAATACACATGCAAAAAAAAATACAATAAAATTATAATAATGACAAGTTTGTTTCAGTTGCTTTTTTCTAAATCACTTTCAATAGAAACGTTCTGATCAACCCACTCGCCTGCCCATTTTCTTAGTTTTTCTTTTGCAATAATTATATCTCGCAAAGTTCCTTTTCCTCTTAAGGCAAATCTATCATTTTCCAAGATGTTAACAATCTCATAAGGCCCTTTAAATTTAGCACTTAATTTATCATGGCGTCTATGATCTTGGTTAACGTAGACTAGGTCTCCAATATTATAATCTATAGTATCACGCCTAGGGGAATCAAAACGTTTCTTGAAATTTTCAGCAACTAGGTTAAGCCTTTGCACAGCTAAGTTACGTTCTGCATGAACATCAATAGTTTGTCCCACATTATTTGGGCTATTAACATCATTTAATCGAGCTTGTACACATGGTATGTTTGCATCACGACCTATTAGTAATCGCAAAGGTGCAAAACCAGTTGATTTTTGTATAGTGGAGTTTATAGATTGTTGAACTTTCCAAAGACCTCTCGGCCAGTCTGACTTATTACGACATTCTGTAGTAAGCATATTTATTATAGTCATGACATATCTCTCTACTTGACCGTTACTTCTAGGAGTACCTGTAGCAATCATATGATGATTAACTTGCCATTCATTAAACAAAGACCTAATTTGGTTGGTATTAAAATTAGTGCCTCGATCTGTAACAACTAAGGACGGAGTTCCGAACATACTTAAAGTATCGCGAACAATGTCTGTCATTTCAGAACCATTTAAGGTTTTTAATGCTTTCAGAATACAATACTTAGTGAATCCGTCAACTATGATCAAGATGTGTTTATATCCTTCGACTGATGTCGAGAACGGACCGGAGCAATCTAAATGAACCGTATGGAATGGTATAGGTGTTTTTATTATTGGATGCAAAAGACCCTGCTTCGGGCCTGAATGTGATTTACTTTCTGTACATACCAGGCAATGAGATATATATTTTTTTACAAATTTATACATTCCTGGAAACCAAAATGATTCACGAATTTTATTTAGTGTTTTGTCATATCCAACATGACAGTTTTCATCATGATAAAGTCGTAGAATACTAAGTCTACTACCTTTGGGTACATAAAGTTTGGGATTTGCAGAGGGTTTAGTTTTATAATAAAGCAAATTATTTTTAATTATATACTGGTTTAAATCAATTTCACCCGACTGGACTTTTTCAATCAAGGATTGGGATTCAGAATCTTTCTGTTGAGCCAATTCAAGCCATGATAGTTGAGATCCTAAGTTTGTGGCATTCACTGTAAGAAGGTCGGGGTTGTCATAATTATTATTGAACGATTCGGGATTCCGACTTAAATAGTCAACGTGACTAACATATTTTCCTTTTTTGTAAACCACGTCAAAACTGAAATCCTGCAAGTAGGTCCACAACCGAGCAACTCTAGGTGTTAAGTCCTTTTTGTTTACTGTAGACTTAATTGCATTACAATCGGTGATTATTTTAAACTTTATACCTAACAGATAAACGCGAAAATGTTTTAAGGCATTATAAATGGCTAGAGTTTCCAGTTCGTAAGAATGGTAGTTTGATTCAGCTGGTGTAGTTCTACGGCTAAAATAAGCAACGACTCTATTTGTATTATTAACTTTTTGCATCAAAATAGCACCATAACCAATCGCGCTGGCATCAGTATGTAACTCAGTTTCTAATGTAGGGTCAAATATTGTAAGCAAGGGTTTAGAAGCAAGATGGTCTATAACGTACTGTCGTGCAGTATTCTGTTCAGGTCCCCATTCCCATTTTTTATCATGTTTTGTAAGTTTTGTTATACAGGCAGTACGTGACGCAAACTCTGGTATGTATTTTCGGAAATAACTAGCTAAACCCATGAATTGACGTATTTGTTTTACATTACTAGGTAGCGGTGAGTTAGTCAATGCAGAAACTTTATTCTCACTCGGACTAACACCTTCTTTTGAAATATTGGTGCCCAAGTATTCAATAGTTGTAACAAAAAAATTACTTTTTTGTAAATTTATGGTGAAACCCGCTTTACTAAGAGCACTTAGTGTAGACTCCAGATATTCTAGACCTTCAGAGATACTTGAACACGGAATTAAGAGGTCATCTATGTAGACTAACAGGTATTTCAAATGCTGAACTGCTTTATTAATTGCTCTTTGAAAAACTGCCGGGCCATTGCATATACCAAAGGGCATTTTCAGAAATTCATAGTGCCCATCTGGAGTTATGAAAGCCGTAAAGCCAATGGAGTCCTTTGATACTGGTATTTGATGAAATCCATTTTTCATATCAATAGAAATGAAATAAGTAGCTTTGCCTAATTTATCAATTTGATCCTCAATGAGAGGGAGAGGGTATCGATCTTTTTCAGTTATTTTATTTAAGGCTCTGAAGTCGATACACATTCTATCAGCGCCATCTTTCTTTTTTACTAATATTACTGGGCTTGCAAAAGATGAATCACTTTCGCGTATTATGTTGAAATCTAAAAGTTCTTTAACTATCTCTTTAACCTTCTCTCTCTCTATCGGGGCAAGACGATAAGGGCGATAATAAACGGTTTGATCACTTTTAAGTCTAATTTTAAGCTCACCAGTCTGTACAGTGCTTATTGAATTAGGGGAAGGTAATACAGATGAATGTTTTTTAAAAATATCCTTAATTTTAGTTTGTACGTACTGATCTAAATGACCTATCCTATCAAATAGAGTTGTAAGCTCATGGGGTGTTTGAGAAGGGTTGTCGATAGTACAAACTTTATTTTCCTGTGAGAAAGGTATGCGAGTTAATTTACTTCCGGAGAAATCGGTAATTATTTTTATGTCCGGGAATTGTACCGCGTTTCTTCCAATAATACAATCATAATGAAAATCGTTATCCCTTGCTACATGTATTTTCAATTCTAGACATACGTCATCAAATTTAACGGGGACTTCAATCTCGGCAAATATGTTTAACTTTCCGTTTCCAACACCATCAAGTGTTACTGAGCACGGGTTTAATTGACACCCAAAACGCCTAGCGATGGATTCTTTGACAATGCTACAGTTAGCACCAGTATCTAATAAGGCTTTTACTGAAATATCATTAACAGAGATTAGAGTCAAAAAAGAGTCTGAGCTCGCGACATAATTTACTGTATTTACGTTAGTATTTTTTTTTTCTACGTGTTGTTTGTGCCAGCAGTTATCTATTACATGACCCTTTTTTTTACAGTAAGAACATACCTCCGAGTCGTTAGTACTAATAGTCTTAGATTTATTAAAGAAGCAAGAATTTTTTAAATGTCCTAACTTGTTACAAATGTGGCAGCGTTTCTCTTTGTTAGTATAATTTGTTTTATCAATGGCTTTATTAGGCCTAGTACGTTTAGCTTCACTCGATTCTGACATACTGTCACTACTTGAAGATTTACTCTGATCAATGGATCTTTTAAGGGTTTTAGTCCAAGATGATAGAGAAGTAATTAATTCGGAGGTAGAGGCTACATTACTATTCAAAGATGCAGTTTTGATATTGAAATCGCTAATACCGCCGCAAACAAGCTCAATTAATTGTGTTCCCGAAAAAATTATTTTAGTATTATTCAGCAATCTAATTTTCTCTCTAGCGTATTCACAATAACTATCCGCTGAGTCTGATGTATAAAGAACAGCCTTAGTTAACTTTTCAGAAAGATTTTTTCTTTCCGGGTACAAAGCAGTGATATCAATTTTAAAATTAATCCAATTACGACCATTTTCCGGCTCCCAAGACTCGAACCAACGTAATGCAGAGCCTCTTAAGGCCTTACCAGCTTTCGCTGCCGACTGGATACTACTCCAGTCGAATTCCTTGCTGATAGCCTCGATGCTCTTGCACCAAGATTCTGCTCCATTTTGAGACTTGTCAGGATCAAACAACGGAAGTGCAACGTCATCGTGCCGATACTTTGTGGACACGGCATCACGAATAGCGCCAAGCAGACCCTCCAGCAGATCTTTGTCCATATTATTATCGAGGTCTGGTATCTATAACGTAAACACACATAAACAATTAGTTAACTATTACTTTACATGGGACTTATCCCACTTCTGATAAAAGATCATGGAACCTAGAAAGATTTGAATCTCTTAAATGCGCTGTAATTCAATATTAAAAATAGGAATTGAACCTATTTTTTTTAGGCAAACCAACGACACATAGTACTAGTACCTAGAGGGTATATTTTGTAAGAAATCAATAAAAACCTGATATCATTTTAACTTTCATGTATTTAGGTATTAACATAATATAAGTTACATTTTTGAACACATTTATAATGGACAGGACCCTACGATATTCTATTATCACAAATAGGTAGATAATTTATACTTATATTAGTTCAGTACAAACAAGGGAATACCTCAAGTTACATTATTGAACACAACAGGACATAAAACAGAACCCTAAACGTTATTCTATTTTCACTAATAGAATACCTAGATTATGTTCTATACTTTAATTATATCAGTTCAGTATCTAATAGCAAGGTAGGTACCAGACCTACATCTAACACAGAAATTACATAGGACAGTTAGTAATATGGTTTTATACAAAGGGAAATACTCATCTTTAGACAATTTGTGCAGGGCTTCTGCTTCACAACTTCACAGTATTTATGTAAGGTCCAACGGCAATGGCGGTTTTGGCGGGAGTTTTAATATTACGGCGGACACCAGAGTGTCTTTACCGTTAAACAGCTAGCTAGTAGAGTCCGCCGAGCCGTGGGCTACAAGCCCTTTTATAGTCTGCCCAACTCTTAGCTTTACCCGCCATTTTTGACCAATCACAGAGCGTCATACAGTTTTGGCTGAATATCATAAAACTTAGCAATTAATAAACAAAACTTATGTAGTGGGGCTACTTTAAAACTGAATGAGATAGTTAAGCAATATAGCTAGTGTTTATTTATAATCTCTATGTAGGATTTTTTAAGTTATTAGGATCCACAAGTTTACCTTTACCCGCCATTTTCGACCAATCACAGGTCATCATAGTTTTGGCTTAATAATTTCTTACATGAGGGATAACAAACAAATCTTATATAGTGGAACTGTTTTAAAACTAATTAAGGTAATTTAGGAATTTAGTAAGCATACAATTGTTATCTCTATAAAAAGTTGAAGAACATCAACATCACATGAAGGTTCCGAGAATCATTTAGAAACAACTTGGTACATAGAAATTACAATGTAAAATCTAAGAAACATTAAAGTAGCATACTGTTAATTAATACGGTATCAATTTGTAATGTTAAAATTAATAAACATTTGTTTTGATTATGCAAAATGGCAAATCACAGGTTTCGTTAGGAATCCTAGTGTTTACAGTCCCAATATTATTTATTGTGACTTAAATGACTACTTGAATAACACCATAAATTTAATGTTTGCGAAATATCAATCCAGGGAGTGATAATTAAATTTCATTTTAAATTAGAACTTGTTTCACAAAATATAAGTTTGCAAGGAGAATAGAATGAATAATTTAAGTTGAAATGGAACGTAACTATAAGTCAACGTCACCTGTCTTATGACAGCTGACAGTGTCTTCGTTGTTTACGCAGGTTCATATTGTGGTTATTGTTTTACAATATCAATTAACGAATAGTTATTTTCCTATAAATCTGAACAATCTAACACGCGCGAGAGAAAGTGATTGTTACGCACTTTGAGATGTTGAACTGTAAGAGGTTGTTTTTGCTTCAGGTCACCACTCTGTCAATATCTTTTTGAAGCCTGTCACAGTCCTCCAATTCACTTATCGCAAGCGAGAGCTTGAGTTCATCAGCGAACAGCAAACATTTGGAGTCTTTAACAACTTCTGGCAAATCATTGATCATAATAATGAACTGCAAAGGCCCAAGGTTACTGCCCTGACTCACCCCCGACCTGGTAAAATATGGCTCTGACTTATGTCCCGCATATTCTACGTACTATTGCCTGCCGCTCAAATAACTTGCAAAAAACCTTAGCAGATGTGGAGCGAAACCAATGGCCGCTAACTTTTTGAGCAAAACATCATTATTTACTAGATCAAATGCTTTTTTAAAATCGAAGTAAGCGGCATCAGTTTGCCCCCCACCGTCAACTGTTGGCATAAGATTAGCCATGTAGCTAAGGAGATTGCTAGTAGTGCTTCTTGCTGGTCGAAACCCGTGCTGGACGTCTGAAAGCTGGCCGCTGACCTGTTGAAATATGCTCTTATGAATAGCCGCTTCAAAAACCTTCGCCGGAGTCGACAGCACTGCGACAGGCCTATAATTATTCACAGTCATCCCTGACCCTCCCTTTGGCACCGGAACGACGCGGGTAATCTTCCACTTCTCCGGAAACACAGCATAGGATATCCAACCTCAACTTGGCCATCCTAATGTCTGCGCTGGATGTGGCAGATCTATTTTGAAAATCACAAGCAGGCTGGTTCTCCAACCAGAGATGTCTGAAAGGGAAACATTGTATCGGAATGGACTAGACCCTGCCAGGTTGGTAATGAAAACAATATCAGGATTACTGGTAATATGACTTCAATCCGTTAAGGGGATGTAGAAGTGTTACAACCAAATGACCCCATATTACCCCTATGCAAATATCAAACATTTTCTCTCTGATTTAAATTCTGTTTTGCTCTGATTTAGAAACTATTGAAGATAATTGTCATTTAATGGTTGTTTGTATTGAAGTATTAGCAAGCAGATAATATTAATAAAAAATATGGTATGCATTGTTGTTTTTTATCAATTTACAAAGAAGAAGATATCTTCAAAAAAACATTATAATGACAAATAATTCGAAAATACGAGTAGTTGACATTTGCATATATATGGGTTATAAGAGGTAATTTGGTTGCAAATTATCTCTCCTATATCCCCTTATTCTGAGACCTTTGGATTGGCGACATTACCAGTAGCCCTGTATATATTTAATATTACTAATAATGCTATGGGATCTCAATATTTTATTACTTTTGTGATTGTATTTTTGACAACTTTTTACTGGTATTGTTTTAGTTAACCTTAAATGTTGAGATATGTGTGCCATGCTATTTATGGGCACAGAGGGTAGCGGACAGTTCTCACAGAAGTTGTGCTGTTGTTGCACCTTCCACAATCAGTTAGCCTACATCTTCTCAACAGATAGAGAAAGTGGTAGAAGTTGAAGAGATTGGTCCACCACCTCAGGACGTCCATTACAAGAAACATCTGCTGAACAAATTATGTTGCCCACATGGAGAAGAGCAGCTGACAAAGCACTTCACTGCTTGTTTTTGGAGCGCAATGTCTCTGCAAAACGACATGTGCCTGATAGTTTCAGAAAACGAATAATTAAGGATTCTAAATTTCTAGAAATGCTAGAATTTGCAATTTTCACCTAGGTAGCAATTTATTTTATGAATGAATGCTGCTGAAAATGCTATTTCAACATTTAGTGCTGCACATATAGAAGGATTTGTATATTTTGCTATAAGAAATAATTATGTACAACGATTGTATGTCTTGAATATTTTATATGTAATTATAAAGTGAATAAACAAGTTTTTTTAAATATATTTTTTATTTAACAAACCTCTAGGATGAATGAAAGGATGGACAGGAGGATGATGCTGATAAAACTACTTTATCTGTTACCTATGCTTCTTTCAGCTTGGATTAATCTGACCACAATCTAGTTTCTGGATATGTAATGCTAGCCTAACAATATTGCATAGTTTTGATATTAAGGTAATTATAGAATGCCCTAATGTAGATGATGCAGATGCATGCTGGCAGTTTTCTGAACCATCAATTAAATGGCAACGTAGATGTGTGTAGGTATACGAGTTTGAATGAAGACAAAAACCAGCATTAAGTATACCTAGTTACTCGTATTGCCGAAAATACCAGTGATGCAACTCGTCCACTGCAGTATGCAAAGGGAACCATAGTACTTTGTATATACCACTTTTATCTGGCTAAACAGATTTAGAAGAAACCTATAGGTACCTACCTATTGATAGAGATTTTTATTCAGATTCGGCACCATTTTTATAGGCCAGAAGAGGACACCCTAGAAGGTCACACTGACAATATTGGTGATGTCCTTAAAAAAGTCAGGAGCGTAGTACTTTGCAACGCGCGTTTATGACCCAGATGTATGAACGTGGACGAAGCAAAAGTCTGTAAGAATCGTAGCAGGTAGCGTTTTATAGTGTCTGCCTACCCCTACCGGATATAGGTGCAAGTTTAAGTAAATATTTACCTTTAGATAAGCTATTTAACTACTAAATAATAACCAATAACTCCATGCCCGAAGTAATTTCAGATTATTTTAGGTTATAATCTTCTACCTTTCATATCTTTTTTCTCCCAACTTCTTTAAGCTACTTCCCATTTGCTTTTTTCTTAGTCTTATGTCGTTCTTTAATTATTCATAAGTTTCCATAATATACGGTACCTCTAACGATGGGTCCCAAATTACATGCAGTCTCGCCATTCTCCTTTGGCAAGTAGGCAGATCCATGTGCAAATGGCATCCTGGGGAAGGACATAGGCTAATTTTCTCTCTCAAAATGTCCCAAAAGGGGAGGGGGGCATGAAAGTTTTTATTGGAAACCTATCATTTCTTATTTTTTACAAAATCTTCATTTGTATGTGAAAAAGATAGCAAAACCAAAAATGTTGTTTGCAAAAATATTTTAACATAACATATTCCAGTTCTATTCATGTGACTGCAGATTGGGGTTGACGTTGTTTTTCTGATCGTCTCTGTTATGAAATCGGTTTAATGTAATCATGCGATTTCTATCTTTTACGATACAGTTTTCGCCAATTTTCAGAAAAGATGCTGCATGTTGCCTCGATTGTGTGCAGTACTTCCTTTCCCATGATACTTTAGTTGCTCTTGATGTCTGGAACTATATGATTTAGTGCATAGATATAGTCTGATCTCTCTTTTGTGGGAAATCGAACATTCACAAACCAACCGTTTACATTGCTGCAATATTCGTTCCCGTCAGTTTTTACGTATATAATGGCAGTTTAAGTACCGAATGTTTCGTAAATCGATCGCAATTTTTGGAATACGGTGAATCAAAACATTTTCTCCTTTTGCTATTCCTGACACAATTATTGCTTTTACAATATTACGCCCCAGGTGAGTAATTTGTAACTGTGTGCCATTACATAATCTTTTTAGTCTAACTATGTTCGGTTGCCTTGACATTGTCTAACGAGAGTGTCCAAGAGATACTACAAAACGTCGCCTTCCACGCGTGTAGTAGTTTTTCATTAATCTTTCCCAGTTTCATACTTCCGTCTATACTATTCACACTAATATCATACATACGAAAGTTACTCTGTCTGTCTGACTGTCTGTCTGTCTGTTACCTTTACACGCCTTAAGGGCTGAACCAGCTGGATAGACCATGACCTGGGCTATGGGATATAGGATACTTTTATCCCGGTAGTACGACATTCCCTTGAGATTATTTCCGACCTCCAAGCGGGCGAAGCCGCGGGCAATAGCTAGTTTATAAATACTTAGCCATAATCTGTTTGTACGTATGTTTACTTCCGAGTTTCCGTTGCTTTTCCTATTGATGTACGATCAATGTTTGTTTGTATATACGATAAACATCGTACCTTCTCATATATTTTGTTGTATCTTCATTACGTATGTTTGAGCAATTCTCAATTTATTTCCGCGTGACTTGAGCTGATTTCGAAGCTGAAGCTGCTTGATTGAAAATATTATACTTATATATATGTCGGTAGCTTTTGAAGTAACCTGGTAATGTCAGCTCTTTGTATAATATAACACCACTTGGTATTGCAGAATAAATTACATTGATTGCTTTTTACAGCTGTTCAACTATACATAGGTACATAAAGAGTGGGCAGCATTTCAATTTTCCAGAAATTAATTTTCAGAACACAGTCAATAGCTATAGTTATATACCTAGCAGTCGCTAGTTCGTAACTCAAGAACGCTGATCAAAGATTTTATAATAATATATGATTTATTAATAATAGTCAATTAAGACATCGTAGGTTGCAAAAAATTGCACTGCTCTGATTTTTTGGGATGTTGTTAGGATAGATACCAGTGGTGTAAAACCAAGTTTGCAGCTTCAGAAGCCCTGTGCGTACTGCGTGCTGCTCGAAAACCCTTGCAATTTTCGGACTTCTTTCAGTTGTTGACTTAAAAATTCTAAAAGGCGCATCCTATGTAGAAGTCATCTGGCACATTTTTAAAGTAGGTATATAAAATTTTCTATAGTTTGAGAACAGTCGTAGCTCAGTATATTCAATAAAACCTGAGGTAAAACACTTCAAACATAGGCAATTTTTCCTTTTTAGTTATTAAATTATAGTTTTGGCTGTCTTCCGAGCAGAGTATCGACAAAAATACTCCTCGTATGAGAAAATTCATGAGAGGTGAAGGTGTCGAGCAGTTATTTAGGATCGTTGAACGTGAAGTGGTGGCGGAACCTCAGCGGACTTCTGCGACAAACACAACACAGTGTAAATTAGTATTTATTATAATAAATTACAACGAAAGGGTATGCATGTAATATTCGGTTTACCCTTACGTACGCACTTAACGAGACAGGCGTGTTATTTTGGAAGGCCCAAAGTTCATCAGACAGCTCTTCTTAAAGCTTCGAAGACACCTTTGTTGTCCGATCTAGTGGTAAAGGATCGTCGAAATCGTCTTTTTCATCTGACTCAGCCATGGCTAAGGAAAGAGTATTCAGGCAGGTATTTCACTGACAAACTTTGCAGAGAGCAGATCATTTCAGCCCCGCTCTCTGGTAGGAGCATCTCCTTCCTCCACACCCTTTATGGCAACTGCATGACAGGATTTCAGCTGGGTTAGCGACGCTGGTTCTTTGGTTGATATCACTGGTTTCAGCCCCTGCTGGCTTTTTGTCTAGTTGTTGGGCTCTTCCTCTACGTTATATAGGGATGTTGGGCTGCAGCATCTTCGATTGGGGCAGACGAGCTAGTTGGACTTTGGCATTGGTAGCAGATTAGACAAATATCTCGTAACACAAGGCGTGGAGAGTCACAAGACATTCGTTGCCAGCAGAGGCTGTCTCCTCATGAGTGGCGTCATAGTTATGAAACGTTGTAGCCGCACCAAGGTCTGGCTATTTCGAAAGGACGCCTAACATCTTACCATGACCATCTCTACTATGATATGGTTGACAGTTCAAAATTGATAGTTATATTAAAGCGTCCTTCATCTCCCATGACTTATCTTATAAGATGAGAAGTTTAACCGATATCCTGGTCAGAAGACGGCTAAAGCTGACGGAAATTTAACTTTTTTGAAAAAATTGCCAAGTTTTGAAGTGCGGTACCTCACATTTTATTGAACCTACAGAGCTACGGTTACGCTAAAATAGTAAAAAAAAAAGACGGATGCAATTTCTAGAAATTATAAGTCAAAAACTGAAAATGTCCGAAAATTTTGAGGTTTCTCGAGCACCACGCAGTTAGCACAGGTTTTTTGAAGCTGAAAACTTGATTTTACACTACTGGTATATATCCTAACAACATCCCAAAAAGTCAGTAAAGTGCATTTTTTTTACGACAACGCGATTTTCGGCCTACGGCGACTGGCCACAACAACTTACAAACACATAACAACTTAATTAGGCCCGTAATAAAAGTGAATGATTAGGCCCGTAATAAAAGTGAATGATAGCAATATCTTCAAATTAGTTACGTTTGTTAAATAAGGCTTGCGTTAAACAAAACAATAATAGGTAAAATTAAAAAACCCCAACACAAAATAGAGCTGATGACCTTGAAACGGCTGAACGATTTTGATAAAACATTAAGTACCACCGCTAGAAAACTTGCTTAAAAATAAAAATAAAAACTGCATCCAAATCGGTTCACCCGTTTAAGAGCTACGGTGCCACAGACAGACACACACATATATCGGTCAAACTTATAACACCCCTCTTTTTTGCGTCGGGGGTTAAAAAGCAGGCAAAAGGAGTATGCAATGATCGTAGCAGGTGGCGTCTGTAGTTTCTGCTTTCCGCCATGGGAAGAAGGCGCGAGTTTATGTTTGTATATTATGTATGTTAAACCAAAACCTTAAGACAATACCTTCCCTATTCCTTACTTTTCCGGTGGAAATAAACGTAGCAGACGAGCCCACTGCCCCACATCCGACCACTGCAACTTAGTGCGCGAGTGTACCCCCAGCCGGCCGCACTCGACTGTACTCACTGTACCCGACTGTACCTCGCTGTTGTTTGTGTTTCCCTACTTTTCACAGCTTTATAAAACATTCACAATGTACGCAGAACACGTATTGTCGCTTAAATCAAAGCGCTATTTGTTTTCCGTCATGTCGAATTCCAAAAACCTGTTTATCGTATTCGAAAAAACAACAGTATTTTGATAGGTATGTATTGAGCCTTTTTTTTCGAACCATTAGGCAGGCTGTAAATCGGCTTTGATCGGCCTTTGTTGTCTCGGTACTGTTTTGCGTAGAATTAGGACAAAAAATATGCATGTTGTGTTTAGGTTTAAACGTAAGGCACGCGCTTTATAGTTTTTGAGCTCAGTTTATCGCCAGAGGTGCCTGGCTACCTGGATCATAAAGACGAAGCCTAAAGCAATATAATAGCACACAGACAATATAGTGTGCGTATGAAATTAAATCATCTGAAGAATTAGTAATTATGATATTATTATGATACAGGCGTAGCCCCGTAGATGCTAGCTACGCTTATTGGCTACGCCGTAGACCGTAGCTAATAAGCGTAGCGGCTGCGGCAAGATAACAGTGGCACCATTATATTATTAACGTATCCGCGTTAAGCGCAGGGCTAAAGTGATTGTTTGCCTGTTTTGTCTGATCATTGCCTCATGGTGACTCAGCGACAAACTATCCCGATTTTGACACTTCTCCGTAAATACCCATTATTTACGGAGAAGTGTAATTTGTAATTTTCCGCGATACGATACGTTAACGATACATAAAACGTTATCTACCGGGGCCAATTTTATATGAGATAGTAGAGTCCCTTTTAATTTCCCGAACATCGTAATAGCATGTCGTTATCGTTTACGACATGACGTGTCGTTTATCGTTTACAGTGATTATCGTATCGTCCAATGTTTTAAAAGAGACCTTCAGTTTACATCCGTCGCTAGTTTATTAAGGGGCACGATGTTCGGCTGCGGACATACTAGATGAACTGTTAGCGGCTGCAATTCCTTAGAATGAGCGCTCAAAACAATTCTGTGTAGAGAGCGCACTGTAGGTGTGCGGTTAGAGTTGTGTGGCGCGCTCGCAGTGAGCCGCTCACACGCCAGACTGATATTTGTCTAGTCTAAAGTTACAGAATTTACAAATTATTTTTTTTCCTAGGAACCTAGCTAAATTGGGACAATGGTGTAGGAATATGGAAATATTCCTCCACATAGTTAATTTAGTTCGTTATAACCTCAGAGGTACGGCGGTGGTAATAATACGCAATTAATTAATCTCGGAGAATATTAATTTAAGCTTATAGCTCACTCGTAAACGGCAACGTTATTAATAGAACGCTGAAGCCAATTTCTAAGTCGACAACCATTCACGGTATGGTTATAAATCACATAAATGTTAAGGGATACGTTACGACAAGAGTAAAGTTTTTTCTGTCATTCCAATAGAAGTTACTAGACTTTTGTACCTACTTGTGTGCAAGCAGCTTAGAACGGAGGTTTTTATCTGTAGTGGACATCCCTACTGATACTATAATGATGATGATGAAGAGGTAAAACTTCTTTTCCCGCGCATACAATACCGATACGTATGATGTTACGATTACGTTCCAGTTTTCTACTGACTTAACTAGAATCCCCGTTTTCACTATAAAAATATTTAATATTACCATCACAAAATACGGCGCTAAAAAGCCACAAATGGTTGGAACTGTTACTTTACGCGGTTATCAAAGTGTAGCGTGTAAGTTAACAGGGATATAATAGCGACATAAAACGATTGTTTAAAATTTAACGTTCGCCGCCGGTGCGCGGTGCCGGAGCCGCGACGTTTTATCACACAACCGCATGCATCACGATATCGACAGTTACGAGCGCTTTCTCAAACCTCAGTTGTTAAACTTAGTTTAACGATCTCAGGTATACATAAATAATGATTTTTCGCGCACAATCTACCTGCTACCTACACACATCAAAAATGTCTAAGGATCGAGGTATTTAAAAAATATATGTAATACTCGTAACGTATATTTTTTTAAATTAAATAAAAATATCCATTTAGATTGATTAAATAAAATTTATAAGTATATTTAGATCGCCGAAGTACTCTCTGTTTTTACATTAAAAAAGACTTTTCACGATTTTTGCTGATGCTAGATTTTTACCTTAGTTTATCCTGACATTAATATACGATAAAAAGGTAAAATAAAAGTTTTTAAATGTTTTTATTGCGTAAAATAAACTATTAGTAGTCTGTTTTTCTGCCGTTAATGCGTATAGTACAATCGCAGCGATTATATTATAGCATACTCAATATGAGTTCATCCAAATCACGTTACGGAATGGTCGCCCACGTCCGTTGTTACAGGCCAAAAAGATTTTCTGGTGTGTGCACGGCATTCATATTTGGCAGAGCTCTTTTTTGAAGCATAAGTCATGCGTGCTCAATTGGATTCAAGCCTGGCAATTGAGCAGGCCATGGTAGGACGTTGATATTAGCTGCGGCAAATGTGTTTGCAATGACTTTGGCAGTGTGTGGACGTGCATTATTATGCATAAGCAGAATCGAAGCATCAAATTGGGTTCGCAAAGAAATGACAACATCTGGTACAATCGTGTCAGCGTAAATCTGTGCAATTAGATTGCCTCTGATCCAAATCACTTCTGCCGATCTTAATACCCTCCCTTAGCATGATTGTTCCACCACTGCATGCATCGAGAATTCTTGCCATGAGTTTAAACGTCCTTGCGTCCAGGGGACCTCAAATACCGTGTAAGTATAGTATCTGGCCACATACCAAAGCAAGATTTGTCAGAAAAATACACAATTCACCACTCTTCTTCTGCCCAATTTCTGTGTTCACGAGCCCATAGTGAACGGGTTCTGCGATTGCAGAGCTCAATAGGTGGTACGCGTAGCGACCTTCTAGAGCGGAAATTGACTTCATGCAAGCGATTTCTTATAGTTTGATCGCTTATTAACATGCCTGAAGAGCTATGAAGCCTCGTAACCAACTTTTTCGCGGTCATTGTAGGATTTCGTCGAGCAGTAATTTGTATGTAACGATCTTGTCTACGTATGCGAGCTCGTCCTCCATGTCATTCTGCCACGCTACCAGTGATGCGGTAACGTGTCCAAGATTGACTTATAACACTCTGCGTAGTGCCCAGAGCGATAGCCGCAGCATGTTGCCGAGAACCAGCTTCCAATATTATAACACTCTGCGTAGTGCCCAGAGCGATAGCCGCAGCATGTTGCCGAGAACCAGCTTCCAATATTATAACACTCTGCGTAGTGCCCAGAGCGATAGCCGCAGCATGTTGCCGAGAACCAGCTTCCAATATTATAACACTCTGCGTAGTGCCCAGAGCGATAGCCGCAGCATGTTGCCGAGAACCAGCTTCCAATATTATAACACTCTGCGTAGTGCCCAGAGCGATAGCCGCAGCATGTTGCCGAGAACCAGCTTCCAATATTATAACACTCTGCGTAGTGCCCAGAGCGATAGCCGCAGCATGTTGCCGAGAACCAGCTTCCAATATTATAACACTCTGCGTAGTGCCCAGAGCGATAGCCGCAGCATGTTGCCGAGAACCAGCTTCCAATATTATAACACTCTGCGTAGTGCCCAGAGCGATAGCCGCAGCATGTTGCCGAGAACCAGCTTCCAATATTATAACACTCTGCGTAGTGCCCAGAGCGATAGCCGCAGCATGTTGCCGAGAACCAGCTTCCAATATTATAACACTCTGCGTAGTGCCCAGAGCGATAGCCGCAGCATGTTGCCGAGAACCAGCTTCCAATATTATAACACTCTGCGTAGTGCCCAGAGCGATAGCCGCAGCATGTTGCCGAGAACCAGCTTCCAATATTATAACACTCTGCGTAGTGCCCAGAGCGATAGCCGCAGCATGTTGCCGAGAACCAGCTTCCAATATTATAACACTCTGCGTAGTGCCCAGAGCGATAGCCGCAGCATGTTGCCGAGAACCAGCTTCCAATATTATAACACTCTGCGTAGTGCCCAGAGCGATAGCCGCAGCATGTTGCCGAGAACCAGCTTCCAATATTATAACACTCTGCGTAGTGCCCAGAGCGATAGCCGCAGCATGTTGCCGAGAACCAGCTTCCAATATTATAACACTCTGCGTAGTGCCCAGAGCGATAGCCGCAGCATGTTGCCGAGAACCAGCTTCCAATATTATAACACTCTGCGTAGTGCCCAGAGCGATAGCCGCAGCATGTTGCCGAGAACCAGCTTCCAATATTATAACACTCTGCGTAGTGCCCAGAGCGATAGCCGCAGCATGTTGCCGAGAACCAGCTTCCAATATTATAACACTCTGCGTAGTGCCCAGAGCGATAGCCGCAGCATGTTGCCGAGAACCAGCTTCCAATATTATAACACTCTGCGTAGTGCCCAGAGCGATAGCCGCAGCATGTTGCCGAGAACCAGCTTCCAATATTATAACACTCTGCGTAGTGCCCAGAGCGATAGCCGCAGCATGTTGCCGAGAACCAGCTTCCAATATTATAACACTCTGCGTAGTGCCCAGAGCGATAGCCGCAGCATGTTGCCGAGAACCAGCTTCCAATATTATAACACTCTGCGTAGTGCCCAGAGCGATAGCCGCAGCATGTTGCCGAGAACCAGCTTCCAATATTATAACACTCTGCGTAGTGCCCAGAGCGATAGCCGCAGCATGTTGCCGAGAACCAGCTTCCAATATTCCCATGGAATTTACTAAAAAGTATCCATAGAAATTACATTTTTTTTTTTTTAGTGTATAGCAAAAACGTGCTTGATCTCTAGACACATTTGCCGTGTGTTTTTAATATCTTAGAATTGCATCTGTTTGAAAACGTACATGAATTTAAATAATAGGTACTTTCAAAGATACTATGAAATAGAGTCAATAAAGAATAAAATTGGTGTAATATTAAAGTAGTAGTAAATTGTATCCTACTAATATTATAAATGTGAAAGTTTGTGAGGATGGATGATGGATGTTTGTTACTCTTTCACGCAAAAACTACTGAACAGATATAATTATATCGCTGGCAAAACAACGAAAATACAAACCAAAGACACCGACTTCCGAAAGTTTGGAAAATAAATACCTACCCTTATTAGACGTTTCTCAGCGACAAGATCACAATATTACACATACTAGATATGGTACATTTTTATAACCTGCTGCAACTTTATTAAAAATAATACTTAAATGATAAATGATAAATGATTTTATTTCTGTAAGTAGGTTTGTACAAACACTTTTACACGTCAATCATATTTTTAATCTAGATGAGGTCGGCGTTTCCTATCTGACTACTCTGAGAAGAAAGGCCGAAACAAACTCAGAGGTCACAGTCTCTTTTAAAGTCCAGACATAATCTTGGTCAGATCATGTGAAGACCATGTAGATTGGTATCTGAAATGGTCTTTTGAGGAAAGAACCACACAGATTGAGTGGACCTGTCCAGTCAGTGCACGCATTTGTCAGTAATCGTGCAGCTCAACTCAGGAAGTCAGAACTTAAGGAGCTCAACGATTCGACGAACAATACCAAAGAAAGGACATTTGGGTAGGCCACATAAATTACTCAATCTGCCAGATCATGATCAAAATTAACTGCGAAAAAAAAAAGCAATGACCCACATAATCCTCACATTCACAATAATTAAAATAACATACTACTTTACAAGTAAATACTCATGTCATTGTGTATATAAAATTCAACAATGTCAATGTGTATATAAAAAAAATCGGACATAATGTTTGAGAACCATGTAGATTGGTGTCTGAAATGGTCTTTTGAGGAAAGAACCACACAGATTAAGTGGACCTGTCCAGTCAGTGCACGCATTTGTCAGTAACCGTGCAGCTCAACTCAGAACTTAAGGAGCTCAACGATTCGACGAACAATACCAAAGAAAGGACATTTGGGTAGGCCGCATAAACTACTTAAACTGCCAGATCAAGAATATAACTGAAACAATGACCCACATAGTCCTCATATTCTCAATAATGAAAATCATATAATACTTTTTACAGTAAATATTCATGTCTAAAATAGCTAGCAAATTAAAATCAACATTCACCGTGTAAATTTATTGGAGCAGCTCAATCCCAAGCCTTTTTGTCCTCAATATAGTCTTTCACAGTATAATAGGCTTTCTGGCATAGTTTCCGTTTTATAAAAGATTTGAATTTATTAAAGCTTAGATCTTGAATGTCGCTATGAAGTTTATTATAAAAACGTATACATTGGCATCTAAACGAGCCACCTATTTTCTTGAGCCTGGTTGTAGGAACAATAAATTTGTGTTTGTTTCTAGTATTGTTTCTAATAAAAATGAAATATTAAAACCGCAACAATTATTAATAAACTTAATGTCCACTTCAAGCCGGAGCACCCTAGCAAAGTGATGAATTCCCTTTCCATTTTTAACCGACTTCAAAAAAGGAGGAGGTTTCTCAATTCGACCGTACTTTTTTTTTTTTTTTGTGTTTTCACGGATAACTTCGTCGTTTATGAACCGATTTTGATGGTCCTTTTTTTGTTGGAAAGGAAATATCCCTAGGGTGGTCCCATGATAAGGAAACCAGAATTTGATGATGGCACCCTAGACAAATCGAGGGAAACCTTCGAAAATCGTAGGAGCGACTAGTGCGTTTGTAATTTTTTTTATTAAGTATTTTAAAGCAGTACAATTTAATGAAGGTCTGGAATCGATTTGATGATGAAGACGAAGGACAGTTACGGGAACTCCTCAATGGTTTACAGTAGCTACCTTGTGTTTGGACTTAATTCATTTATATTGATGAGAAATTTGCACCCATATGGGTTATAAGTGCCATTACAGGTCTGATGATGGAGACCATAGACAGTCGAGGGAATTCCTCAATGATTTACAGCAGTTACCTTTTGTTGGGCTTACTTCATACGGTTCAATATGCCAAAATGTTCAGTTCATACAAAAATAATACCTAATTAAGATTAAAGTTTTACATAGGACAACCACTACCTACTAGTCATGCTGATGCGTCAATTTGAGACTGAATTTAAGTTGCATAATTGCGTCATCTCTAGCAATACTCTTTCATTGGTTGCTAAGCAATTTATGCTTGTCACAATGCATATGGTGAAATAGAGCTGATAGTGGCCTCACCATCAGCTCCAGTTCTTCTGGTTTTTACCAAGAGAACTCCTCAACAATAAACAATATTAATCATTTGTACTTTGATAGTGTTGTCACAGTGAATATTATTCGGTATTAAAATAATAGATTAAATCCAATCTTCCGTAATATACGATAAGTTTTAGTAGAATTCACAACTTATTTTCAATGATTGAGGCAATGTCTAGAAAATGCGCAATATTTATTTGAAATGTTTTTGAAACAAGCTAACAATAATTGAATAGATCGTCATGAATTCATGATACAATGAAGTGTTTTTTTTTTTGGTGTATTTTTCGTATTTTTTTTTGTCTGATGTCTGCCGAATATTATAATTTTAATTTTTATTTTGTCGGTAGGCTATGACTGACTCTTTGAATTTTGAATTTTTGTATTTCTGGCTTTTACACATGTTTTGATTAGGTTTGCAGCCAACCAAACAAATGATCTTTATTTCACTTATAACTGTGTAAAAATAGAACAAAATGTTCCATACGAAGTACCTAGTATAATATAATTATTTATGTAGAAAATATTCAGCCCTTTGAGCGAGGAGCATTTTTATGAGCGACGTGCTGGGTTGGTCGAAATTTATAATATTTCATCCCCTAGTTGGGAACGAAGTAATTACGGTTTTTAGCAAACTCTTTTGAGGGATAATAGGGTACCGGCATTTAAAAGGGTGCACACCCTTTCGAACAGAATAATAATTATTAAGTATTTAAATAACATAGCATTTTAATAAAATCACAACCTTCTAAAATATTTTAATTAATCTTACTCTGTTCTGCTCTTAAAAACCACAATTTAATCACAATTTAAGTAAGATACTTAAATACCTACACAATCAAATTTTATATTATAAACAATTGGATGTAAAAAGAAATAACAAAAAAAAATTGGCGCTCAATGCTGTACATGATGGCACATTTAAAGGATACAATAATGTTTCCTGACGTTATGTAAGGCTTCCTCCACACCGGTGTTGGACTAACTATTTCTGTACTACTTGAAATGGGTAGGTACTTCAGTCAGAAGGCGCTGGCCCTTAATATAGGAGCAATCTATAGAACCTGCAGTATCTAATTATAAATAAAGAACCACCTGTAGCTGCTTTGTAGGTAAAAAAAAATAGTGTCTGTAAAGTCGGTTTACGGACGATAATTTTACGTGATAACTTCATATGGAGTGGAAGAGAGATAGATGCGTCACAAGCCGAAAGCTTAGGCCGACCATGCCTCTCTATCCGCTTGTTCTTCGCTTTCACTTGCACGCTCGGCTCAGGCGGAACGTGACAATGAGTCATGCTTTTTCGTGCGTGCAGCCGGCGTTCATCGATTTATAAGACGTTATCACGTCAATAATAATGATTATATTAGAAATTGTGTCAAAATAAAACCCTTTAGTCACCCAAATAACTTTTGAAATCATTATTTGATCAAGTTGAGTTCCTGTTCACGTTGTACCTATATTCCATTCACTAACACTAAATCGCTCGTTTGACGCTGATCATCTGAATGAGTCTTGATGTAAATACCTCGAAAGAGATGTACTTTCAACGTCCAGCCCAAACCTTTTACCGCCGCGCGGTCCTCTGAAAATACTCAACTATGTCGTAATTGAGGGTATCCTAAGCGAGCCACTCGTACACTCAGCCAAACTAAATAAAGTTGTGGGGAAATGTGATAAACCTTTTTTTAAATTTAAAAAGCATTCGGTGTGAGAAAGTTTGGAAGCTCAGCGTATGTAAATGAGTTCGGCGTGCGGTGCCGGGTGTGCCGACACAAACGTGTGAGCAGCGGCTGTCGCTGACAACAGGTGTTGTGCAACTGTCTGAGATTGTGGTCCAAGCGCGTGGCACTGATGTTATTCTAGCGGGAAGTTTACGACATACTCTTGCACTACTACCTCCTGTTGGGCTTCGCCTTAGTCGGATAAAAGTACCTAAATTGGATAAAAGTGTTGGAATTAAGTTTGCGACTAATCAGTTTAGTTTGCAGCATACCTGTGATTGCGATTTGTGACCTTTCGCCGCAGTCGCTAAAAATATCGCAGCTGACCTTTTTTCTAACGTACATTTATGATAAGCTTAAAATCTCACCACATTTTTTGTTAAAGTGAATGATGGCGTACTGTTTAGCTGTCTACAGCTCGCTGTCTTCACGCTACGGTGAACTCTGACGCAACTCGGCCGGGGCTCTGGGGCCTGTGACACGGCCGGGGCTGCAGGGCCCGTCACCCGGCCGGGGCTGCGGGGCCTGTGACCCGGCCGGGGCTGCGGGGCCTGTGACCCGGCCGGGGCTGCGGGGCGTGTGACACGGCCGGGGCTGCGGGGCCTGTGACCCGGCCGGGGCTGCGGGGCCTGTGACCCGGCCGGGGCTGCGGGGCGTGTGACACGGCCGGGGCTGCGGGGCCTGTGACACGGCCGGGGCTGCGGGGCCTGTGACACGGCCGGGGCTGCGGGGCCTGTGACACAGCCGGGGCTGCGGGGCCTGTGACACAGCCGGGGCTGCGGGGCCCCGCAGCCCCGGCCGTGCCACAGGATCCAATCATTAGTATCCTAGCGTGACACCTCATACTCGTAGGATTAACATAGGATAAGGCACCCTCCATGTTCCGATAATAACTACAGATGTTTCGCACAGTTAGCTTTACACTGTGGTTTCCGAAACTCCTATCTAAAGCCATTAAACATGAAACGCAATAACTTCTAATGTGTTTTGGTAGAGTGTTAGTAGTTATTAGACTACTGCTACTCGGGGAGCCCGTGGTCATGGGATTCTTGCTGAAAAGGGAGTAGTTTAAATACAAACATATTTCACTTTAGATAAACATTATACTCGTTCTTAATATTTCACAACATTATCTAGTATATGTTTAAATGTACAGACTCAAAGTCAAAGTCAAAAGGCAAATCATTTATTAAAGTGAAACTTTTTTAGTATTTGCGTGTATTATATTGTATATATTGTGTGTGTGTGTGTGTGTGTGTGTGTGTGTGTGTACGGAGAGAAATTAAACTTTGGTTTCCTTGGATGTTACTTTTAATCACCTTTCACATAGTATACTTATACGATGTATGATAATTGCGTCTATACTGGGCGGTGGTTACGGGCGAACTAGAGAGATTTCCTCTCGTACTAAAGTTAGTAACCTGATCGACTAGCCTTCGTCCGTTCAAATCAATTAACAACTTATGATTAGCTAAGAAGTCAGCACCTAATATTGGTTGCTGTACGTCCGCTATCGTAAATAACCAACGGAATGCTCGTCTAAGATTTAAGTCTAGTTCTAAAATGTGCGTACCGTACGTATTAATCTCGGTACCGTTCGCAGCGTACAACTTATAACAAACACTATGTGCGTTGTTTTTCTTAAAAACAAAACTGCGTGGTAGAACAGACACATTTGCACCACTATCTACTAAAAAGTTCAAACCTGAATTCCTGTCCTTGACACATAGACGGTGATTGCTGTGCTGACGGTCGCAGCCTCCCGTCGCTGACTGTACCGCTTCTAGTTTTCCGATGGCTTGGCGTTTCTCTTCTTCCAGTTGCACGGTTTAACACACTTATTCGCCTTGTTGCGATATCTGAAGTGGTAAAAACATAACCAGTTTGGGTCATCTTCTAGTGCCTTCGCATGTCTTGTAGGCCTGGAGTCCGTTCTTGATCTGGCTCGGAATCGTCTAGGTCTACCATCTCGCGAGCGACCTCTGGAACTGTTTTCGATGTTGCGTAATCTGTCGCCTAATTGATTGATTTCCGCTATCACCAAATCATCCTTGCCTTGTGATCCTGTTTCTTCCTTTACACTGGCGATGTTGTGTATTGGGGTGATAGTTTCAGCGACCTTGTCTGCAATCGACGCCATTTTTTCCAAACTATCCTCATCAGTCACTGCCAAAACTCCACGTACTGATGGTGGTAAATGATTTTTCCACATTACCTTGAGTGTGTCATCGGTTACTTTTCCTCTGGCCAGGTCACGCATTTTACGAAGGAGGTGCGATGGCTGTTGATCGCCTAGCTCCATTTCTCCAATCAACTTCTTGATTTGTCGTTCCGCTGACTTTTTGTACACCGAAATAAATCTTCGCTTCAAGGTCTCATATTTCTTCTCTTTGGGCGGATCTTTAGTTAAACGTGTATAATGTGAAAAAGTTTCACTTTTACCGTGGTTTCATAAAACCACACAAAACCTTTTTTCAAATAGGCACATAAAAGGCACTTTTGAACGTCAAAACATACAAAAAAATAGAATTGATTCTAGTTGCCCCTTCCAAAAGGTAGTTTCGTATGGAGAAGAATGGCAAGAAACTCCACCGTTACTCTTTTAAAAATGATTTACAATATTATGTATACATTAATTATATAATTAATTAAAAATATAAATTATGTATGTGAAGACGGATGCACCTAGAATAAAATTAGTATACCACAATAGGTAAAAAGAATTAAATATAACGCAATGACAGGTAAATTAATTATGAGATAGATACATGGTGCTCATATATTTACAAATATTGAAAAGTAAATGATTTTTCCAAAATTTCACAAGTAATAATTTAGTGTGTGAGTTAAAGTACGAGTAGTTAAAGTAGTAGTACTCTCATCAAAGTTTTGGGATATCGTTTTAAATTTACATTCTATTCGAGGCAATTATTTTAAGTTTCGTTCTAAATGGAATTCAAAACTAGTTTTAAGGGCAACCGTTGAACTATATGAGATCATCGATCGATACATTAAAAATTAAGTTTCAAGCGAAATTAAAGAGAAAAAATGGATCATTCGTGAATTGTGGAATCTCGATAAAAACGCTTCGCTGAAAATTATAATATGACAGAATTACAATAATTGAAGCAAGAAAGATAAATCTATCACGACGGGTGTCTGTTACTTCTCACGCTGCGCTGTGTTCTGATCTTGACAGCCATTTTCTATTGAAATCAGACTGTAAAACAAAAGGTCCTCGGGTAGAGTTTTATCTTTGAGACAATTATGGCACCTATTTGTCAGAATTTGTTTCTTACATCTAAGATATTCATTATAGAAATGGTTTTATTGCTTAATTTGTGTAGGCCAAAACATAAACAAACTTGAAATTGAATACTTACAAAGTTCAATTAAATGAAGTGCTTACATGTTATTCGCTTATTGGTTAAGTCTAGGAACTTGTTAAAGTATGATACAGCGTTCATAGTAACTTTTAATTGGTCTACGAAGGTACTACCACCACTTTGTAAAGTAAACATGTCTCTTTCAATCAGTTTGTAGGCGCGCGACGGCTTATTTTAATAATATGCTCATAGATTTTTTAAGTGACAATAAAACTTGATTAACATTTCACTTTTTAAACGTAATTATTGTGCAACATGTTTTAAATTCGGAACAGAAGTAAAATTTAAAGAATATTGTCAAGAGTCAATATTCTTTACATTTTTAGGGTTTTTGTTAAACAAATTTTTAGGGTTTCACAAAATACCTAAGAATATATTTTGTGAAACCCTAAAAAGTAGTCATCGAATCATAAGTGACAGTTGCATTGGTTGCTGACCGTACACCTACGAACTCCATGAACACACAACTTTTTCTTACCACGTCTATCAAAATTACTTTCTATAAGGTAAGTTCAAAGGTAGGCTTCAGGGTATCCCTGCACTCTTGTTTCGTTTGATAACCCTGCCTTATTAGGTTTCCCTTATTATTCTGGTCTAATTATTATTTTCAGTATGTTAGTCTCTCCAACTTAAAGAGGATGGCCATTGCTTTTAATGTTAACATTCCATGAAAGAATGACCGTGACGGAGTTAAATACCTCGCACATTTGACCAGTATTTTGTTAAACTGTGCAGCTTTTCGAAGGTAATACAAAAAATATGTGTTTCATATTTCTCTTTTTAGTGTTGAATTAGCCAATGACCTGTGTAAACCATTGAGCTAGGATGATCAAAACTCTTTATAGTCGAGAACAGTGCTATAAGCCGTTATGTTGGTACTGAACTAAAAAAGTACGTTTCTATTCGTGAATAAAAGTCTAAGATGGCAGTGAAGTCACGTATTGCGTGCGGCTTATCGCCCTCATCTTGAGTGGGACTATTCAGCTGAATACAAGTTCTAGCGGACGCACGTTTTAAGCATTTCTCCATCTTAAAAAACGATTGCCGCTGGACACTTCACAGATTGCTATAT
Source organism: Griposia aprilina (assembly GCA_916610205.1). Classification (NCBI taxonomy): domain Eukaryota; kingdom Metazoa; phylum Arthropoda; class Insecta; order Lepidoptera; family Noctuidae; genus Griposia; species Griposia aprilina. The sequence goes on along the minus strand of OU744294.1, from coordinate 415,524 downwards.
AAAGTTAAGGTTTAAGAACAACTTCAGTCACGATCTACAGTTTCATAGGTTCCATATAAAAAGAATGTGTGCTGCAACGTCAATATGGTTTACCAACTTTTTAGCAAAAGACACTGAGCGTATTTATTTGAAATTGATTTCGCGTGGTCCCATTGTGTTTGGCAGATTCTAACAAACCAGCGGCGGCGCATACAAAGCTTTCCATGTTCCAAGTACGATTATCGCTCTATGCTCGACTCCCGAGCCGGATGTCCAACACAAGTAAATAACAACAAACCTATGTATTTGGAGTGCTTAGCGAGTTCGTATGCCACTGATCCTGGCAGTAGGTCCGGTGAACATTGTGCCGCATTCATATGGATGTGCTCGTAAATAATTCATCGCACGCCGCCCTCTAATGAAGAAATATCGTCAGATCTATCTTGCCTGCTACTTCTCATTTACTTTAGAATTACGTTGCTTTAGGTATTCCCAACAAAGTCAAAGTCAAACCTTTCATTTCAAATAGGCACATAAAAGGCACTCTTGTATACGTAATTTACAAGAAAATAGAACAACAAGTTCCTGTTTTCGGAGCGAAAGAAATACTAAAGGTTTTAGTTTGTGGTCAGACTGTAAAGATTGCAAGCCACATTGTCGAATACAGGTAAAGTCAAATAAAATGTAACCAACATTAACGTGGCGAATATTTAACGCGGCTTGCGATATGAGTTGACTGGTAGAAATCGTCACGTAACGAAAAAGCGTTATGCCTCTCCATGCGACTTTAGAAAGGTAGTTTTCATGGTTTTTGAGGGTGCTACAGCCGATAGTGGGGTCAAAATAAAAATCAAGAAGGCGGAAACTTTATGAGAGCTTCTAAAAACTTATACTAGATGGCTCTGTATTAAAAACGCGTATTATTTAATACCCGTTTTAATAAAGAGAGAGAGAAAGTGCGATTTTTTTACAATTCTCTCTCTCTCTATTAAATACGAGTGTGTGTGCGTGCGAGTATCGCGTGAGGAACGTTGTTCCTCACGGGAGTCGCCCCGACAGCACAATTTTTTTATTATGTTTTTGCATACCAAGAAGGCTAAAAAGCGGGTGACTATCGAAATGACGATTAATAGATAAGTATGGAAGAAAAATACATGTTGTGCCCACCCTAAATAAATTAGGATGAAGACAGAAGAATGATGATTTTCACACCATACCGTGGCTACATTGTATGTTTTAAAATTATTCCAGTCCTGCAATAGGTACTCCGCTTCAATCAACTTAACGGTTCAGTCTAGACAAATTGAATTTTCTGAGAATACTCGTTTTCATCTGCATTTTATTTATTTAAGTAAAGTTGTTCCTCCCGCCGCGCTGGCTTCGATGGCGTCCTCTCTTACTTAGTACGCAACAAGTGTTCCCTAATTATAAATTCAGTAGCTGCTACAGCTTGTCATTTAACTTTACGTGGTAGCCCTGCTTCTAGACACAAGCCACACACAGGCCGACTATTGCCCTTACGAAAAAGTTTAGGGGTTAGTTGTTTCACTTAACTTTATAAAGTAAACCACCGTTTTAAAATAAACAATTAACAGTTTTATTGGCTTATGCTAGAACATAAAAATAAGCAGTTATAGTAAAACCACATAAAAGTAAAAAAAAAAAATTGGCCCCTGTTTAGTATAAGTTGTAGGTAATATTTTGATCAAAGCGTCGATCTAATGAAAATATAAAGTTAACGGCAGGTATCTTTTCCACAATAGCAAATATGCATTATTGCTGGGCCGTGACGACGTATACTTCCAATGTCCTGATAATTAATTAGCTCAAGCTTACATTCATCGAGAAATCAATATATTACGATGAAACATTATTGGAAATACACAATTTATTAGCGTCTATAACATACAATACAGTACACGCCATTAGTCTACTATTCAATTAATTAATTTATTTGATTGAAACAGAGGAGCAGAGATGATTGAAATTATTATGAAAGATCAACACGTCCCGCCGCTAGGCACACACTATTATTCATGACCGTTAGCACATTGTATCTACGAGACTACTACATTTTTAACATCATTCTCCCTCATCCTAATTTATTTGTGGGCGGCGCAAAATGTCTGTTTCTTCCACACTTCTCGATTAGTCGTCATCTCGGCAGTCACCCCCTCAGCCATGTTCATCTTCCACACAGTCCCTCCATCGTTTCTTTGCTCTTCCCCCTACTCCTATAGCCATCCAGATTCGTACTTAAAACTTTCCTCACGGCATTTTCCTCATTCCTTCGCATCACATGCCCGTAACAATCACACAACCGATTTCCGCACAACTATTCAGTCGCCGCACGCCGGCGCCAGTTTCAAACTTCCTCTTACGTAGTCATTTAATAATCAATCAATCTATTAATTGCCCTTTTAATTTGTCGGCTATGTCTATTTTCTACGAAATTACTAAATATTTTCTATTTATATTGCACCGAACTATCCTACTATAATACTCGTGACTAATAAAATCCACAGCTTTCACTCATGTTTTGTTTGCAATTCTGAGAATTCATTTTCTACACACTTTTTTAGCTAACTGTATCCCAAATACTAAAAAATATTAAACTTAAAGATGTCAAATAGAATTGTAAATACATAAGTGCTGCAAAATGGTTGCGTTGTTGCAGAAGGAGGAGTTCCCTTGGGATGAGGGCAAGCCAAAGCCCTCCACACCCGAGGAGGTGTTCGTTGAAGAGGACCACAAGAGGGAAACGGTAATAGGTAAGTGACTATTCATTATACACATAACTATTCCCTTATGGTAGACTTTTTCCCAATTTATTAGCGTCACCGCAGCACAATGCAGCCACTTATTCTTCCAAAAATCTCGTATCATGAGTATAAAATCAAAAGTGTTGGGTTCAAAACAATGTAACAATTTAAGTTATAAATGATTTGTTTCAAGTTTATAACAAAGTGTTATTTTTCCTTCGTCTACGTTCCTTGAGATGGTTAGTTATTTACAGCAGTCGGTTGTTTTCGCGGAAGACGCAACTTTCTCATTTTAACGACTAAGAACTTCAGTTTAGTTGAAAAGTATTGTCCCCGCAGGCAATGTTACATTGTGTACCGGCCCACCTCTGTTTCGAACTTATGATAGTCACCTGTTTCTTTGCTTGTCAGATCGTTATCGTTTAATATGTTAGTGAATGTAGTAGATCTCCACAAAAAACAGAGCTTTTGTATCACAAACTCTAAAGGAAATTATCTCTATTTTGAAATATTGCACGTTTGAAAAACCATGTTTGTATTGCAAAGCAATTATCGAACTTATTTTTGGTATAATCTGTTCGTACTGGCGGATTTGTGCGGGCACAACAAATTTGTCGAACGTCACTCCGATGACGCAGTGAATATGTGAGCGCATCCTCCTGCGTCGACCGACTGCGCGGAATGATGCTTATCATGACGTATACATGATACACCACAGCTAAAGATAAAATATATTACGTAGTCTTAACAATACAAGCAAAATGGCCCATATATTCAGATTTATCGACACATACACTCGCGGTCAAATAATACGGGTCGATAACGAAAATTCCTGTAACTTGCTAATTAATAATGGTACATGCATGAACCTATCTATATATTATAGATTATTTTTAATATCGCATGAAATAAAACCATTAATGATCTACAACTTAATTAAAAAAAACAAAAACTTGAATTTGGAAGTAAATTCAATTCGCGGGTGTTTTACTTTTGCTTGTTTTGTCAATTTTGTTTTCAATCTATCAAAACAAAATGATATAAAAGGCGGTCATTGTCATCTTTCACAATCATTATTGAATTACTGTCATGTCGCTAACACCAGATGAATATACACGTATCGTCACTATGTTGGAAGAAGGCAGAAGTCGGCGAAGTACAGCATGAAAAAAAAAAAGAAACTATAACGAACGAAAATTTAAAAACGTACATAAGAAGACCTGGAACCGGCAGATCGAGATGTGCGAGAGGATCGATTTATTGTTACGACCATGCTCAGAAATTGGCACCTCACGGCATTTGAAGTAACAAATCAACTTCGGGATACCCGTAGAGACGACGTAAGCGAGCGAACTGTAATGCGGAGGCTATTTGAAGCCAATTTGACCCCACATAGACCCGCAAATGGTCCAAAACTTGAAAGGGAACATTAGGTAGCAATATTAAGTTACGTCCGTGAACACGCAGGGGAGAAGAAGAATTGGCAAGAGTAATGTTTTCTGACAAATCCAGATTTATGCTGTATGCACAAGATGAGTGGCGAAGAGTCTACCGACGGCCAGGGGAACGTTTTATTCCAGGTTGATTTGAGGAGAAAGTGCCGTTCGGCGTTGGATCTGTTATGATTTGGGCTGGAATCTCTTCAGAAAGTCGCACGGAGTTAGTGCTGATATAAAATGGTACGCTAACTAGTGCAAGATAAATATGGAAAAAATTCTTAATGAGCATGTCGGATCAATATGTAAAAAAAAACATTGTTCATGCATGACAACACCAGGCTACATACAGCTCAAATTGTAAATGAGTATTTTCAGGACATTCGCATCAATCGCATGGACTGGCACGCGAGAAGCCTGGACCTGAATCTAATTGAACACGCTCGGGACTAGCTTGAGAGGTATGTAAGAAATCAAAACTCCGCTCCAGCTACACTTTGAAACTTGAAATATGCGTTAATGGAAGAATGGACCAATATCCCGCAACATCGCATATAAATATGCGTTAGTGGAAGAATGGACCAATATCCCGCAACATCGCATATACATATGCGTTAGTGGAAGAATGGACCAATATCCCGCAACATCGCATATAAATATGCGTTAGTGGAAGAATGGACCAATATCCCGCAACATCGCATATAAAACTTAATAAACAGCATACCCAATGGCCTGGCAACTGTGAGAACAGCCCGTGGAGGCAATACAAAGTATTAATTTTGTATTAAAGTTCGTTTTTGTGTTGTGAGGTAATAGCCATCACTTATTCAACGTAAAAATTATTGATATTTTGTTTTTTTATGTAATTTTGCCAATTAATCTATTATTGTTTCCAACATTTGGTGTTGTTACATTGACTGGCGAATTATCTACAACATACAGTTTCATTCATGACGCTAGAGCTACACTATTTCATGAGTAATTTTAGTTTTTCGTACCGACCCGTATTCTTTGTCCGCGAGTGTATTTTTGTCTAAGTAGAATCTGCATACATCTTCAGCAATTTCATATAAACACAATTCTCTCATATCTTAGACGTAATATAATACAAAATATGTTGATTGCATACAAGTCGCGTCGTTATGTAGATATTGGAGTACATACATACTGGAGTATTTATGATGATAATAAAGTAGGAGTGGAGTGCAACGCAGCACAAATAAGTCATTGTCTGCGTACTCGCATAGTAATTGGGAGTACTGCACTGATGAGTATCATGAAAACTGCTCATAACTCTGGCGGAGTTATTTCATGTGAACCCTCATCACAAGGTACACGGACAAAAGGCCCAGTTAAAACAAACAGATTTTACTGGGTATTACAATGAGTTCAAGGGGCCACATTATTTTTTCTGTTGAACTTGAATGTAGTAGATCGTCTTTTTTACGCGAAATGTGCCATTAAAACCTCGACCTTCATTTGCCATTCTTTTATATGGACACCATTCACTTTTCGAAAATTTTATATCCAAAAAAATTTACAGATTTTTATTTTTCTGGCTGGCATTTGAATTATTGGTTATGAAATTAACTACGAGTATGTCCTTTTTGTGCTTCAGTTTATAACACCCACTGACAATGCTCACACAGCGACCGACTTTATAAACAGTGGCGCGTCGTGTGCATCGTCGTGTTAATGCAATTATTGTGCCGTGAGACAGCACGTGCAAACTTTGCCACTGCCTGACTGTCCCTGGCGGCTGCAAGTTTCCACCAAATCACAGTTCAACCTGTTTTGTTGAGCTCTTAAAACTATATTCTTACTATATTATCTTCATTATAGTTCTGACATAGTTCGGAACTAGGACATTGGAAGCTGTCTCGAACGTGAATGCGTCGTTAGATTTTTACGTTCTTTCTTACTATTCTGTTGGCACTGGACGCACAAACTTTGAAGATCTTTCACAAATCTTGGGAAGTTACTGTGTTTAGTACCGATCATTAGTTACGAGAATTAACTGAATTCTAGAAAGACAACTCAACTTCTGGTTCATTTAAGCACTGAATTCGTTTGGCTTTGTAAAGAAAACACGATTCTGCCGTTTTTTGTATTAAAAAAGTAGCGATGAAGGTTTTACGGTTCGAAGGACGTTGGGGACGCCCACGAATTAAGGCGTCTGAATGAGAATAACAAACAGACACGCTCCGAGGAAGGTTTGAGCGACAGACGTGTACTCGTGGTGGACAAGGGGACTACTTTGAATAATGAAATGCTAGCGCTCTCTCGACATGACAAGGGGCTTCCAATACTTCCGACGCTTGCAGGTCGATTTTAGAGACAGTGAATTCCAGACTAATGCCAGCGTGGGGATATCTGAACGGTTCCTAGCATCCAGGTATTGCAATGATAGCACGAGCGATACTATCGCCAGTTCGTCATAAATATGATTTATTTTGATATGTTTAACTTTTTCACTCCTCTTGCTAAAAAAGTTCGTTATTGTAGCGTGCCAGAGCGCGGATAAAATACTGTATTTTCCTCTAGGGTTTTTTTTTTAATTTTTGTCTTTTACCAACGAGCTTACAAAAACGAAAAAGTATTTGTTCATAAGTAGAATACTCATGAATAAAGACGACTTTTATTGTTTCATAAAAAGGATTATTTTTATGAAAATAGAACCAAAAGTGGCGATCTCTTCGGTAGATTGCGTGCATTGCGTTGCGCCTACAGAAGAAATAAAAAAGGTAGGTAGGTAGGTATTTAATATTATATTGTTTTTTTTTTTTTTTCTCGCAATCGTGCTGAACAGTAGAGGGTAACACAGGATGCTAAAAACCCATTACAACTCGGTTTCTATTTACTCCCCCGCCCCCGCTTTCTATTTACTTTAAAGCTCGGGACTAAAACTACGTCATATATAATGGATCATTTTAGTCCCTTGTATATCATCTACTACGAAAATGTTACGTTGGGTACATAGTAAATTTCGACACGTAATGGCGTACTTATATATTGTGTTGAGTGAAATTAACACGAAAAACAGTGCGACAGAAGGGATTTCGTGGTGGAGATAAATATTACCTTGTTAAGATAAAAAAGTTTATTAGATAAAAATGAGAAAAAGGGGTAGGTAGGTTTATGCTCACACAATTTCCATGACTTCCTTTTGGAGTAGCCCAGTAAGGAGGTTCAGCTCAGGAGGGACGATGATCCAGCGGATGTGCCACGCTGTAGACGCCAGGAAGGTGCCGGCCAGCGGATGGAGTTGCCAGACCCTTGTAGCGAGCTCAAGGCGGCCACGCGGGTGTTATACTTAGGTACCTGGCGCCGAGGTCGTTGATGCGCAGATTTGCCGGAAGATTTTGGCCCGGAACTCAGTGCACGGATGCTTCCGATAATTCTGGATTGAGGTCGGTGAGTGGGTAAGCCGGAACTTTGGAAATATTAGCCGGCACATGAACCGGAACTTCGGACCCTGGAAATAATGTCCAGCGTCATACGATGGTCTATGGTTATGGTCATCTCCGCTGATTGTGACACCTAAGCATAAGCAAAGCGAGATGTACTACTGGGCTAATTACTTTAATTTGGGAAGTAACGACTTCCCAAATTAAAGTAATTTTTCACTTTTCTTGATTTTGTATTATTTTTCGTTTTTGCCACCGACTTCCGTAATTAAAGTTATTTTTCACTTTTAGTATTTTTTTTTGGAAGTCGGTTGGTTTTTGTTTTGTAAAATAGTTTTTATTTTTCACTTTTTAGTTGTGGTACCTACCCGACAGAAATTATATTATATTATATAATACCAATATTTGATATGTAAATAACAGTGACAGGAAAAAATACGCAGTATTAAGGATAACTCAATAACTACTGCACGCGTAGCATGACCATCATAGAAATGGGTTTTGTCGACGGAAGGTTTAAAAAGAACGGTTTAAAAAAATTAACATCATGACGGTACCTTGTCAATATATATATGAAAACATTATGTATGTTTGAAAAAATCTACATCTTTTTATTAAGATAAGTGACAGGCATAATTTCAACACTAGAAATAGGAACAAATTAGATCAACCATGTTTCAGGTTGTCTAAAGTACATTTACTTCTTTTATGGGGTACTGTGTAAAATGTTATAATAAAATACCACTCATATTCTTCAACTAAATGAGAAGAAATTTAAAACATGCATTAAACGCACACTGTGTAGACAAGCATATTATAAGTTCAATGATTATATGGTAGATAAAAATGCTTGGCTTAATGCTGGTCCTGCCCCACAGCCACTCGGGTGCACTAGTTAGTTTTATTGTTTGGAAGAGATACTTCTTTTTTATTTTATCTTTTTTTTTCTGACATTGCGAACTTAATGTTTGTTTTTTTTTTTTTTTATAAAATATTGTTTTAATATTGAATACTCCACTAGATATTTAATGGTGGTATTTTCTTTTGGTAGTAAAATTTTATTCATCGCTCAACTACATAGCAAAGTATAGTTTTGTATAATTTAGAAGCATTTTTTCAATTTTGTAAATGTGAGTACCATGGATTCGTTTATTATATCATTATTATGTATGTTGACTTGAAAGCATGGCAGTTGAGACTATGTCATGCTCACTGAAATGTCTTACTATTGGTGGCACGTGTGTTGGATCATTCGGTTCCCTACAAAATGGTTGAGCTGGATGGTGCTGATCCACGCGACATGTTCGTGAACGGGCGCCGTCAGTTGAGACTGGTCATCTCTTAACTGCCACGGCTTATTTTTTATTATTCTTATATTTTGATTTCTTTTTTAATATACATTTTATTTTTATTTTATTTACATTGTTCTCACATATAGAAGCAACAAGAATAATGTACCAACGATTTTGTAATATCTCGATTTCAAAAGAGTGTCCTTGGAGTGTCTTGCCCGTTCTTCTCCATAGATATCTACGTTTTGGAATGGGCAACTAGCTTCATCTTTCTGACTAACTGACCGACTCTTTGACAATTCAAAAGTGCCTGTAAATGGTTTAATTGAAATAAATGCTTTGAGTTTGAGTTTGAGTTTGAAGAATAGACAAAATGACAGATTGTAGAAAGATTTCTACCGTCCTAAGCATGGCGATGTTAAAACTGAAGAGAAGAAATGTTTCTATTCTTCAGTCGAAGAAACTCTACAATGTCAAGCATGGCGACCAATTTTTCTCTACTTTTGACACTTTAAGGTAGAAACATTTCTTCTCAACAAGTGTCAAATTGTCTACATCACATTAGACCTAGACAAGAGACTTACTTATTGATTTTCAAAAATAAAGTTAATTGTTAAAATGTCGGGCGGCTACCGTCGCCATCGTCTCAGTTTTTTTGCCCCGAAGAATGAAAGGAAGGCCGAAAGGAACGCTGTACGAGTATTAACCGGCGAATAGAGGAGACATTATTATTAACATTATCAAAGCAAGGAGATAACAGTGAAGGAAGCATTTCACTATGTTTAACAAAGATTTTATCAGAGGATGCCACAATCCTCTTTTAGATGTCCTCATATATACGATTTTCGACTAATAGAGGACATACAATGCTATTAATTGATAATATCATTCATATAGAAGTCTTCAAAACACAACATCAAGCACATTGCTCCAATGCTATGTGTTTTTCATAACTTATAATTTACTTACTTCTTTTTTGCCGCCATTGCCATTATAACTTTTCAAAAAACCAAACATTTGAAAAATGTAATTTATAATTTTGTACATTTGTTTGTTTCCACGTTGTGTAACACAATGCGAAATTTAACAAAACAAACTACATTTTTCCAATGTTTCATTATTTATTTACTTTGTTTGTTGTTATTTCACAATTTCACAAATCCAAATCTGTTAATCTGATAGCTACAGAGTACATCAGCCGTGCAGAAAAAAAATAAAGTTTGGTTGCTGCTTTGAGTTACGTTCAAAAGGTTTTAAAACTTGGCGTTTGCCACATTTTTTTTTGATAATGAAACGTAATTATCATCGTAAAATTCTTAGTTTATCGTACATTACCGTACTTTACCTTCCCGTTGCTATGGAAAGGATAAATATGTCTTTGTCTTCCTAGAAACGCGAGTCTACGGGTAGCCCCGTGCTCGGGCAGAAGAGATGTCGAGTTGGAATAGAATAGAATAGAATACTCTTTATTATGTACACCATAAAAATTACAGATATAAAAGTAGAAATTTTACATAGGGTGACACAATGGGCGGTCTTATCGCTAAAAGCGATCTTTTACAGATAACCTTTGGATGGATTCAAGGTAGAAGGAGAGGCAATAATGCAGGTAGTCAGTGGTGTACCATTTACATATACAACAAATACATACATACATAAAACATATACCTATCTACATAATATAATATATACAATAATAAACATGAAACAAGAGTAAGGAAACTAAATGTAATGACAATGTTTAAGGAGAGAGGAAGTGTTTTTTAACCAGAATTTTAAAAGTGGACAAAGATTGAGCACGCCTTATCGACATGGGCAAGGCATTCCATAACCGTACTGCTTGAACTGTAAAAGACTTGTCATAAAAACTGGTGGAATGCCTCGGCATCTCTAGTCTTAAGTTAGTTGGATAGCAAGAACTTTGTCTATTCTTGGTAGCATAGAGATAGAATTGGTCATGCTACGCGTGCTGGACAGAACTTGATCAAATTAATATGGGACCACAAGGGAAACACCAGCTATCAAATAAAAAAATAATCATACAAATCGGTACATCTAAAAAAGAGTTTTGAGCTAACACACATTAAAAAAAAAACAGTCGAATTGTGAACCTCATCCTTTTTTTGAAGTCAGTTAAAAATGGAAGTGAAAAGCACGACATGACTTGCACATTTTGAATGAATAGAAAATACATAATAATATCAAAGTGCATAGCGCTAAAGGCATAGGCTGCATGAGAATTAATAATGCAGAAGGCATAACAAGCTTAAAACAAAAAAGGTTGTGAGCAAAAAGGTACACGCCCTAAGTTGACCTAGATAGGTAGGTACACAAAATATAAAAGCGACATTGTTTAGACTCGTGACTATACATTAAGTCAATATTGATTAAAAAAAAACAAACGGCCACCTCCGTGACTGTTCCGGAAGGCAAACGTATGAAAGTCGCGCCGCTGAGAAAGAGCGACGCGAACGCGTGCCCCCCAAGCCAGCACGTGATGGTATGGTGTGATGACCGGGCGCGCACAATCGACGGCTGGGCCTACCAGGTCTGCCGGGGGCGGTGACAGGGGAGAGGGAATAGGGTATCGCTAACCAAACGAGATCTCCTGGGGCGACCCCAAGGTCACGCGCATTTCGTTGAATATAATAATAATAATAATAACTGCTTCTTTGGCCGCCTGAAGAAAGTATTTAATAGTCTTTTATCAGGTGGAAACAAGGTGCGCGCCTTCAACGGTTGGGTCATGCCGGTTCTGATGTACTCTTTCGGCGTACTCAAATGGACTTAGACCGAACTCGACACCCTAGATAGGAGGGTCCGGACGCTGCTGACTGCAAATCGAATGCATCACCCACGGTCATCGGTAATGAGGCTGTATATTCCGCGAAAATGTGGAGGTCGAGGCTTTTTAAATGCTAAGACCCTCCACAATCGCGAGATATGCAGTCTCAGGGAATATTTCCTAGAAACCGACGTGGGGATGCATCGAGATGTGGTCGCGGTGGACAAGGGCCTCACCCCGCTCTCCTTGGCTAAAGAGAACTGGCGCAAACTAGTAGTGCTTGACACTAATGATCGCATGGAGGTATAGCAGAGTAAGGAGCTTCACGGACGCTTTTTCCGGGCCCTACATGGACCCGATGTAGATCTACAAGCGTCCGTAGCCTGGCTACGTTTCGGAGATCTCTTTGGGGAAACAGAAGGTTTTGTCTGTGCAATTATGGACGAATTTATGATGACGAACAATTACCGGAGATTTATTGTGAAAGACGGTACGGTTGACATCTGTCGGGCATGCCACCGTCCGGGGGAATCAATTAGACATATTATCTCTGGGTGTTCTCGTCTAGCTAACGAAGAATACTTGCATAGACACAACCTTGTAGCCAGGATTATCCATCAGCAACTTGCGTTGAAATACAGCTTTGTGGAATCGGAAGTGCCGTACTACAGGTATGTGCCCGACCCAGTTCTCGAAAATGGAAATATCACATTGTACTGGGATCGATCCATCATCACTGACAGGACTATTGTTGCCAATAAACCTGATATAGTGGTGGTGGATCGAAGAGAGCGGCGCGCAATGATCGTTGACATAACGATCCCGCATGAGGTGAACCTCGTGAAAGCCGAGAAAGATAAACAAATCAAGTATCTTGACTTGGCTCACGAGGTTGTCGACACGTGGGACGTGGACTCAGCGATCATTGTGCCGATAGTCGTGACTGCCAATGGCTTAATAGCGAAGAGCCTCGACCAACACCTGAGGAGGCTCTCGTTGGGCAGCTGGATCAAGGGCTTGATTCAGAAGGCGGTACTTCTGGACACGGCTCGCATTGTTAGAAGGTTCCTCTCTCTGGAGCCCTGACCACCGGTAACTTGGACCCTGTTCCCGATATCGGTGGGCTACTATTTTTTATATTTTTAAATGTTTTTATATTTTTTATATTCTAATATTTAAAAGTATAATTTATATGTATATAAAGAAATAAAGAAAATAATAATAAATCATTTTATTTCGGACAACTAAAAAGATCCATAAATTGTTAGTAACAGGTTTGGACTTAAAACACTATTGTTAGTAACTTAAAGTAAAGACGAATTCATGAGAAGAGCACCCATCAACTAGACAACGAGATATGGAAACTAGGCTATAAGTCTTCTCACAAATTGCCTTATCATTGCAGAGGAAGTGTCCGCCGCCACAGCTTTCAGGATGCTATTGTGACTGCCTCTTATTCTGCTCAGAAGTGGGGCCGTCTTTTTGCGGATGATGGCATGAAATCCGTTGGTATGGGTTACCGTGAATATTTCTGACGCACTGCAAAACCGAGGCAGTCGCAACAGCATCCTAAAAACATTGTTATATTGGACGCGTAGAACATCCAGCGACCTTTTCGAGTAGTTGACCCAAAGATTACCGGTGTAGAAACTCTGACAATAAGCTTTAAAAAGCGTAATCTGAACTTAGTCAGTACATCGAGCAAATCTTCGTGCCAACATATTACCCCTGACCGCCAGAGCCCTACGCTCCCTCTCAATGTCACCATGGTCACTGAGGTCGTCGGTAAGAAAATGTCCTAGATATTTAAATTTTGTGACCTTAAGTATTGGTGTACCGTTTATGGCAATTTCAAATGTACTTTCCCGGTACCTACCAGCGACCCCAAAGACCATGTATTCTCATTTTTTGGCATTATAGACCAGTCCATGTGCAGCAACATAGGTCTCACATACCTTTAGCAACTCCACGATCGCCCCCGGCGCACACTGTGAAATATGTCGAATTTAGCGTCACTTTATTCCATACGTCAAATTTATTTTTCTATCTCATAGCATAGTCAATTTAATAAACTGAAACTTTTTTTGGACATACAGAAAGGTGTCAGCTAAGCACTAGTATATAAAAAAAAAACAATCAAATTTTTTTTTTTTATAAAAAAAAATACTAGTTAAGTAGGTTTTATTTTCTACCGTTAATAAGTAACATAAAAAATATATTAATTGATTGTATAATTATACATAGAATTTTTGGAAACTTTTTCCAAAAATTCTATGTGTAATTGTACAATCTTTTATACACAACTCGTATCATCATCATCATCATCCATGTCAATATTTGAATCCCTGACATTTATAGTTTCGCTGAAATTTTCTTCTTCATCCGAATTCTCTAGTCTGGCGATTTCTAGAGCCTTTAGCAGTGTTATTGTTTCCTGAGGAAGAGCGTGTTTTTCGTGTCACCAAGACGTGTATTCGAGCTGGACAATATTGGATCGGAACTTCGGAAAACCGGTTTAAAATGTCTCTGTTGGTACCTTGTCTAGAAGTCTTGCGGCTGACTTCAGCCGCAAAACATACCACTTAGCACTTGCTCTCGAAAGCGTCTATACTCCTTATTACTTGCTTCTTGAGCTTCTTCTGCCAGCTGTCCTATAAAGGTGACTAAATGTTGTATCTTCCTTTTTTTTACCTTGTCAGTGCAATCACCGAATGGCTTTTTAGTTCGGCCGCTTCGGCTAGCACTTGTTTCAGGAAACATTGCTGGGCTCATAGAAGACAACTAAGCAACGAACTGAAGCGGTAACGCTACCTACCTCACCTTTTCACCATACCTCATTATCAGCAAGAAATCTTGGCAAAGATCTGCTGCATGCCTCCCATTTTGCAGAAAATTACACTACGGCTGCTGATGTACACCTCGAGCTCCCTATAATCACAGCTTTTATCTAACATTATTTTCCCTCAATATAATGTCTAAGATACGTTGGTTTCGGTCCTTTTTGCAAGTACTAAGCCAAATTTCAAAAATAGCAAGTTTCTTAACTTTTGTCCACCAAACGAAAAAAAAAACTTGGTATGACATGTGCAAATAGGTGCACGGGAATACAATTGATACCTTTAGAGCACGAGTCAGGGAATAAGAAAAAAAATGTTTCAGCTCGGATACACGCGGATACATTTTCTAATGTCTTATCATATGCATAATTTAAAATATAAACAAAAGAAAAACAAACATGTATAAGTAATACATGCCTAACTTTCAAACTCACCTTCTATGATAAATAAAATGTTGTAGGTGTTAATACAACTGCGTTTCTGTATGTCTATCTAAAATTTCACCGGTGAAACACTTTCAATCAATCATTTTAAAAGGCGAATAAACGTCGATTACAAAATCCACATCACAAGTGTCAATTTCTCGATGTGATAGCATGAAAAATATCGACACCTACCTGGAAATTATTATCAAATCATACAGTTGCTTTATCTAGCTATCTTATAAAAAATGTATCGTTGAATATTGCATGTTCAAATTTTGGATAAAGTGACGCTAGATATGGGTTATTTCACAGTGTGCGGCGACGGGCCCAGCAGCACCATGGCATCCGCATAACTGATGTTGTTGCAACTTACACCATTTTTTACACGCATACTGCTGAGCTCGGCAATGAGGTCATCAACATATAGATTGAAGAGCCGGGGAGACGACAAGCCACCCTGCCTCACCTTGCACTGCAACCCATATGATTCCGAGAGCGCATTAGACCATTTAACTCGGTTAGTCTGGCTACGATACCAAAACCGCATTACACTGAGCAGTTTGTCCGGTATACCCCTACTCCTAAATTTACTCCAAAGCACGTCATAAGAAACGAGATCGAAAGCTTTGGAGAGATCAAGGAAGCAGGCGTACACCGCGGCGTCTTACGGTCAGGATAGCACTTTCGGTTGATAGTCCAGGACAAAACCCAAACTGTGCATCATGTAACTTAACATTTATTTTGCCATATAAGAGTCAAGCATACTGGCCAACACCTTTTATTTTATTTTATTTATTAATAACCAACTTATATTTACAGTTTGCACCACACATACAAGTTATCAGTCAATACTAGAAATTACACATACAATCATAAAATTCGGTTAAAATACTTATAAGTAGACAAAATTAGATGAAATTAGACAAAATTAGTTAAAAATAGATAAAAGTGGATAATATTAGATAAAATTAGATAACATTAGAGAAAATAAAATTATAGAATTGTGACAAAATTTGATTAAAATTATGAATAACAAATTTAATCCAAGGAGATTGTATTGGGAGTAGCAATGGACTCCAAGTATCGAGTAGTAGTGTTCAGGAATCTCAGTTCAGTACTCGCGAAGACATCTGAGGATTCATCATACAGCAATATGTTATTAATATGGGTGAGGGCTACGTACAATGGACTGGTCTTAAGTGTTATGGTACTGGTTTGAGGTATTGAGAACAGAGGACGTTGGCGTGGGCAAAGTGTGTGTCTAATAGGTAGTGGGATGTTAAAGGAGATGTACTGTAGTAAAGAGGAATTGAAGTGGGTATCACGAATAAGGTGGATGAAATATTTTACCAGACTAAGATTCCTCCTTACTTCTAAACTTTGGTACCCCACCATACCCACCACAAATAGTGTTGGGTACATGTACGGGTAATAACCATAAAGTTTTAAGTAGAGGTAGCGGACAAAAGACTTCTGCACCTTTTCGATGACCAGTGTATACACTTTTTCATGGGGGTTCCAGACTGCACTGTTAGTCTCTAGCAAAATGCGGATGAAGGAGTTGTACAGTATGGTTACGGCTTGACGATTACTGAAAATTTTGGCCTGACGCAAGACAAAACCTAAGTTTTTGCGGGATTTGTTGCAGGTCTGATTTATGTGCTGGTTAAATGTAAGGTGTGGATCAAAGTGAGCACCCAGATCGCGTACGGTTAAAACACGTTTCATGGGCTTATTGTTCATAGTGTAGATATTGTGTATAGGTTGTGTGGCTTTTGAGTAGGACATGACCGCACATTTACTAATGTTTAGGTTGAGGTTGTTAATAATGCTCCAAGTGTGAATGTAGTCGATGTCGACTTGAAGTGTCGCCGTATCCCTAGAGTTAGCTACTGGAAGAGCAAGTTTGCCATCATCATACATATATACATACATTAAGACTGTGGAGTGTTTAACACATGTGGGAAGATCGTTAATCACTATAAGAAAAAGAAGGGGCCCGAGGTTAGTGCCTTGCCCTATGCCAGAAGTGACCGAGTAGCAGTCTGATATGGCATTTTTGTATGTTACAAATTGCTTGCGGTCTTGCAGATAGTTCGCGAAGAATTTTAGCGATGTCACAGAGAAACCTGGCAATGCCAGTTTACCCAGAAGTATGTCGTTATCGACCCGGTCAAAAGCCTTCTGGAAGTCAAAATAGGCTACATCGATCTGCTTTTTGTCGTTAATATTTTTGGCTAAGAGTGTAGTGATGTTAAGTAGATTAGACGTGGTTGAGCGATTTGGAAGGAATCCGTGCTGCTCTTCCGCGAACCACCGTTGCAATTTATTAATTATTTTTTTATACAGTACCGATTCGAATACTTTGCCGAATATGGATAAAACTGCTATCGGCCTGTAGTTTTTAATGTTACTTTTTTGGGCCGTAACAGTTGCAAGAGAGATCGGGCGATAGTTGCTTATGTCCGAGATGTCTCCTGTCCTATTCATCACGATGGGTACAACAATAGTCTTGATTAAATCTGCCGCTAAATACGAATGGCTGAGACACATCGTACAGAACAAGGAGAGAACCCTCGCCATATGCACGCCCGCATATTTTAAATGTTCTATGCTTAGCCCATCATGCCCAGGGGATTTGCCCTTTCTCATACTATGTATCACCGACCTTACTTGCTTCGTGGTGAACCGTAATAGCGGCTCCTCCACCCGGACATGAGACACAAAGCCGATATCAGACACTGAGGGGCCAAAAGGAGACCTTCTTTGATATAGTCTCTACATACATTAGCAATGTCCCCATACTCAGTAACCCCTCCTACTTCCACCGCGAGACCAGCCCTAGCCTCCAACTTACCTGTGGACTTCCAAAATGCACAGAATTTATTTGTAGCTCGTTTTTCTGCTAATACGTCCATTTTAATTTGATCTTGCCTATTTTGACAGTATTTTAGCATGCCTTTAAAAATTTACGCGTCTCGTACATTTGATCGTAAACAGTCCCAGAAGTTGATCGATCAGCCAAAACCCAGGCTTGGAATCTAAGCCTGGCCTCTCGGTGAGCGTCTCGAACATGTTTGTTCCACCCACATAACGGATTACCCCGCTTACGTCTCTGGTGTATTTATTTATTTATTTAAACTTCTCGCACACAAATGCATTTGTTTGCATTTGTGTGCGAGAAGTTCTAAAGCCAAATTGTAGCGATGGTTTTTCACTACTCACCGACTAACACGGGTTAGCTGTTTGCTTGAGACTTAAGGGTTTATTCGCATGAGGTTTAGATTGAAATAAGTACACACATAATTGATCTTCTCAACAATATTTAATTAAGGGTTTCAAGATAGCTTGTTCTTCCCAAAACACAGTAGATAGTAAGAATACTTACTTAAGCTTGTATAACATTACCTATATACATAAATCTTCAGAGATTTCCCATCCACATGCAGTATCGCTCCTGTGTGAAGTGGAGGTTTAACGCCAAATCCCGTTAGGTTGTATACGGAACTTATTACCTTCCACAGCTGAGCCACCACATTATGCCATGTATATGAAGAAATATAGTCATCCACGGCTCATTGTATTGAGAAGATCTTCTCTCTAAAAAAACAGCTTATTTAATAATATTCCATTCTAGGGCTGTTCTTTGTGTGAGAGAATGCCTAAGGCATTCTCTACCAGTCAAACAAGGGTGGTGAAGAGATAAGATGGCAGGAGCTCTGTATAACAGGTGTTACTAATAATAATAATAAATATTTAAAAGATAACATAACTATAGTAGTGTAGTATTTCATGAGATTCCCTCGCTGCCTCACAAAGGAAATCTACAATATTCCTGTATAGCATATCAAGGACGAGTTTGTGATCATCCAAGTTGCTTGACCCATGACTGCACACCACAAACTCCTGTGGGAAGTCTATCTCTCGCAGTTTATCAGAACACATCCCACGATAATCCTCAATCTCTGTTTTATTACTGACGCCCCAAACAACATCACTGTAGGGTGCAGCCCCGGTCGTCAACTTTGGTCTAACTACATCCAAGTTACATATAATATATATAGATAAGTGATCAGACACATAAACATCTTCATCAATACATACATTAACAACTGTCTGCCAGGCTGACGAAGAGACCAAACAATGGTCTAACCATCTCCTACAGCCGTGAGCCTCGCTAATGAAGGTGTAGTAGTTTAGATCATATCCTAACTTATTGCATCAGCACCGATCCAGGATTGATCTTTACAAAAACTTTACAGCTCAACATAAAATCATTACAAAAACTTTACAGCTCAACATAAAATCATTACAAAAACTTTACAGCTCAACATAAAATCATTCTTGCGGATGTGCATTAAAATCGCCCATTATATAAATGTTTTCAACATCATAAGTCACAATTATTGCACTTACCTCACTTAAGACCTCAGTAAACAAAGACAGGATTTCCGGCGAGTTTCTAGGCATAATAAAGAAAATAATAGTGCGACTACCAGAGACAGCTTTAATAGCCACTAACCGAGAGCTATTACAAGATATTACCGAGACAGGCTCTAAAACACCCTTTCTCCAGGGAATAGCCACTCCTTGATACGGCCGCCCCCTTAGGAGCCCTTCTGATGTGTCTAGAGCAGACCTACCAGTGAATTCAAATTCAGGGCTTATAGTTCCTAAAATTGAAATATCATGAAGTAACAGCCAAGTCTCCTGCAGGAAGATCAAATATCATGAAGTAACAGCCAAGTCTCCTGCAGGAAGATCAAATATCATGAAGTAACAGCCAAGTCTCCTGCAGGAAGATCAAATATCATGAAGTAACAGCCAAGTCTCCTGCAGGAAGATCAAATCGGACCATTCACATATTTTTCTTATATTATCAACTGATCTTTTTGCAGATTTATAATTAAAGTTAAATTGTCTAAGTTTAATTGTGTTAGTATGTAAGTGTTTCTTGCAGCCTCTGTAGCTTTTCTAATGTAATTTGATATTTCTGTTTTTATGGTTTGTTATCACTTAAATTGTTTAAATTTTTGTTTTTACCTTAGGTTATCACTGTATTTGAAAATGTTGGTTCACCTGTTATTGGCAACTGTATAAGCCCATGGCTGTTACCCACTGTTATGTGATATTTTATATACAGAAGCTGTTGGTCTACCTTTTTAAAATAAATAAATGAATAAATAAAGCTAGTTAATTTTACATTATTTTGACAACCCATACTAAATTTTATTCTAACTAATTGTATGAGCCTCTCTATTTGTCCGCTACTTAAAGTGTACCTACCGTCTAAAAGTAATACTTTCAGGCCAAATCTGATCATTTAAAAACATGTCTACCTTGTGTTTAAATACATAAAGTTTGTAAATTACACTTTTGTGTGTTTACAAACTTAAGTGTGTACATTATACTTTTTATACGACTTGATGTTTAGCTTTTTAAAGATACACTTTCGTTAGTCTTACTTTTTATATAACTAATAATGTCATAAAGACATTGGCCATTTGGTTTTATTAAAAGTAAGTAAATAAAATGCTTAAAAGAAGCCTGTTTTAACGATTTAATCTTTAATCAATGTAATTTATAATTAATTAAAAGAAACGGAACGTTACAAGTTACAACAGAATCGATGCGATCACAATTTTACTATCCAACAATACAATTTTATTATTTTATTTTGTTAGGTAACCAGAACGCGTTTTGGTCCGTGAAGTCAAACTATATCGACGCAGGTATACTACAGGCCTAAATAAAGCAGAGGGTTGCTCCACATTCACATAAAGGAGATGCATTTAATCCCTCGCGGTGCACAGCGTGCGCCTAGCAATCACTTTATTGGGTTTGTGGAAACAGAGCGACTGCCGTGAGCCGCCTTTCACGCGTGCGACCGTGTGGAGCTGGCCTTATTCAATCACTGGGATTGGATTCGATAATGGGGTTTTGCGCAACGCTTTGGGCAGTGGGAATGTAAAGAGCAAAGTGTTTTGCTATGGAAATTTTAATTATTAGAGTGCCGTGGACACAGGACAGAAGAACTCTTATGCGTTCAGTTGAGTGCCCTTTTGTTAGATTACCTTCAAAGTATTCGATAATGTTTTATAGGTACAATAGCGCAAAGAATACCTATTTGACGCGAAGTAGTAACAGTTGAACTTTGTTTTTGATAGTAAATGTACCGGACGTTAAATGTAAAACTCTACATGTTAATGACTACTGCGAGGATAGCTCGACTTCTTCGGAAGAATCGGAGGAATCGGTTTTGGGGCTTTTTGGCCCCTTGCCCGAGGCTTCGGTCTCTCGGTCCCCAAACTTGGGGACCCGTCTCTGGATTTCCCTCCCCCTCCCGCAGGAAGGAGTGGGAGTGCTTTAATACACACCTAGTCACTGAGGGGTATACCTCCCCTCAGCGGTCTGTAGTGTGTTTCTGGGGGTGTTACTGTGGGAGCACCCGAAGTGCTTCACGACGCCCGTGCGACCAGGCCCCTGCCGGGAGAGATCCCTAGTTCCCTAGGGAAGGCCCAGCAAGAGCCGATCAAGCAACGAGGGCGTCGGTTTTGGTTGGCGCTCGGCCACAGTGGCAGCTGTCCCCGCTCCCTGCAACGTAACCAGATCTAGCCGGTAGCGCTGAAGGGCGCGGAGCGTTGTAGTGACTATCGAGCGACTTGAGGTGAGTGTACGTCGCTCGTGTGGTTTTCGCTGTGTTTTTCTGTGAGTGTGGAGTAGTGTATGTGTGATTCGCGCACGTAGCGCCTAAATTAACTTAGGACGCTTTATGCGCGGCGGGTGTCATGTCATGGGTGTGGAGTTCTATTGTTTGAGTAGGTCACGTGTAAAATGAGGGCGACTTACTCAGGCGTCAAGTCCGGTAGCGCGACGTCTGCGATGAGGTCGTGCGGGAAGCGCTTGTAGTCGGGGGGTAGCTCGTGCCATGGCGCAATGTCCCTGATGTGGTGTTGTTCAGAGACGTCAGCACGCGCGAACATCCTCCTCGCCAGATTCTTTGTGAATTCATCGATGCTCTCGATACGCAGGTCCCTGTGGATCACAGAATTCCTCACCTACCGAGGTGCCTTAACTATTTGACGCAGCACATAGTTCTGCTGCGTCCGGAGCTTCTTCCTGTGGGTCTCGGCCGTGAGGGCGAGCCAAGCTGGGGTGGCGTAGATGAGTTGCAGTCGCACGTAGGTCTTGTAGATCCCCAGCTTGACTCGCATAGGGAGGCGTGATGAGAGCACCGGGCGAAGTAGGTGGCGGGTTACTTTTACCCGAGCGACAGTTTCGCAGACGTGCGGGCCCATGGAGAGCCGATTGTAGAGTGTGACCCCCAGGTATTTGGCGGTCTTGGTCCACTTGACTTCGGTCCCCATGAGCTCAAGGATCAGTCGGTGGGTTCGTACAGCCGCGTGCCGTGACAATGATATGTCAAGAGACGGTCCTTTTATACATTTGGAGTGTGGAAAAACTATTTAATAATGATTAAAGTCGTGCAATCGTGCAAACACAGGTTTGCCACTGCGTAGTGATTCAGAGTGGAAAAAACCCTCGTTTATTTTATTACAACATGGAATTACATTACAACATGGAAGTAGTTTAACAGCGTGGGAAAAATCCCAATTAAAATATTGAAATAACTACTTTCTGTACAATTGGTTATTTTCCAGTTAAACTTATAGCGATATACTTTTACCTAATATGGCTACTAATAAATTAACTTAGACCATTACAACTTGGTTTTTCAGGGCGTGACGCGCCTCTGAAAGAAAGTTGGATAAATCATATTTACGAACTTAACGAACTATTAGTGTTACAACTTATAAACTCAATCAAATAGGCTTTTCTCATTGACTAGATACCTAAAGATTAGGTCCAGGTTTAGGTATTGGTCTAGGGTACCTGGACTTCACTAAAAAACTATAAATTACGGCTATATAGTCCACTTATTTGAGATTATAACGGTTGTCCTTACGATTTCTTTGCAAAATCACTACCTATCTTACGTAGCATTCTAAGGCTTTTCACAATTCTAAATATTATTTATGGTTTTGGTGATACATCGTCGCAAACAGTAAACTATAGAGAACTTGCCTTGTAGTTTATGTGTAACTCGGACACCTACATAGACGGTATTGAATAAGTTTTTAATAATGAGGTCTGTTTCATAAATAATTTTGTTCCTTTTCAAACTACCAAACTAATTACATTAGGAGACCTCGTGAGTGCTTCCCACAACGAGACCGTCGCGCTTTATGTCACTGAATTATGTATACCGAAATTAAATGCTAAGTAATAAACATGAGCCGTCGCACACAAATTAACTTCACATAAATAAATTTCGTTACTTCACCGCCCGTCTCGCCCCCTCCGAGATCGGCACCCGCGGATACCCGCCGCAGATTGCTTACTTTACGTTTAGTTTCACTATTTGTATTCTATTTCGATCCAAAAATAGTAATACAAATTAATTCGGAATGGATGTGATCGATTTTCCAATGCTTCGAATGAAATTACTTTAGCATCGTGTGTCAAACATCCGTTGATGTGATTGAAGTTCGGCTCGCATGTTAAGCTTGGTACACACGGATAGCAAAAATCTAATATGTGAACTCAGCGAAATAGTCATTAGATTGAATGATTAATCATTTAGCTTGTGATTATTCCGATTACGGATAAGGGTCATGCAATCAATTCAAAAACTGCTAGTTAGGCAAACACAATCTTTATTATTCTATTCAATAAGAAATTATGTATTTGCTGATATGTGAGCTGCTTTATAAAGCTTAGGTATGACTGCAGGCGACGGAGGTGAGCGAGTGGCTGAGTGTCACTTAATGTCAACTTTACTTCAACCATTCTATGAGCGTGTTAGAAAGTGGATGAAAGACTACATTTATAGGTATTGGCATCCACTTAATTAGTAAGCTTTGAGTGTCAGAATGACTAGTTATTTAATATGTAAGAAAGTATCTATGATTATGGTGTGTTGGGAAGGGATTTTATGAAGAAAAGCACAGAAAGACAAGACCAGGCATTTATTTCAATTATGCTTGTCGTTAAGTATAGGTAGGTAACGTTAATGAGAAAGCTATTATCCGTTCCAAAACTAGGTCTTCATGGAGAAGAAGGATAAGAAACTCCATGGCAGCTTGTTTCAGTCTTTTGTCAACACATTTTAACATTAGCATATTATTATTGTTATCACAAGATCTGTTTCTCAAAGTTAGCAACTTTGTCAATGTAAAGAAAGAACATGAATATTCCTTAATTCGATTTAACACACATAAGCAATATTAGCTATAATATTTATAACACATACAGAACAACATAGATCAGCAATATTAATTAATATAATAATATCAATTAAGTAACTTACATGAACTTTGTAGTCAGTCGATCTTTCACTAGAAGTGATGTGATGATCATAATTCAATCCAGTTTATATTATAGAAAGAACTTCGCTATGCCGCGTGATTTCCTTGGGTACATTGGCTTTTGGCAAATTAATATTATGGACATTGGACACCACTCAGGAATTCAGGATCTGTGACAGAGTCTGTCCTATCTCATCAAACCATTCGAACCAAAATCCCCTTCGAAATTGGCGGTAACTCCTTTTATAGTCTCCTAATATTACCCGTAAGTACCTCAAACATTGCCGCTCATTCTGCCGCCATTTTAGACCAATCAGAGATGGTTGTACACAATTGCTAAACAACTTCTAACATAGGTATTAATTAACAAATCTTGTATAGTGGAACTATTTTAAAACTTCATGTGATTATTTAGCAATTTAGCATGTATTTATTTGTAATCTTTAAGTAAAATCTTATAATAATTATATTAACATCATCTTAAAGATCTGAGAATCGTTTAAGACAACTTGTTACTATAAAATTGCAATATTAAATCGTGAGAAATATTACTAGTATCATATTAATTATTACTTAATCATTTATTGCAATGCTAAGATAATAAACATTGGTTTTGATTATGTAAAACCACAAAACATGACTTGTTCGAAAACTCTAGAATCGTTGTTTATGAAGCGGCCTTTTAGACACAATAAAAACCATTTACATTAAATACATCTGTCTATGAACTATCACGTAAATAAATGCTAATAACATATATTTTAAATTACAACCTTTTTATTTATAAAAAAATCATTTATGTTTAATAAAATATTGTTGAAATGGAACGTTTCCATGCGTCAATGTCATTATTGTGTTGGTCTGGGTATTATATAAATAATAATAATACTGGACTTCGATTAAACGTTGTTTTATGATATATCCATGAGTAGATTACAACAATGTCGATTCACCGTGCCTCGGGCGCCATCTTGACAGGCAGGGTCCCTAGCGACTAGTGATGTGACATATTCATAACATCCTCCTTATTAGAAAAGTTAAGTTATTATAATTTTACATCTTGAGACAGTTTACAATAATTTACTAAACTCTTAACAGTAACTTTTAACAACAAAGACTGTTTAATTAACTAACAATAAGACAATTTGTTGAATGTCTCTATCTATATATATTCTAGACTTAACTAACTTAATCAGCCCTTCCCAGTCATTGGAATTCATTATTGTTTGCTTAATAAACAAAATATAAAATTTTATAAGTCTAACCGTCTTGGTGGTCTTATGGCTCTTCCATACCTAGTGCGCAATTGAACTGGAATTGTAAGCTCTTCAATAGATGGTGCTATTGTATGAGAATTAGGAGATGTCTTGATATTTGGACTATTTTGTAACATATCTTGAGATACCGTTTGAGGTGACTGCGGAGGCTTCAAAATATGCTGTCTGTTTCTCCTTCCTATAAATCCATCTAACCCTTCCACAGTATAAGACCGAGGCTGATCACATTTGGACCTTACTGTGCCTGTAATCCATGGAGTATCTGGCATTTTCTTAAAATAGACTTTATCTCCTTCTTGTAGTTCTGGTAATGATTTAGTCTTTCTGTCATAGTAATCCTTCATTTTATTTTTATTTTCTTCCTTAGTTTTTACATATTCTTGAAATTTGACTGTTCTTGGTTTTAAGTTTTTTGTGACTGTTGGTAATTGTGTTTTAAGTGAACGTGACATTAACAACTGTGCTGGTGATGGTAAATTTCCTCTTGGTGTATTCCTGAATTGAAGCAAAGCAAGATATGGATCTGTTCCTGACTCCTCTGACTTGGTAAGAAAACGTTTACATATCTTTACCGCCGACTCTACCAACCCATTTGACCTTGGTATGTAGGGGCTTGATGTATTGTGATGTATTCCCCATTCCGAGATAAAATTCTTAAACTCTGCCGAATTAAATGGTGGTCCATTGTCAGAGAATAACTCGACTGGGATACCATGTCTGCTAAAAATACTTTTAAGACAAATTATTACTGTTTTGGCGTTAGTACATGCCACTGCCATTAATTCAATATAATTTGAGTAATAATCTTGTAGTACTACGTATTTTTTAGATTTATAATCCATAAAATCAACATCAACTTTTTCCCATGGAAGTGATGTAACATCATGTAGAATAAGTGGTTCTGGAGCATTTGTACTTCTATGTGACAAGCAAATATGACACGACTGCACAATGTTTTTTATTTCAGTTGACATAAATGGCCAAAATACATGTCCTCTAGCAAACGCTTTAGACCTTTCAATTCCCTAATGACCTAATAACCACTGTGTATTATTTTCAAAATATCGGGCCTTAATTTTTTAGGTATGACTATACTGTTATTTCTGAAAATTAAATAATTTTCTGTATGTAACTCAAATCTATACTGCCAATACTCATGCAGATTTTCGTGAATTTGAGTTTTACTTGACGGCCATCCTTTTTTACAGTATTTTTTCAAAATCTGCAAACTTTCTTCTTCATTTGTGCCTTTGGTTAACCACTGTAGACGTTCTGATGAGACTGGTAATGACTTAATCAGTAAATTTACATGGACAATGATATCATCATCTAATTCATCTGAACTTGTTTCAGAGAGTGCTGCTCTTGACAAGGTATCCGCAATGTACATGTGACTACCTTTCTTGTAAACTACATTTAGACTATAGAGTTGTATTTTTAACATCATTCTTTGAAGACGTGTTGGAACCTCGACTAAACGCTTTTTGAACAATGTTATTAAAGGAGCATGATCTGTCTCTACAGTTACAGTTTGTCCATATATAAATTGATGGAATTTGATGCAGGCAAAAACGATTGAATAGAGTTCTTTCTCTATCTGAGCCATTTTTTGTTGTGTATCTGTTAAAGTTTTTGAAGCATAATATACTGGATGTTGATTTTGTATCAACACCGCTCCGACAGCACTCTTACTAGCATCACTTTGTAGGACAATAGGATCATGAACCTTAAAATATGACAACACTGGAACTTGACATAGTAATTGCTTCAGACGATAAAATGTTGTTTCATGATTGGCAGTCCACGGCCAATCAGCAGACTTTTTTAAAAATTGGCGTAGAATTTCTGTCTCGCCTGCCATATTTTTAATAAAAGGACTTAAATAATTAAGTAGGCCCAGAAATCTTTGTAAATCCTTTAGACAGGTAGGAGAGGGCATCTCTTTGATTGCTCTGACTTTGTCTGGATCAGCTGTGATTCCGTCTGCTGAAAAAATATGACCCAGATATTTAATACTCTCCTTGGCAAATGTACATTTCTCTTTATTAAACTTGACATTATTTGCTCTTTGAAATACCATATTAAGACGCTCGTTATGCTCCTGTAATGTTTGACCGCTTACTAAAATATCATCGCTGTATACTGCCACCCCTGGTATATCACCAAATATTTCTGTTATAATTATGTGAAAATACTCAGGAGCACAGTTGACGCCATATGGAAGACGTTTAAAGCGGTATCGGCCAAAAGGCGTATTAAAAGTTGTGAGGTAAGAACTCTTCTCATTTAATTTGCACATCCAAAATCCACTACTTGCATCCAAGGTGGAGAAAAATCTTGCACCAGCCACCTTGGCGCGGACCATGTCTACTGATAGAATAGGATAATGAGTCCTGTTAATTGCCTGATTTAAATTACGGGGGTCTAGACATACCCTTAATTGACCATTTTTTTTTCTATTAAGATTAAAGAACTCACCCATTCAGTAGGCTCTGTGACCTTGGTAATGACATCCATTTTTACCATCTTCTCAAGTTCTTTTTGAAGTCTATGATGTAATGCAAATGGTACCTTCCTCGGAGCATCAACTTTTTGAAGTCTATGATGTAATGCAAATGGTACCTTCCTCGGAGCATCAACTTTTTGAAGTCTATGATGTAATGCAAATGGTACCTTCCTCGGAGCATCAACTTTTTGAAGTCTATGATGTAATGCAAATGGTACCTTCCTCGGAGCATCAACTTTTGGCTGTACCTCAGGATTTGTACTTATGTGACATTCACCATGAAGACAACCAAGACCGGTAAAAAGAGAATTATTACATTCAACAAGTGTAGTTAAATGTATATTTTCTGACTGACTTGACAGCAATGAAAATAACTGTGACAGACATTTTGTGACTTTAGGACATGTTACTTGACTTGAATTTGACTCATTTTGACTTATTTGAGAAGACAATTGACTAATACCACCTTCTGACGTTTGCATGCTTTTAGTGTCTACACAGAAAACTCTCTTAATTAGCCCAATTTCTGAGCATGTAAGTTTACCCAATACGGTTGGGGAATTCACATTCGCAATTATAAAATTAATTTGTTTTGCCATATAGAGGTCATTAAATTGGAATTTACACTCCAAGTCCACTTTAAGTTTTGTTGACCCAGTACCTCTAGACTATTACCAGTGTGTGACTTCATTTTTACATCAGTTTTAGACAATACATTTTTAGTATTAAGTGAATCATAAACACTTTTTAACATAAAATTGACATCACTGCCTGTATCAATAATACAATTTATTTGTGAATTATTTATATATAAATTAATTGTCCATTCACTTGAGTTGGATGACTGAATATGACCTATAAACAATTTATCTTGTTCTGACTGTACCTGTTGCATATCACTTTCTGACTGTACATATTTTACTGACTTTGACTGAATTGACCGACAACAAACTGCAAAATGACCGACTTTTTCACATTTTCTGCACTTTACACCTAATGCTGGGCACTTATAACGATGCACCTGACCACACCTTGTACAGACTTCCTGTCTTGACTGCTGACTATATTGACTGACGTTCCTTGAGTTAAACTTTGATCTTGAGTGTGACTGACTTGTATTATACAAGACTGAACTTTGTTCTGCTGATAATTCATCCGTTTGATGTCTGGATGCAAGCATAGCCTTTGCCATCTCTAAGGCTTTATCAAGATCCAGCTTATCTTCAAGCAATAATTTTTCTCTGATATAGTTGTATTTTTGATGCATGTTACATATAAACATTATTTTGACTAGGCGTTCCTGCAGCTGTCCTAGCTCACAGTTTTGTGACCTTCATTTTAGTGTGCAAGCAAAATCGTCCAGGGTTTCATTTTCACCTTGTTTTTATGTGAAAAAATTATGACATTCGTATGTGAGGTTAGCTTTTGGGGCGAAGTGATTTTGAAATAACTTTATGAGCTCGTCGTATTTAACGATATCCTCGTCTTTTCCAAACGTATTGAATACATCCACGCCCTTTTCACCAATGACATGTAGAAATAAAGCTACCTTTCTGCCATCACTCTCTTCATCCATGCCAGACGCACGTAAATAAATTTTAAATGACTGCACCCATTTTTTCCATTGTTGAGCCAAGTTACCATTCATCACCATGGGCTGCGGACTGGCATTCCCGTAGTTTTCTTGGGCTTTTGATTTTCATCAGACATGACGCCGACTTTTCACATGAGAATTTCACAATGACTATACGACACGTAGATTACGAACCCAATTACAGACACCATGTGTTGGTCTCGGTATTATATAAATAATAAAAATACTGGACTTCGATTAAACGTTGTTTTGTTATATCCATGGGTAGATTACAACAATGTCGATTCACCGTGCCTCGGGCGCCATCTTGACAGGTAGGGTCCCTAGCGACTAGTGATGTTACATACTCATAACAATTATCATCTGACAGCTGACGTTCATAATGCGATTTATTTGTTGTTCAATTCTAACATCAATATTTGTAATCAATTAGTTCTTTCCCCACGACTTCACAAGTCGCGGGGGACGAAGTAACGTCATAGACCGCTCGCAATCTCCGTCACAATACCAAGGATATCCATATTAAACATAGACCTTCATGGTAATTTATGTTTTCAAATTAGTTATCTGCAGGCTAAGTTAAATGCCCATTATTTTCCAGTCTCTTTAATACGAGTATTAATCTGGTTACCAAGAAAATAGTTTTTATAACATTTATCACAGAATAATTATTGTAGTTATAAGTCTCACCATAAATCAGCTACGTGCCGCGCAGTCGGATCGCTTCTAGCCACAACGCACCGCAGTCGCACCGCAAGCGCACTACAAGCGCACCGCGGCCGCTCCGCAGCCGCACGCCCGCCGCGCGCCGCATGCTATTAACTTGACTGATGACCTTCTTTTATAGCATAAGCACTGTAGAAATTGTTTTAATACGAGCTCCTAATTCGTAAAGTATTCTTTAAACGAGCTGCTAATCTTCTTGCAATTTATTAATAACGTCGAAACCAAAGATATCTGTGGTTGAAATAAGTTTTCATAATTACATATGAACTTATTTGTACTATTTAATAGTACAAATAAGTTCATACTTATTTCATAATTATTAAATATGTATGGAAATATGTTCGTGCTTATTATCGGTTCGCGGAAATGGTTTCGTTCATTATGAAGCTCCGACGTAATGCAAACAAGTTTTAATTTAATCGGTTTCCTGGTTATCGCGAATCGCTGGCATTCCCGTTCGCTGCACCTTGTTTCCGCCTGATAAAAGACTATTAAATACTTTTTTCAGGCGGCCAAAGAAGCGTTCCTTTAACGACTGCTTCATGTCAGTACCATTGATGCCCAACGCTTCCGACATACTCAAATACTTATAGGTTTCGGATGCGGAGAGGGCTCTAAGATTTATGGAATCCGAGAGTTGTGTTCCGACGGATTCCACAATCTCCCCTCGCTTTACATGCATGACCGCACATTTGTCCACACCAAATTCCATCCTGATGGCGCTACTGAAAGTTTCAGTTACTTTCAGTAGCTCCATCAGTTGCAAATTGTTGGGGGCAAAGAGTTTTAGGTCATCCATGTAGAGGAGGTGAGATATAACCTGACCACCTCCCCTCATCCGATAGCCCAGACCTGAATTCTCCAACAGTGTGCTTAGAGGGTTCAAGGCTAAGCAGAACCAAAGCGGACTCAAAATATCACCATGAAATATGCCTCGCTCGATCCTTATCGGTTCGTTATTTCTCTGGACATTTCGACATCCTGGATAGTGAAGGACCGTTCTCCATTGCCCCATACATGAATTTAGGAAAGTGCGCAGAGTTGCATCTACTTTATACAACTCCAGCACCCTCACAAGCCATGTATGTGGCACCGAGTCATACGCCTTCTTGTACTCTATCCAACATGTCGACAGATCCTTTCGGGAACGACGAACCTGTTGGCTAATGGCCATATCAATGAGGAGTAGCTCCTTAGTACCACGGGACCCGTTCCTACATCCATTTTGAGAAGAAGACATGATGGAATTGGTGTCTATATGTTTGTTAATTTTAGCTCTCAAAATGGATGTAAGAACTTTATAGACCGTCGGTAAACACGTGATCGGCCTATAATTTTATTATTATTATTATTAATTACTGACAATATTGCTGACAATTTAGTCTTGGTGCATGCCTAGATCAAATTCCAGGAATTTGTGTTAATAACTAATTAATAGTCACCAAACATAACTTCACTGTAAAGCTTACTACGGTTACCATCAGAAATCAGAAACCACGGTCAGACGGCGCTCGTAAAAAATGGGCGACAAAAAACTCACGATAAAAATTTTGAAGTAGTTGACATGCAAAAATGAATTTAAATTATGAGGTCAACGAAAATATAACGGTATAAATTTTAAAACCTGGGCGTCGTGGCGACTTGCCGCAGTTCCTTACTTTATCCTTACACAAATTTACATTCTCTTTTACAAACTTATAAATATTAGAAGATTATATGTTTCCCGCACTGTTTCGCGTTATTTCAATAAATATGTAAAGAGTGCGCTCCCAGCGGCAGCGGGCCCGATTGCTCATGTTTACATTATACATTTGTGTGCTGCTTACTGACCTCATCCATCAACACAAATTGCAATATATATTAATTCCCCGTTCATCTGACTGTGTATGTACTCGTGCTTATTGAGAATCAGTGCGAGTGCGTTCATCACGGATTATAATTTTTCGCTTGGTGTTCGTTCTCCCGATGTATTGGGCGTGCCCTGTGCAGTCGCGTGCTCGATCGACCGACCCTCTCATTACTTTGCAAATTGTAATTGCTACATGCACATCACGGTCCTCTTTATGGAAATATTTCGAAGCACTCTCTTTAATTGCACGGGTGTGTACAATATTATCCGGTTTGTAGATAAAACTCGTTTTAGTTTATGATAATTATACTAAAATGGTTATACAAATGTTTATTGACTCTTTTTGGCACCTGAAGAAAGTATCGCACAATAAGGCCAACATTTATTATACAGATAGTTCGAATAATATAAGACAACACAATAAACTAAAAGGATAAACAGGCGAAACGAAATCTAATAATTGAGTATGAAAATGTTTGTGGCTATACCACAAACATTGTGTTGTGTGTGTTTGTGGTTTGATATAGCAAGAAGTAAAGTTTTGTCTATTTATTAAAACTCACATAGTTGTTATTTACTAGTCTGCTGTTACAGTTACCCCAACATAATATTAATGTTGTTATTTGTTTTGGAAACAGAAACCTCTTGTATTAAATATGTATGTTTTATAAAATTGTTAAGTTTCAGATTTTCGACAGCCTGCACTAAAACTGGAATTAAATTGTTCAATTCTAATAATCGGTAGTCATTTGTTGACCAAATTAACATACAAGTTATTACAAATCAAATTATGGAATGTGATACAATGGATTAATTGTGCTGGAGCGGCTGCTGCAGGTGCGGAAAACTTCAAACGGAGAAAATATTCCAATCTTATTGGGAATTATATGTTCGAGCCGTTTGGGGTTGAAACACTAGGGCCGTGAGGTCCGAGTGCCCACTTGGTTTTTCGAGATGTCGCCAAGCGGTTGGTCAACTCTTCACGTGGCCACAGGGCTGGCCTATTTTTTGGCCAAAGAATCGGCATCGGTTCTATACAACGTGGCAATATCAACTGAATGAAACGTAATTCAAATCTTGTATAAAATGCACACTATGCAGCCAAGCATATTATATGTTGGGGGATTACATCGCTGATAAAAATGCTTGGCTCAACGCTGGTTCTGCTCCACAAGGGCGCATAAACTAATTGATTAGCATTTGAAACTACTGTTGGAGCTGCTGAAGATTGTAAAAACTATCTTTGCATTGTATAAATTCAATCATTTAGTAATGTATAATTGCATAGCACATGTGTGAGTATTATGTACCTACTATAAAGCTACCAGTTACTAGGTTTGGCTACCCTGGCGGCTGAGAGTATGTTATGCTCACTCAAATGTCTCGCTGGTGGTGGCGTCTGTGTTGTATAATTAGGTTCCCTTCAAAATGGTTGAGCTGAATGGTGCTGATCCATGCGTCATGTTCGTGAACGGGCGCCGTCAGTAGGGACTGGTCATTTCTTAGTTGCCACGGCTTATTTTAATTTAATTTAATATTTGAATTGTTTTTGTCTTTTTATTACGGACGCTTTTAACGTTCTGCATCGTTCTCACATGCATAATTTTAACATGAACGATGTAACAAATATTTTGTAACCATATATTGATTGGAAAGAGTGTCCATGGAGTTTCTTGCCCGTTCTTCTCCATACGTACCTAATACGCTTTGGAATGGGATACTAGCTTCATCTTTCTGACTGACCGACCCCTTGACAATTCAAAAGTGCCTGTAATTGGTTTATTTGAAATAAAAGCTTTGAGTTTGAGTTTGAATGCTGCCAGCCTTTTGGGCACTTTTCCTGTTGACACCGATGCGGACATTTTTTTTGATGGCCTATGATTCTTTCCTCTCTTTTGTATATATACATGTACATGAATTACTTATTATTATTTTAAATCTGTCAGCTTGTATTTATATTATGCAAAATTATCTTGTTTGAAAATAAAAGACCACCGTACAATACAAACAGAAAAGTAAAAAAAACAAAAAAAAAAAATATTAGGAATTAGTCGACTTTCAAAAACCACTATCGATAAACTGGTACGATATGGCAACGGTGACACTTATAATGTTCCCAGCCAGTGGTAGATATCAGACGTCCCTTAACTGCATTAGTTCAGTACCCGGAAGGTAATATGGCGTATTGCGTAAATAAGATTGTTCAGTGTTGTCTCACGTCGTCTCTGTCTCTGATGCCTGTGTCACACAGTCTTATACCAAACCTGATGTGCCATTTAATTGCTGAGGACTGTATATTCAGCGCTGATCGTTTTAACTGACGTTGCAACTGACCATAGTTACTGTCAGTCTGGACATTAGTCAGCTTGAAAACTCTTTAGTTTTCAAAAGTTCTCTACAGTTTTACTGAAAAGACGTAATTATAAACTATGTATTTGTTTAATACCTTTATTTAAATCAGGTAGTACTTCAGACCCCACAAACTATAAACCTATTTCAGTAATACCTACATTTAGTAAAAATTTTGAAAAAATAATTTTAGACCAATTGCAAAGTTTTTTTAATAAATTACATGGATTATTACATAGCAAACAGTTTGGTTTTACTAGGGGTCGTTCAACTACTGATTTGAACCGGCGCTGACTGGACAGGTCCACTCATTCTGTGTAGTTTTTCCTCAAAAGACCATTTCAGACACAAATCTACATGGTCTTCCCATGATCTGACCAAGATTATGTCTGGACTTTAAAATAGACTGTGACCTCTGAGTTTGTTTCGGCCTTTCTTCTCAAAGTAGTCTGATAGGAAACACCGACCTCATCTAGTTTTAAAAATATGATTGACGTGTAAAAGTACTTGTACAAACGTAGGTTATTTTATTTCTGTAAGTAGTTACAGAAATAAAATCATTTATCATTATCATTTATCATTTAATATGTATGACATATATTAAAGATTGAGAATACAATGTAAATATTTGCATGATTTTGGTATGCGGTACTCGATCAATCAAACATAAAAGTTACAACGTTGCGTGCGTCAAGTATTGACTGATCGCTGTTTACTCATAACACTCCGCTCGCGCTGTGCCGCAGAGAGCTCGTCACTGTCAGACCATTAATATCCGAAACTGTGGAATATAGTCGTAATTACCAGTCTATCTGTCTATCAGTCTATAGACTTCAAATTATGTTTACTATTTTATTCCGTATTTATTTTCTCTACCATTTTGTTGTAAAAAACGACCAAAAAATAATATATTTTTCTCACGGCCATAAATACATTATGTCAAAGAAAATCTTTAACTGATCACAATTATTTATTGGAACAGCAAACCGCAGCTTAGCACGATATCTCCAGGTGGCACGCGATGCTACGATACGCTACGGCGTAGCAACGTAGCGCTACGAAGTTACGACCCGCTACGGCCCCCGGCTTTTCAAATCTCCAATGTGTACGCTATCTCAGCGTTCCACTCAGACTTATGTAATAAACTTCACAGAAGTTCAATTTCATCCGATACTTATTGACGTTGATAATACTTATAGTAAAAAAATATTTTGTGTTTTTTTTTACTGGGGACTTCAATATTGTTCGGCTTTAGCTTAGGTTTTTGTATTTTGTTGTTTATAAATGAGTTTCTTACAGTGTAAATGGCTAGGTGGTCCTTCTGTTTCATAGTGTTTTTCGTATACTGTCCAATGGGGTTAAAAACCGAAAGCTCGTTATAGGTGGCAGCACTGTTCAATGTCTTCAAATCGCCATTTTTGTGTATGTTTTTACTGTTGTGTCGATCACAAATTAAACGAAAACTGGACAATGTATGCGACTTGGAGTGTAGTTCAACTAAAAGTGGATCTAAGGAATAGGGAAACGTCTGCCACTGGTAAGAAAGCAGCTTTAGAAGAAAGGTAAATAAATTATGACCGTTTTATAATGGATGGGTTGTTTTGTTAGTTTTACATAAAAGTCCTTTTTTGTTGAAGACTGGAGGCATACGAAAGGAATAACTTGATCGGTCTTCGGAACTTCTGTATAGATCCATAAATGTACCTATACAAAATTTACTTATTATAAGTATTCTTTGATAATACAGTATGTGGATTCTGATCTGACCCGTCATCTGGCTCTAATGATGTGCTGGGAAATATTTATATTTCATTAAGCATTGTAAATTCCTCATATTTATATTGCTCTTCACAAACATCTAGGGTTTGAACATGGCTAGGTCCAGCAATTTGATCGCTATATGTATCAAAACAAAGATTTTTCTCATTTTTCTGTAACAGTCTATTTGATCTGTTTTCAGCTGATGGGTTGACTGGTTTGACTTTCGTAAATGAAAAAATAGATGGTACAGCAGTCTAATAGTAGATGGTACAGCAGGCATAATGTCCCACTGCTAGGTAAAGGCCTCCCTGTCCCACACACGTCTGTCCACTACCATTGCGGGCCAGTTCTTTCGTTATGATTCAGTGCAGGATTTGTATTAATATTAGGCAGTAGGTAGTTTGGTATGAGGGAATTAAAAACAATGCAGCATAGAGAATGCTGGTTAGATGCCGTTTCGATATATTTTGGTTGATTAAAAGATAATCTTATTACACAAACACCCATACTATAAATACCCACAAGTGCCTGCAATTAAAATACACTTAGTACCCTGTTTTTATGAAAAAGAGCATCACCTGTATATGCAGTTCTCTGATAAAAGGCTCTGGTTTAAAATGGATAGCACATAACCTCTTCGTATTATTGAGTTTCCATTTTTTTCTTTGTAGAGCTCTCTCCCACAGTTTTCTTCTTTTAGAATCTTTGGTAAATACATGCGTTCCCTGATTTTTGCAGTCAACAGCTGCGCAAGAGGGCATGTTAAATAAATAGTAGTAAAAGAAGTGGCTTGTTTACAAAAAATGTATGGATATTGACAGCTAGCTGTCAAGTTCTAAGACGCACAATGGTAGCGACATCTGTAGTGAGCAAGTGGCAGTTTTTATCCTCATTGTGTTTAGAGCTGTGTGGGCCAACGTGTCATTTGCCACTTCTGTCAAAACAAGTTCTTTATAAGGAAATAAATTATTTTTGTGTAACAGTTCGCACAATGGGACGAATTCTTTTCCTTGTGTGTTTTGTATAACATATTGTAATAAGAAAAGTACTGTCTTGTCACTATACAGATTTTTCCTTTTAGCATGAACGTCGACATCTCATGTCGATATTTAATCGAATTTCCATGTAAGAAGCATCTGGATGCGGAATTGTGTTGCACGACGTGGCAGTAGCCTCGCGATTATTTCTGACATAAATTGTCAAAATATTTTGTATTGAATTTAAAAACGTTGGTAGTCGTGTAGCTACCTAGTCCGTAGAAGCCGTATTACTCACAGGTAGTAAGCGATGTATTCACAAGTATGTGGCACGCTGTATATCGTCGGTAATGACGTCACGTTACGTCGTCGTCTGTCGGAAGTGAGCACGTGATGACATCATTACTCCGCGTCACCGGCGCGCGCTTGATACTCCACACTATTCGGGACGCTTCTTTTATGGGACACTTACTGAATATTTGGACTATTTTGAGTACATGTACCTGCGTCTATGGAAGTCTGAACAAGTGTTTATTGAAGTCAAAGCTAGATCATTTATTTCAAATATACTTTATAAGTTCGAATTTATGCATTTTCTATGCAAAAGAATTTGCATGAAACACCGTGGTTAGGTTTTCTTTCTTAATCGTTTTGATCGGAAAACTTAATTTATTCTCGTGTTAGGTGTTGCGGTAGAAAAATATATTATTTTTAAGTGTTACGAAGATTAATAAGTACTTTAAAAGATCAACAAATCACTGTGAATTTAGTCTCCAAATATTTCCTCCGTTCCGTCTGAGAGGAATCGTCAATTTTTCATACAGTGCACAGTATAGCAATTAAACTGTATGAAAGAAGGTATTTCCTAAAATCGTGTGTCTCTAATCACAGGGCTACCTGCTTTAGAGCAAAGCTCGCCTGTCGCATCGCCTTTGCGTTATAAGCCATCATCCGCGTCTCGTGCTCAATACATTCAGGTGAAAGCTCCTACTGCCTGTGTGTTGCACATTCCGGAGCAACGCTACTGAGCTTTGAGTCAAAATGTTGGGATACTTTCAGCTCTCTACAAGAAAGTTACTAGTATGCTCGACCTTGTAATTGCTTTACCACCCTAAAGTTAAATATTTGATTAGCCACAAATTCAAACTACTTTTACGCTTATACGACACTTCTGCCATGTTCTACTTTCCTAACGCCAATAGTTTATTTAGCTACAAGTAAACTTGTGTGCATTTTGTTCGACATTCCGAGCCACGACCGCGCCCGCGCCGGTGTCGTATAAACTTTGCGGCGTTTACATTTAAGTTCAGTCTTGTTGCATTTTGCCACAAATTTTGCACGACTGTCGCCGGCGGTTGCGGTCGCACGTGCGACAGTGTGCGATGCCTGCGACGTGACCATGCGGACAGCGGGCACTTCAAACAATGCGCACAACATTCTATGGCAATTTAGTTTGTAATCTTGTTTGTTTTGCTGAATATGAAACTTTGTTTTAAGAAGGTTCAGGGTAATGTAAGATTGAGAATGAAGTATGTGAACCAATTCTATAGAAGAACAAAGAAACTAATTTCGCTGTCCCTTCGGCGTACCTTAATCGAAAGATAATTTAATACCTACATAATTACCTATATAATACCTAGATTAATAATTTAATACATATAAATACACTTTGCCAACTGTTCGCGGAACCAGTAAAATCATAGTGTCACAACGTCACCCGCCTGGCTTCTGTCCCAATTATGTTGGGGTTGGCTTGCAGTCTCACCAGACGTAACTGAACATTAATATCCACAAGCCCAAACATTGAGCAATATTGACCCGTTTTCAAACTTTCAGGGATTCTGAACAGCGCGCACAGGTAACAATTTCAATAAATTATATTTGTATGACAACCGGAAACGATGGTTAACAGAGGGTCCTCGATTAATAAGAAATGGTCACCCATCCTCGGAGTAACCGCGACAAATACAGCATAATCTCACAGATCGTGCTATTTAGACACAAAAAATAATGTGTATACAAATGAATTAACTTTTCATACAGTTAATGTAACTGTGACTCGAACACGCTTCGCTTGAATAAAACATGAGTGTGTCATCCACCGCAGCTCGCAGGCGTCACTGATTTAAACGATGCATAAACAGTTAAATACTCACTGTGTATATTTCCACCGTTTGTTACCAACGTGCTTGTAGGTCAAACATTGAACATATTATTTGAATAACATGCAACTACCTAATTAAGTTACACAAAAAACACATAATTGTTGGATATATTTTTGTCACTGGCACAAACAGTAATGTAAACTGATTTACAAAGGTCACCAAAAACGATTCTAAAAAGGAATATGCCTTAATGTTGTGTTCTTCACAGATACACAAGTTTCCAGAGCAGCCTTAGTCCTTTGGTGTTGCTACTGCGTACTTAGTTCAGCTGATTACTAACTTTGTGAGTAGGTTTGACTGTCAGCTTGCTTATCCTTCCTATTGATTGCTTACTTTCGAGTATTTAAAGTCAAAGTCAAAGTCAAATCGTTTATTTCAAATAAAAAGGCACTTTTGAACGTTAAAATTTACAAAAAATAGAATTGATTCTAGTTGCCCCTTCCAAAAGGTAGTTTCGTATGAAGAAAAATGGGCAAGAAACTCCACCGTTACTCTTTTAAAAATGTTTTACAATATTATGTATACATAATAATTATATGTGAAGACGATGCACCTAGAATAAAATTACTATACCACAATAGGTAAAAATAATTAAATATAACGCATGACAGGTAAATTAATTATGAGATAGATACATGGTGCTCACATATTTACAAATATTGAGAAGTAGATATTTTTCAAAAAAAAAACAAGTAATAATTTAGTGCGTGAGTTCAAGTAGTTACATAACTAAAAAACAATGTCATAAAAATTATAAATTATACAATTAAATTAGCAACCAGTTTGATTTTGTCTAGACTCTAGATTGTCCTATGGAGCAGGACCAGCATGTTTCCAAGCATTCTTATCTAGGATATAATCCTCTAATTTGTAATATGCTTGTTTACAAAGTGTACTTTTAATATGAGTTTTAAATTTTCTTTCATTTAATTGCAATATATCACAAGGTATTTTGTTGTAACATTTAACACAGTACCCCATAAAAGATGTATGTACTTTAGATAATCTAAAAAATGGTTGATCTATTTTATCTTTATTTCTAGTATTACAATTATGTCTATCACTTATTTTATTAAAAAGATGTAGATTTTTTCTTACATACATAATATTTTCATAAATGAATTGACAAGGCACCGTCATAATATTAATCTTTTTAAATCGTTCCCTAAGAGATTCGCAACGACGTAGATTGTAAATGGCCCTGACAGCTCTCTTTTGCAAAATGAAAATGGATTCAATGTTGTCAGCAGCCCGTCCCCACAGTAAAATGCCATTTGACATAATGCTGTGGAAGTAGCTAAAATAGACCAGACGCGCGGTTTCTACATCTGTTAACTGTCTTATCTTCCTAACAGCATAAGCGGCCGAGCTTAACCGCCCCGCAAGATATTTTATATGGAGTCCCCATTGTAATTTCTCATCTAGCGTGATTCCCAGGAAAACCGTCTGATTAACAAATTCTAGTTTTTCTCCATTCAATATGATGTCACATTCGCAACTTCTAACATTTGGTAATTGAAATCTAATGCATTTGGTTTTTTTTCATTCAGTACCAAATTAATTACCATAAACCACTCTTGGACCTGAAGAATGGAATTATTCACGTCGTCAAGATTTTGTGACCGTCGGCCAACTTTAAAAATCAATGATGTGTCATCTGCAAATAACACCATCTTCGGTTGATTCTGCAGTAATTGGGTTAAATCATTAATGTAAACTAAAAAGAGGAATGGACCCAATATCGAACCTTGAGGAACGCCGATTGTCATTTCAGACCCTAATGAGTTCGTGCCGTTTACTTGAACTTTAACCTTTCTATCTTTCAGGTATGATCTTAGTAGATCAAGAGCTGTATTCCTAATCCCATAGTGCTCTAGTTTCAGCAGAAGTGTCTCATGGTTTACGCAATCGAACGCCTTAGAGAGATCGCAAAAGATTCCAATGGCATCTTGTGCTTCTTCCCAGGCGTTAAAAATGTTCTTTATTAGGGTGACACCAGCGTCAGTGGTACAACGCCCTTTGGTGAAACCGTACTGTTGTTCATGAAAGATGGATTTTTTATTAAAGTGACGTAACATTTGATTAAGCATTAACTTTTCAAACACCTTACTGAGAACTGGCAGAATTGACACAGGCCTATAATTGTTTGGTTCTTTGCTATCACCGGATTTGAACAAAGGAACTACTTTACTGTGTTTCATAAGATCCGGAAAGACTCCTTGGTCTACTTAATTAGGTCTGTTTAATAGCACTGGTTCAAGAAGAATATAACTAAATCATTTCTCAAACCGTTATAATGAAGTAACAAGTACTTAGTTAAAGAGAAAGATAACTTAATAAATACTGAGGCCATTACTCTTAGTTATAACAGTGATATTAAAGTAATAAGTGTATTCCGAGCATGTAGCCGCGAGTGGCAAATATTATACTGAACAAATATTTTCAACTAAAAGTTGTAGGTAGTCGATGGAAGCTGCTATATTTTTGTCCTGCATGTATTATAACCAGTGATCGGAGTAGGTAGATTGATTTTTAGTACTTGTATCATAAATGCACACAGAAAGAATAACATGGATAAGCCATTTTTCCGGAAAGTAATTCCGGTATTTCCGGATTTAGTATTTCCGGCGGGCGTACGCATTGTTCTGATAACCGGTTATTGTACCACCCATGATCCTTTGTTCTGATTGGTCGTTGGGTTTTGTCAAATCGTGACAAAAAAAAAATAGGAAGAATAATAAAGAATAAAATTGCTCATTTTATTACAATTCCTACCTTTTTTTTGAGGATGGCAAATCATCAAATGACTCCTTCCACTCTGGCAGAATACAATTCCTACATAAGTTCCGGTTTTTTTTTAATAATCCACCAATTCCGGAGGAATGTCCATAGTAATATATACGTTTCGGATCAATGACCCCAGTTCAATCTACCTACTCCGATCACTGATTATAACAGACAAAATATGAGATTACAGTCAGAGTGAAAAATCGTTAGTCACTCGTTTGTTTGTCTTGTTGCAGAGAACCGATGCCGCTGCGCGTTCGAGATGGTATACATCCCGCCGCCCGCGCCTCCCCGGGGGCCACAGCTGCCCAGACTCACCGAGGAGCAGACTCCCATCGAAATCGGTACCATTTCTTTAAGTCTTTACTAACTCTAATCTCATTACAAACCACGTCACCTCACATCTGACGTCACTAAAACGGGGCTCAGTAGCTCTACCATGAGTTTACATAGGCGAAACTCGCGAGCGTCTCCGTAAATGATATAATCTATGAAATATTGTACAGTGCCTCTAGCGGTCATAGAAAGAATTAGAATTCGTACCATGAGCACTATAGATTTCGATAGATAGGAAACCTAACGTAATCTATTCGGTAGTCACTAACGTTATTCAGCTGTCGCCATACAAAACGGCACCATATAATACTAATTTGATAGAAGCTATCGAAAAATACGCTTGCAAGATCAGTTACATAGCTCACTAGTATTTTGAGAAAAATATGTTTAAATTAAAATTACATAGATTTTTGAGTCTATTAAAGCCAAAATAATGTCTGGTAGAGCTTATTTAGCATGAAATGGAATATGATAGTGGTAGCTGAAATTAAAGAGAAACGACGTAAATTAACAACGTGAATTTCAAGCCATAATGAGAATTCATGTTGGATACCAATTGGAAAATATAAGTGAAAAAAAGTTTATTAAACTTTACAGACTGATTCTCATTGTATTATT
The DNA here is from genome assembly GCA_916610205.1 of Griposia aprilina. NCBI lineage: Eukaryota > Metazoa > Arthropoda > Insecta > Lepidoptera > Noctuidae > Griposia > Griposia aprilina. The sequence goes on along the minus strand of OU744294.1, from coordinate 372,288 downwards.
CTATTTTTATAAAATTATTTCACTTAATTTAAGTCAAAAATGCCGCAAACCACACAAAGTCAACAAAATTACAAATTGAACAGATGACACTCACCAGTGTCAGATTATAAGTACAGTCCTACCAACTTATCTGTGAACTGAAAGAGGACGGCACCGTCGATACAGTGTTGCTAATTCATATAAGGTGCCGAATATTGAGTACCCCTAACACCAAATTTGACTAGTTATAATTAGCAGTAGTACCTAGTGGTAGTGTAGTGTAATAAAAAAAAACAAATTGCTTTACAATAATTTATTGAAAACCAGGTTTAGAGTAATTGTGATCTTTAGATGAACCTGCATACACAACTTCATCCTGGTTGTGAGGCCATACTCCGCTTATTTCCGTACCACTATCATCATTATCGCTATCGCTTTCGGTTTCAGTGTCACTTACCACTTCTATAATAAAAGGTTTATCTAAATACAAATCATGTTTTAAGTATTCTTCTTTTAACCTGCGAACGTGTTTACAAAGCTGTGCCCACTCATAAACTGTAATAGCGTCAAAAACTTCTCTAATTAGGCGGAGAATTTCAGCATTTTTGTGCTCAATATTTACATCAGCAACTTTCCTTTTCATTGTGCTCCATATGAGTTCAATGGGATTGAGATTACAGTGATAAGGTGGTAAATATAAGCATTTGTATCTATTGTCATCTAAAAATTTTTCAATCTCATATACAGGTTCAGGCTTGTTTCTCTTAATTATTTCTAAAAGCTGAGGTTTAGTCAAATTCTCTCCGTAGTCAATTTTATTTTGGGTCAACCATAATTGCATATCTTTTTTTAAGGAATTCGTATTTAGGACTTTATTCACACAAATACGGTGATAAGGAGCATTATCCATCACTATTATGGATGGCTCTCGTAAATTAGGCACAAGTTCTTCAATAACCCACTTTTTAAAGTTGGTACTATTCATCTCGTCATGGTAATCACCACTTTTTGTGTTTCATTTAAACACAAGTAGTGCATTTTTAACAAATCCAGTATCTCCTCCCGCGTGTACAATAATATATCTTTGCCCTTTCTATACAGGCTCCAATACTCTGTTTTCACCCTCTCCTTGCCAACATTTACCCGATGTATGCGAAGAGTGAATATAGGTCTCATCTAAATAAATTATGGGCCGGGGCTGGGGAGATTTATTATTTTTATCCACTGCATGCAAGTACTTAGGTCTCGCAAGCTGATATTTCATTACGCTCCATAAGAACCTTCCGATTGGATTGAGTTTTTTTAAAACGAAATCCTACCTTGTGAAGCAGCTTTCGCAGACTCTCTCGCTGTCCTGTGTAATTTATATCTGTCTTTAAGACCTCTAGAAGCATTTTAACAGTAGGGACCTCTTTTTTAGCAGAATAAAATTCATGTACTTTCCTCCGTATAACTCCCATGTCAAAATCATCAACATGAACAAATCCACTTTTACGTTTTCTCTCCCTGCCTGGTGTCCGAATTTTTGTGCCAGTTTCTTCTGCTGCGTGCCCTTCCTTAACTATTTTTGAAATTAGTCCTTGACTCACACCTGAAATATAAGATAATAAAATAAATTTTAGTAGAAATTTGAAATCTGGCAGGTTAGTTGGCTCACTCACTTAGCAGGTTGCCTAATAGATGTACGTTACCATTACGCTAACCTGCAGCAAGAATAGAAACGATTATTTCGTGGACTTAAATAATTAGTTAAGTATCGGGTAATTTATAACAAGAAAGTTGACAACAATAACCAGTCGCTGCCGAAATTCGTTTGTATATTTGATTAAATGGAATAATCGGAGACCCCGTCCGAGCTTCTTCTTCAAAAAAGATTTTTACCTGTAGATTAATGTTTCGAGCATCACTTTTAATAGCTTTCGGCATATTTAACTTTATAAATTCAGCAATATCACGACAAAACAACCAGAGAATCCGAATGTAGTAGACACTGACAATCGAATGACATTTCAACATGACGGCCGTAGTTCCAGTTTTCGCCAATTTACAGATAAGTTGGTAGGAGTGTAATACAAATTCAACAACCACTAAATACTATAAGTAGTCCACCTTTCTATTTAGTCGGATTATTTCTTGATATTGACTGTCATAACATTTTTAGTATAGCGATACCACTACAATTTGAGCTTAAGAGCCGTTCTCTTTCTTTTTTTTTAAACATAAGGTGTGAAGTTAGCTAGACGCGCCTGTGTAGGACTCCGTAAAACTCATGATGCAAGCATTATCGAAATCTATTTGATCCACGTTAATACGCTAGCGAGTAATTTTTCGATACTAACTCATGGTAGACTACATGGTGACATTTGAATCACAGTTTGGTAGAACAAACGTTGTTCAGACCATGGTCTACTACCATTCTATAGCATCCAATAAAAAAAGAAACGTTATTGGGTTTCGAAAAAACACAAAAAGTTAAAGTTAAAAAAGTCGGGATTATCGTTACTCCCTGCAACACAGACACTGCGGCGCTTGCGTCTCATAGTATTTGCAGCACGGGAGCGACTCATACACGTCAACACACACATTGTCACAGCATTGTCTACACTTTATAGGGAAATGTACCTCCATAAACGGAATTTAGTAAGAACTTATTTTTGTACGTCTTACTACAAAATACAAAAGTTAAAAGTTAATTTCGGTAGGTATTTTATCACTGCCTATGATATGATAACGGCGCCCTTGAATAAAACGACGATATCTCGAAAGTTACTTACGTGAGATGACTAAAAGTTGTGTTTTTAGAATCGTTATGCAATAGGCTAACTTATTGTGTGTGTATTAGTCCTGTTTTACCTTGTAATTTATTATCAATTCTAGTAAGAAGTCAGTGTGAAGGAATTTTTCCTCGTTTCTTGTAACAAGGTCGTTAATTAAAAAATTAAAACATTATTTCAAAAAGTTTTTAATCTCATAACATAACAATACCCTATTTTACACTTATCAATAAAAAAAACCCCGATTGGTTTTTTTAGTAAACAATGTTTGTGGAAAATTTGTGCGAAGAGGTCCCTGAACAATATTATTTTTCAACACACAATGTTTACAATAGCATGACGTCATTTGACGCAGCTGAGCGGGCGACAAAAAAACAGGTATGTTTACACTTCAATTCCGAGAACTCTGGCGGCCTAATCGCTTGGGGTTTTAAGCCGTTAGAAGTTTTAGTTTACAAGCTCAGACCAATAAAAAAGTTTACAAGTACCTAACAATTATCAAATCACGGCATTTGAAAATAAGTACCAAAAAGAGCTTCCAGACTTTGGATCACAGAGTAAATTCATTTACTTTAGATATGAATTAGCATTCTACATTTTGAAGATTACAAACCGTTATGTGGCTACTTTAAACGGATTTTTATGGCTTGGTATGGCTTTGGCTATTAATAGTAAACTTTGGTAGGTATTTACTAGCTATGCAGGATTTCACAACGCAACGCACAGTACCGACGGCGCGGCGAGATGGTTGACCACTAATTCTATCATTTCGTCCTAGGTGCGAACTTACGGTAGGTACACAAGGCTACATATCAAGCTATAATTTTCCAGTATAAGCTGACATATCATTGTATGGAAATCCTATACAATGCGAGATCAGCTTATACTGGAAATGCATAACTTGATATGTAGCCGTGTGTACTATCAGACATGCTTTAAGTCTTTCCTTTTCCTGTAGGTACTAGGTACGGGTACCTATTGTATCGAATGTGACATTATTAGGTAATATTTATTTATTGGGATATTACAGGGACAAGACAAAAACAAAACTTACCACAAAACCGGGTTAGATCCGTGTGCACCAAGACAACATTGACTCCAATTTTCCCTTCATACTTATCGGGCTTAGCACCGTCAGAAATTCTAGTTGAAGTTAATTATTAATTTTGGTGAGTAAAGTAGGTACCTGCCTACTTAGTTACTTTATTAAATCACAGTTCAGAATTTAGGTACAAAATTGAAAGCGAGTATTTCAGGCGTATTAAAAAAATTGGAATTCAGACTATTTACAACGATTAATTTAGAATTAACTAGGTATTTACACAATAAATAACTGTATTTACACTTCCTACGTGCATTGAAATGTTCAAAATGTTGTCCATTGACTTCAATACACAGTCGAGCACGTTTTTGCAAGTTGTCTTTTAGTTTCCGCAAAATGTTTGTATCACTCTTCACTGTTTCGAACGCATTTTAATTTTTTTGTTTAATGTCCATTGTGAATATTAAACATTCCTACGCGCGTGAAGGTAGACTCGTCCGTCCACAGAATGTTCGGTTCTGGATTATCCAGCAGCCACGTACACCTAGCTATGCGTGCTTGGGGGTCAGCGTCATAAAGTCCTTGCGTGCGACGGAAATGGTATGGATGTTAGCCCAATCGGTTTAGCAGGCTCCATACGTAAAATTGACTGACATTAAATCGCCTTGCTGACTCTGGTACTATTCCGTGGGTTGCGTGCGAAGTACTCGAGTAGTTGCTGTTCGAATGTTGCTGGGTACTGAAGACCTATACCACATCCTTGGGCATGATTCGGCACTGTGAATTGGCCGTGATCCAGTAGCCGCTGTGTAGCTGCAAGTAGTAGTAGGTGTGGGAATCTACGGGTTCATGATCCGTCGACGGCGCAGCGCCGCTGAATGATCTGGTTGAGAGTACATGCGCCTAGCTTCCGCCAGATTGTCACCAACAATTGCGTAAAAACGCACTATGTCCAACCACTCCACATTCGAATAGATTGAACTAATTTTCACAACGAAGTGCACGCTGCGTGCCTGTGACGTAAATATCGGATGCATATTTGTCGCTCGCTCGAGAGATTTCGCGTTAGACTGGCTACCGCCCGGTCGCCGGGCGGCTCGCGCGCCTCCCGACAGTCAACAAAAGAAATGGGCGGAGCGGTACTTCGCACTATTGCATGTCATTGGCTAATGATTTATTTGCATTTCGATCTGCATTGGCCGAACATCCTTGAAGTCCACGTGGACCGATCGCAGAGTACTTTGATGTTACGGTTAATGTTTGAACACGTTTGAGCAATATAAGACTAATTTGAAAACGCCTAGTTTAGTTTGTTTTAATAACATATTTGATATTATAGAATAGTAGTAGACCATGGTCTGAACAACGTTTGTTCTAGAAAAACGGCGATTCAAATGTCACAGTGTATAATGTGCAACCCATAAAAAAAACTGCTATGTCGGAATTGAACTTACTAATGATTGCATAATTATACATTTTGTTTAATTCTTCAGCTCCTTCACGACTCTTCCAACGTACATGCAAGCGTGCTCGACATCCCTTATTACTGTCAGTACCTTCACTAAATACTGCCGCCTTGCATCTCACAACAGTTCCGACTACTGAAACAATTAATAGTTTACTATTTGCCTTTTGCACGATGCATGGAATATACACATTGCCATAATGTATACTTATGCTTTCAAGTCGTGCGTCATAATGACACACATAGAATGTTACTATATCGCATAATGTAGGTATGTATAAATGGTTCACGGTCAATGTTTCTCTTTGAAGAGAAATTCGTCGTTCATGCGGTGTCTTGTTTATCGGGGTGAAACCTTATGTTGTATACCTAATTATAATGGCATAGTTATTATCAATCATCACGACAAGAATACGAGTTTAATAGAAATAACTCGTGCTTTTTCATGACTCCGTGAAGCGCACGTCAACAGCCGCATCGTACATGTTTCAAGTCACGTAATAACAGATCTATCTTCCGGCTCGCTTCAACTGTCTAAAGTATGTGCTGTGAGTGGATGTAATGGCCTCAAAGTCGCAGTATACGATGTAATGACCCCAGTGACCATTATTCAAAGTTGCAGTATACGATGCAATGACCCCAGTGACCATTATTCAAAGTTGCAGTATACGATGCAATGACCCCAGTGACCATTAGTCAAAGTCGCAGAATACGATACAATGACCCCAGTGACCATTAGTCAAAGTCGCAGAATACGATACAATGACCCCAGTGACCATTAGTCAAAGTCGCAGTATACGATGCAATGACCCCAGTGACCATTAGTCAAAGCAAATTATTAAAACCAAACAGTCTCAACGTTTCATGTTTGTTTTTTGTTTGTGCACGCTTCCTGTCAGGCCAAATTGACGCAGGTTCCTATTTACATCGAACCGCTCAATGAATGGTAGGCTAATAACGATAAATACGTATTAATAGGGTTCAAGCGAAAGATTTATATCGTTAAATTTGCCCTCACCGTACTTTCGTCGTGCGAAAAGTGTCAATACTGAATAGAGTAAGATCACACATCCCATTGTGAATCTAAAATTTGACCATCTTTTGACGCGTTAGGGCTAATCTAACGATTTCAATCTTTGGTTCAAGCATTTCAAATTGTGTATGGTTTTTGATGAGAACTAGATAATTATGACTTCTGTAGGTTTACTTTTAGGTACAGTATGTACCCGGATGTTAACATAGCACAACGAATTTTAGAAACAATTGGTTTTGGAGAACGTCGTCACTATCATATAGGTTGGTAATTGTCGACGACGGACCCTATCTGAGCACCAGGGCGCAAGTAGTGTAGAGACTGGTAAGTTGTTGGTAATGAAATAGAAATAATTTTGAGTCACTATTGCACTAGTTAGAAACGTTAAAGAGAATTAGTTTTCTTTGTTATAATTACTTATATAGCTCATATTTTTTGTTAGAATTCATGTTTCAAACCAATAAGACTGTCTAAGAAAAAAAAAAACCTAGTATAATTTCGTGCAAGGGTTTCGTAATTACGTAACGTAACTACTCACTTTTTTGTTTGAAGATAGATTTTGATAATTTTTGTTTTAAAAGGTAGGTTTAGTCATAAAACTAATTATTCCGTTTAAATTGTAAAAATCGGACCATTCGTTTAGTATATAAAAGGGATTTTTTTTAATGAAAAGGTGTCAACCTACGTTTTTTAACAGTTTTTGTTCAAAGATATTGTTATTGTTTATAGTAATGTTCTAAATTAAGGTTTAATTCGCTTAAGAATTATGTAAGGTATAATAAATGACAATAATTGTAAAGGAATCCACTTGGGAAATAATAAAAAAGGGCTTAAGAGATTTCGGCATAAGGCTCCCGCAAACAGGCGCAACGCGACAGCTGGACACAAAGGCGCTGCCCGTCGCGCGGCCCGCGGTGCCTTGTGTGACGCTGTCGCGTCGCGCCAGTGTGCACGAGCCTTTAAGAGAAAAATAGCGAGCAAAAGGGTTTAAAAAAACGCGGTTCTCTTTAAGGTAATGTAGGCCGGCCTCACCGGGTATTAGTCCCATTTTCTGGCAAAATTCATCCCCCCCGACCCTTGCTCGACAAAGCGCCAGCTCGCGCCGCAGCTGAGCCTGATCAAAATTCGGTCCAGCTTGTCGCACCTTGCTGTTCTCCCCTCAGTGACGCCCTAAGCCGAGGTTCGTACCCCACAGGGGCTGCCCTTAGCGTGCAGTCACCCAGTATTTTAAGAAATCCGCCCCTGGCTGGAGGCTTTGAGTAAGCTTAAAGCAGACACAGGACAGTCCGGTTAAGTAGCAAAGACCTCCCAGGGTCAAAACTACGAGAAGCCATTAAAAATATATATATATACGGCTAAATTCAGTCTCAGCTCAGCCGTCGAAGTGGCAACAACAAGTAGAAGCCGAGAAGCCAAGAAATAGGAAGAAAATCCTGCAGTTTCATTTCGCCACCTCTTTGCTGCCCGTCTCTCCAAGGTCCCAGCGGGTCGCACCCAGTACCTACGCATTCAGGGGTGCGTGGTGACGTGTTTCGCCAGAAGAGTCACTTGACTCAGTAGTAGGGAACAGACGTCAAAAACATTGGGAGATTGTCCCAGGCCAGCCGTTAGGTACTGGACAAACCCCGGTCAGCCGCAACAGTAATCATTTGGTTACAATCTTTTTCTACAATTCGATATGTCACAAGTATTATTAGCCGGGTACTGTCAATGATGTGGCTTAGTAATTTTACAATATAATGTAATAAAAACGTCAAGCCATTAATCCATACAGAGATTACTGCTACAGGCGCGAGCGCGGGTGGCGTGTTGCGGCGCGAGCGCGGGTGGCGTGTTGCTGCGCGTTTGCCGTAAGTTAAGCCTCAAGTTAATTACGTTCACTTAATTACAGCGTTGCACTTGTGTTATAATTATACAATATCAATGTCTACGTTTCTTTTTTGGTTTAATGAGCTTATAGCGGCATCTAAAACGCCACATGCGAGCTACGCGTCACACTGACGTCACGCAAAATCCTGCATCGGGCAAGCACAGTTTAGCGCGCAACTAGAATATATAAAACGTAACGTCCCAACTTCAATTGTTCGTCGAATCGTTGAGCTCCTTAAGTCCTGACTTCCTGAGTTAAGCTGCACGATCGCTGACAAATGCGTGCACTGACTGGACAGGTCCACTCAATCTGTGTGGTTCTTTCCTCAAAAGACCATTTCAGATACCAATCTACATGGTCTTCACATGATCTGACCAAGATTATGCCTGGACTTTAAAAGAGACTGTGACCTCTGAGTTTGTTTCGGCCTTTCTTCTCAGAGTAGTCAGATAGGAAACGCCGACCTCATTTAGTTTAAAAAAATATGATTGACGTGTAAAAGTGTTTGTACAAACCTACTTACAGAAATAAAATCATTTATCTTTTATCAATCGTCAGGCAGTTGCCCACCAGACACAACACCAGTCAGATCAGAAGATCCGCCCTTGTCTATAGACGATGAGTGAACTTTACACCCTGTACCTCACACATCTATAAGCTGCTCTAACTGTCCCTCATATACAATATGATTGTGTCACTGATTAAGTGATACTTACTGTGAGACTAACTTGCTTATTTTTTTATGTGTGTTCACACATAAAATAATAAGCAACAGATGAAAGGATCTAGAGGTTCGTTAAGAAGGCAGAAATATACAGTAACGAAGTATATTGAATTTTCAAAGTCCACAATTATGACCTACAACTGGACTAAAAAAGTTAAATCAACTTACCTACTTTTGATTTTGAATACTAATTTAATCAAGCGATTTGAAAATCTAAATTTCTCGTCCTACCTATAGATTGAAGTGAATAGACTTTAGACGTTTGAAGAAGTCTGCCTACTAACTTGTCTGAAATATAGGCTTATCACTAATGGACTAAATACGACAAGCAATACTTACCAACTTCTCTATTTGTGATTAAGGCCCTACCTTGAAAATAAATAATTGTTTGATGGGCGAAGCTTATTAATTCACAATTTATTCACATTTTCTCTAAGATCGATTTCTTATGGAAGTGGTAATCTGTATTAATGCCCTAATTACATGATATATAATAGGTTGGGGAAAAAGTTTCTTCGCATTTTTTAAGAAAATTCAAAGCATTTTTTAATATAGTTTATTTACATTTAACTAAAGTATGTAGGTACCATTTTGTTCGATAACTTTTTGCCATCTTGTAGGTAGGGACATGATCCCATTGCTATAGACATTTTGGGACTTCTGATCAAAATACCGCGACAAGTGGTTTTGGCGGTCCTCTCGTGATGTTAACCTGACACTGCCTAAAGAATTCTGAAGAGACCGAAACAGGTGGAAATCTGAAGGTGCAAGGTCAGGACTATACGGCGGATGCATTAACACCTCCCAGCCAAACTCTCTTAACTTTTGCTGAGTGGCTAAAGATGTGTGAGGTCTAGCGTTATCATGATGACAAACCACACCCCTTCTGTTGATTAATTCCGGCCGCTTTCTCTCAACTTCTTGCTTTAATCTCATCAGTTGTTCGCAGTAGCGTTCAGAATCGTTGGTCCTGCCTGGTGGTAACAGCTCATAATGAATAATGCCCTTCCAATCCCACCACACACACAGCATCACCTTGTTGCGAGTTAACCCGGGTTTCGCCACAGTCTGTGAAGCCTGACCGGCGTTTGACCACGACCTTTTTCGCACGTTCTTGTCGTACGTGATCCACTTTTCATCACCAGTTATCAGCTTCTTCAAAAATGGTTCGGTTTCATTACGTCGTAGTAAAGAATCACAAATGAGTACACGGTTCATTAGGTTTCTTTCAGCGAGCTCGTGAGGTTCCCGAATATCGAGCTTTTTTCTGTACCCAGTTTTTTTCAAATGTGCCAAAACTGTTTTGTGGTCAATTCCCAGTTCTTCAGCTACGTCGTAACTACTGATATGCCGATCTTGCTCCACTTTTTCAAAAATGGCATCCATTTTATCCGTAATAGGCGACCAGAGCGACGTGCATCTTTGACATCAAAATTTCCGGATTGAAAACACTTAAACCAAATTTGTGCTACTCTCACAGACACTGCACTAGGTCCATAAACATCGCAATTTTTTTTCGCGGCTTGCTTTGCATTTTTACCTTTTTTGTAGTAAAATTTTAAAATGTATCGAATTTCTTCATTAGATTCACTCATCTTGACAGTACAAAAAACAAATGAAAATCACACATTTGCCTAATTTGAATTTGGAATTATGTTCTTTAAAATATAAACTTTCAATGATACCAAAACCAGCCAGATACAAATAGTATAGCCAAAGAGATTTTATTACAAGTTCATACATACTATAATGCGAAAAGACTTTTTCCCCAACCTAATATTTTAGAAATTACGTTTCGTTATTCCGGTTATATACGAAAACTGAAAAATCGGTTTCGGTTTTCGTTATTTTGTTACTATGTCTTGTTTATAACCTTTTAGCTCAGATTTTTGTCGTAGTTGTGTTTTAGTTTTTAACTTTGTTTTTTATTTCAATTATTGTGGGGTTAGGGATCATTGAGGATAGGTAGCAATAGAATTTGATAACAATAATTTGCTAAGCAGTCTTGTTAACATTTTAGAAGTATGTTTAGTGTTATTGAAAAAAGTCTGAGTGACACATAATTGTTTTGATCTTATTTCGGGTTTTATTATAGATACTTACCCAATATATATTCAGAAAGTACTCTTTCAGACCTTTTATTAGATACCGAACATGATATATACATTTATTTACCCGGTAACACTTCACATCCGCTATTAGCTGCCATGTTGAATTTTATGTGACGTCATATAGCTTATAACCCGCGGGACACAACGACGCTTCCAACGATATCTCGTTTGTCCAAATACGACGAGGAGTTATGAGGAAACAGATAAACATACCTATATACATACATAGCCTGTTAAAATCATTACCTGCCTTTGGCTTTGCCGTAGTCGGGTAAGGACTCACCTTTTTTCATAATTCAAATGCGACTCCATTAATTTTTTGTGCTCTATCATTCGCAGTGATAGTATTTGACATATTGAAGTATTTTTGACGTATTTCAAACCTAAAAACGAATCATTTATTTTAGCCTATTTCTTTACATAAACGATTAATATAAGTTGTATTGTAGGTATAAAAACAGACGTTCTTCTTTGAAAATAGAATGCTTAGGTACCCAATATTACTTTGCAAGGCGAGAATAGATTGTTGCTGGTAATGCTTTAGTGAAGGTGGTGAATTCGACTCACTATTATTATCACCTTATTGCTATTGAAAGATTTCATTGATTGCCCTGTACAGACAGCAGATACTCCTAACGTTGAAGGTACTGTTAAGTTTTGGATTTTTATTTCCTTCCATTTTCATAAATAATTTGAATGTCGTCACGAAATAATAATAGAAAAATAATGTTATATTGTTCACACTCACAATAATACACGCACACAGAGTCGAAATACCTATTCAACACTAATTGTATTAAATAATTACTTTGACTTGCTAAGCTACTAACTTTTTCTATACACAATTATTTAAATCAGGTAAATTAGATCGCACCGATTTGCAAAAAAATTACATAGATTCATCCTCAATCAGCCCCACCGGGCGACTGATTTATGAAAGAACCAGAGTGATGACATTACTTTTGATAGGCAAAAGAAGGGATGGCGATAATGTGTGTGTGCTCGGAATAAAACAACGTATGTGCCTAAACGAAATGCCGTCTTTTTTAAATAAAAAGTGTTATTAAAATAAAAACTGCCTTACTTAAACTTTAATACGATTATTCTCTATGTTTTATAGTAAACTCCAATGAATAACTCATAAGCGTTACGCCTTAATACTCAAAAACACATAAACAGAGATAGAACTTTGTATTTTTTTTTGTACCGAGAAATTTTCATTGTATCGTGAATTCCTTTTACAGGATGTTAGGAAATATACGAGCCCCGATGCAAAATTGTTCGTCTAGTGTGAAATTTACACTGTGAGATTTTTTCTAACTTCATTATTTTTGTATATCTATATAAAATATTAAGCTATTCTACTATCACATGTCGCGTTACTTATGCTATTTTTTAATTATGAACCAATAAACTATTTTAGCTTTTTAAATTTATACATATCCTGTTTTAAATTCGAAGAAGTTATAAGCAAAATAGTTCGTCTAATTGTTAATCGATGCAAAAGAGTTCATCTATCGGTTAGTTAAATAAGATTATTCCTTCTTTGTACAATTATGTTGCATAATTAAAATTTGTAAAAGTAATTCTGTGTCATTTGTTAAGTGAGACAGTATAAATTCTGAAATTTTCAGTTTTTTTCATTCGTTTTCAAATAACAATTTGGTCGTGGTATACCCGTGTGTGAAGAGCTTCGAAAGCGAATAGTTTGTGGGGTCGATGCTGGCAAATCAAGTTATCAAATATCTAAAGACTTGATACTTCCCAGGTCTACAGTCCAATCTATCATTCAGCACTATAAAAATAATAGAATGACTTCTTGTTTGAAGAAAACTGGTCGACCACGCATCACAAGTGCAGTAGAAAAACAGAATCGTGAAAAAAATTATCAAAAATAATCGTCGTGCTCGAGCTGGAGAACTCACGGTGCAATGGAAGGACATGATTAACAAAGACGTCTCAGTTGATACTTGCAAAAGAGTCCTAAAAAGAATGGGTTACGAATTTTACACCGCTAAGGAGAAACCACTGTTGACTGCTGTATAAAAGAAAAAGAGGTTGAAGTTTGCTCGTGATCATTTAAATTGGATTGCCGATCAGTGGCGTAGTATCATTTGGAGTGACGAGTCCAAATTTGAAGTGACAGTCGGCGATGAAAGGAAAAAAGTGATTCGGAACAAAATGAGGCATTTCATGCTGATTGTCTCAAACGCAAAGTGAAGTTTCCGGCATCTCTTATGAAATGGGGCTGCATTTCTGCACAAGGCGTTGGTGGTATGCAATTTGTGGATGGTTCTATCAATGCTGCAAGGTATCAAAACCTTTTGGAAGAGAATTTACTGCCCTCTATTCCGTCACTTATGCATCAAGATTCCTTAATTTTTCAACAGGATGGTGCTTCCGGCCATACTGCAAGGACAACAAAGACGTGGCGAAAAGCATCCCTACAATCGAATGGCCATCTAACAGCCCGGACTTGTCGCCGATTGAAACCCTATGGTGGAAAATGAAAAAAGTTTTCCGTAAAAATCCATCAAGATCGAAGAGCGACTTAAAGGCTAAACTCTTGGCTGTCTGGGAGTCAATTACGCCTGAGGAGTGTGCAGCGTTAGTTGCAACCATGCCTCTTCGCATTAAAGCTGTCATTGAGAGCAAAGGCGACACAACTAAGTGGTAGACGATCTATTTTGCGTGAGTGACAAGGGTAGACGAATACTTATGCGTTATTTTTTTTAGTTTTTTTTTTAATTTTTTTATGTTATGTAAAGTCATGAAAGAATTTCAGTTATGTTAAAATAAACTTTAAAATGTTCCTCAAATTCTGGTTTACTTTTTATTAAACGTTCTTAATTATTTTATCAATATTTACTTTCTATATTTTACGTTTTGCACTACTTTCCATACTAGACGAACTATTTTGCATCGGGGCTCGTAGTCATAAAACATGCACCAAATTGTTAAATACCTTTTCTATATACTTAAAAAGGTACACCAAAAAGAAAAAGCACACTTTTTTCAATATATTACCTCAACGGACCGATCTGGTAGCAATTAGGTTAATTCAATTATTTATTTTTTCAATTCAATTATATTCAGGAACAATTCACTTTGCTTTTCAAATCATAAATAAGATCACGTTCATTAAAATTTTAAAACTAACAAATTCCTAAAACAATAAATTATAGAAAATAACAAAATCTTAAAAAAAGTAATGGTTGTCTGCAAAATCGGTTTACGGAGGATAATTTCATATGATAACGTCATCGGCTCAGGCGGAACGTGACAATGAGTCATGCTTTTTCGTGCGTGCAGCTAGCGTTCATCGATCTATAAGACGTTATCACGTCAAAAACAATAACATTACAAATTAAACATTCACTGTGGACCACACAACGGACGACGACGACGATGCTCCTGAGGTGACTGAGGTAGAGTTGAGAGTGGCGGTACGTAGGTTGAGAGCCAAAATACCGCCCCAGGACCCGACGGCCTACCTGGAAAAGCCTGGGTCCTGGCCTTGGAGGCTCTCGGGCCTCGACTTAGAGGGCTCCTAAGCGCATGCTTGGAAGGGGGCCAGTTCCCACTTCGTTGGAAGACGGGGAAACTGGTCCTCATTAAGAAGATGGGGCGCCCTGCAGACACTCCGTCCGCTTACCGGCCCATCTTGCTGCTCGACGAGGTGGGCAAGCTCTTTGAAAGAGTCATTGCAGACCGCCTCGTCGGGCGGCTGGTGCGGGTGGGGCCGAATTTGGCGGAGAACCAGTTTGGTTTCCGCAGGGGGCGCTCTACGGTGGACGCCATCATGCGCGTACGAGCCCTCACGACGGGGGATGCGGTGGCCCGGGGTGGGGTCGTCTTGGCGGTGTCTCTAGACATCGCCAATGACTTTAATACCCTGCCCTGGAGTTGCATCAGGGAGGCACTCCGGTATCACCGGATGCCGACCTACCTCTGTCGTATAGTCGAGGCCTATCTGACGGACAGGGCCGTCATCTACCCTGGTCACCAAGGAGAATGGAACCGGCGAGAAATGTCGTGCGGTGTTCCACAGGGATCGGTCCTGGGGCCGCATCTGTGGGACATCGGGTACGACTGGGTGCTGCGCGCCGACCTCCCTAGCGGCGTCAGCGTCGTTTGTTACGCTGACGATACGCTAGTCCTGGCGCAGGGGAGGTCGCACCAGGCGGCGGCCGACTTAATGACACGCGGGGTTGCGACAGTCGTTGAGAGGATCCGGCAATTGGAACTCGAGGTGGCCCTGCACAAGTCCGAGGCCATGTGTTTTCATGGTCCTCGGAACGCGCCACTGTCGGGTTCCCAAATAATGGCGGGAGGGGTTCACATCGGCGTCGAGTCGACGATGAAGTACCTGGGACTCGTGCTCGACGGCCGGTGGAACTTCGTTGAACACTTCCGACGTTTGGCTCCCAGACTGGACCGGGCCGGGGCCGCATTGAAGCGGCTCCTACCTAATCTAGGTGGTCCAAACGCCTCCTGCCGGAGGCTCTACGCGGGGGTCGTGCGGTCCATGGCCCTTTACGGGGCACCGGTGTGGGCGCGTTCATTAAGGCGCCGACCGGCCCGCCGGTTGAACGCGTCCCAGAGGGTCATGGCCATCCGGCTGGTCCGGGGATACCGCACGGTCTCCTGCGAGGCGGCAAGCCTCCTTGCCGGATTGCCGCCATGGGATCTGGAGGCAAAAGTCCTCGCGCATATTTGGGAGTGGCGCGAGGAGACGAAACGCCGGGGAGTAACTCCGCTGCCGCGAGATATCGCGGTACAGCGGACAGAGCTCCGGCGGGATCTCATGGCGGCATGGAGAGTGCGACTGTCGCAACCCAGCGCTGGGCACGCCACAATTGCGGCGGTAAGTCCCCTCTTTGAGGAGTAGCTTGAGAGGCGCCACGGCGTCCTCACCTTCCGCCTGACGCAGGTCCTCACCGGACATGGCTGTTTCGGGAGGTTCCTGTTTCGGATAAGGCGGGAGGAAACGCCCGGGTGTTATCATTGTGTGGATCGAACGCAGGACACGGTGGAGCATACGGTGGAGGTCTACCCGGCTTGGGCGGCGCACCGCCGTGTCCTCGTGGCGGCGATCGGCGGCGGCAATCTCTCGCGACCGGCCCTGGTCCAGGCCATGGTACGGAGCGAGAGGGAATGGAAAGCCGTCACCTTCTTCTGTGAAGCAGTAATGCTCGCGAAGGAGGAGGCGGAGCGCGTGAGGGTGAGGTAATCGTTGCGCCCTCATGCCCCTAGTCGCCGCAGGGTGAAAAACCCTGGGCGTCGGGAGTCGATTGCCGACTCCCGGCCACCGTAGGCGCGGGCTTGCGGACGGCGAGCGATGGGCAGTTTGTCGTCCGGTAAGGGCCAGGCCCGGCGACGGCGCGTCGTGTTCCACGCGCGCTTCAAAGAGATGTCAGCATCATTGACGGGGTCCGATAGGACCAATGCCTGCCGGGGTTGCGGATTGTTCGAAAGAGTTACCACACACACAAACACAGCACAGCAAACAGCAGCAGCAGCAGCTGGCGCACAGGCAAATGAAGGAACACGGGTGGGTTTTAGTCAGTAAGAGTCTGACACGCCCTTCCGCTCCGCCCAGAGCGGGAGAGGTCATTTGATGATTTTCTTGATTGTCTTTCGTTGACTTGAATGTGCCCTGGCGGCTGAGAGTATGTCATGCTCACTCAAATGTTTCGCTGGTGGTGGCGTGTGTGTTGGATCATTAAGTTCCCTTCAAAATGGTTGAGCTGAATGGTGCTGATCCATGCGTCATGTTCGTGAACGGGCGCCGTCAGTAGGGACTGGTCAACTCTTGGCTGCCACGGCTTATTTTAATTTAAATTTTTGAATTGTTTTTTTATCTTTTTTATTACGGATACTTTAAACGTGCACGTCTTTCTACATCGTTCTCACGTTTTTAATTTGAACATGAATGATGTAAACAATTTGTTTTTTGTAACTATATATTGATTTAAAAGAGTGTCCATGGAGTTTCTTGCCCGTTCTTCTCCATAGGTACCTACTACGCTTTGGAATGGGCAACTAGCTTCATTTTTCTGACTGACTGACCCTTTGACAATTCAAAAGTGCCTGTAATTGGTTTATTTGAAATAAATGCTTTGAGTTTGAGTTTGAGTTTGAGTTTGATTTCCGACCCAAAAAAAAAAATACAATTAAAATGTCAATCTGTCAATCACATTACCTAATATAAAAAAAAATATGTGGTTATGTCATCGTCTATCGAATACAGACATTTGTCCAATAGGAACGCTCTGAGTCTTGACTTAAATGAGCTCTTGTAGATTATAGTTTTTAAGTCCAATGGCAACCTGTTTTGAACCAATTATTGTACCGAACGGGCGTGATCGCTGGACGCGAAGGGTGCAAGGAGAGTGTATGCCTATCCCGTTTATCCCAATGTAAGGGTAGCTCTCTCCCAATCCAGGCGGCGCAGACGTCCTGCACCGATAGGTTCCGCGTGTCTTCGAAAACACTCAGTTGACGGCTAGTCCTGAAAACTCCACGCGGAGAGGTTTCTTGACGTAGAAAAAATAAGAAAGAAAAAAATTCTGCACAATCAACACGCACAATACAAAAAACTGTTATAGTCAAAATAAATACACTAATAAAGCCTCGTACTTAAAACGTTAAAAGTTTGACAATGTTATCTATTTATTGATGTCCAAAGACCAAAGACAATATTAGACATTGCATAATGCGTTGCGACCTCAGAACAATAACTAAAGCAAAGAAGGAAGGCTAAGAAAGCAACTGAACTCAATTTATTTGGTTCACTTTGACTTATGGAGGCTGCTGATATGTTGGAGAAGGACACGAGTACAAAAGACATTTCGAAATTTTGTAGGTTGTCACTAATTTTATTCTGACTAATGATGTGACTTACGCACTTTCAACGTCGATAAATTTATCGATGACATGCATTAAATGCCAAAATAAATGTCTGTGTTGGGATATATTAACATTTCTTGAAATATATAAATTATAGTAAAAATCGTGAACAAATGAGCACAAGGAAATTATTAATCTTCAAATAAATCAACAGATTTTACGGGAAAATTAACATACATACATAAACTCACGCCTTCTTCCCATGAGGGTAGGCAGAAACTACAGAACGCCACCTGCTACGATCCTTACATACTCCTTTTGCCTCGTTTACGTTCATACATCTGGTCATACACGCACGCCGGTTGTGAGTACTACGCACCTGACCTATTGGGAAAATTAAATTTATTTTAAAATTCGACTATTTGTTACAGCTCTAAGGTTAAAATGTAATGGACGACATTTTAATTAGAATAGGTCGAGTCAGTCGAGGTTCATAAGTGCAGACCTACATTAACTTTAACTCAATGTTTGAAAACTACGGTCTTCAACCAGTGCGTCCTGCCCGTTATGACATACGGTGCCGAAACGTGGACACTGACAGTCGGGCTGGTTCACAAATTTAAGGTCGCTCAGCGCGCTATGGAGCGGGCTATGCTTGGGGTTCCTTTAAAAGATAAAATCAGAAACGAAGTTATCCGGAAAAGAACCGGAGTTACCGACATAGCTTGCAGAGTAAGCAAGCTGAAGTGGCAGTGGGCTGGCCATGTTTGTCGAAGGTCCGATGGCCGGTGGAGCAGACGAGTCCTTGAGTGGCGAACGCGTGTCGGCAAGCGTAGTGTGGGACGCCCCCCCAGCTAGATGGACCGATGACCTCAAAAAAGTGGCTGGGACAGACTGGATGCGGAAGACGGAGGACAGGGTGTTGTTTTGTCTATTGCCCAACTTCGTACTGTCTATTTTGCTCTAGTTGAATCTAAACTTAGATATAGCATTAAATTCTGGGGAAACAGCTATAAATATAATATTAAGGCAGCCTTTACTATACAAAAGCGTGCATTAAGAACCATGCTTCGTTTAAACCAGGCAGAATCATGTAAGGAATATATTATTAAATCTAGTATTTTAACGGTACCATGTCTTTATATCTTAGTTCTCCTTACTCACTTAAACAAAAACTTAAATCAGTTTGAAACAGACGATGAAAGAAAAAATAGAGTAGATACTCGCAGAAAAGACCTTCCTACTATTCTGCAGGCAAAGCTTAATGTTGTCAAACACTCGTCACGCGTGCAGTCTGTCAATCTGTTTAACAAATTACCAGCAGAATTAAAGAATATTCAGAATGTGAACATTTTTTAAAATAAACTCAGGGCTTTGTTAATCAATAAAGCGTATTACAGCATTGACGAATTTTGTAATGACAAAAATCTTAAAATTAGTATTAAATTAAAATTAAATTAAATATGTGACCTCATTGCTCATTGACTTTGCTATAAATGTTATTTTTTTTATACTTAATATTTCGACATAAAATGTATTTTGTAGCATTTTGTTAGAGACTTTGTTCTGTATGATCAATAAGAATGTTAATGTTTGTAAAGTTAGTGTTTTGAATGTGGATAGACGTTCTAACTTCCATGATGGGTGAGGAACGAGGTTACTTATATTATAATTGTTTATGTTGCTTCTTTTTGTGTACCTACTGTGCAAATATTTCGACACAAATGTATTTTTGTTATGAAATAAATAACTTGAACTTGAACTTGTGGCGCAGCATGGGAGAGGCCTATGTCCAGCAGTGGACTGCGATAAGCTGAGTTGATTGATTGATTGATAGAAGTGAAAACTAAGTAACTTGTGAATTGTATCGTCGAAGCGTGCGGTGACGATGACGCGAGTTCCATGATTTTTGTTCACCCAAAATGTGCTCAACGCGCCTAAAGAACTTTTTTAATTAAAAACTGTTTTACATGTTAAATTACTCGAAAAGTGTTGAACCGATTCCCAAGTTACACATAGAAACCTCAGGCTGGTCTATTGACCTAAATGAATCTAATATTTTAAACGATACATCTAGATTCTACGTTTTGGAATGGGCAACTAGCTTCAACTTTCTGACTAACTGACCGACTCTTTGACAATTCAAAAGTGCCTGTAAATGGTTTAATTGAAATAAATGCTTTGAGTTTGAGTTTGGGTATGAATTCGTCAAATAATTAAATGACGTATTGTTCACTGCCCCTGTGGTGGAGTTTGGATGTTCGAAATCACATTTTTTTTTCTTTTTCAACCTCAAACACCAGTGTCATTAAAATGGCGATTATCGCATTTACAGACTTGGATTTTATGAACGTAAATTAATAAACTTGCGCGTTAAATATGAAAAATTGAATAGAATTAACTTATGAGTGTTTTAACCAAGTCTCTTAATTAACGTACATTCATAAGATGTGATGGGTAGGATAATAAATATTTACATAATTAATTTAGGGTGTCGTATGTCGTCATTCTCGGGTCCGATGGGATCCGTTAGGCCAGTTAGACGGCCCGAAAACTTTCTTGCGGCCACCGCGCGGCGGCCGTGCGGTGAACGCGTGCTATGTGTTCAGTTATAGCAATTTATGTTTTATTAACTAGGACACAACATTGAAATTCTTTGTAATTACTAACCACGCGGTGGCCGCGCGATGTCGACACGGTCAGCAGGTGGTCGATCTCGCCCGAATGTTCTCGATGTACGCCCCGCGCTCGCGACCCCGCATTCTACTTTCCTTCAATTAGTCACTTCAAATTAGCAGTCACTCAACAAATTTGCGCGCCGCAGAGCCTCCGCGCGGCCGCCGCGTGTCGGCTATGCGGGGAAAGCGCGAAATAATTCATGTCATTAAAACGCGCCCTTACCGAGCCAGCGTAGGTTCGTGTATTCGGGTCAATTCGGGTGCTTCCGAACTATATGGTTAATAAGAATAACTAGTGCCTTAAGGCGCTTCCCTGACCAAACGACCTTGAGCGTTCGGTCCTTCTCTGTCCCGTCCCTGAGTCTCGCTCTGTCTCGCTCCCTCCGCACGCTCATTTATCATAAAATTCACAAAAATAATGAAATTATTTGAATAAAAAAAGACAAGTGAAGTTTTAAAATAAAATAAAACGTGTATTATTTAGATTTTTAAATTATCTATCCATTACTGTAATCCTCAAATGAATAGAACGTCACCTTTAGCAGAAGATGCATGCAATCAATAATTTTAGTCACTTTTTTACAAGGAGATTTTAGATGTATTTATAACACATAAAAACAAATAAGAACGTGCAATGTGATGATAGGATGTCCAACATTAATAATGTGCTTTTAGATGTAGTTTATTACCCATAATGAATGAGTTAATAGCCTCTGAATAACGCACTATGACAAGGTTTTGGTCGGGGTACCACCTTAAATGAACATCCTGCGTCTGTTCACAACATTATTTGTTGCGAATAACGCTACTCTTGTCTCCGTTATTTATGTCAAAACAGTCACAAGAAAGAATTATGATAATGTTTTTATGGGCCTCGATAAATAACCATAAGCCTCAAAGAGTCTTGTCGATGACACACGACGACTCAGACCAACTCTATGGGGTATGGAAAATTCTCTTTGACGTAGTTAATTCAGTTTTTATAAGAGCAGCGCTGAATATTAAAGTTATTTCATTATTGAAGTGTCGGCGCCATATAAAGCCGCTTTATTACTGAGTGCTCGCACGTATGTGTTACATCATATTACATTTTGACACCACAAATGCTTCTCTAGAATACAATATGAGAGGTAACGCTGACGATGCACGAGATTATCTTGGAATAGGCATTTCAATTTGCTTTAAAATAAAACTCTAGGTCTTGACTGGTTTATTAATCAAACTGCTGCTTAATCAGATTGTCTATCTTTTATTAAGACTTAAAACTAATTGAAAGTTTTACTCTTATCCATGGACGAACAAAAAAAGTTGGACAGATTCTCGCTATTAAAAAACTGTGTCACTGAAGTCGGCCAGCTCCCTGCACGTACACATTTACACACTAGTCGGCCGATGCGACGCGCGACGGTAGGCCATTACGCGCGCAAATGCCAACACTCACACATAAATATTCACACATAAACGCGACTCAGTTTTGTCGAAGCCGTCTGAGTGTTTTTGTTCGTCCATGCACTTATCTAAAAGACCAACCTAAGCCTAGATAACCTGCTTGGGGTAAGTTATGATAAGCTCTTCATTTAGGTTTCAGACAGTTTTGAAAAGAAACTTATACATATCTTGGGCATAATTATATTTAATCAATCCTCTAATAATTCTTCGTCTCGCACGCGGTTGGTCACAGTTCCAACATAACCTAACCCGTTTGGTTGGCAACCGTCGTCGTCGGGGTACCCTAGCTTAGTCACTGTGACCAACTGTGAAAAGATGCTCAATTATTAAAAAAATCAGTATGCATCATTAAAAGCGCAAAAAAGTTTTAGAGGATCAGTTAAATATTTTGCGTTATGTTGTATCTGGGAGATTTGTGACTCCTTTATTATCTACAAATACAAGAACAGTCTCAGAATAGGGCAACGTTTGTAGGTAAACTATTGGAGATAGTCATTGCACGCACATTTATTTCGTTGTAAACAAAGTGAGAGTGACAGGACAGACAATGTTGCCGGTAGTTAAAAAATACTTGGGTTGCCAAAAAATACAAAGACGCCATGTCTTTGTATTTTATGGCAACTCACGTTTTTAAATAGTTAGGAATGCAGGTACGTATACAATTTTACATATTTGCGTAATGCATTTTGTGCTCAGTGTCGCGGCCTCCGTCGCTGACGCGCGTGTGCTCCTGCAGGCGCTGCAGCAAGCCGCTGTTGCCGCAGCTCGACGAGCCCATCTGTCTGCAGTTCACCGCCGTGCCACTCAGAACAGGTACATAAAGGGAACAACATGACAATCCTATAATTTTCTAGGTACATCACAGCCAAAATATGTGTACGACTCAGAATACAGAAAGCTGTACTCTGAGGTGCACGATTGAACCTGCTTTACCGACTCGCGTTTGACGCGACGATCGCGACGCGAATTGCGTCGTAATGTCAATACCGCAGACTAACATTTAGCCATCTTCTTTACATGTCAGACCGAATTAAAAATATGTCACTGACCTTCTTTTTTTTTAATTTAGTCCTTTGAAAAGGTTGATGGGTTGATGGGTTGATGTCAATTCGACATTGGTCAAAGGCGTATGCTACATATTTCGATCTTTGTTACCAAGTAATTAAAAATAGTTTACTATGCAATAGTCTGCTCTGTGCCATAGCTTGAAAAAAAGGTATTAGTCAGGCAGGACACATCCTGACTTGAAAGGAAACAATTTGGAAGATATAAAAGACTTGACTGCACAACAAAAACTATTACGTGACAGCAAAAATAACGCAGCACAATTGCTGAGTAGGCGAAATTGGGTTATTCCTAAAGTACTCCCTTCTTTTGTTCTAAAAAGATAAGAATCTCATACTTGCATGAATTCCCGAGTTACTCCAAGGAATTATTATTATTTAAAAATATTTACTTATTATTTTGTTCCCATTCTGCTCCATAGGTATCTGGAATTATTCATAAAGTACTCCACCGATTTCATTCGTTATCAATTCTCAAACTGCTCCATCTACATAATTACCTATACAATCCATAATTAAATTTCATTACAGTCAGTTATAGGAAATCTTAATAGAAAGATTAAAGTTTAGCATTGTGTTATAACGTCGATGCATATTTTTATGCATAGTTAAATCGTAATTTATAATTATTTAAAATAAACAGAACGTTACAACGTTACAATTATTTGTTTTTCATGTTTTTTAGACTTCTGAATCCAGAGCCACACTTTTGTAATTTTGTCAGTTGATTTTTGAATATTTTTAATTGTTGAATAAAAAAAATATATAACACTCAAAATGATTGTTGAATAATATTACAAAGTCTTTTATTTAAAAATGTCTTTATATTTAAAATATATTTGCAAAGCTTTTGAGGCTGACTGTACGTCAGCTACCCTTTAATAGTAATCCGGTACATATTTAAACTAGCTTCTGCACGCGGCTTCGCCCGCCTGGAGGTCGGAAATTACCCCACGGGGACGTGCTATTGTAAAAAGTATACTATGTCCTAACCCAGGTCATGGCCTATCCGTAACCTACCTATCATCCAAATCCAGGTGTTAAAGCGTGAAAAAGTAACATACAGAAGTAACATACAGAAGTAACATACAGACAGGCAGATAATAAACGCTACCTAAATATTACCTCAAGATATGGACTCTGACTAAATTCCGATTCCTTAAATCTTTAGAGGCATGAGGAACAGCATGTAAAGTTCACTCATCCTCCATAGAAATTGGAGGACCCTCCGACCAGACGGGTGTTATGTCTGGTGGAACTAAGTGATGTTTTCTCTACGCGCTTCAACCTTAACAACAACAACTCTGCAAGTGTTCGAACCGCACATAGACTGTCCTTAAAATTTCGATTTATTGTATAACCCTCCATTAAGATAGTCACACAGTCTGTTTATGTAACTAGTGTAACATGGTAAGTACATCTAAATAAACCTCATCATGCGCGCACAATGTTTGAGTTACATGAGTGTTCGAGGTTCACACAACTTTGAGCACAAACAAATTATCGTTCTTAATAAATAATCGCTTATTGTTTCTCTGAATTAATATTAGTTGTAAACTTTATACGTGAACAATTAGTTAGCTTAATTCTAAATATTTAAGTAATCATTAATAAATTATCATAATAATAATATTATGCAGTAGCATTACAAGTTACAGCAGCGACTTTAACCTCATGTCGTATAAGGTCAGCAAATTGACAATGAACTTAAATCAGTAATTCAAATCACAAGTGTCATTCTGTTTCAGTCATAACTAGGACATAGCTATAACTCGGTTATACGTAGTGTGTCAATCTGCTAAAATATACTTTTCCCTGACTGTACAATATTTTGCCTGCAGTCCGGACACGCACGCTGCTCCTGCGCAACGAGTCCGTGGTGACAGCGCACTGGAGCGCCGTCGTACGTCGCTGGCCGCGGAAACACCACAGGACACTAGACACAGGTCAGATACTTACATAACATCATACACGCTTCTCCTGCGCAACGAGACCGTGGTGACAGTGCACCGGAGCGCCGTCGTGCGTCGCTGGCCGCAGAGACACCACAGGATACTAGACACAGGTCAGATTCTTACATAAAATCATGAACACTTCTGCGCAACGAGTTCGTGGTGACAGTGCATTGGAGCACCGTCGTACGTCGCTGGCCGCGGAAACACCACAGGACACTAGACACAGGTCAGATACTTACATAACATCATACACGCTTCTCCTGCGCAACGAGACCGTGGTGACAGTGCACCGGAGCGCCGTCGTGCGTCGCTGGCCGCAGAGACACCACAGGATACTAGACACAGGTCAGATTCTTACATAAAATCATGAACACTTCTGCGCAACGAGTTCGTGGTGACAGTGCATTGGAGCACCGTCGTACGTCGCTGGCCGCGGAAACACCACAGGACACTAGACACAGGTCAGATACTTACATAACATCATACACGCTTCTCCTGCGCAACGAGACCGTGGTGACAGTGCACCGGAGCGCCGTCGTGCGTCGCTGGCCGCAGAGACACCACAGGATACTAGACACAGGTCAGATTCTTACATAAAATCATGAACACTTCTGCGCAACGAGTTCGTGGTGACAGTGCATTGGAGCACCGTCGTACGTCGCTGGCCGCGGAAACACCACAGGACACTAGACACAGGTCAGATACTTACATAACATCATACACGCTTCTCCTGCGCAACGAGACCGTGGTGACAGTGCACCGGAGCGCCGTCGTGCGTCGCTGGCCGCAGAGACACCACAGGATACTAGACACAGGTCAGATTCTTACATAAAATCATGAACACTTCTGCGCAACGAGTTCGTGGTGACAGTGCATTGGAGCACCGTCGTACGTCGCTGGCCGCGGAAACACCACAAGACACTAGACACAGGTCAAATACTTACATAACATCATGCACGCTTCTCCTGCGTAACGAGTCCGTGGTGACAGTGCAAATCCACAGGATACTAGACACAGGTCAGATACATCCACATTTCGTTTGGCGTAGTCTGCGTTGCATAGACAACACAGCGATGCGTAGCCTGCGCAACAGGCACTACAGATTGTAGGGTACCTAACGTAGCGTAGGCCTAAAAACAAACTGAGTGATTTTTTTTAAAAGGAAACACTTCTTCACTTTAATATCTTTATTAATAAACCGCTTCACGTTTCAAATACAAAAGCTCCTAAAATTTAAATGTATTTACAAAAAAATCCCATTCAAAATCAGTCTACTGGGATAATTAATATTCATAAGATTGTCTGAACATAAAATCCTCATTGTAGGGAATGAAAAGCGACAACGGCATTTCCTTATTCATACTCTTAATTCAAAAACAAATCACAATCTAGGAGACGCTGCGCTCTTATATTTTAACTTGGGGTCGGAGATCATGCGGGCGGGGGGTAGGGGGGAGCAGCAGGCGTGGAATGGCCCCCTGTGCAAGTCAGATTCCTGGGAATGATTGCAGCCATTAAACCTTATTAAAAACTTAATAAGTCTGTGTGTTGTCAGTTTGGTAGTCGGTTTGTTGGACAGTTTTTCCGACCGCGGCGGAGCGTGAGGTGCGGGGTAGACGACTTATCAATATTTAAAATAAGCTCCGTTGAACTAACGATCATCATCGACATTACATTCAGACGAGCATGCTTGATATTATACAACTCATTGTAAAGTTTTATTTAATTATGTACAAAAATAGCATTACTTGTTACAATTCTATTTCAGACTATATTGGGCGAGGTAAGTATTCCGGTCACTGGCGGTGGAAAATAGAAACAACAACATTTATTATATTTATGTAAGGAAATGTTCCAATTTATTAATTTATCGGCTTTGGCGTCGGTTCACACGGCCGCGTCTGTGACCCGTGGGATCAGTTAACAACATGTACCTATGGGTGGTTCCGATCCAGCGGAGTAATTACGTAACACACTAACAGTAGGGATGGGTTGCATTTTGACAGTTCAACAACATTCATTGCGTTATTTACGTTGTTGAGCAGACAAATTTTTCGAACTTATGCAGCAGTGGATTAGCAATAGGCTTCAAAATTATTGAGATTGTGATGGATAGTGTGTTACGTAATTAGGGTGCAGGTGATCAAAATTGTCAACAATTCTTTAAACAACTCAGGTGTAGAGGCAACGATGCAAAATACATACACTCAAATATCAATTTGTAACTAAATCTCATTGCTTGATCACAACCTCATCGCATTTTACCTCTACTGTATACCAAACGACGTTCAAAATGTCTAAACTTCGAATTTGATTGGAATGAACGGAAGCTTCCACCCCCCCCCCCCCTTTTTTTTCGTTATGTTACGTTCAAACATACGTGTACGTTGTAAAATGGAATTCAATGAGTGACGTGACTGTCGAGAGTAGCTTTCGTTAACTTGCGTATTCTTAGCTTACTGAGTTGGGTTATGCTGGCATTGCAACAATCAGATCTATAAACTTGTGACACTCATCTTTGTATACAGCAGGAAATGAAAACACCTGCTGTCCACCTTCGTCAAGCTTTTTTTTCTCCGAGTGTTTGTGACGCGCTTGTTAGAAAGTGGATGAAATACTACATTTATAGGTATTGGCATCCACTTAATTAGTAAGTTTTGAGTGTCAGAATGGCTAGTTATATAATATGTAAGAAAGTATCTATGATTATGGTGTGTTGGGAAGGGATTTTATGAAGAAAAGCACAGAAAGTCAAGACCAGGCGTTTATTTCAATTAGGCTTGTCAATAAATATAGGTAGGTAACGTTAATGAGAAAGCTATTATCCGTTCCAAAACTAGGTCTTCATGGAGAAGAAGGATAAGAAACTCCATGGCAGCTTGTTTTAGTCTTTTATCAACACAGTAACACATTAGCATATTACTATTGTTAACACAAGGTCCGTTTCTCAAAGTTAGCAACTTTGTCAATGTAAAGAAAGAACATGAATATTCCTTAATTCGATTTAACACACTTAAGCAATATTAGCTATATGTATAACACATACATAACAACATAGATCAGCAATACTAATCAATATTAGAATATCAATTATTTATACTTAACTTACATGAACATTGTGGTCAGTCGATCTTTCACTAGAAGTGATGTGATGATCATAATTCAATCTATTTTACAATATAGGAAGAACTTCGCTATGCAGCGTGATTTCCTTATGTAGGTACATTGGCTTGTAACAAATTATTATGGACATTGGACACGACTCAGGATCTGTGAGTCTGTCCTCTCTCGTCAAACCATCCAAACCAAGATCCCCTTCGAAATTGGCGGTAACTCATTAAAATCCCTCCATATTACCAGTCAGTACCACAAACATTGCCGCCCATTCTGCCGCCATTTTAGACCAATCAGAGATGGTTGTACATAATTGCTAAATATCTTATAATATAGGTATTAATTAACAAATCTAGTATAATGGAACTATTTTAAAACTTCATAAGATTATTTAGCAATTTAGTATGTATTTATTTGTAATCTTTAAGTAAAATCTTATATTATATTACCATCATCTTTAAGATCTGAGAATCGTCTAAAACAACTTGTTACTTTTAAATTGCAATATTAAATCATGAGAAATATTACTAGTATCATATTAATTATTATTTAATCATTTATTTTAATACTAAGATAATATACATTTGTTTTGATTAAGTAAAACCACCAAACATGACTTGTTTGAAAACTCTAGAATCGTTGTTTCTGAAGCGACCTTTTAAGTCAGAATAAATACCATTTACATTAAATACTTCTGTCTATGAAATATCAATTAAATAAATGCTAATAACATATATTTTAAATTAAGACCTTTCTATTTATAAAATAATAATTTACGTTTAATAAAATATAGTTGAAATGGAACGTTTCCATACGTCAATGTCTTTGTCATCTGACAGCTGACGTTCATATTGTGATTCTAGATTAGAGATCATTAGACAACATCAATATTTGTGATCAATAATCAATCAGTTATTCGCCTATAAATATGAATACTCTCACACGCTCGTGTGACAGCGCCCTTATATCCGCCACCTTGAAATATTATCAAAGTATTGTTATTTACGAGGTGGACGCCTTCACGCTAGCTCCATTAGAGCGAGTGCCTACGTCGCAAGGTGGGAATAGGCCCGGACCGACCGCGATGCCGCTGCTGGCGCCGCCCGCACCGGTTCACTTTCCGGCACCGTTCAACTTTTTATGACATTGACCGCTATTTTCAAATTATGGGCAGAAAACCATTAATCTTTGTTATTATATTAGTTTTGTGACGAACACTCCTTAGATGTCAGCTCTACAAAGAATGTTCGCGTTTGTTGTCACCATCTTCATTGTAATCTTAAATCATTACAGACCTGCCACACGTCTGTTAATGAAATTTCAAGGCTTTCATTTCGATAGACTTTCAATATGTTCGGTTGCTCCTTGTACTCGTAATGTAATGTGCTCGGAGTCGACCGACTTTTAAGCTGGCTATGTATCTCGATCTACGAATATTTGGGAAACGTAGCACACTATTTTATTCGATCAGAGTAGGAACCGATGTTCTTTCCAAGAATTTGTGGTCACATATTGTATAACGGGCAAGTAATAGTATTATTTTCTTACCGACTAATCTTACCACAAGCTCTTGTAATGTCAGGGAAATTAATTGCTAAGCAAATTTACTACTAATTTAACCCATAATTGGTGGCGTACGGTGTTAAATGATAAATTATGATATTTATTTTACACGTCAAAATTAAATGATGTTTTAAAAATATATGAGTTCCGTGTTTCCTAACCTATCGTCTATGAGAAGAAAGACCGAAATAAACTCAGAGGTCACAATATATTTTAAAGTCCAGATATAAATAATCTTGGTCAGGCCATATCAGGGCCTTGCAGATTAGTGTCTGAGATGGCCTTTAGAGGAAAGAACCACACAGATTTGTGTGGATCTGTCCGGACAGTGCACGCATTAGTCAATGATCGTGTAGCTCAACTCAGAACTTAAGGTGATATATTGAAAAAAAATGTGCTTGTTCTTTACAGTCGACCTTTTTAAATATGTGGAATAGGCATTTAAAAATTTGGTGTACATTTTTTGACTATATTTCCTAGCATCCTATAAAAGTAATACATGATACAATAAAATTTTCTCGATACAAAAAAAATGCAAGGTCAAAATCAAAGTCAAAACGTTTATTGCGAACTAAGTGTTACAATGTTGGTGTTATCTTATGTTAGTACTTATTGCGAACTAAGTGTTACAATGTTGGTGTTATCTTATGTTAGTACTTATTGCGAACTAAGTGTTACAATGTTGTTGTTATCTTATGTTAGTACTTATTGCGAACTAAGTGTTACAATGTTGGTGTTATCTTATGTTAGTACTTATTGCGAACTAAGTGTTACAATGTTGGTGTTATCTTATGTTAGTACTTATTGCGAACTAAGTGTTACAATGTTGGTGTTATCTTATGTTCGTACTTATTGCGAACTAAGTGTTACAATGTTGGTGTTATCTTATGTTAGTACTTATTGCGAACTAAGTGTTACAATGTTGTTGTTATCTTATGTTAGTACTTATTGCGAACTAAGTGTTACAATGTTGGTGTTATCTTATGTTAGTACTTATTGCGAACTAAGTGTTACAATGTTGGTGTTATCTTATGTTAGTACTTATTGCGAACTAAGTGTTACAATGTTGGTGTTATCTTATGTTAGTACTTATTGCGAACTAAGTGTTACAATGTTGGTGTTATCTTATGTTAGTACTTATGACTTAGCAGCCTTTTACAAGCATAAAACAGTTCAAGTTAAAGTTCTATATATAGTTTATGGTTTTTTGAGTATTATTAGGCATTTAAAAAAAAAACTATATTAAAATTAAACACATTTATAATTTGTTTGCAAAAGTAATAGCCGAGCTGCCAACTGAGAGAAAGGAAAAATTACAAGCGTCCTGATTGATTCCTGATTGATTCTCGAAGCCAACGGGCGATATATTTTGGAACCTAATTAAACTAATTAATACATAATAATATGATGTAGCGTCATATATCTAGGACCAGCCCTAGAATTAAATATTAAATAAGCTGTGAGTATTGATTTTATTGATTTAAAAATACACATTGTCACATAAGACATGTGATAGTGAATTTCATAACTTCAAGATATTTCAACATCAGTTTCTATTTGTTGGCAGGGCTCTTAAGATTAATTAACAAATCCTATGGGATCAATATACTCGTAGATTAAATATTAAAAAAGAAAATGATTTCCTCAATAACAAGAGCGGTGGATGTCAATTCCTCCTAGTACACATGGCATAAAGTAGTGATAACACAACTCTGGAAGGCATTTGGTTCCGTATACAACTTATCCCGCTTTTGCGTTGAACCTCAATATATCACACAGAAGCGATACTGCATGTTGATGTCAAATCTCTGGGGATTAATGTAAAAGGGTTATGTCAACCCGAACATAATATATAAGTCTACCTACTCATGCATAAGGAATATCAAGCATCCTGAAACCCATTAATTAAATTTTCTTGAGATCAATAGTGTGTACTTATTTCAGTCTAAACCTCATGCGAATCAATCCTATTTAGTCTCAAGCAAACAGCTACCCTGTGTTAGTCGGTGAGTAGAGAGAAATCATCCGCACGACGACGCGCGACGTGAGTTAGTGTTGTGCTTCCAAACTAATATCAGAGGTACTTAGTAGGTACATTAATCTTTGAAACTTTTCCGTTTCCATCGTTTTATATACTACTGTCTGTACCCAAGGTAATGTACTGGAGTACACTCAGAGCTACCTATAGTTGTTTGTTTCAAAGTGTACTATTAAATTAAGTTAATTAAGGTATTTGAGTCTTATTATAATAGGGTGCTTCTTACGTAACTACATAAGTACATATTACAATTAAAACAGTCAGTGTGTGTCTTAGTAGGTACCGTATGATGTCTCATAACAATAATGTTCTGAGATAATAGTTTTCGTCATCGAGTTATTATGTTGCTTTATTTAATATGGATTGAGCCTTATCTTATACAAAATGGCTCAAAAGTTGGATAGTGTTAATAATGTTTCTTGTTCTAAAACAATGTCATAAATTAATAGCACTTTCGCGACACCCGACGGAAGCGTTCTCAACAAAATTGAGTGCTTCTCATAACTAAACTACTTTAAGTGAACTGTCAAATCAATCTTATTAAGCGGCAAAATTAACGCACTCTTACTAAAAACTGGCGTCAGTTAACCAGAGATCAATCCGTCGCATAAATATTAATGAG
Source organism: Griposia aprilina (assembly GCA_916610205.1). NCBI lineage: Eukaryota > Metazoa > Arthropoda > Insecta > Lepidoptera > Noctuidae > Griposia > Griposia aprilina. The sequence continues at coordinate 339,955 of OU744294.1, read as the reverse complement.
GACGTAGTTGTGATTATCGCATTACTTCCCGCCGACACCGGGACGCACACACACACTAACACACACGTGCTCTTAGGACAAGTACTCACTGATACTCAGCAGCATTACACGCATTTCAGTGGAATGAATAAACGTAATGAAATAAAACATTACACCTAAGGAAACATGAGGTACTTCACACAAGTAGTTCTGTAGCTCATACAACTAGCTGAAGGCCATGCATTGTAATGTCACTTGGTATAGACACGATTTTCCCCTACTTATTATTATTATTAAAATACCTACGTTTGATAAAGTCAGTATCTCTATCTCTATTGTTCGTATTTATAATTTCTAACGTGACGATTACCATCCACTACTTCCATAAAATGTATTGAAATACGTGCAGGTTATAACGTTAGGTATCGTGGACGGAAATTTAAAAGTATCTTCATATATTTCCATACCTGTGTTATCGCGATGCCGCGGACGCGGGACGTCTACGATAATGCCGTTATAGAGGTATGAGGAGCAGGGTGTAAATTCACTAATCCTCCATAGAGAAGGAAGGATCCTCCGACCAGACGGGTATTGTGGCGACAAACTCTGCTTGACAAATTCAGGATTTTGCGTGACGTCAGTGTTATGTGTAGTTCACATGTGGCGATGTAGATCACCACACCGTCACGTTAGAAATTATAAAAGCGCACATTAAATTGTTGGAATGCACATTCCAACGTCCGAAAGTATAAGCATTGTTTTAATATAAAGCTCTACCGAGACCCGTTAATTAAAAGTACTAATTAATTTATTCCAATTCCCTGTACTTAATAAAATGTCCATTTTCGCAGAGACAGTTCCAATCTGGCAATAATACAATTTATTGTGACTGGATTTTGATTACGTAGTTTCATTGTTCGTAATTTTATTTTTGATGATTTACATCTGCCAGGCGTCCCGGGATGGCTCAATTATTTAACAGTAAAATAATGAAATATCAAATTGTTACGAGTAATTGTAAGTAGGCAGTAGGGAATGTACGTAAAGGTGATAACGATAACGCACTATGTTTTATTAAAGAAATACAGTAAATTAAGTTTAAACAATCAATTTTACAGAATTCCTTTATCTCCACTTTCCTAAAGTTTGAGTACGTACAAAACAACGCAGTGCGTGCACGGCTTTATTCGCGCATCTCTCGCCTTGACATCTGACACCTGACGCGTCCTCGAAACTTTACTGAATCTCATAAAATTATAATTAGATCCGCGCCATCCGCGACGCTTGTCTAGTCTTGTTAGTAGTAGGTACGAGAGTTCACGACCAAAACCATGTCGCATCGTTTTACGGCCAAAACCGTATAAAATCGTTAGTTTAGAACTTTAAATGATTCTGAACCCGATTTGGTGTGCAAAAACGGTCAGAAATGTCTCAGTTTGATGGGGGCATATTTCTGCTAGGTCACAAAAGAATAGGCGGCTGGTTTTATCACAATATAAGCAGTGTTCCCACTGCTGGGACACAGGCCTCCTCTCTTTGAGAGGGAATGGGCTGTAATCTACCACGCAGGCCCTGTGCGGGTTGGTAGATGTCATATGTCTTCGAATTTTTGGTTCTAGGACATGCCGGATTCCTCACGATGTTTTCCTTCACCGTTTTTGAGAGCAGAAATTATTCAAAAAAAGTAAAGCGCCTATTAAAACTGTAAATAGGTTTCGTCATTCTTTTTATTTCGAAAAAGATTGTTTTCAGAAACTCTGCCCGTCAAGTTATTTTGGCCTGAGAGCATTTTCAAAAATGTCAAAAATTTAACCGGCTTTCAGACATTTAATTCCAAAAACACAAAGAACGTTTTGGGAGTCGTGCGGTGCTAATTACGCTTCTATTCCTGACGACAACAATGATGAGTCCGACAATGATTAAAAACGATGTTTTTTTTCAATAAACTGCATTTTTCAAACGTTGTCCTATTTTCCTTTTGTAATATTTATTAAAAAAGTCCTTCAATATCAGTTTGATGGTTTCGGGTAAGCTCGTTATTAATCGTTCGTAAATACGCCGCAATAATTATGATTCTTAATATTTTTTTAAAGTCTGATTAAAATTATATTAGACAATGGTAGTGTAGCACCTTACTAAGGTGCTACAGGTGCAACAGTTTTCAGACAGAATGCTGTGTTACCGATCGGTTAAATCTTTCAACACGTAAGATGCTGACACTTTCTTCTATAAAAAAATATATTCACATCAACTGGCCAATGTTTGCTATGGTTTTTTTTACGCCGCTTTTTATTTTCTCAATATAGAGTCTTGGGGACGTGCGATGCTACTGGTGACTTAAATAGAATAGAATAGAATAGAATACTCTTTATTATGTACACCATAAAATTACAGAAACAATTAATTACAGAAATTTGTTTTCGGTATCTAAAACCTATCGTTCAACTACATCCTGAAAATCAGACAGATTGCTATGAAACCATTCCAGTTTTTTTCACATATTTGGAAATGCGGTCTGGTCAGACAAGACGCGGCAAAATTCTGAAATTAGGTTTTTAGATTCAGAATAACCAAATCTATTTTATACGATTTTGCCCGTAAAACGATGAAGCAAACATTTTGCACATGGGCTCTCGTATTATAGTACTTCAACTTCACCTGACTGACACGACACGTCTGTGCTGTTGACTGCGTGATCACAGTTTAACGAGTGTTGGACTGACGTCACCGATGTATCGTGAGACGAAACTTTAAGTTACACTTTAGTAATAAAACTACTAGCATGATTGATAGTGCAGATCTTTGATGACTACTCCGAGAATAGTATTTCGGAATAATGTCGCTTACATCAGTTTATATGTTTATATCTTCAAAACTAACTAAGATTTAAAAAAAAAATCAGGATACCAAATATAGGTTATTATAAAGGTTTTCTTGTAAAAAACAGTTTTTTTTTAAACAAATAAAAATTGGGTTGCACCAGTATACGTTGGACCCGTCGCTAAGGTTATCCCTGTAAGTAACCGTCGCCGTATTATGAGCATCTTAAATATCCTGGAGTGATTCAAGGCATTAGCCTTGAATCACTCCAGGATATTTAAGATGCTCAATAAATAGAGACAACCTTCATAAAAAGTTTAAATAGTATCCGAATGATAAGTCATTACAAATCACGTACAAAAAATTCCGCAATTTTTTTAATGACTTATTGAACAAAAATTACACAGGAATACGAGAAAAAGGAGATTTGTAGCGCGAAGTATAATAGCAAAAAGCTTTGGAAGGTCATTAGGAAAATTACCGACACAGATAAACCTAAGTGGCGGAACTCGTACAAGTTGAAAACCCCAAAAGTATGTCCTTGAGGTAAACTACTTCTTTTTAAAGTATTTTTAAATCCCTCGCTGATAAGATATTAAATCATCACGTACCTATCCCTACGAGTTTAGAGTTGCTCATCCACTCTCAATTGTTTTTCTTCCCTAAGGTGGAAATGAGGTAAACTCCCTCATTTGTAACCTTAAAAACCCCTGCTATGTAAGTGTTGTCTTCATTTCTGCTCGGTTTTCCTTAATCATTACAAGAACTACCTGGTTCCCTCCCCCCACTTACCCAGTTATTTAATCTAGAATTTTACACAGGCACATTTCCGTCACCATTAAATAGTCACTCGTACATGCTATCCACAAGACTGGGGCACTGACTCTGTCAACAATTACCGACCGATCTCCTTTCTACCTACTCTCTACAAATTATTAGATGGCTTCGTGAACAGCAGACTTACCGGATAGCTTGAACGCAATAACCTCATTTTATAGAGTCAATTAGGGTTCAGGGCTGGAAAATGTTGTGCCGACGCTATTCATGAGCTGACAGATCATCTATTTAACGGCCTTCACAGTTAAAATAAGGCACTTGTCATATCCCTTGACCTGGCCAAAGCGTTTGACACAGTCTCTGTACCTATCCTAATAAACAAGCTGGAAAACATGGGAATTAGGGGTCTACCATTAAAACTCTTCCGGGATTACTTTTCAGATTAGTTCCAGAGGGTTAAAATAGGAAACTATATTAGTGATGATCCACCTGTCACTTTTGGTGTACCTCAGGGAAGTGTGATCGGGCCCTCCCTCTTTCAATCCTTGCCTTATCTCTGATCCTTATTGATCTCTGTGGTGTTTACCACGTTATAGGAAGTATTCGGATAGGTATATTAATCAAAAATTCACTGTACAACAGCAGAGGTCGCACGTCCGCACCGGTCGAGTGCCAGCAAGCAACTGACCACACTGCGGGCGTGCGCCGCAACGTTAGTTTATTATGTCAGTACGCTACATCTCTCCCTTTTTATCGAATTCAGATTTTAATACAGAACATAGATTATGATAACTAATAGGTCTTATTACCTACTAAGCTTATAAGTAAGCATTTTTGTTTTCTAACAATCCTCATTAGGCAGTATCTTATAATTAGGAATATTTTAGTTTGTTACAATCTTGATTAGGTTTCCTTAAGAATTTAGTGTTTAACAGTAATACAAATCAATAGCATTTGTAATTTAAAATAATACATTAAATGAAACAGTTTCTACAATGATTGAATCTTACCTAATAGCAAATGACAAGTACCGAATTGGTCACATATAATAAATGGGGAATAATTATTTTTGTGTTATTATTTTCGATCATTTACTGTCCCCGCTACAGCGACCAATGTTGTCTAGTGTGATTTACTATTTTATAATTAGTTAGTCGTAAAGGAAGACTTACAACTTCCTTTTACTTGACTTTAATATTATTCTTTACATAAACTTCTTAAGCCTACATATTTTCGCATTCATATCGCCTCTACTTTTCCTTTTTTTTTTTATAAAACTAAAATAACTGAAGTTTGGATATGAATGGGCTTTCAACATCAATTAGCTATTAAGATGCTAAGTTATTAACATAGTCAATAATATGAATACAGGGAATAATAGTATTACATAACATTGTACCTCCTCTCCCCGAAGGGTTAGTCGAGGTTAGTTAGGTTGAGGCGCAACCATAGCTCACACAAACACACACACACACTCTGCCATTCATGTCTTATATAAAAATCACCACCTTACAGAGAGGAGGCCGGTCTCACTAATGAGAACATAAAAGGTTTATTATGCTGATGCTCATCTAAAAAATAAATATTGAGTCTTGAAACTCCCTCGCCTTGAATGAATGTAAGTACAGTAGTGCGTACAAGGTGTATTAAATGGTATTAATTGTTTTATGATTAAAACCAATTGCATAATTGTTAAGACATTAGACTAAATTATTATTTCGATGGGACTCTAAAATCACCATCAATATTTTCATGTGATCATTATTTAGGTAGGTACCAACTTCATTTATTACAATATAATATATCATGTTCATTCGTTTATTTTTATTATTTGGGTAAGTAAGCTCAGTAGTACTTACCACAAAAGTTATTTTACAATTCCATAAATTTTAACCCAATTGTGATACATGCCACCACAACATCTCATAGCGAAAAATGAAGTTGATGAGCCTTTCTATCACAATCAGCAAGGTTTTCACTGTCTAGTCATTCTAGTAGAATTTATGAATATAAGTAGATATGACCTAATTTATACAAATGCTAGTTACAGGTTTTTTTGTAGTTTATTCATGTTTAATACCTGAACTTTAACCATGGAAAATAATATTATATTCTACTAGCAGTAAACAAATGAAATGGAACAAATGAAAACAAACAACGAATCAGCATCGCCATACAACGTGGCAATGCTGCCAACCTTTTGGGCACTTTTCCTGTCGACAGCGATGCGGACAATTTTTTTGATACCCTATGATTGTTTTCCATCTTTTTTTTATTTACTTGTACATACTATTCATATTATTTTCAGTCTGTTAGCTTTTATTTACATAATTATTTTCAAATTTAATAAAGCTTATTCACGAAGATAAATGGAACAAATGCTCCAAATGGTGGCAAAAAGCATACCCTAATTCTATTATGTAGTCAGTTCAAAAGATCTAAACGGTCACATAAGACACGGAAAACAATATTACTTTAGAATATGTATACTGTATAGATTCTTAAATTCCCAGATTTGAAACCACTACAAGTGTGATTTTTCCTGTACTGCCATTTAATTTAAGTCACACACTTATAAGTGTTTGCCTTATTATTGTGTGTTTTTGTTCTTTATTACATAATATGTACCAAAATTAAGCAATAGTGCTTTAATAAATAAAATGTCATGTGTAACTATATAAATAAATAAAATGTCATGTGTAACTGTTTAGGCAGTTTAGGTTGTTTTTCGCTTGAGGGATTGGTTATTAACAGAAACAACGTCTTTTTGTACGCTCTGTATATTGACACTAAAAAATCAACTCCTTCGAATGTGTGGACTGTATTAATAAATCATTAGCTATAACTAGGTAGGTACACGCGAATACATTGGTCGGTATGCACCCAACATCTTAGAATCATTTGGACATTCTATTCCGCCCACCAAAGAACATCGTTCTTTAGTCACTATTGTACTTATAATCTAGGTTAGTACATAACACGATCTTAGAGGTCACTCTACACAAAACGACGTTTAAATGGTGAGATCAACAATAAAAAAACTAAATTAGTAACAACAAAATATTAGTTGCAAGTAACTGACTCAAAACATTATAACTTAAAAAAAGGGTACTTAGGTAAGCAATAATTTCAATACACGATAGCCAGTAAAACATAATCATTAGATCTGAGTGCTTATACAATGAAATATACGTACTTATCAACAAATTCCATAATTAAAAGTATACTTGATAAATTTGATCCTGAGACCTTGGTTTGGTCACAAGAATTACACAAAACAAAACAAAATCGTTAAAGAAAAGGCTTGAAACATATGACACAGTTTTAGTAATTTTTAAAGTTTGTATAATAGGTACTTAACTTAAAATGTAAAGTAAAGAAAAGTGTAAAATTACTTAAAATAATACATGTAACTATTTTATTTAGTTATAACGCAAATCTTACTAAGTGGACGCTTATATTCTCCAGTATTACATTTAACTTTTACGACACGGGTTATGTTGTCATGACCCGTATGTTTTTGTATGATTTTACCAAGAATCCATTTAGCTGGAGGAATGTTATCCTCTTTTAAAATGACAATATCACCAATTTCTGGTTCAGTTCCTTTTGAATTCCACTTATACCTTTGGCTTAGACTTACTAGATATTCTTTTGACCATCTACTCCAAAAGTCGTTAACAATTTTTTGAGTAAGTCTCCATCTGTCTAAACCTACCACATTGGATTTAGAATAATCCTTATCAGCTATATTAATTAACGGCTCGCCTACCAAAAAATGACCTGGTGTCAAGGGTAGTGGGTCATTAAGATTGTCACTGAGTAAAGTCATAGGCCGTGAATTTAAACACGCTTCTACTTGTGCTAGAACCGTCGCCAGTTCCTCATAGGTAAGTGTAGCATTACCGACTACCTTACGTAAATGTGTCTTGGTACTACGAACGCCAGCTTCCCACAACCCACCAAAATTTGGGGCGTGTGGTGGTATAAAGTGCCACGTTGTTTGCTCTAATGTAAGTAACTCCGCTATGGTCTGTGGAAGTGCCGACTTGGCACTGTTGAACATTTCTCTCATTTGTTTGTCAGCGCCAACAAAATTAGTGCCGTTATCACTATACAAGTCTTGACAGTGTCCTCTTCTCGCAGTAAAACGTTTAAACGCCGCAATAAAGCCCTTAGCAGTCAAGTCAGTAACGGCTTCCAAATGTATCGCTCGTGTTACCATACAGACAAAAAGGCATATATAGCCCTTGTATGACTTTGCACCTCTGCCGGGTGAGAATCGAATACTCACCGGACCACAATAATCTACACCAGTAGACTTAAATGGTTTACTGGGTTGTACTCTTGCCTCTGGAAGCGAACCCATTAATGGTACCGACTTCTTCGTGGAGTATCTTAAACAAACGACGCATTCTCTAAAACACTTCTTGACAAGTTCCTTTGCACGTAGTATCCAATATTTTGTTCTCAACAGATTCAACATAACCTGTGGACCTCCGTGTAATGTCTTGATATGAGCATCGACAATTATAAGCATGGTAACATGATGTTTAGCAGGCATAATTATTGGATGTCTCGTATCATTGCACGCATCTGCATGTGTTATGCGGCCACTTACTCTTAGTATCCCTTTTTGATCTAAAAAGGGACAAAGAGTTCGTAAAGAGCTATTTTTAGATACACATTCTCGAGTCTTTAACTGTTTGATTTCAACAAAAAAGGCGCGTTCTTAAATTAGTTTAATCAATGCCAGTAAAGTATCATTTAATTCGTTTGCCGTAATAAATTTAGGTAAATTTGGTCGTTCGCTTTTAGGTAACTTTAAAGTCAATATTCTCCTACAGTATGATATAACTTTTAATAATCTCGATAATGAAGAAAATCTCAACCAAACACACAACTCGTTAATATTAGATGAAACAGACTTGATTTTCTCCTCTTCTTGTGTATCTATGATACCTGTGTTGACCTTTTGTATATTTTTCTCTGCCAGCCATAGAGATCCTTTCCACCACAATGGATGTTTTTTCAATTCTTGTGGTTGTAAGCCTCGTGACGCACGATCGGCGGGGTTCGCATCAGTGGAGACATGTCCCCACTGTTCATAATCTAAAATATTTAAAATCGTGGACACCCTGTTACTAACAAATGTCGCCCATCGACTTGAACCTCCTTTGAGCCATGCTAGGACAACAGTGGAGTCTGTCCATCCGTATAAATCTGTCTTGGGTATCTCCATTACCTGTGACACTTCAAAAATCAGTTTAGCAGCTAAAGTTGCCCCACACAACTCTAATCGTGGAATCGAAACTTCCTTATCAATTGGTGCAACTTTGGTTTTTGCAGTGACTAAATGTACATGTACATTATTTGACTGATCAGTGACTCGTATGTAAACTGCAACTGCGTAGGCTGCTTGTGATGCATCTGAAAACACATGTAATTCCGTTTTAGAAGCTCGCGTTACGTTTAACCATCTTGGTATTGTAAGCTCCTTTAAATCAATTAAACTATTTTTATATGTTAACCACTGCCTAAGCAGATCCTCCGTTAAGCAGTCATCCCACTCAAGGCTTGATTTCCAAAGTCTCTGTATAAAGATTTTGGCAACAACTACCACGGGCGCAATCCAGCCTAACGGATCATATAATCGTGCTATAACAGACAATATTTGTCGTTTAGTGACCAGCTCTTCTTTGGCGTCAGGTAAGTTGAGCACATATCCAAAATAGTCAGTTTTTCTACACCAACTTACTCCGAGTACCTTAATTGAATTATTTACCTTAATTGGTGTATTTTGGTCATTATATTGTTCTTTACTCTTGCCTATGTGATTTAGAAAGGTTTCACTGTTACTGTTCCACTTTTGGAGTTCAAACCCACCTAATTTCATAAGCTCGTTCATCTCATAGTGTATTTGTAATGCTTCAGTTATTGTTTCAGCGCCTGACATCAAATCGTCCATATAATAGTCTAGTTGAGTTATTTTTGCGGCTAACGGGTATTTATGTTTCTCCAACTCTGCTAGTCTTTGTAAAGACTTAACCGCTAAGTATGGCGCGCATGCTGTACCAAACGTTAGCCTCACAAGCTTATAATGTCGTATAGCTTCAGATGGATTAAATCTCCATACAATCCTCTGAAAATCAGTATCTTCCTCAGCTACTCGGACCATTCTATAGAATTTTGTAATATCTGCTACTAGACCTATTTTGTGGTTTCTCCATCTCATTAAGCTATGCCTAAGATCTTGTTGTAATTTAGGTCCAACAAGAAGATCATCATTTAATGATACGTTATTATTTCCCTTGCTTGACGCATTGAAAACAACTCTGACCTTTGTAGTATCCTTATCTTCTCTCACCACTGCATGATGAGGAAGATAGATTGCATGTGGATTCTCTATCTCTTTCTCATTTACTTCCGTCATGTGGTTTAAACTTAAATATTCCTCAAATACTTTTTTATACTCAATACTCAACTGGGGCTCACGTGATAACCTTCTCTCTAAACTCTCTAACATTTTGATAGCTCTCTGTTTTGTCTGACCGTACTGACACTTAGGATTTTCAGTCGCAAAAGGTAATCTTACTATAAATCTTCCTGTTTCATCTCTTACTGTGGTTAAATCAAATAAGTCTTCACATACCTTCTCGTTTCCAGTCATCTCCTTTTGTATTAAGTTAGGTTCATTCTCCATTTCCCAAAATTGCTTAAGGAAATCAGTCTCTTCTAAATGTACATGCATGCTAGTCAGATTACTTCCTACCGACGAATTCGGTTCTCTTGACACTTGACCTGAAATAATCCACCCAAAAAGTGTGTTTTGTGCAATTAAATTACCCTGAGATTGCCTAACAATACCGTCAAGCAAGATATTTCCGTAAACTTCCGCACCTAGCAGTATATCGATTTTACCTGGTGTTGCATAGGTGGGGTCTGCTAAAGGTATACTATTAATTTCAACCCACTCATGAGTCTTTAGATTGGCTGTGGGAAGCATAGACGTCAAAGAATGCATTACATAAGCGTTAACTTGAATATAATTTGCTGGATTATGGTGTGATTCCACTTGAAGTGAAACTCTGTGTTTTATTCTCGATTGACCATCTCCCAGCCCTGACACAAAACCATTTACTGGTATACGTTTTAACCCAAGTAACTGAACAGTAGCCTCGGTAACCAACGAGGCTTGAGACCCTTGATCTATTAAAGCACGAATACATTGTTTACAACCTTGTGAATTAAATACCTTAAGTCTAGCCGTTGCAAGGAGTACCCTGGCAGGTTGCAGCTCCTCTCTAGTAAATGTAGCAGTAATGTGGGTATCACCTCGTGGTGTGCTCGCTTTCTCGTGTTGTTCACTCGGTGATATTATTACCTCACTTGCTTGTTTGGTGATCTCGGTTTTCTCTCTCTCGAAGTATAGTAAAGTGTGGTGTCTTCTACCACATTTCTTGCAGCTCATTGATTGACGACACTTGATGACGGAATGTGTAGGTGAAAGGCAGTTGAAACACAATCCCTTATTTTGCACGAACTCTTGTCTTGCCTTCGGCGTCATAACTCCGAAACGTTTGCAATGGTAAATATAATGGTTCTCGTGACACACTGCACACTCAACATCGTTAGGCTTTGGTTTATTTTCAACTGACGTGTGGAACGTTTTTGGTTTCTGTGCAGGCTTCCCTGTCTGTGTTGAATGTTGAGTTGTAGAATCAATCATTTCCAAGGATCTAAATCTGTACTCTAAATAGTCTTTCAACTGCGACCAAGTGGGCAGTCCATCGCTAGACAAAGTATTAAGATACTGTTCCCACTGTTTTATTGATTCCGCGTCCAACTTTGCAACGGTTAGATAAACAATAATTTCATCCCAGTTATCTGTTTTGATACCTATACTCTGCAGTGACTTCAAACAAGTTGATGTGGTGTCTAGTAAGTGTTTTATTGAATTGGCTGACTCAGTATGTATTTTCTTAAGTCCAATCAGGTTATTCATAATAGCATTGCAATTGTAACGCTTATTGTTATATCTTTTTACTAGTTGTTTCCAGGCCTCCTCATAATTTGCTTCAGTAGTTGCAAAGTTTCGTAAAAGATTCATAGCTTCACCCGACAAATTACTTTTCAAATAATGTAATTTTTGAACTGACGTTATGACTTTGTTGTTGTGAATTAGTGATGAAAACATATCATAAAACGTTTGCCATTCTTCATATTTACCTCCAAATGTAGGTAGTGTGATACGCGGTAGCTTAACATCACTGTAGCTGTTCTCATTATTACTAGCGGCTGAAGCCATTGGCGATTGAGAAATTGATGGTGTCAAAAATGGCTCCAGCGCTTCACGTAAACTAGTTTTATATTGCACGTACAGTTCCTCAAACTGTTCGTAATAGCCCTAGGTGAAATATGCTTCCTTTTTATCTTTTGACGCCGCAGAAATTATAACCTTATGTCCCTCTTTGAATTCTGTATATTGTTGCTCAAGTACCTCCAATCTTGTTTCCAAATAAGGTCGTTTTATTCTTTCTTTCGGCGTTTTCTTATAATTTCGTTCGGCTGTCTTCAAATTGCTCATCAACTGTTCTTGTAATGTAACTAACTTCTCCATTGTATTTTTATAATAAGACGCGTAACTGTTTTAATCCCAACACACTCACTATTATAGTTATTTAGTCTCGGATAGCACTAATTGTCCAAGTTGTTTACTCACTGTATCTAATATCTCGATGTTAGAAACACTTCACTCGTAAATAACTAAAAACGCACGCACCACGTAACGACGTGTAACGTAGCTATATAAAGAGCGTTTTCCGACTATTTTGTCAATGTAGAAAACAATAATATTATATTGCACGGCTTTTATTAGCATAATATTATATTAAACTTTGTTTTTGTATTAGGTAAATAGGTACTACCCAGCCATTTAACTAAATGATTACTAGTTTAGCTTGTTTTGTAGCACCTGACTAGGTACTGTTTCATTTCAAATCTGTTTATACTTAGTCTTTATTTTTTTGATTTATTCGTAAATTGAGCATAATAAAAAAAAACAGTTGTACTAAAGTGTCCTTTACAACAATTATCTACTATACAACTTTTAACGTTTTTGGTTTTAATATTTACTGTTATTAGTGACGCTCTTAGATTTTCCCATCTCATTCTTATCGTCTCCATGCAATCCATGAGACTTTATTTTTGTTTTTTAACCATTTTCTATTTTTTTCAATGTTTGTAGGTACTGCATATAAACACATAATTTTTCGGTCGTAACTTTACACGTTTCTTGTAACACTAAATGGTGCTTATAATAAAGTAATCGTTTCGAGATATTAATAATAATAAACATTTATTTCAGAATTAATTCCATATTTGTTAGTAACAATGTAAACTTAAGAAACTAGTGTTAGTAATAATTATTCTAAGCTATATGGGGCACGCCGATCCTGGGGAATGTCTACTTGACTGCGTGCAGTCGTATCCACCGCCCCCAAGATCGGAGAGTCCCACCTATCAGCCAACGTTCTAAGGATGGTGTTGGGGCTGGCGCGAACACGGCGTAGCAACGAAGCGTATCTCTTGCATATGATGGCCGAAAAACTGTCAACTCCCGCGTCGGCAAACATACCAGACGCGCTACAAAAACGCGGCAGCCCCATCCACACCCGGAAACTGTTGTTATATTGTACGCGCAGGCCACTGTATGCCCTTTGCGTAAAGTTCACCCACAGGCTGCACGTGTAAAAGGATTGGCAGTAGGCTTTGAAAAGCGTTACCTTAACCTGAGCCGTACAACGTGCGAACCTGTGGGCCAACATCTCACATCGAATAGCCAGCGACCTGCGCTCCCGCTCAACATCAACGTTAACGTTTAACTCGTCTGAGACCCAAAGACCCAGATACTTAAAATTTGCAACTCTTTTTAGAGGACTGCCACACAGCATAACTGGTGAAATTGTGCTATAGCGGTTACTGCCTGCAATTCGCTCTTTGGTGCATTGTATTTGAGCCCATGGGTCTCAGCGTACGATTCACACACGTTTATTATCAGTTTCCTTAATGCACTGATCGATGGGCTCAGCAGAACCATATCGTCTGCATAACTTATATTATTAATGCATACACCATCAATATGACAGCCGATTCCGGTTCTGCTAAGCTCAACGATCAGATTATTCACATACAGATTAAACAACGCGGGCGAGGACAGCCCACCCTGCCTAACCCCACACTTAAGCCAGTACTCAGCTGAAAAGGAGTTTGCCCATCTGACACGGTTTAGTTGATTAGCGTACCAAAAGCAGTTTGCCCCATAGCACATTATATGATACGAGGTCAAAAGCTTTGACAAATCTAGGTAACACGCAAATACTGGTGTCTTTCTTGCTCTATAGTACTGCACAGTCTGCTTAAGGCTCAGGATAGCACTCTTTGTAGATAAACCGGGCTGGAACCCGAATTGAGCATCGTTTATTTTTAGATGTTTATCAAGCTGGCATACAAGCAGACTGTCCAGCACCTTAGCAATTATTGTCGTTAAAGAAATAGGTCTATAATTTGATAGCACAGACGAATCACCCGTTTTATTTTTGATGATCGGTACAATAGTTGTACGCATTAATTTTTCAGGTAAATAAGCGTGAACTAGACATAAATTTAAAAACATACATAAGACTCGTGGCAAGTGGATCCCAGCATGCTGCAGGTGCTCGATGCAGAGACCGTCACACCCGGGTGATTTTCCTCTAACCATGTTCTTAATTGTAGCATCAATCTGTTTCGCAGCAAACGTGACGTTTCGCGCGGTCGCATCACTGTGTGGCACTCCTCTGTACAGGGTGTCTAAATTTAAATATTTGGGTCACTGGGTCACCGATGATTTGAGCGATAATCTAGACATAGAAAGGGAACGCAGGTCGCTGGCTGTCCGTTGCAACATGCTGGCCCGCAGGTTTGCACGGTGTACGAATTCGGTTAAAATCACGCTTTATAGAGCATATTGCCAATCTTTTTACACCTGCAGCCTGTGGATCAGTTATTCGCAGCGGGCATACAGCGACCTGCGTGTCCAATATAATAATGCACTCAGGGTACTGTTGGGGGGGGGCTGCCATGGCGTTGCAGTGCTTCAGGGATGTTTGCTGAGGCGCGGTTTGATGAGTTTGCCGCTATCGTTAGGAAAAGATGCGCCTCCCTACTCACTCGCGTTCGTGGCAGTACCAACACTATACTGGGTATTTTTACTGATCGGTGAGAGTCCCCCATGCTGCAAAGGTGTCTTCATGTCGTAATTTAATTTTGTTGCCAATACTAACATTAGTTTTTTAAGTACATTGTTACTACCAAAATATGGACCTGGTCTGAAATAAATGTTTATTATTATTATTATTTATTAACTCATTGGAACTATTTAAATTTCCTTAGCACCAACCGACTTTGTCAGTTTGCTATTCATCCACTACGGTATTAACCCATTGGAACTACATATTTAAGTTTTGTTAGCACCAATCGACTTTGTCAGTTTTCTATTTATCCACTAGGGTATTAACCCATTGGAACTATTTAAGGTATATTAGCACCAACCGACTTTGTTAGTTTGCTATTTATCCACTAGGGTATTAACCCATTGGAACTATTTACGTACGATGTACTTGCAGTCGGTTTCTCTCCGACTTGGCTAATATTTAGGTGCAGGCACTATGCGGTACTGTTCTGTGGTCAATAGCTGTAACCAGTAGGCTAATAGTACCTATTCAAAACCATAGTCACTTTTGCTATATTACAAGGAAACGAGGGTAGGCAATAATTAATTTATATAATGTACGTAAGTGACAGTTGTTACATATTTACAACTTCAAATGTAATAATCTGCTATACGCATTTGCATTGTCGCTTATTAAACAATAAATACATTTTTCATTTTCACGAATTACTATTTATATTTCATGGGTAGTGTCGGTATTTACAAAATGTGCCACCTTAATTAAATATACGAACTGACCGACCACACAAAAACAAACAATAAATTTATGTTGGTATACACCTATTAGCAGGCACTGGATTTAAGACTTGTCTGACCAAATTATTCAAAGGTCACCAAGTTGATTTGTTCATTTACACTTTTACCACTCTCGGCAGTTTATTTTAGGTGCCGGTACGGTAAGTACGGTAACAAGTGTGTGTGTGTTTTAATTTTTACTTTCAATAATTTAAATTACAGCTTAACTTTTGATTTGTATTTTCTTAAGATTAATAAATTTAAGCTTAATACAGAAAAATGTACTGGCATTGCTTATTTGCCCTTAAAGTCACAGTACACTGTATTAACACTAGTTAGTATATGTGTATGATAACGATGTAAAAGAGCGGAGCCTTCTAAAACAGGCATTGTTTGCCTAAAAGGAGTCTCCAAACACCTTTAATGTAATTTTCTATTTGTCACAATAAACTATTTGTATTTGTATTTGTAAGTGTAGCAAAACAATAATCGGCTATAATATCACTGTTCGCCGTAGCTCACTCAAAAGTGTAGCTGCAGCAGACATTTTATTGAGGACCGTTTACTTCGTATAAATGATTCCTTTACAAAATAAACATAGCAGCCTATGAATGAATAATAAATCAGCAGCATATGAGTTGTTGTTAAGTTGTATGTACCAACTATTATTATTTAATAGTTTACATCTCCAAATTAGATTACCGACTACACTCATTGTTAATTAAGCTATCAAAACATGAGATCTTTTGAGATATTCTTTTCATTGCTTGCTTAATTTTTTTTTATTCCGTCGTATTGTATTTACAAATGGATAGTCATTTAATCTCGGCGTTTGAGTTCAACAGAAATGAGTTAATAAAACGGCAATAACTATAGGCACACTTTTCGATCTTATTTTTTGTTTTGTTTAAGCTGCAAATTATTAGTATGCGTGAAAACACGTGTTTACTTTATCTTATTTGCTGACTAGGCTATGATATCTTTCCGATCACAAGTATTCATATTTTTGAACACTTCCTATTTTGCTGAATGAGTAATGTAACTCAAACACTAACCTTCATCTTGGCAGGATCGCCAATATGATGTTCACCACGTTATTGGAAGTAATCGGGTAGGTAAATTAAACAACAATTCAGCGTACTACAGCAGAAGTCGCACGTCTGTATCGTTCGAGCGTCAGCAAGCAACTGACCACACTGCAGGCGTGTACCGCTACGTTAGTTTATTATGTCAGTACGCTACATCTCTGTACCCAACAGTTATCCCATGGTAAAATCATATCTTTTTCCGATGATACGGCACTACTTTTCACAGTAGACTCATGGACTGGTGTATGCCATTACGCACGAAAAGGTGTTAATAACGACGTGGCTTGGTTAAAAAAAATTACGGCCTTACCCTTAACATCGATATAACCAAGTGTATAGATTTCTCCCTCACTAACAAACGCAATTAATTGCTATCCCATTTCCACATTAAAGCGCACTCTTACATTGACACAAATTCTGACACCTGCCCCTGTCCCGTTCTCCAAAAGACTACCTCGATTAAACACCTTGGAATTACAAAAGACAATAATTTAAGCTTCCAACCACAAATAGACAGCCTCACGTCGAGAATTCGAAAATTAATCTTTCTTTTCAAATATTTCCGTCACGTAGCTGACGCGGAGGTTATTAGGTGGGTATACTCGTACTATGCAATTTGTCAGTCTCTTCTGACATACTGCATAACATTATAGGGTGGTGCTCCAAAATCGAACATTTTGAAATTTGAAAGAGACCAACGGGTGGTACTAAAGGTGACCTGTTCTGCCAATTTATATCCTACTGTAGATCTTTAAAAACACTTCAAAGTCTTTTCAGTGAGGCAACTTTTTGTTTTAGATACTGTTCTCAAGAAGCACTCGTCCTTAATATTTGATCCCCTTCAATTTCACGAAAACGCGGAAAATACTCTGTCTCCAATACTTCTAAAGGTCTAAGAACTAGCTTCTCTCAAAAATTGTATACTTTCTTAGGTTCCCACTTACATATATCATAAAATAAATCGTATTACCACGATCTATCACCTAACAACAGCGCCTCGTACGAGTGCTCTAGTTAAATGGGTCCATAACATAGATTATAAAGTAACCGAAGAATTACTAACTCATCCAAAATAGTCCATCCCGCTAATATCCCGACACAAATAGATCACCCTTTTTTCCACCTACTTCTCTTTTAGTTTTATTATTTTTAATCAGTGAGTTTATCATAGATTTTTATGTTATGCCCTATCCCTTCACATTTACTAAATAACTGAATATGTTTACATACCGTGTGGTGGGACCCTGGCGGCCTGGTGATCGTTATACAGGTATTCCTAGTGCAGACACCAGTCTCTTACAAACTAGTGTCACATAGGTTTTAAGCTTTTCTAAATTAATATGATACCATTGTTTGTGAAGAGAAAATAAATTATTTGAATTTGAATATGTTAGCAGTAAGACATTGAAAATATTCTAGATTTTCAATAAAAATAGTTGATAGGTATTTGTGCGTGTTTGCGGTATTATATTGACAGAGATGATCGATTGAGAGAGAAAGAACGTGACATTATGTTCATATTACTTTAATTAAATAAAGCTACCTAGTAGGTAAGCTAGTGTTTTATTGAATCATAGGAATATAAACATATAACTGAAAAATATAAAATGAACACACATTTTTATCACGGTCATAGCGAGCACCGCTGTGGTGTCAAGGCCGTATCCACTCGTCCACTGGCCACTACGCTGTCCTCACGTCGAACTCGATCGTGTCTCACGCGCCACTGACCTGCCAACTTGACTACAAAGTAACACTTTTTATATTATTCTTCACTATTTTAATTTTTTTGATGCAATCATTATTTGGCTTTTGGACCAAGATTCTGTGCATAAAAATAATATTGTTGAGAAAAGTCAAAGTCAAATCATTTATTTCAAATAGCCACATAAAAAGAATTTTCGAACGTCAAAATTTACAAAAAAAAAATAGAATTGATTCTAGTTGCCCCTTCCAAAAGGTAGTTTTGTATGGAGAACAATGGGCAAGAAACTCCACCGTTACTTTTTTTAAAATGTTCTACAATATGATGTATACATTAATTATATGTGAAGAAGATGCACCTAGAATTAAATTACTGTACCACAATAGGTTAAAAGAATTAAATATAACGCAATGACAAGTAAATTAATTATGAGATAGCTAAATGGTGCTCACATATTTACAAATATTGAAAAGTAAATGATTTTTCCAAAATTTCACAAGTAATAATTTTGTATGTGAGTCAAAAATTTAGATTAGCCTCCTTCTAAAATTCATGTTGGATAGTAGGCTTAGTTCGAACAAAAAAAATAGAAGTAGGTGAAATAATGTATGAACTCAAACTCAAAGCATTTATTTTTAAATAAACCAATTACAGGCACTTTTGAATTGTCAAGGGCTCGGTCAGTCAGAAAGATGAAGCTAGTTACCCATTCCAAAGCGTAGTAGGTGCCTATGAAGAAGAACGGGCAAGAAACTCCATGGACACTCTTTTAAATCAAAATATGGTTACAAAATATTGGTTACACCGTTCATATTGAAATTATGCATGTGAGAACGATGCAGAACGTTAAAAACGTCCGTAATAAAAAGACAAAAGCAATTCAAATTATAATAATAATAAATTAAATTTAAATAAGCCGTGGCAGCTAAGAAATGACCAGTCCCCACTGACGGCGCCCGTTCACGAATATGACGCATGGATCAGCAACATTCAGCTCAACCATTTTGAAGGGAACTTAATGATCCAACACACACGCCACCACCAGCGAGACCTTAGAGTGAGCATGACATACTCTCAGTCACATTCAAGTCAATGAAAGAAAACCCTATTAAATGGTACCTATATAGTAGGTACATAGTACTCACACATGTGCTATGCAATTATACAATAATAAAACACTGAATTTATACAATTCAAAGATACTTCTTAAAATCTTCAGCAGCTCCAATAGTAGTTTCAAATGCTTTTCAATTAGTTTATGCGCCCTTGTGGAGCAGGACCAGCGTTGAGCCAAGCATTTTTATCAGCGATGTATACCCCTAACTTATAATATGCTTGGCTATGAAGCTTTTGCTATGAAGCTTGTTTGTAAGAGGTTTAGCCTACATGTTTATTTTCCTCATAGATACAATTCATAATATTGCCGAGCGCATGGTACCACGGCTGACGGTCCCAAACCCAACATGAAAAAGTTATTCTATCGTCGAATCGTCGTTGACAAAAACTCTTAGTACTATCATTCCACTTCTAAACGACCCACAGTATGGTTTTTGCCTCGAAAAACGGACATCCCCTTTTTATAGGACCCTTTTTGTTTTTGCTGTACATCAATGATTTGCCCAACGTAACTCCATATTCATGCATTCTGCACGCCGACGATACAACCCTCACTTTTGAATTCATTGATACCAATATCACCAAATACGAAAAAGAGATTAATGACACGTTAAACAAAATACTAGAATGGTTAAAAGACAACAATTTACAGGTCAATCCTAGTAAAACCAAACTTATGTAGTTCCAAGCTTACAATAGCAAACGTCACCCATTAGAAATAAGATATGCAAATGACGTTATAGAAGAGGTTGATAGTGCTACTTTTTTGAGGATAACATTAGATAAATATTGCAACTGGAAGGAACAAATTGACAAATTATGCACTAAACTGCAAAGATGTGTACTCGTATTTGTTTTATATAGAATAACTCGCGTAGCTGGTATCAATGCAGCACTTGATGCCTATCATGATTACGTAGCATCAATTCTCCGCTACGGTATTGTAATATGGAGCAATTCTGTTGAAATTAATAAAGCATTCCGAGCTCAAAAAAAATGTATTCGACAAATAACTAAAGCCCAACCACTAGAAAGCTTTGTCTCACTCTTTAAAAAAAAAAAAAAATTACCACTCCCATCATTTATATCTTTGAACTCTGTATCTTTGTCCATAAAAACATAGCCTTATTTCAAGTACACAATGATGTTGTAATAAGAAAAAGTCGTGATATCCACAGATTATGTGTACCCCAACAAAGAATTAAACTATTTTTCAATAATGCTTACTGTATGGCAATTCGTGTATATAATAAATTACCTAATGTTTTCAAAAATCTTAACTTCATGACATTTAAAAATAAATTATATAACTTTCTATTGCGTAAGTGTTACTACTCAACAAATGAGTTTTTAAATGAAAAATTTAATTCAAAATTTAAATTAGACGACGACTTGCCTTTAAGTTCCTAATGATTGAATGAAATTTAACATCTATGACATTGTATTGACTAATTATTTATATTGCATTTAATCATTCATGACAGTATATTTAATCATTCATAACATTATATTTAATAATCCTTGACATTGTATCTGATAATGTTAACAGTTTCTTTATCCTTGACATTGTATTGTGTAGTTTTGATTTATTGTTCTAAAGCATTTGATTTTAATTCCTTGAGATATTTGTACGCCGGAAACAGCAGAATATTATGGACGTCTTATTATGTGTAACACCTTGTAACAACAATATTCTAACAAATAAATTGATTTGATTTGATTTAGTAACTTATCCGATAGAGAAAGTTATTTTAAAAGTAAGAATAAAATACCCATGTGCCAATTTTACACCAAACACGAGTAAAATTTTTTTAATATGTTTCTTAACTTTTTTAAATTAATTAATTACAAAAACAATACGCATTATTTTACCCTTTTCTTTATTATGTGTAATAAAACTATATTAAAGATATTAAAAAAAAGAAAAAGAGTACTAACTAGTCCAGATGTAAAGAAATATGCTATTTTTGTGTTTTTAGATTTTGATTTTTGATGGTTGTATCTTTAATAATAATAATAATAACTAGCAACACCACCGTGTCAACAAAACTTCTCATTTTCAATATTTTTATTTAAAACAATGAATGTGATTCTGACCCATTTTTACCATAGTTTTTCTTTATAAATCAAAACCTTATCATCAACATCATCGATACACCAAAGAAGAGACCATATTACTCAAAAATGAAATAAAATAAATCAAAAACTACCGATTTGGAGGTGACATGACAGTTGTCACCTCCAAACAACAATGAAAAAATATTAAGAAAATGTAATGATGTTGACAAGATCTGCTACAAGACGAGCACGCCTACCACCTCCGGACTCTTCGCTCAGCTCCGCCTCGCCGCCGCCGGTATCCAGCCCAATTGTGAACGCTGTGTCGACACCGGCCGCAGTAGTTGCGTCGAGCTCGAGCGACGAGTATTTCTCCCCGCCCACGACGCCACCACCTGCTCGTCGACGTGGAGGACACCGGCCCCCGGACGGCTTAGGACCTCGAGGCCCACCGGCCTCTGATAGGGTCCCAGCTCCCGGTGGAAGTGTGCAGCGCATGAGATGGACACGATCCATCAATGAAAATGTCATGCGCTCATACTATGGGGCTACAGAGGGGGGAAACAATCTGACCGCGTACCGTGTTCGGATGCTCTCTCCTTTTCAGATGCTTGAGCCAGCTGTCAACGTTTCAGCACAACGACTGTCGGATCAGGTGCGGGTCATCCAACGTAATCATATGTTGGATGACACTGTACTTGATCTCCTGCGAAATGAAATGCAGAGTAGTCATGTCATCGCTCCCCTGTCGCAGACTGTTATAGTACTACGACAGTGTAACACAACTCAAACAGACGAGGAGAGTGATGATAGGGCTACAAACGTAAGTACCCAGTGCAATGAGGAATTCAGGAGTGCTTTGGAAAATGCGATTCGAGAATATCGCTTCATATCGCCAGAACTTAGACCACGCTTACCCCGTTTACCCATGCATAATAAAAATAGGGCGCTGGTGGCGGCCCTGGATACGCAGTTGTCAAATTATTATGATGACTGCGTAGACCTCACCGATACTAATTCGATTCTGTACTGCGCGGCTGTAGCGGCATGTCGTGTAGCTCACGTCAAATTTGCTAATGATTCTAGAGCTACACGACCGAAACCAGCCGTACCAGCTTGGCAGTGCAGAATTGAGCATCGTATTGGTGGGGCCAGAGCGCTCATCGGCAAACTAATCTGCTTCAGGGAGGGCAATACTCGCCCTAGAGTGATGAGCTTGGTGAGACGTGCATTCGCAGGGACTGATATCAGTCCTCAGGACTATATGGCGAATCGTATCCGTAGGTCTAAGCGGCGAGTGGAGCGATACACTCAGAATCGCACCTTCCAGCGCGATGATAGGTGGGTTTATAGGGATTGGGAGCAACCGGATCAAGGTGTGGCTGACACGTACCTACCACATGATGATGCCATGTGTTCTTTCTGGCGCAATATCTGGTCGGTGCCTGTCAGTCACTCCGAAGGGGATTTGGCTCGGGAAATCAAGCGAGCCAGTGATCCAATACCAGAAATGGGGGCTATTGCCATCTGCCCACAAGAGGTAACTCGTGCAGTTCGTACGCTGCCTAACCGGAAGTCTCCAGGGCCGGACGGACTGCACAACTTCTGGATCAAATGGTTCGGTAGGTCGCACGCTCGCTTGACGGCTCAGTACCAGGTTGCTTTGGAATCTGGTTCGCTACCCCAATTCCTAACAACAGGAGTTACCCACCTGCTCTATAAATCAGGTAGCACTGCGGAACCCAAAATTTATAGGCCGATCACGTGTTTACCAACGGTCTATAAAGTTCTTACATCCATTTTGAGAGCTAAAATTAACAAACATATAATATATTCTCAAAATGGATGTAAGAACAGATCCCGCGGTACTGAGGAGCTACTCCTCAATGATATAACCATTAGCCAACAGGTTCGTCGTTCCCGAAAGGATCTGTCGACATGTTGGATAGATTACAAGAAGGCCTATGACTCAGTGCCACATACATGGCTCATGAGGGTGCTGGAGTTGTATAAAATAGATGCAACTCTGCGCACCTTCCTGATGTCGTGTATGGAGCAATGGAGGACGGTCCTTCGCTATCCAGCATGTCGAAATACCCAAAGGAATAGCGAGCCGATAAGGATCAAGCGAGGCATATTTCAGGATGATAGTTTGAGTCCGCTTTGGTTTTCCTTAGCCTTGAAACCTCTAAGCTCACTGCTGGAGGATTCAAGTCTAGGCTATCGGTTGAGGAGAGGTGGTCGCGTTATATCTCACCTCCTCTACATGGATGACCTCAAACTTTTCGCCCCCAACAATTTGCATCTGATGGAGCTACTGAAACTAACTGAAAGTTTCAGTAGTGCCATCAGGATGAAATTTGGTGTGGACAAATGTGCGGCCATGCATGTAAAGCGAGGGGAGATTGTGGAATTCGTGGGAAACCAACTCTCGTATTCCACGAACCTTAGAGCCCTCTCCGCATCCGAAACCTATAAGTAATTGGGTATGTCGGAAGCGTTAGGCATCAATGATACTGACACGAAGCAATCGTTGAAGGAGCGCTTCTTTGGCCGCCTGAAGAAAGTATTTAATAGTCTTCTATCAGGTGGAAACAAGGTGCGCGCCTTCAACGGTTGAGTCATGCCAGTTCTGATGTACTCTTTCAGCATACTCAAATGGACTCAGACCTAACTGGACACCCTGGATAGGAGGGTCCGGACGCTGCTGACTGCAAATCGAATGCGTCACCCACGGTCATCGGTAATGAGGCTGTATATTCCGCGAAAGTGTGGAGGTCGAGGCTTTTTAAATGCTAAGACCCTCCACAATCACAAGATATGCAGTCTCAGGGAATATTTCCTAGAAACCGACGTGGGGATGCATCGAGATGTGGTCGCGGTGGACAAGGGCCTCACCCCGCTCTCCTTGGCTAAAGAGAACTGGCGCAAACCAGTAGTGCTTGACACTAATGATCGCATGGAGGTATAGCAGAGTAAGGAGCTTCACGGACGGTTTTTCCGGGCCCTGCATGGACCCGATGTAGATCTACTAGCGTCCGTAGCCTGGCTACGTTTCGGAGACCTCTTTGGGGAAACCGAAGGTTTTGTCTGTGCAATTATGGACGAAGTTATGATGACGAACAATTACCGGAGATTTATTGTGAAAGACGGTACGGTTGACATCTGTCGGGCCTGCCACCGTCCAGGGGAATCAATTAGACATATTATCTCTGGGTGTTCTCGTCTAGCTAACGATGAATACTTGCATAGACACAACCTTGTAGCCAGGATTATCCATCAGCAACTTACTTTGAAATACAGCTTTGTGGAATCGGAAGTGCCGTACTACAGGTATGTGCCCGACCCAGTTCTCGAAAATGGAAATATCACATTGTACTGGGATCGATCCATCATCACTGACAGGACTATTGTTGCCAATAAGCCTGATATAGTGGTGGTGGATCGAAGAGAGCGGCGCGCAATGATCGTTGACATAACGATCCCGCATGACGTGAACCTCATGAAAGCCGAGAAAGATAAACAAATCAAGTATCTTGACTTGGCTCACGAGGTTCTCGACATGTGAGACGTGGACTCAGCGATCATTGTGCCGATAGTCGTGACTGCCAATGGCTTAATAGCGAAGAGCCTCGACCAACACCTGAGGAGGCTCTCGTTGGGCAGCTGGATTAAGGGCTTGATTCAGAAGGCGGTACTTCTGGACACGGCTCGCATTGTTAGAAGGTTCCTCTCTCTGGAGCCCTGACCACCGGTAGCTTGGATCCTGTTCCCGATATCGGTGGGCTACTATTTTTTATACTTTTAAATGTTTTTATATTCTTTATATTCTAATATTTAAAAGTATAATTTATATGTATATAAAGAAATAAAGGAAATAATAATAATAAGTTTTATTAGTACATAAAAACAACAACACAGTACATAGCATGGAAACGGAGGGTTGTACTACTAAGATTTAATTAAAGTCAGCTTTCCGGGCGCCTAAACTAGGTACGCAGATCTGTATCTTAGGAGTCGGAAAGTTTTTGCAACATCAATTTATAAAATACAACCATGACTTTACTATTTGTTTACAATGGTTGTTAACACAGCAGATAGAGTGAATAATTGGGTTGTGGATCTAAGAGTATGTATATGAATGTAGTGTGTCTGTGTGTGTAGGGAGGTGTGTATGTGAAGTGTGTGTTTGATAAGCTTTCTTACGAGGTAGGTTTAATAAAGTTATGATTGTATAGCCAATATATTTGCTGTTTCATCATAAGTTAAAGATAAGAGCCATTTTCTTAATTTATTTTTAATTTCATGTAAGTTGTATCTGTACAACGGAATAATTTTATTTATTTTATTATAAATGCGTGAACTTTGAGCCAACAATTGTCGACTTGTAAATGCAAAACGACAGGGGTTTGTTTTACTTATAGGGAAACTGTGGCGTCATAGAAGCAGCTTTTTGTCTAATGGAAGGTTGGAGTGTCTCCGCAGGACTGAACAAAGGACATACAGTTGCCTTATTGTGAGAACTTTGGCTTCAGAATATAACTGATCAGTGGGGTAGTCTCTAGGTTTAAAAAGCATCACTTTAAGAACCGCTCGTTGTGCACGTTCTGCAGGGAGCATTGAGGTTTTGTAAGTACCGCCCCAGACTGGGATGCAGTTCACAATGATAGACTGACAAAGGCTGAGGTACACAAGAGTCAGAGTTTCAGAATTGGCGGAGTGCCTGAGTTCTTTAAAAGTATATATTAGTCTTCTGATTCTAGTGCAGAGTACCTCTATATGCGCGTTCCAGTTAAGTTCTTCGTCAATAACCACTCCCAGGTACTTAATATTGGGGACTGTGCTAAGAGTAAGGCAGTTACAACCCACGGACTGATGAGGGGGACGAGTGTGGGCTTTAATTTTATGAGAGAATGAGGATGGGGATACTGAATGCGGGCGGTAGAACCTGATTAGCTTCGTCTTATCTAAATTCAACGTCAGCATTTAATTTTACATGCTGACGTTGAATTTAGATAAGAAGCGAGTATTCTGCTCTATCACTCACTCCCAGTCTTTGTTGAACACTAAAAGTGCCGTATCGTCTGCATAAGAGAAGATTTCGCAATTAGGGATGGAAAGCTTGCATAGATCATTGATGTATATTTGGAAAAGTGTAGGTCCCAATATGCTACCTTGCGGGATGCCATAGGTCAGCTTTTCATATGAACTGGTGACTGAATCAATGAGAACACACTAGGATCTATCGCAGAGGTAGTCTTTAAACAATTTGAGAGTTACTCCACGCACTCCTAAGCTTTCCATCTTCGAAATAAGTCGAGGGACAGAGACCATGTCAAAAGCTTTGGTTAAGTCTATGAAGATGCCATAACAGTTCAGTTTGTTATCTTGTTTGCTTACCAGGCTGTTAGTAAAGGCAGCAACGGCATCCTCTGTACAAATTCCAGTTCTAAAGCCGTACTGGTTTTGAGCTATTAACTTATGTTTCCCCAGAAAGCTGACTAAGCAATTGTTGAGAATTCTCTCCAGAATTTTTGATAGCGTACTCAGAACCGAGATAGGTCTATAGTTTGTGACACTGTCTCTGCCCCCACTTTTATATATAGGATGCACGACGGCTTTCTTAAAAACTTCAGGGAAGATTCCAGAGTTTATGGACAGGTTACAAATATGGGTTACTACGGGGGTTAGGGTAGTACGCGAGCTCTTGATCACTCTGGCAGGAATATTATCCCATCCTGAAGCGCAGTCACTGCGGAGGTCATGAATAATTCTACCTACTTGTTCCTCATCCATAGGGAGGATTACAAGCGAATTAGACAATTGACTGGGTGGTGATGCTGCAGCAGTGGTGATGATGCTGGCTCCAATGCTCGACGCTAGGTTTGTACCTATATTGACAAAGAACTCATTGACTTCATTTGCCGATGTTTTAACGTCAACTGAATCCCGCAGTAGTTCACGAGGGGATCGGATTTGAACAGTAGTATTCGTGATAGATTTAATCACTTTCCACGTAGGATTATTTTTGGCTTTTAGAAATACATCCTTTTCAAATGCTCGCTTCAACTTTCTTATCAGGGTATTACAAAAGTTTCTATACCGTGTGTATGTTAATTTAAGTATTGAGTCGTCAGGCTTTTTTCTTACTTCGATATGCATTCTATCTCGGTTTCTTAGACAACGAATCAGGCCGGTGCCCATCCACGGTTTTAGAACCCTGCATTTTTTACGTGTTCTGGTTATTCGGGTGTGATTAGCAATCACACGTTGTATATTATCAATTAACAGATTTGCTGCTTGATTGGCGTTTCTACAAGTTAAGATGTGGCTGAAGCCAGTGTTGTCCAGGTCTTTACGAATAGCTTCATAATTATACTGCAATGATGTTCTTTGTCCATTACATCCCGAACTGGAATTGAGGGGCAGAAATAAACAGATAGGCAGGTGATCAGTAACGTGGGATTCTAGCACTAGCACAGTAGAAGTCTTCTTAGATTTAAGCATTATATGATCCAGACAGTTGTTAACTCTCATCGGTAGAGAATGCGCAGGAAGTAGTCCGAGAGTGGCGGTGAGAGTTAAATAGTCATTAGCGTGCCGATCACTAGATCCTGATTTGATGTCAACATTCATATCACCTATTAAGATAATGTTAACGTAGGATTGCAGAGAAGATACTACGCCTTGCAGTCTGTTATAAAAGTTTTCTAGATTTTGGTAGGATGGAGAGCGATAGACTGAAACTATTGCCGTAGAGCCCAAGCAGGAAATAATGTAGTTCGCGTCCTGAAACGGTGGTTCTGTCGTCACACATTTTAAACTTTCTCTAATATAAACTATTACTCCGTCATTTTGTATTACATTATTAATTGTAGCGAAAGATGAATATCCATGTAATATGGGAATAGGTCCAGAAACCTGCAATCAACATTCTGTCAGAACTATTACATGAAACTCAATTTTCGTTGATGAAATCATAGTTAGAAATTGATCTAAATTTTTATTAACGTTTCTGATATTATTATGGACTATTTTTAAGTTGTTATTGAGCATCGGGACTAATTCAGGGCATTTTTCAGGGGAGCATAGGAGAGATTGAGCGACCGCTTTGTTATCCAATTCCTTGGAAATATGATTTAAATTAGCCATTGGTTACCGGTAAAGTTGAGTACAAAATACGAAACACGGGATTTGGTTGGACGATGTGAAAATTAGTGCGTAGTCTGATAGAGGACTTTTTGCAATACAGCAACAGTGCTTGTGAAGAGAAGCCGTAAGATATGTAATAATTTCCAGCCATGAAACTACAATATAGCCTAATGACGCAATTATAATTGTTAGCTTGAGTGAAACTGTGTATGTGTGTAAAATGTATTTGCTGTGTTTGTAGTTTAACTTTAATGTAAATTGGCAGTAAAATGTAATAGTTATCAAAGAAGAAATAAGACAAATTTACAAAATAATATTGAATACATGCATAAACGCGAAAAACAAAATTAAGAGAAAGTGAAAATAGTCATTGTTGAACCGATGCCGGTGCTGGTACTTGTACTGCAAACATGCTAAGGCATTTCTCTGATTTAATTTCAATGGGTTTATCAGCTGGGTCTTTCTTCAAGAGAATTCTTCCGTTGGAATACCAGCTGGAGTAACTTCTTTCCTTAGCAAACTGGCGGGCGTCATAGAACAGCTTTTTGATTGCGGGAGGTAAGTGTTCGTCGACATAAACTGGTTTCTTTTCCCCGACAATCCCGATCAATTGGGTGTTCAGCTTATCATTGATGGAACGTTCTTTATTAAACTTCCTCACCTTAGCAAGGAATTCGTTTCTCATATTTACACAGCTAAATTCAGCAACAATCGGTCTGCATAAACCTGATTTTCCGGGTATACGGTATATATCCCGGAAAGCAGATGTCTGTATTTCCATGTTAACAGTCTTCCCAACCTTTGATACCGCAGAAATGAGATCCCCAGGCATCTCCTTCTCTGTAGTCGGAATATTATTATTTCCTTTATTCCATTATATACATATAAATTACATTTTTTAATATTAGAATATAAAAAATATAAAAACATTTAAAAATATAAAAAATAGTAACCCACCGGTATCGGGAACAGGGTCCAAGCTACCGGCGGTCAGGGCTCCAGAGAGAGGAACCTCCTAACAATGCGAGCCGTGTCTAGAAGTACCGCTTTCTGAATCAAGCCCTTGATCCAGCTGCCCAACGAGAGCCTCCTCAGGTGTTGGTCGAGGCTCTTGGCTATTAAGCCATTGGCTGTCACGACTATCAACCGTTATGTCAACAATCATTGCGCGCCGCTCTAATCGATCCAGCACCACTATATCAGGCTTATTGGCAACAATAGTCCTGTCAGTGATGATGGATCGATCCCAGTACAATGTGATATGTCCATTTTCGAGAACTGGGTCGGGCACATACCTGTAGTACGGCACTTCCGATTCTACAAGGCTGTATTTCAGAGCAAGTTGCTGATGGATAATCCTGGCTACAAGGTTGTGTCTATGCAAGTACTCTTCGTTAGCTAGACGAGAACAACCAGAGATAATATGTCTGATGGACTCACCCGGACGATGGCATGCCCGACACACGTCAACCCGGGACGGTTGACGTGTGTCCTTCATAATATGTCTCCGGTAGTTATTCGTTAAAATAACTTCGTCCATAATTGCACAGATAAAACCTTCGGTTTCTCCAAAGAGGTCACCGAAACGCAGCCAGGCTACGGATGCTAGTTGGTCTACATCGGGCCCCTGTAGGGCCTGAAAAAAGCGGCCGTGAAGCTCCTTACTCTGCCATACATCCATGCGATCATTAGTGTCAAGCACTATTGGTTTGCGCCAGTTCTCTTTAGCTAAGGAGAGCGGGGTGAGGCCCTTGTCCACTGTGACCACATCTAGATGCATCCCCACGTCGGCTTCTAAGAAATATTCCCTGAGACTGCATATCTCGCGATTGTGGAGGGTCTTAGCATTTAAAAAGCCTCGACCTCCACACTTTCGCGGGATATACAGCCTCATTACCGATGATCGTGGGTGATGCAGTCGATTTGCAGTCGAGTTCGGTCCGAGTCCATTTGAGTATGCCGAAAGAGTACATCAAAACCGGCATGACCCAACCGTTAAAGGCGCGCACCTTGTTTCCGCCTGATAAAAGACTATTAAATACTTTTTTCAGGCGGCCAAAGAAGCGCTCCTTTAACGACTGCTTCATGTCAGTACCATTGATACCCAACGCTTCCGACATACCCAAATACTTATAGGTTTCGAATGCGGAGAGGGCTCTAAGATTTATGGAATCCGAGAGTTGTGTTCCGACGGATTCCACAATCTCCCCTCGCTTTACATGCATGACCGCACATTTGTCCACACCAAATTCCATCCTGATGGCGCTACTGAAAGCTTCAGTTACTTTCAGTAGCTCCATCAGTTGCAAATTGTTGGGGGCAAATAGTTTTAGGTCATCCATGTAGAGGAGGTGAGATATAACCTGACCACCTCTCCTCAGCCGATAGCCTAGACCTGAATCCTCCAACAGTGTGCTTAGAGGATTCAAGGCTAAGCAGAACCAAAGCGGACTCAAACTATCACCCTGAAATATGCCTCGCTCGATCCTTATCGGTTCGTTTTTCCTCTGGATATTTCGACATCCTGGATAGTGAAGGACCGTTCTCCATTGCCCCATACATGACTTCAGGAAGGTGCGCAGAGTTGCATCTACTTTATACAACTCCAGCACCCTCACAAGCCATGTATGTGGCACCGAGTCATAGGCCTTCTTGTAATCTATCCAACATGTCGACAGATCCTTTCGGGAACGACGAACCTGTTGGCTAATGGCCATATCAATGAGGAGTAGCTCCTTAGTACCACGGGACCCGTTCCTACATCCATTTTGAGAAGGAGACTTGATGGAGTTGGTGTCTATGTTGGGGTGTAATGCCCAACAGTGAAAATGTTATGTTAACTTGTAAGGTATGTTATTGAATGTTATGTAAATGAGTAGACGAACGATTCCCTTGATGGATTTATTGCTACTGTTTTAATTATACAATTTGTTCTACTTAAATGCTAAATTAGAGGAATGCACAGCTAAACAATAATCATGTGCATAACTGAGTGTGACGTACAACTACCACAAAGGTCAATGTACAGCGTAGCTCGTACATATTGCCCACTCACAAAAGGTAACTGTAAAAGTGTGAACAATAAAAATTAAAATGTTATGTTAAATACTAAATGTTAAAAAGGGAGATAAAATGTAAAAGAAATTAATCTAATCTGAACCTTATACTATTAAATCACAACGCATAATAGGCGACGTTGCTTTGTTGAGTGTACGTGCACTCGATAAGTGCGCTCCGTTGTCGTCGGTGACGTCAAATACAGCTGTGTTGTCCACGATGCTTGCAGTTGACCACCTTCGGGGCACTGGGTTGGGAACAGGTGGTGTCTCAGGTTTCTCTTGACTCGTGCAATGTTTGCGAAGTCGTTGGTAAGCATATATTGCACCTGCTGTCGCTGTTACTGTTGCTAATATGTATATGACAACATATTGGTGGACATCATGGTATGTCGCCCGATCGGAAATGATGTCTTCTGCGGTCGCGGTTTTCATCTGTTCTATCTGTTTTCCCAGATCTCGCAGTAATGAGTGTTGCTCCGTTACCGTCTCATTCTTCTTCTTCTTCTTTGGGTTATGGTTTCCGCACTTAGTCCTTCATATGGACCATTGTGCGTGGGCCATGGCGGCCGTCGGTGGTTATTCCAACCAGCCCACCTCCCTCCAGAAGTTGGCGATATCTCCTGGTCTGCTGAGAGCATTTGTGTAGGATATGGGTGCCCCGAGGGTTTGTGACCTAATTTGTGTGACGCAAGTGCATTCAAAGAGCACATGCGCAACGGTTTCCTCAGCCTCCATGCAGGCCCTGCACAGAGGACTGTCCGTTATGCCTATTGTGTGAAAGTGTTTGTTTAGCGAGCAGTGACCCGTGATGGTCCCCGTCACCAGGCGCAGACCGTTCCTGTCCAGACGTAATAAACGTTTGGTAAGCTTGCCATCTAAGGATGGCATGGCTTCCCTGGACTGCCTACAGCCGGGTGTCGAGGTCCACAAGCTCTCCGCTTGTGTATGGGTGTACTCCTGTAACCATCTCCGTAGCTGGTTAAAGGGAATGGGCACGATGGGTTCGGGTCCACAGACTGACGCGCTGGATGCTCTTCTAGCCAGTTCGTCAGCTGCATCATTACCCAGTGATCCACTGTGCCCTTTAATCCATTGCAGTGTCACTGTGTTACGGTTGGACACCGCCACACGTTCTAGAGCATTGTGACATTCCAGTATTATACTTGAGGTAATATACTTCCTCCCCAAGGATTGGAGGACTGAGGCACTGTCAGAGAGTATGCGTATGTGGGAGTCCATGACTTTCCTGGCCTCTATGGCGGACACCGCTAGTGTAATGCCCACACACTCCGCCTGGTAGACGGTGTTGAACATTCCCAGTGGGCTGGATATATTTATATTAAGGTCGTGCGAGAAAACTCCGACTCCGGTTCCGGCGTCGGTCTTAGATCCGTCGGTATATACTCTCAGCTCTTTCGGGCCTGAGTAGTCGCAACGTTCTTCTGTGAGTATTATGTTATAATGCCTTTGAAAGTAGTGCAGTTTCGGGGCTTTGTCGCAGGGTGATGCCATCAAAGGTTGTCGTTTGATCGCATCTTCCTTAATGCGTATGTGTTTGACTCTAGAGTCCTTGCTTAGGGTCCCTGCTATGTGCAGCCTGAAGGCAGCCAGGGCTGCCTCCTCACGCACGATGAGGTGTAGAGGTGGCAGTCCAAGCATCGCCTGTAGGGCAGCAGTGGGTGTGGTTCTCATGCAGCCAGTGATAGCTACACAAGCAAACCGTTGCAGTTTTTCTAGGTCTCTCTGGGCTGTGCTCAAATCTGTCCTGGGCCACCAGACTAGTGAGCCATATGTTATAATTGGCCGGATGATTGTGGTGTACAGCCAGTAAGTGACCTTGGGGCTTATTCCCCAATTCCTGCCAAGCATTCGCTTGCATTGCCACAGGGATATGCTGGCTTTTGTGGTGATGTAATTAGTATGTTTTGCCCAGTTCAGCTGTTTGTCCAAATATATGCCCAGGTATTTGGTTTCGGTTGAAAGGCTTAGGGTAGTACCAAAGAAACGTGGTAATTGGAGTGTCATCAACTTCCTCTTTTTTGTGAAGAGAATCAGTTCGGTCTTTGTCGGGTTCACTGATAGCTGGTGTTTATTGCACCAGACCTCTACTATTTTCAAGGCTTGGCGCATGAGGTTGCATAAGGTGTTTTCGTGGGTACCATTTACTATTATAGTTATGTCGTCGGCGTAACCTACTGTGAAGTAGCCTTTGTCATTGAGTGTTTTGATGAGGCTGTCTACGACCAGGTTCCATAGGAGTGGCGAGAGAACTCCCCCTTGCGGACAGCCCTTCGCCACAATGGCCCTTGTAGTGTCGTTCACGGTGACTTGTACAGCTCTCAGTTTGAGCATATTGGTGATCCATCCGCTTAGAGTCGAGTCTATGCTGTGTTTGTCGAGGGCCATGTTGATACTATTAAACGTGGTTTTGTCAAAGGCGCCCTCAATGTCTATGAAGGCGGCCAGTGCCGAGCATTTATGGTCCACTGCGCATTCAATTTTGGATACCACGCTATGTAGCGCGGATTCCGTTGATCTGCCTGTGGAGTACGCATGCTGTTGTTTGTGAAGTGGTTTTACCCGAAGAGGTCCGTCACGTATGTGTCTATCGCAGAGTCTCTCTAGGGTTTTCAGTAGAAAGGATGTGAGGCTTATAGGCCTATAGGCCTTGGGTTGTGTATAGTCGGTTTTACCGGGTTTGGGTATGAAAATGACTTTCACTTCACGCCATGCTAGGGGTACATATCTGAGTGCTATGCAAGCTCGATAGATCTCCACCATGCATGGCGTCAAGGGGTCAATGCCCCACTGTAATAGGGCTGGGAAGATGCCATCCAGCCCTGCGGATTTGTACGGCTGGAATGTGTTAATAGCCCACTTTAGCCGATCTTCTGTTACAATGCCTTGGGCTCTTGACCAGTCTTGACCCGTTGGGGTCCATACTGGCTCAGCCTCCCACTGTCTGTCCTCTAGGACTATACAGTCTGGGAAGTGAGTCTCGAGAAGGACCTTGCTGGTTTCAAGGTCACTTAGTGTGTAGGAGTTATCGGGTTTTTTCAGCGCGCCAAGGGTTCGGTCCTGATCCGTTGATAGGATCTTCCTCACCCTTGCGGCTTCATTGTTGGTCTCGATGGATTCACAGAATTTCCGCCACGCTGTTCTTCTGGCAGTTCTGATACACTTTTTGTATGTGTATTGGGTTTCTTTGTATATCTCCCAGTCATCCGGGAGTCTAGTGTTCTTGGCTCTGTTGAATTGTTTTCGAAGTATATCTCTGAGTTTACTAAGTTCTGCATTCCACCAGGGGTTCCTGTCCCTGATGGTTTTTGGCGCCCTTAGTTTGCAGCATGCATGGTATGCTTCGGTTAGGTATTCTGATAGTTTTATCACGGTGTATTCCAGTTGTGCAGTGTCTCTTATAGTCACCTGTGATAGATGTCTGGCTAGTAGAGACGCTAGGAGACATTTGTAGCCGGGTACATCAGTGCGTCGCGGGTTTCGTCTAGGTGCAGGGTTTTTTGTGGTAGTATTTAGTGTGAACCGGATTCTTCTATGGTCGGAACAAGAAGGCTCGTCCGACACGTGCCAGTTTGTGATAAGGTTTGTCGCGTTTTCTGTAGCAAGCGTTAAGTCTATGATTGTTTGTCCTCGGACTGTGACCCAAGTGGGTTCAGAGCCCCGGTTTACAATGTTAAGGTTAGTAGAGAATAAATAGGTGGATAGTACCTCTCCTCTGGAGTTCGGTGCGTCGCTGCCCCAGAGCGGGTGGTGGGCGTTTGAGTCGGTGCAGATGATCAGGTCCAGCTTGGTGCGCTCGCAGTGCTGCACTAAGTCGGCCATCTCCTGCGGCGGGCAGTTTGCGTCCTCGCCTGGCATATAAACCGAGGCTAGCACGACATCTGGAACGTCACCTTCAGTCTGGAGCCTGACAGCTGTCAGGTCTCTGGAACAGAATTGAGTGAGTGGTGTGGTAGGGATTTCTTTGGGTATGTAGACACAGGTTCTAGGTTTGTCTGGACTGTTTGTGTTGAGAATCAGCTTACCTCCGGTGTTACCGAGGCCGCATATTTTGTTGCTCCTGATCCACGGCTCCTGGATCAGTGCGATGGTTCGGGGCTTAACCTCCAGGGCTCTGCGTAGGCTAGCCGTGGCAGTCTGGCTATGTTGGAGGTTGGTTTGTATGATGTTGAGGGTTGATGACGGCGGTGGGGTGGGGTTAGTCGGAGATGGTGCCATCGGACAGTTTCTCCGCCTCCCCCTCACCATGGACGTCGTGATAATCGCCCGGCGACGAGGCTAAAATCTGCTCGTTCCAGCCAGGAGATTCGGGCGGTATGGTGTCCTCGGCGTCAGCCATTGCCGCTCGGGCCATGACCTCCTCCAGTTGCGCTATGTCTGGGTCGTTGGTCTGTGTCAATGTCGGCGTCGTTCCTGTCCCGTCTGTGCAGTCGGTCTCTGTGTCAGGGGGTCGGGTCGTGGGCCAGAAGCGTACGTATATCGACCCTAGAAGGTACGATATCCGTCGCTCCCGGGCCAGAACCCGTTCCGCTTCCTCCGGTGGCACCCCCAGGGTCAAAAAAGTCCCATGGTTGTCGCCACCGACGGTAGTGGCCCTGTACAATGACCACCTAGCGATGTCATACCAAGTGTTCTGACGAATCAGAACACTTTGGAGCCGGACTATGTCACCTCTGTACCGAGGGACGAAAAGTGAGGCTCGAACGCGGGTGGCCACGTCGGATTGTCGTAGTACCGTTAGTGTGAGGTCAGTGTCGGGGAGTCTTATCAGGGGCACGTTCTGGGTCAGCCAGGTCAGGGCATGGTCGTCCTCACACCACATCTGCACAGTACCTTCCGCTACCCGTGGGTATCCACGGAAGGCAGGGAGTGGTGTCGTCGGGTCGGTGTCCATTAACAGGCTCTCTAGATTCGCCTTTATGTGTTCCGCCTCTACCTTGGTCAGGTCTCTAGACGGGGGAGGGAAGCAGATAGCTACGGCCAGCCGCGCAGGAATATCCTTTGTGGCTCGCGCGTAGGTTCTCCGCTCCCCCTGAGCGGAGTGGACCCTCACGCGTTTGGCGCCCCCCTGTAGTGCACTCGGTGAAGCCGATTCGTCAGGGCGCCCCCTCTTCCCCGGTCCTGTACCGCTTGGTCCAGGCTGCGGTTCGGAGGTGCCTGGCAGGATGGTGGTTGCCAGCGGCGCCTGCTCGCGTGGGGCTCCAGCCCGCTTTCCCCTGTTCCTCCTAGGTCGAGGTCGGTCGTGGGTAACGTCGGGGTCTTGGGATCGACTGGCGGCCCCGGCAGACCCTGTCGCGTTCAGGGGTTTTTCGCGCTGGGTTGCCCCTTCGCGTACTTGCCCCTGCCCGCTTAGTTCCGTGTCCGGCCGCTTTTCGCGCTGGGTTACCCCTTCGCGTACTCGCGGCTGGTCGCGTACTGCTCTTTCGGCGTCCGATTGCACTTCGCGCTGGCTGGTGCCTTCGCGGGTGTCGTGCGTTCGGTCGCCTACTTTCCTCTCCCGGGCCATGGATTTTCCGCGCTTATTCAGCAGGCGTACTTCCTCAGCCGGGAGAGTGGTGGAGCTGCCAGGCCCGTCATCCTTTCCCGCCCCTGTCTGTCTGTGTCGGTCTTGGTCATTGTCGGGGTTGGTTACGCTGTTCCGCACGATGCTCTGTTGCCAGAGGCTCGTGGGAGGCATACCCGTCGTGGTCGGTGTTGGCGCGTGAGTCGCAGCCGGGGTGGTAGACATAGGCGCGTTGATCGCAGCCGGTGTTGGGTCTTTTGGCGCGTAAGTCGCTGCCTGGGTGGTTGGCGCTAAATCAGCTGCCGGGCGCGCTAAGAAGCGCGGATACAAGCTGCAGTTGGGTGCCCCCCCCAGATTACGTTGGGGGCTGACCGCCGTGGCGGTGTGGGATTCCCCGGCTTGGCCGGGACCCACCTGGGTACTTTCTTTGTCCTTCTGCATTTTATATTTGATTTGGGGGGTGGGCTTTTTTGGAATCGAGGTTACCCCTCCTCTAGGACCGACGGGATATGGGGATAGGAGGGAAGGCATTTGGTAGTGGGTAAGGATTCATTGGGGTCACCCTAGGTCTGGGATTTTGGCCTAGGGGTTTGGGACCGAGGGGATATCTGGATATGGAGGGATGGAATGTTTAGGCAATTGGTACACAGGAAGAGGGGTGTATAGGTTACCCTGAGCCGGGGATTTAGCTTGCGGGAACTTCTCTTGTCCGGGATCTCTGTCAAGATGCTCCGACTGCGAAACCGACCTCTGACAGTCGGTCCCGCAGCCGAAGTTGGGCTATCCGCAACCTGCCCACCCGCTCGGTTGCAGGAGAAGAAGTGCCTGGCGGTCTGGATCGCCCCACCACGGGTGTACTTGTACATACGCGTTGGAGCCATCCAGCCAGCCCCGAGGTTACCGTCTCATTCTCAGGTTCGTGTTTCAAAACGGGTACCGATAGGTTGAAGATTCCGATTAATTGGAGGGATTTCCAGCGTGAGTTCTTCCACCTGAGCATGCATTATGTCCATCAGTTGCCTTTGGGAATGTACAGTCAACGTCTCACTATTCTTAGTGCAGTCGCTCCCGAGTGTCATTACCCCTGCGTTGCTAGGTAGTTCAGTTGAAACTTGATTCCCGCATATGACGCGTATTTTTGCAAGCGTCACAGCAAAAGTATAGATAGCTGTTTATGTTGATAAGTTCCAACCACGTGTTTTGACAGCTCTCATGTTTTGTTTTGCAGCCAGACGAGTCTTGTCTCTTTTTGCAGAGGCTCTCGTCAGACTGCATGTGGTATATTGGTGATCTCATGGTGCACAGCAGAGTCGTACTGTCGTAGTGCATGCATTGATGTAGGTCAGTCCCAGTCATCGGTAGGTATGAATCTTTCTGTATGTTAATTGCTAATAGTTCCGCTATCGGCAGTAGG
The DNA here is from genome assembly GCA_916610205.1 of Griposia aprilina. Lineage (NCBI taxonomy): Eukaryota > Metazoa > Arthropoda > Insecta > Lepidoptera > Noctuidae > Griposia > Griposia aprilina. The sequence continues at coordinate 301,259 of OU744294.1, read as the reverse complement.
GTGACCATATCGAAGCCGTTCTTTTTTGGGACAGGAATGACGTGATAAACTTCGTAGTTTTCTCTACTGATTGACGGCACTCGTATCTCAATAATTAGGTATCTCTCCGTCATTTTTGCCTTCACTTGTAGAAGTTGATATAGGCGGAAGAAATCATCTTGAGTGTTGGTGATGGGAAGTGCCACATCCTTTGAGAGCTGACCGGATATGATATTCAATTCGTCCCGTAGCTGTTCTGGCGCAATGAGGTTTAAGTTCATCTTGCCATTGTAAATATTGGTTACGATATCCAACAGAATCTCTTGAACGTTTCTTAGATGCTCTATAAAGCTGTTTGCAGAGATAGCAGTCATCACAAACTCGATTGATAGTTCTTGAGACTCAATTTCTTGCTGAAGGTTGCTCGTTAGCTTGTCTAGGCTTAGCAGATGGTGATTTAATAATTTGTATTGTTTTGCAATTGTTTCTTCCGATCTTCTTAGCACGTTGTATTCGGCTTCTATTATAGTTGTCTGATTTTTAGACAAAAGGGCCAGATGTTTCTCATTTTCTTTGATGAGTTGTATATCCCGTTGATATTGTTCGGCGAATTGGTCATCCAATACTCCGAACAGAGAACGTGCGATTGATCCGACACCGTTGATAAGGCCGCGTTTGCTTCTCATATTCGCCCGACCTTGCGGATTCAGCAACATACGGTTGTAGTGGTCGAGTTCAGCGAACGCGTGATGTAATTGTAATGAAATAACGTTAAATTGAGTCTTCTGTTTTAGTTTTGAACATATGGTTTCGAGATGATCGTTGAATTTGGTGAACACTGTTGTACCATGCCAGTAGGGTTTGACGTCGTAGTATACAACTATATTCCACTCGTCGCGAATCAATTTCATGTCGGTGGCTTTATCGAAATATAGACCTTGTTGCAATTCGATAAAGTTTGTTATTGTGTTTGTTGTCGCGCTTGCTGGACTCAGTAGGTATAGCAGGGTCATTACTAATCCGATCAAGTTGATTTTGCCTGACTTGGCAGTTTGTTGATGTTTTGTTGTGGTCTCGTTGGTGGCTTGTTTTTTGTGTCCATTTTCGGTGTTTTGTTCAATAGAGTTTTCCTCGCTGTCTATTGGTAAAATAGATAGTTTTGTTATGGGTCTTTTTATGGAACCGTTTCTTGTTTTCAGGGTCACGACATGAACATATCCGTCGTTCCCTGGGTGAAGATCAGTTACTCTGCCCATCAACCATCTTCCTGCGGGCCGCTGGTCATCATGTACAACAACCAAGTCACCAATCTTCACGTTGTTCTGAGGTTTCTGCCACTTCGTTCTTGCTAAAAGTTGGCACAAATACTCGTTTTTCCACTTCTTCCAGATTTCTGAATATATTTTTCTAGTCAGCTCCCATCTTGTTCGGGCGTCTTCTCTTGTTTCGATGACGGTCACCCCTGACCTCCCTGTTAGAAAGTGTGCTGGCGTCAGACAGTCTAGGTCTTCCACATCTTCACTCAGCGCACACAGAGGTCTGTAGTTCAGACATGCTTCTAGTTTTGTTAATATTGTGGTGAACTCCTCGAATGTTAACTTTTGCTCACCCACCACTCGTTTTAAATGGTGTTTCAAGCTTCTTATTGCTCGTTCCCACAATCCGCCCGCCGAAGGCCATGCAGGAGCGTTGAAATGCCACTATATGAACATTTCCGCGAGTTCCTTCTGTAGTTGTTCGTTCCTGAAGGTGTTCTCTATTTCCTCGTACTGTTCCATGAGCAGTCGATTAGTGCCGACAAAGTTCGTGCCATTATCGCTGTACATGTGTGACTGTCGTGAGGGATGATCATCGGATGCTTCATCTCTTCAGTTAAGGTGGCGTTGTTCAATCTTCCTCCTACTTTTAGCAAGCCTTCTTGATCAATGTATGGATTGAGAGGAAGTAACTTGCTATTTGATTTCACTCTGCCGTGTTTACGTAGGTAAATTACTCATATCTGTTTCAAATACATTTTGTTGTGTTTGTTTCACAATTGCCTTAGTTGCACTGTTCAATTCTTGCAACGTAAGGTAACTTGGTATTTGGCGATGTTTCGAGTCCAATGTTCGAACTGTTAAGTTCAATGCTCTGTGTATCCATGCGACTATTCGAATGACATGATTAATAGAGCTATCTTTTCGCAATAATTGTTCGATAATGTTGATGGTGTCTGTGTTGGTTTGGACAGCATTGACTTGTTTCATTGCCGTTGTTTTCATTTCTTGGTCTGACGTATAGACTTGTTTGGCTAGAGTGGATTTCAATGGATGATAGCCAAATAGGACCATGCCACCACAGTTTGTTTTCCTTCAATTGACCGGCGTACTGGCCTCGGCTTGCGGCGTCAGCGGGATTTTCAGTTGACTTGACGTAATCCCAACACGAACGCGGTATTACTGTGTTGATTTTTTGGACTCTATTCTCCACATATGTTTTCCATCGTGATGGGTCACCTTGTATCCAACCCAGGACCACCATAGAATCAGTCCAGCCATAGATTGGAACGTCATGTTGGTGTAAGGATTCCTTAACCTTTTGCATTAATTTGCATAGTAGGTGCGCTCCATTTAATTCCAGTTTAGGCAATGTTGTTACTTTTCTGTGTGGTACAATTTTAGATTTGGTTGAGACGAGTATAACGTCTGTTGATGGGTTAACTCGTGCGTAAATAACACACGCATAGGCATTCAGGGAGGCGTCACTGAAGCCGTGTAGTTCTATAGCTTGTCTTCCGTCACATCTGAGCCATCTTGGTACTTCACACAAGTTTATCGTCCTTATGTCCGCTTGTATTTTGCACCATTCTTTGTGTGTGCTGTCGGGAACTTCCTTTTCCCATTGTGTTTTGACTTCCCACACTTTTTGGAATAGTAATTTTAATTTTGTTGATAAGGGAGCCAGCCAGCCAAGTGGGTCAAACAATTTAGATATTTCAGCTAATAAGCTGCGTTTTGTATGTTTCATGTTGACGCTTGAAATCGAACATTGGAATGTAAATTTGTCTTCTTTCGAATTCCAGCATAAGCCCAATGTTTTTGATGTTTGATCTGTTTTGAAGTTGAAGATAGTGTTTTCATTGTTATGTTGAGTTGTTGCATTTTCCAAGAGCGCCCGTTCGTTTGATGACCATTTTCTAAGGTTGAACCCTCCACTCTTGAGTAATTGTTTTAGGTCCGAAATTAGCTTCTGTCCTTGTTCAATGGTATGCGATCCGTGAACGAGATCGTCGACGTAAAATGACTCCTCCACTACATTTGAAGCTTCCGGAAAATTTTGTCGCTCGTCCTCTGCCAGTCTTCGTAATGTCATTATGGCCAGGAACGGCGCTGCTTTGGTGCCATAAGTTACTGTAGCGAGCTGATATGAAAGTAGAGGTTGTTCCGAGGATTCTCGCCAGACAATCTGTTGTAGGCTTTGGTCACAGTCGGCCACAAAAATTTGCCTGTACATCTTTTCGATATCAGCTGTGTAAGCATACTTGTATTGCCTCCACTGTATTAATGTTGTTTGTAAATCTTGTTGCAGGTTTGGGCCCTTGTACATGAGATCGTTTAAGCTCCAACCGGTAGTTGTTTTTGCGGATGCATTAAATACAACCCTGTACTTGGTTGTTGTTGACTCGGCGCGTTCGACGCCGTGGTGCGGCAAATAGCAGTCGAGTGTCTAGTTACATGTTGATTGTTGCATATGACCTAAGTCAATGTATTCTGTTATAAACTCTTTATAGGCTTTTGCCAAATGTTGTTGTTTTCCTAATCTTCGTTCTAACGTTTTGAATTGGGCAATGGCCATCTGTTTGGAAGAACCCAGCTTGCTTTCCCAGTCGTTTATCATTGGTAGTCTCACTTCGTATGTTCCATTTTCTAAACGTTGTGTGGTATCAGTGTAGTACTCAACGCATTTCTGTTCTTCCACTGAGAACTCGGTTCGATCTTTGATGTCTTCGGAATCCCAAAACTGTACCATATCCTCCAGATTATTCAATACCACGTTGCATTCTAATTTTGTAGTTTTGACGTGTCCGCATAGTAGCCAGCCTAAGCATGTTTGTTGTGCGATGGGCCGTGACACGTCATCGCCTTTGATCATTCCACCTAGCATGATCTGAGAGTAAATGTCTGCTCCAAATAGCAGATCTACTGGTCGGCTGCTGTTGAATTCCGGATCCGCCAAGTTGATATTTTAAATTTGAGGCCATGATGGTTTTGTAAAAGTTTTGTTCGGTAGATTCTTGATTAGGTTTTTTATTATGTATACTGATTTTCTGAACGTAAAGTCATCGAAGACAGAGCTGCATGAAATTGTTATCATGCCCTTGCAATGGCTTTCCTTTTCTCCAACTCCAAAGATAACTCCTTTGCCTTTCTGACGTTTGATCCCAAGAAGTTGAACTGCTCGTTCTGTTATTAGTGATATCTGTGACTCTTGATCTACAAGAGCTCGCATATTGTACTGAGTTCCATCAGCTCCCTCTACCTTTACTATGGCGGTCGCTAATAGAATCGCTGAAGCGTCTTCATCATCTTGAGACACATGAGATGATGAATTTGTTTGGTTTTGTTCATGGTTTTTTGATGCAGCCTCGTGCAATAACGTATTGTGCTTAGCTTTGCACTTGCGACATCGGTTGTTTGACATACATGTTTTGCCTTTGTGACTGTACAGGCAATTAATGCAGACTTGTAACTTATTTATTGTGTTAAGTTTTTCGTCGTTCGACATTTCTAAAAACTTTGCAGAAAAATAGAGGCCATGCTCGTCGTTGCAGAGTGGACAAGTAAACGTTGACGCATGGTACGATTTCGTAACCTTGTTGTTACTAGCCGCTTGATTCTTGTTGTTATGATAGCTGTCTCTTGTTATGGGATGCTTCTTGATTCTGATTTGTCGCTGAACTTGTCTTCTTATAGTTGTCTTGTTTACGCTGCGACGATTCCATTGAAGTAAACTTCGCCTCTAGGTAGTTTAAGAAATCCTTTAATACAGGTAATTCTCGCGAGTTTTTCAGTAATTCATTGTAATCTGAGTATGTCTCAGCGTCCAGTTTTTGTGCCAAAATGTGCACTAGTAGCGGATCCCAGGTTCTGGTATGCACTTCTAAATTCTTGATGGCGTGCAAACATTCTATTGTGACGTCATGTATGTTCTTGATTGGTGCTAATGACTGTTGTTGCATAGTAGACAGATTGAAGAGCATGTTGATATGCGATGTAAATATAAGTTTCTTGTTGTTGTAGCGGTTGTTGAGAATGTCCCAACATACTAGATAATTGTCCGAGCTTATTTCTAAGTGTTGTATCAACCTTTCAGCTTCTCCTTGGACCTTGCTTTTCAAAAATTGCATCTTCTGCGCATTTGACAAGGATGTATTGTTATGGATGGCTTCCGTGAAAAGGTCTTTGAAGGGTATCCACTGGTTAAACTTTCCGTGAAATACTGGTATCTCCAACTTTGGTGTTGTTTTTTCTCGATAAGCTCCGGACCACATCTTGGTGTTTAATGCCTTCTTCAGATTGATATATTGATTTTCGAATCTTTAATAGCGCTCTTCATATACTGCGTTCTTATCCCCGTTGAGTTCGTATTCGATTTCCCAATGGAGACTGTCAATAGCGGACCAACGCGCTTGTAACGTTTGCAACGCATCCTGGAATTCCCATTTTTCTGTGATAAATTCCACTTGAATGTTGGCAACAGCTCTCATGAAGGCCTTGAAGTTTGCCGATTGTTTGCGTAAGAGGTCGTCCAGTTTACTGTTGGACCCCGTGTCCCTCTTGTTAGGGCTTTGTTGTTGCCGAGGAGGTGATTGATCCCTGTTGTTGCTCTCAGTTGTGTTACTGGTTTCTCCTTCCTCCTCGCTGTCTTGTTGATCTTGTAATTTCTTGCTCGAAGTACTTGCTTGACCTTGTTCAGAATTACTTTCGAACGGTGTTGGTTGCAACGCCGGTCCTTCTGCGGACCGTTTGTGCGCTGACAGTTACTGATTTTGTTGGAGAATTAACTCCTTGACTTCTTTATAACACCTCAATGCCGTGTTATCTAAATCGCTTGTAAAGTAAGGATGACCCGCACTTACTTCTGTAGACAGACGATCATGGTTGAACTGTAACTCACTCCATAAGTTTTCCAGCATTTGCATACGCCGTTTGAAGTAGTCCATGTTCTTCCGGTCCCAGCCATCCTTCTTGATGTTGATGCCGACTTTCTTGATGTTTTCGTAAAGTTGGCGCTGATTCTCGTAAGTATTTGCTGATGAAGTCATGTTGCCAACTTTTGAGAAGTAGCCTGTTGCTCCACACTTCTGGTTCTTGGTACTGTGCAACCTTTCTCTTCTACGATATGCGCCTTCTCAATTGGTTACTGGGGCGACTCGCTTGTGAGAGACCAGTCCAACCGATTCGCGACCGTAAAAGATATAAATCACACAACACTAAATTGCTCGAAGGACCGAATGTTGGGGTGTAATGCCCAACAGTGAAAATGTTATGTTAACTTGTAAGGTATGTTATTGTATGTTATGTAAATGAGTAGACGAATGATTCCCTTGATGGATTTATTGCTACTGTTTTAATTATACAATTTGTTCTACTTAAATGCTAAATTAGAGGAATGCACAGCTAAACAATAATCATGTGCATAACTGAGTGTGACGTACAACTACCACAAAGGTCAATGTACAGCGTAGCTCGTACAGTCTATATGTTTGTTAATTTTAGCTCTCAAAATGGATGTAAGAACTTTATAGACCGTCGGTAAACACGTGATCGGCCTATAATTTTTGCGTTCCGCAGTACTACCTGATTTATGGAGCAGGTGGGTAACTCCTGTTGTTAGGAACTGGGGTAGCAAACCAGATTCTAAAGCAACCTGGTACTGAACCGCCAAGCGAGCGTGCGACCTACCAAACCATTTGATCCAGAAGTTGTGCAGTCCGTCCGGCCCTGGAGACTTCCAGTTAGGCAGCGGACGGACTGTACGAGTTACATCTCGGGGACAGATGGAAATAGCTCCCATTTCTGGTATTGCATCGCAGGCTTGCTCGACTTCCCGAGCCCAATCACCTTCGGTGTGACTGACAGGCACCGACCAGATATTGCGCCAGAAAGAACACATGGCATCATCATCCGGCAGGCACGTGTCAGCCACACCTTGATCCGGTTGCTCCCAACCCCTATAAACCCACCTTTCATCGCGCTGGAAGGTGCGATTCTGAGTGTATCGCTCCACTCGCCGCTTATACCGACGAATACGGTTCGCCCATGCATACACTTTCTGCTTCAGGAAGTCGATGCGCTCTGTGACACAGGACATGTAGTCCTGAGGGCTGATATTAGTCCCTGTGAACGCGCGTCTCATAAAACGCATCACTCTAGGACGAGTATTGCCCTCCCTGAAGCAGATTAGTTTGCCGATGAGTGCTCTGGCCCTACCAATACGGCGTTCAATTCTGCACTGCCAAGCTGGTACGACTGGTTTCGGTCGTGTAGCTCTAGAATCATTAGCAAATTTGACGTGAGCTACACGACATGCCGCTACCGCCGAGCAGTACAGAATTGAATGTGTATCGGTGAGGTCTACGCAGTCATCAAAATAATTTGACAACTGCGCATCCAGCGCCGCCACCAGCGCCCTATTTCTGTTATGCATGGGTAAACGAGGTAAGTGTGGTCTAAGTTCGGGCGATATGAACCGATATTCTCGAATCGCATCTTCCAAAGCACTCCTCAATTCATCATTGCACTGGGTACTTACGTTTGCAGCCCTATCATCACTCGCCTCGTCTGCTTGACTTGTGTTAGACTGTGGTAGTACTACCACAGTCTGCGACGGGGGGGTGATGACATGACTACTCTGCACTTCATTTCGCAGGCGATCAAGTACAGTGTCATCCAACATATGATTACGTTGGATGACCCGCACCTGATCCGACAGTCATTGTGCCGACACGTTGACAGCTAGCTCAAGCACCTGCAAAAGAGAGAGCATCCGAACACGGTACGCGGTCAGATTGCTTCCCCCCTCTGTAGCCCCATAGTATGAGCGTGTTAGAAAGTGGATGAAATACTACATTTATAGGTATTGGCATCCACTTAATTAGTAAGCTTTGAGTGTCAGAATGGCTAGTTATTTAATATGTAAGAAGTATCTATGATTATGGTGTGTTGGGAAGGGATTTTATGAAGAAAAGCACAGAAAGACAAGACCAGGCATTTATTTCAATTATGCTTGTCGTTAAGTATAGGTAGGTAACGTTAATGAGAAAGCTATTATCCGTTCCAAAACTAGGTCTTCATGGAGAAGAAGGATAAGAAACTCCATGGCAGCTTGTTTTAGTCTTTTGTCAACACATTTTCACATTAGCATATTATTATTGTTAACACAAGGTCCGTTTTTCAAAGTTAGCAACTTTGTCAATGTAAAGAAAGAACATGAATATTACTTAATTCGATTTAACACACATAAGCAATATTAGCTAAATGAATAACACATACATAACAACATAGATCAGCAATACTAATCAATATTATAAATTATATACTTAACTTACATGAACATTGTGGTCAGTCGATCTTTCACTAGAAGTGATGATATGATCATCATAATTCAATCCATTTTACAATATAGGAAGAACTTTGCTATGCAGCGTGATTTCCTTATGTACATTGGCTTTTAACAAATTAATATTATGGACATTGGCACCACTCAGGATCTGTGAGTCTGTCCTCTATCGTCAAAACCATCCAAACCAAGATCCCCTTCGAAATTGGCGGTAACTCATTAAAATCCCTCCATATTACCAGTCAGTACCACAAACATTGCCGCCCATTCTGCCGCCATTTTAGACCAATCAGAGATGGTTGTACATAATTGCTAAATATCTTATAATATAGGTATTAATTAACAAATCTAGTATAATGGAACTATTTTAAAACTTCATAAGATTATTTAGCAATTTAGTATGTATTTATTTGTAATCTTTAAGTACAATCTTATATTATATTAACATCATCTTTAAGATCTGAGAATCGTCTAAAACAATTTGTTACTTTTAAATTACAATATTAAATCATGGGAAATATTACTAGTATCATATTAATTATTATTTAATCATTTATTGTAATGCTATGATAATAAACATTTGTTTTGATTATGTAAAACCACCAAACATGACTTGTTTGAAAACTCTACAATCGTTGTTTGTGAAGCGGCCTTTTAAGTCAGAATAAATACCATTTACATTAAATACTTCTGTCGATGAAATATCAATTAAATAAATGTTAATAACATATTTTAAATGAAGACCTTTCTATTTATACAATAATAATTTACGTTTAATAAAATACAGTTGAAATGATACGTTTCCACACGTCAATGTCTTTGACATCCGACAGCTGACGTTCATATTGTGATTCTAGATTAGAGATCAGTAAACAACATCAATATTTGTGATCAATAATCAATCAGTTATTCGCCTATAAATATGAATACTCTCACAAGCGCATGACATTTTCGTTGATGGATCGCGTCCATCTCATGCGCTGCACACTTCTGCCGGGAGCTGGGACCCTATCAGAAGCCGGTGGGCCTCGAGGTCCTAAACCGTCCGGCGGCCGGTGTCCTCCACGTCGACGAGCAGGTGGTGGCGTCGTGGGCGTGGAGAAATACTCGTCGCTCGAGCTCGACGCAACTACCGCGGCCGGTGTCGTCACAACGTTCACAGTGGGGCTGGATACCGGCGGCGGCGAGGCGGAGCTGAGCGACGAGTCCGGAGGTGTTGGGCGTGCTCGACTTGCGGCTGATCTTGTCAACATTTCTTCAGTTCCAAGTTTCCTATTTTATTTGTTTTATCGGAGGTGACACCTGTCATGTCACCTCCGATTCGGCAGTTTTTGTTCAATTTTTTTTACATATTTGTTATATGGTCTCTTTAATTGTTTAAAAGTGGTTTTCTGGTTTTTGGTTTGCTTTAAAATTATAAACTATTGCAAAAATGAGTTGAAATTGATTTCTTTGTTGATATTATAGAAAAAAAAATGGAAACGAGACGTTTCGTTGACACAGCGGTCATATTATTATTATTATTTATTCATCAAGTAACAATAAACTCATTATTAGGCACACAACTACAATAAAAATACACAGACAAATAAAGGAAAAATGAATTAAATAAATTATAAATAATAAATTATGTTACATTAAATAAATAAATAAAAAATGAAATAAATTGAATTAAAATTAAATCGCATTATTGGTCATCAATTAAAATTGATAAAAAAAAACAATAATTATAATTTTCTAACCGGCATTGGAACAGCAACATGCCTGTCACATCCATGCTGGACATAAGGGCAGTCCAACCTGTCGGCGATCATTGCCAGGATGGCATTGGGGCTGGCCCGCACCCGGCGCACCAGGGACGCACCCCTTTTGCGCATAGCAGCGCAGAAACAGTTCGTGCGTGCCATCGCGAACATCCCTGATGCGCTACAGAAACGGGGCAGCCCCAACACCACCCGGAACGCATTGTTGTACTGGACACGGAGGGCACTGTATGCCCTTTCAGTATAGTCAACCCACAGGCTGCACGTGTACAGCGATGTGCAGTACGCTTTAAAAAGCGTTACCTTCACACCAGCAGAACAACGCGAAAACCTCCGGGCTATCATGTTTGCTCGGGACAGCACCCTCCGCTCCCGCTCCATGTCCGCATGGTTTTTAAGGTCCTCGGTGAGTAGATGCCCTAGATATTTATAAATTAGTCCACTCGGTCTAATGGAACACCATCAAGACGAACAGCCAGTATGTTCATAGGGCTTGACACACCGACAGCCTGAAAAACCATGTATTGGCTTTTCTTCCCATTATATTTTAACTCATGTCCACGCGCGTATTCCGTACACGTACTGAGTAGGCTCCTCAACCCACAGATCGACGCGCTTAGCAGCACCATGTCGTCCGCATAACTTATATTGTTGACACAAACTCCGTCTACATAGCATCCGACATGTTGACTGCTGAGCGAGACGATCAGTTCGTTTATATAGAGGTTGAACAAAGTAGGTGAAGTTAGACCTCCCTCCCTCACGCCACATTCACTAATATAAGGCTCCAACATCGCCCCCGCCCACCGGACACTATTGACTTGGTGCCCGTACCAGTACCGAAGTATGCTGATGAGTTCCCATGGTAAGTCCGTGCTCTCCAGCTTCTCCCAGAGGATATCGTACGAGACGAGGTCAAAGGCCATGGATAAATCAAGGAAGCACGCGTATACCGGGGTCTTTCTCTGCGTGTAATATTTAACGGTGTGCATTAAACACAGTATTGCACTCTCCGTGGACAGTTTAGGTCGAAAACCAAACTGGTTATCATGAAGTGTTACGTGTCTTTTTAACTGCGTGTTAAGCACACCGTCAAATACCTTCGCCACTACAGTTGCAAGCGATATAGGCCTGTAGTTGTTTTTATCCGCCATATCGCCCGTTTTATTTGTAACCACCGGCACTACAACTGTTCTCATAAAGTCCGCAGGCAGGTAGGAGTGGCACACACACAACGAGAAGAACATTGCAAGAACTCTCGCCAGGTGCGGCCCGGCGTACTGCAAGTGCTCAATACTGAGTGCGTCGTGCCCAGGGGATTTTCCCCGCGCAATCTAGCTTATGGCTTTCGCGACATCTTTCGCGAGGAAACTTATTCCTCCGACTTTATTGATCGGGTCAGCATTCAGCACCCTACTCGCCGGACCAAGCGGTGACCGAACCAAAAACTGTTCTCTGAAAACGTTCGCAATGCTCTTATGATCACTTAAGTCATCGACGCTCTCAAGAAGACCAGGCCGAGAGTTTACTTTCCTCGTTTTTCGCCAAAAGCCGCGAAAGTCACCTTTCGAGTGTTGTTCAGCGAGAGCGTCCATCTGAATCTGGTCCTGATTATTCTGACACCACTTTAACCTGGACTTAAACACTTTCCTACTCTCTCGCATATCCTCATACACACAACCAGACTTAGGTCTTTCACACAGTACCCACTCGTTAAGCCTCAGCCTAGCCACCCTGTGAGCCTCACCTACATGCCTGTTCCATCCCGCCAAGCGTGCCCCACGCCCCCATTTACGCGCACTTCCCCCCTTCACCATAGCCGAGCCCCTAAGGGTAGACACAATGTCGGAGTACAGTTTATCTAGGATACGCGCATGCTCATGGTTATTACATAAATAATCCGCATATTGTGTACATTCTAAAGGAAAATCTATAAATTTTAATCGCCTATGACACTCCTCATTATACATTAAAACTTGTTTCTCATTTCTTTCTCCCCATAGAATATCCATATCTTCATTACAAACCGTACGTGTTATTACTTTGGGCGTCAATACATATAGATTGCATTCCACAATGAGAGGATAGTGGTCCGACCATAGAGTGTCATACCCCACAAAATCATTCGTAACAGACTGCTTCGCCGCGTGAGTTACAACACAATGATCGAGCCAGCTGGTCGTCCCGTGCACGTCACTGATGTAGGTAAAGGTACCGGAATTTCTCCCTAACATTTCTAAATCTATACACGACCAACTCTCCTCGCCACACACATTAATAAGTTCATTGTAAAATAACTCACCCGGCTCCGCATTAAAATCCCCCAAAACAAAAACACACTCGATGTTAGTCTCATCAACAATAGCACTAACCTCACTCAAACAGTCAATAAAATCCGGCAAATTGTTCACAGAGTTCGTTGGCAAATACACACTTAAAACTAACACTGACCTATCGCCTGCCGCTATTTTAATGGCACACATATGCTCACTACACTGACTCACCGACACTTCTTGAAAGGCATTGTAACGCCATAACACCGCGACGCCGCCGTAGGGGCGTCCGCGCAAAATGCCCGCCGACGTATCCACGGCCGACGTCGCCGTGTAGCCGAACCCGCTATCAATCGTACCTACAAAAGGTATGTCGTGCGGGAGTAACCAGGTCTCCTGCAAGCATATCAAATCACACGTACTGCACAGGTCTCTGATGTCGTGGATAGCTCGTTTCACATTTTTACAATTGTAACTTGCTAAGCGATAAGGCCGACTATCCATTGTTTGGGTTTTCTGTGCCGCCCGCAGGATTAATCTCCTGATTCATGTGTCTTCGTCTGTAACGAACGAACCGCCGAAATATGACACCCGCTGGCCATAGTTTCTCGTCCATGTACATAGGTAGATTAGATTCCAGCATATAAAAGTTATAGGCTTTATACCCTCGCAGCACTCGCATCTTTATAACTTCTAGAGATACAATTTCTTTAGTTTTTTCTTGTATATACTGGACCATATCGCACTTCTTAGTCGAACTATGTACGTTCGTAATAAACATTGGAATTTTCTTCTCAGCCGCCTTAAATGAACATTCCATGTCCCTCACACCCCCCCCCCCCTATGCACCCCCCTACCCCTGTCCCTATTACGCAGCTCGATAGTGGCTTGTCGTGACAGGAAGTTCAGATCTTGTATCTGCTTGTGTAGACGGTTAATATGGTCTTCGTTATCAATTTTCTCCTTTTCCAGTTTCGAAACTTTACAGTTCAGACTTTCATATTTTTCGTTTATAAAAGACATGCTGCGGTCCATTTCGGCGTTGGATTCCTCTATCGAAAAACATTTCTATTTGAGCTCAGCAACTTCCTGACCAGCTTGGATAAAATGGCAGCTTGTTCGTCTTTCCATGATGTGAGTAGCTTTCCTTGCTCGGACTTCCAAGCTGTTAGCATTTCGATTAACTCCGATTTGAAAACCAAAAATGCTGAGGATATCTCGGCGTTTACTTCGTTATTTGTAGAACCGGAACGACGTTGTCGTTTGTTCCGCAAAGTGACATTACTATCGCCTGCTCTTTCGGTAGTGGCAGTCGGAATGTCGGGTTCAGAAAGAGATTCTCCAAGACTCAAATCTGTTTTAGGCGGAGTTCTCTGCATAATGTTACAGAAATAAAAATAAAAAAAAATGGAAAAATATATAAAAATAAAATTATAAAAGTCAAAAAGAAATGCCAAGTGCCAGACTCGATCTCTCGACCACTAGATTATACTTAGTAGTAACGCGCTACTCCACAGTGCTAAGCGAACTGTTACAATGCTGCTTGAAATGCGGCTATGGTTTGATGTGGGTGGCTTTAATGGTCAGGATTGGTCAACGTGATTCCTTTGTTTATCTAATAAGTTCAAAGTCCAAAAAATGAAGACGTTTTAAAAATTTTTTGTTCGTTATCTGTATATATAAAAGGCAAAAGTGATTGACTGACGTATCAACGCACAGGCCAAACCTTTAAGGCTGGAAACTTAATATTTCGCACACGTATTCCTCTTATGACGTAGGCATCCACTAAGGAAGGATTTATCAAAATTCAACCCCCAAAGGGGTGAAATAGGGGATAAAAGTTTGTATGAAACTTTTTATTCCTTCGACGTATTTGCATGAAATTTCGTATCAATTGAGTACGGCAAAAATAATGACGTATAACGTATTTGCGTATTACGTGACGTAATTACGTATTTCAGCGTTTTCCAAAATTCAACCCCTAAGAAGATAAAATAGGGGATGAAAGTTCTAAATAAACACAGGTCAAACCCTGGGCTACAAACTTAAAATTTGCACACGTATTCCTCTTATGACGTAGGCATCCACTAAGGAAGGATTTATCAAAATTCAACCCCCAAAGGGGTGAAATAGGGGATAAAAGTTTGTATGAAACTTTTTATTCCTTCGACGTATTTGCATGAAATTTCGTATCAATTGAGTACGGCAAAAATAATGACGTATAACGTATTTGCGTATTACGTGACGTAATTACGTATTTCAGCGTTTTCCAAAATTCAACCCCTAAGAAGATAAAATAGGGGATGAAAGTTCTAAATAAACACAGGTCAAACCCTGGGCTACAAACTTAAAATTTGCACACGTATACCTCTTATGACGTAGGTATCCACTAAGGAAGGATTTAAAATTTGAATGCATATTAAAGTATAAACGGTACTTATAACAAAATACCAATTTTTAACACTTTTGTCTTTCTGTCTGTTAGTTCCGGGTAATCTTGACGGGACTTTCACTGGCAGATAGCTGATGTTATACGGAGTGACATAGGCTACTTTTTGCCTCGGTAGTACGTTCCCGTTGGATAATATCCGACATCCACGCGGGCGAAGCCGCGGGCAGCAGCTAGTGATATTAAAAATGCTCACACACACAGTTAGTGTCGTTATTTCACTGTTGTTTTGCACTTAGTTTGTCACTGGTTTACTGTAGAATATAACTGTATAGTTTTGTCGCTGCTATATGCACTTTTTACTTAGTTTTGGAATTGAAAACACGGAAGTAATTACAGGTACGTAAGTGCGCGGTGGCGTCACGGACGGAACTCACTTTCACGTCACGAACGAACGGACTTTGATTAGTTGGATTCAATATTTATTGATTCAACAATATTTATTGATTCAACATCATATTTATATCCCAATCAATCACAAAAAAATACACATTCAAATCTCGCGTTATCTAGGAGTAATTCACTTCCAAAGATTTTTCTGATAATTTTGATTTTAGGGCCATCACTTCACAAAAAATAATAATTTTTGTTTGTAGGTTAAAATTTTATGTTAGATTTTATTTTATCATAGAATAATACTTACTTATCTACGTATACATATTAACACCAACTCTCATAATTTTTACAAATAATGTTCTTCTATCTTTTTGTTATTTTTACATCGAACTAAACATACAACTAATGTAATTATTTATACTAATGTTTTTTCATGCTTTATTGCGTGTCAAGCCAAGTTTAGAGATGAACAGGATGGAGCACACCTTACACGAACCATTTCGAGCTAGTTTCGACTACCAATTCTATTAGACCTACGAAAATATCTCTAAATTTAAAAATAATTTTGACGCAACTAAAATTTAATTTGACAATCGCGTCTCTACGTGCTACTTATTTGCCCTACCCCGTGATTTTTTTTTAGAGCCGGAGGCGCGCAGGTGGGCAGCCGCAACGTGTTTTATATGGAAATTTTCAGTTTTTGTATGGAAAATATGAAAAATTATTACCTACATGAAGAGTTTTAGGGGTTTATGAGTTTCGTAAAGGGGGTCGAAATATTCATTATTTTTGCGATAAGACAAACTATTTTCGAGATATAAGCAAAAAAAATATGAAAAAAAGATACAGTACTGTATTGCACCTGAAGTCGAGGTGTTGTGGTGAATTTTAGTTCATGGCAACTAATTTTATTCTACACCTTTTTAATAGTCAGATTTAGTTAGACAACCAACATTTTAGGTGAAACCCGTCAAATTCAGAATAGCAAAACAGCCATTTTCACTAAATTACTAACTCAGTGCCATCTTAGTAATGTCAAACTAAAATATAGTTTAGTTGTGTCACTTTAGTCTACTTCAGAATGGGAAATAGTCGTTTGACAGGAATATACATTTTTTTGTGATTTTTAGTCTAGTTTAGAGTATTTTGTGACAAGAGAATCGGCACCATTACTAAACTAACATAATAATATCCAAATTAATATCATAACGGCTAAAAAATTTGTACATTTATAAAACTAGTAGGATACTAGCATTATAATTCCGTTTATTTATTTTAATTTAATTTACTTTTTATTATTTATAAAATACGACCCTAGCGCCAAAATTTCAGAATCCTGTAAATTCTAGATACCATATCATTTGGATATGATATTTTAAATCGGTACTTCTTATTGCCAAAGCAATAGCTTGTCTCGATATTGAATCCAAATTCCAAGAAATAAGCCCATAAAAAAAAGCGTTATGTAAAATTCGATGTTACTCACTACCGGTTAATAATAAAAATTGAGAGTTTGCTTGATAATTTACTGAATATAAAGCATCAAATAATTGCAATCAAAGATATAAGAAAAACGGATTGGATCTAAAGTTATTGCGATTTCTATAGTTTTTAAGGAAACCATAGAGAAAAAAAAAACTCCAGATTGGGACAAAAATATCACACGGGTGTTCTAGTCTTGCTTTTAAAATGACCTGTTTAATCGAATAAGCTAATAAAAAGGGGATGTCCGTTTTTTGAGGCAAAAACAATACTGTGCGACACACTGAGAGCGAGACGCTATATCGAGTTGCGTACTCCCTGCACATCACTGTGACAGCGAAGCTCGCTGCCGCCGCCGCTGCCGTCACCGCCGTCAACGCGTGGACTGCTCACAAACTGATAACATCGACCGTTCTACTTCATATTCGTGTAATGTTCGCATATTCAGATGTCAATGTAGATACTCTTGTAGCGGTATCAAAATCGCCACATGCGAGCTACACGTCATACTGACATCACGCAAATCCTGCATCGCGCAAGCAGAGTTTACCGCGCAACTAGCATATATACAACGTCCCGACATCAACCGTCGGGCAGTTGCCCACCAGACACAACACCCGTTTGGTCGGAGGATCCTCCCTTTTCCGTAGAGTATGAGTGAACTTTACACCCTGTTCCTCATACCTCTATACTGGTGACCCCGAACATGAACGTCAGCGTAGCCTTCGTGCAACTACTTCAGCGTGACATCATCATCACTTCCGCAAGCTTTAGAGCGGCGAATCACACAGCCAGCCAGCACCCACGGCATCAACGGGTATAACGTTAACAACGTTAATACTAACGTTCCCAGAATAAAACGTTTTAAGCAGTCGTCCTCTGGTAAGGCTAAAAGCGAGAACATTATGTTTTCCATCAAATAAACGTGCCCTTAGAGTGTCGCGTGCCTCCTCGATCCATTCAGTACGATGATGTTCAAATTGAGATGATTCTCGTGATTGCTCCATTCATTTAATATGGCTTTTGTTGAACCGTGAATAGCGTCGTTATTATTGTTATTATTGCAGGTAGGTGGCGCGGCAGGCTCAAGGGGACATTTAGATATCGTATGTAAGACGAGCGAGGTTATTGCAAATATTCACTAATAAATTTCGGTAGTGTATCGTGAGCGCGCTCGGTACGCGCCGAACGTATCGCATGAGAACAGACAGAATTTCCTATTAGGGTTAATAGCATGCAATTTGATGTATTCGCTACGGAAATCGGCTTATTCGTTGTTACCATAATACATAAGCCGATTTAATGTGTGTTGAATGCTTCTATCACGGGCCCATAATAAATAAATTATATTTTTACTCTAGAAGTCTAGAATAATGAATGTAAATGCTTGCCAGCATGTGAACGGTAGAGGAAAGCTCCAATGTTGTCAAACTTCAGGCGCGCCTGGTGGCTGGCGCATGCATAATTCAATTTCGTTGAAAACTACCGTTAAACTGACACCTTAGCTCCGCCGTCACTCTGAACATCCACGATGGTCTGCTTTCAAAAAATAAACATGATAAACACAATAAGATTCTAACTAAAACACTACTCTCTTTCTGAGGCACCCGGGTTCAAACAGGCAATAAAACTGCTTAAACTTGAAGAGTAGGGAAAGAAGTAAACCCTTTAGATGTTCCCAGCTAAACATGTCTCCATATATTAGAATGGCTTACAATGTTACGTCGCAGCCGCGGTCCGTCTGTATGAATATTATTACGTGCATATAAAGTCATCCGCGCGTGGCGCGGGGGTAGCGGGGGGGAGGGGTCCCGAGTGCACCGCGCTCTGAACTAAGTTTAATCTTGCTTCGAGTGGAACCTCGTTAGCGTGTGCAATCGTACCACTTTATAATTCTCTAACTCTTTTTGCTTTGCATTAGTTTCTATTTCATAAAGTTAAGTATATAGGTAGTTCAGAGTATGTTGTTCCACTTCAATGCGATAATACTTTTGTAGTGAAAAAGTGTAGTAGAATAAGAGCAAATCAATGGTAAAAATACCTACATAGTTACTATTATTAGTTGGACGATTAATAAAACCATCGCCATTGATCTCCACGAGAGTATTGCGGCGATAGTCTCGCCGGGCCAGCACACTCTCACCGCAATGTTATCGCCATGTGGAGATTGGTTCATAAAGTTTAAATCCGCTGAGATGATTTTGGCCGCGTTGTGAAGTCACCGTATTGAGCCCATGGTATGGCACACCACCCAAAATTTTTGCCAAGTGTCGGGCCCAAGTTGTGAAAGTCACACCAATTTTTTTTGGTTTTAGTTTCATCCTTGTATCACCACTATTAAGCGGTACTTTCCAATTCCATGGATTTAGTTTCATACGTTATCTGTTTCCGAACCGTTTGAGATATGACAACCCTAGAAGGAATTAGTCTATGACATTAAAAAATATTATTTTCGCTGTCATTGAACAAGCGATCCGTCGTGAGTCTCAACTTGGGATGCTTTTAAATAATTAATATTGTACTGTGGTAAGTGGTTTTATTCATGTTTCATGTAAAGAACTAACACACCATGTATTTTAAACCATAAAACATATAGGTCATCCCGTGTTTTTTTCTTATTAGAAAAAATCTTATTGGAATCTGTGAAAAAAGTGTTTTTGTTAATTTCTACAGTCGTCTACAAATGAAAACATGGTACATTCAAATACAACGCACACTTCATTATAGCTCTACTCACTAGCATTCAAACTAAATACAACGGTCGCAGAATACCAAGAAATGACGCCGCTTATCGGATTTGTTTACAAACAGTCGTCGTGCGAGCCAGCACGCCAGATGACGTGTACAATTGAGTGGAAATTCCCGAGCGCATGAGTTCACGTAGGTGACAAAAAAGTTTGGTGTCCTTTTCATAACATAATCATCTGAGCAAATTGATGGCACGAGCGAAACTATCACCGCGTTACACTGGCCCGTGGAGATGGCGCCTAAGAGTGATATCACACTGACGATTTTGCCGAAGTGGTTTCAGCTAGGCGATTGATGACCGTACATTCTGCGGGTGCGAAGCGAGCTAGCCGCGTCTACGGAACTCTCTCCACATTTTCACAAGACTTTACACTCGCATGTCTCACTCTGTCTTGTACACTCACGTCAATCGCGCTCATTACACAAACGCGATGAACAAATTACGCCCACATGACGAGCTCGCTACAAACACGCAACGAGCGCGTTGAAAAATTGCCTAGCTGGAAACTTGCAAATCGTCAGTGTGCCCTAAGTGACGTGTACAGTGTCGTAAAGTGTGGTTGTCACATACCAGTGGGTTCATGACGTGGCTGCACCGGGCGTGGCGCTGGCGTGTGACTTTAGTGTACAGAAAGTGTCATAACGTGTGGTTGTCACAGACCTGTGGGCGGGTGACGTGACGGCGCCGGGCGTGGCGCTGGCGTGCGCGCCGGCGGGCGGCGTGCTGGCGGCGCGCGCGCATGTGCCGCTCGCCCTCAAAGTGTATGCCGACTGCTGGGGGCTCTACCACGACCAGCTGCTCATACAGGTACCACTATGCGTGACGTCACACCACGCTGTCTATATAGTCCAGGCATTTACGCATAATAAAGGGGTCAATCTCGGCATGCAATTTCTATATATTAGGTCTTTACCTATGAAATTGCCGTTCTGCAGTACTGGCCATTTCAAATCAAAATAATTTTTGTTTGGCTAAGAATTCTAATTTCAAATTAATTTTATTTTAAAAACATGTTTTTTTTTTTCTAAAAGTAGTCATTTCTTTATTGATTAGTGTTACATTTTCATCGCATTTCAATCTTTTTCGTCATCATGGATACGTTAAAAATTCGAGTAATTATGGAATATGAGTACCGTCGTGGCAGCAACGCGGCACAAGCGGCACGCAACATCAACGACGTTTACGGAGCTAACACTACAAACCAACGCACCACCTGTTATTGGTTTGCTCGCTTCCGTTCTGGAAATTTCGACCTGAAAAATGAACCTCGCGGTCGTCCGAAGACTTTGGTCGACAATGACGAATTAAAGGCGATTGTGGAAGCTGATGATACACAATCTACGGCTGAATTAGCAGCAGCTTTCGACGTTAGCGTCAAAACAATATTGGTCCATTTGCGTCAAATTGGCAAGGTAAAAAAGCTTGACAAATGGGTGCCCCACGAACTCAATGATCGCCAGCGCGAAGTACGCGTCGAGACGTGCCTTGCACTGCTCAACAGACACACAAATGAAGGAATTTTGAACCGCATTGTTACCTGCGATGAAAAATGGATTCTGTTTGATAACCGTAAGCGCTAAGCAAGTTGGTTGGATCCTGGTTCAGCACCTAAACAATGCCCTAAACGAAAACTTACCCCTAGAAAAGTGATGGTCACTGTTTGGTGGTCTAGCGCCGGTGTGATTCATCACAGCTTCTTACCAAACGGGGTGAGCATTACTGCAGATGTGTACTGTGAAGAACTGAACACAATGATGGAGAAGCTGGCGCATCTCCAACCAGCATTGGTCAATCGCTCGTCTCCGCTGCTCCTGCACGACAACGCGCGACCTCATACTGCACAGCAGACGGTCTCCAAGTTGCAAGAACTGGGGTTGGAAGCTCTCCGTCATCCGCCCTACTCACCAGACCTTGCGCCTACAGACTACTACTTTTTCCAGAATTTGGATAACTTCTTGGCGGGAAAAAAATTTAATACCCGAGAGGCAGTACAAAATGCCTTTGAAGAATTTGTTGCCTCCCGTCCAGCTGATTTCTTTAAGAAGGGCATCAATAAACTGCCACTGCGATGGCAAAGATGCATTGATTGCATGGGTGATTACTTCGATTAATACAAATAAAAAATTCATGAAAAAAAATCGTTTAAATTTTTTCATACAAAACGGCAATTTCATAGGTAAAGACCTATTATGACGGAGAAGGTACGTCTCTTTCGTTAACATCAGCCATATTTTAACTACTGTGGGGGTACAATGGGAAGTGTTGGTATTGCGCAATAGAAAAACCTTTTGCAGTTCAAATGGTGGAATCTTATAATCGCAATTTAAGTCCAATGTTTTTAAATTCTCATCTAATGATAATAAGAAATAATGTGAGTCCTTTATTCTAAATTTAATTTATTGTAACCGTTTTAATTATTTTTATTAATGAATTGTATTGTACTGTCAATTCCTTTTTTTATTTTGTGTATATATTTAATTATTATTTGTGATACTCGTAATAAGGAACAATCCCAAATTTTTAATCTTATCCAAAAATGTATATGTATTTTTATTTTCTTTTTTAAATTCTTAATTAATTAATTGTATTGTATTTTTTTTTATTTTTTATATCTGAGTAATCGAGTAAGTGAGTGTTTGCTAATCTAGTGGCACTTTTTACCTAATCTTAATTTTGTTACCATGCGGATAATGTAGTGGGCTGCAATATTGTTAATTCTAATTATTATTGCTATTTGTAAACATTTTATATTGTAGCTGTTTATTGTCCCATAATGAATAAAATAAAATAAAATCAAATTATAATTTACGAACAAATTAAGCAATCACACTAGCGAAACGCACAATGTTGGTACACGATAAAACAGAACACGCGACAGTTTCTAAACGTGTTCACTGCTTCACCGCCATCGACAAACTCTGTTTAGCTCTGGTCAATCGTTATGTTGTAGGCGTCCAGATCAGACAAAGCCAAAAAGATTGATTTAACATATTTTTCCGACATATATAAAAATTGCAGAGCATAAAATTTGCGATAAATTTTGTTCTAAACAATTTTTCATGCGCTCAACCGTTTTTGAGATAGAAGGCGGAGAGAGCGGAGCGATCAGCCGTACAGACTGTAATGAGATAGAGGGTGGAGAGCGCGCAGTGCTCAGCCAAACAGACTGTAATGAGATAGAGGGTGGAGAGTACGCAGCGCTCAGCCATATATACTGTAGTGAGATATAGGGCGGAGAGCGCTCAGTGCTCAGCCATACATACTGTAATGAGATAGAAGGTGGAGAGCGTGTAGCGCTCAGCCAAACAGACTGTAATGAGATATAGGACGGAGAGCGCGCAGCGCTCAGCCATACACACTGTAATGAGACAGAGAGTGGAGAGCGCGAGCCATACATACTGTAATGCAAGTTCAATCGTGAATCTCGGTGAATAATACCTTGTATAAAGTTATGAAATCATTAAAATATCATAAACAATTACTAATTTGTACTATTTTTTTTGGTTAAAACATTGTATCTAATAACAATTCATTTAATACTACTTACCACTTTGTGTAATTAAAAACTTATCAAGTAAAATACTTATAATAGTGTAGGTATTTCCTAATTTTATATTAAGTAGATTTTAAGTAGAATTAAAAAGAGTAGATATATTTTAATTTTATCTTTATTCAGCAGCTTTATATTTCTGCCAATTTAAATTGAAGTGAAAATTTCACAAATTTCAGTAATAATAATAATAATAAGATTGTCCTGATAGCCGTGGGATACCTCTCCACTCCTCATAAGCACCTCAGGACATGTTGCCCCTTTGTCACTTCGACACTATGTGCTAGCGACCATTTTCGGGGGCCCATTATTGAGTGTGCAAGTCACCCCCTGCCATTTTATCTGTGTATTTTATATAAAACATTGGTCAGGCAGGGGCCATAGTCTTTCCATAGTCCTAGATAACCAGTCCACCTAAGCTACCCAAATCCATAGTCATAAATATTTGTTTCCATATCTTGCAATAGTCCTACACCAACCGGGGGTTGTCCTTGAGTGCACTTATATAGTCCGAACAGGAATAATCGTCGGTTGGTGCTTCATTTCATTAAAAACGTCTAACGGGCCTCTGCGAGTTGGCTTCGGCCCCTCGTATGCCTTCCAAAGGTCCGGGATCCCAGGGTCCCGAGAAATGTGAAGAGATAATAATAATAATAATAATTTTTATTGACACAAATACAGCTTTTACAAACTTTAATGTAATGTTTCGGTAGGCGTCGCCGTATCGGTGGAGGACTTCGCCGTAGTAATTTGGTTACGACCAAACGGGCTCGATCCTGGGTTAGACATACCAACAGAAGTATTTTGTTAAATATTGTTTATAAAAAATATTTAGTTCATTTTGCACATGAATGTCGTTAGAAACCTACAAGTCACACGTGATATAACTATACTTTACTTTTATACTGACGGCACAAATAATTATATTTTTATTTGTCGTAATTGTTTATTTCATCATAATCAATACAAAATATACGTCCGCTTGGTCTCGCGTCTCGTAAAGCGACCATCAATGATTGCGTCATTGGAGCGCCAAAAGATACTCGTAGCACTTAATCCTACCCGGCTGTGAACATGAGGCATCCGATTTTAAAAATAGACTTTTATTTAGGTATGTATACATGAATGACAGAAATAACACTCCTTCGTGCAGTATGCTAGAACTCTTTTTTAACTCGATGTGTCCTATTAATGATCGCGTACCGTACCAGAAAAAAAAAAAAAAAAAAAGTGTTTTTTCACAGAAACAATTTTTTTACACAAAATTTACCTCTGCCAAACTGCAAAGCAGCTTGTTGGCAGACGTAGCTCCTTTTTTTATGTACATAGTATCCCAATTGTTACACTTTTCCACCCATACATGCTTAGACGAAAACTATTTTTTTATAACATTTAGTTAAATATTTCCTATAGTGAGGCTTTGACAAATTACATTAAGTAGGTACATATTTATTTTCTTTTTAAAAGGGGTTTTTGTGACACAATTACTGTTTATATCTACTGGAAGGTTATTGAAAATCGTTGGGACCAAAAAACATCTACACCTTCGACCATAATAATTATTGCAAGTGGGCACTACAAATGTTCTCATATTATTATTACTTCTTTGAGTTCTTGTACGAATAATATTAGTTTTGAATTCATCACTACAATACTGATCCAAGGCTACTGACAACACAACCCTCTCATGAACCGGCAGCATTTTACATTCCAAAAATAACTCCTCGTAATCACTACTTTTACAACGGCCTTTTGTGTTTTTATCCACTAAGAGCTTCATGAATCTGATTTGTATTTTTTTTATTTTATCCAAATATGTTTTAATATGTTTTATCCTGAGACTGTTAGCCTAGCGACTTGGAGTTAAACCACTATTCACAAATATTTTATTGCATCTTAGTTATGACTTATTTATTGCCTTTTAAAATACGTACTAGAAAGTATTTGATGTTCACATGAAACTCATAGAACACAGTTAAAATAATCTAGAAAACTGTAATCACTATACTTGCTGCCTTGTGGCTTAACCCTGGCCCCTACAACCAAAGCATAAATTACGAGTAGCCATGTTCAGGAGTTGGTTGGTGGTCGATATGAGTAGCTAGCTCCAACTTTAAACATAAATAATACTTAACATCACGCCTGTACTACCCGAATTGTTGGGTAAAGGAGTCTACTACAATCATACTTCGTCAGTTATGTTTAAGAACCACAATATAACCTATTACATGGTAAACAGACCCTACCCAACAATAGGCCTACCCAAATGTCCTTTTTTTGGTATTGTTCGTTGAATCTTTGAGCTCCTTGAGTTCTAAGTTGAGCTGCGCGATTACTGACAAATGCGTGCACCGACTGTATAGGTCTACTCAATCTGTGTGGTTTATCTTCAAAAGACCATTTCAGACACAAATCTACATGGTCCTCACATGATTTGACCAAGATTATGTCTGGACTTTAAAAGAGACTGTGACTTCTGAGTTTGTTTCGGCCTTTCTTCTCAGAGTAGTCAAATAGGAAACGCCGAGCTCATCTCGTTTTTAAAATATGATTGACGTGTAAAAGTGTTTGTACAAACCTACGTACAGAAATAAAATCATTTATCATTTAGACTTTGGTTATAACTAAACGTATAGTTGAATAGTCCTCCTTATGGTCATTGACCTGCAGATATGAAAGTATATGTATGTATATTGGCAGTCCCAAATTATTGTGTCTCTGATTACCGGCGAGCTGGCCAACTGAACGACTCGGTGATATTATAATGTTGTCTAAAATATAAGTACTGCTGAGGGGACTAATGGAGTCTGAGAACGTTGAGTGACTCGCTCGCTGTGTTATATTTTTCAAAGAATTCTGTACCTAATGGTGACAGGTTAGTGTACTTAGTGGGGCACGTCAGTGTTAGTGTGAGACCCTCGCGTAGATAGTGTTCTTATAGAAATAAAGATGAGCAGTGCATTAGCAACGTTAGAGTGGCGATACTAAGTAGAGCGCACACTCGCACAGTTTGCTGTACATAATACACAATGACTGTTCTCATTGTTTCGAAGCTCTGTGTTTATCAGAGGACGTTTACGAGCTGTTTTTGGGACGGTCTAGATATCAGATACAATCGACGATAGTGAAACAGCACCTAATGGATAAGGATTACATTACAAGCCAAACAAGAAAGTGAGTTGGTCTTGAACGACTGTCCCTGCTGATCAGTGGGTGAGTCCATGACAGAACACTGAATACACTCAACACTAATTTTACAATAAATAAGATTCGTTTGAAAATAATTTATTAAAATCACAATTTAAAGTTGGTGAAAGCAACTTCGTTACTCGAGATGAAAGCTAATACATTTTGTTAAGGACTCAACGCCAAAGGATTGTAAATATCAATATTATGGTTGCTATCTGAAATTATAGAATACACAATTCTTACTGTATTTCATCGAGCTTGGAGAATTTATGGCATATCTTGTCATAGGAACGTATGTAATTTACTATGTTATAATTAACTAAATAATTTAGTTGTTATGTTTATTATCCCGTTGGGAGATTCGCCACACGTTCATCCGCGTCGCGCGTCGATCCAATAATTTGGTTTATCAAATGCTAACACAATGTCAAGAACACGACGCGCGACGCCCCTCAATCTACATCATATTATATTTAATTTCTCACGCCTAACTCCAACAACATTTTCTGGCACAAACCCGAGCAGAAATAAAAATAAAACATTTGAAAATATTAGATACGCGTATCCATACTTTATCCGCTATAGTAAAAGAAATATTGTGTAAAGAACTTGTCCCATAAAAAAATAAAAAATATTGAATCTACACGCCAAGTTACATTCATAGAAAGGTTTAAAGGTTAAACCCTACGTATAAATGTCTTCTTGGTGAAGTCCTTCAGTCAACAGGCTCGCCCGTCGACTCTTCAGTTTTAAAGACCGAAAAATAGACCTATTTCAGTACTACCTACCTTTAGTAAAATTTAAGAAAAACTTATTTTGAATCAAATGCAAGGATTTTTTAATAAACACAAATTACTGCATAACAAACAGTTCGGTTTTACGAGGGGTCGTTCGACTACTGATGAGTTGAACTTTTAGGACATGTTTATGATGCATGGGAGGACAAATGCGATGCTTAGGGAATCTTTTGCGATTTATCCAAGGCATTCGATTGTGTTCTTCATGAAACATTGATCAGGAAACTGCACCACTACGGAATCCCAAACGCCTTTCTGGATCTTCTTACTTCTTACTTAAGTGATAGGATTCAGAGAGTTGATGTTAATGGAAAAAGATCGGTAGTAAGAATGGGGGTCCCCCAGGGCTCAATTCTTGGGCCATTTTTATTTCTTATTTATATAAATGAATTGCCTTACCTCATAAAGGATAAACATGATATAGTGTTATTTGCAGACGACACTTCACTTTTATTTAAACTCAAACGTCAGCAGCTGATTACTGACAATGTAAATAGCGCCCTTGCAATAGTAGTTTAACTGGTTTAATGTTAATAACCTACTTCTTAACGAGAAAAAACTAAATGTATTAAGTTTACGATACCTCATGTTAGACAAGTAAAAACTAGTGTTCTCATAAAGGGTGAAGTGCTGAAACCCGAAAATACCACAGTTTTCTTAGGCATAACTTTGGATACCAAGCTTCAATGGGGCCCCCACATGGATAAATTGTCAAAAAAGCTTAGCTCTTCAGCATACGCCGTTAGAAAAATTCGTGGTTTAACTGATTTAGAGACAGCCCGTTTAGTATACTTTAGTTATTTTCATAGTGTGATGTCGTACGGTATTCTGTTGTGGGGAAATGCCACCGATATCCAGACAATTTTCGTTTTACAAAAAAGGGCAATTCGTTCAATCTATAAATTAAGTCCCGGACACCCTCTCAGAGATAAATTTAAAGAGATTAATATAATTACTGTGCCTTCTCAGTATATTTATGAAAATCTTTTGTATGCCCATATAAATATTAAGCTGTTTAAAAAATACAGTGATATCCACAATATAAATACTAGAAACAAACACAAATTTATTGTTCCTACAACCAGGCTCAAGAAAAAAAGGTGGCTCGTTTAGATGCCAATGTATACGTTTTTATAATAAACTTCCTAGCCACATTCAAGATCTAAGCTTTAATAAATTCAAATCTTTTATAAAACGTAAACTATGCCAGAAAGCCTATTATACTGCGAAAGACTATATTGAGGACAAAAAGGCTTGGGATTGAGCTGCTCCAATAAATTTACACGGTAAATGTTGATTTTAATTTGCTAGCTATTTTAGACATGAATATTTACTGTAACAAGTATTATATTATTTTCATTATTGAGAATATGAGGACTATGTGGGTCATTGTTTCAGTTATATTCTTGATCTGGCAGTTTAAGTAGTTTATGCGGCCTGCCCAAATGTCCTTTCTTTGGTATTGTTCGTCGAATCGTTGAGCTCCTTAAGTTCTGAGTTGAGCAGCACGGTTACTGACAAATGCGTGCACTGACTGGACAGGTCCACTTAATCTGTGTGGTTCTTTCCTCAAAAGACCATTTCAGACACCAATCTACATGGTTCTCAAAAATTATGTCCGATTTTTTATATACACATTGACATTGTTTAATTTTTTTATACACAATGACATGAGTATTTACTTGTAAAGTATTATGTTATTTTAATTATTGTGAATGTGAGGATTATGCGGGTCATTGCTTTTTTTTCGCAGTTAATTTTGATCATGATCTGGCAGATTGAGTAATTTATGTGGCCTACCCAAATGTCCTTTCTTTGGTATTGTTCGTCGAATCGTTGAGCTCCTTAAGTCCTGACTTCCTGAGTTGAGCTGCACGATTACTGACAAATGCGTGCACTGACTGGACAGGTCCACTCAATCTGTGTGGTTCTTTCCTCAAATTTCTTCTCAGAGTAGTCAGATAGGAAACGCCGACCACATCTAGTTTAAAAATATGATTGACGTGTAAAAAAGTTTGTACAAACCTACTTACAGAAATAAAATCATTTATCATTAAAAGGAGATTATAGGAAACTATTTAAGCAGTTGTAAAGGAGAATAAAGGAAACTATTTAAAATATGTAAAATTCTACCGATTAGTTACAAATATAAGTATATTTTAGCAGTTAACCACCATGGTACCCAGGAGCATAACCTAACTCATGAAATCAACAATCATAACACACCATCTATGGCTGCTGGAAAATTCAATGTACCGTCAGCATCAAATATTTACTGACACTCAGGGTATTCAAATAAATAGACGCAACCAAAAAGTCAATAATATCGGTACAAACTAAGTTTTTACTTATTGTTGTCAACAATATAATCGCTCAAAAGGTCGAGAAGTTTAAAATGTCATATAGATCGGTTCAATCAAACAGCCATAAATATGGTTACAGTCACCCCGCCAATGGTATCCAAGCATTAAAAGTATTCAAAAATATGGAACACATTAGAAAAATAAACTTTACTGCTATATATTTTCTCACGTCAACATTTCACAAAATGAAAGGGATATAAACTTCTGCTGTTCTTTTCATTTTAAGCATGACGTCATAGACATGTCTTTTGTTTTGTAAATAATTTCGTGCATAGCCGTTTACGATACTTATATTGTAAGCAATAAATAGCTGACTGGAAATAGATTAATAGATGTAAACCTCATTGATAATGAGTATGAGTATATATCTCATAGAGCAAGAGTGCTTATTTGGGATTCAATAACATGTTCATGTCACAAATTAATACGAAATTATTTCGTATTGAATTTAACTTTTGTACTTAATTAAAATGATCTCATTCCGTATTAACGACAAAATGAGCACTTTCGAACGAACAGAACACTAAAAACTCTCATCAGGTGTAAAAATAAACAAAAACATTTTTGCTCTAATTATCTTTATTTTTTTTAACTAAAATCGTGTATAGCCACCGTCTGCTAGAATTACGTCAGAAAGACGTCTTCGCATGGATTGTACCGCATTATAGCAATTTTTTTCTCCTGTCATGGACTCCCAAACTTCTTCGACGTGAGTCCTTAAATTTGCGGTGGTTCGTGCTCGAGTACTGTCCCATACCTGAACCATTTTGCCCCACAAATTTTCGATCGGATTTAGGTCGGGACTATGAGGCGGCATCGAAATTAACTCCAGGACCATGTTACCATCCAAGTAATTTTGTACAACACCGGAGTTGTGCATGGAACTGTTATCTTGGACGATTGTCCAAGATAATCCTTTCAATCTAATCCTTTCATGGGGAAAAAAAATCTTGGCTGTTGGAAGCAAAACGTTTTAGAGGATTTCTTTGTATCAGGGGCCATTCATTCTTCCTCCCACTTCGACTAGCTCTCCTGGTCCGCTTTGGGTCCTCCATCCCCTAAATCCTAAGGTGCTTCGGCCACTGCGGTTGTTAGGGAGGACATTTCTTTCATCATACCTTGTGTTTGATGTTCGGTATAGAGATAAGCGTCCCTGGGCAGACGAACAAAAAGCTTTTTCATCTACAAAGATCACAGTATCAAAATTGAAATTTAAATAATATCGTGCGAATTGTAAGCGCTGCACTTTAAGCCTCGGTGTTAATATAAAACGATTGCTAATAGCTCGCTGCACGATATTTCTGTCTTGATTTATACTCGTTTGACGTGGACGACCAAATGAAACATGGTTTTGCAATGCACCATCACTTTGCCATCTCTCTAGCCAACGGCATACGGTGTTTCTCTAAATAAAAGAAAGAAGAAGAATCTGAACAGATGCGAATAATTCCTCATCTAAAGCGATTATTACGGATATTCCCAGTTCATTTCAAATATCTGTTACGGAGACACCTTCCTCCCTCAAATATATAATTTTATGTTATGTAGTGTCACTAATATCTGTCAGTCTCGCTCGCACAGCGCTGACGTGCGCGCGCGTCCTTTGTAAACAATGGCGGTTAATAAGTTGAAGTGTTGTAATTGTAATATAATTATAAGTGAAGTACTGGCATTTATTCAAAATAAACATGATGTGATGGATAATGAGTCTATAGCTCGTGTGTGCCTATCTGCCTTCTCGGAACCAGATATTGATGAGGCGAAAACTTTGTTTTTTGAATCTGTAACGACTTCTCAGAGGAAAAAATCTCGAAGGCGAGATGGTAAAATGCAAAGAGACTTAGAGGACATTATCTGTCTCTTTAAGGAAATCGATCCGGATGTGATTCCCACCTTCGTCGCACGGGACTTACAAAAATTGCCTCCGATATCATTTGATCACATTGATGTTACGAAATTACTGAAAGACATTGTGCTCCTTCGTAGTGAGATACAAACAATAAAGGAAAACTATGCGACAGTAGATATGGTAGAAACAGTACGTATAGACCTAGACAATCTAAAGCTAACTTCCTTGGTTAATTACCCAAATATTAACACGGAAAAAAGAGGTACATATTTTTCGGATAGTGGGCCGGTAGGTTTATCACATGATTTATCAAATACCGACGCTAAGACAAAGTCATCGGAACGAAACGCGCTCGACTTGACGCCGCTGTCTCACTATCGCCCATATGAAAATAGGACTATCTCCCTCGCACCGAAAACGCCTGTGGTTCAGCCGGCAGAGGCGGCGTCGTCGCAAACACATATTATTTCATCGCCACTGGCGCTCACGAATAAAGTTTTATCGTCATCCTCAGATACTCGTACTACCGGTATTGCCGGTATTGCATGTAAACAAACGCTGACGCCGTCTACGCTGCCACCAACGATGGCGGAAATAGTTAAATTGCCGGGTGAATGGAAACAAAATAAGCCGACAGATGAGTGGACTGTGATGCAACGTGGGCGACACAAGAATCGATTTATTGGAAAAATGGGAAAGGCAATAACCAATGTTGAAACAAAGTTCAAAGCGGCGGAAACAAAGATTCCTTTGTTTATTTCTAATGTAAACAAAGAGACCCTAGAAGCCGACATATGTGAATATATACATAATAAGACCCAGGAAAAAGTCTTCCTTGAAAAAGTTAGCATGAAAAAAGAAAGGCCGTACAATTCATTTAAGATTTATGTTTCAATTAGTAAAATTGATACCTTTTTGAATGATAACTTGTGGCCTGATGGAATAACGTTTAGAAGATTCATAAGATTTAGACTGTGGAATTCTGATAAAGACGATATAAAATTAAATGGATAGTACGCTAGTAAGTTATAACTGCAAAAATATTAAAAGAAGTCTGGAATGTGTGAGAACTTTATGTAAATCGGCAGACGTGATAGCCCTTCAAGAAACTTGGCTGTTACCGTACGATATTCAAGTATTGGGTGATATTGACGACAACTTCGGCTACACAGGGAAGTCGGCGGTGGACTTGACTGCTGGAGTGCTACGAGGTAGACCTCACGGAGGGGTTGCGATACTATGGAGAAAAAGTGCTTTTCGCAATGTTACGGTAGTGAAGTGTTTAAGTGAGCGTATTGCTGCGATTAAAGTAATAACTGGAGCTGGTCGTGAAATGTTAGTTATGAGTGTGTATATGCCGACTGACCAAACTGTGAACTTGCCGGAATTTACTCAGTGTTTGGGTGAGTTAAATGCAATTATACAATACAATAGTATCGAGGTAGTATTTATGTTGGGAGATTTCAATGCACATCCTAATGCTCCGTTTTGTAGTAAACTTCTTGATTTTTGTGAGGAAAATGACTGGATATGTGCTGATTTAGTCAAACTAGGTATTTCATCTGAAACATATACCTTTCAAAGTGAAGTATATGGGTGTAAGCGATGGCTAGACCACTGTGTGGTGACTAAGTCAGCATGGCAGTCTGTGATGAATATTATGGTCCTCAATGATGTATACTGGTCAGATCATTTCCCCTTACAGGTAACATGTAATTTAGAAGTAATTAATGCAAAGGTAGAAGTACACAATTATATTAGTAATGATGTTGTATGGGGGGTTAGAAAATTAGATGAAATTCAGAAATATCATGAAATTTGCAATAATAATTTTAGAAAAATTATGTTTCCTGATGAACTTCATAAATGTGCCGATAGTATGTGTCAAAAGTTACAACACAGATCTGTAATTGACAACTTATATAACAGTATTGTTAATATATTAAGCCAGGCTTCGGCAAACAGTCGCAGTTCCTTACCTAAGAAGCCGAGTAATGTTAAGTGTGTTCATGGCTGGAACAAGCATGTTAGAGATGCGCATAGGCAGGCTAGACTGGACCATCAATTGTATGTCTTAGGTGGTAAACCAGTGAGTGGACCCTTGTATGATAAAATGTAAGAAAGTCGTCGGATTTTCAAGTCACGCTTAAAGTACTGTCAGAACAACCAGGAACAGATAAAAATGGATATACTTGCCTCGCAGCATTCTGCTAAGAAATTTAATAAGTTCTGGAAGGGCACTAAGCGTTTAAATGGTAAGGCTAGTCTGCCAGTGTGTGTTGATGGCCTCAGTGATGCTAAGATGATTGCAAATTCATTTAAGGATCATTTTCAGGTGAGGTCCTCTTTGCTGTCGGTGCCTGAGACTGAACATTGCCCAGTAGAAAAGCCTATTGGATTTTCAAGTAAAGATGTGGCTGATATTATTAAAAATATGAAAAGAGGGAAGTCACCAGGCCATGAGGGGCTCAGTGTCGAGCACTTGCAGCATGGGGGAGTGCACCTGTATAGAGTTTTAGCCATGTTTTACACTTTTTGCATACGGCACTCATATTTACCATCTAATCTTATGAGAACAGTGGTTGTGCCAATAGTAAAAAATGTCACTGCTGATATCTCTGATAGAAGTAATTATAGACCAATTTCGTTAGCTACTATAATTGCAAAAGTGTTTGATGGGTTATTAGATAGAAAACTTGACCGTTTTGTAACATTACAAGATACACAGTTCGGTTTCAGAGAGGGGTTGTCAACCGAAAGTGCAATACTGTCTCTGAAACACACTGTTGATTATTATGTAAAAAGGCACACTCCAGTATATGCATGCTTCTTGGATTTGTCCAAAGCATTTGATCTGGTGTCATATGATAAGCTTTGGACAAAATTAAGAACTGCTGGTGTCCCAGCCGATCTTGTGAATATCCTTGCTTACTGGTACAGTAAACAGCTTAATATAGTTAGGTGGGGAAATGTATACTCAGATGACTATTCTTTAGAGTGTGGGGTCAGGCAGGGCGGGTTGACATCGTCAAGGC
The DNA here is from genome assembly GCA_916610205.1 of Griposia aprilina. Classification (NCBI taxonomy): domain Eukaryota; kingdom Metazoa; phylum Arthropoda; class Insecta; order Lepidoptera; family Noctuidae; genus Griposia; species Griposia aprilina. The sequence continues at coordinate 266,844 of OU744294.1, read as the reverse complement.
TCTTTAATATATATGTTAACCATCTGATTGAGCAGCTCAGCAGCATGCATGTTGGATGCCATATTGATGACATATGTGTCAATAATCTGAGTTATGCAGATGATATGGTGCTGCTGAGCCCTTCAATTGGGGGTCTTAGACAGCTGTTAAAGGTGTGTGAGGTTTATGCTGTGGAGCATGGCCTGAGGTATAACGAAAGTAAAAGTGAGTTTATGTTTTTCAAGTGTAAAAATAAAAACCATATACCTATATTTATACCACCTATACTACTTAATGGTGTACCTCTAACTCGTGTTCCACAGTTTAAATATCTGGGACATATTGTCAATGAAAATTTGAGTGACGAATTAGACATTGAGAGGGAGCGCAGGGCATTGTCGGTTCGCGGTAACATGTTGGCACACAGGTTCGCTCGATGTACGGCTCCTGTTAAAATAACAATGTTCAAGGCATTCTGCCAGACGTTTTACACGAGCGGCCTGTGGGCTAACTTTACTCAAAAAGCCTACAATGCCTTGCGCGTCCAGTATAACAATGTGTTTAGGGCACTGTTTCGGCTCCCTCGATATTGCAGTGCATCCGGCATGTTTACTGATGCCAGCGTAGATGACTTCTACGCAATTATGCGTAAGAAAGTAGCGTCGGTGGTGCGACGAGTACGGGGGAGCCCTAATAGCGTCCTGAAGATGATTGGCGAGAGAACCGATACTGTTCTGCTCAGTAGGTTCACTGCACTCCATGTGTTGCGAGACCAGTGAGCCTGCTGTTCAGAGTAGACGGTGACACTTTGTATTTTAATTACTAACATTAGTTTACTTTTAATACTAACAACCCTGTCGTGCTTATGGACTCTTTTGTCTGAAATAAATGATTTTATTTTATTTATTTTATTTTTATTATTTTTTAATGCGATAAGTAGCCATATTTAAGCATGAAACACTATTATTGCTTCAATAGATATTATTTCGAGCTTGCTTTAGTCATATAGTGCACTTGACATTGATATGACTTATAGATAATATTTTATTGACATGCAAACAACACAAGATTCCCTAAAAAGGTTTTCATCTTTGGGAAACCGTTTAATTCTAAAAGGGCGGCCGCACACGTCAGTTTTTTGCGTCGGGTTCCCGATGCGGTTATCGAATCACCTGTCAAGGCACCCGAAGCCGTCAATTCCATAGAAAATACTCGCGCGCCGTACACGCACGATTCTGCCCGAACGATTAAAAAACAACGTCGCACGGGCAGTGCGTCGCACAGTGGTCTGAAAATCAAGCTCCATACTCATAGAAACTTAACGTCAGAAATTAATAAATAAAAATATGTTTTGTGTTTAGTATACCTCCCTTTGTTTTACTAATATAGTATGAAGAGTATGAGTAGCTCCATGCGTGAGTTTTTTTTTTTTTTTTTTCTTTATATGGAATAAAACAGTTACGGTGCTTTTTTTCAAAACTGAATAGAACTGATGGGCTGGTACTCACATGAGCTATTGCAACATACACGGCGATCAAGATGACATACAATTCTTGTGCCTTTCGGTGCCGCTTTGCATGTAGCAAGCTTTGGAAATTTTGAATTTACAGTTGGTGATCTTTCAAATCTTTGACATAATTAAATGAAGTAACCAACCACTTAGCTGATATTGTCGTTAGTTAATAATCTGCTAATGACTTTTATAATGAAAATATTAGAAAACGATGTAGATTATTTACATTTTACTACAAAATTCATTTCACGAAATAACTAATTTGTTAATCACCGTCATTATTGTTGAATTTTAATTTAATAAGCATTATGGGACAGCGAGCGTTAATGAGGGTAGTTATAATATAAATAGGACATTTAAACTAACTTCACTCAGTAGCTCTTTGCATTTGTGCGCGCTTACTATACTTATTACGTTCGATTTGTTTTCGTGTTATGATGGAAGGTTTTAGTACCAATTTGGATATTTTTATGTTTGTGACTAACAATACCTGTTTCTCACAGCCCAGTGTATAACTCGTATATGAAGTTTTTGTCAATGCCGTTCATTTGTCAGAAAACGAAAATAAAGAATTGAAACAATTCTGTCAGACTCATGTGTGTTCGTTGAGGAATAAATGGATCTCGTGTAATCGCACGAGACATACTTTCATAAAAAAGTATGAGACATGGCTGCAAGAAGACATAAAATGGCCTGAGTTCATGAAGGACAAGATGACACCTACTTTAGTGTTAGAAGAGCAGCAACCATGTTCCAGTTTTGACTTCGGTGTAAATGAGGGTGCATCAACATCATACAAACCGGAGACGTGCATTTTGGAACATCAACTATTGTGAGTCCAAGAAAAGTGTTCTCGGAGCTAAGCCCGCTACAGAAGAGAAGAAGAGTGAAAGAGCTCCTCACGCATAGCACTGAAAGCCTTGCTTATGCAACTGGTTTAAGTGCTGATAACAAAAATGTAGCAGATATAATAAAATTGATCACAGAGCATCCCGAAGAGGCTACAAAGATAAAGGAATTGTTGAAGTCCAAGAAAGCTATGCCCATATATTCCGCTGATAAAGCTTTAGGAATTCTGACTACATTGAAGCTTTCGAAATGGCAGTATAGAACATTAAGAGCTTGTGCAAAAGAAGAAGGAATACTACTATATCCTTCATATACTGCTATCTTAGAGGCGAAGAAGGACTGTTACCCACCAAAAGACACCATAGAAATCACCGAAAGAGGGGTAAAAGTAAAGCTTCAAGCGATTTTGGACAAAACTGTTTCTAGATTTGGGAAATTGCTACGTTTGGAATCTTCGCTAGATGGCAAAGAGCTAACATTGATATGCAAGTGGGGCTTTGATGGTGCTTCAGGGCAAAGTTTGTACAAACAAACTATGGTGGGTGAAGATGATTCAAGCAATTTTATGTGTTCTTTTGTGCCTCTGCGCTTAGTTTGTGGTGAAGAAAAGCCATCTTCCAAAATGTTCTGCAGACCGCTCTATTTTAAATTTGCAAATGAAAACCAATTAAATATTAAGGAAGAACAGGCTTTGATTGAAGCTGAGATTGCAGCACTGGAGCCGTCTATTATGGGAATTCATACTGTTAAGCACTCAATGCTTATGACCATGATAGATGGTAAAATCACTTCGCAACTGTCAAATACTTCAACGCAGACTTGTGACATCTGTAAAGCTACCCCTTCGGAAATGAATAAGTTAGAGAAGATCTCAGAGTAAGTTTTGAATAATTTGATGTATTTCAGATTACCGTAATGCTGTGTATCTTTTTATTAATTAATTCACTTTCTTTCCAGAAAACCTGTTTCAACAGATATATATCAGTATGGTTTATCTACACTTCATGCTTGGATTAGATGTATGGAGTGCCTACTCCATATTTCGTATAGACTAGACTTCAAAACATGGAAAGCCAGAGATGCAGACAGCAAAGAGTCATTGAAGAGTAGAAAACAAACCATACAGCAGAAGTTCCGTGATGAAATGGGCCTCCTAGTAGACATCAGTAAACAAGGTGAGTTATGATAACAGTCGTTGTTCTTAGATCTTATTTTTTTCAAATAACGTTAGTTCTATTTATTCTTTACTAAGTTGTGGATTAGTTTTGATTCATTTATAATTTTTGTTTCAGGTTCCGGAACCACAAACGATGGAAACACAGCGAGGAAAGTTTTGGTAATCCTGCCAATACTGCAGCTATTACAGGCTTAGATCCTAGTTTGATCCAAAGATTTGCAACACTTTTGCGTGTGATGGCCTGTGGGGAGCCCATAAATGTAGAGGCGTTTAAAAACTTTGCGCCCCAAACAGCAGAATTGTATGTGGAGCTCTATGGCTGGTATTACATGCCTTCGAGTGTCCCCAAACTTTTACTGCACGGTGCTGAAGTTATTAAACACTTCAATATTATGCCCATTGGCAAATTATCTGAAGAGGCATTGGAAGCCAGAAACAAAGACTTCAAGAAAATCCGAGAGCAGCATTCGCGCAAATTTTGTCGAAAAGCGACAAACGAAGACATTTTCAATGGTCTCCTTGTCTCGTCAGATCCCTACCTGTCCAGCATAAGACCTGTGCTGAGAAAATCAGTAAATACACCTATTACTGATGATATGAAATCTCTTCTCATTGGTGACGATGCAGATCTAGACAAAGAGAATGTTGAATTTATTGATATTAACGCGTCAATGCTGGACTCGGATTTAGAGGACTGACGATAGCAAAGATACTCTCTGCTAATCGTTTTTGTATAAGTAGTTATAGCAAATAATTATAATAAAATAATAATAAGAATATAATTAAATTAATTAATAATTAATTAATATAATTAATTAGTAATATAATTAAACAGTAATATTTAATATATCATAGTTACAGGAGCTGTAAATAGTTGTTATAGTCTTAAATTGACCAATGTACAATTTTGACGTTACTTTTATTGTTATTGCCTTTCTTGCACATAATTTTTGTTGTAATGCATTAGTATTAACTATTTCATTAACAGTTCCCCCAAACGTATTTTACATTAACTATTTAATACATGTTTTTATCTTTCTTCACTTTTAACCATATATTTAAAAATAAAAATGTAGAAACATCCTTAGTACATATTTATCCCTTACTAGCTGCACCCCGCGGTTTCACCCGCATAAGTCTCGATTCCGTGGGAATATCGAGATAAAAAGTATCCTATGTGTTATTCCAGGTTATAAACTATATGTGTGCTAGATTTCATCCAAATCCGTTCAGCCGTTTGAGCGTGAAGAAGAGACAAACATACACACACACACACACACAATGTTTCGCCTTTATAATCACACTAATATTATAAAGGCGAAAGTTTGTGAGTGTGTGGGGGTGTGTGTGAGTGTGTATGTTTGTCTCTTCTTGTATGAGTATTAGTTTACATACTATTTTCATATTCAAAGCGATATGTAACTTCACAAAATACCATCAAAGATTTGAAAGATCACCAACTGTAAATTCAAAATTTCCAAAGCTTGCTACATGCAAAGCGGCACCGAAAGGCACAAGAATTGTATATTATCTTGATCGCCGTGTATGGTGCAATAGCTCATGTGAGTACCAGCCCATCAGTTCTATTCAGTTTTGAAAAAAAGCACTAAGTGTTTCAGTCCATACAAAAAAATAAATAAAAAAAAAACTCACGCATGGAGCTACTCATACCCTTCATACTATATTAGTAAAACAAAGGGAGGTATACTAAACACAAAACATGTTTTTATTTATTAATTTCTGACATTAAGTTTCTATGAGTATGGAGCTTGATTTTCAGACCACTGTGCGTCGGGTTGACCCGACGACCGTTCAAGTAACCGAATCGGGTACCTGAAGGCGCACTCGCAGTACAATTTCTATATAGCGGTGCACACATTCAGTTCGCTCGTACGGTATTATCTCCAGAGGTCCAGGTCGCTTTGGCCATCGTGCGGTGCGGACGTATATGGTGCTGATTAATTGTCGAAAAGTATCCGTATGTTTATGGAACATACGTCATGACGACTTAAAAGATAGAATTGACTTCGCACAATCTCTGCGTATACCCAATAGCATCGCTTTCTTTTCTTTCATTCTTTTGACAAAAGAATTGCTAATAGAAATTCGACATCTCCATTCTTTTTTTTTTATTCTTTTTAATTTCATAAACGTTCTTCGATACAATCGCCACAAGCTATGGCACACGACTGGAGAGCATAGAAACCGAATACAATCAATCGCCTGTATGCGGGACTCGTCCGATCGGGTTTCCGAATTGGAGAATCGGATCAGGTACCTGACATGTGCGGCCGCCCATAAATGCTAGTTTATTTTTCTAATGTGTTCCATATTTTTGAACACTTATAATGCTTGGATAACATTGGCGGGATGACTGTAACCATATTTATGGCGGATTGACTGAACCGATCTATATGACATTTTAAACGTCGCGACCTTTTGAGCGAATATATTGTCGACAACAATAAGGAAACTTTGTTTGTACCGATATTATTGACTTTTTGGTTGCGTCTATTTATTTGGATACCCTGAGTGTCACTAACTATTTGACGCTGACTGTACCCAGAGTCTCTAATTGTTATGGTGACAGAACCCTAAAAAAACGAATACTATATCTATTGAACGGTTTGCCAACTGACATAAGGAGTGAAATGAACAAAAATAGTTTTAAAATTAAATTAAAAATATATTGTTTTTAGAAATATGTTAAGGTGCTACCTCTAAATAATAATTAACTTTAAGTACTAAGTTTATTGAGTGTATAGAGACTCACCAAGCCCACAGTCACATCACTACTACGGTTTTGTGGGGCTTAGTTAATAAGTTATACTTACCTTAAGTGAATATAAAAAAGGACAATGTCAATAATCGCCCTGTGCAATAAAAGCGTCGGACATACACGATTTTATTAAATTAGTTGTAAATACTTTTATAACACGGACTAGCTGCATGCCAAAATGAACATTAAAAAGTATTTTATGCGACTAATATCATTAATCGCCGCCATCTTCGCCAAACGTTATGTCGTGTCGAAAAAGATTAGGGTTGCCCAATCGATTTTAATCGATGTAATGATTCTTTTTTTAACTGTTGCACTTTTTTTTTTAAATTTAATTCCAATTTTTACATCTTGATTATTCTACATGCGAATTTTTATTTTTATGTTTTGTTCTTCAATAGTATCTTATTTTTTTTATTCTAAATTGCAATTTTAATTTATAACGCATGTTTTGTCTTTTGTCTTGTCTTTTTTGCTATGGACCCTGGTCTGAAAATAAAGTTTATTATTAGTTCGTTTATTTATTTTTCATACTTATTTATATATTTTTTTTAAAAACCATAAAAGAACATTAAAAAATAAAAATAAAATGTGGTTCGCTGGTATCGGGAGCAGGGTCCAAGCTGCCGGTGGTTAAGACTCCAGAGACAGGAACCTCCTCACGATGCGAGCCGTATCGAGGAGTACTGCCTTCTGAATCAGGCCCTTGACTCAACCGCCTAACGAGAGCCTCGAGAGAGAGGTTGATCGAGGCTTTTAGTCATAAGGCCATTGGCTGATACGATAATCGGCACAATGACAGCCGAGGTCACATTCCACATGTCAACAACCTCGTGTGCTAAGTCGAGATATTTAATTTGTTTCTCTTTCTCAGCTTTCACGAGGTTCTCGTCATGCGGAATAGTAATATCGATAATCATTGTGCGGCGCGTTACTCGATCTATCACCACTATATCAGGCTTATTGACGACAGTAGTCCTGTCAGTAATGATAGACCGGTCCCAGTATAACGTGATATGGTCATCGTGATAGCAAATCTTAGGAAACGTCGTTTTGTAACGTATCGTATTTGGCACCCCTATTTTTGACGTCACTTGGTCACTTGTCAATATTATTTAGGCTTTAGAACAAAAACCGCGTACCTCATTATCTAGGTGGGTATTAAAAATAGCTAAATGCATTAGGATATTGTTTTTCAGTTTCTTTAAAATCACGGAGTCACGGAGTTATGAAAAACCATAATATTCATGGTTCTTTAATGATAAATGATAAATGATTTTATTTCTTTAAGTAGGTTTATACAAACACTTTTACACGTCAATCATATTTTTAAAACTAGATGAGGTCGGCGTTTCCTATCTGACTACTCTGAGAAGAAAGGCCGAAACAAACTCAGAGGTCACAGTCTCTTTTAAAGTCCAGACATAATCTTGGTCAGATCATATGAAGACCATGTAGATTTATGTCTGAAATGGTCATTTGAGAAAAAACCACACAGAATGAGTGGACCTGTCCAGTCAGTACACGCATTTGTCACTAATCGTGGAGCTCAACTCAGAACTTAAGGAGCTCAACCACTCGACGAATAATACCAAAGAAAGGACATTTGGGTAGGCCGCATAAAGCACTCAAACTGCCAGATTATCATTGAAACTACCTGAGATTATAACCTCAAAATCTAATACTTTTTTTGAAATATATTTATTCTGTAGCTATAAATATAAAAATAACATCTTATAGGCATTTACTAATGATCGACAACACAACACATAATTTTCTGATGCTCTTGGTTCCAGGGCGAACAATTTAAGGGCGCAGAGCAATGTCCTTTTTATGGTATTTTGAGGACATCAATTTTTCGATTCAATTCGGGGCAGTCATTACAAACAAAGGCCCTAACATTATCTCAATCCGTAAAGCATCGGCAACCTCTAATTGGTGGATATGACTGTGTTACTACACACGCGCCATCTGTAGTGGCACCTACTTATATACGTCAAAAATGATCAAAGTGAAGCTCTGCCACTGGCTAGGATAACAGGCTATTTTCAGCCTGTCATAATACTAAAATCATTTTTACTCAGCAAGCTATTATTTGGCTGGGCATAATAAAAATTATAATGAAATCTAAATTGATTGAAAATAGAATTTAACAAACAACTTTTGAGATAACGTACGTGCCTATCATGAGCGAAAATAGAATTTAACAAACAACTTTTGAGATAACGTACGTGCCGCCTATCATGAGCGAAATTAGAATTTAACAAACAACTTTTCTGTGGCATAAACTTAATTTGCGGTCGGTAAACAATTTGCTTAATAGAGGCAACGAGCGACAAAACTAAGATTTTTTTACAGTTATTAAAAATCTAGTACAGTTGAGGCGTTATTTAGTAGTAAAACGACTGTATACAAACTGAAGCCAAGTTTTTGTTGTAACGCAGATACTGCAGAACATACAGTAAGCACCTTATCGGACAAACACATCGGAATGCTAATGGTACCATTCTCTTTCTTAAATATTATTATGTTACGATATTGGATTTTTGAGGATTGTGCCAAATAATTAAGTATCTCTTTGTGTTCGAAGAAGAGCCTCTTGAAATAATTCAGAAAATATCTAATCCGAGGAGCGAGCTCTCGCTCTTGTCCATTTTTACGTCTCAAGTTTAAACTCGACGGGCTGGGCATGGAACAAAAGCCACTCACGTTAATAAATTGTATAATACGGTAGCTAGCAGTACTAAATATTATAAGTACAAACATTGTTTTATCAAAAAAAGCTAATCTCTCTAGTACTTTGTTTCAATAACGACACAAAACATGAGATAGGCTACATTTAGTTGCTCGGAGCGAACCGAGCACGGTGACACGCCGCCTGCTCCACACACACTGCCCCAATTTCACACTTTAATAGTTCACAGCGAACAAAACGCTCTAAATGGTACTTCCATGTAGCAAGTTAATCTGACTATTTGTATCCGTCAGAGGCGGCGGCGGCGGCGCACATCCGCTTCCTTTCATTGACAATGTGAGCGGCTCTGACACGCGCGGCCATCACTCGGCGACCGCCCACTCTATCTACACCACCACACACAAAGGGCCTACTGAAAGGGCCTATTGTTTCTGTGAATAAACACTTTCATTTTTTTTCTTTTTGACTTTGTGACATTAGTTGATCGCAGACCGCAGACCGCAGTCCTATTACCTGCGCGATACTAGAGCTTATATTAAAAGGTTAACTAACAAATATTTGCTACGCCGGAAGCGGTTTCAGTCAGCTAATGGTTCAAATCAGTTCACAGTGGTCATAAGTCCCGCGGGTCAGATACGATAGGTACCGGTGACGGAGCGCCGCCGCGCCGGCTCCGGCTGCCACTTTATATATCAGAATAGAACGTTTCAATATAAATTGTGTCTCGTGATGCGGCCCACGTTTGGAATATTTCATGCTTATGTAATAGATAGGAGTAGTGGTGGCCCAGTGGTAACCACTGCGACTAACGAGCTGTAGGTCGTAGGTTCGAACCCAGACATGCGTTTTACTTTGTGTAAATTATTTAATCGCCACTGCTCCCGAAACGGTGAAGGAACAGTTCTCCCCATCTCAAGTGCCTTAGCAATCCCAGTTGCGCTCAAGTTGGGCATAATGAAGGCCTTGACTTTTAAAAACATTTATAATAAAAAAAAAATACAAAAAATAGGTACAGAATTTTAATGAAAATTTTACGTAATTTTAAACCAAATCCATAAATGATGATTAAGAGAAATTCGCTTGAAATGATGTAACTACGAATAAAATTCAAACAATCGCATAAAAGGTGACGTTCAATTGTTTTCTCAATTTGTAATAATAAAATAAAAAGAATTAACAACCAGCCAGAAATGTTACAAAAATTAGATTTTCCAAAAAATAAATATGTTCCGATAAAGCCGGTGTGTGTATGTAGTTTTATTATCTGTATTTGAAGTCTTCAAGAAGTGTGGAAAAAACGACGTTGTACCCGACTGTGCAAGACAGTAACCGCGGTCTGTCCTCAGCCTTCCCTTACGATAGGGTTCTGCCCCGGATCTGGGCCCATATACCAGTTCTAAAGAAAATGGATGCATCATTTTAAGCCTCCTTTTTTCCTCTAAGAGTCTGTTCCCCAGTAGTGGACCCCGTAGACCAGCGCATGTCCGCAACCGAAATTCTAGAGCTGCTCATTCAATCGCGTCTGGGAGCTGCCAATACATGGCGCCGCGGCCCTTACTCCAAGCCATCTCTGCTACTTGGCGTACGGCCAGCCGTGGCCCTGACTCCAGGCTACCCGGGGCCGATTGCTGTTCTTCCGGCCATCAGGAAGCTCCCTGAATCCGTCGGACGACTACAACCAGCCTAGTTAGCTGATAAAATAATAGATTGTAGTTACATACATACTTAAACTCACGCCTTCTTCCCATGGGGGTAGGCAGAAACTACTGAACGCCACCTGCTACGATCCTTACATACTCCTTTTGCCTCGTTTACGTTCATACATCTGATCATAGACGATTGTAGTTAAGTAGCTATAAAACGCTAGAACTCTTCAAATAACTTGTGGCCTATGGTTCGCCTTGACATTTCATGACGGGCGAACTGTAACGTTACATGGCACTGAGGAGAACTCTGCCAGCGACAGTCTAGTCTCAATACGCTGCGCTATTAGCCCGCCACGCAACTAATCGAACCCACGTGAAAGCTCAATACTGTCCACACTGCAGACAGATCATGTCTCAAGCACACTGATACAATCTACTGGAGACTCTTTATAGATATATTCACTCTTTTCAATTTTTGAGTAACTCGGGATTAGTAAAATTTTCTAAATAAAATTTTGATTAGTCTTGTATCAGATACTCGTAGAAAAGAGCCGCTGTCAATCTTCTTGTTTATGTCAATATTGCTTTAACACAATGAAACATGAGTAAGACATCGAGCTCCAAAGCTTCTAGGAACCATTCCTTAAAAAATATTTCAACAATAACTATACAGAGTTTAATTATAGTAAAACTTGTAGGTGTGGCGCGAGCTGAATGTTTGTGTACATTAGATTAACTTTGTCAATCTGTTTTCTCTCTAAGTATTTAGTAGGCAGGTGCCGGAACCGTTCAGCAATATGTGTAAAAGCTTTGGTTTCCTGGGAAATCGGTTTCGTCCATTATAACGGCCGTCATAAAAATCTGTAACTTTCAGTGTATTATTTCCTTTATTCTATTATATACATATAAACTACATTTTTAAATATTAGAATATAAAAAATATAAAAACATTTAAAAATATAAAAAATAGTAACCCACCGGTATCGGGAACAGGGTCCAAGCTACAGGCGGTCAGGGCTCCAGAGAGAGGAACCTCCTAACAATGCGAGCCGTGTCTAGAAGTACCGCTTTCTGAATCAAGTCCTTGATCCAGCTGCCCAACGAGAGCCTCCTCAGGTGTTGGTCGAGGCTCTTGGCTATAAAGCCATTGGCTGTCACGACTATCGGCCCAATGATCGCTGAGTCCACATCCCACATGTCGACAACCTCGCGAGCCAAGTCAAGATACGAGGTTCCCGTCATGCGGGACCGTTATGTCAACAATCATTGCGCGTCGCTCTAATCGATCCACCACCACTATATCAGGCTTATTGGCAACAATAGTCCTGTCAGTGATGATGGCGCCATCCCAGTACAATGTGATATGTCCATTTTCGAGGACTGGGTCGGGCACATACCTGTAGTACGGCACTTCCGATTCTACAAGGCTATATTTCAGAGCAAGTTGCTGATGGATAATCCTGGCTACAAGGTTGTGTCTATGCAAGTACTCTTCGTTAGCTAGAAGAGAACATCCGGAAGTAATATGTCTAATTGATTCACCCGGACGGTGGCATGCCCGACAGATGTCAACCATGCCGTCTTTCACAACGAATCTCCGGTAATTGTTTGTTGTTGTTTGTTTGTTTGTTCGTTTGGTTGTTGTTTGTTTGTTTGTTTGTCCTCGTCCATAATTGCACAGACAAAACCTTTGGTTTCTCCAAAGAGGTCACCGAAACGCAGCCAGGCTACGGACGCTAGTTGGTCTACATCAGGTCCATGTAGGGCCCGAAAAAAGCGTCCGTGAAGCTCCTTATTCTGCCATACTTCCATGCGATCATTAGTGTCAAGCACAACTGGTTTGCGCCAGTTCTCTTTAGCTAAGGAGAGCGGGGTAAGGCCCCTTGTCCACTATGACTACATCTCGATGCATCCCTACGTTGGCTTCTAAGAAATATTCCCTGAGACTGCATATCTCACGATTGTGGAGGGTCTCATCATTTAAAAAGCCTCGACCTCCACACTTTCGCGGGATATACAGCCTCATTACCGATTATCGTGGGTGATGCATTCGATTTGCAGTCAGCAGTGTATGGACCTTCCTATCCAGGGCGTCGAGTTCGGTCTGAGTCCATTTGAGTATGCCGAAAGAGTTCATCAAAACCGGCATGACCCAATCGTTAAAGGCGCGCACCTTGTTTCCACCTGATAAAAGACTATTAAATACTTTTTTCAGGCGGCCAAAGAAGCGATCCTTTAACGACTGCTTCATGTCAGTACCATTGATGCCCAACGCTTCCGACATACCCAAATACTTATAGGTTTCGGATGCGGAGAGGGCTCTAAGGTTTATGGAATCCGAGAGTTGGGTTCCGACGGATTCCACAATCTCCCCTCGCTTTACATGCATGACCGCACATTTGTTCACACCAAATTCCATCCTGATGGCGCTACTGAAAGTTTCAGTTACTTTCAGTAGATCCATCAGTTGCGAATTGTTGGGTGCAAAAAGTTTTAGGTCATCCATGTAGAGGAGGTGAGATATAACCTGACCACCTCTCCTCAGCCGATAGCCTAGACCTGAATCCTCCAAGAGTGTGCTTAGAGGATTCAAGGCTAAGCAGAACCAAAGTTATTATTATTATTATTCTTTATTTGTCGGACAACAATGATCCATCGTGTTAGTAAACAATAATAAAACTTATTACTAGTGTTAGTATTACAATACAATAGAGAAGATATAATAGTTAAAATTGTGAAAAGGACACTCCCAATTAATGTTTTGTGATTGTCCTTCTCACAAAACTTTTAATAATCGGAGAGTCGATACTCTCTGCTATAGTTTTTAGAATACTGTTGCCACTCGCCCGTAACCTTGACAACAGCGACGCGGTTTTCTTGCGAATGACGGCGTGGAAGCCGTCAGTTCTGTTTTGCACAAACATAGTAGACGCGCTGCACCATCGTGGCAGTCCCAACAGCATCCTAAAAATATTATTATATTGAACGCGTAGGTCATCTAGCGTTCTTTTGGTATAGTTGACCCAAAGATTCCCCGTGTAAAAGCACTGGCAATATGCCTTAAAAAGTGTTACTTTCACTAGTATACTACACCGAGCGAATCTTCGGGCCAACATGTTACCTCGGACCGCCAAAGCCCTACGCTCCCTTTCAATATCAACATTGTCCTTAAGGTCGTCAGCGAGAAAATGCCCTAGATATTTGACTTTTGTCACTCTTTTGATCTTCAAGCCATTTAGGGTAATGTCAGGTACAGTATCTGGGCATTCACCGCCGGCCCCAAAGATAATGTATTCACACTTTTTAATATTATAAATCAGTCCGTGCGAGGCAGCATACGCCTGACAGATCCTTAACATTTCATTCACGGCACCTGCCGTCGGCGCCAGCAACGCCATGTCATCAGCATAGCTGATACTATTTATTTTTACACCATTGATGCTACAACAGACCCGCATATTGCTGAGGTCCACAATTAGGCCATCTATATATGTGCAAAATAGCCTAGGAGATGTCAGACCACCCTGTCTCACACCGCATCCTAACTTATATGTCTCAGAGAGTGCATTGGACCACTTCACAACATTTTCTTGGTTCCCATACCAATACTTTAGGATCCTGAGGACTCCTGCCGGTACACCCCTGTCCTCAAGCTCTCTCCAGAGTACATCATAATTTATCAGATCGAAGGCTCTGGAAAGATCCAGAAAACAGGCGTATTAGCAGCTGTAGTTCGGGGTTTGACTCTTGAGATCGGGCTAAAGCCTTGTAATCAATCGCAGACGTGACTTCTTCAATACGTGACAAGGTATCAGCCACGACATTTTCAGCGCCCGGTATGAAGCGTATGTCTGTAGTAAATTGAGCGATGTAACCAAAGTACCTGTATTGACGTGGCGAGCAATTCTCTCTTGAATTCTTGTAGGCGTATGTAAGTGGGCGGTGATCAGTGAAGACGACAAATTCCCGAGCCTCCACCATATGCCGGAAATATTTGATCGCCTCGTAGACGGCAAGCAGCTCGCGATCGTAGGGACTGTATTTGCGCTGAGCTTGGTTCAATTTCATGGAGAAGAACGCAAGTGGCTCCCACTGTGTGCCAACGCGTTGTTGAAGAAATGCTCCTATGGAAACGTCAGACGCGTCAGTAAGTAAAGAGAGCTCTGCCTGTTCCCTTGGGTGTGCAAGAAGCGTAGCATTTGACAGCGTACTTTTATATTCTTCAAATGCTTCCAGCTGGAGCTGCAACATGTTTACCGGATCTGAATCCTTGACCTTTTCTCCACCCAACATCGAGTTTAGTGGCGCTTGATTTTTTGCAGCATTGGGTACGAACCTTCTATAAAAGTTTAGCATGCCAAGGAATCTCCGTAACTCCTTCACCGTGCGTGGAACTGGAAAGTCCTGTATCGCCTGGACTTTCGTGCTTAGTGGTTGGGTACCAGCAGCAGATACCTGATATCCAAGGAAAGTCACCTCAGTTTGACCCCACACACATTTTGCTGCGTTAATGAGAACGCCGTATTCCTGCAGGCGTGACAGCAGTTGGCGTAGATGAAGTCTATGCTGGTCTGGAGAAGAAGAGTAAATTAAAATGTCGTCGAGAAATCCGAAGCAGAAGTCATCAAAGCCGGTAAGTACTTCATCGATAAAGCGTTGGAAGGTTTGAGCTGCATTCCTAAGTCCAAAGGTCATAAAAGGAAACTCAAATAATCCGAATGGTGTCGTTATGGCCGTCTTTGGTATGTCCGCTTCATTTACCGGTATCTGGTTATATGCTTTAATTAAATCAATTTTTGTGAATATAGTGGAGCCAGAAAGCCGCTGTGAGAAGTCCTGGATGTGCCGTATGGGGTAGCGGTCAGGTACAGAAAGCCGCTGTGAGAAGTCCTGGATGTGCCGTATGGGGTAGCGGTCAGGTACAATACGAGTACTTTGTGCACGGTAGTCACCACAGGGGCGCCACCCATCATCCTTCTTCCTCACTAGGTGCAGAGCCGAAGACCACGAGCTTTCGGAACGCCTTGTAGTTCCATTGGCTATCATGTCATCGAACTGTCTTTGCGATCTTTTATCGTTCTGGATCCAAGCGTCTAGGTCTGTTTACAACAGGCGGTCCAGAGGTGGTCTTAATAAAGTGCACCGTATTATGTTTTGGTTTATTTTGATTCACAGTACCTGCGGCGGGTAACCTCTAGAAACTCGCGCAGCAACTGGTGAAACTCAGTCTCTCCGGTGACAGTTTTGACAGATGCCACATCATCAGGAACCCGCTGTGAGGAAGCTGCTACGAAGAGCGAGGTGGTGTCATCTATGAGCCTGTGCTTGCGGCAATCCATAAGCAGATTATAATAACTTAGTAAATCTACACCTATAATTGGCTTTGACACATCGGCTATGGTAAATTTCCAAGTAAATGAACGGCGAAGACCTAGGTTGAGATTAAGTTGCACTGGTCCATAGGTATTAATAATACTTCCATTGGCGGCCGTTAAACTAAACTTTGTAATATTGCAGGGCGTCTTGATTGCTGACCGAGGGTAGACGCACAGATCCGAGCCAGTGTCGACAAGAAATAACATTTTAGAATAACGGTCAGTAACAAAAAGACGGCCTGATGTTAATGGGCAGTCGTAGGCCGCTAATTCGGGCTGCCTTTTGAGTTTTCCGACCTCCATGCACAAGGCTGTGTGCATTTCTTTGCACGGACGCCGTATGTGAAATGGTACCAACAATGTGGGTGGTTTTCTGGTGGCTGACATGGCCTGGATTTGGATCTGTTTCGCCAGTTACCACTTCTAGACCGTGAATGAGAACGACCACGTATCTGCCTTCGATTATCCACTCTAGTAGACAGTGAACTCACTTGTTTAGTTAATTCCGCTATTTGACATGCCATTTCTTTCATAAGGGTAGATGTACCTGACTCCGCTACGCTTGCTACTTGCATGGGTCCCGCCGGCGCGATCTCATTAACCGTGTCCGCTAATTCCGCTAATTTATCCAACGTTAGGTCTGGTTGCGATGCCACAACCATCTGAAGGTTGGTCAGTAACCGATTCGACCATAATGTCCTCAGGAAGTCTTCCGGTACTGACGGGCCTGCTAGATGCCGTAAATGACGTAAAAACTGTGATGGCTTACGATCACCCAGCTCCTCATGCATCAATAATCGTTTAACTTTACGTTCCCGGGAGGCTGACAACCGCTTGATTAGCTCAGTTTTTAGTTTTTCGTATTTATTCACCGTTGGCGGGTTGGTGATAATATCTTTGACCTCTGTGGCGTAGCGGTGCTCCAGCGTAGACACGACCTGATAATATTTGGTTAAGTCCACTGTAACGTTCGCCAACGCTCGACAACTCCATCTGTGCGAACCACATTTCCGGGTCATCTGGCCAAAATGGTGGTGGACGAACGCCTACACGCGAAGTTTCCGCAGTAGAACGATCGTCTTTAGGCGTTTCCATGTCGGGGTCACCAATATGTAAGGTATTAATCCACCAATAAAAGTCCCAACGTTACAACGAACGGTTATATTTTAAATAAGAGTTTCACGACAGTTACACAAGAGTAGGAAGCACAATAACACTTTAGACAGTAGATAGAAAGATGAAAGAACAATAAACAAGATACAAGACAGTTAAGTTGATAGAATTTTAGGAAGTAACAGATAGATTAGATTTACGTGCGCGCGGCGTTTAAATAGTTTTAAGGAAAACATGTGAGAGAGTGCCTTGCGCAATAGCGGACAATGGACTGGTGCGCGGTCCTGCGACGAAACCGAACATTGCCGAACGGAGCGCGCGGTGCGGCGTAAACGATCCATGAACTCGGGCGCTTCGTTGCGTGGCGGCGATGCTGCTACACTGGTATTGGGTCGCAGGCTCGCCCGACTTCCCGAGCCCAATTACCTTCGGTGTGGCTGACAGGCACCGACCAGATATTGCGCCAGAAAGAACACATGACATCATTAACCAGCAGGCACGTGTCAGCTACACCTTGATCCGGTCGCTCCCAACCTCTATAAACCCACCTTTCATCGCGCTGGATGGCGCGATTCTGAGTGTATCGCTCCACTCGCCGCTTATACCTACGAATACGGTTCGCCCATGCATACACTTTCTGCTTCAGGAAGTCGATGCGCTCTGTGACACAGGACATGTAGTCCTGAGGGCTGATATTAGTCCCTTTGAACGCGCGTCTCATAAAACGCATCACTCTAGGGCGAGTATTGCCCTCCCTGAAGCAGGTTAGTTTGCCGATGAGTGCTCTGGCCCCACCAATACGGCGCTCAATTCTGCACTGCCAAGCTGGTACGGCTGGTTTCGGTCGTGTAGCTCTAGAATCATTAGCAAATTTGACGTGAGCTACACGACATGCCGCTACAGACGTGCAGTACAGAATCGAATGTGTATCGGTGAGGTCTACGCAGTCATCAAAATAATTTGACAACTGCGCATCCAGCGCCGCCACCAGCGCCCTATTTTTGTTATGCATGGGTAAACGACGAAGCGTGGTTTAAGCTCGGGCGATATGAACCGATATTCTCGAATCGCATCTTCCAAAGCACTTCTCAATTCATCATTGCACTAGGTACTTACGTTTGTAGCCATATCATCACCCTCCTCGTCTGATTGACTTGTGTTAGACTGTGGTAGTACTACCACCTAAAGCTTAAAGCTTTTCGAACTCGTTTTGTATAACGTTTGCAAGTCTTCAGGGAGTTTATTAAGAAAAAAAGGTACTAAATATTCAGCAACCCTCATCCCGTAAACATTATTGGATTTTGGTAGGATGTATTTAACATTAAGGTGTCAAAAAACACTATATAAACCGCGTTACTAGCTAAACGTTTGTTTCACTTAAATACATCAATTATAACATTTATAACACCTATATCGTTGTGTAGATCCAGGACGTAGAGCCGATCGTGCTGGACGTGTGGCTGGAAGTGGTGGGCGCGCCGCTGCAGCTCGCCATCGCGCCGTTGGACCGGCAGGATGGCTCGGACGCCACACCCGTCATGTGGTACACACTCATGTTGTTTAACAAGGGACACTTACAATTATTCCTTAAATATTCTCCGCGATTCTACCCAGCTACATACCGTCTCAGTTACTGGCTTATGTAATGTACCACGGGCGTGGAACGATAATTGTGACATCATGACATATTATGTTTTCTTCAAATACGTAGCATTTGTTGAAGAAGTAGTCTTAGATTTTTAACCGACTTCCAAAAAAGAGGAGGTTATACTGTGATCTTTCACTATGGCAGGACTCATGGTGAACTATGGTTACAGCGAGCTGGATCTGTCAAAGTGTTATTCATAGCGTCTAAAAATTTTGCCACCAACGTACGGATTCTTTTTCTCTCGTTAATTTTCTTAGAAAATTAGTAAAGTTTCAGGTAAAATTTATAACTAAAGTTAAATTACCAGGAGACTGAAGATCTTCTCGAAACAATCAAATAGACGTATTTCAAAACACAGACGGATACATTCACACATACTCACACATATACAATTACTCCCCCGTGCACTCTAATGCATACACACACAAAATATTTCAGTGTAAGAAAATAAGTAGCCTAATTTTAGTTTATATAATTAGTTTGTTTTACTTATTATTTTAAAATTGCTTATACTGCTTATTTTATTATTAATTTTTTTTACAACTTCACCATGTAGCACGTTCGATAAATTTTGTTTTTAATGTCACCTAATTTGGAAGGCGCTGGTGTTTGTGATACAATGTTTTTTTTTTCATTATTACAGAACCAACGACAGACTTGTTTCTGAAATGTTATATGTTTACTTGGAAAATTGTTTTGCGAACCTTAAATGTGTTTTTTTCTGAAAATTAAAAATATATTATATATATTATATTTCTATCTCTGGTTGCATGTTAAAACTGCTTCCCAGCTGATTATGTGTAAATATTGTGGCGTCGTTTTTCTGCAATAAAAACTTTGGTTTCAAGGAAATCACTCCAGTCCCGTCAACGACAGCTGGCGTAACTTGATCGTTACATATGACGCGCATCAGCTGTTTTCCGCACAATGTCAGCCACATGTTCGATGTGTGAAGCTTTGTCCGGGTTTGTTTGCATGTTTACGTCATTGAGGACGCATGATAAAGACTTGTTGGTTGAAGACTTGGGCCTCACATGGGGCATCTTTATCGTGCATGTTGTAGACAGGATTACGTGAGACACAAATGAATTCGTCTTGTCCGTATGCAGTTTGTTGGCGCATGTCATGTAAGAGTTTTTCACAAAGTTGATTGCGATGAAGCTTGAACTCTGTTGTACGAGTTTTAAATATCGTTGTCTAAGGCATATAGTTGATTGTTATTCGAGCCTTCACATGGATGAGGTCAAACATATTTTTAAAATCCCTTTGAATGTCCTTTACAGGTAACGGCAATCCCTGTGGCAACCTTCCGGATAATGTTTAGCTGTTCGATCAGTTGTTTAGTCGGAACTAGATGGGTACCTAAATGTCCTCTGTAAATGTTGCCGGGAGCATTTTTCAGAATTTCCAATATTTTTGTTTGTTGTTTAGGTAAGGTGAATGTCTTGATGGATTTTTGGCATGTTTGTTTTTAACCAATCTGGTCCATTCCACCAAAGTTTAAAATCTAGGAGTTGATAAGGTGTGAGCCCTCGAGTTGCACAGATCGCAGGTTTTTTAATGTTTTATTTTTCTTCTTACAAGTTTTAACAGCATATGCTGGCAGCCCGTTGATAAATAGGCAAAATTAGATATTCAATTCCATTCACTCAACAAAATTTAAGAAATTCCGCTGAGCTAATTTTAACATCATTATCTGATACAATAACATAAGGCACACCGAACCTTGAAAACAATATCTTTCGATTTTTGAATAAGAGCATTGGAAGAAGTGCCACGATCCATATGAACACATCGCAGCCATTCGGCTTATTCTCAAAAATAAAATAAAAAACAGTCTAGGAGATGTTTCTGCTATTATAATGAAAATATTTTTCGTGAATTATATTTTGATGAACATACAATCTGATTCTGACCTACAAATTGCAAAAAAACGTAAGAATATTTGAATTTTGTATGTAATAGTTTGCTGCTTGCAGGACGTCGTCGTCTGACAGCGAGCGCGTGCTGCGCGCTACCAACGTTTCACGTACGCCGCTCTCCGTGCACGCCTACACAGCCGTTGTCTATGGTGAGAACACACACACACACACGCGCTATAAACAAAAGTTACTTGCAACTAAATGATTCGTTTGATAAACATAAAGACTGTTTCGAAATGCGCAGTTAATCTTTTGAAAATAAATATAATCTACTATTTTTTTACACTTGTCTATTTCGTAAAAAAAACTTATTTCTGTTTTTATTAGGAATTCGTGCGTTTAATCTCGTAATTAATCAAGAAAAATGTTGTCCGCTAGGCAGAGTTTTAATTAAAATATCTTTGTACTTGGATGAAAAGGAAATTACACTCCTTTGAATAAAAAAAGAATCTCATATAACGAGAAGCGAAATCATGAGTAAAGTGAGAGAAGACGAGCCCTGAGGAGAGGTAATACGAGTAATATAAAATGTTTCATCGAGTGTGACGACACTTTATCATTAGGAGTGTCACCCTAATGCCAATGACGCTTTAGCTTCGAATTTTGAACGTCTACATTATTTCTAAGAAATCAGATAAGAAACTGGAGTTATTTTTTTAACAATGACTATAGTGAAATTTCCCAACGAAACTAGGAATTGAATCATTTATCTGGTCTGGATGGAAATATTAATAATTTTTTGTAAAGTGTTTTTGAAAGGAGACACTCCATGGAGCTTGCAGAACAAGGTATCCGTCAGGCTGTGTACTGTATGTGTTCTGCGCAGAATACCCGCAAAGCGCGCTGCCGTTCCGGCTGTACCTGCGCTACTACGATACCCGGCCGCGCACCTGCCCTTGCCTCACCGCCTTCGACTGTACGTACCTGCTTCATTCATTATTATGCAGACCTTTAACGCGATATCAGTGTTGATGGTGATGTCCGCAAATTATGATATTTCCGGCTCAGCTTGACATCACCAATTGGACAGTGGGATCCTTATGATAGGATCCCACTATCCAATTGCTAGATCTACAATATTGTACACACCACCGGTGATTCAAAGTGGCGTGTTTACATGCACAGTCGGCGGGAACCGTCTCGCCAACTTAAACTCGAGCTCTCTGACTTTGTGATGAGTTGAGTGTTCTTACTATTTTACTTAATGATATTGCCGTACAGTTTGATTCATGTATTAGTACGTATACTGATTCATTATCACCGACTGAGTACACTGAGTTGGCGAAATAATTAGTTTTGTGCCATGATGTGCATCATAATGTAAGAGTGTGTTCTGTAGCGGAGCTGGCGGGCGAGGAGTGCGAGTCGGGCTCCATCGTGGAAGAGGTGGACACGGGCTTCGACATTTACCTGGCGCCCGACCACGGCGTGCAGGACGATACCATCTATACCGTACGAGTTGACTTCCTACTCAAATAAACTTACTTATCTTTTTGTCTGGACAATACGCCATGTTCGGGATCTGTTGGCTGCGAGAAGCTCGGGACCGGTCGCTGTGGCCGTGCTTTGGGGGATGCTTATGTCTAGCAGCGGATGTCAGTAGCTGAATGATGATGATTATATCATATTCATTATAACTTCTTTATTTTCGTTGCAGTGTTAGTAAGATCTTACAATGGCTTAAAACTAAGGTACAATTACGGACCCTGTAGGGCACAGCAAAAAGAAAATAAAAATGGTAAAATAAAAATAAAATTAGGAAATAATTAACAATTTTAAAATATTCATAGTTATTACCTTATCTGGCATATTTACTAAAAAATGTTATAATATTCACCTTTAAGCAATTATTTTAAAACGCATACACATTACTCCAGACCTTTGATGATATAACTACGCAAAGTTATATTATTATCAATTGAATAAGCCCCACCGCGCGGCTGCCTCGTTGGTCTAGTGGTCGCAAGTGCTACTGCTGAGCATGAGGTCTCGGGTTCTATTCCCGGGTCGGGCAGTGTTATTGGGTTTTTCCATCTGGGATTTCTCAGTAGCAGCCCGGAGTCTGGATTTGTGCCCGGTTGATGGCAATAGGCTCGCCCCCTATTACATGGGACTTAAACATAATTGGCGAAATGTGGGTGTACTATAGGTACAACTCTGCCTAACCCTTTGGGGAATACAGGCGTGATGTTATGTTATGTTGAATAAGAGATCTTGCAGTTAAAGAGAGCTTGTAAATCGCTCGTAATGGTAGTTTTTATAAATACCTGTGAATATGGTGCCAATTTTAGAACCCCTCGGATTAAGGTACCCTTACCTTAGGTAAAAAATATGTATTACATTTATAATTCATGATACGATAAAACGAAATAATAAACTACAAAAAACCAAGCCAAATAGGAACAAAAATATATTGAGAGTTGGTTTGTAGAAATATATTAAGATACTTAATTGTTTGAATAAAATATTTTGATTCCAATGAAAAAAAAAACATTCCTGACAATAAAATTTACCTACTTAACTTACTTTGGTTTTATGTACCAATACTTTTTAATGTTCCGTACCAAAATTTGAAAATGGAAAACTTATGGGATTACCTCAGTCACATTGCCTGTCCGTCCCTTCGTCCGTCCTTCCGTCTGTCCGTCCATCTGTGCTCATTGCCGAATCCCGACTCGCACTTGGGCGGTTTTTTTATTTTCAATAACCGAGTGACAGCCCTATCATATGAAAGGACATAGGTAAGAATTTTGGACTCTGTTAGGAAGCTTTCATTCTGCTCGGTTATACATAAGTATATGCTAGTACCTACGGACGCCGCCGGGTGCCTATTCACTATCAAACGCGCTGAAAAAAAGACAGCAGGGCTCAGCGCTGAGTAAGTAAATGAAATGTGATTGTACAGTCTATCATTTTATTGATCTGTGCTTAGTGTAGGCACCATAGATATAAAAACGTTTTTATATTTCTATGGTAGGCACTGTGCGGCAAATTCAAAGAAACGTCGGCAAAGTACATTTCTTTTGCATGTCGCTGACTTTAACGGATTTTTTCCAGTTCCTAGTTTTCGTTGATCTCAAACGGGTGTGCTATTTATGCCGCGATTTTGTGATCTTATAGTGAATTTAACAAAATAGTTTAAATAAAATCAATAGTAAGTTTCTGTGCACATGGAAAGCCTTTAACCATTTTTATGAGACATTTAGTCTATACTATAATCTGTGTTTTCCGGTAATAAAGGTTAAAGTTAATAATGAACCACCGATGCCAAACTGGATACCAAAAGGCATCAAGAACTTTAGAAAAACTAAACATCAATTATATTTTTTTTTTAAAATGTACCTAACTATATAAGTAAAATGAGAAAAACTACCGACTCGGTAATCATATATTTAAGCGATGTACACAGAGAGCACATAAAGTTATTAATAAAAGGCTTATACAAAACGATAAGAATAAATGTAAAGTTACTTGGAATGCAATCTCCTCAACTAGTCTCTGTAAAAATTATATTGACGAAATAAGTCTTAATAATTTAACATAATAAATAATAATGATCCCTTAGACATTTTTAATACATTTAATGACTTCTTTATTAATATGATATCTAATCAGCCTATAAATTGCTATAATATTAAACTTTGCCAAAAATCTAAATACAGTTTTCCTAATTCTTGTAGATCCAATAGAAGTGTATAAAAAATCATAGTGTCTCTAAATAATAGCAAAAAAAACTAGTGGACAAGATGAAATCACCACACAAACTTTGAAAGCCTGTGTTATTTGGATATATCATCCAGTGGCACATGTTATAAATTTATCATTCTAAGAAGGCGTATTTCCTGATCAGCTTAAAATGTCTACCGTAAAACCACTCTTCAAAAAAAGAAATAAGTCAGACCTTAACAACTATCGGCCCATCACTATAGTTCCTATTGTATCGAAAATATTTGAAAAGGCAATCCTTGCTTAATAGGTTACACAACTTTCTCTCTACACATGAGATATTATGCAAACAGCAGTTTGGTTTTCGCGAGGGAAGTTAAACTATTCTTGCAATCTTTAACTTGATAAAAATTGTAACAAAAAGCAAAAATAATGGCAATCCAGTGGTGTCCCTATTTTTTGATATATTATGGGAAAGGCTTTTGACTTTGTAAATCACCCTAAACTTTACACAAATTAGACTCTTGTGGCATAAGGTGAAAATTATATGAATGGATATCTAGGTATATACATACGTCACAGAAAACAGTGGACAGAGATATCCAAAGTTGTAAAAAGTCAGCAGAATATATTTCAAAGCAAAATTTGAATCAATGACGATTATAAATAAAAATTATGTGCCTCAGGGTAGCATTGTCAGCCCTTTACTATTCTTGCTTTATAACACGCTGAAATTTTAATAGTTGTTTTCCCACGGCAGAACGATTTGCCATCAGTAGTAGGTACTACTCGAACCACACGTGACCGATTCTTAAATGTTCAGTGCAAAATAAGTTGTCGGGCGTAGTGATAAGGTATAATCTAGCTCGCATGCAGCGAGCACCTCCCCACGCACCCTCGCCTCGCACCGCCGCGTCGCGCCGCTTCTTTAGCTCCGTTGCCTCGCGACCGTCGTACGCGCAATGCGATAACGTCATTTCCAAAAATGGATCTATATTACAAGTATTATGGCTGAGGATAAATCTGCAGCGGCTCATTATCAGCACGCCGTGCGAGAACACCTGGACTCGGTGATTTTTCAGCGCTGGATCGGACGCGGTGGGCCAGTGCCTTGGCCAGCTAGAAGCCCGGAGCTGACTCCGTTGGACTTTTACTTGTTGTTTGAGCTCAAGTGCCTCGTGTATCCTGGAGAACACGAAACTCGTGATGCGTTAATAACTGCGATAATTGGACGCTTTTAATATCGTAAGACGTGACAGAGACACTTTGATATTTGAATTATATCTGAATTGTAAAGAGTAAGTTAGTATAGATTTGTAAAAATGACCGCACCGTCGCATTGGGTACATACTCGTACACCTGTAATGATAGATTTAAAGGAGGATTTTAATTAGTAAATAAATAAATTATTATAGCAAACAATAATGTAAAATACAAAAGATATATGATTTAATAATAAACATTATATAAGCT
Organism: Griposia aprilina; assembly: GCA_916610205.1. NCBI lineage: Eukaryota > Metazoa > Arthropoda > Insecta > Lepidoptera > Noctuidae > Griposia > Griposia aprilina. The sequence goes on along the minus strand of OU744294.1, from coordinate 241,009 downwards.
GAATAGGTTCAGTCGGACTTTATAAGAAAAGACGTGATGGACTGTGTTCGAGTTTCAATAGAACACTCAGCGAAAATGCATAATTGCATCGGATGCAAGTATGCACACCCGCTCGTCCACCAAAACGTTCGCCTGTTCGCGCTTAGATCTCATTAGAGACACCACGTACTCAAAACCATTACCATTACCATTTTACCATACATTTTACCAATAAGTTAGTTATATAGTTTACCATTTTTACCATTTCTTGTAACTAAGTGTTAGTGATACAATATAGCTATTTCTTTACAATACAAGACTTTAACTTATACCATATACATATACCATATACTATCAATACAAGAAAGGTGTGTTAGGTCACCATAGCGCCGGACACTACTTTCTACATGGTCCTTCGAGCATTGAATTACCAGTGACTACCGAGTGAAACAGTGCCACGTGAACCAGAAGATCGCTGCAATTCGGAGAACCTTGGATTGCAGAGACGGTCGGTTGGAGCATATAAGGTCAGATCAAACCATTAATTTATAATAACCATTACCATTACCATTTCAACAGCTAAGCGCTGACCATCGTCGGCCGGAACATGAGGCGGCGCAGCCACGACCAGGCACGTCGTCTCGCTATGAGGAGTCCTCACAGCGAGAGGATTTTCCCCATACAGAGAGAGGGTTCAACAAGCTGAACGGGTTAGTGACGCAGCAGAATATTAATTTTAAAGCGTTCATGAGAACCGTAAGTAAAGTACAAGTAGATAAGTTCGAGAACCAATGGCAATTTGAGAACGCTCTAAAATCACTGGATAGCCGATGGCGTCAGATTGACAAACTTCATTGGGAAATTGAAGGTGAGGATGGAGGCGAAGATATTACGTACCAAATGGAGTTCTGCAGGTACGAGGAAAATTACAGTGAGTTGACAAACGACATCAACAAAAAGATGTGGGCAGTGAAACACCGTGAGAAGTCAGCTCCAAAGATGGACATCCCCATGTTCAACGGGACTTTCTTTTCTTTCTTCTTTCTTCATAAAAACCCGTCGATGCCTAAAGCGCAAAAAATACAGTTTTTAAAGAGTAAGGTGACTGGAGAAGCAGAGCGACCTATTCACCATTTACAGATTAGCTCTGACAATTATCAGGTATGTTGGGAGATTTTAAACCACAGGTATGATAACAAGAAATTGATTTTCACGTCCCATATTAACATACTTCTTGGTCTTGCCAACATACAACAACAATCGCTGGCTACGATTAAGAAGCTGCATGACGCAACCAAGCAGACGTTACACGCTATTCAGAATCTCGGAATAGATATAGCAACTTGGGATCCACTTTTAGTGCATCTACTAGCGCAAAAACTTGGTAACGGCACCTTCATCGAATACATAGAATCGGTCAAGAATCCTAGAGAGCTACCTGATCTCCAGGAGTTCCTGGAATTCTTGGAGACAAAATTTACAGCGCTTGAAGTGTCTCGTCGCAAGCAAGAACCAGCCAACTAAAAAACCATGCTGCATCAATCTTACAAAAACGGCAACTACAACCAAAACCAGAAGAAAAGTTTCCACCGAAATAATCATCAATCAGGCAACAAACATAATTCAGAGTCTACTATGAATGCATTACATGTATCGCGGTCGATATCCTGTGCATTATGCAACTCTGAACACGGATTGCGGCGTGTTGCCCAAATTTTTTGCAAACGACACTAGAACAAAAACTAAACAAAATTAAGCAATTAAATTTCTGCCAAAACTGTCTATGCAGTCATAACAATAAACCATGTCAATCGGACAAACGATTTCGTAAATGCTTAGCTACACATAACACTTTGCTTCACGAAGCATGTGCAAGACAAAGTCCAATTGGGTCAGCAGAAGAAACCTCATACAGTATTGCAACAGAAAAGAGCACATCTAGGTCATCTCACGTGTCTTGGGATGACATGTCTGAAATACTTTTGGCCACCGCTATTATAAAAGTAAAGGGAGCTGATAGAACTCAGCACAATATGAGTGTTTTAGTAGACCAGGGTTCTCAACTGTCGTTAATCAATGAAAACGCAGCTCAAGTCTTGGGATTGAAGAGGGCTGGCTCATTTCAAAGGTCAAATTTTCGGTGTGGGTAAAAAGAAAACAATACGAAGAGAATGTTACATGTAAAATTACAGTCCGCAATTAGTAACTTTACTTGTGAGACAAACGTCATTGTTATGAATAATTTGATCAAACTACTGCCAAACAACACGTTTACCAAACCAACAACGTGGAACCGTATCCATGGGATACAATTGGCCGATCCGGAGTTTCACATTAGCAGACCCGTAGACATGCTTCTAGGTGCAGATGTTTACAGCAAAATAATGTTAGGAGGAATTTGCAGAGGAGACAAGGAAAAGCAACTAATCGCTCAACAGACACAACTAGGATGGCTACTCTGTGGATCCATGGAACCACACTACCAATGCAATGGAGTTCTCAACAGTACAGAAGACCTACTAAATTTTTAAACAGCACAGAATTCTAACACTTCCGTCAGTTTACATATTGGACATATCGCTATTTGTAAAAACTAATCCTCATTTGTTTCCCCTATTGACTAATCATTCAGATAGAAATAGACGTGAGAAGTACAGACTTTGGGTGCAGTCAGTCCCCGCCAAAACAGCATTTCTAAGGAAAAGTGTAATAGGCATGGCCCCATTAATTTATAATAAGATTCCTAATGCCATTAAGATAATGAATATTAATTCATTCAAGAGGGAACTAAAAAAAAAGTTAATTAGTAAGGGATATTATAATGTCACGGAGTTCTTGAATGACAAATTTTGAATGATCATAACTTATTATTCTGATTATTGTTTAGTTGAAGTAATTTTATTCTATTACTTTTTTTAATTTTACTGTTTCAGTTATTTTAATTTTATTGTTTTAATTATTTTGAATTTCTTGACTATATTTTCGTATTGACTGTATATTTTTGTATTGACTGTAATTATGTGTTTGAATTTATTGAATTTTGACATTTATTTCCTACTCTAAATATTTTGTACGCCGAATATGGCAAAACATGTTGAACTAGCAATTTTAAACACATTTCCATCCATATGTGCATATTTTTATGTATCATGTTACACATGTTTATACAAATAAATGCATCTTTATCATTATCTTTATCTTTATCTTTAAAATATCAGGAGAGCGAAGGCATAAACCAGAAAATGTTCAACGATGACCACGAGCGTTCACAGTTTATAATTAAAACCACTAAGAGGCTTGAGGACGAAAGGTACGAAGACTGACTACCACTTAAGCCGGAAAACAAAGACAAGTTGGGTGCAACCAAACCACAAGCATTAGCCCAATTTAGAAACTTAGAGAAGAAATTTGAGAGGAACAGTGAATTGAAAGCAGATGACAAACAATTCATGGACGAATATTTTGCATTACACCACATGGTACCATGCAACATTAACCAGACGCCTGGATTCTACTTACCACACCATGCAGTCATTCGGGCAGAATCTACCACTACCTAACTGAGAGTAGTTTTTAACGCCTCAGCAAACTCATCATCAGGATACAGTCTAAATAACGTCATGTACAGGGGTCCAAATATACAGAAGGATCTACAAGTGCTTATCCTAAAATAGAGACAATTTCAATTTGTATATACTTCTGACATCAAAAAGATGTAGAGAATGATCAGAGTACACCAAGAAGATCAAACTTACCCAAAGGTACTATGGTGAAAATCAAAACATTGGCGATACGTGAACACGACAGATAAACCAGCTGACTGTGCAAGGCGTGGCTTGACTGTTTTATAAATTCAATCTCTTAACAATGTATAATTGCATAGCACATGTGTGAGCACTATGTACCTACTATAAAGCCACCATTTACTAGGCTCGTCTTTCATTGACTTGAATGTGCTCTGGCGGCTGAGAGTATGTCATGCTAACTCAAATGTCTCGCTGGTGGTGGCGTGTGTGTTGGATCATTAAGCTCCCTTCAAAATGGTTGAGCTGAATGGTGCTGATCCATACGTCATGTTCGTGAACGGGCGCCGTCAGTAGGGACTGGTCAACTCTTGGCTGCCACGGCTTATTTTAATTAAAATTTTTGAATTGTTTTTTTTTATCTTTTTTATTACGGATACTTTAAACGTGCACGTCTTTCTACATCGTTCTCACATTTTTAATTTGAACATGAATGATGTAAACAATTTGTTTTTTGTAACTATATTATGTTGATTTAAAATAGTGTCCATGGAGTTTCTTGCCCGTTCTTCTCCATAGGTACCTACTACGCTTTGGAATGGGCAACTAGCTTCATTTTTCTGACTGTCTGACCCTTTGACAATTCAAAAGTGCCTGTAATTGGTTTATTTGAAATAAATGCTTTGAGTTTGAGTTTGAGTTTGTCAGGCAACTCAAAGGCCACAAGTTATGGTGGCAAGTGCCGTCATGGCTGCCATCATAAACAAACCAAGAAAACTACCAAACCATTTATGAGACGAATTTAGAAGTAAACCCGTCTATTTTAAAATTAACCAACGCGGTAGTAGAATCGCTGACTACTGAAATTATTAACCACTTGATAAACAAATACAGCACCATTACAAAAATCATACGTATTTTTGCGTGGATACTGCGATTACCTACTTATAAACAAGTTCGCCGACCGTACCTCGAATTACAAGAGCTTCGTCGAGCTAAACAGCTGATAATCAAAAACGTTCAGTAGGCAGAATTTGCCAACGACCTAGATGCGATAAACAAACGCGGAAGAGTGCACTCGAAAAGCAAGATTTTGAGTTTGAAACCAAACGATCATCTGTTATCAACATTACTCATCGATCAAGCACATAAATTGACTTTCCATGGCGGAGCGCGTCTAACGTTAGCAAACCTTGAACAACAGTTTTGGATTATCGGCGGATATATGGCAACCAAAAAGTATATCAGAAAATGTGTCATATGCAGAAAACAAAATCCCGTACAGCAGCACCAGCTTATGAGAGATTTACCAGAACAAAGAGTGAATCCAGAATATGCGTTTTATCACTGCGGAATTGGTTACACAGGTTTCGTAGAGGTCAAAGCTAATAAAGGACAGGGCATCAAAACTACAAAGGGATACATAGCAGTTTTTGTATGTATGGTCACGAAAGAGGTTCACCTAGAACTCGTGTCAGGCCTGAGCAGCCCCGTCTTTTTGGCAGCTCTAACCAGAATGGCAGCCAGAAAAGGGGCACCACGACACATATACAGTGACAACGGCACTAACTTTGTGGGAGCAAACAGGATGATACAGGAAGAATTTAACCAGCTTCTCGATGTATACAGTAATAGTTTTATAACTGAGATAACGGAGATGGGTATAAAATGGCACTTTAACGTACCTAGCTGGCAAGCAGTACGCAGTCTAAAACATCACCTCAAGAGGGTCATTGGTCAACAAAGACTAACCTTCGAGGAATACACCACATTGTTAGCTAGACTAGAAGCGTGCCTCAACTCTCGACCTCTTTGCGCGATATCCGAGGATCCTGATGATGTAATCTTCCTTACACTAGCTCATTTCCTTTCAGGAAGACCAGGAACAACTGTAATAGAAACTGAGCAAGATGCTAGAAGCAGATGGCACCTAACTAAAAAGAAAGAAAGAGTAAAGTTTATTTGGACACAGTTCGTGAAAACACAAATAATTAAAAATAAAAATAAAAAGTGTTAACAACAACAATAATTTTGATGGAATAAACTAGATAACAAGGTTAAGAAAGTAAAAACGTTGTTCGCTCAGAGATATTTTATATTGTACACAATGACACAAGTCATTTATAAGAAAAAACATGTTCGAATATCAAATTGAAGAAATCGTTATAAACTAAAAAGTTTCACACTTCCCCTCAAACAACATCCATCATCAGATATCCTCACATCACACCACATTAGACACACCCAAACTCAAATCGCGCACACATTTATTAAATGCCACACGACCTAATGGTTTTGTCAGCACATTTGCAGGGTTATCTTCCGTGCACACATAGTCCAGACGTACAACATTCTTAGCAATGCAGTCTCTGACATAGTGCGCCCTTATGTCTATATGTTTCGTCCTTCTATGCGCCACAGGATTGTACGCAAGTTTAATAGCACTCTGATTATCTACGAAAATGCAAATAGATCCAAGATATTCACTCCTTATAAATGCATTCAGCTGTCGCAAGTGAACTGCCTCTTTGGTTGCCTCCGAAAGTGCAATATACTCGGCTTCCGTTGACGACAGTGCCACACAAGCTTGTTTCCGGCATTCCCAGTTAATCAACGAGTTTCCGCATCTAAAAATAAACCCAGAATAAGATTTCCTATCTTTGACGTCCCCTCCCCAGTCAGCATCTACAAATCCCGTGATGTCCTGCACTGGCGACTTGAGAAATATCAAACATAGATCCCTTGTACCCTTAAGGTATCTCAAGATATGTTTAGCAGCTTTCCAATGACGTTCCTCACAACAAGAGTTATACTGTGCCAAAAAATTGACTGCAGCCGCAATATCCGGGCGTGTGTTACAGGCCAAATAGTTCATCGACTCTATGAGCGCTTGATAACTACGAGAGCCTTGGCAGGATAGCTTACCTCATTCCCCTTCCGCCAAGGCTTTATGGAAATCCATATCCATCGGAGTTTTCACTGGTTTGCAGTCGGACATACCATATTCATCTAAGATCTTCGAAATAAATCTCTCTTGATTCAAATATATACTGGTATCCGTCTTAAACAAAAACATACCCAAAAATTGTCTCGCTTCCCCTAAATCCTTTATCTTGAAATGTTTACAAAGATTGTGTAATAAAACTTCCTTCTGCTGTTTGTCTTTATAAAATAATAAGAAATCGTCAACGTATATAGCGATATAAAAAATATTATTTTTGTAAAGACAGCTATCAAAGTCACAGCGTTTGAAGTTCAAAGACAATAATACTTCATTTATTTTATCATTCCAAGACCGTGAAGCTTGTTTTAGGCCGTATAACGCTTTTTCTAGTTAGCAAACTTTTTTCGATAAGTTTCGAAGTAGTCGACCCCGTAGGATTGAGTGAAACCCTTCGCCACAAGTCGAGCTTTATAGGTCTTGTTACCATCTGCATCAAACTTGTACTTGAAGATCCACTTGTATCCCACGACTTTAGCTCCAGGTGGCTTGTTGACAAGCTTCCAGACCTTGTTCTCATACATCGAATCCATCTCTTTCTTCATGGCTTCCTTCCAGTTATCCTTATCGACCCGACTTAAGGCTTCTTTAACTGTCAAAGGCTCCTGCTCTTCTGTACAGCATGCAAGTCCATGAAGATTACGTTCTCGGATTCTACTACGTAGAGGATAACGACATGCACCTTCGTTTGACTCTCCTCTAATACTAATCTCTTCGACTTCAACATTTTCCACCACGACATTTTCTGCTCCGCTATCACCCGTTTCTCCCACCTCCACTTCCGCGTCTTCATACACTTCAGCCTCATCTGTGGAACTCGGCCCTTGAGAAGCTTCTGTACTACCAGGTGACGTACCTGACTGGCCTTCTTCCTTTGCAAATTCCCAGATTACTTCAGCACCTTTGTCACCGCTACCTACGAGCTGACTAGGATCCTCTCAAACTGCTGCTGTAGAGTCCTCCAAGAAAACTACATCCCTTGCTCTAACTGTGACGCGAGGATTACTGGGATTTATGAAACGGTTTCCCTTGGTTTCTTCACAGTAACCAACAAACATATGTTCTACCGCTTTAGGGCTCCATTTCTTCCGAGTTTCCTTCGGCACATGCACAAACGCCTTTGTTCCAAAAACTCTGAAATGATCGAATGACTGAGCCTTGCCTGTCCACAATTCCTGAGGTATCTTACTATTATTGCACTGTGAGGTAGCCTGTTCTTCGTATAAACAGCCGTATTACATGCCTCTGCCCACAGTCTCACACTCAGACCCTTATCCGCCAACATAGCACGAGCCATCTCCACAATAGTGCGGTTTGCTCGCTCCACTACGCCATTCTGCTCTGGAGTGTAGGGAACAGTCAACTGATGTTTTATACCCTTTTGGCGTAGAAACCCATCAAACTTCTTGTTTACAAATTCTGTTCCATAGTCCGTACGAATGCACTTTACCTTCAAACCGGTTTCAACCTTTACACTAGCTAGAAAAACTTTAAAATGATCGAACACCTGATCTTTTGATTTAAGGAAAAATACAAAAGATTTACGTGTAAAATCATCTAAAATAACTAGCATATACCGAGATTCACCGTACGTGGGTTCAGACATTGGACCACAGATATCTGCATGAACCAGTTGCAGTTTCTCGACTGCCCTCTCAGCCTCACCAATTGGAAAAGGTAAACGATGTGCCTTACCCTTAATACAGGCGACCCAAGGCTCCATTACACTCTTTCCAAACTCCATACCTGGAAGCTTACGTAAATCTCGCTCATTTACGTGTCCAAGCCGCTGGTGCCACAACATCAAAGGATTACCTGCTTTTACTGACGCCAACGCAGTCCCATCTACAACCGCCTGACAACCTTCAAGCTTGTAGATCCCTGAGACTTCACTTGCGGTAGCCAGAAGCTTTCTCTTGAAATGGCCTGGAACCAAATGGTGAATTAATTTGCAACCATCTCTGTCAAAATTTACCTTCCATCCTTTCTCTACTAATTTAGACACTGATAACAGATTAACACGCAAACCAGGTACATACATGACATCCCTCACGGCAAGCATTCGACCTTTCATACTCACCATGATATCACCTTTACCTTTGCATTCAATCTTATCATTGTTCGCACATGTCACATTACTCATACCAACATTCATAACCAAATCTTTAAACCAATGTTTCTGGAAAGACATATGTGAAGATGCCCCGCTGTCGATGTACCACTCCGTCGGATTGAAGGAGTCCCCGGTGCTGAATGAAGACAGGCTCAAGACCGCGACGTCACTGAGCTTGGAGATCGAACCCGCTTTCCTTCCTTCAGGACAGTCCGGCTTCTTATGTCCACTCTTTCCACATTTAAAGCATTTAACTTTGGTCATGTTCGTATCTTTGTTCCCATTCCGCTTTTTACTCTTACTCACAGCCAAAGCCGAGTCCGATGAAGACAATGTACTACAACCTTGACGTGAATCTTCCTGTAGTAACTTCTGTCGTACATTTTCTGAAGTCAACTTCATCCCAGAGTGTTCCAGTGCTATTCGCATTGGCCTATACTCTTCAGGTAGTCCTCTCAGTGACACGACATCTACAAGATCATCGTCAAATCCGGTGGTAATATCCTTCAACTTTTGAGAAATAGACATAACCGCAGCAACATATTCATGCATCGACGAGTGTCTCTCAAGCTTCTCATCCACAAACATTGATGAGGGTGATCCTGCGATTTACGCCTTTGTCCTCAAATGCTTTCGCTAAGCTATCCCAAGCATCTTTGGCATGATTTGAATCTTGTACATACGCATAAAGTGTAGGTTCCACATGTAGACAAATCAAAGTTAGTGCGTCTTGGTCCTTCTCGATGGCGGTGGAGTCTTTGGAATCCGGGTACATTGACATATATGTGAACAACTTTTCTCGTATGAGAATCATTTTAATTGCGAATTTCCACGTAGAGTAGTCATCTAGGCCGCTGAGGTTCTTGATGGCAAATTTAGCTACTGGGCCCATAACCTTTTGATGGAATAAACTAGATAACAAGGTTAAGAAAGTAAAAACGTTGTTTGCTCAGAGATATTTTATATTGTACACAATGACACAAGTCATTTATAAGAAAAAAACATGTTCGAATATCAAATTGAAGAAATCGTTATAAACTAAAAAGTTTCACAAATAACAACAATAACTAACAAATTATTCGAAGATCTGTGGAAACGATGGAAGACTGAATACTTGGTACAACTCTCATCTAGAAGTAAATGGATGATACCACAGAAAAACATCGCAATTGAAGATCTAATGGTGATTCATGATGAGAATCTACCTCCAGAAAAATGGGCTCTCGGACGAGTGGTCGACACACATCCAGGCAACGATGGTCTAACCAGAGCGGATTCACAAAAAAACAATAAATGGGGTCATGAAACGCCCTATTGTGAAACTCTCAGTTGTGCCCTTTAACCAGAATAAGGCAACGACATCAAATCCAGACATAAAACCAATAACCAACATAGCAGATAGGAAAATAAAACCGAGATCAAAAACCGCTAGCCCCCTATTACATGGGACTTAAACATAACTGGCGAAATGTGGGTGTGCTATAGGTACACCTCTGCCTAACCCTTCGGGGAATACAGGCGTGATGTTATGTTATGTGTTATGTTATCAAAAACCGCAACTGTGGCAACTGTTTTACTGAGATTTTCATGCTGATTTATCCATCTTACGGTGCAGATGACGTCAAACCATTTCCAAGCAACCAGACGCTTTATTTTGACCCTATTTCAAAAGTACAATTAATCAGGGATAAATGGACATTAGTTATGCCATGGACATGGCACCATATTGGACAGGCATAAACACCTATAACAAAATATCAAATTATCAAGAACAATTGTGCGCCACCATTGAAACACAAAAGCATTGTAATACTATCGTGCAGCAAGCCCGGTAAGATTACCAGGAACTCGAATACTCGTACTACAATGAACTTTTGCTAACACAGCATTTTGATGTCCACGCTAGACGGCGACGCGCCACAGGGAAGACGGGTCGACGCCGACGAGGCTTTATAAATGGTATCGGGTATCTAGCGAATGACTTATTCGGAGTGTTGGACTCGCGTTTCGCAGACCAGTATGAAAAGGACATTGAAATCATACAGCGCAATGAGAAACACCTTTCTAATTTATGGAAAAATCAAACTTCCATAATTGAAGCAGAGTTCAACCTCATGAAGAGAATGGAGATCCCCGTAAACAAACAGCACAAGTTTTTAAACAAGAAGCTTATGGAATTGCAAGAAAATACGAGCACTCTCCAACGTGCAATACAAAATATTTCATACGTCAATGACTTCACATTGTCAGCGATATCTGGAAACAGCTTACTGCACGGATTAAGACGACTTCAAGGCACGTTGCTCGATGCGTTAACAGACATCTACCACGGTCAAATTAGCATACATTTATTGCCACCAACGCAACTTAAACGTGAGCTCCAAACCATATATAGCCAGATGACAAGCGAACTGACACTACCAATCAGTAATTCAGACTGATCTTCAGTATCTTTACAATCTAGTGAAGGTCAAAGCCAGAGCGACGCAAAAATTTGTTATAATTGAAGTTACTTTTCCATTAGTATCCAGAGAAAGTTTCAAACTGTACAAAATAATAACTGTACCGCACCAAACCAACACCATTATGACCGCAATAATACCAGTCTCCGAATATGTGGCAGTCAACCTAAAGAAAGATTCCTTCTTTAACATGTCCACACAGGAACTAACGACATGTCTACACCATGGACCAACTTACATGTGTCAGCTGCTAAAACCAATTACAGACTTACAAAATAACGAAATTTTTTGCGACAAGAACTCGGCAACCAATAAATGTAAAGCAGAAAAAACCAAATGCACCAACGTACGGCTAGAATTATATTATCTTCTCAGCACTTTTACTTTTGTTGTGACACCTACACAATAAAAGTAATATGCGGCGATCATGTAACAGTTCGTCAGCTGAGCCAAGCCGGGGTCATTGGCATAGGTCAAGAGTGCGTCATCAAAGGAAAAGACTTCTCATTATTTTCAATACGTCATCAGTGCAATCAAATTAACATTTCACCAACTATTTACATGCCTGAATTCGATCAGATTAATCACTTGATTAACATCAAAATCCGTGATGAAAAGCACACTGATGACGGAAACCTAACCATATCCATGACCAGTCTGGGGGAGGCGATAGACAAACTGAAGAAAAGCGATTCGGAAATAGATGACATATCACCCCATGATATCCACCAGTATGTAATTTGTTACGTGTCGATGTCGATTGCGCTGTGCATGGCAGTAGTATGGATGTGGCGGACTGGGCGATGTCGCCTGTGATAGAGGGCTGCCGCTGAGCACCGTGGTGAGGGATCCCGCCGGCAGCAGCCCGCATTGGCCCCGCCGCCTCCGAGACCTCGACGCTGCAGCGAGAGTCGCTGTCAACAGGAGTTAGCAGCGGCTCCGTTCACACCAAAACCAAGAAGACACAAATCATGCAATGAAGTGCTGAGTGCCAGGGATTTAAAGAATAAAAACTTTTTTACAAAAAATTAAACCGACGAAAAAGAAACTGAAAAGCAAAAAATAAACCTTCAGTCTAACTAAGCTCTTAAATTAATGTAAATTACTAATTTTGAGTCGGCGCCAAACAATCAACGCAGATCGATTAACGACGATCAATCAAGCTGCCATAAGTTTTCTTGGCGCCTTGTATGTTTGGCGCCGACTCAAAATTTGTAATTTACATTAATTTAAGAGCTTAGTTAGACTGAAGGTTTATTTTTTGCTTTTCAGTTTCTTTTTCGTCGGTTTAATTTTTTGTAAAAAAGTTTTTTATTTTTCGCTTTTCAGTTTCCTTTTCAAATAAATGAACCAGTCAGTCGCGCGCTGTATCAGCGAGCGGTCGAGTTTGCTATTGACGACTTGCGCGATTGTAACTTTTTTCGCTTACCCTCAATTTTATTTATTAATGCTTATTGATGAGTGAAAATGAAGAATTTTGTGACTCAAGTGGAAGTGAGATAGTGGAAGGGGATTTTGAGTTAGAGAGCGAGCAACAAGTTAATTTAAGGATGGAGAGGGAGAAAAATACGGATTTAAATAGAGAGCAACAAGTTTTACCGGAGAAGAGAGGCAGAGAGGAGAATGATGAAGAAATAATTGAAGGTGATGATGGATTCATAACCATAAAGCGTGGTAAACGACTAGCACGAAGAAATTCAAAAAATTATGAAGAATTAGAACTGAGATTTTCGAATAATAATAATATGAATCACAAAGAACATATTGTGTGTATTACGGCCAAAGAAACACTGCCGAGGCAGTTTGGGATGGCAAAACTTTTGAGATCTCATAATATCGGAAACATAATTAAATTAGTGTACAAAAACCCTTATAGGGCTTTAGTATATTTTGACAATAAAGAAAATGCAGTAAAGATGTTAAATTGTGAGAAAATATTGGGCAACTTGGAGTGTAATATTAATATAGTAGGTGAATCATCGTTATGCTACGGTATACTTCGGCAGGTGGACTTAGAAATGGAAAATAAAGAAATATTAGAAAATCTTAAATGTGATTTCGAGATTATATCTGCTAAACGATTAAAAAGACAGGATAGCGATGGTGAATGGGTAAACTCTGAAACAATCCGCCTATGTTTTAAAAATTACAAGTTACCGTCATATGTATATGGTTTTGGGTGCAGATTCCAGGTAGAGCCCTACATTTTCCCTGTTTCTCAATGTTCAGTATGTTGGCGATATGGACACCTTTCGAGGACATGCCCTTCGAAAAAAGTCATATGCCCTAAGTGTGGAAATAATCACGCTAACTGTGAGACAACAGTTTTTAAATGTATTAACTGCAAAGGTCCACATATGGCAATGAATAAAAAATGTCCAATTTTTTTGAAAGAAAAAGATATTAGAGAAATTATGTCAGAAAAGAACTGCAGTTATCGGAAAGGATTAGAAATATATAAAGCCAAAAGACAAATGGAGGAAAATAATACAATACATAATGTGGATATGATTAAGAATAATGAAAGGGAACGGTTTAAAGATATTAACATCATGACGGTACCTTGTCAATATATCTATGAAAACATCATGTACGTAAGGAAAAATCTACATCTTTTTAGTAAAAGAGGTGAAAGACACAATTATATCACTAGAAATAGGGATCAATTAGTTCAACCAGGTTTCAGGCTGGCTAAAGTAGACTCATCTTTCATGGGGTACTGTTTAAAATGTTACAATAAAATACCTCCCCATATTCTTCAACTGAATGAAACTAAATTCAAATCTTGTATAAAACGCACACTATGCAGCCAAGCATATTATAAGTTGGGGGATTACATCGCTGATAAAAATGCTTGGCTCAACGCTGGTCCTGCTCCACAAGGGCGCATAAAATAATTGATTAGCATTTGAAACTACTGTTGGAGCTGCTGAAGATTTTAAAAACTTATCTTTGCATTGTATAAATTCAATGTTTTAGTATTGTATAATTGCATAGCACATGTGTGAGTACTATGTACCTACTATAAAGCTACCATTTAATAGGTTTTTCTTTCATTGACTTAAATGTGCCCTGGCGGCTGAGAGTTTGTCATGCTCACTCTAATGTCTCGCTGGTGGTGGCGTGTGTGTTGGATCATTAAGTTCCCTTCAAAATGGTTGAGCTGAATGGTGCTGATCCATGCGTCATGTTCGTGAACGGGCGCCGTCAGTGGGGACTGGTCATTTCTTAGCTGCCACGGCTTATTTTAATTTAATTTAATATTTGAATTGCTTTTGTCTTTTTATTAAGGATGCTTTTAACGTTCTGCATCGTTCTCACATGCATAATTTCAACATGAACGATGTAATCAATATTTTGTAACCATTTTTTTTATTTAAAAGAGTGTCCATGGAGTTTCTTGCCCGTTCTTCTCCATAGGCACTTACTACGCTTTGGAATGGGTAACTGGCTTCATCTTTCTGACTGACCGACCCCTTGACAATTCAAAAGTGCCTGTAATTGGTTTATTTGAAATAAATGCTTTGAGTTTGAGTTGAGTTTGAGTTTGAAACAAATAAACAGTTTTCGCAAACAGAGTGCACTCAGGAAACAGGACCAAGAGGAACATATAGAGAAGTGGTTGTTACAGAAGCCGTTATACATGAAGAAATGATTGTATCGGAAGAATCGGAAACAGATGACAGTCAGAATTTAGATAATAAAACTAATATACAGTCTGAAAAATCAAAAAAGAAGAAGTCTCGTAGTAAGAAAACAAAGGGAGGGTCGTATGGACAGGAAAAATCACAAAAAAATATAAGTGAGGTTGAAAACATTAATAGCAAAGGTGGTAAACAAAGGGAACCAGGTGAATGCAAAGATTTCTTTTATGGACTATACCAAAAAATTAAGGATGTTTTTATGTCGAGAGATAGC
This sequence comes from Griposia aprilina, assembly GCA_916610205.1. Taxonomy (NCBI): domain Eukaryota; kingdom Metazoa; phylum Arthropoda; class Insecta; order Lepidoptera; family Noctuidae; genus Griposia; species Griposia aprilina. The sequence continues at coordinate 225,793 of OU744294.1, read as the reverse complement.
TTTTCTAATAAGTTAGGATTAATTGTCAAAATAGTTGTTCGGGATTGCATTGCACTATATTTAAAAATGATAAGTGGTAAAGATATTTTAACTCAGTTAATTTCGTTATCCACTAATGGATAATCATAACAACAGTGCCTATTTTATAAACATATTGCAGTGGAATGCTCAGAGTTTAAGACCTAAACTTCCAGAATTTCAAGCTCTACTAAGTCAGGAGAACATTCATATTGCTTTAATATCAGAGACTTGGTTGGAACCCGATTCATCATTAAATATAAGTAGCTATAATATTTTTAGGAATGACAGAAGCGATTCATATGGGGGAGTCGCTATTATAATACATAAATCAATTAGGGTACAATTAGAAACTTTAAATACTAATAATTCAGGAATAGAAATAAGATGTGTTAAGCTTTTAAATTGTAAGGAGATTAAGAATATTATCTTGATATATTGCCCTTCCTCGGTACATACTACTCAGTCTGACTAGGATTTAATTTTCACAAAATTTTATGGTAAATGTTTAATCGCTGGCGATTTCAACGCACACCACTATAATTGGTCATGTAAATCAGATACAAGAGGTACGATGATTTATGATGCTGCTTTGGATGCGGGATACATCTCGCTTAACAAAGGGATAGGTGAGGACACGCGAATTAAAATGGTCAATGGTTATTTACAAAAAACGTCCCCTGATATTACATTTGTTTCCACAGACTTAGCTTGTAAGTTTGAGTGGCATGTATTGAGTGAAAATCTGGGCAGTGATCATATGTGCATTAAAATTAAAAGTAATTATAGGGAAGCGCCATACATAAATAAAAAACGTAAATATAAATCGGCCAACTGGGAGAAATATACCAAAACATTAGAAGAAGTCATGTTACCATATTGTGAAGAATTGGATGCTCAACGAAATTATGATTATTTCATAAACATCATAAATAGTGCGGCTGATAAATATGTACCGTATACAAAACAGAGCACATACTCTAAACCGGGTTTCCAACCAAAGTTTTATTGGAATGAAACTCTCTCTAAATTAGTAGCTGAAAGAAGGTTAGCACTAAGTAATTTTAGGTCAAATCCTACCCCCTTTAACTTAAACATTCTAGAAAAAAAGACAGTAATCGCTAAGAAAGCTATTAGTAAAGCCAGAATAAATGAACGCCGTAATTTTTATACAGGCATTGATGAGTCAACAACGACCTCAGAAATGTGGAATCGAATGCGATGGTTGAAGGGGTGTAGCTCAACTAAATCATACCCGTCAAGGGACCAGAAAGTCTCCCTAATCTGTGGTTTAGCTCCTGATTATGTTTGCTATGAGAAACCAACATTTAATTCAGCAAATGCACAGTTGGAAATCCCGGTAACATTACAGGAACTATGTAATTCGCTAAAAACTAAGGATACAGCACCTGGTGAGGACGGAGTTTCCTATTCAATGATATTTAATTTACCAACCATTGGAAAAATATTTTTAGTAAATTTGTATAATGATATTTTAAATACTAGTGTGGTACCTGTACAGTGGCTTGACATAGTATTGATGCCTATTCCTAAACCAACTACACCTTCAGATAGCAATCCAAAATGAAGGCCTATCTGCTTAATATCATGCTTGTGTAAGATTTTTCACTCCATACTGACAAAACGCATTGAATGGTTCATAGAGAAAAACAATATTTTGTCTCCATATACGTCGGGTTTTAGAAGAGGACAATCATGTCAGGACTGTTTAACGAGATTGACCACACAAATTCAATTAGGTTACTCGAAGCGTTATGCCACTGTTGCGTGTTTTATAGATGTTGAAAGTGCCTACAACAATGTATTAGTTAGTAAAATGTTATCGATATTAAATGAAATCGGGATTGGTAACAAATTATGTTCATATTTATGGACTTTTTTGAATGAAAGACATCTTAAAATTATTGATGAATTTAATGAAAATGACAGTATGATTAGATATACAAGTTTAGGATTAGCACAGGGTGACCCTATTTCACCAATATTATTTAACGTGGTAACATTTAAATTATTCTCAAAAATTAACAATGTACATATTATGTGTCAGTACGCTGATGATTTTGTCTTGTATAATACGGATAAAAATCTTTCAGACAGTACAACTAAATTACAGGAAGCTTTAGATACCTTTTCGTCCTGCCTAAGTGAATTAGGATTGTGTTTGTCGAATAGTAAATCAAAACTATGTATTTTTAGCAGGGGATTTAGGAGACAAAATATTACATTGAAAATAAACAATAATGCCTTAGAGTTAGTAGATAGTTATAAATATTTGGGGCTATGGCTAGACAGATCGCTAAGATGGGGACGTCATATTAATCAGGTAGTCAGAAAGTCACAGAAATACTTAAATATACTCAAAGTTCGGGCAGGTACTTCTTGGGGTATACACCCCAAACATTTACGCAGAATATATATAGCGATAGTCAGAAGTCGTGTAAACTACAGTTGTTTTATTTACGACAACAGTGCGAATTCACATTTATATAAATTGCAGAAAATACAGAATCAAGCACTGAGAATTATAGGTGGTTTTATAAAGTCTACGCCGATTCACACCATGGAAAGTGAGCTATGTATTCCGCCATTGCACATAAGAAGAAAATTCCTAGCCTACAAATATTGTTTAAAATCCCTATCTTGGACGAACAATGCAACGATTAAATTATTAAAGGAACTTAATACGTTTATTACCAACAGTTATTGGGCACGAAAAAACACTCCATTACTTGTGACTGTTATAAATGAAATTGAGGATGTTCAGGTTGCCTCGTCCTCTCCATTGGAGATGTATACCTTGACAACATGGGTCACTTACATTGATGCGAATAATATAATTTCAGTTGGTTTAGAGAGCATGCATCGAGCTAAAGATTCTTACGAATTAAACCTGTTGAAACACGCTGTAATGAAAGAATTAATAGAGAAATATGCTGATTGGGTAGTAATTTACACAGATGGATCTATGAGCAAGAAAGGCAGGGGAGCTTCATTTTACACTCGCTCGCAAGAAAACTTTAGTAGATGTTTTAAAGTAATTGGAAACGTGTGTATCATGTCGTTGAAGCTTATTGCGATCTCAGAAGCACTATCATATATCAAAACAATTGATGATACTAAAGCTGTTGTATGTTCAGACAGTAAGAGTGCCTTATATCATATCGCTCGATGCGCCTCTGGTCGCAGAGGTACACCGATAGCATACGAGATACTCTCTAAAATCAATGAGTTAGCAGAGAAAGGAGTGGATCTGAGGTTGCAGTGGGTTCCTTCACACATTGGGATACGTGGTAATGAGGAGGCAGATAGATTGGCGAAAATTGGATGTACAGAAGGACAAGAAATTTATGTGAAACCATATTATTCAGAAATATTAACGAAATACAATGGACAGTGTTATGATTTGTGGAAGGAATATCTCAATCAGAGATCATTGGAAAAGGGCATATGGTATAAAACTATTCAATGTGAGCCTCCTCGTATACCTTGGTGTACGTATAGTCGTTTAAGTAGAAAACTGATTATTATAGCGCACAGAATCAGAACCGGACATATTCCATCAAACAATTTTTCCTTTTTAATGGGAAAGGTTTCTTCCCCTAAATGTGATACTTGTGGAGTAATAGATGATGTATACCATTTGTTGATGGAATGTGTTCAATGTCAAGCAGAGAGAGTGGAATTGTTGGACAAATTAGATCTGGACACATTGCAGGTCGGAATTATGAATTGTATACTCTCAAACCCTAACAGTGAAGGAGCGTGTCTTTTGTTTAAACTATTATCATCTTAAGTTAAACTAGTGAAGTATTGAATAAGAGTAATCGGACTGACATATACAAGTAGTATAAAAGTCCAAAAAAAAAAGATAAAAAATATAAAAAAAAATAACTTATTTATTTATTTAGGGCTACCAACAATGGATTACACTACAGATATCTTTAAAAAAAAATGAAACTAAAACTTGGTACAATGGATTAATTACTTTAAGGTAAACCTCACATTACCAAAATTAAATTATATTAATTGACAGCTTGGGTACATGACAAGTTTTCAAGCAATCTTAATACCAGGGGCAAAATATGCTAGATACAAAAGTCATCATAAAGGTTTCGTAACAAATAAGACAAACAGACAAGAATATTAGATTTCAGCTTAGGGAATCAAAGTGTAAATCGATTAGATCGCTATTACATAGTAAAACCTTGCAAAACCTAGCATATAGACAATTATAGTGAACGGTCCTGTCGGTTAGTATGCCGCGATCGTAGTAGAGTTTGTGTGTGATATTTTCTAGAACTGTTTGTGGTACGTACTTGTAATAAGGAGTGCTCATATCTTGTATGAGTTTATATTTGAGTGCTAGTTTTTGATGGATGACTTTTGCTACCTGATTGTGTCTATGTGTATAGTCTGTTATAATATTATTATTATTATTACTTTGCCTTTAATTATAAGATTATTTGTTCTTGTATATTTAACGTAGTAATACTTCATTGAGTTCAAATACATTTCTTTATTTTTGCACAATTCATCATCATCATCATCAGCCTATATTCGTCCACTGCTGGACGTAAGCCTCTCCTAGTGAACGCCATTGAGCCCGATCCTCGGCTCTCGTCATCCAGTCTCTGCCAGCCGCATTTTGCAAGTCGTCAGTCCACCTGGCCGGCGGGCGCCCCACACTAAGTTTTCCTAAAGGCGTTCTCCACTCTTAAACTTCTACGAGAGATGAGACCAGCCCATTGCAGCTTCAGCTTGCTTAGTCTTTGGGCTATGTCGATTACCTTGGTTCTCTGGCGGATAACGTCGTTTTGGATTTTATCCTTCAGAGAGACTCCAAGCATAGCTCTCTCCATAGCTCGCTGAGTGACTTTAAACTTATGGACCAGTCTCACCGTCTGTGTCGACGTTTCTACTCCGTAAGTCATAACCAGTAGGACACATGCGTTGAAGACTGTCGTCTTTGGGCACTGCGGTATAGACGACGAGAAGACCTGATGAAATTTACCAAATGCTGCCCATCCCAGCTGAATCCTACTATCGGCTTCCCTCTCAAAATTGAGTTGGGCCTATAGTTTTTATGTTGAAATTGTTATCCCATTTATGTATAGTCACCATCTTTGCCACTTTCCATTTTATAGGGAATATGCCAGAAGTTAAGGATTTGCTGTTTATAGCTGTAACAAATATTACCTTTATTAATTTATAAGCTTTTGAATGTTTTGAGTATGCTCTCACTGCTAATATTTAGAACTTCCCTCGACTGCCTTCCGTACCCAACATCACACCCTCTATGACAGTCATACTCCAGCTAGGCTTAAAGTTCTCATCACGATGAATGAAATAAGCTCAAACACGATCTAACTGCTGTAAGCTGTCAAGGAGCCCTCTCGACTGTCTTCCGTCTCCATCATCAGATGATCTTCAGGTCTCTTTTTTGTTGAAGCATCATTAGAACTACATATATGTGCCAAATTTCAACAGAATCGGTTCACAAGGGAACATTCTGTAGGTGAAAAATCATTTAACCCCTATTTTTCTACCCTCAGGGGAGGATTTCGTTTTTCAATGGGGTATACTCTTTCCATTAAAACAGAATCATCAAAATCGGACTACTCTGTAAAAAGTTATGCGTGGTCCTACATAAAAATAAAAAAAATATACGGGTCGACTTGAGAACCGCCTCCTTTTTTTTTTCGTCGGTTAAAAAGTGAAATCGGTTTTCGTTTACACAATTATGCCAAACGCTGGCCTAGTGCGAACTATAGTGCGATCAAACGAGACAAAAATACGGACACAGACAATAAAAATATGGTTTTTACTGTGGAAGACTCAATAGTGTAACTTTAGATCGCAATTAATATTTTAATAATGATTTAAGTAGACCAGTATGGTTTTATTATTTGCTTTTACTATCAATGTTATTTATTATACTTACCAATTAAGATTACTAGAAACGAATGTGTAAGTTAAGTAGTTTAATGTTTTTGTACACACCATACCATGTAGTTTTAGCTATCATCCCGCATTTCCTCTCGCTCTCGGGAATATGTTCGAGTTTCAATCGAACACTCAGCGAAAATGCATAATTACATCGGATGCAAGTATGCACATTCGCTCGTCCACCAAAACGTGGGCTAGTTCGCGCTTAGATCTCATTAGAGACACCACGTACTCAAAATCATTACCATTACCATTTTACCATACATTTTACCAATAAGTTAGTTATATAGTTTACCATTTTTACCATTTCTTGTAACTAGGTGTTAGTGATACAATATAACTACGAGTATTTCTTTACAATTCATGGCTTTAACTTGTACCATTATACATATACCTTATACTATCAATACAAGAAAGGTGTGTTAGGTCACCATAGCGCCGAACACTACTTTCTACAGACTGTATTAAAATAGGTGTAATACCATAATTTACATGAACAACGTATGTAGAAAATTAAACAACGAAATGCCCATAGTGGCGCGCGTCTTTGAGCTGAGTGGTGTGGAGGGAGCGCAGCAGCCGTCGCGTACGGGTTTGGTACCCTGGCACCCCGCGCCTATCCACCGTCATTCACGCGCATATACAACATTTAGTTAATAGAGCATTACTAAGGTAATGGTTAAGACCAATCACTGTATATATTTTTCCAAAATACGGTTAATGTCTTTATCTACTATTTGTGTAGTTGGTTTGTTCTTCTATTAATTATCACAGTTTTGCTTTCGAAACGTTCTCCTGTAAAATCATGATTTTGTAGATAGCCGTATATATTATATGTACTTTGCGGCCATCGGTATTTTGTAGCTATGCGTACATTGATTCAATATTATGGAACAGAGATTGTGGACACCAAAATGAATCTTTGTCCATGTATGTATCCATGTTTTTGAGGCTGACTCTGTAGTGTGTCCTCCCTATAAGTCTGGCGTGTGGCAGGTGTCGCCCGAGGTGCAGACGGTGCGCGCGGGCGCCGTGGCGGAGTGGCACGTGTCGCTCGCGGCACCCGCGAACGAGCTCGAGCTGGCACCTGACGTCACGCTGCTGCTGCGTCTGCTGCCCATGGACTACAAGGGGTAAAGTAGACCACTACTCACAATACTGGAGGGAGAAACCTTGCAATGATAGACTGATAGATAGATCTCTCTCTCTCTTTTTATTATATACCTACACCATAAAAATTACAGAAATGCATGCAATGGAAAAAATAGGCAAACATTTTATACGTAACATAAATGTAGAAGAAGTGTTTGATTAAAACCCAGGATGAAACAGTATACGATGCAGTATTGTAAGGCCCGTTGTGCCCGGTATCAGTAAGACACTGTCGTATGAATTTGAACCACACTCTGAGTGAGTGTATATAATGTACTAGAGTTTCTTCTTACCTAGGTACTACGCTTTTGAATGGGCAACAAACTTCATCTTTCCGACCGACTGCCCCTTGATAATACAAAAGTGCATGTAATAGGTTTATTTGAAATAAATGCTTTGAGTTTGAGTTTGACTGAGCCCGCGTGTGTTGTGCAGACCATACTGGCAGCGCGGTGAGCCGGCGGCACAGGTGGTGCGGCTGCGGCAGGCGCCGCGCGCTCCTCGTCTGCAGCTGTCATGTCGCGAGCTGCGCGTGCGACTGTGCGCGCTCCATCTGCCCTACGGTGAAGTGCTTAGGTAATCATAAATAGAAACATTTACTATGCAGTTTTAAGATTTGGGTGTTTTTATCAAATGATTTAAAGCTAAATTATGTAGTTGCACCGTCCTATCCTGAAGAGATAAATAAGTATCTACTAGATACACAAATAGATATACACAATCAAGGAAATGTTCAACATATCTACATACACTTGTCTTGCATAATGTAACAAATCTACGTGTGCATTGGTGGATATGCGTATGTTCCTCGCTGGCATTGAAGTATTTGTGTGTGGATCAAAGTTGTGATGTAGGGTGCGCAAGTCCTTCAAAGTGCTGAACGTGGGTAGCGGCGTGTTGAAGTTGGGCATGAAGACGACGGCACCGTGGTGCGTGGTGTGTGAGCACGAGGGCGCCGGCGGAGACGAGAGTGTTGAGGGGGCGCGGGGTGGCCTGGTGCCCACCGGCCTGGCGCTCGCTGGCCTGGCGCCCTGCGCCACCGCCTGCGGCTGCGACAAACGCGGTGCCACCCGCCTCCAGAGGGTGTCGCTGCTGCTCGAGCCCCAGAGCTCCACCGAGGTAACACTCTCCTACAGTCTTATCCATACTGCTTGATCTCTGCGACATTTATGTCAAACTGACATTCCTAGGGTTCCTAGGTAGGATATAAAAAATTGTCGATAGATATTATTGACGTTTCTTACTATTATCGATGCTAATGTAATATATAATTGGATTTAATTTAATTACAAACGTTACTAAATTAAACGAATATTTTAATATAAAATACATTTATTCTCTTAAAAGAGTACACCCCAAATCCATATCTGAATCAGTTTCTGAATCGCTAGAACAATCTTGTAATAAACTCTTGTTCGCAAATATTATCAAATCGGACGTCCCGCTCCCAATCTTATTCCATTAGTTTTCTGCATTTGGTTACCACCGTCTTCCAGTCTTCTGCAGATACAATCGTCGACCGCACTTTTAAATAACTGCAACATTTTATTTGCTGTGAAAGGCGGTGTTGTGTTGTGTATGGCAGTGTAACCTTAAAAGAAAACATTTTTACTAAGGTAAATTATACACTAGTTATTACTTAAAGTACCTATCTAACTGAAATTCAAGCAAACAAATCTCTGACTTGGGCCCAGATAAGCTCGATCGGATTATACTGGCAGTGGTATGGGGGTAGTCTTTTGACGGTATGACCCTTTTCGTGGGCTATATCATCTAAGACATACGTTGGAGTACTAGGTTTGTGCAGACCAACGAGTCTTAATAATTATAATAATAATAACCACGCTTACCTCGTTTACCCATGCATAACAAAAATAGGGTGCCGGTGGCGGCACTGGATACGCAGTTGTCAAATTATTTTGATGACTGCGTAGACCTCACCGATACACATTCGATTCTGTACTGCGCGGCTGTAGCGGCATGTCGTGTAGCTCACGTCAAATTTGCTAATGATTCTAGAGCTACACGACCGAAACCAGCCGTACCAGCTTGGCAGTGCAAAATTGAGCGCCGTATTGGTGGGGCCAGAGCACTCATCGGCAAACTAATCTGCTTCAGGGAGGGCAATACTCGCCCTAGAGTGATGCGCTTTGTGAGACGAGCGTTCGCAGGGACTAATATCAGCCCTCAGGTCTACATGTCCTGTGTCACAGAGCGCATCGACTTCCTGAAGCAGAAAGTGTATGCATGGGCGAACCGTATTCGTCGGTATAAGCGGCGAATGGAGCGATATACTCAGAATCGCACCTTCCAGCGCGATGAAAGGTGGGTCGGGGGGGGGGGGGGGGGGACAGTTACGTCGGGGGCGTCGCGTAGGACCTCGGCAGCGAGGTCGGAACGATGGCGGTCTGTTTTTGTATACTGTACTGGTAGCCCTACTGCTCTCCTGGAGGAGGGTTATGGGGTCATCGGGGTCGGGCAGGGCATACCTTGGACGGCGGGTACAACTAATATGGGAGGGGGTATATCTGGCAGCCTCGACAACCAGAGGGTTGCGATGTGAGGCCGCGGAGTCGAAGAAACGCTTGGAAATGCGCTTCATGAACTGACGGACAGTGGGGACTTTAAGATCGAGATGGAGGATCTCGTTCCGAACAAACCAAGGGGAGTCGGTTGCCCTACGGAGGAACCGGTTTTGGAGGGTCTGCATCCTATGGATGTGGTGGGGTTTCGAGTGTGCGAAAACCACGCTCGCGTAGGTCATGATTGGGCGAATGCACGCTGTGTAAATGCGCAATTTGCACTTGAGTGACAATTTGCTGCATGCATTCAATAGGGAGTGGAGTCTACCGAGAGCGAAGGCGGCGCGCGAACGCGCCTGCCTTATGTGCTCACCGAAGGAGAGTTTTTGGTCCAGAATGACACCCAAGTATTTGGCTCGCTTCTCCCAAGGGATAAGATTGCCGAACATGGTGATGGGACGGGGAGGGGTGGGGCTGAGTCCCGGTTTTGAAAATAGAACCGCTTGTCTTTTATCGGGATTGACTGTGATTCTCCACTTCCTAAACCAATCACCGAGTTGGTTGACTGTGGTTTGGAGAGTGCGAGATATCGCATCGGGGCTTACGCCGGTGTAGTAAATGGCCGTATCGTCTGCGAACAGAGCCAACTGAGCCCTTTTACTTTTGGGGATATCGCTGGTGAATAGCGTGAGAATGAGAGGGGCGAGCACGGAGCCCTGAGGGACTCCGGCGCGAATGGATCGGGGGGAGGATAGCGCTCCTTCGGTGCGGAATCGGAAGGTCCGGTTCGACAAATAGTCTCGCAAGATGAGCACGAGACGATCTGGCACTTTAAGTTTGTATAGGTTATATAATAAGCCATCGTGCCAGACTTTGTCGAACGCCTTCGCTATGTCGAAGAAAACAGCACCCGTCAACGAACCACGTTGGAAGCCAACGCTTATGTGTTCGATGATACGGTGGACCTGTTGGACGCACGAGTGTTGGGTTCGGAAACCGAACTGCTCGTTGGGAATGAGACCTTTTGTCTCGGCATTGTCTCTGAGAAGCTTATAAATAAGCCTCTCATAGATTTTGCCGATGACATTTAGGAGACTGATGGGGCGGTAGCTGGAGGGAGCGGATTTAGGCTTGTCCGGCTTGAGAATACCGATGACAGTGGCCTGTTTCCACGCTTGGGGGAAGATGTTATTGCTCATGGCACCATTGAAGATGGTGATCATTAGCATGATCAGGTGGGCAGGGAAAAGTTGGAACACCTTATTGGTCATTCCATCAGAACCGGGGGCTTTACGGGGCTTAAGGCCCTTTATGAGCTCGTGCACTTCGTCGGGGGTGACGGGAGGCAGAGGGCACTCGGGGTCTTCTACGGGGGGGAGGGAGGCTCTCCTTTCGACTTCGGCGTCGACCACAGAGAGGTGAGCTTGGTCTACAGGTTGAGAGCTGGGCGAACATTGGGCCTCAAGACTGTCGGCTAGGCACGCGGCTTGTCAACATCATCGAAAGCGATGGTATTGTCTGGGCGGATCAAGGGGGGCATAGGAGCTACTTCTCGGGATTTGGATTTCCTATGAAGCTCCCAGAATGCTTGGTGGGTAGGCTCTAGTTCACTCAACAACTTATCCCAGCCCGTTTCCCGATGCTCCGCTACACGTGTCCTTACACCTCGCTGTAAGTAGCGCATATGGGCTCGGTTCGCGTCGCAGGGAAAGTTGCTGTACGCACGGACAGCCGCGTTCTTCTCAGTCATCAGTTCACGTACATCGTTCGGCAACTTCCAGCGACGGTCGCCCGTCGCTGGAACTTCCCTTGAACAATCGTTCAGGACTCATTGTACGTGTCCAGTGAATGAGTCGGAGATTGAGTCTAGGTGGGGGGACGTGTTGGATTTCAGGCGTTCGCTTACTTTCTTCCAGTCCGATACCACTTTTGTGGCGGGGGGTTGGTCGGGGTCGGGGAGGCCTACGCGAGGGGCTAGTTTTAGGACAACTGGTCGGTGGTCAGATGAAAGTTCGTGTATCACCTCTATAGAATCCAACCGTAGGTTGATATTCTTTATAAGTGATACATCGAGCACGTCAGGGGTGTGGTCAACCGCGTGGGGGAAATGAGTGGGAGTCATCGGGGCGATGACATCGAAATTTAGAGGGGAACAGAGGTCGAACAAGTGTCTCCCTCGGGTAGAGATTCTGGTACTATTCCAGGCGTGATGTTTGGCGTTGAGATCCCCCGCTATGATAACGGAGTCACTCAGGCCGAGGAGAATGGTCAGGTCGTCAGTCAAGAGTTGGAAGTTTTCTGAAAGGTTCGTAGGGGGGAGGTAGACCGATACCAAGGTGATCGGTTGGTGTCCTGTCATGCCTAGCCGGCAAATAGAGACTTCTAGTCGCGAGAGGAGGGGCGGGTCCAAGAGGATGCAGTAAAGGGACTTTTGCCCTGCGCGTTGCTCGGGATCTTCCTTATATAAGCACCGATCCGCGGGGGCGCGAATCGGCCATATTTTTTCTGCTCTTGCCCGCCGACCAATGGCAACGCGTGAAGTTGCGGAGCGGCGTATACAGGTTTTGCCTTGTCACCAGCCACGCGGCTCCGTCAGAGCGCGAGCGGCGTGAACAGGTCTTGACTGGTCGCCAGGCCCGCGGCTCCGTCGGAGCGGGCACGAACAGGGTCCGACTTGTCGCCAGGCACACGGCTCCGTCGGAGCGGGCGCGAACAGGTTCTGACTGGTCGCCAGGCACGCGGCTCCGTTGCTTCACATAATGTTACTTAAATTTAACTTGTATGTTAAATATGTACAATCTTAATCTAAACAGTGGCGGCGGCGCTGCTAGAGATTACGTCTCTGTCGTGCACAACCAGCGTTGAGTCAAGAGTCTTTGTCAGCGATGTAGTCCCCCAACTTATAATATTATGCTTGGCTACATAGTGTGCGTTTTATACAAGATTTAAATTTCGTTTCATTCAGTTCGAGTATGTGGGGAGGTATTTCATTGTAACATTTTAAACAGTACCCCATAAAGAATGAGTCTACTTTAGCCAGTCTGAAACCTAGTTGAACTAATTGGTCCCTATTTCTAGTCCCATAGTTATGTCTTTCAACTCTTTTGCTGAAAAGTATTTTTTTTTCTTAGGTACATGATTTTTTCATAGATATATTGACAAGGTATCGTCATGATGTTAATATCTTTAAACAGTTCGCTTATAGAATCGCACCTGCGGAGGCAATATCAGTATATTGCTCTGATGGCTCAGCTGATTTTAGTACCGAGCGCGTACTATGAACCGTTAACAATGATTTCCACCAAACGTCTCGCATCGAATCGGGTCGGAAAGGATATGAACGGATGCGGGGAGAGCCGATCCCGTGCGGCAGGATGTCGATGCATACGATCGGCTCCGTACCGTCGCTTCTGAACGTATCCGTTTCTGCCCCTAGTCAAATAGTTTCATTCCTACCATGTTGACGTGTTCTAATTCGGATTAATGCGTGATCGGATACGACGACATGCAAACGAAGCCGATCGCGCGTCGCAGCATACTTTCGCCTACGATCGCGTGTTGCGGAAGACGCCCGAGGTCAAGCTGCTGTGCGCAGCTTGGTAATATAGACTTTAAATACTGTGTACACGATTTAATATCGCTTAAAGTTTGTAAAATCCGTTCCGATCCGATGCGATGCGAGCCGTTTAGATGAAATCATCCTTTTTAAACCAAAAAACTGAGAATACTTTTATACCAAGTGCATCGGTAACCTCACTATACTTCATAAAAGATAGCTTGATCTCTGCGACAGCTGTCAGTAAAATCACGCCTATGAAGTCCTGAATTTCACAATAGTACAAACAGTACCTGTCAATGTCATACTTTATGGGCATGCCGACCTAATTAGTGATGGGCGATGAATCATCGTGACCACAGACTATAAACTATCGACATTTTAAATAAACTTAATTTAAAATTAATTTATCTTTTGATTTTATTATATATTTTAATATCATACCATTACTTACATTTGTTATTGTTATTTCAACCACCAAAGCATCCTAAGGCAAAAGTCAAAGACTAATCATCAATCGTGCTGGGACGTTACCTGGTTTTGTGCTTTAATGCCTATTGGCATTCAAATCAACTAAAACTACTGAATACCACGACGATATGAATTTTGATAAATTTAAGGAGTGGTTTTTAAAGTATTAGATAATTTAAAGGAGCCACATTGCATTATTATGGATAACGCCCCATATCAAGCGGCCCAAAAGCACACACCACCAACTTCGGCAAACAGAAAATAAGAAATCTTTGCATGGCTTCAAGAAAAAGGTATAGAGGCCAATGAACCTATGCTCAAAAATGAAAAATCATTAAATTTACTTACGCTAAATGTCTCTAAAACTAACTATGTCCCTTTCTCAGCGAACTCTGCTACACAGCCTAGTATGCCCGACGTTAAAGCCCATAGTTGTCACCCTACACTGACTCCTTGCAGCTGCCCTACTATACATAGAAGCCCTTGTGTTAAATACTTGAGGGTGCACATCGATAACACATTGAGTTGGCAAAAGCATATCAGTGTGACAGTTACGCGTGTTCGTAAGCTAAGGTTTCCTATGAAAAAACTAAGAAGAGTAGTTGCCGACCAACTGTTAAAAACTATTTATTATGCCTTGGCTCAGTCACTTGTTACCTATTGCATATCTGTCTGGGGTGGTACACATAAAAAGTATTTGCTTCGCCTTGAAAGGGCACAAAGAGCTGTCTTGAAAGTCATGCTTTACAAACCTTATCGGTACCCCACTACCCAGCTCTATAAAGACATATCTGTTCTCACTGTCCGACAGCTCTGTGCACTTAACATTACTTTACGTGGACACTCATCATTGACCTATGACCCAAGGTTACTGGAGCAAAAAAAACGAGGTAAAGATCCTGTATGCCCACCTGTCACCACCAATACTGCTCTGGCGAGGCGAAGCTACCCGTGTCTTAGCAGCCACCTTTACAACGCTATAAACGAAACCTGCAACGTATATTCTTTACCTAGATTTAAATGTAAGTCTGTAGTTGGTGATTTTCTCCAGAAATTGACGTACGATGAGACTGAACAACTCTTTGCCAGAAAATGTTACTAACGCATCTAAGACCAGGTTTAAATTGCTCCTTAAATCAATATTTTATACTGTGACATATTTGAAACTCACAACTAAACACACGCACACACACACACCCACACATACAACCACACCAAACACACCCACACATACATGCACACCACACACACTTTTCTTACATAAATATTAACAAGTGTTAAGTACATAAATGTTTAACTAAGGTTTATGCTTACCAGAACTACTACAAAGTGCAGCAAATTGTAAATGAACTGTAAAAGGAAGGCGCCTGTGTCTGTAACACAGTTTATACTAGCACAGACACAGACGTTCACTCTGTCTCAAATAATGCATAGCATTGTACTTCTTTTTTTTATGTTTGATTGAGATGGACGAATTGTGTTTGGCTTTTGATAATAAAGATTATTATTATTATTAATATTATTTCGTTTATTTATTTATATACTTATTTATATACATTTTTAAATATTTTTATAAAAACATAGAAAAACATTTAAAAATATAAAAAATAGTGGTCCGCCGGTATCGGGAGCAAGGTCCAAGCTACCGGTGGTTGGGGCTCCAGAGACAGGAACCTCCTCACGATGCGAGCCATATCGAGGAGAACTGCCTTCTGGATGAGGCCCTTGACCCAACCGCCTAACGAGAGCCTCGAGAGATGTTGATCGAGGCTTTCGGCCATCAGGCCATTGGCCGATACGACAATCGGCACAATGACAGCCGAGCTCACATTCCACATGTCAACAACCTCGTGTGCTAAGTCGAGATATTTAATTTGTTTCTCTTTCTCAGCTTTCACGAGGTTCTCGTCATGCGGAATGGTAATATCATAATCATTGTGCGGCGCGGTAATCGATCTATCACCACTATATCAGGCTTATTGGCGACAATAGTCCTGTCAGTAATGATAAACCGATCCCAGTACAACGTGATATGGTCATTTTCGAGAACTGGGTCGGGCACATACTTGTAATACGGTACCTCAGAATCCACTAGTTTATATTTTAAAGCAAATTGCTGGTGAATAATCCTGGCTACTTGATTATGCCTGTGCAAGTACTCGCCGTTAGCCAGACGAGAACAACCAGAGACAATATGTCTGATGGTCTCACCCGGACGATGGCATGCCCGACACACGTCAACCGTCCCGTCTTTCATAATATGTCTCCGGTAGTCATTCGTCAAGATAACTTCGTCCATAATTGCACAGAAGAAACCTTCAGTTTCCCCGAAAAGGTCACCAAAACGTAGCCAGGATACGGACGCTACGAAATCTACACCGGGCTCGTGAAGAGCCCGATAAAAGCGACCGTGTAGCTCCTTGCTTTGCCATACCTCCTTGCGGTCATCGGTAGTAAGTACCACAGGTTTGCGCCAGTTCTCTTTAGCCATGGAGAGCGGGGTGAGGCCCTTGTCCACTGCTACCACATCACGGTCATCACGATCATCACCGATGATCGTGGGTGATGCATCCGGTTTGCGGTCAGCAGTGTACGGACCCTCCTATCCAGGGCGTCAAGTTCGGTCTGAGTCCATTTGAGTATGCCGAAAGAGTACATCAATACTGGCATGACCCAACCGTTGAAGGCGCGCACCTTGTTTCCGCCTGAAAGAAGACTAATTAATACCTTCTTCAGGCGACCAAAGAACCGGTCCTTCAGCGATTGCTTCTTGTCAGCAACATTGATGCCTAACGTTTCCGATATACCCAAATACTTATAGCTTTCGGATGAGGAGAGGGATCTAAGGTGTATGGAATCCGAAAGTTGAATTCCTACGGATTCCATAATCTCACCTTGCTTTACAGACATGACTGCACATTTGTCTGCACCAAATTCCATCCTGATGGCGCTACTGAAAGTTTCAGTTACCTTCAGTACCTTCATCAATTGCAATATGTTGGGGGCAAAGAGTTTCAAGTCATCCATGTAGAGGAGGTGAGATATGACCTGACCACCTCTCCTCAACCGATAACCTAGACCTGAATCCTCTAGTAGTGTACTTAGAGGATTCAGGACTTAGCAGAACCAAAGTGGACTCAAACTGTCGCCCTGAAATATTCCCCGTTTAATCCATACTGGCTCATCATTCCCCTGGATCTGTTGACACCCTGGATAGCGAAGAACCGTCTTCCATTGCCCCATACACAATCCAAGGAAGGTGTGTAGAGTTGTATCTATCATGTACAACTCCAGCACCCTCATGAGCCACGTATGTGGCACTGAGTGGTAGGCCTTTTTATAATCTATCCAGCACGTCGACAAATCCTTGCGGGATCGACGAACCTGTTGGCTAATGGCCATATCGATGAAGAGTAGCTCCTTAGTACCACGGGATCCGTTCCTACATCCATTTTGAGAGGCTGACATAATCGAGTTATTTTCAATGTGCGTGTTAATTTTCGCTCTCACAATGGATGTAAGAAGTTTATAGATCGTTGACAAACACGTAATCGGTCTATAATTCTTGGGATCCGTGGAACTACCTGACTTATGGAGCAGATGAGTAGCGCCTGTTGTTAGAAACTGCGGAAGCGACCCGGACTCTAAGGATGCTTGGAACTGAGATGCCAGGCAGGTGTGTGAACTAATTAGCCATTTCAACCAAAAGTTGTGCAATCCGTCCAGTCCCGGTGATTTCCAATTCGGTAACGGACGGACTGCTTTGGCGACGTCTAATGGCGTAATTAGTACCGCTTCCATTTCTGGTACAGTTTCACACACCCGCTCGACATCCCGTATCCAGTCAGCCTCAACGTGACAGACGGGCACTGACCAGATGTTGCGCCAGAATGTAATCGTGGCGGCACCATCCGGGCGGCACTCATCTGTCACATTTTGTTCAGGTCGCTCCCATGCTCTATATACCCATCTCTCATTGCTCTGGAACATGCGATTCTGTGTATACCGATCATCCCGTCGCTTATACCGCCGAATACGGCTCGCCCATGCACAAACTTTCTGCTTCAGGAAGTCGATGCGCTCTGTGACACGGGACATGTATTCCTAAGGGCTGATTTCAGTCCCCGAGAATGCCCGCCTCACAAAGCAAATCACTCGTGGTCGTGTATTGCCCTCCCTGAAGCAGTATAGTTTGCCGATGAGTACACTGGCCTCATCGATTCGACGCTCGATCCTGCACTGCCAGGCTGGTACGGCAGGTTTTGGTCGAGTAGCCCCGTCACAGTTCGGGAACTTGACCATCGGTAAACGACATGCCGCAACAGCCGCGCAATACAGGATCGAGTGTGTATCAACGAGATTCTCGCTGTTCTCAAACACATTCTTAAGATGCGAGTCCAGGGCACACACCAGCGCCCTATTTTTTTTGGGCACAGGCAGGCGTGGTAAGCGGGGTCTAATTTCGGTCGGAGTGGATCTATACTCACGAAATGCATCCTCCAGTGCGCTCCTCAATCGGGCGTTGCACTGCCTACTTACTGAAGCAACCCTATCATCTTCCACTTCTACGCCATGAGTAAACCGCAGCGGTATTTGTACCGCGGTTTGTGCTGGACTCGAGACGATATGGTTGCTCAGCTCTGAGCGGAGCCTACCAAGTGCGGCATCGATCAACCTATGACTGCGTTGGATAACCCGCACCTGATCCTGATTTGCTGAAAATTATTTGGTGACATGTTGACATTGGTGTATTATTATTATTTCCTTTATTTCATTATTTACATATAAATTACATTTTTAAATATTAGAATATAAAAAATATAAAAACATTTAAAAATATAAAAAATAGTAGCCCACCGGTATCGGGAACAGGGTCCAAGCTACCGGCGGTCAGGGCTCCAGAGAGAGGAACCTCCTAACAATGCGAGCCGTGTCCAGAAGTACCGCTTTCTGAATCAAGCCCTTGATCCAGCTGCCCAACGAGAGCCTCCTCAGGTGTTGGTCGAGGCTCTTGGCTATTAAGCCATTGGCTGTCACGACTATCGGCACAATGATCGCTGAGTCCACATCCCACATATCGACAACCTCGCGAGCCAAGTCTAGATACTTGATTTGTTTATCTTTCTCGGCTTTCACGAGGTTCCCGTCATGCGGGACCGTTATGTCAACAATCATTGCGCGCCGCTCTAATCGATCCACCATCACTATATCAGGCTTATTGGCAACAATAGTCCTGTCAGTGATGATGGATCGATCCCAGTACAATGTGATATGTCCATTTTCGAGAACTGGGTCGGGCACATACCTGTAGTACGGCACTTCCGATTCTACAAGGCTGTATTTCAGAGCAAGTTGCTGATGGATAATCCTGGCTACAAGGTTGTGTCTATGCAAGTACTCTTCGTTAGCTAGATGAGAACATCCGGAGATAATATGTCTGATGGACTCACCAGGACGATGGCATGCCCGACACACGTCAACCGTCCCGTCCTTCATAATATGTCTCCGGTAGTTATTCGTTAAGATAACTTCGTCCATAATTGCACAGACAAAACCTTCGGTTTCTCCAAAGAGGTCACCGAAACGCAGCCAGGCTACGGACGCTAGTTGGTCTACATCGGGCCCATGTAGAGCCCGAAAAAAGCGTCCGTGAAGCTCCTTACTCTGCCATACTTCCATGCGATCATTAGTGTCAAGCACTACTGGTTTGCGCCAGTTCTCTTTAGCTAAGGAGAGCGGGGTGAAGCCCTTGTCCACTGTGACCACATCTCGATGCATCCCCACGTCGGCTTCTAAGAAATATTCCCTGAGACTGCATATCTCGCGATTGTGGAGGGTCTTAGCATTTAAAAAGCCTCGACCTCCACACTTTCGCGGGATATACAGCCTCATTACCGATGATCGTGGGTGATGCATTCGATTTGCAGTCAGCAGTGTACGGACCTTCCTATCCAGGGCGTCGAGTTCGGTCTGAGTCCATTTGAGTATGCCGAAAGAGTACATCAAAACCGGCATGACCCAACCGTTAAAGGCGCGCACCTTGTTTCCGCCTGATAAAAGACTATTAAATACTTTTTTCAGGCGGCCAAAGAAGCGCTCCTTTAACAACTGCTTCATGTCAGTACCATTGATGCCCAACGCTTCCGACATACCCAAATACTTATAGGTTTCGAATGCGGAGAGGGCTCTAAGATTTATGGAATCCGAGAGTTGTGTTCCGACGGATTCCACAATCTCCCCTCGCTTTACATGCATGACCGCACATTTGTCCACACCAAATTCCATCCTGATGGCGCTACTGAAAGTTTCAGTTACTTTCAGTAGCTCCATCAGTTGCAAATTGTTGGGGGCAAAGAGTTTTAGGTCATCCATGTAGAGGAGGTGAGATATAACCTGACCAGCTCTCCTCAGCCGATAGCCTAGACCTGAATCCTCCAACAGTGTACTTAGAGGATTCAAGGCTAAGCAGAACCAAAGCGGACTCAAACTATCACCCTGAAATATGCCTCGCTCGATCCTTATCGGTTCGTTATTCCTCTGGATATTTCGACATCCTGGATAGTGAAGGACCGTTCTCCATTGCCCCATACATGACTTCAGGAAGGTGCGCAGAGTTGTATCTACTTTATACAACTCCAGCGCCCTCACCAGCCATGTATGTGGCACCGAGTCATAGGCCTTCTTGTAATCTATCCAACATGTCGACAGATCCTTTCGGGAACGACGAACCTGTTGGCTAATGGCCATATCAATGAGGAGTAGCTCCTTAGTACCACGGGACCCGTTCCTACATCCATTTTGAGAAGGAGACATGATGGAGTTGGTGTCTATATGATTGTTAATTTTAGCTCTCAAAATGGATGTAAGAACTTTATAGACCGTCGGTAAACACGTGATCGGCCTATAATTTTTGGGTTCCGCAGTACTACCTGATTTATGGAGCAGGTGGGTAACTCCTGTTGTTAAGAACTGGGGTAGCGAACCAGATTCTAAAGCAACCTGGTACTGAGCCGCCAAGCGAGCGTGCGACCTACCAAACCATTTGATCCAGAAGTTGTGCAGTCCGTCCGGCCCTGGAGACTTCCATGGGAGCGCCCAATCCCTATAAACCCACCTTTCATCCCCACACCCACACCTTGATCCGGTCGCTACCGGATCAAGGTGTGGCTGACACGTGCCTGCCGGATGATGATGCCATGTGTTCTTTCTGGCGCAATATCTGGTCGGTGCCTGTCAGTCACACCGAAGGTGATTGGGCTCGGGAAGTCGAGCGAGCCTGCGATCCAATACCAGAAATGGGGGCTATATCCATCTGTCCCCAAGATGTAACTCGTGCAGTCCGTCCGCTGCCTAACTGGAAGTCTCCAGGGCCGGACGGACTGCACAACTTCTGGATCAAATGGTTTGGTAGGTCGCACGCTCGCTTGGCGGCTCAGTACCAGGTTGCTTTAGAATCTGGTTCGCTACCCCAGTTCTTAACAACAGGAGTTACCCACCTGCTCCATAAATCAGGTAGTACTGCGGAACCCAAAAATTATAGGCCGATCACGTGTTTACCGACGGTCTATAAAGTTCTTACATCCATTTTGAGAGCTAAAATTAACAATCATATAGACACCAACTCCATCATGTCTCCTTCTCAAAATGGATGTAGGAACGGGTCCCGTGGTACTAAGGAGCTACTCCTCATTGATATGGCCATTAGCCAACAGGTTCGTCGTTCCCGAAAGGATCTGTCGACATGTTGGATAGATTACAAGAAGGCCTATGACTCGGTGCCACATACATGGCTGGTGAGGGCGCTGGAGTTGTATAAAGTAGATACAACTCTGCGCACCTTCCTGAAGTCATGTATGGGGCAATGGAGAACGGTCCTTCACTATCCAGGATGTCGAAATATCCAGAGGAATAACGAACCGATAAGGATCGAGCGAGGCATATTTCAGGGTGATAGTTTGAGTCCGCTTTGGTTCTGCTTAGCCTTGAATCCTCTAAGTACACTGTTGGAGGATTCAGGTCTAGGCTATCGGCTGAGGAGAGCTGGTCAGGTTATATCTCACCTCCTCTACATGGATGACCTAAAACTCTTTGCCCCCAACAATTTGCAACTGATGGAGCTACTGAAAGTAACTGAAACTTTCAGTAGCGCCATCAGGATGGAATTTGGTGTGGACAAATGTGCGGTCATGCATGTAAAGCGAGGGGAGATTGTGGAATCCGTCGGAACACAACTCTCGGATTCCATAAATCTTAGAGCCCTCTCCGCATTCGAAACCTATAAGTATTTGGGTATGTCGGAAGCGTTGGGCATCAATGGTACTGACATGAAGCAGTTGTTAAAGGAGCGCTTCTTTGGCCGCCTGAAAAAAGTATTTAATAGTCTTTTATCAGGCGGAAACAAGGTGCGCGCCTTTAACGGTTGGGTCATGCCGGTTTTGATGTACTCTTTCGGCATACTCAAATGGACTCAGACCGAACTCGACGCCCTGGATAGGAAGGTCCGTACACTGCTGACTGCAAATCGAATGCATCACCCACGATCATCGGTAATGAGGCTGTATATCCCGCGAAAGTGTGGAGGTCGAGGCTTTTTAAATGCTAAGACCCTCCACAATCGCGAGATATGCAGTCTCAGGGAATATTTCTTAGAAGCCGACGTGGGGATGCATCGAGATGTGGTCACAGTGGACAAGGGCTTCACCCCGCTCTCCTTAGCTAAAGAGAACTGGCGCAAACCAGTAGTGCTTGACACTAATGATCGCATGGAAGTATGGCAGAGTAAGGAGCTTCACGGACGCTTTTTTCGGGCTCTACATGGGCCCGATGTAGACCAACTAGCGTCCGTAGCCTGGCTGCGTTTCGGTGACCTCTTTGGAGAAACCGAAGGTTTTGTCTGTGCAATTATGGACGAAGTTATCTTAACGAATAACTACCGGAGACATATTATGAAGGACGGGACGGTTGACGTGTGTCGGGCATGCCATCGTCCTGGTGAGTCCATCAGACATATTATCTCCGGATGTTCTCATCTAGCTAACGAAGAGTACTTGCATAGACACAACCTTGTAGCCAGGATTATCCATCAGCAACTTGCTCTGAAATACAGCCTTGTAGAATCGGAAGTGCCGTACTACAGGTATGTGCCCGACCCAGTTCTCGAAAATGGACATATCACATTGTACTGGGATCGATCCATCATCACTGACAGGACTATTGTTGCCAATAAGCCTGATATAGTGATGGTGGATCGATTAGAGCGGCGCGCAATGATTGTTGACATAACGGTCCCGCATGACGGGAACCTCGTGAAAGCCGAGAAAGATAAACAAATCAAGTATCTAGACTTGGCTCGCGAGGTTGTCGATATGTGGGATGTGGACTCAGCGATCATTGTGCCGATAGTCGTGACAGCCAATGGCTTAATAGCCAAGAGCCTCGACCAACACCTGAGGAGGCTCTCGTTGGGCAGCTGGATCAAGGGCTTGATTCAGAAAGCGGTACTTCTGGACACGGCTCGCATTGTTAGGAGGTTCCTCTCTCTGGAGCCCTGACCGCCGGTAGCTTGGACCCTGTTCCCGATACCGGTGGGCTACTATTTTTTATATTTTTAAATGTTTTTATATTTTTTATATTCTAATATTTAAAAATGTAATTTATATGTAAATAATGAAATAAAGGAAATAATAATAATACACCAATGTCAACATGTCACCAAATAATTTTCAGCAAATCAGGATCAGGTGCGGGTTATCCAACGCAGTCATAGGTTGATCGATGCCGCACTTGGTAGGCTCCGCTCAGAGCTGAGCAACCATATCGTCTCGAGTCCAGCACAAACCGCGGTACAAATACCGCTGCGGTTTACTCATGGCGTAGAAGTGGAAGATGATAGGGTTGCTTCAGTAAGTAGGCAGTGCAACGCCCGATTGAGGAGCGCACTGGAGGATGCATTTCGTGAGTATAGATCCACTCCGACCGAAATTAGACCCCGCTTACCACGCCTGCCTGTGCCCAAAAAAAATAGGGCGCTGGTGTGTGCCCTGGACTCGCATCTTAAGAATGTGTTTGAGAACAGCGAGAATCTCGTTGATACACACTCGATCCTGTATTGCGCGGCTGTTGCGGCATGTCGTTTACCGATGGTCAAGTTCCCGAACTGTGACGGGGCTACTCGACCAAAACCTGCCGTACCAGCCTGGCAGTGCAGGATCGAGCGTCGAATCGATGAGGCCAGTGTACTCATCGGCAAACTATACTGCTTCAGGGAGGGCAATACACGACCACGAGTGATTTGCTTTGTGAGGCGGGCATTCTCGGGGACTGAAATCAGCCCTTAGGAATACATGTCCCGTGTCACAGAGCGCATCGACTTCCTGAAGCAGAAAGTTTGTGCATGGGCGAGCCGTATTCGGCGGTATAAGCGACGGGATGATCGGTATACACAGAATCGCATGTTCCAGAGCAATGAGAGATGGGTATATAGAGCATGGGAGCGACCTGAACAAAATGTGACAGATGAGTGCCGCCCGGATGGTGCCGCCACGATTACATTCTGGCGCAACATCTGGTCAGTGCCCGTCTGTCACGTTGAGGCTGACTGGATACGGGATGTCGAGCGGGTGTGTGAAACTGTACCAGAAATGGAAGCGGTACTAATTACGCCATTAGACGTCGCCAAAGCAGTCCGTCCGTTACCGAATTGGAAATCACCGGGACTGGACGGATTGCACAACTTTTGGTTGAAATGGCTAATTAGTTCACACACCTGCCTGGCATCTCAGTTCCAAGCATCCTTAGAGTCCGGGTCGCTTCCGCAGTTTCTAACAACAGGCGCTACTCATCTGCTCCATAAGTCAGGTAGTTCCACGGATCCCAAGAATTATAGACCGATTACGTGTTTGTCAACGATCTATAAACTTCTTACATCCATTGTGAGAGCGAAAATTAACACGCACATTGAAAATAACTCGATTATGTCAGCCTCTCAAAATGGATGTAGGAACGGATCCCGTGGTACTAAGGAGCTACTCTTCATCGATATGGCCATTAGCCAACAGGTTCGTCGATCCCGCAAGGATTTGTCGACGTGCTGGATAGATTATAAAAAGGCCTACCACTCAGTGCCACATACGTGGCTCATGAGGGTGCTGGAGTTGTACATGATAGATACAACTCTACACACCTTCCTTGGATTGTGTATGGGGCAATGGAAGACGGTTCTTCGCTATCCAGGGTGTCAACAGATCCAGGGGAATGATGAGCCAGTATGGATTAAACGGGGAATATTTCAGGGCGACAGTTTGAGTCCACTTTGGTTCTGCTAAGTCCTGAATCCTCTAAGTACACTACTAGAGGATTCAGGTCTAGGTTATCGGTTGAGGAGAGGTGGTCAGGTCATATCTCACCTCCTCTACATGGATGACTTGAAACTCTTTGCCCCCAACATATTGCAATTGATGAAGGTACTGAAGGTAACTGAAACTTTCAGTAGCGCCATCAGGATGGAATTTGGTGCAGACAAATGTGCAGTCATGTCTGTAAAGCAAGGTGAGATTATGGAATCCGTAGGAATTCAACTTTCGGATTCCATACACCTTAGATCCCTCTCCTCATCCGAAAGCTATAAGTATTTGGGTATATCGGAAACGTTAGGCATCAATGTTGCTGACAAGAAGCAATCGCTGAAGGACCGGTTCTTTGGTCGCCTGAAGAAGGTATTAATTAGTCTTCTTTCAGGCGGAAACAAGGTGCGCGCCTTCAACGGTTGGGTCATGCCAGTATTGATGTACTCTTTCGGCATACTCAAATGGACTCAGACCGAACTTGACGCCCTGGATAGGAGGGTCCGTACACTGCTGACCGCAAACCGGATGCATCACCCACGATCATCG
Source organism: Griposia aprilina (assembly GCA_916610205.1). Lineage (NCBI taxonomy): Eukaryota > Metazoa > Arthropoda > Insecta > Lepidoptera > Noctuidae > Griposia > Griposia aprilina. Next base: position 200,216 of record OU744294.1, on the reverse strand, counting down.
GTGATGATCGTGATGACCGTGATGTGGTAGCAGTGGACAAGGGCCTCACCCCGCTCTCCATGGCTAAAGAGAACTGGCGCAAACCTGTGGTACTTACTACCGATGACCGCAAGGAGGTATGGCAAAGCAAGGAGCTACACGGTCGCTTTTATCGGGCTCTTCACGAGCCCGGTGTAGATTTCGTAGCGTCCGTATCCTGGCTACGTTTTGGTGACCTTTTCGGGGAAACTGAAGGTTTCTTCTGTGCAATTATGGACGAAGTTATCTTGACGAATGACTACCGGAGACATATTATGAAAGACGGGACGGTTGACGTGTGTCGGGCATGCCATCGTCCGGGTGAGACCATCAGACATATTGTCTCTGGTTGTTCTCGTCTGGCTAACGGCGAGTACTTGCACAGGCATAATCAAGTAGCCAGGATTATTCACCAGCAATTTGCTTTAAAATATAAACTAGTGGATTCTGAGGTACCGTATTACAAGTATGTGCCCGACCCAGTTCTCGAAAATGACCATATCACGTTGTACTGGGATCGGTTTATCATTACTGACAGGACTATTGTCGCCAATAAGCCTGATATAGTGGTGATAGATCGATTACCGCGCCGCACAATGATTATGATATTACCATTCCGCATGACGAGAACCTCGTGAAAGCTGAGAAAGAGAAACAAATTAAATATCTCGACTTAGCACACGAGGTTGTTGACATGTGGAATGTGAGCTCGGCTGTCATTGTGCCGATTGTCGTATCGGCCAATGGCCTGATGGCCGAAAGCCTCGATCAACATCTCTCGAGGCTCTCGTTAGGCGGTTGGGTCAAGGGCCTCATCCAGAAGGCAGTTCTCCTCGATATGGCTCGCATCGTGAGGAGGTTCCTGTCTCTGGAGCCCCAACCACCGGTAGCTTGGACCTTGCTCCCGATACCGGCGGACCACTATTTTTTATATTTTTAAATGTTTTTCTATGTTTTTATAAAAATATTTAAAAATGTATATAAATAAGTATATAAATAAATAAACGAAATAATATTAATAATAATAATAATCTTTATTATCAAAAGCCAAACACAATTCGTCCATCTCAATCAAACATAAAAAAAAGAAGTACAATGCTATGCATTATTTGAGACAGAGTGAACGTCTGTGTCTGTGCTAGTATAAACTGTGTTACAGACACAGGCGCCTTCCTTTTACAGTTCATTTACAATTTGCTGCACTTTGTAGTAGTTCTGGTAAGCATAAACCTTAGTTAAACATTTATGTACTTAACACTTGTTAATATTTATGTAAGAAAAGTGTGTGTGGTGTGCATGTATGTGTGGGTGTGTTTGGTGTGGTTGTATGTGTGGGTGTGTGTGTGTGCGTGTGTTTAGTTGTGAGTTTCAAATATGTCACAGTATAAAATATTGATTTAAGGAGCAATTTAAACCTGGTCTTAGATGCGTTAGTAACATTTTCTGGCAAAGAGTTGTTCAGTCTCATCGTACGTCAATTTCTGGAGAAAATCACCAACTACAGACTTACATTTAAATCTAGGTAAAGAATATACGTTGCAGGTTTCGTTTATAGCGTTGTAAAGGTGGCTGCTAAGACACGGGTAGCTTCGCCTCGCCAGAGCAGTATTGGTGGTGACAGGTGGGCATACAGGATCTTTACCTCGTTTTTTTTGCTCCAGTAACCTTGGGTCATAGGTCAATGATGAGTGTCCACGTAAAGTAATGTTACGAGGGCGGGTCAATAAGTCCGTGACTTTTTGAATTTCTGACCTCTTTACTGAAACAGCAACACTGCTCCTGTCAACAGGCATCTGTCAGTTGACTCCTGTCAAAATTTAAACTTGCTGCGTCAGTTAGTTTGTGTTTGACAGCTATTTTTATCAGAATACTCACTAATTTGAGGAGAAAATGGAAAAAAGTGAATTTCGTGTGCTTATTAAGCATTATTTCTTGCGAAAAAAAACCATTACCGAGACCAAGGCTAAGCTTGATAAATACTATGGGGACTCTGCACCATCGATTTCAATGGTAAAAAAGTGGTTTACTGAATTTCGTTGTGGCCGTACAAGCACTGAAGATGCCGAACGTCCTGGACGCCCAGTTGAGGTCTCTACACCCGAAACAATCGAAAAAATTCACGATATGGTGTTGGCCGACCGAAGATTGAAAGTGCGAGAGATTGTGGAAGCCGTAGGGATCTCGCATGGCTCAGTGGTTTCAATTTTGAATGATCACTTGGGCATGAGAAAGCTTTCCGCAAGATGGGTGCCGCGTTTGCTCACAGTCGACCACAAACGCAATCGTGTAACAACTTCACAGGAAGGTTCGGCGTTGTTTAATCGCAATATGGAGGAGTTTTTGCGCCGTTTTGTAACCGTGGACGAAACATGGATCCATCACAACACACCAGAGACCAAACAACAGTCAAAACAGTGGGTTTCTAAGGGTGAATCGGCGCCGAAGAAGGCCAAGGTGGGTTTGTCAGCCAATAAAGTTATGGCGACTGTTTTTTGGGATGCACGCGGGATAATCCACATTGACTACCTTCAAAAGGGAAGAACAATCAATGGGGAATATTATGCCAACTTATTGGACCGATTCAATGACGATTTGAAAAAAAAACCGACCTCATTTGGCCAAGAAAAAAGTTCTTTTCCACCAAGACAATGCAAGGGTGCACACATGTGCAGTTGCCATGGCAAAAATCCATGAATTGGGCTATGAATTGCTCCCTCATCCGCCCTATTCTCCAGATTTGGCTCCGAGCGACTACTTCTTGTTCCCAAACCTGAAGAAATGGCTTGGTGGAAAAAGATTTGACTCCAATGATGAAGTCATCTCGCAAACAAAGGCCTATTTTGAGGACCTCGACAAATCATTTTTTTTGGAAGGGATAAAAAAATTGGAGAAGCGTTGGACAAAGTGTATAGAGCTCAAGGGAGACTACGTTGAAAAATAAAATTATTTTTTTATCAAAAAATCTGTGTTTTATTCCAAAAGTCACGGACTTATTGACCCGCCCCCGTAAGTGCACAGAGCTGTCGGACAGTGAGAACAGATATGTCTTTATAGAGCTGGGTAGTGGGGTACCGATAAGGTTTGTAAAGCATGACTTTCAAGACAGCTCTTTGTGCCCTTTCAAGGCGAAGCAAATACTTTTTATGTGTACCACCCCAGACAGATATGCAATAGGTAACAAGTGACTGAGCCAAGGCATAATAAATAGTTTTTAACAGTTGGTCGGCAACTACTCTTCTTAGTTTTTTCATAGGAAACCTTAGCTTACGAACACGCGTAACTGTCACACTGATATGCTTTTGCCAACTCAATGTGTTATCGATGTGCACCCTCAAGTATTTAACACAAGGGCTTCTATGTATAGTAGGGCAGCTGCAAGGAGTCAGTGTAGGGTGACAACTATGGGCTTTAACGTCGGGCATACTAGGCTGTGTAGCAGAGTTCGCTGAGAAAGGGACATAGTTAGTTTTAGAGACATTTAGCGTAAGTAAATTTAATGATTTTTCATTTTTGAGCATAGGTTCATTGGCCTCTATACCTTTTTCTTGAAGCCATGCAAAGATTTCTTATTTTCTGTTTGCCGAAGTTGGTGGTGTGTGCTTTTGGGCCGCTTGATATGGGGCGTTATCCATAATAATGCAATGTGGCTCCTTTAAATTATCTAATACTTTAAAAACCACTCCTTAAATTTATCAAAATTCATATCGTCGTGGTATTCAGTAGTTTTAGTTGATTTGAATGCCAATAGGCATTAAAGCACAAAACCAGGTAACGTCCCAGCACGATTGATGATTAGTCTTTGACTTTTGCCTTAGGATGCTTTGGTGGTTGAAATAACAATAACAAATGTAAGTAATGGTATGATATTAAAATATATAATAAAATCAAAAGATAAATTAATTTTAAATTAAGTTTATTTAAAATGTCGATAGTTTATAGTCTGTGGTCACGATGATTCATCGCCCATCACTAATTAGGTCGGCATGCCCATAAAGTATGACATTGACAGGTACTGTTTGTACTATTGTGAAATTCAGGACTTCATAGGCGTGATTTTACTGACAGCTGTCGCAGAGATCAAGCTATCTTTTATGAAGTATAGTGAGGTTACCGATGCACTTGGTATAAAAGTATTCTCAGTTTTTTGGTTTAAAAAGGATGATTTCATCTAAACGGCTCGCATCGCATCGGATCGGAACGGATTTTACAAACTTTAAGCGATATTAAATCGTGTACACAGTATTTAAAGTCTATATTACCAAGCTGCGCACAGCAGCTTGACCTCGGGCGTCTTCCGCAACACGCGATCGTAGGCGAAAGTATGCTGCGACGCGCGATCGGCTTCGTTTGCATGTCGTCGTATCCGATCACGCATTAATCCGAATTAGAACACGTCAACATGGTAGGAATGAAACTATTTGACTAGGGGCAGAAACGGATACGTTCAGAAGCGACGGTACGGAGCCGATCGTATGCATCGACATCCTGCCGCACGGGATCGGCTCTCCCCGCATCCGTTCATATCCTTTCCGACCCGATTCGATGCGAGACGTTTGGTGGAAATCATTGTTAACGGTTCATAGTACGCGCTCGGTACTAAAATCAGCTGAGCCATCAGAGCAATATACTGATATTGCCTCCGCAGGTGCGATTCTATAAGCGAACTGTTTAAAGATATTAACATCATGACGATACCTTGTCAATATATCTATGAAAAAATCATGTACCTAAGAAAAAAAAATACTTTTCAGCAAAAGAGTTGAAAGACATAACTATGGGACTAGAAATAGGGACCAATTAGTTCAACTAGGTTTCAGACTGGCTAAAGTAGACTCATTCTTTATGGGGTACTGTTTAAAATGTTACAATGAAATACCTCCCCACATACTCGAACTGAATGAAACGAAATTTAAATCTTGTATAAAACGCACACTATGTAGCCAAGCATAATATTATAAGTTGGGGGACTACATCGCTGACAAAGACTCTTGACTCAACGCTGGTTGTGCACGACAGAGACGTAATCTCTAGCAGCGCCGCCGCCACTGTTTAGATTAAGATTGTACATATTTAACATACAAGTTAAATTTAAGTAACATTATGTGAAGCAACGGAGCCGCGTGCCTGGCGACCAGTCAGAACCTGTTCGCGCCCGCTCCGACGGAGCCGTGTGCCTGGCGACAAGTCGGACCCTGTTCGTGCCCGCTCCGACGGAGCCGCGGGCCTGGCGACCAGTCAAGACCTGTTCACGCCGCTCGCACTCTGACGGAGCCGCGTGGCTGGTGACAAGGCAAAACCTGTATACGCCGCTCCGCAACTTCACGCGTTGCCATTGGTCGGCGGGCAAGAGCAGAAAAAATATGGCCGATTCGCGCCCCCGCGGATCGGTGCTTATATAAGGAAGATCCCGAGCAACGCGCAGGGCAAAAGTCCCTTTACTGCATCCTCTTGGACCCGCCCCTCCTCTCGCGACTAGAAGTCTCTATTTGCCGGCTAGGCATGACAGGACACCAACCGATCACCTTGGTATCGGTCTACCTCCCCCCTACGAACCTTTCAGAAAACTTCCAACTCTTGACTGACGACCTGACCATTCTCCTCGGCCTGAGTGACTCCGTTATCATAGCGGGGGATCTCAACGCCAAACATCACGCCTGGAATAGTACCAGAATCTCTACCCGAGGGAGACACTTGTTCGACCTCTGTTCCCCTCTAAATTTCGATGTCATCGCCCCGATGACTCCCACTCATTTCCCCCACGCGGTTGACCACACCCCTGACGTGCTCGATGTATCACTTATAAAGAATATCAACCTACGGTTGGATTCTATAGAGGTGATACACGAACTTTCATCTGACCACCGACCAGTTGTCCTAAAACTAGCCCCTCGCGTAGGCCTCCCCGACCCCGACCAACCCCCCGCCACAAAAGTGGTATCGGACTGGAAGAAAGTAAGCGAACGCCTGAAATCCAACACGTCCCCCCACCTAGACTCAATCTCCGACTCATTCACTGGACACGTACAATGAGTCCTGAACGATTGTTCAAGGGAAGTTCCAGCGACGGGCGACCGTCGCTGGAAGTTGCCGAACGATGTACGTGAACTGATGACTGAGAAGAACGCGGCTGTCCGTGCGTACAGCAACTTTCCCTGCGACGCGAACCGAGCCCATATGCGCTACTTACAGCGAGGTGTAAGGACACGTGTAGCGGAGCATCGGGAAACGGGCTGGGATAAGTTGTTGAGTGAACTAGAGCCTACCCACCAAGCATTCTGGGAGCTTCATAGGAAATCCAAATCCCGAGAAGTAGCTCCTATGCCCCCCTTGATCCGCCCAGACAATACCATCGCTTTCGATGATGTTGACAAGCCGCGTGCCTAGCCGACAGTCTTGAGGCCCAATGTTCGCCCAGCTCTCAACCTGTAGACCAAGCTCACCTCTCTGTGGTCGACGCCGAAGTCGAAAGGAGAGCCTCCCTCCCCCCCGTAGAAGACCCCGAGTGCCCTCTGCCTCCCGTCACCCCCGACGAAGTGCACGAGCTCATAAAGGGCCTTAAGCCCCGTAAAGCCCCCGGTTCTGATGGAATGACCAATAAGGTGTTCCAACTTTTCCCTGCCCACCTGATCATGCTAATGATCACCATCTTCAATGGTGCCATGAGCAATAACATCTTCCCCCAAGCGTGGAAACAGGCCACTGTCATCGGTATTCTCAAGCCGGACAAGCCTAAATCCGCTCCCTCCAGCTACCGCCCCATCAGTCTCCTAAATGTCATCGGCAAAATCTATGAGAGGCTTATTTATAAGCTTCTCAGAGACAATGCCGAGACAAAAGGTCTCATTCCCAACGAGCAGTTCGGTTTCCGAACCCAACACTCGTGCGTCCAACAGGTCCACCGTATCATCGAACACATAAGCGTTGGCTTCCAACGTGGTTCGTTGACGGGTGCTGTTTTCTTCGACATAGCGAAGGCGTTCGACAAAGTCTGGCACGATGGCTTATTATATAACCTATACAAACTTAAAGTGCCAGATCGTCTCGTGCTCATCTTGCGAGACTATTTGTCGAACCGGACCTTCCGATTCCGCACCGAAGGAGCGCTATCCTCCCCCCGATCCATTCGCGCCGGAGTCCCTCAGGGCTCCGTGCTCGCCCCTCTCATTCTCACGCTATTCACCAGCGATATCCCCAAAAGTAAAAGGGCTCAGTTGGCTCTGTTCGCAGACGATACGGCCATTTACTACACCGGCGTAAGCCCCGATGCGATATCTCGCACTCTCCAAACCACAGTCAACCAACTCGGTGATTGGTTTAGGAAGTGGAGAATCACAGTCAATCCCGATAAAAGACAAGCGGTTCTATTTTCAAAACCGGGACTCAGCCCCACCCCTCCCCGTCCCATCACCATGTTCGGCAATCTTATCCCTTGGGAGAAGCGAGCCAAATACTTGGGTGTCATTCTGGACCAAAAACTCTCCTTCGGTGAGCACATAAGGCAGGCGCGTTCGCGCGCCGCCTTCGCTCTCGGTAGACTCCACTCCCTATTGAATGCATGCAGCAAATTGTCACTCAAGTGCAAATTGCGCATTTACACAGCGTGCATTCGCCCAATCATGACCTACGCGAGCGTGGTTTTCGCACACTCGAAACCCCACCACATCCATAGGATGCAGACCCTCCAAAACCGGTTCCTCCGTAGGGCAACCGACTCCCCTTGGTTTGTTCGGAACGAGATCCTCCATCTCGATCTTAAAGTCCCCACTGTCCGTCAGTTCATGAAGCGCATTTCCAAGCGTTTCTTCGACTCCGCGGCCTCACATCGCAACCCTCTGGTTGTCGAGGCTGCCAGATATACCCCCTCCCATATTAGTTGTACCCGCCGTCCAAGGTATGCCCTGCCCGACCCCGATGACCCCATAACCCTCCTCCAGGAGAGCAGTAGGGCTACCAGTACAGTATACAAAAACAGACCGCCATCGTTCCGACCTCGCTGCCGAGGTCCTACGCGACGCCCCCGACGTAACTGTCCCCCCCCCCCCCCCCCCCGACCCTTGCTCGACGACGCGCCAGCCCGCGCCGTAGCTGAGCCTGTAGCTTTAATTTCCCCTTATAATAATAATAATATTTTTAGGAATTTTAATAGATTTTTATTAAAAAAAAATGATAAATTAATACAATCAAACGTATTTTTAATAATTTAAATTTAACAAAAGAAAAATATAATTCTAACTAAAATTAATGACACAATAAGATCCTAGTTCGATGTTCACGAGCGCGCGCCTGTCGGCCAAAGAGGAAGCGCGCCGGTTTCCGTTGGCTTATATAGGGGCTGGTCACTCGTAGCTCCCTCTAGTCTGATGTTGCAGCTAACAATATAATTTCGATCCAGCCTGTCCCACCTTGCTGCCCTCCCCTCAGTGACGCCCTAAGCCGAGGCTCGTACCCCACAGGGGGTGCCCTTAGCGTGCGGTCACCTAGTATTTAAGAATTTCGCCCCTGGCTGGAGGCTTTAAGTTAGTAGCTTAAGGCACCCACAGGCTTGCCCGGTTAAGTAGCCAAGATCTCAGTGGTCAAAACTACGAACTGACAATTAGGAAAAAAAAAAAAAAAAAACGCGAAGGGCAGTCAACCGAAATTCTCTAAGACAAATGTATATCATCATGGATAAAATAAATCTCCGTTACTAAAGTTATTAAAATAGTTTCTATTCAACACCATCCCTAACATACAGTTCTCTCACGCACACTGGTCCTGCTCCACAGGGGCGCATAAATTAATTGATTAGCATCCGAAAATATTGTTGGAGCTACTGAAGATTGTAAAAACTATCATTGCATTGTATATATTCCGTCTCATAACAATGTATAACTGAATAGTACTTTAGTGAGCACTAATGTACCTATATAGTGATATGAGGAACAGGGTGTAAAGCTCACTCATACTCTATGGAAAAGGGAGGATCCTCCGACCAGATGGGTCTTGTGTCTGGTGGGCAACTGCCCGACGGTTGATGTCGGGACGATGTATATATGCTAGTCGCGCGGCAAACTCTACTTGCGCGATGCAGGATTTGCGTGACGTCAGTATGACGTGTAGCTCGCATGTGGCGATGTTGATACCGCTACACCTACTATAAACCACCATTTACTAGGTTCGTCTTTCATTGACTTGAATGTGCCCTGGCAGCTGAGAGTATGTCATGGTCACTTAAATGTCTCGCTGGTGGTGGCGTGTGAGTTGTGAGCTGAATGGTGCTGATCCATACGTCATGTTCGTGAACGGGCGGCGTCAGTAGGGACTGGTCATCTCTTGACTGCCACGGCTTATTTATTTTTTTGTTTTTATCTTTTTTATTACGGACGCTTTTAACTTGAACGTCTTTCCAAATTGTTCTCATATGTATAATTTCAACATGAATGATGTAACCATTTTTTTAACTGTATGTTGATTTAAAAGAGTGTCCATGGAGTTTCTTGCCCGTTTTTCTCCATAAGTACCTACTATGCTTTGGAATTGGGCAACTAGCTTAATTGTTCTGACTGACTGACCCCTTGATAATTCAAAAGTGCCTGTAATTGGTTTATTTCAAATAAATGCTTTAAGTTTTAGTTTGAGTTTGAAAACAATTTTAAATTAAAATAATTATGTACAGCTTTTTTGTTATTATTTTTTATTTGAGATATGTTTGCTCTTGACTCTAGTCTAAGTCAAAGATTTTTTTTTTTTTTTTTTTTTTTTTCCTTATCCTAGGGTTCAGCAATAGGATGGACCCTAATCTTATTACAATCTAGCCTTATAAATAGACTAATAAGTAATTTAATTATAACCTAAGCTATTAAATTGTCTTTACTAAGAATGTGTCCTATAGCACTTTTCTTATTGTCTCTATTAAGGCGAATACACTTCGTTCGTGTGTTTGTTTGGCACTTTTGTACTTTACACTATTCACTAACACTAAACACTAGCTCGAACGGTTTTGTTCTTTTAAGTCTTCTAACTATGTTTGTGTGGTCGAGAAGCTGGATTGCCTCGACGTTCACATGCTGATGAAGTCTCTTATCGTGAGCTTCTGCAAGTTTCTGGATCACTTTTTCGATGAACTCAACTTTTAGGTCCCGGTGGAGGTCATCATTTCGTATGTACCAAGGTGCATTTACAATTTCCCTTAGCACTTTGTTCTGGAATCTTTGTATAATTAATATATTGGTCTGTTTGGTGCAGCCCCATAGCTGAATACCATAAGTCCAAACTGGCATCAGGACTTGTCTGTATAGCAACAATTTGTTTTGTACGGACAGCATGGAGTTTCTTCCAAGCAGCCAATGCATTCTTTTGAATCGGAGGTCGAGTTCATCTTTTTTCTTCTTGACATGGGCTTTCCAGCGTAGCTTTGCGTCAAGGGTCATACCGAGATACTTGGCTGTATTCTCGTATGGGACTTGTTTATAGTTAATGTAAACAGGAGAATACTGTTGTTTTTTGTTGGTAAAATCTATGTGAACAGATTTGGATTCATTAAGTTTAATCCTCCATTTTTTAGTCCAGTCATAAACTTGATTGACAGCCGTTTGTACCTTTTCTACTGCTTCTTCGTGGCTATTTCCTACAGCCATTATGGCTGTATCATCAGCAAAGGTCCCAATCGTGTTTTTCTCTAATTCAGGAATATCGCAAGTGTATAGTAGGTACAGGACCGGACCTAACACACTTCCTTGCGGTACGCCAGCTTTAATTTCTTTCAGTTCTGAGTACGCGTCTTCTTGTCTTATTCTAAAGACTCTGTTCAGAATGTAGGATTCTAATATATCTGCAAACTGCTTTGGTAACAGGCTCTTCAATTTATGTATAAGGCCTTCATGCCATACTTTGTCAAACGCTTGCGCTACGTCCAAGAATACAGTAGAACATACTTTCTTGTCTTCAAGGGCGTTTTCTATTACATTTGTGATCCTATGCACTTGATCGATGGTAGAGTGTTTTTCTCGAAATCCAAATTGGTGCTCTGGTATTATGTTTTTGCTATCTATTATTGGTTTAAGCCGTTTGAGTAGCAGCTTTTCAAATAGCTTGGACATGATTGGTAGCAAGGAAATAGGTCTATAAGATGATGTTTCGTGAGCCGGTTTCCCTGGCTTAGCTATCATTATTACTTCGGCCACCTTCCATAAGTCTGGTACATATTTAAGCCTTAGTGCGGCATTGATTAGGGTCGTTAACTTAACCAGACCCTTTCTTGGGAGGTTATGAAGTACTTCTCCTGTTATTAAATCGTAACCTGGCGATTTTCGTGTACTTATATTACGTTTAATTTCTTGTGCGACTTCTCTCGGTGTTACTAGTTTTATGGTAACTTCATTTTCTGATATCACCATATTAGCCAAAGTGAGATCTTCAATGATTTCCCCGTCGTTTGGTTGAAAGATATTTTCTAGGTACTCTGCAAACCTCTTTGCTTTTTGCTCGTTAGTAACCGCCCATTGCCCATTTCCACATTTGATAGGTGGGACTTGGGTAATCGGCCTTTTTAGGTGCTTAGTAGCCTTCCAAAGGGAGTAATCTGTCCTTTGGTCGTTGCTTAGGCTCTGAATATAGGTTTTGGTTGAGTCGTCTTTAAAGTCTTGGATTAGTCTTTTTACTTTTTTTGTCAGGTTATTTAGTTTTCGTTTATCATCAGGGCACCTAGATTGATGCCATGTTTTTCTCTGTCTTCTTTTCTTCATAATGAGCTGCTTGATTTTGAGCGGGTATGTATTTCCTTTCGTCCTCTTGTTGGAGTCGGGTGTATTTTCCCACGCCGCTTGCTGGATGTGCATTATGAACTTTTCTACTTCGATGTTTAGATGTTCGGGTGTTTTTAATTGTATTTTAAGGTCTATTTCATTATTCAATCTAGTCTTGAAGCTCTCCCAGTCTGTACACTTATTAACGAGAGTGGGTCTGGTTTCTTTATACAAGATGTTTTCGCTAATTTCTAGAAAGATTGCGGAGTGGTCTGAGTTCATGTCATAGCTTTGTTCCGATTTTATATAATTGGTTGATAGATTCTTAGTTACAAAAAAATCTATTAAGTCCGGAATTTTATTTGGATCTGTTGGCCAATAGGTGGGCTTCCCAGTTGATATGACATCACATTTCAGCTCTTTTATGGCATTCAGTAGTTCTTTGCCTTTAGTAGTTGTTAGTCTGGAGCCCCAATACGTATTTTTAGCATTGAAGTCACCTCCTAAGATAAATCTACTTCCAAGACGAGTTAGAAAGCTCATATAGTAGTATTTTTTTATCATATACCGAGGTGGACTGTAGATGGCAGATACTGTTACAGGATATTTTTTTGTTTGTAGACAAATCGCCACTGCTTGGATGTCTTTCTCTTCATATTTAAACTCTTCATAGTGCTGTAGGTTTTCTTTTACAATAATGGCACTGCCGCCTCTTGCTGAATTGTCTGGATGAAGTGCATGGTATACTTTGTACCCTTTAAACTTAATGTGAGATTGCTTTGTGAAGTGAGTTTCAGATATCATGCACACATCAATTTTTTCTATGTCTAATACTACTTGTAACTCGTTCTGATGTTTTTGTAACCCATTTGAGTTCCACGCCATAAGTTTTAGTGTAGTATTCATTTTTTTGGCTTAAAAATAGCAGCTTTGTTGCTGTTTTCAATTTTTTTCAATCTCTCGTCAAATGATGACATAATTAAGATTTCATCCAACTTTTTGTCACTGTTCATATCAACCAAAGGCGCCTTGGCTATGCCTGTAGCTACTTGGGCATAAGACACGTTTTTAGTTGTAGTTTTAATAGTGCTTTGACTTCGTTTGAGCTGGCTGGGGCCTACGACTCTTCCAGTAGATGTATTTTCTTGAGGGACAGTAGTATTGCCCTTTGATTTTTTGTTTCGAATCTGCTGGATTTCTTTGGCTACGATACATCCCCTGTAGTTAGCTGGATGTGGAGCTCCACAGTGGACACACTTTGGCTTCTCTTCTTTTGATTTTTTGCAATCCATCGTCAGATGTTTGCCTGTGCACTTCACGCACCTCGGTTCTTTGGAGCAGTACTTTTGCGTATGGCCATAAGCCTGGCATCGTTTGCACTGAGGTACCAGTTTTGTGGATTTTATCGGTTGTATTTCCACATTACATCCCAATACAGTTTTGATGTTATATATTTTGCTGGTTTCTTCCTCATTTGAGAATGTCAGCATGAACATGTTGAGTGGCTCTTTGGTTTTCCAACTCAATTTGTTGACTGCTTCTAGAATTTTGTAGCCTTTGCCACCCAAGTCTTCAACAATTCTCTCCGTAATGCATGTGAAATGCAATTTTTTTGCCATAACTCTAATTGGTCTCTCTTGCTTGTTCTCATAGGAGTGCCAAAGGCAATTGTTTAGTGAGAGAGCCTTTGTAATTGCTCTGTACGAATCTTCGTTTTTGGCATTTACTTTGACTGTATCGCCGTTCATCATTTTGATGCTGAACGCGTCAGCTGATTGGCTTTCAGATAGAAAATCAAAGAATTTCTGGTAGTTCTCGATACCATCGACTACAATAGGTGGTGGTAAAGGAGTTTTGATTGTTTTTTCCTTACCTTTATTCTCTTCACTTCCGTGTTCATGCAGACTGGATTGGGCGGGAGAGGTGTTCAATTTTCTTTTCTTCCTGCTTTTTTGCCTTATCCATCCAGTTTCTCGAGCTAGTTCTTCTTCGTCCGTGGTATATTCAACACGCGGAGGAGAAGTCTCAGTGGCGCTTGTAGCGGTTGTAGTAGCTGATTTCGGTGGGTTATCCGCTTGATGTTTCAGCTGTTGCTGGAGATTTTCTATTTGACTTTTTAGATCATTTATGCATTTTTGAAGCTCTTCACGCTCTTTTCGTTCTTCACAAAAGTGCTTGTACAACAGCTGTTCAGTCTCTGTTTTTAAGTTTACACTAATGGTGTTCAATGTTAGTTTTTTCGAACCCATTGTAGAATTAAGCGAGTATAAACTTCGCCTTAACTAAAAATATTCACTGACAGCCGTCAGCATTACACAATAACTAGGTCATTGCGGTGCATCCGACTGGACGGCGTTATTTTGATGCGTAAGCACTTTTACACTGTGGTACGTGCGCGGTCACATGTAACACAACTGCTCTAAGCAAAAATCGAACGATCAATGGATGACAACTGTACGCACCAGGACTTAACTTAGTACGGCCTTATCCCAAATGCGTACAGTGTGGCTATGTTTAAGGCAATCGAGCCTGGTACCGAATAGCTACCTACGACCCTAATGACTAAACCTAGCCGTTTAAATTGACCTAGCACCCTAGTTATCCTAACACCCTTACCCTTACCATACAAACCATACCAAACGTGAGTTACGTTGGTTATACGTGCGGGAAGTCTGTTACGAGAAGACCTACGGTAACAGACGGAATTTGGGAAGGAAAAGGGGTTTGTGTACGTCGTGCAATGTACACAGGAAATGGTTTTCTTACTGCCGATCCCACAGACTCATAGGATCGATGATGGCTAAGGGTGTCTTGGCCACAGTAAGAGGAAGTATAGGAGATAAATCACACTCGACTCCAGCTTGATGACTAGTTTATTACAGTAATTAACTTAATTATATACTAATTTTATGGTCCATACACATCGATACTTATTTAGATGTGTGTTTATATGTATCGAGCCGATGAGGCGAAGATCTCAGTAGGTCACTTCTTAGCGCTGACGGTGCGATGCTGTTGTTGCATGTTCACGGTTGAACATTCTGGCGCCTCTCAGGACCTGGACTTTGAATCTGGACTTTGAATAAAGATTATTTGAAGTTCATTTTAAATTCTTAGTATTAAATAACATGCTTACTTTGACAATATCACCTCAGCGGTGCGCGGTGTAGCAGTCGTAGCGCCGTATTGCCTCATATATATTCACCGCATGCCGCGCGCTTGTCACTTAGGTGTGCGTGGAGGTGTGCGTGAGCGCGGCGGAGGTGTGGCCGGAGGCAGTGGGTGCGCACGAGACGGCGGCGGTGGGTGCGCACGAGACGGCGTCGGTGGGTGCGCACGAGACGGCGCCTGAGCGCTGCACGGTGCCCGCGTATCTGCCACGCACCCTCTCTACTACGTCGCTGTACATCTTCGACGCTGACAATATACTCAAAGTAATTCATGTTACTTCCATTGTTAATATATTTTGTTATATATTTTCTGTTATAACTAACTCGAAAGTATATGTTAACGGAAAAGTATGTTATCCGTCATTGTATAAAATTCCTAGGGAATGTGTACTTTTCCTAAAATGGATAGGAAATCTATGACTTTTTTGTAATATGCACTTTTCCTAGGAAATCTATACATTTCTTATATTATTATTATTTCCTTTATTTCACTATATACATATAAATTATATTTTTAAATATTAGAATATAAAAAATTATAAAAACATTTAAAAATACAAAAAATAGTAGCCCACCGGTATCGGGAACAGGGTCCAAGTTACCGGCGGTCAGGGCTCCAGAGAGAGGAACCTCCTAACAATGCGAGCCGTGTCCAGAAGTACCGCTTTCTGAATCAAGCCCTTGATCCAGCTGCCCAACGAGAGCCTCCTCAGGTGTTGGTCGAGGCTCTTGGCTATTAAGCCATTGGCTGTCACGACTATCGGCACAATGATCGCTGAGTCCACATCCCACATGTCGACAACCTCGCGAGCCAAGTCTAGATACTTGATTTGTTTATCTTTCTCGGCTTTCACGAGGTTCCCGTCATGCGGGACCGTTATGTCAACAATCATTGCGCGCCGCTCTAATCGATCCACCACCACTATATCAGGCTTATTGGCAACAATAGTCCTGTCAGTGATGATGGATCGATCCCAGTACAATGTGATATGTCCATTTTCGAGAACTGGGTCGGGCACATACCTGTAGTACGGCACTTCCGATTCTACAAGGCTGTATTTCAGAGCAAGTTGCTGATGGATAATCCTGGCTACAAGGTTGTGTCTATGCAAGTACTCTTCGTTAGCTAGACGAGAACATCCGGAGATAATATGTCTGATGGACTCACCCGGACGATGGCATGCCCGACACACGTCAACCGTCCCGTCCTTCATAATATGTGTCCGGTAGTTATTCGTTAAGATAACTTCGTCCATAATTGCACAGACAAAACCTTCGGTTTCTCCAAAGAGGTCACCGAAACGCAGCCAGGCTACGGACGCTAGTTGGTCTACATCGGGCTCATGTAGGGCCCGTAAAAAGCGTCCGTGAAGCTCCTTACTCTGCCATACTTCCATGCGATCATTAGTGTCAAGCACTACTGGTTTGCGCCAGTTCTCTTTAGCTAAGGAGAGCGGGGTGAGGCCCTTGTCCACTTTGACCACATCCGTATGCATCCCCACGTCGGCTTCTAAGAAATATTCCCTAAGACTGCATATCTCGCGATTGTGGAGGGTCTTAGCATTTAAAAAGCCTCGACCTCCACACTTTCGCGGGATATACAGTCTCATTACCGATGATCGTGGGTGATGCATTCGATTTGCAGTCAGCAGTGTACGGACCTTCCTATCCAGGGCGTCGAGTTCGGTCTGAGTCCATTTGAGTATGCCGAAAGAGTACATCAAGACCGGCATGACCCAACCGTTAAAGGCGTGCACCTTGTTTCCGCCTGATAAAAGACTATTAAATACTTTTTTCAGGCGGCCAAAGAAGCGCTCCTTTAACGACTGCTTCATGTCAGTACCATTGATGCCCAACGCTTCCGACATACCCAAATACTTATAGGTGTCGGATGCGGAGAGGGCTCTAAGGTTTATGGAATACGAGAGTTGGGTTCCGACGGATTCCACAATCTCCCCTCGCTTTACATGCATGACCGCACATTTGTCGACACCAAATTCCATCCTGATGGCGCTACTGAAAGTTTCAGTTACTTTCAGTAGCTCCATCAGTTGCAAATTGTTGGGAGCAAAGAGTTTTAGGTCATCCATGTAGAGGAGGTGAGATATAACCTGACCACCTCTCCTCAGCCGATAGCCTAGACCTGAATCCTCCAACAGTGTGCTTAGAGGATTCAAGGCTAAGCAGAACCAAAGCGGACTCAAACTATCACCCTGAAATATGCCTCGCTCGATCCTTATCGGTTCGTTATCTCTCTGGATATTTCGACATCCTGGATAGTGAAGGATCGTTCTCCATTGCCCCATACATGACTTCAGGAAGGTGCGCAGAGTTGCATCTACTTTATACAACTCCAGCACCCTCACAAGCCATGTATGTGGCACCGAGTCATACGCCTTCTTGTAATCTATCCAACATGTCGACAGATCCTTTCGGGAACGACGAACCTGTTGGCTAATGGCCATATCAATGAGGAGTAGCTCCTTAGTACCACGGGACCCGTTCCTACATCCATTTTGAGAAGGAGACATGATGGAGTTGGTGTCTATATGTTTGTTAATTTTAGCTCGTTATTATTATTATTATTATTATTCTTTATTTGACGGACAACAATGATCCATCGTGTTAGTAAACAAATAAAACTTATTACTAGTGTTATAGCAATCGGAAATGTATTACATTCTTGATGTTTGTAAGTACAACGGGGATAGCGGAGCGAGGGGAGGGTATTGCGTCATCCGATCAGCGCAATCTAACCAATATAACCAATAGCGTGATGTTAAGTGCCGCGTAAGTCAGTGCGTATCCACGTCGCTGTTGTTCAAAATGGCGATAAAGTCACGCATCGCTTTTATGAAAGAACGATCATATAATAATTTAGCGTCATCAAGAATAACAAGTGCTAAGAACACTGTTTATATTGAAGACGAACGTTACAAAGTGTTATTGGAAGAGGTTTCTTTGGCAAAAACAGCAAGCAAGAGTTCCTGCGATTATTGGTTGTTACGGCGATACGGTTTGCTTACCATTGACTAAAAAAGTAAGCTCATTTTTCCTGTCAAATATACTGCAAGCAATAAGTATTCTTTGCATATTATGTGCGGCCTTCTTTACAAATAGTTAAAAAATAAAATAAAAAACCCTTTACTTTTATATTGTCATGACGTAGAATTACTTAGATGACAGACTGCCAAATGAAAGTGTAAGCTTTATAAGAAATTATACGTAGTTTTTTGTGTGCTAGATGGGCCTTAGAAAAGAAAAAGAATTTTGATTAATGGAGTTTAATTAGTAATAAACCCTATGAATATTTTATGTTATACGATGTGATTGTTACAGCTAATTATGTTAACAAGACCCGTAATAAAAGTTCTGATTTCAGTTTACAAACGTGTTTTATTTCTTCTAGTCACAGAAAGAATTACTTTTTATGTATTTCCTAGTGTCATCTCGGAATTGTATACAATTCCTAGGAAATACATCATACATTTCACAGGAAATGTGTGTATCAAAGAATCTTTGAAACATTATTTCCAAACATATGTAACATATATTTCCTAGGAGTTCTGTACAATTCCTAGGTTTCTTACATTTCCGGTACCATATACAACTTTTTTTGGCATTTTTATCATTTGGCGCCAAATGTAGATATGTAATATCCATAATTTTGTTAAAATATGACAAATTCGTTATGGACCGTGTATAAGACCATAACCACATGAATAAATCACCGAGCAAAATGAAAGCTTCTTAACAGAGCTCAAAATTCATACTTACTTTCATAAGGCTTTTTTTTTGGGTGTGAAATCATCAAATGACCTCTCCCGCTCTGGGCGGAGCAGAAGGGCGTATCAGACTCTTACTGACTAAAACCCATCCGTTTTCCTTCAGTTGCCTGTGTGCTAGGGCCACGGTAACTCTTTCGAACAATCCGCGATCCCGGCAGGCATCGGCCCTATCGGACCCCATCAATTATGCTGACATCTCTTTGAGACGCGTGTGGAACACAACGCACCGTCGACCCGGGCCTGGTCCTTACCGGACGGCAAGCTGCCCATTGCTCGCCGTCCGCAAGCCCGCGCCTACGGTGGCCGGGAGTCGGCTATCGACTCCCGACGCCCAGGGAGTCTCCTCCTGCGGCGACTAGGGGCGTGAGGGCGCAAAGGTTGCCTCACCCTCACGCGCTCCGCCTCCTCCTTCGCGAGCATTACTGCTTCGCAGAAGGAAGTGAAATTTCATAAGGCTGTCACTCAGTTATTAAAAATAAAACCGGGCACATGCGAGTCAGGATTCGGTAAAGAGTATGGACGGACAGGCGGACATGGCGAAATTATAACGTTTTCTTCCTTGTTTTACTATTTCACGAATGTAAGTTGTACCTAAAAGAAAAGGTCAAACGGGATCTTGCTAAAACGGCATACAAACACACTTTGATACCTACAAACCTACTAAAACAAAAACTTTTTTACAAAAAAAACAAACGACTTCAGAAAAAATACTACTAAATGAAAAATAACTTTAATTTCGGAAGTCGGTGGCAAAAAACAAAATACAAATCCAAAGACACCGATTTCAGAAATTAAAGTTATTTTTCACTTTGTAGTGGTTTTTTTCGTAAAAAAGTTATTGTTACAATAGTAGTCATTTTGCCACTCTGCTATCGGCATTTTGTTTTTGTTTTCATCGTTTGTTTGTTGTCATTTTGAATAAAATGCATTTATTTGTCAGAATATTGTACAAAGTTGTTATGTTCATTATGTATTTCGATCATAATATTCTGACGTTTCTGGCGTACAAATATGGTTTGTAAAATTATGGGTCATCATTACATTAAAATTAATTTAGAATTAGAGTTACAAATAATTTCAATAAATTGAACAATAGTTGTAAAAGAGATTAAATAATATACCTAAGTCCAAATTCAGGTCAAGGAGTGAAAATATGATTTATAGGCAATAATGTCAAATATTTAGGTAAATTTTTCATTCATTAAATCTTCAGTCGAGTAATAACATTTGCTTTAGAGAAAGTTAAATAATTTACATTTAAATGTTCTTAAGCTGAGAGTTTTGAACCCATCAGGTAATTTGTTATAAACAGTAATGGATATGCAATATACATTATTAGAAAACAATTTAATTGTATGCCTAGGAATATTAAGCATATGCACTTTGCGGCTGGTTCTGGATACAACATCATTAAACAAGTCAAATTCATGTCTGTTTTGGTGTACAAAGATACAAATTTCAAAAATATGTAGTGCTGGAAGTTGCAGTATTTTAAGTTTTTTAAATAGTGGAACACAACTGTTCAGTGGATGCGCTCCACACATTGAGCGTACACACTTTTTCTGAGCTCGAAACACTCTTTCAAGTTCAACCGAATTACCCCATATAATAATGCCATAGCGCAAAATTGATGAGACATAGCCATGATATGCACATAGTGCCGCATTAACACTAGCCACAGGTGTTAGTCTATATAAAATGAATACAAATCTATCTATCTTCTTACACAGATCATCAATATAAGATGTCCAGTTACAGTTTTTGTCAATTATTATCCCCAAGAATTTTGCGTAATCGACCTCTTCTATTGTCTCATTTCCATATTGTATCATCGCTTCCGTAACTATCCTATAATTAACAGGACCGCGGTAATGAAGTTGTTAGTGGAGGAGCTGTGCCTGGCTTCTTCCGATCCCAAGACTTTGTTGCAGGGCTAACCTAAACCTAAACATAAACCGAAACCAAAAAAAAAATATGAACCCAAATTAAATTATCTCATATATACAATGCACACTAATACACGCACACACACTCACACAAACACACACAGGCACACACACATACACTCACACACACTCGCTCGCATATATCACACTAGCACTTACTTTTTACTTGGATTTTCTTTTTCTTTATCTTTGTTTACAATTGCATTACCGTTTTAATGTTAAGTGGAGGGGCGGAGTCTCCTAACACAAGCATCCTCTTGCTTAAAAGGTGATCTCCAACTCATGTTTGTAAAGCATTTTATGTAATTGCAATAAACATTTTTTTTTATTATAAGCCGTGGACGCGTACTGTTAGCGTTACTGTTACTGTTAGCGCGTCGTGCTCTTTGGTCAACTCAGTGGCCGCCGGGAGCTAGCGTACGGTGCCCGTATCGTTAAGGTAAGTCCCGCCATTTTTGATTTGTCGAAGTATTGCACGCCTGCGAGATGTATGTTTAGGCTTTGCGTAACTTTTAACTAGGTTTATGTGATTTTACATTTGTTCGTTTTTCGTATTTTGTATGTCTATTTTCGGTGTTGTTTCAGATAATATAAAATATGTCACGGTCTCGAAGATTAGACGGAGACGATATTTTAGCAATCCTAAACGAGGAAGATGGTCCTTCTTTGGAAGATTCGGATTCCGAAGTTGAGGATGACCAGATTATCGACGACGTTCAAAGCGAAGATGAAAATAGTTATGTGACTGAGTACGTTTCGTCTTAACAAGAACCTGCTTCCTCTGAAGAAACCGACCCAGCCCCTGTTCCAGAAGATGGTCCATCATCTGACGCTTACCGTGTTTCACCACCTGCCAACTTGGGACGAATTTATCGTGTTCGTGGTAATACTCTCCGAGGTAAGAATGGACATATTAGGTCGACTATCATAGCTCAAACATCTCACAGAACGCCAGCTATGAATATAGTTCGCACCTCTCGAGGGCCAGCTCGCATGTGCAGAAATGTTTTTGATCCTGTGCAAATATTTAACTTATTCATTACTGATGAAATTATATCTGAAATTGTGAAACGGACTAATGTTGAAATGATCTCTAAACGCCAAAGTATAGGAAAAATTACAGCAACTCATAGAGATGTTACTGATTTAGAAATTCGTGCATTTATTGGGTTACTGACTTTGACTGCAGTCATGAAGGATAATCATCTTTCCACAGACGAGCTTTTTGATCCTATCTTTTCTGGTACACGATACGTATCAGTTATGAGCAAAGAAAGGTTTGAATTCATAGTCAGCCTTAGGATGGATGATAAGACGTTGAGATCAACACTCCGAACAAATGATGCCTTTGTACCAGCTAGAAACGTTTGGGAACTTTTTATAAAACAATGCCGAATTAATTATATTCCTGGATCTGAGGTGACTATAGATGAACAGTTACTCGGTTTTAGAAGTAGATTCCCGTTTCAGATTTATAAACCGAACAAGCCGGATAAATACGGGATCAAGTTTCCGGTGATGTGCGATGCAACTTCCGAATACCTGGTTGATGCTGATCCATATATAGGCAGGAGTACAAATACTAACGGTGTACCACTTGGTGAATTTTATGTGAAGAAATTGTCACAGACTATTCATGGATCGAACAGAAACATAACCTGTGACAATTGGTTTACCTCCATACCATTAGCCAAAAGTTTACTTCCACAACCTTATAATTTGACTCTAGTAGGCACTGTACAATCAAAAAACGAGAGATCCCTGAACAATTGAAGAACTCGAAATCTCGTCCTGTTGGCAACTCTATGTTTTGTTTTGAAGGCCCCCTGACACTTGTATCGTATAAGCCAAAAACTGCAAAAATGGTAGATCTTTTATCCTCTTGCGATGAAAATGCAGTAATAAATGATTCAAGTGGTAAACCTGATATGATTCTATTCTACAATCAAACGAAAGACGGAGTAGACTCGTTTGACCAAATGTGCTCCGCAATGTCGTGCAGTCGCAAGACTAATAGATGGCCGATGGCTGTATTTTATGGTATCCTAAACATCGCTTTTGTTAATTCTGTTATAATATATGGGCATAACATGATAAGGGATAATAAAAAACCATTGAATAGAAGAAAATTCATGAAGCAACTCAGTACAGATTTGGTCACGCCTTGGATGGAGAAGAGACTAGAAGCTCCGACGTTGAAAAGATCTTTGCGAGAAAGTATAAACCGAATTCTCGTAAAACCTACAGATTTTAATAATGAAAATCAAGAAGAAGAACACTATCTTTCCACTTTGTCATAGTTGCTTATGTATTTATTACTTAAATTACATTATATTTTTATATATTTTAGTGATATTTATTTTAGAAGTATGTATGTATGTTAGTATATTCTCTTATTGTATGTTTATATTTAAATTAGAAAATTATTTTAGATTTTATGTATTTTGTTTTCCCTTCTACTCTTACACACGTTGTCTTCATCTCTTTAATATACTCTCCTATCGCAGGTATGCTGGAAGAGATTTCTTTAGAAATAAGCATCACCTTTGTACCTATTTTTCTGTTCCTTTCTTCTTGTCTGTTTATATATGTGTGTACATAAATGGTTAAATAAATAAATAAATAAATAAGAAGAACCTGAGCCCAAAAAACGTAAATACTGCGCTTTTTAACCGACTTCACAAAAAGGAGGAGGTTCTCAATTCGTCTGTATGCATGTGTGTTAGCTCATAACTTTTTTCTGGGTGAACCGATTCGGATGATTCTTTTTTTATTTGATAGGTGGTGGTTCACATGTGGTCCCATTTAAATTTGATCAAGGTCTGATCAGTAGTTTTTGAGTTATCCTTAATACTGCTGATTTTTTCCACTTAGTTTATATGGATGATGTGTTAATAATTTCCTGTCACTGTTATTTACACACCAAGTAGTGGTATACGAATTTGTGTGGGGTAGGTACCGCAACTAAAAAGTGAAAAATAAAATCTTTTTTCCAAAAAAACAACCGACTTCCAAAAAAAAACCACTAAAAGACGTGAAAAATAACTTTAATTTCGGAAGTCGGTGGCCAAACACGAAAATACAAAACCAAAGGCACCGACTTCCGAAATTAAAGTTATTTTTCACGTCTTTTAGTGTTTTTTTTTGGAAGTCGGTTGTTTTTTTGTAAAAAAATTTTTGTTCCTATAAAAAAGGAGAATGTCCAAATTGGTTTGTTTTAAATGTAAAAAATCTGTGTGTGGCGAGCACAAGGTTGATATTTGTGTAGACTGCTCTTAAAGTTTACCAAGTCTTTTGAAGTCTGATTAGTTTTAATATTTGCTCTAAGAATAACTAATTAGCGTTAAAAAAAGAAAATATTCCATGAAAAATAATATGTTTCTGTTGATTTTTTTGTTCCGATTTATTCACCTAGTTTTATTTTTGTAATAAATAACTGTGATTATAGTAATTATTCATAACAGTGTTGTTTTATCTTTAGCTTATATACCAAATTAAAATTTCCACTACAAAAAATAACAAACTAAGGCTATTTTTACATAAAAAACTTGAATTATATGTGTACGCCTCTGAGACGTATGTTGAGGCTTTGTGTACTTCTGAAATAAATTAGGCTTCTGTTAATGTCATGTTTATTTCATTTTGGTACTCAACAATGTCGTCATTTTCGTTTATAATACTGAGGGTCGTATCGTCAGCGTATAGTATGCAATTGTGGGCAGTTACATTAGTCAAGTCATTAACATAGTTAGCAAGAATAAAAGCGGCCCCAGTATTGTCTCTTGGCGAACACCGCAGTTATTTTCGCGATACTGGGACCTATATGCGAGCTTTTGATTTCCTGTTTCCCCGAAATCTCTACACATTGCTGTCGATGAGTAAAGTAGCTTTCGAGCCATTTCAACGCGTTTCCTCTTATGCCATATCGGTCTAATTTATAAATTAACAGTGCATGGTTCACGAAATCAAAAGCCTTGGACATGTCTAGAAAAATGGAGACAATTGGTAGTTTATCATTAAGGATTTTCATTATTAATTTTAATAGAGCAAAACAAGCTGTTGTGGTCGATTTATTTTTTCTGAAACCAAATTGACAGTCACTTAGAATTTTGTATTTGGATAAAAAACCGGAGAGTTTTTCATGCATGACCTTTTCAAAGATCTTTGATAATATTGGTATTAGAGTTATGGGGCGGTAATTATTCACATCACTTCTTCACTGTCACCTTTCTTGTGGATTGGTTTAACGATTGAGAATTTTAACCGCGAAGGGAATAAACCTTGCATAAATGAGACATTAATATGGGGAATATGAATTCATAAAAATGTAGAGCATAATTTAAGAAGTTTTGTGTTAATGTCATCGTAGCCTGTAGAGTTGGTTGATTTTAAAGACTTTATTATTTTATATACATTGGTGTCATTGATCGGGGTAAAATATATAGTATTTGGATGATAAGTCATCTGTGGTGTGTAGTCAATAGATGGTGGAGGGACAGGCGTGTAAATAGCCGTGTTTCCTATGCAGGATGAGGACGAGAGAAAAATCTGCATCTGGAATGCACGCTGATTCAAAATGCCTATTTTATCCGACAAATTGCAAGGAGATTGGGGACGGTCAGGTGGCGTCTGTAGTTCACCCCAGCAAATAATGCAAAGCGGTACCTGGGTGGTCTTCTTGTTCAGTCTTGATGATTCTTCAGCCGTTGGCCACCTGGCGAGCTCGTACACAATAGTCACTTGAAAGTCTATGATTTTACACATTAATCGGAGGCGGGTTTATATATTAATATTGAAGAACTATAATAATAGCAAATCCCCAAGGATTACGGGATAATACACGTTAATTTATAGTTTCAGCGTATGCAAAGAATTAAAATTAAAAAAATGCGGTTTTATGGTGAGATTAAAATGCGACCGATTGGCGCACGCGCACTTTTACATCTGACAACCGTCATTAGCTGTCACTGGCCTCTCAGTCTTCTGATGCCGTCTTCACATGTCCGCGACACCAATATCTGCCAAGGTCGGACTACAGACACCTGAACACCGCCCACAATCAAATATGATTTATGGGGCGATAACTTGCCACACCATACTCCCCATCTTGAAAGATCCAACTTTCAAAACTGACAATCTATATGGAGCTGGTGAAGTTGGGAGGAAGAGATGATGTTTATTTATTTGGAAGTCTGAAAGCATCAAGAGAAACCTAAGCAGCAGTCCGAAACACCATCACAAGGAAACAGCGTTCGGAATGAATCATCAGATTCCAGTGAATGTTATTGCGGTTTGATTATAATTAAGTATGTAATGGCATACCATTGAGAAATTATACTATGAATAAACTATATAGACTAAATTAAACTACGTCAGAACATTGTTCTATTGGGTTGGCAAAGGATATAACTTAGTGACAAGACGTTTATATGTACTTGACGCGGTTTTTATTGAAGCTACTTGAATTACACCATCCGATCTCGGAAAAACTTCCTCTATTATGCCTAATGGCCACGTTAATGGTGGTACGTTATCTTGACCCAAGAGAACGACAGTACCGATCTCTATAGGGCGATCTTGAGTGCACCACTTCTGGCGAACTTGCAACGTGTGCAAGTACTCAACTCGCCATTTGTTCCAGTAGGATAACACAAGTTGATCCAAAAGCCTTATGCGGTTGCTGAAAAAAATAGACCATCTATGGAGGGATGAGTGGATCCACGAGAGTGCTATGGTGGAGTCCGAGAAAGCGTAGACACGTGCAATGGGTACACCAGTGGAAAGCTTATCTTTGACCACGCGAACAAGTTTAGACAGAAGTAAAGCGGCGACAAGTTCTAATCGAGCTAGCGTTATTATTTTAGCGGGGGAAACTTTGGAATTTGCACATAAAAGCCGGACGGTGATATTACCTTTAGAGTCAGTAATGTGTAAATAAATACAACAACCATAACCACTAAAGCTGGCGTCGCAGAAGGCTACGATATTCACTACAGTTTCTCTAAAGACGCCAATGTGGCGAGGAACCTTTAGAGAACAGAGTGAGGGAAAATCGCGCGTAACAGCGTTAAACCGATTGATAATGGAGTCCGGAGGAACTTCATCCCAGCCTATTTTATTTAGCTATAGTTCATTAGCAATTAGGATTTTTGCGTACAGCACAACGGGTGCTACGAGGCCAAGTACATTGAACAAGCGGGCAACTACCAATAGAATCGTGCGCTTTGTGCATTTATCTTCTACAGCGACTGTTGTCAAAGAAAAATAATCATCAGCGGGTTCCCAGGTTAATCTAAGGATTTTGAAATTATTGTTATCATCATCCATGCCAGAAAAATTAACTGGTAAGCGTTGACACTCTGGGAGAATCTCCAATAAAGCGGGTGAGTTAGTAGCCCATTTGACCAAGTTGAAGGATCCTACTTTAAATAAATAAATTAAATAACGGGATAATTGCTTAGCAATCTGTTCATCAGGAACAGAATAGACATAGTCGTCCATATAAAACTGAGTTTCCACTAATTTAGAAGCCTCAGGAAAGCGGTCGCCATGCTCACACGCCAAGTTGCGTAATGTGCTCATCGCTAAATAAGGACTAGGTTTTAGTCCAAAGGGAACGCGGTTAAAATGAAAGGTGCCTATTTGTTCATTTTTGTTGAAACGATACAAGATTCGTAAATATTTGCGGTGGTGCTCATTCACGCCGATACGTAGGAACATTTGTTTTATATCCGCTGTCATCGCGACACGGAACGTACGAAAATCGAGTAATAATAAAAAAAAAAATTACAAAAAAAAAAAACTACCGACTTCAACAAAAAAACACTACCAAGTGAAAAATAACTTTTATTTCGGATGTCGATGTCTTTGGATCTACATTTTAGTTTTTTGCCACTGACTTCCGAAATTAAAGTTATTTTTCACATGGTAGTGTTTTTTTGTTGAAGTCGGTTGTTTTTTTTTTTGGAAAAAAAAATATATTTATCACTTTTTTGTGAGTCAGTTATTAATTTAACTAAGTTACAATAGCTCACTGCTCATCTCCTTTTACAAAATATTGCTTTTCCCGATGCAGGGACGTTAATTGTTGAGGAGTTCTCCTGGTAAGAACCAAAAGCACTGCACCATATGCATTGTGACGAGCATAAATTGCTTAGCAACCATAATAAAGTAATCGAATCGCAACCCGTGAAATACTTATTATTGAGTAGTTCCGGTGGCCACCTCTGGTCTTCTCTCTGGTCTTCATCATCAGTTCAGTTACTTTAAAAAATACCCAAATCGATAGCGATTTACGACTGTACGTAAATCGCTATAGCACACCTATCAAATTTGAGGATTTCTCTCGATTTCCATGGGATCCCCTCATGAGATTCTGACTTGGTGACAATGGGACCACCTCGAGAGCATACCCTATCGAACAAAAAAAGAATTTTGAAAATCCGTCTATATATGACGGAGTAATGCCCGAACATACATAAAAAATAAATACAAACATCCGAATTAATAACCTCCTCCTTTTTGAAGTCGGTTAAAAAACAAAACTGCTTGTAAATTAGGTCCAACATGCAGAATGTCATTGAGTGACAACCCCGAGTGCGTTTTGGTACTAGCGTCCAAAACCACACGAATGCTGTCTTTGTTCGGTCTAATGACGGCGTGATGCGGTATGTAGTAACCCTCTTCTGTCAATTCAAAAATGGGTACCTCCGATAAATACCCCTGAGTGATATAATCGGTGATAGTTTTATTGTAATTCTCCCGTAGGGCTGGCACGCACGTGAATTTACGCTCCAGCGCCAGTAGTCGCCGGTGAGTTGCCTAACTCAGAAGGGGTGCGTGAGAAAGGTAAATTGACAAAGTATCTACCGTCTTTAAATAAGACTGAAGAATTAAAATTATTTTCAAATTCTAACTTGTCCGGACTAATAAAACGTTGAGTTGGAATTTCACCTAGCTCAAAAAACTTCTGCAAACTTGACTCGAAGTCAATGCTGGTAAGTGCGGTAAACGAAGATGTAACGTTTGTTACGTCATTACTATGGCAATCTATATCACCCATTAGCATATAACCGAAACTAGTCAGTATAGCAGGGGGTGCGCGGGGGGTGCCTGAGTCAACCCTATCTCCTAAATAAATAATAGGAAACAGCTGTGCTCCAAGCACAACGTCGATTCCACCTGGTGCATTCCAGGTCGGGTCGGCAAGCGGTAAATTATTTAAATATGACATACTATTATCATTATGTAATCTAATAAAAAGAGCGGGAAGTCTAGCTGTAATGCAATCAACAACTAACGCGTGTATATAATACTTTATGTGAGGATTAATCCGAGATTCTATATTGAGATAAATAAAGCCGTGTACTGGTCGTGAGCTCATACCAACACCTTATAAAGACGAATTGCGTAATTTAATTATGGGTAAGTTGAAACGTGTACAAAAGTCCACAGTAATAAAATTATTTTGCGATCCGTTATCTATTAAACACCGTTGCATCTACTTTATACAACTCCAGCACCCTCTTAAGCCATGTATGTGGTCACTGAGTCATAGGCCTTCTTGTAATCTATCCAACATGTCGACAGATCCTTTCGGGAAAGACGAACCTGTTGGCTAATGGCCATATCAATGAGGAGTAGCTCCTTAGTACCACGGGACCCGTTCCTACATCCATTTTGAGAATATATGTTTGTTAATTTTAGCTCTCAAAATGGATGTAAGAACTTTATAGACCGTTGGTAAACACGTGATCGGCCTATAAATTTTGGGTTCGGCAGTGCTACCTGATGTATGGAGCAGGTGGGTAACTCCTGTTGTTAGGAATTGGGGTAGCGAACCAGATTCCAAATCAACCTGTTACTGAGCCGCCAAGCGAGCGTGCGACCTACCGAACCATTTGATCCAGAAGTTGTGCAGTCCGTCCGGCCCTGGAGACTTTCAGTTAGGCAGCGGACGAACTGCACGAGTTACATCTTGGGGACAGATGGAAATAGCCCCCATTTCTGGTATTGGATCGCAGGCTCGCTCGACTTCCCAAGCCCAATCACCTTCGGTGTGACTGACAGGCACCGACCAGATATTGCGCCAGAAAGAACATATGGCATCATCATCCGGCAGGCACGAGTCAGCCACACCTTGATCCGGTCGCTCCCAATCCCTATAAACCCACCTTTCATCGCGCTGGAAGGTGCGATTCTGAGTGTACCGATCCACTCGTCGCTTATACCTACGAATACGGTTCGCCCATGCATACACTTTCTGCTTCAGGAAGTCGATGCGCTCTGTGACACAGGACATATAGTCCTGAGGGCTGATATCAGTCCCTGCGAACGCGCATCCCACAAAGCGCATCACTCTAGGGCGAGTATTGCCCTCCCTGAAGTAGGTTAGTTTGCCGATGAGAGCTCTGGCCCCACCAATACGGCGCTCAATTGTGCACTGCCTAGCTGGTACGGCTGGTTTCGGTTGTGTAGCTCTAGAATCATTAGCAAATTTGACGTGAGCTACACGACATGCCGGTACAGCCGCGTAGTACAGAATCGAATGAGTATCGGTGAGGTCTTCGCAGTCATCAAAATAGTTTGACAACTGCGAATTTAGAGCTGCCACCAGCGCCCTATTTTTGTTATGCATGGGCAAACGAGGTAAGCGTGGTCTAAGTTCGGGTGACATGAACCGATATTTCCGAATCGCACCCTCCAAAGCACTCCTCAATTCCTCATTGCACTAGGTACTTACGTTTGTATTGTAGCCCTGTCATTACTCCCCTCGTCTGCTTGACTTGTGATAGACTGTGGTACTACTACAACAGTCAGCGACGGTGGGGCAATGACATGACTACTCAGCATTTCACTCCGCAGGCGATCAAGTACAGTGTCATCCAACATATGATTACGTTGGATGACCCGCACCTGATCCGACAGTCGTTGTGCCGACACGTTGACAGCTGGCTCAAGCACCTGAAAAAGAGAGAGCATCCATCCGAACATCCAAACATCATCAGCTTCATTTATTATTATTATTATTATTATTCTTTATTTGTCGGACAACAATGATCCATCGTGTTAGTAAACAATAATAAAACTTATTACTAGTGTTAGTATTACAATACAATAGAGAAGATATAATAGTTAAAATTGTGAAAAGGATACTCCCAATTAATGTTTTGTGATTGTCCTTCTCACAAAACTTTTAATAATCGAAGAGTCGATACTCTCTGCCGACACGTTAACAGCTGGCTCAAGCACCTGAAAAAGAGAGATTATCCGAACACAGTAAGCGGTCAGATTGTTTCCCCCCTCTGTAGCCCCATAGTACGATCGCATGACGTTTTCGTTAATGGATCGTGTCCATCTCATGCGCTGCACACTTCCGCCGGGAGCTGGGACCCTATCAGAGGCCGGTGGGCCTCGAGGTCCTAAGCCGTCCGGCCGCCGGTGTCGTCCCCGTCGACGACCAGGTGGTGGCGTCGTGGGCGGGGAAAAATATTCATCGCTCGAGCTCGACGCAACTACCGCGGCCGGTGTCGTCACAGCGCTCACAATGGGGCTGGATACGGGCGGCGGCGAGTCGGAGGCTGAGCGAAGAATCCGGAGTTGGTGGGCGTGCTCGACGTGCGGCTGTTCTTGTCAACATATCTTCATGTTCCTATTTATTGCTTGTTTTATCGGAGGTGACATCTGTGATGTCACCTCCGATTCGGCAGTTTTTGTTAAAATTTATTGCATTCTGGTATTATGGCTCTTTTTTCGTTTAAAATGGTTTTCAGGTTTTTGGTTTGGTATAAAATGATGAACTATTGCAATAATGTATCAAAATTATTATTACTGTGGAAATTATAAAAAAAATGTAAATTATACGGTTTGTTGACACGGCGGTGTTGCCATTATTATTATTATTATTACTTGTGATGAGTGGCGATTCCTATACCGCCACAAACGAACTACGCAAGACATCTGACTGACGTCACAATCCTACATCACGCAAGCAAAGTTTACCATCATTCGAGGACGGGCATTAGTCGATAAGGTAAGGTAAGGACTGACCTGAAATACAGGTGTGAGCTTTTAGCTGACTCACGTGGCTTCACTAGTTGTTACCTCTTCGGCTGGAAATTACTACACCTCACTCACGATTAATATTCACTCAACTTTAGTAGGTTGCAGTATTAGTTTTATATTAGAGCGGTTAAAAAAAAAACAGAAAAGTTGTGGGCGCTCTCCCATAATACGAACATGTGTCTTCCGCGGTGTCTTGGCGTAGTGTGAAGTTGCCACTCGATTGCGGTGCGAACTGCTCCGACATTAGCCGAAGTATGTCCTCTTGTCTCTTAATCATTATGCAAGGAAAAGGGAAGGATATAGGACGACGAAATGCTCATCATTATAACAATCTTAAACATTTCATAGATTAATGAATTAAAGCATGAGGCCTTTTAGACTATAAGAGTATTTTTTTTTTCCAGTTTTTGGCGTCAACAAAATCTTTTGGTGGGCAGTATGTTCAGTTCCTATATTAGAGAATACAGTGAGATGTAGAAACAGTGGCAATTAAAGCATCATTGAGTAAAGACGTTTGTAATTTTTCATAAAACACCTTTCTACTAACGCAAAGAAACTGAACCTTAAGTATATAACACAGAAATTAATAAAACTAAATATAATTATATTTTTTTAGGCTTACTTTGCCGACTGAATTGATAATTTAAAAATTAATGTTATATTTGATTTCGATATTGATGAATTCAAACATCCATACCCTGAACAATACAGTCGGTATCTTCGTGCCATATTTCACGTAAATAAATGAGCGGGAGCGCGCACCGTCTACGTTCTTACGTATACTGCGGCGCACTGGCAACTGTTGATTACTGATGTACACCAAGATTTCAAAACGCGTCGTCTCCGTCGTTTTGTATGAAGACGTAATACTGCTAACTTTATTATACTGTGACTGTATCATAGTGTACCCGTGTGCCACTCAGACGGTGCCGCTGCTGCTGGAGCTGGAGTTCCCGATGCTGCGCGCGTCTCCGCCGCAGCTCGACTACCGCGTCGTCACGGACGGCGACACACGCAAGTGCTACTTCAGCGTGTCGCACTCCAGCCGTAAGTCACAGTTATTTACCGCAGCGATAACATCGGCGATGTTTGAGGTTAGAGGGATTCTTTATTTATTATACAAGAGCAAACATTGCAAACTTACAAATAAGTTCAAAACGAAAACGGTAAAATGTAGTCCAGTAACTATAGTTTTGTTTTTTGGGTACTGGGGTATTGACCTTTCGTACCTTCATTACTAATTTCTATCAATCAATAAATAAGTAAGATACTAAAATTTTCACAGAATGACAGTCAGCTATTTTCTACATGTCAGAGACACTTAAGACTTGCCAAATTCTGACTTACGCTGACAATTAAATAAAACAGTACTTATTTCATAAAAAAAAGTTTTACGTTAATATCAACTAGACAAACAAAGCACGTTTAGTCAGTAGACCAGCAAGGCAGAAACAACAACTAATTCATTACTTTGATTGTATCGCAGGCACTGTGACTCTGGATATAGCGACAAAATGGATCGGTGGCAAAGAGTTTAAGGTCTGGCCGCCATTTTTACGGATCGCCCCTGGAGGTAGCGCCAACGTATATGTGCAGTACACCGCCGTGTGAGATCCTATTTTACAGTAATGTTGATAGTATTCATCCGTGAGGACTTGAATGTATGGGATGTGTGCCTGTAATGCCTCGTGCCGTGAGGGTGTGATTAGTTGGACGGTGCGACTACAACAGCCCCGGAAGTACATTTCAGCGCGGAATAGAGTACCGCTCTACGTTGCAAACAGTACAGTTACGGGCACCCATCGTTATACACATCTCTTTTCTTAGTTATTTAAACCCCTGCAGGCTTAGCACGAGCACCGTTTTCTCGACGGAGGAGTAGAAAAAAATTACGTTCCGTGTAGTTAGTACGACGGCAGCAAAGTAGTAAGAGTCAACCGCACTTTTTACGAAATTCACTCTTTTACATAATTTGCCTTAGAATTCTTTGTTTTTTCATAGGATTATTTTTTGTTTGATTCTCTATTTTTACTAATATTAAGTCACGTTTATAAAGACAACTACGATAATTTTTCCCAAAGTGCAA
Organism: Griposia aprilina; assembly: GCA_916610205.1. Taxonomy (NCBI): domain Eukaryota; kingdom Metazoa; phylum Arthropoda; class Insecta; order Lepidoptera; family Noctuidae; genus Griposia; species Griposia aprilina. Next base: position 166,421 of record OU744294.1, on the reverse strand, counting down.
CAATCTGAACAGTTTTTCTCAAAAAATATTACAGTTTTAGGAATTTAAATAGATTTTTATAAAAAAAAAAAAAAAATACAATCAAACGTATTTTTAATAATTTTAATTTAACAAAAGAAAAATATAATTCTAACTAAAATTAATGACACAATAATATCCTAGGTCGATGTTTACGAGCGCGCGCCTGTCGGCCAAAGAGGAAGCGCGCTTTTTTTTTTTCTTTTTTTTTTTTCCTATTTGGCAGCTCGTAGTTGTGACCACTAAGGTCCTGGCTACTTAACCGGGCAAACCTGTGGGTGCCTTAAGCTACTAACTTAAAGCCTCCAGCCAGGGGCGAACAATACTTAAAATTTAGGTGACCGCACGCTAAGGGCACCCCCTGTGGGGTACGAACCTCGGCTTAGGGCGTCACTGAGGGGAGGGCAGCAAGATGGGACAGGCTGGATCTAAGTTATATTATTATTAACTGGGGAATTTAAATCTACAGGCTCAGCTACGGCGCGGGCTGGCGCGTCGTCGAGCAAGGGTCGGGGGGGGGAGGAAGCGCGCCGGTTTCCGTTGGCTTATATAGGGGCTGGTCACTCGTAGCTCCCTCTAGTCTGATGTTGCAGCTGACGCGGCCTCTCCTGACGGGGCAGCGTCAGCGATGCCTTCTGCAGACGGTCTTTGTTCTGGCTCAGCAGTCTCAATCACAGAATCCTCATAACCTGGGGAGGCATACAACATACATGTTAGATCATGTTCATCAATAGTTTTATACTTCGATGGGTCAAGATGTCACTATGCGTCTATAGGTATATTTCAATATTAATGAGCGATGCCACACAAGGCCTTATACGCTGCAACCAAGTAGGATACTACTCCAGTTACATGAAATGAATACGACACAATCTCGATGCCACACAAGGCCTTACACGAGGTAAATAGGACGCTATTTCGATGCCACACAAGGCCTTACACGAAAACAAAACAGTACAATGCCTTATACCGAAGCCATCCAGGCCTTACATGTATATTACTGCACAAACATACTTGTTTGTTCCCAGTCAACTCAACGCCACACAAGGCCTTATAAGAGTTGATCCAAATCACCCTGACATCCACATAACGTAATTATGTAGCCATAGCAAGTATCTAAGCATGTACATGTAGGAAACAGAAACCTTATGCTAAACAAAGATAAGAGGGAGAAATCTTACATTCAAAGAAGGCTGCACAGGTATCGGGGGTCCACTCGCCTCGCCACGGTATCATATATTCCGCGGCTGCTTGCGTAATTTTTCCGTAAGAGCCCGCCAAGAGCCGTAGTTCATATCGACTATTTGGCAAAGCATTAATAATGCGATATGGGCCCCTGATGCCACTGTCAAGTTTATTAGCAGTTTGAGATGATTTAATTACGAAAACCAAATCGTTCACAGCGAAGGCTCCAGGTGCCTTTCTGCTTTTATTGACACGCGCATCTCGATTAGTCTTATATTAGAGAGATTAGTATTTTGAGCCAATAGATCCTCAGCCCTTTGTCGTCTCATTTCACGCCAGGCTTCGCGATTTGGTGAGGAACCGTCTACAGTTATGTTTCGGATGCGAGCATTTATAGCAGGAGTAGTCGTGTCACAGCCGATAAGCAGATTTAATGCTGAGCATTGAGTACTTTTCTGCTTATTGATGTTCAGTACCAGCTGTAGCCTCCAAAGTATATCGGACCAGGATTCGTGTCTATGATTTACATAATATATCCTAATCATGTTCAGTACTGTTCGACAATACCGTTCCACTTGGCCATTCTCTTGGTGCATTTCGGGCGTTATGAAATTTACCTGAATACCAAAATCTGCTGCCCATTCGCCAAAGTCGGCACTGTCGAACATTCTGCCCCTATCACATAATATTAATCTAGGAGTACCAAAAATCGACACCGCGTTAGTAAATGCTCGTTTTAGTTCCGCGCTTTCTTGTTTATACATAGGATACAGAAAACAATATTTCGTGAAAGCGTCGATTATAATAAGAATGTATTTGTACCCATTAGATTCGGGTAGAGGGCCAAGTGCATCCGCGTGCACTGTATCAAAAGGTATTAAGGGTTTCGTCCACGATACAATTGGCTGTAAAGGGGCACGAGGCACCCTTTTGTGTGTTAAGCAAACAATACAATGACCTATGTATTTCTTGACGAATTGGCGTATGTTAGGAAACCAAAAATGTTTTAATATTAAATCAAGCACCTTTTCATTATTAATGTGTCCGTGTTCATCATGAAATACACGTAACATACTTAACCTAAAACCCTTTGGAACATAACACAGCAGTCGTGATTGCTCACCTATCGGGTTGTACTTATAGTAAAGTAAATTGTTTTTCTTTACATACCGTGAACTATCTAACTGGCCCTGATCAAGTTTTTCGAGTAAAGCAACAGTTTCATCGTCTGCGGCCGGTGCCACTTGAGCCCAGTTAATTGGTTTTTGTACGGCGCAAAGGTTAACTGGGTTACGGCTGAGATAGTCAGCATGTGACATAAACTGACCTTTTCGATACTCGAGAGTAAAATCATAGTCTTTGTAGGAACATCCACCAGCGTGCCACCCTAGGCAGGAGATCCTTTTTACGCTGAGTCATCTTTAAGGCGTTGCAATCCGTAACTACCTTAAAATGTTTACCAACAAGGTATTGCCGAAAATGTTGCAAGGCCTTAACTACAGCGAGAGTCTCCAACTCGTAAGAGTGGTACCTGGGTTCCGCCCCTACAGTGACCTTACTATAGTACGCTACTGCATGTCTACGTCCGTCTTTTCCAGTTTGCATTAATACAGCGCCGTATCCTAACGAACTTGCGTCAGTGTGGACCTCGGTTTGCAAAGATGGATCAAAAATTAATAATGCAGGCTCACTAGTCAAAATCGAGAGGACTTCTTGTCTCGCCAGCTCCTGCTCTTTACCCCAATGAAACTTAACATCTTTGCGAGTCAGAGAAGCGATGGGGGCCACTTTAGTAGCGTATCCTGGGATATATCTTCTGAAGTAGCCGGCCAGACCGAGAAACTGTCTCACTTGTTTAACAGTTTTAGGAGTCGGAGATTTGGCTAGTGCTTCTATTTTTAGTACACTCGGCCGGACCTGACCCTTACTGATGGTCCTCCCAAGATACTCCACTTCAGTGGTAAGGAAGGTGCGTTTTCTTAAATTAATAGAAAAACCCGCCTTCGTTAAAACCTCCAGAACAGAATCGAGCAAGGACAAGCCGTCCCCTACGGAGTCACTCAACAGCATGACGTCATCGACATAGACCAGGACCTGGCCTGCATCAATGAAAGATCTCAATGTATCAGATATAATACGCTGGTAGACCACAGGAGCGTTGGCAAGACCGTAGGGCATCTTGAGATATTCAAAATGCCCCTCGGGCGTTACAAACGCAGTTCGGTGCACAGAATCTTCGTTAATCTTAATTTGGTGGAAGCCTGTCACCATATCAAGCACAGTGAAAAAGTTACACTTCCCAAGTCTATCTATATGATCATCGATCAAAGGAAGAGGGTATCTGTCTTTTACTGTTATGTTGTTTAGAGCTCGATAATCAACAACCATTCTATCCGATCCGTCTTTTTTTTTTACCAACAAAATTGGACTTGCTTACGGAGACTTTGACTCACGGATTATACCCTTTTCCTTTAAGTCACTAATAATTTCACGAACACGCAGTTTTTCATCGTATGATAATTTGTATGGTCGATAATTAACAGGTTCCTCACTAGTAAGCCGAATGTGCATCTCTCCGGTATTTACGGTGGTTGTCGCGGTTCCAGTGAGAAAATATTTTGAATACCTGTTTAGCACTACCGATAAATGCTCTTTTTCATCACCACACACACAACTGTGTGTTGATCGAATCAAGTTGCACAGTCGGTTCACTGTGTCAAGTTATTTATAATCGAACTATTCCTAATTATTCACTGCGAATCGCCAGTTCGAATGTATGCGATGCCTTTCCTATTAAGTACATCTGTACCAATAAGCACTGGCGTACTAAGGTAATCACGGGGCACAACATACAGATCTACCTCTAAGGTAACGTCACTAAATTCTATTGACAAAGTTACGAAACAATCGGAACGCATTTCTATTCCACCTAAACCACGCAATATCTGTACGCTCGGGTTCGTGCGACATGAGAAATGTTTGACAATATCATTAGATATTAAAGAAATACTCGAACCACTATCAATCAGAACATCGGTGGGTACTCCACAGATCACAGCTGTTATGACATCCTTTTTAGTACGATCGCACGTTATTTCACGACAAAACTTGATATTAGATCTATTCCGGGTTTCAGAACGTTCTTTCGTAAAACAGGTATCCTCCGCGTGACCTACTTTCTTACAAAATGTGCATACAACTTTAGAAACAGATTTGTTAGTAGATTCGGGGGTAGTCACGGATTTATTTTTATTAATTTTGCTGTCATCAGTCTTACTTCGTTTTGAACAATGTTTACTTTTATGTCCGGTTTGGTTACAATTATAGCAACGTAGACGTACATCTGTATTGGCAGGACGCTTGTGGAATCGTTCGGTGGAGGAATCAAATCGGCTATTGCATGTCTGAGTATTATTAGGTACACTTGTGTAAGTTGAGTCTACTTAAAGCAAGAATAAGTATGGATAACACTTCAATCACCTTTATTACACAACTAAATATTAATTAATTATATTATGACAGTATTTTAAAATCATGGAGATGTTATTTCAACGACGACCGCGAGTGAACTAGCTCTCAGCTCGCTTGCTCGGGGTATTTGAAGACTTGGTATCCCCACCGAAGTCACGTCAGCCGATGCAGGTAGCCAGTGATTCGCCAGCAATGTTCCAACGTCCGGAGCGACGCAGTTGGCAGCACTGGACCCACGGTGCGTCGCTTGACTCGCGATACTGGCACTATGTTTGGTCGCCGGAAACAGTGGCGCCAACATCCGGCCCTCCTGAACTGTGTCTGTCCCTAGACACACCGTCATCTGTAATGTGAGAGTAAACATGTTAGCTTAGATGTCTATAATAGGTATTATGTTACGTATGTCGAATGAGTTCCCACCACTGAGCCAATGAATAGCACATGCAAAAGTGTGATCCCTGACTTCGCACCACCATGCTCAGACTCGTAGTCCACATGATAGCCGAAGCTTCCCAGTTCATCCACTTTTATCTGCATGAACCACATTTTCGCCCACAACAAGCTCAAGGTCGAACCTCACTTGTTTTTGAAGTGGAAACGCAATTACATTGCAACATTTTTATTCCATAAAGTGTTGTTAGTTAAAGTGATTTTTGCAGAACATAATATTGTACAAATGTTATTCTCATATTAGTAATTATTTTAAATCAAAATATAAAGCTGTATTATCCTAACTAATATTATAAATAAACAATAATTTTACCTTTTGATGTTTTATTTTAAATTAGTCTTTTGTACATACCAACCACGCCAACATCCTCATCCCAATCGGTTATCTTAATCCATGGTTTCATGTTTTCTACACAGGTAGTACCAGAATATTTCTTGTGTGATCGCTCGCTGCCTATTATGTCAACTATGTGATATCTGTCTTTTCCGAGTATTTTTGTAACTTTGAAAGGGCCCTTGAACACTGGTAGGAGTTTAGTACTGCTGCCATTACCAGCCTGGGTAGACACCTTTACGAGAACCAAGTCCCCAATCTCATATTGTTTGGCCACACAACGTTTTGCATCAAAATTTTCTTTTTGATGTCTAGCATCTAGTTGTATTCGTGCGTCGATATCACGTCGCATCTGTGTGATATCTATTATGTCTTCTTGCTCGGGTAAAAATATGTCGCTCTCTGTTCTAAGGCGGTACCCAAAAAATGCTTCACTGGGGACTGCATTAATGGTTTTCTGCAATGTGCTATTCATACCTTGTTGTAAGCACGTTAAAACATCATCCCAGTGTGTGTAGTCGTTATCTGCACCCAATGAACGCAGTGCCTCTATTATTGTTTTATTATAGCGTTCGACTTGTCCGTTCGACCTCGGCATGCCAGTTGCTATAGTGTGTGCACGAATGTTTTTGTTGTCACAATATGTTTGAAATGCCTTTGCCGTAAAAGCAGGACCAGCGTCAGTAATGAGTCTTCGCGGATTGCCAAATATCTTAAACAAGTGGTCTAATTCTTTTATAACACAAGCAGTGCTTGTATCATGCACCGGGAATACAAAGACGAACTTTGTAAACGCATCAACAAGTACTAGAATATGACAATTGCCCTTTGACGATTTCACAAATGGACCCACATGGTCCATATGGAGGGTATGAAAGGGGCGAGCATATTTTGGAATTGGAAACAACTGACCTTCCTTTTTTCCACTTTTATTTTTATTGTATAAGCAGTGTAAACAATTTTTTATGTATTTAGTTACTGTTTTTTTCATTTTAGGGAACCAATATTTATGTTTAATTCTTTCCAACGTTTTGTCTACAGCGAAGTGACCTATTTTATCATGATTGTACATAATTACTTGCCAGATACAATTTTTTGGTACAACCCATCTACGACCTATTTCAGTGCGGCGGTAGATTTTGTTTCCAAGCAATTCGTACTCATTAAAAACATTCCGATTTGCATCGGCCTCTCCTGATAATAAAATAGCTCTGATTTTACATAGATTTGGCTCTTGTTCCTGAACACTCAAAAGCCAGTCAGCTTCGGTGATGGACATTACTATTTGTTTTTCACAAACTTCACCACTATAGGAAGGGTTTCTACTAAGTGCATCAACATGTTGCATTTTAGCGCCGGGTCTATGACAAATCTCATAGTTAAATTCTTGAGTCAGGAGTACCCACCTGGCTATTCGTGGCAACACTTCTTTTTTTGTAAGCGAGTATCTGACGGCATTACAGTCCGTAATTATTTTAAACTTACGGCCCAGCAAATATAAACGAAATTTTTGAAGTGATGCCACAATAGCAAGAAGCTCGAGCTCAAACGAGTGGTAACGCTTTTCCTCGTTGGTCGTTTGCCTGCTATAGTAATATACCGGTCGCTCCCCATGTTCATGCACTTGTACCATAATACCAGCTAACCCTTCCCTACTTGCATCTGTATAAAGTATGGTTTCTTTTTGAGGGTCAAAGATAGCTAAGGTAGAATCGCAAGTTAAGGCTTCTTTTAATAGATTTACTGTGTGATCTTGTTCGTCTGTCCATTGCCACTTTTGGCCTTTTTTTAATAATTTTGTAAGTGGGCTGCTTAGTATTGCACAGTCCTTAATAAATTTACGGAAATAGTTAACTAACCCTAAGAACTGACGCAGCTGATGAACAATTTTGGGTACTGGTAACTGCTTTATTGCATCAATTTTCTTTGGTGTGGGTTTGATACCATTACCATTTACTTCATATCCAAGAAATGTGATGTCAGTTAAAAAGAAAGAACACTTTTTTAAGTTAAGGGTCAAACCGTGTTCTTTAAATATTTTTAGTACAGATTCCAGGAGGTTTATGTTTTCTTCAACGGTTTCAGAGATAATTAATACGTCATCTAAATAGACAATGACATTTTTGAAGCGTAAATTACCCAAAATCTGGTTCATCATGCGTTGAAAAACTGATGGTCCATTCGACAGCCCAAATGGCATGCGCAAAAACTCGTAATGTCCATCTTCCGTTATGAATGCAGTTTTATCTATTGAACCCTCATTTACAAGTAATTGGTAATATCCACTCTTCATATCTAAACTGGTAAAATACTTGCACCCTTTTAATCTATCTAACAAGTCCTCTATGCGTGGCATAGGGTATTTGTCTTTAGTAGTTATTTTATTTAATGACCGGTAATCCACGCATAGTCGCTTTTCACCCCCTTTTTTTTCTACTAATAGTACAGGACTAGCGAATGGGGACTTGCTTTCGCGAATGATGTTATTTTTAAGGAGCTCGTCAACTATTTTTCGTAACAATGTCCTATCAGGCTCTGATAACCTGTATGGCCTGGTGTAAATAGGCTTGTTCGATTCAAGTTCGATCTCAATTTCAAAATCTTTAATTTTACCTAATGAATTTAAATCAGCCGCAATTGTTTCGGAATATTTTTCAAACAAATCCTTTAAAGTATCATGATATGTATCCAGTACATTGAATTGTACTTCATTAGACAAAACCGCAGACACATTCACGGTTTTATGAAAAGTCAGATGATTTCCTATTCTCATGTACATAAGTGACGTATCTTCGGTCACATTCCGGCCTATTAAGACGTCACAACCCGATAACACGTCAATAATATAGAAATCTACACTTTGGAATTCTATACCATCTAAAACCAGAGAAGTCGTTACGTAATCTTCTACCAAAACCACAGAACAATTCGAGAATCCCTGCAAATGAATCGGTATTGCCAACTTTAGTTTCACCAACTTTAATTGTTTTACTAAATCCGACGTTATTAAGGAGCAATCACTGCCCATATCAATAAAAACTTTTTGAGAAAAGCCCCCTATACAGGCAACTTTATTAAATTTATTTTTATTTTCATCAGACTTTACAAGTTTTACTTCTTTTTTTACTTCGTCAGATTTTTTGTTTCGACAATAGTTTTCTGAATGTCCCTTCCTACTGCAATATTTACAAATTTCTGTACACTCATTTCGTTTGTGATTACCGCCACATCCGAAACAAGTTATCTGCTTTATGGTTCTGGCAGCCGTTAAATTTTGATTTGGTACAGCATTACGACTCGACTGTTCCGATTTCAATGAATTTCCTAGATCGATTCGTTTAAACGAGGATTGAGGCACCTTATGTTCACTGACAGCGGCGTGACTCGTATTATGGGAACTACTTAAACGACCGTGGAGAAAAGATGCAAGTTGGTCGCATGTATTTATACTTCCGGCATCCACCGACGCACTTATGTTAGGATCGTTGATGTTACCCGTAATGATAGAAATGATGTCCCGATCAGAAAAATTTACACTTAACTTGTCAATTTTACATTTTTGTTGAAAGTAAAATTCATACAAATGTTGTTGTGCTGTAGGTTTACTATCTATGATTTCTTTAAGCAACGCGAACATGTTACGTTTTGTTTGGAATGTAAACGATATTTTATCTCGCCATTGTTTCCATCTCCAACTTGCCCAACTACTCTCATTTTTTAAAAATGAGTCATACCACGTTTTTGCCGTTCCCTTGAATTTATTGACAGCCTGGTAAATTATCACCTGATCCTTCCAATTAAATGTTTTAGCATGCAAATCAACAATATTGAGCCAATTGTTTACTTTATCTGTAAGGGGGTCAAATTCTGGTACCATTGAGTTCAAAACCATACTATAGCAACCCGCTACTTGACTATCACTGGACTTCTTAACTTTTTTACGAATAGGTGAAGGCGTGTAGCTTCTACTGGACTTACTGCTTGACGACGATGACGATGATGATGAAGATTTTGTAAGTTTCCTCTTTTTCCGTTCCCGTTGACGGGCACGTGACCTTCGGCCCATTTGTAGGCATTAATTCGAAGCACTTCTGATGTAAGTTGAGTCTACTTAAAGCAAGAATAAGTATGGATAACACTTCAATCACCTTTATTACACAACTAAATATTAATTAATTATATTATGACAGTATTTTAAAATCATGGAGATGTTATTTCAACGACGACCGCGAGTGAACTAGCTCTCAGCTCGCTTGCTCGGGGTATTTGAAGACTTGGTATCCCCACCGAAGTCACGTCAGCCGATGCAGGTAGCCAGTGATTCGCCAGCAATGTTCCAACGTCCGGAGCGACGCAGTTGGCAGCACTGGACCCACGGTGCGTCGCTTGACTCGCGATACTGGCACTATGTTTGGTCGCCGGAAACAGTGGCGCCAACACTTGAACGATTTGATTTTACATAGATTGATAAGAACTCCACGATAGTTTCTGGTGTTAATTTCGCGTTTGTGGCGGCTGCACGTATTTGTGGATCTTTTATCCCGCGCACAATTATGGCGCACAATAATTCGTCACTTAATCCTTTCACAATGCGTAATCGTAATAATGATTTTCGCGCGTAGTCTGCGTACGTGGAGTACTTGTCAGATTCTTTACACATCACATCAAAAAGGATATTTGCGACATCAATGCATCGTGGACAAAGTGATTTGAGCTCTGATTTGAAATTGACCAAGTACGATTGTTACTGGTCCACTCGCGCAACCAGGAACGTGCGTCACCCTTTAGGGATAGTCCCACGCGGGCTAGGCACTCTTTTTCATCCCACTGGTTTTGCGATTGAGCACGATCCACCTCGTCACACCACGCATAGGCGTCATGAATGCTAGGATCGAAATCCGACACATAATAGTGGTGGGATCTCACCGGATTAATGAATTTGAGGGCGTCGATAAGACGCTCCGTGATGTCCGTTAAAGCCGTTGTCGATATAGCTGAGCACCTGGCGGTGCTCTGGGTGCTGGCCACGCTCCCGCCACGTGGCGCGCTCGTTGCGGAGGCTGTCTCTGGCTCGGCAAGGGCAGGCAAGGGCGGCGTGGATGCACGTGTTTCAACGCGCTGCTCGAGCGTTGTCAGGCAGTTGAGGATTGCTTCCATCGTCGCTCCTAGGTTACCTAAATTACGCGAAGACGCGCGCTCTCGCGGTGGTGCTCGTTTTCTACTCGACATTATAACGGAACTAGAAATGACTTGAAGCGGCTATAATGGCGTTCAATCCCACTTCTGATTTTAGGAATTTAAATAGATATTTATAAAAAAAAAAAAAAAATACAATCAAACGTATTTTTAATAATTTAAATTTAACAAAAGAAAAATATAATTCTAACTAAAATTAATGACACAATAATATCCTAGGTCGATGTTTACGAGCGCGCGCCTGTCGGCCAAAGAGGAAGCGCGCCGGTTTCCGTTGGCTTATATAGGGGCTGGTCACTCGTAGCTCCCTCTAGTCTGATGTTGCAGCTAACAACAGTAATATAGGCCTTAACCATTTGAGTAAATGATGGAAAATAGGAGAAGATAGCTTTGTTCTTCTTTTAATTATCACAGTTTTGCGTTCAAAACGCTCTCCTATAAAATCATGATTTTGTAGATAACCGTATACATATACTCTGTGACCGTCGAGTAAAAAGTTTTCTACTGTCGTTAGCATTGCGATTACAAAATGAAATTGTCTTCACTACGTTAGACAACTGTCAGTTGTCAGTGTGATTTTGGCAGTTTCAGATAGAAAAATTTCTTCTGAAATGGTTTACATAAAAAAGGACCTAGAAAAAGATCATTAGAAATGAAAGACAAAATGACGGAGTGTAGAAGGATTTCTACGGTGCGATATCAAAAATGGAGAAACGAAATGTAATTTTGTATATAAAGACCTGTGTCTATTCTTCGTAGAAATACAAAGCGTCATGCTATAAATCAGAAATCATACATATTGCAATGGGTGTGCGTACAAAATAAGATCCAAAAAATTTAAAAGCAGTTCCATCACACTATACCATAAGACATGCAAAACTAGACAAATATTTATATCTACTCAATTATACAATCAAAAAGCTATGAATAGCTACTGCAGCCTTCCTATATAAACTAGACATTAAAAACAACAATCTTAATTCTAAATTTTACAAATGATTGATTATAGTACATTATGATACAAGTGTGCTATGTTGGGCATTAAACACAAGGCGGTGTAATACGCGCGAGCCGCAGGCGAGCTCGTTATGAGAGCCGAGTGTGTAATGATCTTCTTCTTCTTCTTCTTCTTCTTTAGGGTTATGGTTTCCGCACTTAGTCCTTCATGTGGACCATTGTGCGTGGGCCATGGCGGCCGTCGGTGGTTATTCCAACCAGCCAACCTCCCTCCAGAAGTTGATGATATCTCCTGGTCTGCTGAGAGCAGCTGTGTAGGATATGGGTGCCCCGAGGGTTTGTGACCTAATTTGGGTGACGCCTGTGCATTCAAAGAGCACATGCGCAGCGGTTTCCTCAGCCTCCATGCAGGCCCTGCACAGAGGACTGTCCGTTATGCCTACTGTGTGAAAGTGTTTGTTTAGCGAGCAGTGACCCGTGATGGTCCCCGTCACCAGGCGCAGACCGTTTCTGTCCAGACGTAATAAACGTTTGGTAAGCTTGCCATCTAAGAAATGAAATGAAATGAAATAAAATGAAATGAAATAATTTATTTGCTATGAATGTAGGTACAAGAATATGGTGTTAAGTAAGAGAAGGATCCAGTACATTCTACCGTGAGGCATGCAATTTATTTTTTATTTTTTTATAATTGAATTAATTATGAAATAATTTAAAAAAACAAACATTTAACTTATTTTCAAATGATTAAAAACGTCAATAAAAATATAAAATCATTCAATTTGTAAATTCGTTCAGTGGTAAACAATGTCAAAAAAAAGAAAAAAAAGAAAAAGAAAATAATAGTCAATAATACAAGTCAATAATAAGTTAATAATTAGTCAATAATACAATGTCAGTAATAAGTTATTAATTAGTCAAATAATACAATCAAAATCTGAATAAAATAGAATAAAATCATGAGGAAAATCATTGTTTATATATAATCATATGGATTTCTCATTCAAAAAATCATCTATTGTATAATAACATTTTTCAATTAGCAATTTATTTATTTTCTTTTTAAATATTTGTAATGTGAAATTTTTAATATCGTCAGGAATTTTATTGTATACCACTGGTCCCATATGGATGATATTCTTTTTCAGCAGTGCCGTTTTAAATTTGCCTGTATGTAAAAGGTTTTTATATTGAGATCTTATTAGTGTTGGCCTTGTTGAGTGATCAATATTTGAACAAAATAAATTTGGATTACCTTTTACAAATAGTGCCATTTCCAAAATATAGAGTGACGGAAAGGTTTGTAATTTAAGGGATTTAAACATAGGAATGCAGCTGTCTGATGAATTTATTCCTGTCATTGATCTAATGCAATATTTTTGGGCTCTGAAAATCCTTTCTCTCTCACTGCAATTACCCCAAAAAACTACTCCGTATCTTAAAACAGAAACAACGAGTCCATGATAAGCAATAATAATCGTGTCAGTGTTAACTTTTTTTGTCAAATTATATAAAATGTATGCAGATTTGCTTAATTTCTTTCAGACCTCCTCGGCCTGTGGTTTCCATGTCAGTTGATTGTCAATTATTATACCTAAAAATTTTGCAACATTTGTATTGTCTACTCTTTGTCCATTGTATGCTATAGTCAAATCGTCTGGACTTAAACGCTGGTAAAAGTGCATTACTTTTGTTTTTTTCAAATTAATAATTAAGTTATTGATAGATAGCCAATTTATAATATTTTTTAACGTGTCATTAATGTCAATTTCATAATCCGCATTTTTTGTACATTTAACTATCGCTGTGCTGTCATCAGCAAATAATACCATGGGCTGTTGAATTTGTCTAGGCAAGTCATTTATGTAAAGCAAAAACATTAAGGGTCCGACAACAGTGCCTTGCGGTACTCCGAATTTGACTTCCCTGCTATCCGATAAATATTTATATAAGGATGGCATGGCTTCCCTGGACTGCCTACAGCCGGGTGTCGAGGTCCACCAACTCTCCGCTTGTGTATGGGTGAACTCCTGTAACCATCTGCGTAGCTGGTTAAAGGGGATGGGCACGATGGGTTCGGGTCCACAGACTGACGCGCTGGATGCTCTTCTAGCCCGTTCGTCAGGTGCATCGTTACCCAGTGATCCACTGTGTCCCTTAATCCATTGCAGTGTCACTGTGTTGCGGTTAGACACCGCCACACGTTCTAGAGCATTGTGACATTATAGTATTATACTTGAGGTAATATACTTTCTCCCCAAGGATTGGGGACTGAGGCACTGTCGGAGAGTATGCGTATATGGGAGTCCATAACTCTTCTGGCCTCTATAGCGTACACCGCTTGTATAATGCCCACACACTCCGCCTGGTAGACGGTGTTGAACATTCCCAGCGGGCTGGATATATTTATATTAAGGTCGTGCGAGAAAACTCCGACTCCGGTACCGGCGTCGGCCTTCGATCCGTCGGTATATACTCTTAGCTCTTTCGGGCCTGAGTAGTCACAACGTTCTTCTGTAAGTATTATGTTATAATGCCTTTGAAAGTAGTGCAGTTTCGGGGCTTTGTCGCAGGGTGATGTCATCAAAGGTTGCCGTTTGATCGCATCTTCCTTAATGCGTATGTGTTTGACTCTAGAGTCCTTGCTTAGGGTCCCTGCTATGTACAGCCTGAAGGCAGCCAGGGCTGCCTCCTCTCGCACGATGAGGTGTAGAGGTGGCAGTCCAAGCATCGCCTGTAGGGCAGCAGTGGGTGTGGTTCTCATGCAGCCAGTGATAGCTACACAAGCAAACCGTTGTAGTTTTTCGAGGTCTCTTTGGGCTGTGCTCAAATCCATATGTATAGTGAGCCATATGTTATAATTGGTCGGATGATTGTGGTGTACAGCCAGTAAATGACCTTGGGGCTAATTCCCCAATTCCTGCCAAGCATTCGCTTGCATTGCCACAGGGATATGTTGGCTTTTGTGGTGATGTAATTAGTATGTTTTGCCCAGTTCAGCTGTTTGTCCAAATAGATGCCCAGGTATTTGGTTTCGGTTGAAAGGCTTAGGGTAGTACCAAAGAAACGTGGTAATTGGAGTGTCATCAACTTCCTCTTTTTTGTGAAGAGAATCAGTTCGGTCTTTGTAGGGTTCACTGATAGCTGGTGTTTATTGCACCAGACCTATACTATTTTCAAGGCTTGGCGCATGAGGTTGCATAAGGTGTTTTCTTTTCGTGGGTACCATTTATTATTATAGTTATGTCATCGGCGTAATCTACTGTGAAGTAGCCTTTGTCATTGAGTGTTTTGATGAGGCTGTCTACGACCAGGTTCCATAGAAGTGGCGAGAGAACTCCCCCTTGCGGAGAGCCCTTCGCCACAATGACCCTTGTAGTGTCGTTCACGGTGACTTGTACAGCTCTCAGTTTGAGCATATTGGTGATCCATCCGCTTAGAGTCGAGTCTATGCTGTGTCTGTCGAGGGCCACGTTGATACTATTAAACATGGTTTTGTCAAAGGCGCCCTCGATGTCAATGAAGGCGGTCAGTGCCGAGAATTTATGGTCCACTGCGCATTCAATTTTGGATACCACGCTATGTAGCGCGGATTCCGTTGATCTGCCTGTGGAGTACGAATGCTGTTGTTTGTGAAGTGGTTTTACCCGAAGAGGTCCGTCACGGATGTGTCTATCACAGAGTCTCTCTAGGGTTTTCAGTAGAAAGGATGTGAGACTTATAGGCCTATAAGCCTTGGGTTGTGTCTAGTCGGTTTTTCCGGGTTTGGGTATGAAAATGACTTTCACTTCACGCCATGCTAGGGGTCTAGTGTTCTTGGCTCTGTTGAATTGTTTACGTATTGCATCTCTGAGTTTACTAAGTTCTGCGTTCCACCAGGGGTTCCTGTCCCTGTTGGTTTTTGGCGCCCTTAGTTTGCAGCATGCATGGTATGCTTCGGTTAGGTATTCTGATAGTTTTGTCACGGTGTATTCCAGTTGTGCAGTGTCTCTTATAGTCACCTGTGATAGGTGCCTGGCTAGTAGAGAAGCTAAGAGACATTTGAAGCCGGGTACATCAGTGCGTCGCGGGTTTCGTCTAGGTGCGGGGTTTTTTGTGGTGGTATTTAGTATGAAGCGGATTCTTCTATGGTCTGAGCAAGAAGGCTCGTCCGACACGTGCCAGTTTGTGATAAGGTTTGTCGCGTTTTCTGTAGCAAGCGTTAAGTCTATGATTGTTTGTCCTCGGACTGTGACCCAAGTGGGTTCAGAGCCTCGGTTTACAATGTTAAGGTTAGTAGAGAATAAATAGGTGGATAGTACCTCTCCTCTGGAGTTCGGCGCGTCGCTGCCCCAGAGCGGGTGGTGTGCGTTTGAGTCGGTGCAGATGATGAGGTCCATTTTGGCGCGTTCGCAGTGCTGCACTAGATCGGCCATCTCTTTTGGCGGGCAGTTTGTGTCCTCGCCTGACATATAAACCGAGGCCAGTACGACATCCGGAACATCACCTTCGGTCTGGAGCCTGACAGCTGTCAGGTCTCTGGAACAGAATTGGGTGAGTGGTGTGGTAGGGATTTTTTTGGGTATGTAGGCGCAGGTTCTTGGTTTGTCTGAACTGTGTGAGTTTAGAATTAGCTTACCTCCGATGTTGCTGAGGCCGTATATTTTGTTATTCCTGATCCACGGCTCTTGGATCAGTGCGATGGTACGGGGCTTAACCTCCAGGGCCCTGCGTAAGCTATCCGTGGCAGTCAGGCTATGTTGGAGGTTGGTTTGGACGATATTGAGGGGCGATGAAGCCGCGCTGTATGAGGTGTACCGCGCGGCTAAGGAGACTCTGTGGCTGGCCATCGGCAAGGCGAAGACGCGAGCCAGGGAGGAGATGCTGGAGACTCTAGACGGGAATCCGTGGGGGTGCCCTTATCAAGCGGTTCGTGGGAAACTTCGAACCGCAGCGCCTCCACTTACGGAGAGTCTTCAGCCCGAGCTGCTGGAGGAGGTTGTCGCAGCCCTCTTCCCGGCAAGAGCGGAGCATACTCCGCCGCCGATGGCTTTGCCCACAGCCGCAGAGTCTACAGAGGAGAACGCCATTAGCGTCCCAGAGGTGACACAGGCAGAGATGAGGGCGGCCGTGATGCGGCTCCGGGCCAAGAACGTGGCTCCAGGGCCCGACGGGATCCACGGCCGAGCGTTAGCCCTCGCTCTGAAGGAGCTGGAGCCCCAGCTGAGAGGACTCTACACAGCCTGCCGTGAGCGGGGCCAGTTTCCCACTTTGTGGAAGACTGGTCGTCTGGTCCTGCTCAGGAAGGTGGGGCGCCCTGCGGACTCGCCTTCCGCGTACCGGCCCATAGTGCTGCTAGACGAGGTGGGGAAGCTGCTGGAGCGGATACTCGCAGCCCGACTCGTCGGCCACTTGTGCAGAGAAGGGCCGGACCTGGACGAGAGCCAGTTCGGCTTTCGGCATGGGCACTCCACCATCCACGCGATATCGCGGGTGAGAGTCCTGGCGGAGGAAACGGTGTCCCGGGGTGGGGTGGTGGTGGCGGTGTCATTGGACATCTCCAACGCCTTCAACACCCTGCCCTGGAGTTGTATTCGGGAGGCACTGCGGTATCATCGGGTGCCTCTCTACCTCCGCCGCATCGTTGGGGCTTATTTGGCGGAGAGGTGTGTCACCTACATGGGACGCGATGGCGTTAACCACCGCCACATGTCGTGCGGTGTTCCACAGGGCTCGGTCCTAGGCCCGCTCCTGTGGAACATCGGGTACGACTGGGTGCTGAGAGGCGAACTCCAACCGGGCGTCGACCTGACGTGCTACGCGGACGACACGCTGGTCACGACTCGGGGGAGTTCGCACAGGGAGGCAGCGTTGCTGGCGACGGCTGCGGTTTCACAGACGGTGAGCCGCATACGGCGCCTCGGCCTGGAGGTGGCACTCAACAAGTTGGAGGCCATAGTGTTTCATGGTCCCCGGCGGGCGCCACCGTCCGGATCCCACATTGTGGTGGGGGGGGGGTACGAATCGCTGTCGAGTCCACCATGAAGTACCTGGGCTTGGTGCTCGACAGTCGGTGGGATTTCGGCCCCCACTTCCGGCGGCTGGCGCCCAAGTTGTTGGGCGCGGCTGGGGCGCTGTCAACGCTGCTTCCCAATCTGGGGGGCCCGAGCGCCGCTTGTAGGCGGCTCTACGAAGGGATCGTGCGATCGATGGCCCTTTACGGGGCCCCGATCTGGGCGGCTGATTTGACGGCCGGCAGCATTGCTGTTCTGCGAAAGCCGCAGAGAGCGATGGCCGTCAGAGTCATAAGGGGGTACCGCACGATCTCCTACGAGGCGGCTTGTGCACTGGCTGGATCCCCGCCCTGGGACCTGGAGGCGAAGGTGCTCGCGTCACTGTACCAATGGCGCGAGGAATGGCGGGCGCGGGGCGAGCGACCGATGCAGCGACATATGGAGCAGCGTCGGTCGCAGCTCCGCGAGGTCCTGGTGACGGAATGGCGGGACAGGCTCTCACGTCCTACCGCCGGCCTCGTCACCATCGAGGCGGTCCGGCCGGTGCTCGACCTCTGGCTCGGGAGGAGGCACGGCGCCCTGTCGTTTCGGGTGACGCAGGTGCTCTCGGGGCATGGTTGCTTCGGGAAGTACCTGTGTCGCATAAACAGGGAGCCGGACGCCCGGTGTCACCACTGCGTCGACTGTCGGGAGGACACGTCGCGGCATACGCTGGCAGAGTGTGCCGCTTGGGAGGAGCCGCGCCGTGCCCTCATCTCAGGAGTAGGCAGTGACCTGTCGCTGCCGGCCGTAGTGAATGCTATGGTCGGCGGCGACGAGTCCTGGGACGCGGTGGTATCCTTCTGCGAAACAGTCATCTCGCAGAAGGAGGCTGCGGAAAGGGAGCGAGAGATCTCATCCTCTCACCCCGCCCGCAGCAGGCGCACCGGGCGTCGGCGGAGGGCGAACAACGCCCTCTTCCAGCCCCCCTAAATGGGTCCAGGGACGACGGACTTGGGGACGTCCGTCGTCCCCCATACATCAGGACCCGAGGCGGCGGCGCGTAGTGTTACACGCGCGCCCCGCTTAGATGTCGCGGGAGGAGTCAAACACCTCACTCCCCCCGCTCGACCGGACGGGGCCCGCAGAGGCGGGCCGGCACCAGTCGGGGGTTGCGGAAGATTCGTATGTTCCCGCGACCCCCGACGCAGGTGTGAGATGGAACACCGGGGTGGTTTTTAGTCAGTAAGAGTCTGACAGACCCCTCCGCCCCCCCAAGGCGGGGGACATCCATGAGGATTTTCCAACCCGGACCAAAAAAAAAAAAAGTTGGAGATGGATCCATCGGACAGCTCATCCGCTTCCCCTACCCGTTGGTCGTCGTGTTGGTCGCCCGGCGACGAGGCTAATAGCTGCTCGTTCCAGCCGGGTGATGCGGGCGGCCTGGTGCTTTCGTCATCGGCCATTGCCGCTCGGGCCATGCCCACCTCAAGCTGCTCAATGTCCGGGTCAGTTGTCTGTGTCGGTGTCGGTACCGCGTTTTCCTTGTCCTTGCTGTCGGTTTTTGTGTCAGAGGGTCGGGTCGTGGGCCAGAAGCGTAAGTATATTGACCCAAGGAGGTACGATATCCGTCGCTCCCGGGCCAGAACCCTTTCCGCTTCCTCTGGTGGCACACCTAGGGTCAAATAAGTCCCGTAGTTGTCGCCACCGACGGTAGTTGCCCTGTACAGTGACAACCTGGCGTTGTCGTACCAAGTGTTCTGACGAATCAGAACACTTTGGAGCCGGCCTACATCACTTCTGTAATGGACAAAGAGCGAGGCTCGAACACGGGTGGGCAAGTCGGTCTGTCTCAGTAATGTCAGTGTAAGGTCTGTGTTAGGGAGTTTTATGAGGGGCACATTCTGGGTCAGCCAGGTCAGGGCATAATCATCCTCACACCACATCTGCACGGTGCCCTCCGCTACCCGTGGGTAGCCGCGGAAGGCAGGGAGTGGTGTCGTCGAGTCTGTGTCCATTAGCATGCTCTCAAGGTCAGTCTTAATGTGCTCCGCCTCTTCCTTGGTCAGGTCTCTGGACGGGGGAGGTAAGCAGATAGCTAACGCCAGCCGCGCAGGAATGTCCTTTGTGGCCCGCGCGTAAGTTTGCTGCTCCCCCTGAGCGGAGTGGACCCTCACGCGTTTGGCGTCCCCCTGGAGTGTGCTCGGTGAAGCCGAGTCGTCGGGGCGCACCCTCTTCACCGGCCCTGTACCGCTTGGTCCAGGCTGAGGTTGGGAGGTGCCTGGCAGGGTGTTATTTGCCGGCAACGCCTGCACACGTGGAGCTCCAGCCCGCTTACACCTGTGCTTCCTGGGTCGAGGTTGGTCGTGGGTACTGTCGGAGTTTCAGAGTCGACTGCCGGCCCCGGCAGACTCTGCCGCGTTCAGAGGCTTTTCGCGCTGGGTTTCCTCTTCGCGTACTTGCCTCCGCCCGCTTGGTTCCGCGTCCAGCCGCTTTTCGCGCTGGGTTTCCCCTTCGCGTACTTGCGACTGGTCGCGTACTAACTTTTCGGCGTCCGATTGCACTTCGCGCTGGCTAGTGCCTTCGCGGGTGTCGTGCGTTCGGTCGCCTACTTTCTTCTCCCGGGCCATGATTTTTCCGCGCTTTTTCAGCAGTCGTACTACATCGGCCGGGAGACTGGTAGAGCTGCCGGGCCCGTCAACCATCCCCGTCCTTCTCTGTCTGTGTCGGTCTTGGTCATTGTCGGGGTTGGTGATACTGTTCCGCACGATGCTCTGTTGCCAGAGGCTCGTAGGGGGCATGCACTGCGAAGTGGGTGTTGGCGCGTGAGTCGCAGCTGGAGTGGCGAGTGGGGGCGCGTTGGTCGCAGCTAGTGTTGGGTCAGTCGGCGCGTAATTCGCTGCCAGGGTTATGGGCGCTGAGTTAGCTGCCGGGCGCGCTGAAAAGCGCGGTAACAAAGTGCAGTCGGTTGCCCCCCCAGATTACGTTGGGGGCTGACCGCCGTAGCGGTGTGGGATTCCCCGGCTTGGCCGGGACCCACCTGGGTAGTAAATTTGTCCTGCTGCATGTTGTTTTTTTTTTATTGTTGAGTGTGGGCTTTTTTGGAACCGAGGTTACCCCTCTTCTGGGGACCGACGGGATGTAGGGATAGGAGGAAAGGCAATTGGTAATAAGGTAAGGGTTCTTTGGGGGTCACCTTAGGTCTGGGATTTGGCCTAAGGATTTGGGATCGAGAGGATGTGAATATGGAGGAATGGCCTAATTGGGTGATTGGTGCATGGGAAGTGGGTGCATAGGTTACCCTGAGCCGGGGATTTGACCTTCGGGAACTTCTCTTGTCCGGGTTCTCTCTCAAGATGCTCCAGGTGCGGAACCGATCTTTGACAGGCGGTCCCGCAGCCGGAGTTGGGCTATCCGCAACCTGCCCACCCGCTCGGTTGCAAGAGAAGAAGTGCCTGGCAGTCTGGGTCTCACCACCACGGATGTACGTATACATTCACGTTGGGGCGATCAAGCTAGCCCCGAGGTGTGCAATGATCAATGCACATGCGTTTCATAATGTACTGACGGCGTTGCTGACTGTACATTTTTTTTTTCAAAATATATGAATGCAAATCAAAATTTCTCAAAATATTAAGGAATGTCTCCTAATACCGTTTTGCTGTAGCTACAACGGTTAAGGTAGCGGCTCTTGCTGCCCCATCTCAAAAATCTACGCTCCATAATATTCTTATTATGCACTTAGTTCTAATTTGCATGTACCTAATTTATTATTTAATATTTCTACATCAGCTATGGTAGTATGTGTAAAACAATGTTTAATGTATTATCTCAATGCTGAGAAATAAATAAATACTTACTTACTTATCTTTTCTGAACCCCTTTTGTTCGTCACATAATACATATTTTATTATTAGTTAAAAACTTAAAAACTGACTCTTATATATATTTTTTTTAATCATTGGAAAAGATCGGAATTAAGACCACTGGCCTATAATTAGCCATGTCTTCTTTGCTATTTTTTGATGGAGTGGTTTTATAATTACTTTTTTAAGACTATTGGGGAAGGTACCTGGGCTAATACTTATATTCCACAATGCCACATATTTAACCACAGAAGTTGTTGAACCATGACTTTTTATTCTTATTGCTCTAGTTATATCCTGTGGAACTACTGGCGGCATGAACATTGGGTTATTAGCTACATTAGTGATATTATCTGATTATGTTTTTCCGTTTGATACATCCTAAACTTGGTCTACAAAAATTATTAAAAGATTCAGTAATTTCTTGAGGGTCGTTAATTATTCGATCGATCGATTTGTAAAATAGGATTTTTAGTAAATTTTGTGTTGTTAATAATTTGCCATGCTGCTTTAGTCTTACACCCATATTCAAAGTCGCAACCTCATGATTTCCTCGACTCGACTCAACCTCACTTAGGTGGTTTGATATTCATACTTGTAATTTTACTCCTCACCTCAAAGAGTTTTCTCAGTCGAGGTGAGTTCGAGTGGAGGAACCAACTGTCAAATATAAGGTACGTCAGCCTTGAGGCTTCCTTGAGGTTGTCAAAAAGGAACTTTCAACCATAACACGCGTATTTTATCCGATTTTCATAATGTGTTTTGAAGAGTTTATTGAATATTTATACAATAATCGAATAATCGATTACATATCGGCATGACGAATTAGGTGTTGAGCACTTGCTGTACGCTGGACCTCTTACACCGCATACTTGCGATGCTTTTTACGTTTTGCGTTTATCATACCTACCTTCCAACGGATTTAGTAGAAAGTGCGGTAGTACCCGTAATTAAAAATAAAATCAGTGATGTCTCCGACAAAAACAATTACAATACAGGCCTATCGGAAACGGCAGAACCAATGTCGGCTGTTCAATACATGGTGTCATGGTTAATACTCGTAATCTGAGCTAGATGCAGCCGATATGGTGCTGCTGAGCCCATCAATCAGTGCACTCCGGAAATTGCTTGCTGTATGTGAATCCTATGCGGAGACGCATGGGCTTACGTTGCACCGTCAAGAAATCGCAAATGGTGATTTTCAATAGTAAATATGCGGCGTTAGGCAACGTTTCTCTAGTGACTATAAGCGGAACACCATTGCAGCATCTTCATCAGGTGAAAAACCTACCTAGGACATGTGGTCACGGAAGACTGATCTGATAATCTACATTTGAACAGGGAGCGTAGGGTGTTGGCAGTTCGGTGCAATATGATAACCCGCAGGTTTGCACGCTGTAGTAGGGATGTGAAGGTGTATGTGTTGATGATTTTCATGCCATGATGAAAAAGGGCGGCGTCAATAATGGGTACGTTGCGCGGAAGCTCCAACACCATCCTAGAAACGTTGGTTGACAAGGTGGACAGCCCCTTTATTAGGCACTGGGTGCAAAGGCACGTGCCAACATGTGTTGAGCCATGTAAATATTTGTTGTTTGATAGTTTAGTTTGTAATTTTTATTATCATAGTTCCTAAGTTGTTGTTACTAGTACTAAGCTAATACTATATGAATTGTGTGTACTTTTATTATGTGATCCGCAATAAACGAGAATATATTTTAAAATATATGTATTTAGGGTTTGTTTATTTGTACTGTATTTGTGATTATGAGAGAACATTATAGAATATTATATTATTATATTTATGTTCGAGTTTCATTTGACAAACGTTGACAGTTCAAATGGAAAACCAGAGATAACGCACTCACAGACTCACAGAATATATATACCCATAAAGGAGCACAGACTGCTCTCAAAATAAGCTTAGCCAATATAACAAACGGAATATTCCTCCAAATAATGACGTATTCGTGACGTATCGCCTCGACTCACACTCTTTCGAGGAACCTCATAATTTCCTTAATCTGACGTCTATGAATACCGATTTGGAGGGTCTTTCGGGGCACGCCTTGAGGTCTCCTCGACTGAGTGGTGAGTCGAGGAGCGTTCGAGGTTACGACTTTGAATATGGGTATTATTCTCAGCATTATTTATAATATAGATATTTTGAGCTTTTTGGGTGAGTCTAATGCTTTTTTAAGTTCCTGTGAATAAGATTTGAAAACATGTTTATTTTAGGCGTACGAGATAATCTGTACTTCCACAGTAAACTTTGTTTCCAACTAAAAATTCTTAAATTCTTATACCTCAAGATATCCACTTAATCTTTCTGTCTGGTTTAACAATAACCCTTTTCGTCGGAAAGCAAAGATTGTATAGGTACAAAAAATGTCTGTGAAATTATCGTAGACTTATTAGCGTTTTCAGTACCAAATACGTCTGAGAAAGTAAGACACTGAAGATTATTTTTAAATTTTATCAAATTTTCTTTTGTAATCTTGCGTTCTCGTATTCGCTAAGAATTAAAAATACTAGTTTTATTAACCGGGATTTTCAAAAGTTGAGTTATATGGTCAGATAAATGAAGATCTATTATCTTGCTATTGCATTCCTGCTTAGAGCTAAGAGCTATGTTATCTAAGCAAGTTTTACTCGTTAGTCGTATTGGTTGATATATTTCCAATTTAATATTGTAATTGAGAAGTATTGATTGAAAGTCCAAAGTAAATTTATTTCTTTTAATTATACCTATGTTAGAGTCCCCACACTAAACCACCTTTTTATTTGAATTAGTGCACAATATAATTAGTAGATAATCCAGGATAACATAGAAGAGACTTATGTTAGACATATTGGGCGGACGATATATGCATATAATCATTATCTTTTGCCTAATTAGCTAAGCTTGCTGGACCTTGGTTTAGTTTGACAGCATTCAAAGTTTCCATGATTTACCTGTCTTTGGCAGGACCAAAATTTTATAAATAATATAATACAAACATCAAAAGTGTCTAGGGATCAAAGAACGTATTTAAAAAAAATACCCTATTGAAATTAAATAGAAATGTCTATTTAGTTTGATAAACCAATTTTTTTTCGTAGTATGTGTAGATTGACAAATATTAGTATTAGTATTTTTACCCAAAAAACTCATGCAGATTATAAAATACATTAAAGCAGTTTTTTTTTCATTTTGTTGTAAAATGATATTCCCATTTAATTGCATAATAGCTGGCGGTCTAATAGCAGTAACATAGGTACGTTTATAACAAATCATAATTATTTTTAAAATAATAGGTAAATTAATTTCATATTTATATTGTTTACGAATTTTTCTCTTAGCATAAGATTTGAAATTAAAATATTGCATATTATTTTTATCAAATAAACATAATTCAAGTATACAAATGCCAGTAAGTGTTAAGAAACCCTCCGTTCTAAAAACATATCTTAATGATTCGGTACTATACATCTTATATACTGTCCTAAGACATTTTTTCAGAAAAATGAATGTGGATTGTACGTTTGTTGAATTTCCCCAGTATATGATACTACCATAAGTTAACAGTGAAGCAACCTTTCCAAAATAAGCATGTCTAGTAACACTTGTATTTGTAGTTTATATTTTTTAATTTTGGTTATGCTGGCCTAGCGGCCACCACTGATATTTAAATATGTCTTATCTGCGGATAATGCAGTGGACTGCAACATTACTACTTAAAGTTTTGTTAACCTTGTGTATTATATATGTTGTAGTTGTTTATTATCCCATAATAAATAAAAATAAAATAAGATTAACAATGCGTAGCAAGCACCGGATATTTTCTTGTTAATCTTCTCAATATGTTTAAGTGTTGTCTATTGTGTAGTGTGTTCTATTGTCCTAGGAAATTTGTATCTTCTAGTTCTTCAATCGCTGTATCAATCACGATTACATTCAGTTTAGCAGGTTTACTTTTGTAATTTTTAAACCTAATTTCTAAATTGAATTAATTTGGTTTCTGTAACATTTACTTTTAAATTTATTAACTGTCACCCATCTGTTGCTGTTGTTAATGTTTTGTTTATTTCACTTTCGTAATTATAATCATTAGAATATTCATTTGGGATATATATAGTTGCATCATCAGCATTCATTACGCAAAGATGATTAGTTATGTTTGGAAGCTCGTTTATATACAATAGGAATAATGGGAGCCCTAATATACTGCCTTGTGGTACGCCTGGTATTACAGATTCTTATTCAGATTTCGCTACCTCCACCATTTTTGTACGTTCATTATATACCTCAATAGTAGTGGCCTGCATTCTATTATTTAAATAATTCTCAATTAATTTTAGTTCTATACCTCTTATTCCTATACCTTCTAATTTATCAAACAGAATTTCATATTTTACAAAGTCAAATGCCTTTGAATTATCAATGTAAAGAGCAGCACATAGCTTTTTATCATTGATCCTTTCCCAAATGGTATTGAACAATTTTTATATTGCCAATGTAAAGTTTTATTCTTTTGGAATCCAAATTGATTAAAATTCAATGTATTATTTACACCCAAAAAAATTGTGATTCTAGCATACATGACCTTTTCAAATATTTTCAAAAAACTTGGTAACAGTTAACATAATTGGTCTATAGTTATTTATGTTCTTTCTATAGTACCTTGTGTGTGCTTGCAGATGGCAGGCCGGGCCGGTTGGGGGATTCGTGTGCATGCACGTGTGCTGTGCCGGCGGGGTGGGGTGCGTAGCGGCGGGGTGCGGAGCATGCGGGGCGGCGGGGGGGTGGTGCTGCGCCACCGTACCGGTACGCGCGCATCCCGCGCGCGACTACAAGTTTCGCGTAACGCACCAGGACCACACCGACGACCCGCACCTGCTGCCACCCGCCGTCGCACCAACACACGAGTAACCGCATCGACCCGCTCTGTATTGCGGCTACTGTGATGAATTATGACTGAAAATATACTTCAATGCGCGGTTCTAGATTACGTTGTCCGTTGATATAATGTTAAATGGATCAAAGTTTTTAATAAACTCGTAGATGTTACATATATTTTTAATTCAAACTCATATTTTCTACCTAAGAGCTAAATAGTCATTAGCATAGAGGTACCTTGGTATATAATATACTCATTATTATGGAAAAAAATATATTTAAAAATTAATATAATGACGTGATAACGTCTTATAAATCGATGAACGCCGGTTGCACGCACGAAAAAGCATGACTCATTGTCACGTTCCGCCTGAGCCGATCGTGCAAGCGAGAGCGCGGAACAAGCGATAGAGAAGCACGATCGGCCTAAGCATTCGGCTTGTGATGCATCTATCTCTCTTCTACACCTTATGCCGTTATCACGTAAAACTATCGTCCGTAAACCGACTTTACAGACAACCATTTTTTTCATTTGAAAATGTTACTTGCATCTTAATGTAGTATCGTAGAGTATAAAAAAGTCCGTTCCAAATTAATAGGACTTGGATAAAGTTTGGACCATCACAGACAAAGAGTTAATTATTTATAAGTCCCATTTGCACGTTTAGTCGGGTTAAATTAATAAATACAGAGTTTGTAAACTTGGAGTTAAGTAATTAATATTTTTATTCTTATTGATTGACGAAACGTCAGATAGGAAAAAAAATGTTTTAGGTTTTTTTATAATTTATATTTATTTTTCTATGAGTTCATGAAAGAAAGAAAAGAAAGAAAGAAAGAAAAATATTTTATTTGGAACACGCACAGGAAATACAAAGTGTAAAAAATTAAATAAAAAAGGAGCATTTAAAACTAACAAAATTAACAATAAAAAAACAATAAACAATTAATAAAAAATAGAAAAATAAACCTGTGCGAGGCCAAAAAGGCTCCTATCTCAGCATAAAGCTGCGATATTTAAAAAATAAGTACCGCAGCGCTGGTATTCTGATAGGGCCCGTTGTGATGCCACGGACACACATACGGACATCCTTATATCCCACTAGGGGTTTATTGATAAATAAATTTTTAAAATAAAATACTAATAAGAAGATAAATCAATACAAAATTGTTTAGAAAACAAATATAAATAAATAAAAACCATGATCATGTATGTGTCTAAAGATCGAACCACGCCCGACGCTCCAACATCACTTGTCTATGTTGTAGACTATTGTTATAGTCTGTGAACTCTGTGACAAGCGATGAGACGCGGGCGCAGCCGACCGGCTGTCAATAAAAAGGATACTTTTTGGAATGTTTATGAAAATAAAGTAATGATACACTAATAAAACAGTGAGTGAATAATAGTTATGGCAAAAAAAGTAGTGCAGATAAATAGTGTGAAGTATTGTGGTGTGTTTGACTATGTTGTGATGTGTAAGGCGGAAGAAAAATATTCAATCATCGAGCAAAACAATCGAATCAAATCATGCTGCTAGGAACGCAAGACTCCGCAAGGTCACCAGTAGCAACTGCGTGCAGTCCCAGGGTGAGTTCAGAAACTGGCTTCCTTTTGTACTCGCAACAAGTGTTGTTTATATTTAGTGCTAAAAGTACCAACTGTTTTTATAGCACGAAAAGGAGGCGGCAAGTCGTTCCAGCAGCGGGAAGCAGCAAATTTAAAGCTTCCACGGAATGCAGCAGTTTTATGCGTTGAGGCCAACAGGAGGTAAGATGATGCTCTTGTTTTAATTTTATTTATATCTCTAGACCAAGTCAATTTCGCATAAAGGTATTCTGGTTTTTTTGTGAGAATGGTGCCAAAGAGTAGGGTAGCTAGATGCAGCTTTCTGCGATCTGACATTCTCATCAAATTACCCTTATTTAAAAAAGGAGTTATGTGAGATCGGGGAGGGACATTGAAACAAAATCTTGCACAAGCATTCTGCACTCGCTGGATCAACTTCTCGCTTCTACCGAGAATGCACGCACCATACACAGTATCGGCGTAGTTCAGCTTTGATAAAACAAGTGACTCACACAGCATGACACGCATATCCACACTTATGTAGGGCCGTACTCGGTA
This sequence comes from Griposia aprilina, assembly GCA_916610205.1. NCBI lineage: Eukaryota > Metazoa > Arthropoda > Insecta > Lepidoptera > Noctuidae > Griposia > Griposia aprilina. Next base: position 137,965 of record OU744294.1, on the reverse strand, counting down.
CAAAAGCTTAAGACGGTAAAAGCAATTGCGCACAGCCTCCATGACGTGAGTTTCAAAATGCAGATGCTCGTCAAACACCACCCCAAGATTACGGGCTTCTTGCACTCTATCAATAGAACACCCATCAATCTTCAAGTCCAGAGTGTGTCCTAATATTTTATTCAGAAAATCTCTTGATCCCATGAGAATATACTTGGACTTTACTGGGTTCAGAACCAGAGAGTTTCTTCTTGACCATGCTGAAATCCTATCTAAATCCTCGTTCATTCTTTTTACAGCTTCAGCGAAGTGCTGTGGGCGAAATGAGAGATACATCTGCAGATCGTCAGCATATAGGTGAAACTTGGTGTTGACCAGACAGTTGGTGATGTCAGCACTGTACAGAATAAAGAGAAGAGGGCCCAGGATGGATCCTTGCGGCACGCCCCGGTTCACCTGCTTGGGACTAGAGGACAAAATATCGCCATCACTGTCACTTGTCACTTGCACAAGCTGAGAACGGTTACTCAGGTAACTCTGAAACCATTGGACTGTTTCGGGCTGACATCCGTAGTAAGATAGTTTGGATAGGAGAAGGGAGGTATTGATTGAGTCGAAGGCACGTGAAAAATCCAGCAGTACAAGTATGGTACCCATGCCTTGGTCTCTGGCTTCGAGGATATTTCCAACCACGTCAAGAAGTGCTGTGGCTGTGCTGTGCCCCTTACGAAATCCTGATTGAGCCAGTGGCAGAATACCGTGCTGCTCAAGATATGCCCGAAGCTGGTTAGAGACAACTTTCTCCAGAATCTTGGAGAGACATGGTAAAAGACTAATTGGGCGAAGATCTTTCACGCTGGTGGGATTAGGTACCTTGGGTATGGGCTTTACTATAGCTAATTTCCACAGATCCGGAAAACAGGAGTAGGCTATCGATCTGTTGACAATGGCCGTTATAGCTGCCAGTGTACGAGGAAGAGTCATCATCAGCATCTCCAGAGAGATATAGTCAGATCCTTGGGCATTGGACTTAAGACCACGTAAAAGCCTCAGCACCATGTCCTCCTGGACTGGCTCAAGCTGGAAATGACCGTTACCGAATCTGTGGTGCTCAAAATAAGATAAGTCAGAAGTACTGACCACACCGCTGCCAGGCACGTCCAAGAAATTATCATTTATTTTGTCAGGATTGTCACAAAAATGCGGCAAACTGTGCCCTGGTTTATTTGAAATAGCTATTGATGCTTTAATATGGCTCCATAACTTTTTGGGCTGTTTAATGTTTTTATTTATGTAAGTTTTAAAATAAGCACCCTTCTCACTAACAAAAGCGGCCCTGACTAAGTGTTTAAGCTCCTTGTATGAGTTTAAGTGATGTACAGATTTAGTAGCCTTAGACTTAACATGGTACCTGTCCCGCAACTTCATCATTTCCTTGACAGTGTCAGTTATCCATGGGTATGACTTTTCTTTTATTAAAACTTTTTTAAGGGGTGCATGTAAGTCAAAGAGATTCACAATATACTCATTAAATGTTGCTACCATAGAGTTCACATCCTCCAGACTTTCAATATATTCCCAGTCCATCCTATTCAAATCATCATTAAAGTTGTCAAGCAGTATATCTCTAAGTGGCCTATAGGTGATCCAGTGTGGGGAAGGTTTCTCTAATTTAAAATTAAATTCAACAGATATAACTGCATGTTGACCAAGCTCTGGTATGTGTGATACAGAGACCCCACACACACGGTTGTCAGTACACACAACATCAATTAGTGTTTCACTATGATCTGTGAAATGAGTAGGATCAGTAACAATTTGCTTTAGCTTGGAGCAAAGTAAAAAATTGTTTAGTAATTTTGTCTTATTTTCCAGCTGGTTTAACATGTTAATGTTGAAGTCACCAAGCAAGACAACTTTATCCGCGCTAGCAAAAGAAGAAAGAGAGTCGGTGATCGCATCCAGGAAGACATTCACATCTAACCACGGTGGTCTGTATGCTGTGCCGATGATCACTGAATGCGAGTTGATGTTAAGCCTGAGCCACATCTGCTCGACCTGCGGCGCCGGCGGGTGCGGCACGGCGCGCACGCGCAGGCCGCGGCGCACGTAGAAGCCCACGCCGCCCCCGCGCCCGCCGCGCACGTTGCGCGCGCGCGGCACGTGCCGCAGCCGGTAGCCCGGTACTGTCGGTGCGCGACCCTCCTCTCCCTGCCTAAGCCAGGTCTCATTTATCGCCATAATGTCTACCATTAGGCTATCCATGGCGACAAGGAACTCCTCATGGCGCGAACCCAGCGACCCCGCATTAAATAGTCCAACCTTTAGATTTCTCATCTTATTCATTTTTGTACATAGTGGTGTATACATATTATAATAGTAGTATTTTTGTTGTAGATAATATCAATAGTAATTAGTGGTGTAAAGTTTTGGGTAAAAAAGTGAGGTGTAAATAAACTGAAATGTATGGTATCAGGTGAAATTTGTAGTAATATAAAGTGAAGTATTGTAACTTTTGCGAAAATATACACAGTCAGACAAAATGTACTAATATAAAGGGTCCACAGAAACAAAAATATAATAACAATAAATACTGAAGATGTAAAAATAGTGAGTGAAAGTGTAATAAATACATGAACACAGATAGTCATTAATTGTGCAGCTGGGCCACTAGGAGAAACCAAGATATACTGACACACGAGAATAGCCGGCCTCGCACCAAAAAAACTTAAATTTAAATACCTAAGAGAAAACAAAACGGATAAAAGAAGGTGAAGTATAAGAGTTACATCTTTTGCCATATCATAACGTTTGCCCGTAATCATGCAATTAGACATCCTTTGCAGTAGACACTTCGCAACAAAAAACACGTGCAAGGTCCGCCTCTGAACGGATGCAGTGGGTGGGCTTACCGTCACCCTGCTTAGCCAGAATACGACCGAACTTCGTCCACGTATACCTCCATCCGAGACGGTTGCCAGCTTCACGCACAAGGTAAAACAAATGTTTGTTTCTCCTTGTGAGCCTCTCGTTCAGAAAGAAGCGACGCGGGGGTACGGCGAGTCCTAGGTCCGCGGTGGTGGCTCCGCGCCGCACCCGCGCGCTCTGCAGCAGGTCGTCGCGCAGTACTCGCCGCGTGAGTCGCACCACGATGCGCCGCCCGCGCGTTGCCGCCACAGCTGCTCCCACTGGGCTCGCTCCGCCAACTGGACTCACACTGCCCGCAAAGCTCGTCCGCAGCTCTCGTTCAGCTCGCATGCCCACCCGCTGCGCGAACACTATGTCCCGTTCATCGAGATTCACCCCAAGCTTCGCCGCCACCAGCCCGACGGTGTGCAACACATTCTCACCGGGAATCTCTGGGATGTTTGCAATCTCCAGATCAGAGCCAAGCAAATCCTGCTCACGGTCGTTTAGCTCAAGCTGCAACTGCAGCACCATCTGCTCGAGCTGGCCCCCATTCCCAACTGGCACTGCAGCACTTTGCCTAGTTTCTAGAGCCTCGATCCTGGCCTCCAGGCTGTCAACCCGCTCGGTACAGACTCCCATCGACGAGTGCAGGCCGGCCATCTCACGACGAAATTCCCTCATTTCATCCCGAACCTCCCGCAGCTCAGATCGGAAGAGCCTAATTTCCTCACGGAGGGTCAGTTGTGCTTCCGGCGAGGGGTCCCCATCAGCACCCTGCTCGCTCCCAGCGCGAGACAGTACCTTAGCCACTGCTACGGAGGGCTTGGTCAAAGTGCCCTGAGCCTGAGTCACCGCGACAGGTGACCTCAACATAGCGCCCTGGACTGGTACTGCAACCGGAGATGCCGACGCTGCCGCAACGGAGGGTGCTGCCACTGCCGACGCTGCTGCTGGAATTGCAGGGGGACCACTCCCCAGGTCTTTGACGGGTGTAGCGCTATTGTCTCCCCTGGGCAACTTTTTCCTGCACTCGGGGCACAGCCAATCGCTACTTATCTGGGTTGGGTCGGGCAACAATAAACACGCTAGGTGGTAACGGTTGTGGCAGGCAAAGTTACTACACGTGGCGCCCCCTTTTGCCGACAGAAACCTTCCGCAGGCTGCACATTTCACCATAGTAGTAAGCGTAGGACCAGCTAGATGGCGCTTGCTATGCAAAAATAATCGATCAAACTATACAATCTGTGCTAATGATGCCAACACTTGTTAAAAGTCAAAAAGTGACACTTTTGGAGGTACAAAAAGACTTCCAAGCAACTTCAAAGTCCAAAAAGTAACAATAAACTTAGATTTGTTTTTACGGATTTACACTACCGAACTGCTGTATATTTGCCTTGCAAACGATCACACACGTAGTTATCAATCCAGTGATAACATAAACACGAATTTTACGCGGGTTTTATTAGTGTTTTATTTTATAATAGTGCAGACACGAACAGCTGATGTGTACCGTAAACCGTCCGTGACGTCACTCGAATGAATAGATTGGCTGCTGTTATAGACGTCGAAGTAACCCTTTTTAAGGCGTTCTGTTAATCCTTTTACACGAGTGTTATGTGGGTGTCATACACGCGCCGAGCTTACAACGTTCTGCGTATTCAATTCGATAATCCTTTGAGGATGCTTTTGGGACTGCCATGGCGTTGTAGTGCTTCAGGAATGTTCGCGGAGGCTCGCACAGATAGTTTCCATGCCATCATGCGAAAGAAAGCGGCCTCCTTACTACAGCACTTACATGGTAGTGACAATGCAATGGCATCTTAAAAATGATAGCTGCCAGACTGGACTGTCCCTTTCAGAGACACTGGGTAGGGACAGTCATTGGTCAAAATAAATAAATAATGCCTAAAAACTAACAATACTAACCTACCTTTTAAGGACAATTGTTACTAACACCAAAATACTAACTAAATTATGAACCATAGTCTGAAATAAAGTTTTATTATTATTTCGTTTATTTATTTACTTACATATTATTATTTATCCACATCGGTGGGTTTAATATTAAAAAGTTTAGCTCTAACTCTTGGTGACGCAAGATCAATTTTTATTATTATTAATATAGAACCAAATTTTCGTTTACTACAACGTCGAACAATATTAAATACAAAATAAGTTATCAGCGGTAGGTACCTCATGACGTCATTTTATTTTGATATCTCATACTCAAAGCATTTATGTCAATTAAACCATTTACAGGCACTTTTGAATGGTCAAAGAGTCGGTCAGTTAGTCAGAAAGTTGAAGCTAGTTGCCCATTCCAAAACGTAGATCTCTATGGAGAAGAACGGGCAAGAAACTCCAAGGACACTCTTTTTAAATCAAGATATTACAAAATCGTTGGTACATTATTCTTGTTGCTTCTATATGTGAGAACAATGTAAATAAAATAAAATGTATATTAAAAAAGAAATCAAAATATAAGAATAATAAAAATAAGCCGTGGCAGTTAAGAGATGACCAGTCTCAACTGACGGCGCCCGTACACGAACATGACGCGTGGATCAGCACCATCCAACTCAACCATTTTGTAGGGAACCGGCTGATCCAACACACGTGACACCAACAGTGAGACATTTAAGTGAGCATGATATAGTCTTAACTGCCATGCTTTCCAGTCAAGATACATAATAACGATATAATAAACGAATCCATGGTACTCACATTTACAAAATTGAAAAAATGCTTCTAAATTATACAAAACTATAGTTTGCTATGTATTTGAGCGATGAATAAAATTTTACTACCAAAAGTCAGTCACTGCGTACTATGGATATATCGATTCTGTACTACGCTACGGAGTTATGTTTTGGGGTAACTCCTGCAATAAGGACATAGTGTTCAAATCGCAAAAAAGATGCATTAGAGCTATTACCGGTATAAAAGTAACTGATAGCTGCAAACCATATTTTGTATTGTTAAAAATAATGACTTTACCTTGCTTGTACATATATGAGACTGCTTTATTTGTTAAAAAGAACATGCATCTATTTAGAAAAGCATATGAACATCGCTATAAAATTATTAGACAAGTATATAGACATGAACTATGCGTTCGACCAACAAAGACCGCCTTGATGCACAAAAGCATACTTTGCATGGCCCTAAAAATATTTAATAAATTACCAAACAGAATTAAGGACTTAAATATAATTCAATTTAAAAACAAATTAAGACATTTATTATTGGAAAAATGTTACTATACGATTGACGAATTTGTTAATGATAAATTGTAAGTTATTCGACATTGATATTTATTTAATTTTGACATTGTATTATTCTTTATTTCCATTAATTATTTTTATGTTAAATTTGTTATGTTTTGCTTGTTTCTATTTTTATTTTAATATGTTGATTATTCTTTTTTTTATAATAATGACTAATTTATATGTGAAAGAGTGTACACCTTTAAGGTAGATTTTTTGAGGAACGAATTATTTTATTATTAAGATCTCATGTAAAATGTACCAAAAATCACACCAATATGAATTTGAATTTGAAAAAAAAAAACATACAATCATTAATATATTAGGTCTTTACCTATGAAATTGCCGTTCTGCAGTACTGGCCATTTCAAATCAAAATAATTTTTGTTTGGCTAAGAATTCTAATTTCAAATTAATTTTATTTTAAAAACATGGATTTTTTTTTCTAAAAGTAGTCATTTCTTTATTGATTAGTGTTACATTTTCATCGCATTTCAATCTTTTTCGTCATCATGGATACGTTAAAAATTCGAGTAATTATGGAATATGAGTACCGTCGTGGCAGCAACGCGGCACAAGCGGCACGCAACATCAACGACGTTTACGGAGCTAACACTACAAACCAACGCACCACCTGTTATTGGTTTGCTCGCTTCCGTTCTGGAAATTTCGACCTGAAAAATGAACCTCGCGGTCGTCCGAAGACTTTGGTCGACAATGACGAATTAAAGGCGATTGTGGAAGCTGATGATACACAATCTATGGCTGAATTAGCAGCAGCTTTCGACGTTAGCGTCAAAACAATATTGGTCCATTTGCGTCAAATTGGCAAGGTAAAAAAGCTTGACAAATGGGTGCCCCACGAACTCAATGATCGCCAGCGCGAAGTACGCGTCGAGACGTGCCTTGCACTGCTCAACAGACACACAAATGAAGGAATTTTGAACCGCATTGTTACCTGCGATGAAAAATGGATTCTGTTTGATAACCGTAAGCGCTCAGCAAGTTGGTTGGATCCTGGTTCAGCACCTAAACAATGCCCTAAACGAAAACTTACCCCTAGAAAAGTGATGGTCACTGTTTGGTGGTCTAGCGCCGGTGTGATTCATCACAGCTTCTTACCAAACGGGGTGAGCATTACTGCAGATGTGTACTGTGAAGAACTGAACACAATGATGGAGAAGCTGGCGCATCTCCAACCAGCATTGGTCAATCGCTCGTCTCCGCTGCTCCTGCACGACAACGCGCGACCTCATACTGCACAGCAGACGGTCTCCAAGTTGCAAGAACTGGGGTTGGAAGCTCTCCGTCATCCGCCCTACTCACCAGACCTTGCGCCTACAGACTACTACTTTTTCCAGAATTTGGATAACTTCTTGGCGGGAAAAAAATTTAATACCCGAGAGGCAGTACAAAATGCCTTTGAAGAATTTGTTGCCTCCCGTCCAGCTGATTTCTTTAAGAAGGGCATCAATAAACTGCTACTGCGATGGCAAAGATGCATTGATTGCATGGGTGATTACTTCGATTAATACAAATAAAAAATTCATGAAAAAAATTCGTTTAAATTTTTTCATACAAAACGGCAATTTCATAGGTAAAGGCCTATTATCTAGTGGAGATAATGTAAAGGAGAAAATCATTAAGTTCGCAATGTCAGAAAAAGAAGGGAAAGTAAAAAAGAAGTATCTCTTCCAAACAATGAAATTTTAACTAGTGCGCCCAAGTGGCTGTGGAGCAGGACCAGCATTAAGCCAAGCATTTTTATCTACGATATAATCATTGAACTTTTAATATGCTTGTCTACACAGTGTGCGTTTAATACATGTTTTAAATTTCTTCTCATTTAGTTGAAGAATATTGAGTGGTATTTTATTATAACGTCACTAACACTAACCCAGATTTTAGCGACTTAACGACCCCACATCGGTGGGTTTAATATTAAAAATATTCTCATAAATTTATTATACATACGCAAATACATTCGTTTCGCAAATGTATGGAATTTAATACTGTGACTGTACGGCCCACTTGCTCTCACAGACAGGAAACCTGTGCAGTCAATGTGTGCAGGAAACATTATAGGCTGTTTTTTTTTTTTTTCGATACATGAGTACTTGAAATTACTGTTATAAAATACTGGCATTCAACTGCATCCGGTTAGACTGGAAGCTGATTAGTACTTGGAAATTTGGAATTGCCTTTTGGCCTGCCACGGCCGAAATTTTGTTTTGCAATTTACACAAACATAAACTATCACTGGCACGCGCTAACATTTCCTGCGGGTGTACGTAGGCAGCGGTGTCTTTGGCGGTATCTTACAACACGCGGCTCGAGACATGCGGCGTTTTTCAAAGGCGGCGGTCATTGTGAACGAATTTTGCGGGCGGCAGGGAAGGAGGGGTGCGTATATGTAAGGACACCTGTTATTGACTATTAGGGAATAATGATCGATATATTATTAAATATTTTTCAATGTTTAGTAAACACTGAGTATATTTGGTGCATTGTTACATCTTATATGCACTCACAAAAGCATAATATAGTATACTTACACACTACATCAAAGTGCTTCATAGACATAATAGAAGATAGCATGCATTCCCAGGTCGGGTGCTGCATAGACAATAGATGGAAGCATGCATTCCCACGTCTGTGCTTCATAGACAATAGATAGTAGCATGCATTCCCAGGTCGGGTGCTGCATAGACAATAGATGGTAGCATGCATTCCCACGTCGGGTGCTCCATAGACAATATATGGTAGCATGCATTCCCACGTCGGGTGCTCCATAGACAATAGATGGAAGCATGCATTCCCATGTCTGTGCTTCATAGACAATAGATGGAAGCATGCATTCCCGTCAGTGCTTCATAGACGATAGATGTTAGCATGCATTCCCACGTCGGGTGCTCCATAGACAATAGATGGAAGCATGCATTCCCACGTCGGGTGCTCCATAGACAATAGATGGTGGTAGCATGCATTCCCACGTCTGTGCTTCATAGACAATAGATGGTAGCATGCATTCCCACGTCGGGTGCTCCATAGACAATAGATGGAAGCATGCATTCCCACGTCGGGTGCTCCATAGACAATAGATGGTAGCATGCATTCCCACATCTGTGCTTCATAGACATAATAGAAGGTAGCATGCATTTCCACGTCTGTGCTTTATAAACAATAGATGGTAGCATGCATTCCCACGTCGGGTGCTCCATAGACAATAGAAGTTAGTATGCATTCCCACATCTGTGCTCCATAGACAATAGTTGGTAGCATGCATATGCACGTCGGTGCTCCATAGACATTATTAGGTTTAGGTATCTTAAATGCGGGTAAGTATGACAAACAACGTAACGACTTCGGCTTTTCGTGATTTTGGTTTTTATTAAAATGTCTGCCTACAAAATGTTAAAAAGAGAAAACAAATATTCAAAAACACCCCACAAAGTGTTTGAAAGAAGGTTGTTCTTTTGAAAAAGGAATCGGTACCTGAAATTAACAAGTAGCACAACAATGAGGAAAACTGGAGCGCCGCTTTTGTGAGCGAACGAACTGTTCGGCACTCATCGCCGACGCTCACTCAAACGTGGCCCAGTTCGTGACACTGCGGCGCCCGCCGTCGGGGACACATTTTAATAAAATATCGATTTAGCGCTTAGATAAACAGTATAATTGATGTACTATTGGCCAAACTTCTGAATGCTGACCTTTAAGGTGATAAATGCATAGCACGGCTCATGACTCGATCGCCCGTTGCATGCGTTTTGACCAGTAGGATGCACGAAGCATATTTTAGTGGTGTTCGTATTAATAGGGCTGGATATTGGGTCCTTTCCTCTTGTTCGTCATCATTCTTTTTGGGTATATTAATGATCTACTTTATTAAAAATCAAACAAATTTGCTGACCATACTTCCTTAATTTTTAAGGTAGATATACATGCTACTAATTTTGAAGACGTAAATAACGCTGTACGGCAGGTGCATAACTTGGTTCACTGCTAATAATTTAACATTAAATGGAAAAAAATAACTATATCAGCTTTTTGTTTGCCAAATGTCAAGGGTAGTGATTGTGAGATAGTATAGAATCAAGAGAAACTAGAATTCGTCAATAAAACTGTTTTCCTGGGGATCACGCTTGACTCAAGGCTACAATGGGGTCCTCATTTAACATCTCTTACAGGACGGCTAAGTTCAGCAGCTTATGGTATCAGAAAAATCCGTACTGATGTAGGTACCGCGACGATTAATCAATTTTTGTTACTTTCATGGTATCATGTCTTACAGTATTTTACTTTGGGGACGGGCTGCAGACATCGAGTCTATTTTTATTCTGCAGTAAAGAGCTATCAGATCGCTCTTATGGCTCTTTTTTACAGAATAAAAATTATACATAATATAGGCTGTTAGGCAGATGGTTGAACATAATTATGAAAATGGCAGATCCGTTTGGCCGTCTGCTACGTCTTTAGGCCCAATGACAAGACCCAGGCCACACGCATTTCTAATTAAACATTATTTTTTTAATTTTATTTGATATTCGTCGTTGCTCAAACTTCAAAACGTCAATAATTTCTTTAAAAAAGAACAAAACCGGCAACTTTTTTTTTCATCTAGTGTAATTGTAGAATCTTATAAAATTCGTATTTGACGCAGAGGGTTACTAGAAAGTTAAATACAAGCCCTTACACTACTAACAAATTTTAAAAATATACTGCAATCCCGGCTTTGAAGTACGTTTAAAAAAAAAACTAATTGAGATAGAGCAGTTCTAATTCTAGATAAATATATTTGGTTCATGCCCGTTCTATTTCTATATATCTGCCTTTCGTGTGGCCGTAGTTGGCCGCTTCACCAGTTTCCTGGAATGGTATGGCATATTGTCCATAACAATTATTCATGTGGCTGTAGTTGGCAACTTCACCAGTTTCCTTGAATGGTATGGCGTATTATCCATAGCAATTATTCATGTGGCCGTAATTTGCAGCTTCACCAGTTTCCTTGAATGATATGGTCTAACATCTATAACAATTACAGCGCCTCTCTCAATTTTGGTCAAAATCAACTAAAACTATTTTTCAAAGTTAAATGCATCCATTTCGGAGTGGTAATCTCCATCACCTTTGTTTGCATCAAATATGAATGCAACATCCGTTGAGAACCTTCAGTTGATCCTGTGACATAAAACTAATTCAAGTCAATTATTCCGTATCTCCGATAGATAAATAGTTTCGCTGCTGGGAATAGGTCTTACACGTCACATACAATAACAAAGTAGCAACAACGTTGTATAACTCTAATAATTCGCTTTGGATGTGTTAATTTGTAATACAATAATATTACTTCAATAATAGTAAATGGCAATGGGGTGTTCATTTATTAATGGTGAGGTCAAAGGACAGTCAAAAAATTTTTAAAAGCAATTGCAAGTAATACAGGTACATACCAATATGACCAATGGTAAGCCGCCTTCCTTTTCTCGTTGGGTTCTTTAAACCAGCGATTAGACCTTCCCAACCCGTTTCTTTTGAGGACTTAATAGTCATGTCATGCCATATTAAGCTTTTCATGTGACCTGTACGTATGGTAAACGGTTATTAATTTAAATACAATAATCACCAAATCAATTTATGAAATTATGTTGTACTATCCTCTTATTTAATTGTATAATAAATCATATTATTATTGAATGCAGTAGGAGGTCATGCACCGCCCGGTGCATAAAAAACTGTTAAGAAATATGAGAAGCACTGCTCCGTCATTTAGCCAAGTACTCGTATCATCTAAATAATATAGTTTTCTTCCTTCATTCCTTAGCCTTTTTATTTCATGAAGGTTTTTTAGGCTCCATAGGACGATCTCCTACTTGTCTATGAGTGCACATTTTCTACTCCATTTGATATAAGTGAACTTTAATGTTTCTTTAATTATTTTATACAAACTGCTTCTCTTAAAATCTGGCAGAGACTCGTCACTGTTTACTGCTCCCATTTCACGTCAATCGTAACTGTAATAAATTTATTGTACAATTTTTACAAAGTGTGCATTAAAACTAACCTTTTTTTACGTCTGTCTAATGCTATTCTAAATAGAGTTTAAGTGATCCTGCGACGAGACATGACGTGTCGACACCTCGCGTGGCGTGCGTGGTTGCAACTTGTGCGGATATGCAAACACGCTCGCATGCGCTACACGAACATCAGGTGATCTTGATATGTACGCAAAGACCGCAAAACAGATTACACAGTAACAGTAATATTGTACCCGGAGGGTTGACAGATCTCACAAACCAGATTACACAGTAACAGTAATATTGTACCCGGAGGGATGACAGATCTCACAAACCACGGGCAGAGACAAGCCTTTCCTTTACATCAGTACGCTTGGTGCCTCGTATCTGTGTGACGTCATAGGAGCTTGTCACTCACCAACACAGTCAGCATGTTAGATGAACGAGCCTTAGTCCGCAGCAATAAAATATTACGACGGTGTAAACGAAGAGGCTTGTTAAGTATGAGCCGTCCGCGTCAGTTATAATTTACGTCCGCGTTGAGAGATCCAATCTCGGATTTCACCAATACGGTTCAACTCAAACTGTTGTACGATACATCTTGTTGTGCACTTATTTCAATAAAGTCCTGTTCCCTTGGCGCGTAGCTAAGAGGGTGAGAGGAACGCAACTCACAATATCTGATCAATCTGTGACATCATACGGTTTTATGTGATCCGTATTCTTTTGCCTTTTACTCTTATATATACAGGGTGGAATTTTGTAATGCCACCTGGAGGGAAAGTACTCTTAATACTGCAGATAGAAAATTTTACTCAAACGAAACATTCCTTTATTTTTGAATAGAAAGCAAACTGCATTCAAATATTTTCGAAAATTCTCTTCTCCCACACCCGGGAATCGAACCGGCTAAAATCTGAAAAAATTATACCCTGTACTTTTATTGCATCGATCGTTAGGGTCAATTATAAGGATGAAATCTCTCTAACAAACATGATAAATTAAATGAAAGGAAAACCAGGAAATCTGAAGTTACAAATTCAATGAGTCAAGTTAAACTCTTTAACTAACATCCATCTTTTGTAATGCAGACTCCTTTGCGACATACTCGTAGCTGCGTGTATAAGGTAATTTAAATATGGAATGTTAGATTAAAATTTGAAAATTAGATTGTCATAGTTGTTATTCACATTTGATTGTTTTTCCAATTCATTTCACATTTTGTCTCACGGTGAAAATGGCTTATCAAGAACAGTTTGATTTAATGGAAGCTTATTTTTAACCGACTTCACAAAAAGGAGGAGGTTCTCAATTCGTCTGTATGTTTTTTTTTTTTTTATGTGTGTTAGCTCATAACTTTTTTCTGGGTGAACCGATTTGGATGATTCTTTTTTTATTTGATAGCTGGTGCTTTACATGTGGTCCCATTTAAATTTGATCAAGGTCTGACCAGTAGTTTTTGAGTTATCCTTACTACTGCAGATTTTTTCCACTTAGTTTATATGGATGATGTGTTAATAATTTCCTGTCACTGTTATTTACACACCAAGTAGTGGTATACGAATTTGTGTGGGGTAGGTACCGCAACTAAAAAGTGAAAAATAAAAACTTTTTTACAAAAAAACAACCGACTTCCAAAAAAAACACTAAAAGACGTGAAAAATAACTTTAATTTCGGAAGTCGGTGGCCAAACACGAAAATACAAAACCAAAGGCACCGACTTCCGAAATTAAAGTTATTTTTCACGTCTTTTAGTGTTTTTTTTGGAAGTCGGTTGTTTTTTAAATAACAAAAACGTGAATCTAGCTCTGCGGTGGTATGGAGAGAGATATCAAGACCGACAGGCACCAACTCGGTTCGTATTGAAAAGAATGGTAGAAAATTTAAAGAATACGGGTGGTTTCAAGAAGAGACGGCAAACTATTCAGCAAAACTATTTCGATTTTGAACTAGATGTTTTAACATACTTTGAATCATTTCCAAAGGCTTCAAGTAGAGATGCTGCCAATGAATTAGGAACAACCCACACTCGCGTACTTAAAGTTCTGAAAAAGTATAAGTATAAATGCTATCGTCAAGGTCGGTTGGTGCAAAAATTGCATATTGGGGATCGTGACAGACGATTACAATTTTGTGAAAACATGCTTGGAGAAATTGACCGAAACCCTAATTTTTTGAGTAACATTGTATGGTCTGACGAAACCAACTTCAGCAATAATGGCATGTACAATCGCCGCAATAACCATTATTGGTCTCGAGTGAATCCTGTTCGTGTTCATGAAACTAACAATCAAGTAAGATTTTCTTTCAACGTTTGATGCGGAATTATGAGAAATAATGTAGTGTTAGTCCACGTGTACGAAGGTCATTTAAACACTGTCAAGTATATTGAAATACTGGATCTCTTAAGAAACGAGTTAAATGGTTTCCCCGAGGAAGAGCGAAACCAAATAATTCTACAGCAAGATGGTGCTCCAGCACATAACAGCAGAATCACTACTGCCTACATTAATAACCATTTTAATACCTGGATTGGTACAAACGGCACAATCAGATGGCCTGCGAGATCGCCAGATCTCACCCCATTAGATTTTTTTTTGTGGGGATATGTAAAAAATCAAATTTACATGAAATCTTATGCGAATGACAACGAGTTGAGAGTTGAAGTTCAGAATACGATTTATAATATTCACCACAACACTTTATTAAAGGTTACTAGAAATGAATTCGTTAAAAGAATAAATTTGTGTATCCAAGAGAATGGAGCCCATTTCGAGCAATTAATTAGTTAGTTTACCATTTTTTGTAAATAATTAAATTAATTTAAGATTTCCTGGTTTTCATTTAATTTATCATGTTTGTTAGAGAGATTTCATCCTTATAATTGACCCTAACGATCGATGCAATGAAAGTACAGGGTATATTTTTTTCAGATTTTAGCCGGTTCGATTCCCGGGTGTGGGAGAAGAGAATTTTCGAAAATATTTGAATGCAGTTTGCTTTCTATTCAAAAATAAAGGAATGTTTCCTTTGAGTAAAACTTTCTATCTGCAGTATTAAGAGTACTTTCCCTCCAGGTGGCATTACAAAATTCCACCCTGTATATCTGGAAATTCACGAGCATACATGGCCATGTGCGCTCCTGAATTCCCAGAACCACACCAAAGGCCGGCTTTATCACAACCAAAGGCCTTTGGTGCTGGTAAAGATTTATCTGTATGTATGTCAATATTTGTGTATCAGCGGCACAGGACAAAGAAACAAGTGTACAGGGCTAGCTCGCGCTTTGAACTAACCGCTCCGTCAGGCGCGCATACTATCACAATGGATATAATAATGATTATGATACCTACGTAATGGATACGTATGTACACACGGCTACACATCAAGTTAGACACAGTCAGTTAGATTTCTAATAAAATCTACATTCATTTCAATTCGATAATAATTTAATAGAACGTCTAGTTAAAATCAACCTTATGTCATTAAAATAAAGTTTATCTTGGTTTGAATGTATTCATTATTTCGTTCTCGAAAGATCATCGCTACTCAATTAGTGATGTAGTCTGGTCAGATGTTGATTTTATCGATTGACATCGATAAAAGAACATAATTAATTTAATATTTATTTTACGCATTCAGCGTAAGTATTTATTTATTTGGGATTTATTAATTTATGTAAAAGACATAAATATATATAAAGTAATTAATTTATATTAGTACTTAAATATTTTATTATTAAATAATACGTACTACGTTATTTGTCCTACAGTTTTACTGAACTCCCAACGGGTTTTTTTTTTTTAATTGATCGAGAAATCGATTATCCGTCGATATCGATAAAGTAATTTAAAATTCAACATGTGCTGCACTGGTCGAGTAGCAGTAGATAACGACCTATCACGCGAATGTAAACCTTATGTAAAACGCATTGAAGTTTATAATTGCGACCACTGAGAAAACCGCCATCTATGGTCGGGTAGCGGAATTTACTCGGCAATCGAATCTGGTTTGATTATAGATTACAAAGCGTTATAAAAACTTTTTGCACTAAAGCAAAATAAATCCTATTTGTAGAGATTGAAGGTTTATTCCCAGATGAAGGATCTGCGACTTAAGCTAGTTTTGACTAAAATTAAAACGACAAATCAAACGAATTGTTGTCAGTGTGAAAGGTGTTGCCGCGATTTTGCCGCGACGCAATACAAAATGTACCTTTGGTGTCGCGTTGCTCTTCGCCACGCGACGCCGTCGCGGCACGACAGGTCGCTCCTGTGTGAACTGTCGCGCGCGTTTTTATAGAAATTGTTCTACGGATATAATATCGCAGAATCGCGACGTTACGTAGCGTCGCGCCAGTGTGCACGAGCCTTAACTGATGATTTAATATGCGCCTAAAGAAAAGAGTTTCAACGAACAGTTCATATAAATGAATATATCTAGTTCAAATAAACGAATACACGGAAATCAGTCGCAGACGTAAACTTTGTACTGTTACAATAGACGCTTTGTGACATATTTTACGTAAAAATCTTTTGTTTAAACAAATAACAGTACAGAAGCATTCCTGGAATGTGGAAGGCAAAATGTTTTCAAAGAAAACTGGAAAACATATTAAGGACGTCGTTTGTCTGGTCTGTTCAAGCAAACGAGGTATTTACTGAAGACAGTCGGCACCCAAACACATTAGACCAATCACTGGGCAGAGCACCCGCACAGCCGCACAGCCGCGCCCTTCAACAACGATTGATCATAACTTACCTCGACTTTGTGATTTTGTAAAGAAAAATGGTTAAGGGCTTGTACTACCTCAGATTGCAAACATTGTCTTAGCATGAATGGCTCTTGTTAGCAAAGTAGTAATAGGTACAGTCAATACTGTAGTATTCACTTTGAAATGAATATACAGTAAAAAAGGAATAAAAAATAAGGACTACTACTAAGTACTGTCTATTGCGAATGCATACAATTTTCTCGATACAAAGAAATCTCAAAGTTAACTCTGAACCGTACAATAAATGGATGATATACAATGAAAAATTTCAAACTAGGTCATGAAACTTTGCAGGATAGTCGAACTATGCATAAAGCAGGTACCATCTGTTATTTTTTCACCGTTATATTATCCGTAAAAAGATGAGATAGGAAATATTAATTTTTATAACCACTCACACCTAAGACCGCCCTGCCGCCCGGCCCCCGACAGGGCCCCGATTCAGTACTTGTCAGTACCACAGTACAGTACCTCTTGTCAGTAGCACAGTACATTTTTATATACTGAGATTCGGTTATCAAACAGGGAACCTGTGTCACTGCTTGTACTCAAAAGACCCGATTAACAACGTTTTATGTTCTGAAGAAATTATATTGTTACAAATACAAACACAGATTGATTTTTTAAAAAGATTTTAATGGCCAACAGCCAAACAAATTACAATATTGAAAATAACGACAATCACTAGGTATTCGGACAGAGCTTCCGCTCTACGTGACGACCGATAGGCAAATGAATGAGAGCCTTTTTTTTTTTTTTTTTTTTTCCTATTGGGCAGCTCGTAGTTATGACCACTAAGGTCCTGGCTACTTAACCGGGCAAGCCTGTGGGTGCCTTAAGCTACTAACTTAAAGCCTCCAGCCAGGGGCGAAAATTCTTAAAAATTAGGTGACCGCACGCTAAGGGCACCCCCTGTGGGGTACGAACCTCGGCTTAGGGCGTCACTGAGGGGAGGGCAGCAAGATGGGACAGGCTGGATCGAGATTATATTATTATTAACAGGGGAATTTAAAACTACAGGCTCAGCTACGGCGCGGGCTGGCGCGTCGTCGAGCAAGGGTCGGGGGGGTGAATGAGTGCCGCCAGCCGCCTTCCTTATATAGCCCGTCGCAGTGTTGCTGTTTTCTTTATTAATTTTCTTCTAATACGGCTTCTCCTGACGGGGCTGCGTGCTCGAAGCCTGGGACTCGTGGATGGGCCAGCAACAACCTCCGCGTCCGACGGCTGTTCGGCGTCATTATCATCGATCTCTGTGGAGATACACACATTCTGAGAAACATAATTATTTACATCGTTTATCAACAGTTGTCTAAATTCATATAATGCATAGAGGTGTCAGACTATGTACCAATTAGCCAAACAAGTCAACATGAGCAGAAATCAACGCTACATACAAGCGTTTCAAGTCACATAGGTTTTACACAGGTCTGTTCCCACGCAACCGAATACCCCGCACATACTCGCGTGCGCAAACAGGATTTACATCAGTCTCTAGTAGGTCACCCCAGATACCTAATAAGGGCTGGATTTACACAGGTCTGCTGTCGGCTGCGCCACCGACTCACCCCGGAAACCACCAGTGTCAGGATCAACCCAATACCGCGCGCACAGGATTTACACGGGTCTCTTCCACTGAACATAACACATAACGTAGCTAAAATCAATAAACACAGCCTTGTTTAGTACATAGTCTAACTGAAGAATAGGGAAAAGACTAGTAGGAATGTAAGCTGACAAAGCAAACATAACAGCAATCGTACAAACAAGTACCTTCAAAAAATGCAGCACAAGTTTCAGGTGTCCATTCACCCTTCCATAACACCATGTATGGAGCAGCTGCTTGACTAGTCTTTCCATAGGCACCGGCTAGCAATCGGACCTCATATCTATCGTTAGGGAGGAGCCTAATAACTTTATAAGGGCCTCTCATACCGCTATCGAGTTTTCCTGTACTTTGAGAGTTCTTAATCACATAGACTAAATCATTAACTTGAAACTTTTTAGGCGGTTCCATATTTTTGTTAACATAATGAGTCTTGTTTCTCTTTGTTTTCACGAATAAGTCCTTCTGCACGCTGCCGTCTTAACTCGCGAATTGCATCGCGATTTGGATTTGAACCTTCGCAAGTTATATCTTTGATCAAAGCGTTTATTAAAGGTGTAGTGGAATCAGTGCCAATAAGAAGATTTAATGCCGAATATTGAGTAGTCTTATGTTTAGTAATGTTTAGAACCAATTGCAGTTTCCACAAAATTTTTGACCAATCATTTTCATTATAGTTTACTTCAACTCTTAACATGTTTAAAACAGTACGGCAATAACGTTCGACTTGTCCGTTTTCCTGATGCATTTCAGGGGTAATGAAATGCACTTCGACTCCATAATTTGAAATCCAATTAAGAAACTCATGGTTATCGAACATACGACTTTTATCGCACACTAGTCTTTTAAAAGTAGCAAACAGAGAAATTATTAGGGTCATTACGTGCTTCAACTCGCTACAATCTTGTCTTGGTAAGGCATAAAGCAAACAGTACTTAGTATACGCGTCTACTATAATAAGTACATGTTCATGACCATCACTTTCTCTCAGTGGTCCGAGTACATCCACGTGTATTCGCGTGTATTGTATCTAATGGTACTGGAGCCTTTTGCCACGAGGATATTGGTTGCAAAGGTGCGCGAGGAACTTGTTTATGCGAAATGCACACTACGCAGTGCGTGACGTATTTTGCGACAAATTGTCTCAGACCGGTGAACCAAAAGTGTTTCAGGATCAGATTACAGGTTTTGTCTACACCAATGTGTTCATGCTCGTCATGGAAAACGCGTAATAAACTTAATCGAAATGCCCTTGGTACATAACATAAGAATCGCGCTTGCTCACCCGTGACGTCATACTTATAGTACAAGAGATCATTACGTTTCACGTAACGCGTGTTATCTAATTTACCGTTATCTAATTTTTCAAGTAACGTTAATGTCTCCTCGTCACCTGCCTGTGCCACTTGAGCCCAATTTTGTGGTTTTTGAACAACATTAATAATATTGACCGGATTCCTACTCAAGTAGTCTACGTGCGACATAAGTGCCCCTTTACGATATTCTAGCGAGAAATCGAAATCTTGCATATATATCCACCATCTTGCAACTCTGGGTTGGAGATCCTTCTTACGTTGTGTCATTTTTAATGCATTACAGTCTGTGATTATCATAAAAGATTTACTAATTAAATATTGCCTAAAATGTTGTAATGATTTTACCACCGCGAGGGTCTCCAGCTCATAGCTGTGGTATTTAGATTCCGCGCCAGCAGTCAACTTGCTAAAATAAGCAACTACCCGTCTACGGCCGTCCTTGCATACTTGCATAAGGATTCCGCCGTAACCAATAGAACTGGCATCCGTATGCAGCTCGGTTGTCAATTCAGGATCGAATATTGCCAAAATTGGTTCATTAGTTAAATAAGACATTATATTTTGACGTGCGTTTTCGTGTTCATCGCTCCAATTGAAGATTACTCCTTTTCTAGTTAGAGCGGCGATTTGCGCAGTCTTAATCGCGTAATTAGGAATGTATCTTCGGAAGTATCCTGCGAGGCCAAGAAATTGGCGAACCTGTTTGACGTTACTCGGTCGTGGTGATTTAACTAATGCATCAATTTTGTAATTGCTCGGTCTAACCTGACCATCTTTTATAATTCTACCCAAGTATTCTATTTCCTTAGTAAGAAAAGTACATTTCTTTAAATTAATCGAAAAACCTGCTTGAGTTAGCGTTTTTATAACCGAATCTAATAAAACGAGATTTTTGTCAATCCCGTCCGTTAATATTAACACGTCATCGATGTAGACCATGACCTTTCCAGCATCAATGAAGGATTTAAGCGTTTTAGAGATAGTTTTCTGATAAAAAACCGGCGCGTTCGCTAAACCGTAGGGTACCTTGTAATATTCATACTGGGCCTCTGGTGTAACGAATGCGCTCTTATGGATAGACTCTTCAGCAACCCTCAGTTGATGGAAGCCGAAAACCATGTCAAGGGAGCTGAACCAGCGAGCATTACCTAACCTGTCTATATAGTCGTTGGTCAAAGGAAGAGGATGTCTAGTTTTGACAGTTATTCGATTCAGTGCACGGTAGTTCACGACCATTCTATCTGAACCATCCTTTTTTTTTATTAATAGGATCGGACTAGCGTATTCTGAATCGGACTCGCGAATAATTTCTTTATCAAGCAAATCCTTCACTATAGTGCGTACTTTTAATTTTTCGTCATGCGATAATTTGTAGGGTCTATAGTACACGGGCACGTTGGTTGTTAACTTAATATGCATCTCACTATCTTTCACTGTTGTGGTAGCGGTATCGCTTAAAAAGAATTCGGAATACTTGGTAAGGATCTCTAGTAATCGTTCCCTATAATTTCCAGACGCTGACGTAGTAACTTGATCGGACAAGGAAATCGAATTTACTTGCATAACATCGTTTGCGGTCACCTCATTAGGAACTATACGTTGGCAGTTACCGGTCCTAACATAAGTAATACCTTTCCTGTTCAGTACGTCTGTACCGATTATGACAGGTACACTCAAATTATTGCCATCTACAATACAAAAATCTATTTCTGTTGTTATATCGCTAAACTCAACGGGTAGCGTTACAAATGAATCCAATCTAATTTCCGTACCACCCAGGCCGCGTAATAACTGGTTAGTACTCGTAGGTTTTAATTGACACGGGAAATGTTTAGCAACAGTTTTTGACATTAAGGAAACACATGAACCACTATCGATTAGTACGTCTAACGGTATTCCTAATATGACGGCAGCCGTCACATCACGATTTTTATAACTACCCGCAATTTCGCGACAAAAATTGACACCATTATTATTTCGTGAGTTTGTGCGTTCCTTAGCAAAACAAGTAACTTCGGAATAACCTACTTTTTTGCAAAACGTACACTTCAACGGTTCGCCTCGAGATGTCGCCGGTAACGCAATTGCTTTTTCGTCGCTGTTACTGGGGGTCGTATTCGACCGTTTGTTACAGTTAATACTCTTATGACCAAATTGATTACACTGATAACACTTAATTGATTTTAAATCTTTGGAATCATATTGACGTTTTAACGGTTTGCGATTTGAGTAACTACTATTGGAAGACCTATCAGATCGATTAGGACCATTAGGAAACACTTTCTTAATATAACTGCTAGAAGGTTTAACAAAGCTCGATAAAAACTCCACTATAGAATCGGGTGATAATTTAGCGTTAGTAGCCATAGCACGAATTTGTGGATCGGCAATTCCACGAATAATAATAGCGGTAAGCAGCTCGTTACTTAGACCTTTAACTATGCGTAACCTTAAAAGCGATTTACGAGCATACTCGGCGTATGTAGAGTATTTATCGGACTCTTTCCGCATGACATCGTAAAGAATGTTCGCAACATCGACAGAACGTGGGCATAAAGCTTTTAGTTCTAATTTGAAACTGGACCACGTGCGAATATTGCTTGTCCATTGGCTAATCCAGGTGCGAGATTCGCCCTTTAGACAATGTCCGACGCGAGCAAGGCATTCTCTGTCGTCCCAATAGTTCGAAATACGGGCTCTTTCTATTTCATCACACCACGTGTCGAAGTCATGAACACTCGGATCAAAATCAGAGACAAAATATCGGTTAGATCTGACCTGAGCACAGCTGATAGCGGTTAAAAGACGCTCTGCAGCGTTCGTCACCACGTCTTCAGACTGCGATGATTCCATGATTCTAGTGTGCGGAGTCGGCGGCGGCGTTCCCACTTGCGCGGACACATGCTCGCGCAGCGGTGTAGGCGCCCCGAGCACCGATGCCGATGGCGTCGTGTTTGGCAGCTCGACGGCGCTGCTAGGGCCAGCGCTGGTCGTAGCAATGGCTTGCGTCTCCACTGACGGACGCGACTGGTCCTCCAACACGCGAAGTCTCCTCAGGATTTCCTCCATAGGATTGGGCGAAGGAGTTCGCCCACGGCGTTTTCGTTTGTTGCGTTGATCGTTGGCAGGCATCGCACAGACGAAAACTCCGTCCGAATTTTAAATGACCAAACCACGTGGAGGAATACTAAGTTTTCCTTTATAAAACCAGAAATGCGTCTCAACGGCTTTTCAGCCTTCGAATCCCACTTCTGATGTTACAAATACAAACACAGATTGATTTTTTAAAAAGATTTTAATGGCCGTCAGCCAAACAAATTACAATATTGGAAATAACGACAATCACTAGGTATTCGGACAGAGCTTCCGCTCTACGTGACGACCGATAGGCAAATGAATGAGTGCCTTTTTTTTTTTTTTTTTTTTTTTGGTACTGGCTTTTATGCAGGCGGCCACTCGTGGGCCTTCCCTGCGTCACCGGGCTTCGGTGGGGCCAGAAGGGCCTCTCACCTAGCAAATATAATAATAACTAGGTAGCACAGCTAAGGGCATCCCATAGTGGGATTCGAACCTAGGCTTAGGGCGCTACCGATTACTGAGCAAGTTGGGACTTGTTGAATGAGTGCCGCCAGCCGCCTTCCTTATATAGCCCGTCGCAGTGTTGCTGTTTTCTTTATTCATTTTCTTCTAATAATATAATATATTAAAATTAAATTCAATTTATGTGTAAAAATAAGGCACCTGTATTTTATTTTTTTCCAAACTATGTAGTTTACATTTATAAAAACATCTTTGAAATGGTTCAATATCATAATCTCATGTCAATGTCAATGTCAAAAATGTTGGTAGGTAAATTAACCTATTTTCGAGAGTTTCCAAAAGTTGACGGTGTCTCCAACATATTCCAAAAAAAACTTTTTGTTTTGATTAGATTTTATTACTTTAATAACTTCATTTTTTAGAGAACGGTTTGGAGAAAGGTTTGAGGATAACATTTTTAACCACCAAGTTGTCCCCCACTAAGTAAGTATCACCTGCGTGACCTTGATTCGATTTTCCCGGAACATTATTTGTCGGTGCCCGACGGGGTGCTTTGCACGGACTAGGTTGGACCGCAATTAATTGGGACCGCGGTCCCAGTTGGCGGATCCACATAATTTAAAAAAAAAAAACGAGTACTGGCACCACCCATTAATGAATTTAAAAAATCTATTGTTCAAGCCAGAAACAGTACAGTCAAACGAAAAAATGTTTTAAATACTCTTTGATTCAAAAATATAATTTATTTATATGACGGAAAAGGTACGTGTCTCTCGTTATTATCAGCCATATTTTAACTACTGTGGGCATACTATGGGTAGTGTTGGTTATTGCGCAATAGAAAAACCGTTTGCAGTTCAAATCAAATTATAACTTACGATGAAATTAATCACACTTGCGAATCACACACTGTATGTAAGTACACGACACAACTATACGGAACGCGCGACAGTTTCTAAACATGTTCACTGCTTAACCGCCAACAACAAACTCTGCTTTAACTCTGGTCAAACGTTAGCGTTATAGACTCTGTCCAGCGCCACCTGGTGGCAACCGGCGTCCCGATTAGTCAAGCCAAACGATTGATTTAACGTATTTTCGACACGGCCATCCTACCTGCACACGTCCTCGTTTGTTAACCTGCAGCCAAAATCTCAACCACAGTGCATGTTCGACTCGGCCAATTCTGACCATTAAATCACAAAACTTTATTCTCAATCATTTAGTTTTAACGAAACAATTCCTCTAAATTAACTAAACAAACTTTGATTAATCATAACAAAAATCATCAACCAGAGCCATGTACCATCGTTATCCACATTAACAATCGCCTTTTTCACAAAGAGCCTTTAACACCTGGAAACCCGCACACGAGTAGCCACTCTAACGCCACGGCTCTGCAGCCGACCAGCAATCGCATTGCTCTCACACATCCAGCGCATGGATCAACTGTACGCATATCCATCTAGTGGATCGCCCGTATGCATCACCCACTGACTACACACTACGGTCTCTCTGGACCCCGACCTCCACCAGAGATACACGCCCATCGCGCACCTACGGACTACTTGAGTTACCTCAAGAGACACCGATTTACGGCTACGACTACGTAGTAACTACTGGTACGGTCGACTTTACTACGACCGATAGAGAACCCTACTCGCATGCTTTCCATAACATAGGCTTGCTGATCACCCCTGTGATCACTATCTACTTCGACTGGTACATGACCTACTGGCATCTTTCTGAACCTATCGTGAGCGTAGTGGTAAGTACGGTTAGAATTTAAAGCTTCTAACGAATTGCGATCACCATCCAAAACTTCCGATTTAACTTAGTCTGATTTCGCTAATCATTAGGCTACATAAGACTTCTTCCGTGCTGAATACACGTTTTAACTAATACTAGTCAACTCAGCAACGTTGTTAACTCGTTTGCCACTTAATTTGCTGCACGACTCCTTTACTAACGAGAATTCACCACCAGAATTGTTAACAAAACAATACAGCTCACCTTTATGTTCTAACGTGTCTGAGGGTAGTTGTACGACGCAAACATCCAGTGCTTCCAATACTTCACCATCCGCTTGGCTGCACTGTTCGTGCATCGGACCGTGATATGTTCTGGTTTCCCACACTTGAAGCACACGAAAGGCTTCACTGACGGCATCGGGGCTGCTTGGCTCGATTCATAAAGTCACTCCACCTCGTTCCTAAGTAATTTGCAATAGTGTTGGGCTTGCACACGTGGTAGTTGTTCTTAATACGGGATCGGGATACGTCAAACTCAAACGGTGGATACAGTAACCGTTTATTTAATATGGCGCTGGTGCAACCCGCGCGCGGCGCGTCACTTGGCAAAGGTATTTGTGCGTACAGCCTATGCCCAACACAACAGATAGACACGTTGATGATGCTCGTTACTTTTAATTAAACGTGGCACCGCACTATGGGACCAAACAGTATTTTCCATCTCAAAAATGGTTTCGTCGAAAGTCGTAAATCCATAGATTGTTTTATGGTTTTATACTCTAAAAGGATGGAACTTACGAATAAATTACAAAATATAAAAAAATATAAAGTTTTACGTTTATAAAATGAACCTCAAACATTGGGCATAAATATTTTCATGCCAATTAAATTACCGTTATGGAAGTTCAACACAAAATTATTCGAAAGTTTTCCAATGAAACATATTAGTGTTATCCATCATGAGATAGCTTAGAATATACACTTTGTAGCTACGTTCAGTTTTGTAAAAAAAAGACGTGTGGCACTCGGGGACTGCCGCGGTAAAGCTATTGCATAGCATTTTGTATAAGAATAAGAAATAAGAATTTAAATTCTCTAAATCTAAAATAAATTTAAAATGGGGCGCTTTACGCTAACCTTATCGGGGCCAAAAGATAGGCCCTTTACTGCCAATTCCAAAGACCCCAAACTCGATACCTCTACGACCTCCGGTTCAAAAGTTAAGACCCGGGGGGGTGAAGTAGCCCTGGACGGGTGGAGGGGTTGGTCAAAAGGGGTGACGCGGGGGGTCCCGGGATCATATATAAGTGGGATTGATTTAAATATAAATAAATATAATACAACTTAATATTGGGGTCGAAAAAGAGGGGGTCAAAAAAGGGGGGTCAAAGGGGCTTGTCTGTATGTATGTACTATTTGAGATAGGGGCTATAGGGGGGGGGGGGGGAATTTGGTCAGAATTTTGATATTCCCAGCCGTTTCCGAGATATTGGGATATTGAGTTTTAAGATAGTGGTGATTATAATAAATGTATGGTGTCCGACTGGTAAATGATAAATGGTATGAAAGTAAATGGAAATAAATATTAATTCAAGTTACACTTTTTGATAAATACCTATACACCTATATACTTTCTCATAAACAGCTGCTTATGTATTCGTCCGATTTCGGAGCAACTCGTCTCGATTCGTGCGAGCTTCGTAGAGTCGTACAATACGTCTAGTTGCACGCACACAAACACCGTGTCGAAGACTGCCGAAAAGAAACGACGTTAGACAATGCACGGCCTTCAAGCCACACCTCCGTGCCCGTCGGAGTGGGGAGCGTGAGATTTTTTTCGTTACGGAATTTCTGGCTCCGGTCCCCGCGCTCAAGGCCCGCGATAGAAGCTATGCAATAGCTTAAAATGTTTTTATTTAATTTTTTAATATTTTTTTTGTGAAGTAAAGAAAATTTAGTTTTTGTTAATTTCAATTGGAGTTTTCCTTGTTGCCGAAAGCAGCCGGTGTCAAGTTAATCACTCTATTAGAGACCTTATTTATTCAGTAATATTAGGATTAAAAAAAAACTTACGGGTTTTTTGAGCCAGAGGTGATTTTGAAGCAATAATGTCAATCGGGGGAAAAAAAAAACCTCGAAAATTACGGTTCTTCTTTTTTATTATGAAATATTATATTTAGTTATTATCTTTTGATGTGCATCTTGTTTTTTTCTATTTCTATGATAGAAGCATACATATACGAATTAATAGACTGCTACTACATTTGAAAGAATCTTCCCATGGCACTTTTGTTTGGGGTGGTCACCTTAACCACAAGTATGATAAACTATATTGCTGCGGAAGTTCTATTTATCTGTTGTGGTAATTAATTACAATTAGTACTGATTACACTATTTCGATGACAACTGTCATAATCAATTGTCCCATGGTTTTTGCACAAGGCACTAAAATATTAGTCCTTTATATACCCGTGTTTCAGCATACGATTCATCAAAGTGTTCAGATACTTCTTTTCAATAACAATTAACGCACAAAAAACATATATTATCTAACAATGAGTGAATTCGTTTGTGTTCGACGCGATCTTTGTGATCAAATAATAAAAGGGAAAAGTACTGCAGACCTCAAAAAATATTTGTTGGACAACTTTCAACTATCGGAAACTGACGTTAATACTGTAATAGAGAGTATTCAAAAAAATCTAACATCAAGTTGCAACCAGAAATGGACCAAAGCTTAAAGAAAGCCAGACAGGTTCGAGAGCCTATACTCAAATTGGTTAAATGGTGAGTTTAAAGTATCATTGAATTCTTGCAGTACCTCAACCACTGAAAATTCTGGTTTGAATACTTCTGGTGATCGTGGAAGACCAACAAAACCATATGACGAGTGCTCGGAAAACACAAAGAAACGAAAAAATATGGAGCTGGTCCAGGAGTATGGAATGGGACATGTCCGTAACGCTTAGGTGCAAGGTTTACGATCCATGGGGGAAAATGACGAAGCGTCGATTGTGACTATTATCAGAAATAAGGAAAAAGAAGAGAAAAAGTTATTCTACAGAACATACTCAATCCAGATAATGCACTTTCCTTTACAAAAGAGGAGGCATTGAGTAAATTTATTGAAACAGATTTAACCAAAGCACAATATGCGTACCTAAGAAAAAGGCTCGTTGATAAGAATTTAAGTTCTGTATTATTGCCTTCGTATCAAACACTAAGTGAAGCAAAAAAGGCTTGCTATCCGCCTGCATCCAGCATTACGGTGACAAATATAAGCGCAAAAATCAACCTGCAAGATCTGTTAGACCATACAGTCTGCCGTATTATTAAGATAAAGTCAGGATCGACTTACAGTCGTCTCAAGCTGTTCACTAAATGGGGATGTGATGGATCCTCCGGGCAAAGTGAGTATAAACAAACTCTACCGGAAGAAAACGAACAAATATCGGACGCTAATTTATTTATAGTGTCCCTTGTACCACTGCGACTAGTAGACGAAGAAACTTCTACGGTTATATGGAAAACCCTACTTGCTCACCCGTTAGATATTGCAGACCAATTTCATTAGAATTTGCAAAAGAAACTCCCGAAAAAACTACAGCGGTTGTCAGTGAAATTGAAGCCAAAATTAATCAATTGATTCCAACTCTTGTGTCAATAGAAGACAAAGTCATCGAAGTTAAACATCAACTGTTTATGACAATGATTGATGGGAAAGTTGCTCAAGTGTTGACGAACACATCATCCAGTGCTACCTGCACTGTTTGTGGAGCAACTCCCTGACAAATTAATGATCTTTTAAAAGTTACAACGGGAGTTGAAAATGAAAATGCGTTTAAATACGGATTGTCGACACTACACGCATGGATAAGATTTATGGATAAGATCCTCCATATTTCTTACAATTTAGGTTTTGAGAAGTGGTCTGCAACAACTCCAGAAAACAAGCAACTTAAAGAAGACAAGAAAAAATATGTCCTAAAACGTTTCTGAGAAGTGCTAGGTTTGCACATTGATAAACCACATCAAGGTTCCGGTAATAGCAATGACGGTAATACGGCAAGGAGATTTTTCAAAAATTACCAATGTTCTGCAGAGATAACCGGAATTGATGAAGAATTAATCAAGAGACTATATGTAATTCTTCAAACTATGTCATCGGGATTCCGTAAAAACGCAGAATATTTTAGCCAGTATACATTGATAACCGCGCAATTATATGTAAGCAAATATAACTGGTACTACATGCCATCTTCGGTCCATAAAGTACTTATACATGGTGCTAAAATAATAGAGCATTATGCAGTTTTGCCTATAGGACAATTATCCGAAGATGCCCAGGAACCTCGAAATAAAGATTACAAGAAATATAGGTTACATCACGCTAGGAAGTGTTCCAGATCAGCAACAAACGAAGACGTTCTGCATATTTTGTTATATACATCTGATCCTTATCTATCTAGCTTAAATAAACCAAGTTTTCTAATATCCAAAGAATTGTTTGACGAAGCTAAAGAATTGTTGGAAATAGAAAGTGATGAATAGGATAAGCGCCAAAAAAATTTTTTTTTTGTCATGTAACTGTTTGTTTAATAATAATAATTTAGTTTTAAACTTATTTTAAGCATAAGTGTAACTTTTATTGCTATTTTAATATAACTGTATAATTTTTGATATGAAATTTCGTATAACTTTATCTTAGTAATTTTTTTTCGGAAAAAATATTGTTTTTAAAATGATGATGTTTAATTTATTTTATTGCCTAGATATTCACAAATACGTGAAAAAAAATTCAAGGAGATAAATCACAAAACAACAGAGTTATCGATTTTTGAGATGGAAAATACTGGTTGGTCCCATAGTGCGCCGGCGCAACTGGCGCGTCATTTGGCAAAGGTATTTGTGCATACAGTCTATGCCCAACACAACAGATAGCCACGTTGATTTTGATGCTGCTCGTTTGAGCACCTTACTAATGGCCACAACAAGTTGACCACCTTGCAGTGAGTTTTCAACAAAACACAAATCAGCTAAGCACCATGATCGCGCATCCGTATTGTTCAAAAATGGCATGCCAACGGTCACTTGCAGCGTTTTTATTTTGCGCCTGAACCAACACGAATCACACTTCTGATGACGGAGAAGGTACGTGTCTTTCGTTATTATCAGCCTTATTTTAACTACTGTGTGCGTACTATGGGTAGTGTTGGTTATTGTGCAATAGAAAAACCGTTTGCAGTTCAAATCAAACTATAACTTACGATCAAATTAATCACACTTGCGAATCACACACTGTATGTAGGTACACGACACAACTATACGGAACGCGCGACAAATTCTAAACGTGTTCACTGCTTAACCGCCAACAACAAACTCTGCTTTCACTCAGAGCCGGCTGTCTCGACTAGGGACGCTATCGCAAACTACCGATCACTAAATATTAAGGTGAATCCTGAGCTGTAGCCCGCAAAATTCAAAATTTCTTTAGTTTTTTGCAAATTGCAGCTGTTTTTCGTCGTATGTTGATCAAAATGCGATTCTCAACTGTGGAAATTATATATTTATCAAATAATAATCATCAATTCCATATCAATCGTCAAATGCATTGACGGCATGTCTTTATTTCCATGGAAAGTAGGAAGGCCTTTAGTGTGGGATGCACCACGTATCGATACTCTTGCGCCACCCCATGTTCGTGGGTCAACGCGCTGTGCTGGCGCCGCGCTGCTGCGTCTGCGGAAAACC
Source organism: Griposia aprilina (assembly GCA_916610205.1). Taxonomy (NCBI): domain Eukaryota; kingdom Metazoa; phylum Arthropoda; class Insecta; order Lepidoptera; family Noctuidae; genus Griposia; species Griposia aprilina. Next base: position 107,057 of record OU744294.1, on the reverse strand, counting down.
TCAAGCGGCAAAAGTAGCGTAAAGTATTACCTTATCGGTAATTATATTTTCGAACCGTTTGGGGTTGACACCCTCGGGCCGTGGGGTCCGAGTGCTCATGTTTTCTTCAACGAAATCTGCAAACTCCTCTTTGATATTTCCCGTGACCCAAGGGCTGGCTTTTACCTTGGCCAAAGGCTAAGCATTGCAATGCCGCCAGTCTCTTGGGTACATTACCAGTCGACAGCGATGCAGAGAAATTTATCGATGCCATATTTTAGTTTGTTAATTGTTTTAGTGAGGTTAAGTTATTATATTTTAATTGTAAGTACTGTTATTTTATTTGTAAATACGAGTAAATTGATTGAGTAAAACAAATACTAAAATGTATATTTAAGTATCAAAATAAATAATATGGCTGTTTATTTAGGTAGTAATTAACAAATCTTAAGTAGTGGAACCATTTTAACACTTAATAATACATTTGCAAAAGCAAATGAGTATGTACTTATTGTAATCAAAAAGTAAAATCTGGTTATTAACATCAAGTTAAAACTCTGAAAATCATTGGTGACTACTTTTTACTTAAAAACTGGTATGTTAAATCATAGATTCATTTTATATGATTACATATTGTTCAACAACCACGTAGATCACAAGGTGCTAAGAGATTTGAGCGTGTAACGAGGGTCTTACGAGCATGCTACGAGACTGCTACGAGAAAGCTACAAAAATTGCTACGAAGGTGCTACTAAGGAGCTACGAAGGTGCTAGGAGAGCCTACAAATTTATAGTTTATTAAAACGGGACAACACCAATTACAAAGTTATAGTTTTACGGGCGTGCTACAATCTTTTTAGTGCGTGGTACGTTGACGCTACGAGGCTACTACGGATGAGTTGTGCGTAACGTTAACAAAGAAACTTGCGATGCTTGTGTTTCATGTTACTGCTATATAACTACCATGGAATCCCGCTTATACTTTCCAAAACAGTAGTAGAAATTAAGAAAACATATTAGAATTAACGGAAACGCTTCCCAACGAATGTGAGCATTAATATCCCACCCCACACTCTCCTGGGGCAACCTGCCCGCATCCATCATCTCAATATATCTGCGAGCGCTTATCAATGCCGATGATTGGGTGAGCCTCGTTTGGTTCAATTCGTAGCGCATTTCGCTTCATTAGGGAGTGCGGTACTCCGGTTGATTTCAAGAGGCTTTGAAAATTTATGCAAGATATTTATTTTCCTAGCGCGAATTTCATAAACGCCCTAAATATCTGTTTGGTTCTTTAGCAGAAAGAGAAGCATGGAGATGTGGCATTCAGGGGCAGTATCGAAAAGTCAAAAACTTCTAGAAGTACGTAGCGTTCGTTCTTTTGGAATCAAAGCTGTTTTTCTTATCTTTAAAATCGACGTCGTGGATCCCTAGAGCTTTGTCTTGCTTTAATAGTTTCAGATACTGAACATTCTCAATAAATCAGTCATCCTGTGTAAATGTGGACGGTATATACTTATGTACATATGCAGCTCATTTAAGGTATTCGAATATTCGTCAGGATAGCGACCTAGTGTAAAGTTTGAAACAACAATGACTACAAATAAGTACTTAGTGGTTAAACAAAGTTCACCTAAGGTGAACCCTTTTAAATCCGTTCAGCGCCGACGAGTGAGTGACGGGCGCGTCGCGCACTCGCTCACTCGGTTCGAGCGACTATCCCACACATACACGGTGGGCCGGTAAGTACTATCAGTTGTATTCATTAGCTCATAATCGTTTTATTATTTATTTATTTTATTTTTAGCCAATGTTGCCCCACTGCAGGGCAAAGACTTCCCTTTCTCCTTCCCAATCCTCTCTGTCTTGAGCAAGTGTGAACTAATCCAGTATGTAGGTATCAAGCTCGTCCCGCCATCTTCTCCTGGTTCTGCTTCGATGTCGCCGGGCATGTTCTGGGACCCAAATGGTGGAAGATTTGGCCCGTGACTCGTTCGACATGCGGCAAACGTGTCCGGCCAAGTCCCACTTAAGAGCGGGTAGTAACCAAAATTGCCTATTTTCAATTTGATTTTTCATTAAATTGATAAGACTTAGGTATAAAATAAACACAATATGAGTAACTACATGATATATTCAAACTTTTTGTGGAACAAAACACAAAATGTTAAAATTTTCTCGATAAAACTACATCAAGAAGTTACCTATAATTTTCACGTATTTTCAATTTGTACTTAATATAACTAATGGGATACAAATTAGATGATAATTTGCCAATACAAGGCGAAAAAAAATGTGTAGGCATTTTTTGAATTTCCTTTTATTTTTAGTTTTATTACAACTACAAGCTTTATGCACTTACGACGTCTTTTAGTTCGTGGAAGATGTCATCTTCCATCGCACGTTGCGGGAACTTCAAGCATATTTTTGTTTCACAAATCAGTCGCCGTCGCTCTGTTGAGACGAGAGGACTGCGCTTGAATTTTCAGCAGCTCTGGGATATAATTTATTTGCGTAAATAATATTTTCGTAATTTATCAAATTGTAGGAAAGAGACTGTGAAATAGAAAACATGAAAAAACCACTAAAACCACTTCCGAAACGATTATTAAAATCGTTAAACTAAATAAATACTGCGGCTAAACTATAAAATAAAAATATTATAATAATTCAATGTTGATATTTGAAAACTCAAGATGACATACATTTATTTGACGGATATTTGACTGGTATAGTACAACTAGCGCCATTGTTCTGCATTTCAGTAAATTTTCTTCCGGAGAAAATTTACAACATAGAGATTTTAGAGCTGGAGATTTTAGATCTAATTTCTATTAACTCGAGATCAATATTCATTGAATCCCACTTTCCTTGACAAACTCCGTCTAAGGGTAACCTTAGACGAACCATTTCGAACGACTTTTGACTTTTATAATATATTATATGCCAATAATTTTGTCGGTAAAGCAGACTAATGTCCTGTTGTTCCGAAATTGGCCTGTTTTTCAGAAATGTTTTCGGCGAGGACTTTTTTCTACTCGCGCTCCGCGCAGGATAGGTTTTCACGGTTTTTATGACACATGCCATTGGACTTTGCACAATACAGTGCAAAATCCACAATACCATTATTATTTTTACTTGGTAATACGGTTGCTAATTGACTTTGCACGATCCTGCAGAGCAATATCCACGATGTACCATTATATTTTTTTACTTGGTAAACACTGTTTTCCACGAAGACGTCATGAGGTCCAATTTGTAGAAGACCCTTAGTAAAATTTGGTTACATTGGAATTTGAACTTTGTCACGTCAGCATTAAGATTCTAGATCCAAAACACGACTATGATCTAAGATTCTGAATTCAAGCTTAGCGTATAGTATAGGCAAAATAAACAGATGTTTTTCGTACTGAAGAATTTCATTGAAAAAAAAAAACAACCGACTTCCAAAAAAAAACACTAAAAGACGTGAAAAATAACTTTAATTTCGGAAGTCGGTGTCAGGTTGTGTATTTTCGTTTTTGGTCACCGACTTCCGAAATTAAAGTTATTTTTCACGTCTTTTAGTGTTTTTTTTTGGAAGTCGGTTGTTTTTTTGTAAAAAAGTTTTTATTTTTCACTTTTTAGTTGCGGTACCTACCCCACACAAACTCGTATACCACTACTTGGTGTGTAAATAACAGTGACAGGAAATTATTAACACATCATCCATATAAACTAAGTGGAAAAAATATGCAATATTAAAGATAACTCAAAAACTACTGGTCAGACCTTGATCAAATTTAAATGGGACCACATGTGAAGCACCACCTATCAAATAAAAAAAGAATCATCCAAATCGGTTCACCCAGAAAAAAGTTATGAGCTAACACACATAAAAAAAAAAAAAAAAAAAAAAAAAAAAAAAAAACATACAGACGAATTGAGAACCTCCTCCTTTTTGGGAAGTCGGTTAATAAAGGGACTGGACAATGATCATATTTCGTTTAAATATTGTAATTGAAAAACCATTCGAGGAATAGGGTTGCTGATCATAGCGGTCCAACAAATTTCCTTAGATGATTGATATTTTTGTTCAACTGACTTTTTCTCAAAGTAAAAAAGCGGGAGGTAAGTGATGTGATCATAATTATTCGCTTTCTTATCGTCACAAAAGCAAGTTTATCGAGTTTGTTTTCATCATCATGTAGGTTGTATCATGAGTATGTAGTAGGTATAGGACTTTGATGGAAGTGCTTTGCTTTTTAGTGTTCCGTTCCTCAAAAGCAAAAATGGAAACACTTATAGGATCACTTTGCTATCCATCTGTCTGACCCCTTTTCTCAAAAAAGTGCGGAGGGTATTAAGTTGAAATTGATATTAAATACTTAGAATTGCCTTACTTTGGAGCTTTAAAAAAATCGAGCTTCTAAGACGTTGACTTAGAATCTTGGCACAAATTGCCATTCATTTCGTATATTTTGACACTCGCAAATAAATTAAAACCCATAAGATACATCCGGTTGACCTGGAATCACGAAATTTGGTAAGAAGCAAGGTCTCACAGTACAAATAGGTATAGGAAAATATCTGGAAATCGTTCATTTGTAATTATTACATAATGTAGGGGACCATATTTTCTCAACTACAACGTCAAGTTTGTATTTCCATTCGGAATCGAATATTTATAGGTCGTATCTTGAATTAACATTTAGTCTTTAGTTCATTCAAGTCGGTCTACTATCCAGTTTAACGACCCACCAGCATCGGTAACAGATTCAGGGACATACAATAATATCGAATAATATACCTACTTGTACACAGCAATCATACATCATGGTAAATTGAATAGAGCGGTTTCATCTGATTATTTTGCATATACATACTACACAAGATTCAAATTCAAATGCGTAGATATACGCCGGGCGAAAAGTTTCTGCTGGCGGGAAGGGATTGTGTTTTGTTTTCGTCGTGTTTGATGAGAGGGGTAGGCAAAGAGGCGCGGGTGAAACTTGATTTTTTCTGTCTTGCTGCGCCCTCTTAAACTTGTCTGCTTTTTGAATGACGTAAGGGATTTGTATTTTGGTACACAGCACTGTGTTTCTGATACGGTCCGCTGATCTGACTCCTAGAATGTTGCGCTCCATTGCTTGCTGGCGAATCTCAAGCTTGAACCTCTGCTAAACTGTCAAAGACCAGGTTTGAGCGCCGTGTGTGATTATAGGGAGTATGCATAGGTATGTCCTTTAATTTGCATTTATGGCAAATTGGTAGGTCTACAGCATTTTGCCTAAATCAGCTGCCGAAGATGAAAATAGCACGATATCTTAGGCGAAACGCAAACTCAACTCAAACTCAAAGCATTTATTTCAAATTCAAAAATTTACAGGCACTTTTCAATTGTCAAGGAGTCGGTCAGCCAGATAGACGAAGCTAGTTGCCTGTAAAATTGCCTGAATAAAATATCTGTACCCTAAAACGCCATCATTTCTGCGGGAACGGTTCTCTTACGCCCGTCTTTTTGATGCGCCTTGCAAGTCGCATCTTAGAAATCACATCAAATCCCGTCCCCACTCAACCGACTTCTACACCTAGTTTTTCACAGTGCACGCGGTTTGGTTGTGGAATTCACTTCCGCCTGACATTAGAAACTGCCAAACTGTTGCAGTATTTAAAAGTAGAGGGAAAGAACACTGTCTTTCCACTTTGTCATAATTGCATATTAGTATATATAGTAGTATAGTATATATGCATATACATTGTATTGCATTGTTTGTGTATGTTGTATGTGTGTATTTATTTTTTAAATTACAATATATTTTTAAATATTTCAGTGATATTTATTTTAGAAGTATGTATTAAGTATATATGTAAGTCTATTCTCATATTGTATGTTTATATTTAAATTGCAAAATTGTTTTCGATTTTACGAATTTTGTTTTTCCTTCTACTCTTACACACGTTGTCTATATCTCTTTTAATATACTCTCCTGTAGCAGGTATGCTAGAAGAGATTTCTTTAGAAATAAGCATCACCTTTGTACGTATTTTTCTGTTCCCTTCTTCCTATGTGTTTATATTTGTGTATATAAATGGTAATTTTTTTATTTTTATTTATTCTTCTTTTATTGAGGTACATAATCCTTACTTTGTTAGTATTACTTACAACTAAGTTAGTATAATTAAATAAGACAAACTTACACAATTAGAAATAATAACAATAATTATTCAACACAACTTACAGAACACTATATCTATTGAGCCATCTTCTGGAGACACCTGGCCTTCAGTTTTACTAGCAAAAATGCTCAGGAGACTGCTGTCGACGTAGTAGTGACGCGGATCTTTTACGTATGATCGCACAGAAGTCATCTGTATGCGCTGCTGCGAACATCCGTATGCGCTGCTGCGAACATCCCTGACGCGCTACAGAAACGTGGCAGCGGCAGCAGTATCCTAAAAGCATTGTTTGCATGCACACGCAGGGCATTCAAAGTTTTTAGCGTGTATCTGGTGCACAGAATACAGGTATAAAAAGCCTGGCAATATGCCCTAAACGGCGTTATCTAAACATTATTGACGCACTTTCCAAATCTGCGGGCCAGCCTATTGCATCGTACGGCCAACGCCCTGCGCTCTCTCTCCATATCACAGTTATCAGTGCCATCCTTTGTAGCCCAGTGACCAAGGTATTTAAACTGTTTTACTCTGTTTAGAGTTGCACTACATAGCGATACTGTAGGTACCACAAAAAACAAAAAAAAACACTTTCTATTGACAGGTAATAAATATTACTTGTCTTTTTTCTGTAACATATCAATCACGCATTATTTTAACAAACGGATATGGTGGACGGTATCCGCATATGACATTGACACTGGTCATCAGCGTTATTCGTCATAGGGCGTAGTTGTAGAGTAGATGGCGATGACGCAGTTGCAGGCTACGCCGTAGTCTTTAAAATAGTGATTATTACAATGGCTACGGCGTAGGCTATGACTACGGTTGCTACGACGTAGGTGACTACTATGGCTACTACGCTGTAGGTGACTACTACGACAGCTACGATGTAAGTTAAAAATTCTTCGATTGCTACGAAGTGGGTTAAAAGAATGCTATATAAGGTGAACGTGACGTCTGCGATGGCTGCGACGTACACCACGACGGTAAGGGTCCAGATTTTGAAACAGTTCTCCGACATTTGTCAATCCATAACAACATAGACACAACTTTCAATGGAATTCAACACCAAGACAAGATTTTGTTTCTGACACGAATCAGAGGTGTTGTGAATACTACTTTCATTAGGTACTTCACTGTTTAACAAGTATTCCAATATAAAGCGCTGAAACGAAATTTTCATTGAAAGTTCCCTTTGAGTGGGGCCACGTGCTGACTCGCTGGGTGATAGGAACCACAATGAACTCAGCCAGCAAATAATTCTCAAAAACTCAGCGGTTTCCGCAAAGTTAACGGCGGAACGCGAAAGATATTTCCGAACACAGCAATTAAGTAACTAATGCAGTTATAAAGTTGGACGGCAGGTCATTCAACAATTTTAGTCGTCTAACTCACATGCTGAAATTGGAACGTGCTCAAAGGGCACTCCTAAAGGTTGGATGGCGCTTACCTTACCGCTTTCCTACCATCGATCTTTATAGAACATGTGCGGTTCTCTCTGTTCGCAAACTGTTTATTGTTAACCTTGTTTTAGCCACGCACTCTCGAACTCCCTATGCTCCATGCAAATTTGGCTCCCAACGGCGTAAACATACTGTCTGTCCCTCCATCCACTCAAATTGTCGTTCGGCCCAACGTAGTTTCTCTTTCCTCTGTAGCCACGTCTATAATAAGGCTAATAAAATTTTAAATATATACCCTATGTGCAGATCAAAATGTAAAAGAGTTATTACTGAATGGCTACTTGAATTGGATTATGCAGAGACTGAAAATATACTAAAAATCCTACAATAATTTCGTCTACTGGAAATATTCACCTACTCAAAATTATCGTAGATCGCGTTACACCTTGTTTACCACACACAGACACACACACACACTCTCAGGCAAGTAGGTGCTCACGCCCAGTGCCCTTCTTGGGCGCTGGGCGTGAGGACTTATTGCACTCACGGACACACAACACTCTCCATAGACACACTTAGTACATCTTTTTTGTTTTTGTTTTGTATAGTAATACTCTTCCTCTCAGTACTTGGAGGTTTTATAATGTTGTAGTACGTAAGTGCAATTTAATATTGTAATTTTAAAGGGTGTGAGCCTGGAGATCTGTCATACAGGTCCCGAACCCAGTATAGACTCCAGCTCTCACAAAGGTTTAAATCCGTTTGTAACTTCGATACTATGTACCAAAATTGTACCTTTTTGAGAGAAAATAAATAAATATTATTAAATATTATAAATATTATAGTACAAATTTCGTAAATCTAAGACTAATTGAGGAGTTAGTCCGAGATAGTTATCATGGACTTAATAGCAGCTCTTAGTAGCTCTGTGATATAATTTGACCGTGATGCACAGATCGGGTCAGTACGCCTGAGAACACATTGAGCAATGGCGCGGTTTGCTGGGTGTAGCATGTGTTGCGAGTGATGAGAACCTTGTTACGACGGTATAAGGGTCAGTTTACTGCGGCCACGCGCTCGGGGCCTCGCATGTAGTGCCGCATGAACCGGCGCTGCTCACCGCTCGCCTATTTCAACAGTTAGCGCGCGCTGCTAAGTGTGGGCTCTTGTCGGTTAGCGCCCGAGCGCACCGCGCTACGCGCCGGCTCCTTTGTAGTGCTTTACTATCATTCTACTCACTACGTATATAATATTGTCTGACATTTTGGTACTATTTTTGATTTAATAATTAGAACTTTATGATACCTAATACTAGCTTTTACCCACGACTTCGCCCACGTGGATGTCGGAAATTATCCCACGGAAACGTACTCCCGGGATAAAAAAGTATCCTACATGTTAATCAAGGTTATATACTATCTGTGTTCCAAATTCCATCTAAATCCGTTCAGTAGTTTTTGCGTTAAAGAGTAACAAACATCCTTCCATCCATCCACATATCCATCCATCCATCCTCGCAAACTTTCATATTTATAATACTAGCTTTTGCCCGCAGCTTCGCCCGCGTGTATGTCGGAAATTATCCCACCGGAACGTACTACCAGGATAAAAAGTATCTTACATGTTAATCCAGGTTATACACTATCTGTGTTCCAAATTCCATCCAAATCCGTTCAGGAGTTTTAGCGTGAAAGAGTAACAAACATCTATCCATCCATCCATCCTCACAAACTTTCATATTTATAATATTAGTAGAATTAGGATAGAATGTGAGTAGGTGAAAAGTGTCGAAGAAAAGACATGTTGCGCCGACCACAAATAAATTGGGATAAGGACAGGGGAATTTAGAAAATAAAGAAATCTGTGAAACTGCACATAACTACGTATCAAATTGTTTGATATGCAACAGTTTCCTAAAGTCACAAACCAGCACTTGAAGTGTAGTACAGATACAGTGTTTTGAAACCTAAACTTTTTTTTTTTATAAATAAATTAAATTAATTATCTTAAGACTATTAATTTGTAACTAACAAAATTATGGACATTACCTACTCTGAAATAAAAAAAAAAATTAGAAGTCTGTTTTTTTATTTGTAAAAAAGTTTTTTATTTTTCAATTTTTTGTGGGTCACTTATTAATTTATCTAAGTATAGTTATAGCCTTATTTCAATTGCTCATCACCTTTTACGAAATAATGCTTTTCCCGATGCAGTGACGTTAATTGTTGAGGAGTTCTCCTAGTAATAACGAGAAGAACTGGAGCTGATGCTGAAGCCACCGTTAGCTCCATTTCACCATATGTATTGTGATGAGCTTAACTTAGCAACCATATTAAAGTATCGCAACCACAATGGCGATGGCCGCCTCTGGTCTTCATCATCAATGGTGCTTTCCGAGAACAAATACACGAGTTACTATAAAAAATACCCAAATCGCTATAGGTTTGTCTATAAAATTTGAGGATTTCCCTCGTTTTCAGTAGGATCCTCTCATAAGATTCTGAGTTGGTGACAATGGGACCACCTCGAGAGCATACTCTTTCAAACAAAAGATTATTTTTTTTTAAATCGGTTCACAATTGACAAATCGGAATCGAATTGAGAAATCGGTGAACTTACATAAAAAAAAAACAAATATACAGTCGAACATAATTATAACCTCCTCCTTTTTGGAAGTCGGTTAATTACAGATTTCCATGACGGCCTTTATAATATGACGGAACCGCTTTCCTAGGAAAACAATGCTTTCATCTAAAAAGCATTCTGAGTGCGGTACGTACAAAATTAAGTATGCTATTATGTAATATAGTTAGGAGTTAGTTAACGAATTTTTAGAAAACTGCAACTGTCAACTACATACATTCCTCTTTCACAGACGCATGGCGCCTCAAACTGCCTCGGGAGTAAATATTGTATATAGCACGTCAAACCAATGCACTTTGTAACGGCGCGTTGCTCAAACGAAATAAACGACTATACTAGTACTCGGTGCATTCGACGACAATGTCTAATATTGGATAACATTTCATCAGCTGTGATATATACGAAGCTTGATTTCTCGCCGGACTTTCACAAGCTTCAGAAGATTATCGAAAAACAATATCTTATCTATTGTTGATGTAGAGTTACAAGATAAAAACAGGCGCCATGTAACATTATTTCCTCCGCAAGTGAAATGCATGTGGCTGCAATTGCAGTAATAACCTGATGATTGCTTCGCACTTTTAAACCTTAAACCCTACCCGGGGGCCACCACACCTCAGAGATTGAATATTTGTAAATATTTTTGTAATATTTCGCCCCTCGAGCCCTTAATTACGTCGGCGGCCATGTTATCAAAAGTCTAGTTCCAAAGCTTATACAGGGTAAATGGATTTGTATCTATTTTTGGGTTTGTCAGACCCCAGGGATGTAATAACGTATATGGTGGGCTGTCTTGCCTAATTGCCTTTCTTTATGAACTACATAAAAACCAATCCTATGTGCCCGGTGGCTCCCGGGAGGAAGCTATTGACAGTATGCTAGAACCCCCTGGAGTCAGGGGTGAGAATCCCCGGGCGAGTTAACGTACAATGCCCGCACTTTAAGACCGAGGAGCGGTTAATCGAACTCGATAATGCCCAAAACTATACGAGTATTAAGTGGGACATCATAGGCCTAACAGAGGTAAGAAGAGAAGGCGAAGACACCCTAGAACGCAACGATAGCGTTTTATACTATAACGGTAGTAATGGAACCAGTCGGGTGTTGGATTTTTAGTAGTCAAGCATTGGAAATCTAATATCATAGGATTCGTTCCATATTCCGATAGAATAGCCATAATAAAGTTCCGGATCATGGAAAAGAAAACACTGACCATCGTACAAGTTTATGCTCCTACATCAGCACACCCAGACGAGGAAGTGAAAGAGTTTTATGAGTCCTGAATAAAGCAAATTGTGATGACCAACGAGGAACTTGGACCATGAACCTAAGAGACTTTAATGCCAAACTAGGCAGTGGAGAATATAGTGATAGCAAAAGCATTTGATGGCCTCACGGTTTGGGAACTAGGAATAAACGCGGCGATTTACCTTCCTATTTCCTATTGCAATTTGCCTTGGGGCAAACTTTCAGAATTAGTAATAGCTTCGTTTTCAAAAAAGCTCAACGCCCCTGGACCTAGTTTTCTTTCATTGGAGTAAGGAAGAATGAAATCGATTTCTGTCTATCCTCCAATAAACAGTTTATAACCAAATTCCAAATTTTTCCAAAACAGTTTATAACCAAAACAAAATTCGTTACACTTCTGACCACCGTACACTACGGATGGTGGCAAAATTTTAGCATTAAAAAACTAGATAAAACCTTAATAACAAATTAATAGCGAAAAATTCAATGTAGGACTTAAAAACAGCTTTAATTTACTTAAAATACAGACAGATACAGATGGCACTGAACAACAGTACAGAAATATCAAAACAAGTATTAAGAAAGTTCAAAAGTAAAAAGCTAGAATAAAAAGTTTCTCAAACTTAGCGAAAGAGCACTAAAACTAATAGAAGACCGACAAAATCTTGTTTCTAATACCACTGAGTTCAGACAAACAGATAGACAAGTTAAAAGGTGCATTCGAACATACGTGCGGCACTTGAGCGACAAACTGGTGCTAGAAACCAACAGCTCTTTGACATTGGCTCTGAAAGGTACAGACAGACGTCGATCCACCATCACCAAAGTCAAAGACTATGCAGGTATAATGAAAACGACACAGTTTTCATCATCTGCACAGATTTGTATATGTTGCAGACAAAACTCATAACCAGTCAAAAGTACTTTTAACTAGCAAAATCAGTCAAAAGTATTTTTGACTATAAGCTCTCGACAATAGTACTTTTGACTGAAATTATAGTCAAAACTAGTTTTGCCTAATGGACCTGGTTAAAAGTAGTTTCGACTAACTAATTTTGTTAAAAGTAGTTTTGATTGGTTCTATCAGATAATTAAACACTAAAAAGTAATATTTTTTATAAACCACATAATTAAAATACCTAGAAAAATAATGCTTTGCACTATAACTGTGCCGAATAATAATAAGGCGTAGTCGACGGAGCCCCTCGAAGCGGGGCTCCCACTTCCGGGTGGTTTTAAAATAAATAACCACGAAGGGGATGGCGGGGTCTGGTAGACCCCGCCATCCGCTTCTAACCTGACCTGTCCGAGTCGGGGTGCCCCAAGTCCCGAGCTCACTTCGCTCGCTCTTATAGCAAACCATTATTTTTAGTTCATTCAACAAATTTTAAAGCTAAACATTTTAAAGTGTGAAACATTCATTTTAAACCTTCTTATTAAACGAATTTACAACATATAAAATCTTTTATTACATACTAACAGCTGGTTAAAAGTGATTTTGACTGATGCTCTAGTCGTTAAAAGTAGTTTTGACTAAGAGCGTCAGTCACAACTACTTTTAACCACATTTTGTCAGTTAAAATCACTAATAACTACAGATTTTCAGACAAACTTACTTTTGACCAACGTGTTCAGTTAAAATTACTTTTGCCTGTTTTTTTAGTTAAAAGTACTTTTGACCGATTAAGAGTCTTGACTTTGACATATACAATTCTATATTCTGCTAAAGAAGCAGTTCCTCCCTCTTCCCAATCACACAATGACTTTTGACACACAATGACACACAGTCACATCAGATTTCGGAGCCAGGTTTCAGCTTTTGAAGTTCATTGCACTTCGCGCAGCCAAAAATACTGGAGAAGATAGAGTTTTCACTGGAGCTCTTAAAATCGGAGAGACCGTATTACTTTCCACACATCTCAAATATCAACTCAATACTACAAACTGGTCCATTTGCTTCTCGATTTTGTCATTCCACAATAATACTGCTACACAAAAAAGGTGCAAAATCTTAAATTGATAACTATAGCCCTATCCTTCCCACGCCGTGTCCTTCTACACGTGCAGCCTGTGGATCAACTTCACTCAGCAGGCATACAGCGACCTACGTGTTCAATATAATAATGCACTGAGAGTGCTGCTGCGGCTGCCGTGGCGTTGTAGTGCGTCAGGGATGTTTGCAGATAATAATATTAATGGTTTTGCCGCCATTATTAGGAATAGGTGTGCATCCCTGATGACGCGTCTTCGCGGCAGTACCAACAGTATTCTCAGTGTATTCGCAGATCGGTGGGATTCCCGATGTTGCGGAGGTGGATGCAGCTCCACGCTGATTTTTAATTGTAGTATGTTGATTTGTGTCTGTAACCTACTAACACTAGCAGTTAAGTAAAATTGTTACTATCACTATGGACTCCCAGCCTGAAATAAAAGTTTTCTATTCTATCAGTTTGTTGGTGTATCATTTCTATAAAAAGTAATCGAAAACTGTGTATCTAATCTACTTGACTCTCAAGAACCACTTGAACAAGCAGGATTCCGACAAGGTCTCGCCGCTACTGACCATCTCCAATCCCTCAACCAAATAATAGAGAAGTGCACTGAATTCAAAATCTCTCTATATTCGTAGACTACACCAAAGCGTTTGACAGCATTCACCACGATTCGTTATTTAAGGCATTCCTGAATCTAAATATAGAGACCACAGAATATATTTTTTAAACAGTTTTTTTTCATTATTTTAAATAGCAAAATGTCTTTTGTAAATAACATGAGTGTTAAAACTAGTGCTTTTTTTTAACGTTTGTGTGTGAATATTATTCTACAAGTGCGATAAGAAGTAAATAGAGACATTTTTAGCTCAAGAAATTACTTGTTCTTTGTAAGGCAAGAGTAGAGAACTACCTCACGCGCTTCGCGTATGAGGCAAATCACTTTATTAGTTCACGTTCCACGTAATGTGTTGTTTTACTATTGTTGTTCACTTTAAACAACACGTCGCGTCGGAGTCGCGCCCTCGCGCCCTGCCGCTGCGCACAGCGCCCGCCGTTCAGAGCTCACCGGGCGCTCCCCGGACACGACGCGCGACGCTCGCCGTGTCGGGATCTCACCGGGTCCTAGATAAAAACCCCTTTCCGTAAGCGTTAACGCCAACGGAAAAATCAAATTGTATGGAGTTGAAATTTGCTTAACAGATGTCACGTGATTGTTGATAAATTGGTAGACAAAGTCATTATTCCTCATGCGGTAAGGAATTTTGAAGTGAGCGTGACACATAAACGACAAAAATGTTCATCAAAATGGTAGACAAGAGCCACTTTTGACAAATCCTAATGATATTTTAGCGTTTCCGCGACACGCTTCATTAGCAAAAAAATAACAATAAACAGTGATATTTTTGAGCGTGTTTGATTCAAATTAATTAGTGAAAATTCATACTTTGACATTATTATGGGTAGCTAATAATTGCAAATAGTTAGTGGGGATGTGCTAGGGTAGCTTGTAATTTGCAAGTCAGTATCAGGTTGTATGGTAATAAGTTACAAATAATATGTATTTACGCAAGTATAATCATAATAATATAACTATGCCAACCAGAGGTTGCACTCTGGTTACCAGATGCTACAAATACCAACGATATGGTCATGCAGCAAAAACACGCAGACAGCTGAAATCTACGTGTGGTCACTGCGGTGAAGAAGGACGCTCAACGTCAGAGTGCGCGAAGCAAGCTGACACACCGACATGTGCAACTTGCTCACGTTTTAAGAAACACAATAACGACAAAAAGGGAGATGAGTGCCCTGCTAGGAAATTAGACGAATACAGGTACATCAACTCTATCGACTACGAGGGCGCCTGGAGTGCCATACTCAAGGCCAGTCTTCCGTGTTTAATACCTGCAGCTGACTCAACAACATGCTGCACTGGCACAAACCCTCGAATTTGTCGATGACGCACATTAGTCGCCCGCAGCAAAAATCAAATATTACATAGCCTCGAACGTGATTTAATTTTGTGCAAAATTTACTTTACCCCACTTACCAATTCTGCTGACGCAAGAAACTAACGCAAACTAAACAAGAAATCACGTATATGTCGGAGACGGTCATTAGTATGAACACTTAACGAAGTGCAGCACGAGTTCCGGGAGGTGGCAGCACCGTAGCGATGACGTACTCGGCTAACTTCGTGCTACGACAGAGCCTGGCTGATGGAGGAGCGCTTATGGGACAAGTGGACACTTACCATTCTGCCTTCGAGGAGATCAGTACCTCCACCCTAAGAACTAACACACGTTCCGTATAGTTGTGTCGTGTACCTACAGTTTAGATTCACGAGTGTGATAAATTTGATCGTGAATTATAATTTGATTTGAACTGCAAACGGTTTTTCTATTGCGCAATAACCAACATTACCCAAAGTACGCCCACATTAGTTAAAATATGGCTGATAATAACGAGCGAGACATACCTTCTCCGTCATATATAATATAAGACTTTTGTTATTTTTATTTTTAAGGTAAATATTATTTAAGTAAACTAGCTATAAAATAATTAATTAATACTTCTTATGTTAAAATTATTGTTAAGAATTTTACTATCCCACAATTACCATAGAGTATGAGCTACTGCCGCCTGTGGTGCAGGTTTATCCTAGTACAGGTATCTAACTTTATAATAGCTTTGTAAAATATTTATAAGATTGTATGCTTTTGCCCGCGACTTGGCCCGCGTGAAATTTCTTGTTCCGCCGAAACACCCCATCGCATCGCATCGCCCGCTCACGCTTTTACTTCGTTTTCACTTAGCGTTCTTTGAGCCTTATTTCTCTTTGCTCGGCTCCTAAGGGTTGTAGCGTGATGTTGACTCGCCTGTAACTTTGCTCAATAATTGGGCTATGAAATGCAAAATAATTCTTCAAATCCGACTGGCAGTTCCAGAGATAGGCGCGTTCAAACAAAAAAACAAACTATTTAGCTTTGCTATATTAGAATAGATTTAGATAGATAAGTATTCGGTAGAATTACTAAGTTAATAGATCAATGGAATAAGATTTTTCAAATAAACAGTGTCCTTCATCTTCACCACAACAGGGCTTGTTTTCAAAAAATCGTTTGATAGGTACGTTTCCATTGTATGATTTAACATTATTTATACCCATTTTCGAGTTAATTGAAGGAAGTAGTAAAGTCCAAAGTTTGTTACCCTTTTCCAATCCGTGAGGAGTAGATTTTTGTAAAACCCCGAAATACGTACTTTTTTATTTTGTTCTTTTAAATATTAGTACCGAGGTTGCAGTTTATCCGACACTGCCTTTACTTACGAACTTTGAAACACTCTAAATCCTCTGTGAGGTGCTGTTTAAAAAAACGAAAAGTGCCAATCTTTATTAATTACTCAGGAAAATATTGCCAAGTTACAAGTTTATGAACCAAAGGAATAAGCTTTTTCATGTAAAGTGTATCCTCTCTATGGGGGGGCCCATAGGGATGGAATTTGAAAAATCGTTCTAGATTTTTCCATTTTTCATAATTGATATGACTGGTCTTTAGTTAAAACTAAAGACTATTCATACCAATTTTTGAGTTATTCAAGCCACGCAGTAAAATCCTCCCCTTGAAAAAATTATAACTCCTGTGCCCCTTCAGGGGACGATTTTCGAAAAACCCTAATACACACTACACACTGATACACTGATACAATATGTACATGCACCCAAGTACAACCCTGATTGGTTGGTGTAGGACCATTGCAGGATATGAAAACGAAGATATTGGAATAAGCATATTATTTATTAAGTATCGCACTTCAGACTTTTCATCCTAAGTTAATATCGTTTTGCTATGACTATGCCAAGTTTTCTTAATTTTTTTGTGGTGCTGAAGTTTTGTACGAAGCGGGCTCATGCGGTGAGTGTGGTGCACGGTGCCGGAGAGTGCGGGCGGGCGCCGGGCGGTGCGAACTCGCTCAGTGGCTCCTGGCGCGGCGACGGGCGGCGCGCGGCGCGGCGGACACATCGCTGCGGGACAGGGCGCCGCGCGCCGCCGCGCGTCACTCCGCGGCCGCTCTCTGCGCCAACCGCACGCGCCGTCCGCGCGCCTCCGCACGACTCGCTACCCGCGACGCGCGACTCGCGACTCGAAACTTGTTTTGTAAATAATAGTACACGTGCACCGACCACTACCTCGCGGAGAGCACCGTGAGCTTGTGACCGCAGCTTACAATTATGCTGGTGTTGGGGAAATAACAACAACTCTTCGAGAATAATTAGGGTTACATATTTGTTTAAAAACTTGTCAAACTTGTGATTTCATAAAGTGTTGTAAGTAATACTGCTTAAAGTTACAAGAATAATAAATTACAACAATATTTGCACTATAAAAATGATATTTAAAGAACTAAAATGGAATTTGAGAATTAATACAGCCCACTCAAGGAATTGTTCAGACCGTAAGGATATTAAGTGGAATGTGGTTGCGATGGCAGTGATCAGAGATGTCGCTCGATGGCACTTTTAGTGACGCGACCAGCATCACTTATGTTAGAGGAGTGAGGTGCGCCGGCCGCCGCGCCCGCCAACATGCTGCGCCCCCTCGTGCTGGCGCTGCTGCTGCACGTGCACCACGCCCACCGCGTGCACCGGGCATTGCCCGTCGGCAACAACACGCGCGCGCTCAGCCACCAGCACCTGCTACACGCCCTACAGCATGAGCACAGGCTGCGAGGAGCGCTCAGACCTAACATCGCTTTCGACAACTATGAGTATGACCTGCTCAATTTGACAGCAATGTTTGACAATGGACCACGAATGATTCCACCGGCTGAGCTCCTTATATTCGTCGAAGATTTTGCTCCTGAGAAACTTCATAGGTATAAGAGAGAGTCACACTCCCTCATCGGAACTTTCGACATATCCAAGATGTTTAAGAAAAAAAAATACAAAAGTAAGCAGGACGACGAACCAAGACCGAGCGCCTCGTCCCTCCAAGGCGGGCAGCTTCCTCGCGTCGCTCCCGAGCCGCCGCCTGCCGCCGCCGCTCCCGTGCAGCCGGCGGCGGCGCCCACGCGCGGACACGTCGCGCACGCGAGCCCGCGCCCGCTGCAGCACACCGAGCAGACCGTCGCTGCGACCGCGGCTCATGTGTTTACCATCCCAGCAAAGATCATTCCCACGGAAAACTATGAAACGATAACCTCGATAGTTTCACAAGCAACTGTTAAACCCAAGCTCAAGACAAAGGCGGCTCGAAAATCTACAAGTGTATCAAAGACAACAACCAGTGCCCCGAGCACCAGCCGGCGCGAGGCGCGGCTCGTGCCGGCTGTGAAGAAGAAGGCGTCGGACAACGACACGCTGTGGCCCGTGAAGCACGCCGCCGTCGTGGAGGGCGACATCGTGCTCGGCGGACTCATGATGGTACACTATTATACTGCGTCAATGCACTCCACGCTCCGCACTCTGCACTCTATGCACGGAGCACTCCAAAAACATTTCCGTACTAGTCTCTTGTTTCTTTCTTTTTATGGTTGTAATTTTTGGCCTAATTCTTAATAAAATTTGTTTATACTCTACTAAGTTATAAGATGTCGTATCTTCATAAGTAAGAACCGAGTTGCGGACGTTAGCGAATACTTTAATTCGTACTATACTTACATTCATCGGACTAGATAAACCTAGTTAGGAAAATCTAGTCCGATGAGAAGGTAACAGAAGCTAGATAGAATGCCATTTCAGAACGATTTGATCGATTAATCAATCCAAAGCAATAGAAACTTCGCGTGGACCCTCAACGAAAAGTACGACAAATAATAGAAAACATTAATTTGCTTATAATAGAAGTATGTAAAAATGTATTTTTTTTAAGTTTCGGAGTATCATCTAGATGTTCTTTTTCCCCATTTATATCAATTTGACACCTGGGCGAGGCAAGCGTCTTTTCAAACATATTTGAAGGAAAATGCCTTCTTTGGTATTGGCAAAAGTAAGACAATCCGGGAAAAATGGGCTAGCCGTTGCCTTTTCAGGGATTGCCGCAACTCTATTAAATGATGGGAAAACAGCACACTCTACCTTTAAGCTACCACTGACAGTATCATTGGAACAACAGTCAGTATTCTCCATTCGTAAAAATGGACCGCTCGGGAAACTTTTACAAGAGACATCTTTAATTATATGGGACGAATGTACCATGAGTCATAGAGCTCATATTGAAGCAGTAATCCGAATGCACAAAGACCTCAGAAACTCAAATGCTGTTATGGATGGTGTTACTTTTGTTTTTGCGGGCGATTTTCGGCAAACACTGCCTGTAATAAAAAAACGAACACGCGCCGATGGTATCAGGGCATGCTTAAAATCATCTTACTTATGGAGTTCCGTTGAAACTCTCAATTTACGAACAAAAATGAGAGCTCATTTGAGCGACAACTACGATAACGCCTATCCGCATCAAGTATTGAATCTTGGAGAAGAAAAAAATAGCTGTCCTAACACCAACAGTACTAGCGATGACATTAAACTTGACGATAGATTAGGTGACATATTACATAGGTTAGAACATCTGATAGACACAATATACCCCGGACTTGAAAATTTATTGGAAAGAGACTATCCTTGGCTTTGTTCTAGGGTAATAGTGTCACCCAGACACGATACAGTGAGTGAGATATAAATAAACAGATTTTAGCGAAAATTCCCGGTTAAGTCAAACACTATAAGTCTATTGACACGGTGTGTAGTATTGAAGATACAGTGGACTATCCTCAAGAATTTTTTAATTCTTTGAGCCCTTCTGGCTTATCTCCTTCCTCTTGTGGCGTACCTCCTTATGTTAAAAGTTGGCATTCCTATCATGCTATTAAGAAACATGAGCCCCTCCAACATGTGTAATGGCACAAGGCTGCTTATAAAAGAGTTGCGGAAGAATTTAATCGTGGCGACCATTCTCACAGGGCCGGCAGTGGGACAACTGGCTTTTATTCCGCGGATACCCATGATTCCGACAGATTTACCCATACCGTTTAAAAGGCTACAGTATACCGTCAAGATCTTTTTTGCCCTCACTATTAATAAGTCGCCAGGTCAAACATTCTCTCTGGTGGGCATTGACCTGAGAAAGCAGTGTTTTTCCCCTAGCAGTTATATGTTGGCTTATCTCGGGTTGGAACTTCTGAAAGACAATACATTTTGATACCAAATTACATTACATCTAATATAATATATACAGAGAAGTTTTAAAAAATTAAAATAAAGATAATTTATTCAATCATAATCATTTCATTCACTCATTTGAAACCCGATAATACAGTCAAATTGCCATGCAAATACATACATAAGTATACATTAAAAATGTAACCCTCCTTTTGGCAGTCAGGATATAAATCATAGCACTCAGTACTAACTGAACCACAGTCATAATTTCATCACAAGTAAAAATGTTTACCGCCCAATCAAGTGGGCACAGGTCAGCTAGTTGTGTATAAAGTGATTCGAAGCCAAGCCTGCTTCCATTACTGTCATGTGTCGCGGGTGGCAGGTGCATAGTCGCTCGGAGGGCGCCACGTGCGGGCCGGTGATGGCGCAGGGTGGCGTGCAGGCGCTGGAGGCCATGCTGTTCGCGCTGGACGCCGTGGCACGTGCCGGCCTGGCGCCGCCCGCCGTGCGCCTCGGTGCGCACGTGCTCGACGACTGCGACAACGACACCTACGGCCTCGAGATGGCACTCGACTTCATCAAGGGTATTCAAACAACTTATATTATGACCAACTTATGTTCTTAGCCAACATAAATTATAACAACAAAGTTCGATCAATAAATTATAAATTATATAAAGAAATACTAGCCTGGTGCATTTGTGGAACCACATGTTTATTGTAGGATCAATAAGTAACATAGACGATGAGGAGTACGCGTGCAACGCGACGGCCGTGCGCAAGGTGATCAGCGGCGTGGTGGGTGCCGCCAGCAGCGTCACGTCTGTGCAGGTGGCCAACCTGCTGCGTCTCTTCAAAATCCCGCAGGTACCGCTTTGTACTCTAACTCGCGTGCAGCACTGACACGTGACAATACACACGCTTCTTGCCCGCAGGTGTCATTCTTCTCCACGTCACCAGAGCTGTCCAACAAGGCACGCTTCGAGTATTTCACGCGCACCATCCCCTCCGACCTGCACCAGGTGCGTGCCATGGTGGAGATCGTCAAGAAACTCAGCTGGCGCTATGTGTCCATCATCTACGAGGAGTCTAACTATGGCATTAAAGTACGTTACTCGTTTTGGGTCTTTTCTTGAAAAGCATTTAATTAACTTCAATTACATAACCTACTTTTCCGAGAAAAATCATTGGTGTATAAGTTATCGGGGCTTCGAAGGACCATTAGCGGGGATGTAATTTTTTATTTTTGTTTTTGCGGGGTTAGAAATATTGGACGACACACAGAATTGAGCAAAAGGGAATATGAGGTTATGAGTGAGAAAATAGGGATGGATGGACTTACTTGAGAACCTTCGGAACGAAACACGTTGACTCAAAGACAGCCAGTCCCACGTGTTCACTGAATATCTTCCTTTCACTGTGATGATTTCTCACTATCACTTGGTTTTTAAATGTCACACTTGTATCGGCCAACACATAAAAAATAAAGGGTGTTTGAGATTCTTGATATAGATATTAGGTATTATTCGCGGTGCGTGCGGTTGACTCCAGTCTTAATGCCAGAGTGTCTTTCTAATCACTGTGGATTCATGCTGCGATTGGCTATCGCTGCGGCGGAAGCGCCCTGATTCGGCGCGTGAGATGAGCATCCCTCTCGTTCTGTTGTATGGGAATTGGGAGGGAAGGAAATATAGCTCAAAACAGCGGTCGGCAATATTACAGTTACTTATTACTAAAACTTGCACGAGCAATCATTGTAGAGCGACAGTAAATGAAGCAAACGCATAATGATTTTTTAACTTATTTTCAGGCATTCGAAGAGCTGGAAACACTTCTGGCTCGGAATGATATCTGTATTGCTGTGAAAGAGCGATTGGTGAAGGACTCGGGCGAGGCAGACGAGCGCGCGTACGACGCCATCGTCACCAGGCTGCTGACCAGACCGCGCGCGAGAGGTGCGCTACACACTTGTAGCACTTCTTATTGTGCGGTCACGTGGGCCACCACTGACCTGTGTGTGCTTGCAGGAGTGATCGTGTTCGGCTCGGACCAAGAGGTGGCAGGCGTGATGGCGGCTGTGGGCCGCATGCGCGCCACCGATGCGTTCGGCTGGGTCGGCTCAGACGGCTGGAGCGCGCGCGCACTCGTGTCCGACGGCAACGAAGCAGCCGTGGAGGGCACCATCAGCGTGCAGCCGCAGGCCAACCCCGTGCGCGGCTTTCGGGAGTACTTTCTCAACCTCACCGTCGAAAATAATCCCAGAAACCCCTGGTTTGTCGGTAATTTGTTTCCATATTTGAATTTACTTCTCTCGACTATTATTTTCTCCAGTGGCTTCCTTCTTGCTTTTCTTATCCACCTTAATCTAATAATGTTTGTTTTAGAGTTCTGGGAGGATCAGTTCAAGTGTCGATACCCAGGAAGCGCGCGCACGCCATACAACGTGCAGTACGCGCGCGCGTGCTCCGGCAGCGAGCGCCTCTCCGCAGACAACATCGAGTTCGAGGCTCAGCTGCAATTCGTTACCGACGCCGTGCTCGCCTTCGCGCACGCTATCAGGTACAGCCGCATCAGCATCGCCGGCACTAACGCAGCGCCAAGTCGAGCTCCCCTGACGTGCGCGTGTTGCAGGGACATGCACGCGGCGCTGTGCGGCGGCGCGCCCGGCCTGTGCGACGCGATGCGCCCCGCCAGCGGCGCCACGCTGCTGCGCTACCTCCGACAAGTGCGCTTCATAGGTCTCCTCACACCTCATATTCCTGGCTTCAATCAAGTTCTACTACCAAAATCTATTTTGTTTATTTTAAGTTTATGGTTGTTATATAATAATTAATATTTTCATTATTATATGACTGTGTACTACTGTATACTGACTGTTTACTAACTAAAAATATATAGCAGCATCGTATATCTTGGTCACTCTTTCATGTGTTAACAAAAAGTCGTGTAAAATTGGCAGGTCTAAGCGGAGACGAATTTCACTTCGATAACAACGGCGATGGCCCCGCACGTTACAACATCTTGCACTTCAAGCAAGTGTCGCCCGGGGTGTATCGCTGGCTGAAGGTGGGCCGTTACCTTGACGGCGAGCTTGAGCTGGACATGGATGGTACTGTACACCTTAATTGTAATTGTGATTGTAATCACATAGCAGCTAAATATAAAGTTTGTCTATATAGAGATACAGTTCAAATGGAGCGAGCGCCACCCGCCGGAGTCGGTGTGCAGCGCAGAGTGCGAGCTGGGGCAGGCCAAGCAGTACGTGGAGGGCGAGTCCTGCTGCTGGCACTGCTTCAACTGCACGCAGTATGAAGTGCGCAACCACAACGTCATTTAATATCAATCAAGCCGCAATGCAGGTGTTCAAGTTTTTATTGAAATGCTTAGATTCGGTCGCCGGAGAAGGAGACGGCGTGCGAGGAGTGTCCACTGGGCACTCTGCCGGGCGCGACACGCACGCAATGCGCTCGCGTGCCCGAGCTGTACCTGCGCCCCGACTCGCCCGCCGCCATCGGTGCCATGGCCTTTTCCTCGCTCGGCATGGTGCTCACCACGTGAGTGTGTGTCTCTGTGTGTGTGTGTGAACGCGCACAGTGTGTCAGGTGGCGATGTATGCGCAGGTTCGTGGTGGTGGTGTGGGCGCTGCGCGGGGACACGCCGGTGGTGCGCGCGAGCGGCCGCGAGCTTTCGTTGGTGCTGCTGGGCGGCATCATGATGTGCTATCTCGTGACCTTTGCACTTGTCTTCCGGCCCACCGACGTGCTCTGCTCGCTGCAGCGGTATCGTTACATTAGCATCTATAGAGCTGTAATGAGTGTGCGAGTGGTCGGTAGCTACACGTTGTGGTCGGTGTCGCAGGTTTGGAACGGGGTTCTGCTTCACGGTGGTGTACGCCGCGCTGCTCACCAAGACCAACCGCATCGCGCGCATCTTCGACGCCAGCAAACATTCGGCGCGCCGGCCCTCACTCATCTCGCCCAAGTCGCAACTCTTCATATGCTCTGTACTAGTATCTATTCAGGTAAAAGAAATAACCAAACTTACAAAACGCCTATTAAACACGATTTTAATTGGAAATAAATCCACGTTTATTATCGCAGTAGTAACCAACATTGTCACATTATTTTGCTAAATAATATGTTCACATGTGTACCCTCGATCGCCGTCTTGAATGACTAAAATTACTAGGTAACTATAATAAAGCATATTAGTATGATGAACATTCTATAGCTCACACACGCACAACGCTTAAAATATCTTGGCTTGCAGTGCAGGTACGGTACACAGTGAGGTGACGTGTGTTGCAGGTGGTGATAGTCGTGGTGTGGCAGATCATCTCGCCAGCGCGCGCCATCCACCACTACCCCTCGCGTGAGGACAACATGCTGGTGTGCGACTCGTACGTGGACGCCTCCTACACCATCGCCTTCTTCTACCCCGTCGTGCTCATTGTCGTATGCACCGTGTACGCCGTGCTCACGCGCAAAATACCCGAGGCCTTCAACGAGAGCAAGCACATCGGTACTTATGTATACTAGCATAAAAAATTGAGCCGTCGCGGGACGCCTGGCAGATGTGAAACATCGAAACTATTTTGTACAAGTAACATGCATAAAAGAACAGATTACGACAGGAACTAAATATGGCATAATGAGAATATAAAATATTACGATTTTTTCCAGAAAATTATGACTGTTTGTTTAATAAACATTTATTTTCATAAAAAACAAAATTCAAAAATTTATAAACAAGAATCAAAATGGTCACCCATCCAAAGATTGACCTTTGCAACCGCTACTTAGCCTGGCTACTCCACTATTGCGAGCTAATCAAGAATCAAAATGGTCACCCATCCAAACACTGACCTTGGCAAGCGCTGCTTAACCTGGCGACTCCACTATTGCGAGCTAATAAGGAATTAAAATGGTCACCCATCCAAAGACTGACCTTGGCAAGCGCTGCTTAACCTGGAGCTTTCACTATTGCGAACGAATCAAGTTAAAACTCAATATAATCAAAATAGTCACCCATCCAAAGACTGACCTTGGCAAGCGAAGCTTAACATTGCAAATTCATTCTTATTTACTCTATGTTCAAGGTCTATTTTGTAAAGAAGTATAGCGTGGCGACGCGTCGGTCGTCATGCTAACAATCGGTTTACCCGCGGCTATAGATGTTTCACATCAATAATTATATGCGTCTTGGTGCCACACTCTGCCACCGTAACAACCGCGCTATGTTGCAGGCTTCACGATGTATACGACGTGCGTGATCTGGCTAGCGTTCGTGCCGCTGTACTTTGGCACAGCGAGCCACGTGCCCCTGCGCGTCACCAGCATGGCCGTCACCATCTCTCTTAGCGCCAGTGTCACGCTTGTCTGCCTGTTCTCTCCCAAGGTTTGCCGCATTTTTGCCCGACTACGGCGAATTCAAAGGAGGTTTATAATTTTAACAGGCTATGTTATCTGTATACTCATAACTCCTAAACTAGGTACTCGTTGTATTTAGACAAACGAGTTGAAGCGTCATGTTGTTCCGCGGTACGCCGGTTATACGTAAACCGAAACCGATGTTATTTTGTTACTATTTTTTGTTTATACCTTTTTAGTTGGGGTTTTTGTCGTAGTTGGGTTTTAGCTTTAAATTTAAATTAGCTATAGCTATACAGGAAACTCTTAGAATATTGCTAAGGGGTGGTTTATTTCAGTTGTACATTATTATCGTGCACCCGGAGCGCAACGTGCGCGCGAGCCTGATGCCGCCGCGCTGGCGCTCGGCGGGCGGCGCGGGCGCGGCGCGGGGCGCGTGCGGCGCGGCCGGCGGCGCCGTGTGCGCGGCGCTCGTCGGCACGGCGCCGCTACCGCGCGCGCCCGACCTCACTCCTTCTACCGACCTCTCCACGCTCAACGACACGGGTCAGTGTTGTTTCAGATAGTGTGCACTTCCTTTAATACCTATATTTTTTTGCATCGCGCACGTCCTATCTATCTTTTGTCAGCAGAGAGGACGACGTTGACGGACAGACAGGTGCAGACAGAAGAGACAACCTTGTTCCCTCGGCTGGCAGGTGTCATCGCCGCCGGGCCGCGCGAGCAGAACGGCGTACAGCTGGACGCGCGGCGGCTGGGTGAGCGGCGCGCCGGCCTGCCGGCGTTCCGGCCGCCGCCAGGGGAGGCGCGCGTGCCGCCACCGCTCGCCGTTGCCGTCGCCATCGTCGGCGCACACATACCATTATAGCGCGGCCCCACGAGGCACGTGCGGAGCAGACGCGTGCCAGTGCTAGTGTAAATATCTAGAAAATGTTATATCCTAACGACGAAGTGCTCTATCACGTACATTCTGACTCTTGTTGACAGTATAAGGTTCTAATTGTTAATCATTAATATCGTTAAGAACGTTTTGTGCCAAACACCTGTAATAATGTAAATACAATCATTTTTTGATGTGTTACAAATAAGAAATTATGAATAACAAAACGAACCAATTTGTGATATTAGATAAATTACTGAAATAAATTATTAACGAAATCTACCAGATTCAAGTTTATTATTTAAGCTAGACCTGACTACTGAAGATCAGAAGCACGGGCGAGAAAGGAGATAGTTTTTCATCTTCGTGGATTTGGCTCACCAAAACTTATGGTGTGTAATAATGAAACGCACGTTGATTTTTTCCTTACAACAATGTGTAGGTTATAGTGGTAGTAATAATTAAACTTCGTCTAATGGGAATACCCAGAAATACGATCTTAACCTAAAAAGTCACTAAGAGCTATTGTTTAGTGCGTAGGTTGGTCTCATTGGTATTATAAAAAATACTCTGTTTAGTAATAAATAGTAGGCATCTAAAGTGTTACGACATAAAAATCGGGTAGGCCGTACCAGGGACGCAGCTGTAGTGGAGTACGTGAAAGGTCTTGTGCGATCTAGAAATAAGCACTAGTGCTTGTACTCTACAGTACAGGCCCTGATATAGATATATTATAATCAAAGAAAAACATATACACAAGTAACATTTACCTATTTACATATTTTATTCCAACATAAGATTACGTTACAGTTTACTTAAACTAGGTTAGGGTAGTTTTATTTTATTGTTTGAAAGTTATCCTACTATAGGCAGGTTTGTGAATTTACTGTCACCCACCGGCGCGCGGCGTAAGATCACCAATCGGAGTAATACCACGCCGGTGACTACAACCTTTGACATACACATGGTGTACGGGGTGTTCCTCACGCCCTCCGCTACTTGCCTTGTCCTGCATGTCGCAACCGTCGTATCTGCATGTACGGCGACCTTATGGAGACGAGCGCCTCCTCGACCGGCACTAGCTTTGGTAGATGGGTAGGGTAAGAAGGATATCTATATCCGTTACTCCTGCTCATGGCTGACATCTGTCGACGTTTACATGCTTCCAAGCCGTTGCGGCAGAGTTTAAAGTTCACTGTATTCTCTTCTGGAAACGCTTCCCTTAGAAATCTTGACACGGCTGCAGTTGCTGGTTTCAAATCTTTCTTGAACCACAATCGGCAGGCAGCTGTCATCGTGCACTGTGGTCCATTGTGGGACCACCACAATGCACCATAATTTCTTAGCAAAGATTTGTCTTCATGGCCTCAGTTCCCTAAGTCATATAATAATAAATCTGGTTTACCGGAAACAGTCTCTCCTTGTCATGTTTCTAATCATATGATTGAAAATCCTATTACTCCGTTATTTTGCAACTGCAGCCGTGTCAAGATTTCTAAGGGAAGCGTTTCCAGAAGAGAATACAGTGAACTCTCAACTCTTCAAAGTTTGAAAATATTGTTTTCAAACTTTAGCACATTACAACGTGTGACGGCATATTATGTCATGCGATTTATTAATAAATGCAATAAGAGTTCACTTGTGTCTGGTTCACTAACTTCTACTGAACTTAACAAATCTTTAAACTTGTTATAAAGACTTAGTCAAATGGAATCTTTCCCGGAAGAGTACCACTTACTTAAATCAGGTAAACAGTTACCAGCAAAGAACAAGTTATTATCTTGTCTCCTTTCTTTGATACTCTTTCAAATCTAATACGTGTTGGAGGAAGGTTAAACAACTCATTTTGTACGGTCTCATCGCCGTACATTTTTCTGCTTACTCTGTAACCTACTTTAGACCGACAATGCGCGTCATAATTTAGCATAATAAATTACCTTGACTAACGAATTAAAATATAGTGAACTTATAACTGTGTAGCTATCAACAACTGAGAGAAATAATCGCCTTCCACTCTAGTATTGTCATTTACTCTTAACTTAAATAAACATAAGTACTTAGTGCATCTTAGTGGAACGTGTTTCTCTATACTAACTGAACTTACAAACCTTCACGATAAATCAGTGTACGGAGTTAACTACTACAACTCGTACATTTATGGTCCTTCGAGCCTTCGTGTATCTTAGTGTGTTTGTGTCTCTTGTTACGGTAGCGAATCGATTCAGTTGGTCTCCCGGAAGAGGGTCGCCCCAGTTGAATTGAGAAGGCGCAAATACCTAGTCAGAGTGCAGGCACATTGAGTACCGGAACCAACTACAACTACTGGAAGAGTCTTCGACTACTGGAAGAGCCTTCAACTGCTGAAACTAACTACAACTACTAGAAGTGCCTTCGACTACTGGAAGGGCCTTCAACTACAGAAACTAACTACAACTACTAGAAGAGCCTTCGACTACTGGAAGAGCCTTCAACTACTGGAACTAACTACAACTACTAGAAGAGCCTTCGACTACTGGAAAAGCCTTCGCCTACAAGTACGCCTCGACGATAGCTAGAAGAGTCTTCAACTACAAGGAAAATCTTCCGAACTTATCGAAAAGGTATTTTGTGAACTATAAGGAAACGATCGTCTATAAACAAGATGAATATGCTATCGCTACAATCAACATGTTTTGATAACATCAAAACATTGTGCGCCAACTATAACAAGGATAGCAAAACTAGAAAAACAAAGGAATACTTGAACAAGCGGCTGTCCTCGTTAGAAGATCAATGGATGGATTTCAATGCACGGCATACATTGCTGTTGGAAGAAATCGAAAATAGGAACATAAAATATTTTGTGGAAGATGTCTACGATAAGACAAAGACCATGTACGAAACAACTAAAGCAGACATTTTAAAAATGTTGCAAACTATTGAAGAAAATGTCGAATTCGATCTAACAGACTTATCATGGAGAACCTGATGAGAAGACAAAGGCTTTGCTGACTAAACAAGAATGCAACTTCAAAGCCATCGATCGGGCTATGGAAAAAATTGATTTTGAAGTCTTAGCTGAAAAATAGGAACTTGACGATCACTTGTCAATCTTGAAGTCGAAGTCTTGTGGGAAACTGTTGATAAGACTCACTGGGAACTGGAAGCCTTACTGAAAGGTTCGAAACATACGTATTATGATAATTTCAACAGCATCAAAGCGAAATATGACGAAACAAGGAAACGATTGAAAATCAAGATGTGGACCACCGCTCATCACCAACATTCAGCACCGAGAATCGAAATTCCAGAATTTTCAGGACACTACAGCAAATGGATATCTTTCAAAGATCCGTTCCTGGAAACCATACACATAAACCCGACATTGAATAAAGCTCAAAAAATGCAGCATCTGAAGACCAGGCTGAAAGGAGAAGCAGAAAGACTGGTGCAACACTTGAGCATCAGCGCTGACAACTACACTTCGTGTTGGGATATACTGAATCAACGGTACAACAACCGTCGATTACAATTCTCATCATACATGAATACTATGCTACAGTTGCCTGTCATACAGACACCAGACGCCTTCAACCTGAAGAAACTGCATGTCGTAACAACAGAATGTCTAAACGGTTTAACAAACATTGGTTTTGATATAACCAGTTGGGACCCTATAAAAATAAAATAAAAAATTAAAAAATCATAAAATAAAATGATGATTATCCATCTGATGTCACAAAAACTAGACTGTGGGAGCTACAATGAATACATAAAGAACTTGCACGCTAACAGAGAGGTGCCAACATTGCAGAAATTTCTAATGTACTTAGAAAACCAGTTTATGGCGTTTGAAACCATGAAGAATTCAAAGAAGGACCTACAGAGTTCAGAGAAGTCAGCTGGAACTGAAAAACATGTACCTCGAAAAAACCTCAATCATAAGAAGTGGCTTCCAAAAACTTACCACACTTCATACAGTCAGTGCCCCCTTTGCAAAAACAATCATGTTTTAATGCGATGTCAACAGTTTGTTGACTTGGATACAAAGCAACGAAACAGCACAGTTGCAAAATTGCGTCTATGCAAAAACTGTTTGTTTAGTCACGAAAACCAAACTTGCAACTCTACGAAAACTTGTAAGGAATGTAATATGAAGCATCATACGCTCTTACATTATAACAATTCCAACAAAAATACACCTTCGACGAGCAATGACAACCAACGCTCAGGTCAATGACCTTCGAGGGAAACTGAAACGCGGAGTTCAAATCATCTATCAGCCAGCGAGATGGAAGTTTTACTGACAACCGTCCAAGTTAAGGTCAAATCGATAGATGAGACTTACGTTACTCTTCGTGCGCTCGTAGATCAGGCTCACAAGTTAACTTAATAACTGAAAATGCAGCACAACTCCTAAGGCTGCCAAGAAATAAACTAACTGCGAAGATATCTGGAGTTGGAACTGTATCAGGCGACTGTAAAGGACGCCTTAAACTAACATGCAAATCAATCCATTCCGAATATACTTTCAACACGGAAGCATTGATTATGAAGAAGATGATCAATAAACTACCGAACAACACATTTGAACGACCAGACTGGTCGCAGTTGCAAAACCTAATACTAGCGAACCCTGATTTTAACATATCAAGGTCTGTTGATGGTGTAATGTTGGGGTTCCTAAAAGGTGGTTTCAAGGAAACAACCACATTTGTTAAGTACTATTTATTAACTAACTGAATAAGTATAGAATACCGCATATGAAGTATAGTGCAAACTCAGCATACACACATACATAACATAAAGGAGTTTACTTACTTACTAAAGTAAAGGAGCATACATATTACACACTTCAATGGTCTGTTGTTGTTGTTTGTGTGGAAAACTAGAAACTTTTAAATGTCACGTCACACTGCTAGACTTGGCTGAAATAACAAAATTTTGGGAGTGTGAAGACGTCACCAAAACAAACACTGACCGATCTCAAGAAGATCAATGTGAAACTCACTACAAGGAAACTACTCGCCATGGTTCAGATGGAAGATACATTGTGAATATGCCTTTATGTCTCGATTATGAAAATAAGATCGGAACATCGAAAACGATTGCAGTATCACAGTTGCTGCAACTAGGTAAAAGGTTTCAAAGAAATAGTCGACTTGAAATGTTATACAAAGAATTTCTTAGGGAATACCTGGAGTGGAGCCATATGAAATCAGCAAAAACTATGACATCTTCACCTACTGAATGTTTCTTACCACATCACGGAGTACTTCCTGAAGAATCTATTACCACAAAACTCTCAGAAAACTAAAACGGGATACAGCCTGAACAGCCTTCAAGAAAAGGGCCCCAGCCTACAAAAAGATATCCAAGAACTTATTATAAAATGGAGAACTTATAAATACGCCTTTACAGCTAACATCGAGAAAATGTACCGATGTATCTGGCTGTCTGAGGAACAACAACATTTGCAGAAAATTATTTGGCGAACTACGCCGTCAAAGAAGCTGTAAGAGTACCAACTTTGCACCGTCACTTATGGCACTAAGTGCGCACCGTGGCTAGTCATGAGAACCATCAAACAACTTGCATACGATAATGGCTATAAATACCCCACGGCAGCCAAAGTACTACTGAACGAAGCTTATGTCGATGACGTCATAAGCGGCCACAACTCACTGGAAGCGGCCCAGGAACTTCAAACATCGCTTATCGATATATTAAAGGGAGCTGGGATGAACTTACGCAAGTGGTCCAGCAATGATCCAGCATTGTTAGAGAACTTAAGTGATGATCAGATTTCACGCAGAATCACTTTTGACTTCAAGCAGGAGGAATCCATGAAAACACTAGGACTAGGTTGGAATCCGCCTACTGACACATTTGTGTTTAACTGGAAATATGAAGTGCTTTCAGAAATTTCACAACTTTATGATCCGCTGAGGTGGCTATCATCCATAACTATTGCGGCAAAAATTATATTCCAAGAAGTATGGGTCAACAAACTTGAATGGGATGATCAGTTACCGTCACATATAGCAGATAAGTGGCTAAAACTAAGAGCTGACATACCTAATGTAAAACACATTAAAATGAAGCGCTGGATCGGTTCAACGAACCAAAAGATCGAACTATTTGGATTCTGTGATGCCAGTGAAAAGGCTTACTCTGCGTCAGAGATGAACATAACAAGCCAACAATAACAATACTTGCCGCTAAAACAAGAGTAGCATCGTTATCACACTTATCACAAACGATGACATTACCGAAACTTAAACTTTGCGGCGCACTCTTACTATCGCAACTCATCGTAAAAATCAGAGAAGCTCTTAATGGTTTCCACATAACTACGAGCGTTTGGTGTGATTCCCAAGTGGTCCTGGCATGGATACAGGGGGATACATCTAAAAGAGAAAAATACGTCGCCAATCGAGTTGCAAAAATAAGACAAGTCATACCAGCCGCGCAATGGCGTTATGTGAAGTCACAAGATAACCCTGCAGACTGTGCATCAAGAGGATTGCTACCAACCAAGCTAACCACATTCATTTTGTGGTGGGACGGTCCTACATTTCTGAATACCTTCCAAGAACAAAGTCGTGAGGAAAACATAACTTGCACATTTACAACTAACATGGGCAGCGTTTACCAAGCGAAATCGAACTCTATGAATAAAGAGTCCAATAATTGTATTTATAACTTATTAACTAATTGCAGTTCATTGACCAAAGCGATCAGAATTGTATAATGGATACAACGATTTATCGGAAACGCATGTAATAACACGAAACGTGACACCGGATGCCTCACTTTATGCGAATTAAACAATGCAAATGAACAAATAATAAAATATGTGCAACAAACGGAAATTACGCAAGAATATAAACAACTTATGAAGAAAGAAACTATTTCAACAAAAAGTAAAATCTTCAAACTTAAACCATACTTAGACAAAAACTAAAATAATATAATTTTTGATTCACCTTACTATTGAATCGATTTGCTTGAAGATCGCATTAAAACGAATTGTTTCGAAAAATCGTCAGCTCGTACCATTGAATTGATCATAAAAATCGAATCCTTACGTGCATCCTACCAGGAATTAATTGCTTAAATAAACATTATTATTTGCCATCAGAACTTAGAAGAATAGAAAAAGGATTTAGTAACAATTTATGTCCAACTGAACCCAAAACATAATTTCTTTTCATCTCTTCGCAACTTATTCTTCTCCTAGTACAAATAATATCACAGTGGGTTCCGTTCATAATTTTTAAAATTAGGTTATTTTTTTATTTATGACGAAAACTATTAACAACAAGTGAATATTTTTTTTAAATTACGAAATAATATCACGCACTGTTACTAAGCCGACCCCGTTTGTCTTTTTAAAAAGAAATAAAAGACAATAATCCTACTGGAACCAATTTAATTCACCATACTACAAAACACAAACACACAAGTTCTTCAATACTTATATTTTTGGCAATGTCCCTCTTAATTGCTTCCTTGATCTAAGCACACTAGATTACGCGACAGCGTCCAGAATCTAACTGAATTATACATATTATTTCTGTACAATAAGTAAAAATGCAACATCAGTACTTTAGTAAAGGAAAAGTACACTGTTTATAAGTAAAAGCTGACTTAGGCTCTATTACCTTGTAATAAGGGTTATAACAGCTCCCCCTTTTAAACGAAGCTTTATCTCATCAAGATGAAGCGAAGTGAGATTGAAGATGTAGTTATTAAGAGAGACACTTTACAGCTTTTATTACCTTAAATATAAAAGTAACATAATTTTGATTGAAAATTGACAATATAGTAAATTAGTAAGTAACTCTAAATTAGTAGTTAAATTAGTAAGTAAGTAACATTACATTAAAAGTTTAGGTTTCTATTTGACGGAAATTTGACTTTATTAACCTTACTAGTGGATTTATAATTTGGGTAATGAATAGGCAAAGACTGAACTGACTTATTGTCTTCTTCAGAAGTTGAAGATACTTCCGTCATCTCAATACTATTTGAAATTTTGGATTTGCGTTTGGTATTTTGATTATAACATTGATTAAATATTTGCACACAGCATCCAGCATTAGAAGAATGTTTGTTCTTAAAATACTTATATAATTTATAAACTAGGTATAAAAATAAACACACAATTAGAATACAAGTAAAAGTAGAATAGTAAGGGCCATATTTGATAAAATGAGATTCCTTTTCCATATTATTCAAATCTTGCTCTAAACTATCCATTTGGTGAGTTGCATATTTGAGAGAATCTAAGTTAATTTTACTCAAAGAGATTGGCGACAAATGTGGTAAACTTTTATTAAATATGTCCTTCTTACAGCAGTCATCTGCTGTTATATCGAAGCTATAGCTTTATATCTAAAGAAGACTTAACAAATAAAGAAAAAGAACTAGTGGGTATCAACTGAACAGTTTTAGAATACCCAATACAATTAGGCGATAGTTTTACAATTCCTGTACCTGTAACTAAATGGTCATTAATGTTTTCATCACATTTAATAGTCAATTTATTTGTATTTGATTGAACATATATCCATTTGTTATTTCTTAGTTTTTGCCAAATATCAATCTGACCATATAATATTTTAGCATTGCATTCTGTAGGTAATGACAATGTTATCTCAGTTAAGATTTTAGATTCACAATTAGGGTTACTTATACATGAGTATATAGTATTTAATTCACAGATAGAGAAGTTACTACTTATTATTTTACATTTATCAAGAGTGTCCAACATAGCATAATGCATTCTGTCATCACTTAATGCAGTATAAGAACTAGAAGGTTGAATTAAAGCAAATGTATTATGTGAGTCATCGTGAGGTGTAGGTAATGGTATGTTTTTATAGGTCATGAACTTATCAGGAGTGATCAAAAGGATCTGTAATATAAAAATTATCTTATTATTGTAATAATAGGAACTAAATTCGGAAACATCAATAATAGAATGAATATTTTGAATGGTTAAGGGAACTGGAAAATCTAACCTTTTGCTTACTTGACTACTATGCTTAGTTAATTCTAAATAAAGATTTAAGGGACTTATAACACTAGGATGTAGTACATTAACCTTAGAAAATAAAATAGAATTTAATGTAGTATCTAGTAAATTTGTTATAGCAAGTAAAGAGCCTTCGATAATGTTAAGAAGGTTCTTTAACTTTGAAGTGTATAGTAATAGGTTATCGGTCTTCGTAATTTGGGAAAATATTTCATTCATCTGATTAATTTGGGCGTTTAATTTCATCTCATTTTGATTAAGTTTGTAAATAGTAGTATTAAAATTATTTATAGTAGACTTGACAATGTGAATGTTATCTCTCATTAAATGAAACATTTCTGTTTCGCTCTTTTTGCATGATTCAATTGCAGCATCATATTTTCGGGCGTCATCTGCATCTAATGTGCCGAAAAAGAACTTTAAGATTTCACCTCCGAATTCTAAAGATCGTTTTACTTTACTTGTCAATTGATTAGAGACGATATGCGATAATGATTGCAATTTGATAGAACTAGACTCGATTAAAACTTTGATAGGGCTAGACATGTCTTTGCATGTACTTATCTCATGTGGTTGAATTTTGTTGCACAAATTTAGAGTATCGTGTAACAAAGATTTGATTTTATTAAGATAAGGTTCTAAAGAAACTAAATCTACGTGGGTGATCACTTTCCAATGATCGGTATAAAAATTAATATTAGTAGTAGGTTCAAAATAAATCCCGGGGCAATGATAGATTGGGATGATGCTTGATTCGGTGCGGCTGAGGCATAAGGTGCCATGGCAGCATGTTATTCTGAAAAGAAATATAGTACATAGGTTAAGAAGTAGCAGGCTTAATTTCATTGGTATGGTATTTACTAGCCTTGCGACCTACTTGTAGGGTTACATTGTGTTTGTTATGAACCTTGATAATTTTATATGGGCCTTTCCATATAGGCGATAAGGCCTTACGGAGCCTATGATGTTGTTTGAGATAAACCATATCTCCTACCTTATAGGTAACGTCACGGGAGTTTGCATCATAGTATTGTTTTGATTTTTCTTTACTGTTTATAATGTTTTGAATGGCTTTCTCGCGACTAAAGCGCATTCTATATTGTAAAGCTCGAATATATTCGTTGTATGTATTACCAGAGCTTTCATATAACGAGTTTGGAATGGATGGTTTATAACCATATAATAACTCGTGAGGAGTGAAGTTAGTCGTACTATGAGGTGTAGTATTATAAGCTAGAATTGCAGTAAATAAGTAGCAATGCCAGTCGTTCTGATTCTCGTTAACAAAGGATTTTAGGTATTCTTTTAAAGTAGCATGTGAGCGTTCAAGAGCTCCATTGGTTTGTGGATGATAGGGAGTAGTAAAAAGCGCCCTGACCTTTAGTATTTCGGTCAATTGTTTGAATAATTCGGATGTAAAACATGTACCTAAATCCGTTAGAACGGTTTTGGGAAAACCGAAAAGAGACATAAAATGGACAAGGTTTCTGGCTATTTCTTCACTAGTAGCCGTAACCATTGGATAAGTGCTAGTAAATTTAGTTAAGTCATCTTGTAAGGTTAAGAGGAATCTAAAGTTTTGATAGCCTGCATCGGGTAAGGGACCTACGACGTCAAGGGCCAATCTTTCAAACGGCCTAGTACATGTAGAAGTTAGCTCCATCGGAGCTTTATTTGATTTCCTTATAGGTTTATTAATTTGGCAAAGCTTGCATTTCTTTACGTATTGTTCGATGTCAGACCGCATGCCTTTCCAATAGTAGGCAGCTTTAATACGCGAATACATTCGTTGTGACCCTGGGTGACCAGCTATAACAGAGTCGTGGTTTTCTTTTAATATTTTAGGGACTTCTACTGGAGTAGGATAGATTCACTGATTTTTATAGATGTGAACTTTTATATTGGTATCGTGGAAGATATAGGAAATCATATTATAGATTTTAGTATACGTAAGCTTTGAAAATGGGTCTGTGAAATCTGGTAATGCAAGGTTGGTAATATTTTGGCAATCAATTAGTGAGTTTCTAAGCTTAATTAGTAAGATATAAACATCTTTATAATTAGTTTCTTCATAGTGATGTATTTTTGTAAATAGAAAATAGTAGGTTTTATTTTTGTCATTAACACATTGTATTGTAAGTGGCTCGCGTTCGGAATTTAGTAGATCAGCAGAATTATCGACCTGCGATAATATTTCCTCGCAATGAGGCATAGAGTAGTCAAAGTCTAAAGAGACTGGACAAGCAATTGTATTTAACTTAGTTAAGTGTAGTCCTTGAATACACTCTTCGATGATGGTATTCGGGACTGGGAGTTGATTCGTAAATTGAGCCTTGAAATACTGTTCGTAAGAAAAATTATTTAAATTATTTACGTCAATAGCATTGATAGGGCAACGGGATAGCGCATCGGCGTTAGAATTGAGACGACCTTGTTTATAAACGATTTCATAATCGTATTCTTCAAGTTTGAGGCGCCAGCGAATGAGTCTACTACCCGGATCTTTTACATTAAATAGCCATACGAGGGGCCTATGATCTGTTATTATTTTGAATCTATTACCATATAAATATGGTCGAAAAGTTTTAACGGCGAATATAATAGCTAATAACTCTTTTTCCGTGGTTGAGTAATTACCTTCAGGCTTATTTAGAGTGCGCGACGCGTAAGCAATCGGCTTATCCTTGCCGACGGGACCCTGAGACAGTATGGCGCCAACGGCAAAGTTACTTGCATCAGTAGTAACATTAAAAGGCTGTGAGAAGTCAGGGTACTGTAGAAGAGGAGCAGTAATTAATTTTTCTTTTAGAATATCGAATGTATGTTGTTGTTCTATGTCCCAGTGGAACACCACATCCTTTTTTAATAGAGACGTAAGTGGTTTAGTTAACTTCGAGAAGTTTTCAATGAATCGGCGATAATAGCCTATTAGGCCTAGAAACGACTTAATATTTTTAGGATTTTTAGGAACTGGAAATTGCGATACGGCGCTGACCTTTTCAGGATTCGGAGATACACCTTTATCGGTGATAATATGGCCAAGGTAAGTTACCTCGTGCCTTAGGAACTCACATTTGTCCGGTTGGAGTTTTAAATTGTATTCACGAAATTTTTCGAATACTAGTTGTAATTTTAGTATATGATCTTGTAGATTTTGACTGTAAACTATACAATCGTCAAGATAGATATAGCAATGAAGGCCTTGTAAGCCTGATAACACAGTGTTCATAAGGCGCTGAAACGTGGCGGGGGCATTTTTCAGCCCGAAAGGCATTCTGGTAAATTCGTAGTGACCAGACATGTCTGAATTTGTGCTAACTGTGAAACCTGTTTTAGGCGCGTCCTTGGGACTAGTTTTCAGTTGGTGGAAACCACTTGTGAGGTCTAACGTGCTGAAATATTTAGAGTGACCTAATTGGTCTAAAATATCAGTGATAAGAGGCAGTGGATAAGATTCGGAAACAGTGACGTCATTAAGACGGCGATAGTCAATGACTATCCTCCACTTTTGTTTGCCGGAAGCGTTCATTTTTTTCGGGACTACCCAAACTGGGGCGCTCCAAGGCGAAGTTGAATGTCGAATAATATTTTGGTCTAGCATTTTAAAAATGTGGGAATCGACTTCCTCCTTATGGCATTCAGGGAAACGATATGATTTGACATTAATAGGTGGGGCATCACCTGTATTAATAGTATGCTCAATAGCATTTGTGAAGTTTAAGGGTTCACCTTCGACATGAAAAATATCTGTATAGTGGGAGCAACATTCCAAGAGAGTCTTTTTCTCTTCATCATTTAGATGAGAGCATCGGATAAGATTTAGTACTTTATTTACGCGATCAGTTTTCGAACAAGAAATAGCATTAATATTATAAGAATTAATTAATGAACAGTCAATTTCAAGGGGCGTCGCTGTTACGTGATAATCTTTTATTTCAATGTCACACTCTGTAGTGTTTAAAATGGTCACGTTTGTTTTCCCATTCGGTTTAATTGAGACAATACAATTAGCGACATAAACGCCTTCGCTTAAGATATGATCTAGTATGAGAGCTTCATTGTTGTGATAAAGTTCGGGAGAGTAATTTGATACAGTACACTCGATAACTACTTCAGATCGAGCTGGAATATTGTATGAAGGTTGATTATAAATAATAGGAATGGAATGTTTTAATATGGAAATTGATTTTAAAGAGTAATCGATGTTTGTTTTAAAATAACTGCAAAAATCGCTACCGATTATTCCATCATAATTAATAAGATTGATGTCATCTTTAGTGACATGAAACTTGTACTTAAGTATATTACCCGATAAGTTGAACTCCATTTGGAAGGTACCTAGAGTTAAAACTGGAGTTTCTGAGCTGTTAATACCCCTTAATTTGACAGTTTCAGTAGATAAGCTTGGAAGTTTTTGTAAACAGGACTCTTTAACAATACTAATAGTTGATCCTGTATCAATAAGGAAACATAACTGTTCGCGAGCGTGATTAGTATGTAGATAAGTATGAGGTAAAGCTACCTTTTTACAGTAGTCATTAATTTCGTATAAAGGTTTAGAATTAGTATAAGATGTTTGTAATTTTTCGGTACTTAAATGACATTTTGTTTTATCAATAAGCGTAGTAGAACTCAGTTCAATTGACTGAGATGAAGATTTGGTAGGACTCATCTCTTTTGGGTGAGATGCGAATTTAGTAGAACTCATCTCTTTTGGATGAGATGCGAATTTAGTAGAACTCATCTCTTTTGGATGAGATGCGAATTTAGTAGAACTCATCTCTATTGGATGAGGTGCGAATTTAGTAGAACTCATCTCTTTTGGATGAGATGCGAATTTAGTAGAACTCATCTCTTTTGGATGAGACGCGAATTTAGTAGAACTCATCTCTTTTGGATGAGATGCGAATTTAGTAGAACTAGTATAGGAATTAGCATGAGTCGTGTCATTTAGAACTCTGTTTGATTTTGGCAGACACGGTACCAAAATCTCGCTTAGTTTAAAGTATCGTCATTCATTTTAGCCGTACTTTCACACGTGTGTGTAGGTGCGTCATTAGAGTTAGTAGGTGCCGAGTTACGGTCACGTTGTGCATTGTCAGCGGCTTGCCGTTGCTTCATATTATATTGAAGCTTGCGACATTCTTTGATCACGTGACCAACATTTTTACAATAATTGCAAGTTTTAGGGTTACCTTCGAGAGTAGTATTAGAATTAGTAGGCGGAGAATTATTGAAAATCTTAGATTCTCGATCATGTCTTTTATTCTTAAAACATTCTGATGAATTATGACCCGGCTTGTTGCAAGTAGAACACTGTTTGGGAGATTTTAGATTGGATCTAGATAAGTTATATAATTTTTCTTCATCAATAGCATACTGCATAGCTTCATTGAGATTAGAGGGATTTTTGCAACGGACAATAGTCGATATGGACGGGTTTAATCCTAACATAAAGGTGTTTAGGGCAAGGTCCTCCATGGCTGCTATTCTGCCAGGCAGTTCCTTGTCATTTTTGCAACTATAATGTATATCTGACTGTATACGAGTCAATATTGACTCGACCCTTAAAGAATAAACAGTGACATCCTCATTGGATAATTGTTTACAGTGTTGCAGATCTGATAATAAATGTGTGGCGTGCTTTTTCTCCCCGAAAGTAGCCTTCAGGAAGGTCTTTAGCTCCGACCACAATGAAAATGACATAAGGCTGCATGCAACCTGTGCTTTACCTTCTAGCTGTGAAATGACATATTTACATAGCACAGTTTGTTGGTCTAGAGAAGCCAAGGACATGGCATTCTCACAATTTGTAAGAAATGCAGGGAGGGTTTCCCTGTCACCATTATAAGGTTTTATAAATTTGGTTAGAAAAGATAGTGTAATTTTGTCGGACATTTCCTTTGATTTAGGTAACTCTTGTTTAACAGACATACAAGATTATGATGTGTTGGACAGAATTAAGTTAACAGTTAAGTAACAATGTTACGATAATAAGAAATAGAAAAGACAAAACAACTAAAGTCAGTGAAGGTAGGAAAGCAGTATAGAGTTAAACTATTTAAAATTATGTGTACATCAAATACAGAGACATGAATTCAGAGACACTTTGAATTAGAAAAATGGTAGTTCACAAGAAACACCCACAGTAACACGATAATTGTTGACACCTGCATTATCGGGTGCGCAGTGGCAACTCGCAGTCCGGAGTCACGTTGCGCTGTGACGTATCAGAGTT
Organism: Griposia aprilina; assembly: GCA_916610205.1. Classification (NCBI taxonomy): domain Eukaryota; kingdom Metazoa; phylum Arthropoda; class Insecta; order Lepidoptera; family Noctuidae; genus Griposia; species Griposia aprilina. Next base: position 64,961 of record OU744294.1, on the reverse strand, counting down.
GAACTTTCACACGGTTGGTTGACTGTGGAATTTCTTGAGTTTGAAGGTTGGTGAGTTAGACCTGGGGCTGCTGGTGAAGTTGATGCCGTCTGGACGGGGCCTCACACTATATAGTAGAGGCTGGCTGTCGTCCAAGCGTCGATGTGGCTGGAGCGGGCTCAAGCTGAAGGGCTGAGGCTGACCGTCGTCCAAGTAGTGACGCAGGCTTGACCTTGGGTCAAGTCGCACTGTCGATCAATTGAACAGGGGCTGTAGGTTCGGGATACCAGTGTCTGTTTGACTCAACGTCGTAAGACTTCGTCTCTGGTATCCCACTTCTGACACCAATTTGTTACTAAGCCGACCCCGTTTGTCTTTTTAAAAAGAAATAAAATACAATAATCCTACTGGAACCACTTTAATTCACCATACTACAAAACACAAACACACAAGTTCTTCAATACTTATATTTTTAGCAATGTCTCTCTTAATTGCTTCCTTGATCTAAGCACACTAGATTACGCGACAGCGTCCAGAATCTAACTGAATTATACATATTATTTCTGTACAATAAGTAAAAATGCAACATCAGTACTTTAGTAAAGGAAAAGTACACTGTTTATAAGTAAAAGCTGACTTAGGCTCTATTACCTTGTAATAAGGGTTATAACAGCACGCATAATTTTTGTCTGTAGGACTAATCGAAAGAATTATCGGAACTTCACGGTCTTATTGGTAGGTGCGATACATGGGTTTTATTGGTAAGAGTCTAACTAAAATTAAGTCAATAAAAACGAATAAAAAGTCCTAAAACTGCATCTTACTGTGGAAAGAAATTTATAAAAGTACTAGGACCGTATGAGTAACAGGAATTGTTATATCCGAATTAAAAATCGTTTGCTCACAGAACCCTGATTTCGTCATTACACACACAGTGTGCATCTTAGTGTGTGTGCAATGTGTCTTAGGGTACCTGAACCAATTGCAGTCCGTGTAGTTTTAATTAATCCTGGTAAATACAACATCTAATCAGACTTCTGACGATATATCGCAGCCCCATAATATGATTAATGATTAATGATTAACTGAATATAAACTGTGAGTACTTTAAAATATAAAAGTGACTAAATTAATACATTGAGACTTAACCAATAAAGGCAAATTTAGACCTTATTAACTTAGACAATTTTAATTAACAATTTGACCTTTAACGTGCATGGACTTAGAGTAATTTCAATAAAAAGTGAACTACGGGGAACCTATGCCCGATTTTGCAGTTTAAGTTCAAAGACTTGTGAATTTTTACGTGAAGTTAACACAACGTTCCAGAACAGTTTATTTAAAAGACTTTAACTATTATGCAATATGGAAGCTTTAAGTAATTTACAGTTTAATTTGCATTCTACTATTAGTAAGGCAAGGTCCAACTTTAAGAAGTCACCTAAGGAACGAGTAACTAGTTCATACATAGAAACTAGATTAGAAAATTTAGAAGCTAACTGGTCAGCGTTTTCTGAAACTCATATAAAAATTGTATCATCGGTTAAGTCTATTGAATTCGAAAAATCAGATTATAACATAAAAAATGTATATGAGACAACGGAAGAACTATTTACTGATTATAAAGCAGAGTTGAGGGAAACATTGAAGAAAATCGTATGGTCGGATAGTTTAAGTAAAGTACCTGAATCTTCTGCGAAGGGTTCGAAAGAAATATGTTCTGTAAAATTGCCAAAGATTGAGTTGCCTATGTTTACCGGAAGTTATTCTGAGTGGATTAGTTTTAGAGATTTATTTAAATCCTTAATACACAACAATGGCCTACTAGACGATGTTCAGAAACTGCATTATTTGAAATCACATTTGTCTGGAGAAGCTGAAGGTCTTTTACGGCACATTCCTATAACTAGTAGTAATTATGCAACCTGTTGGACAAAATTAGAGGATCGATATGATAATAAAAAATATTTAGCGAATTGTTTACTTAAACGTTTTATGAGTCAAAAGAATATTGTAACCGAATCATCCAGCGCAGTTAAGGAGTTATTAGATACTTCTAACGAATGTTTACATGCTTTGGAAAATTTAGGCATAATGGTTGAGCATTGGGATATAATAGTTATTTATGTATTGAGTTTAAAACTAGACACTGAGTCACGTAAACAATGGGAAATGAAAATTAGTGATTGTTCAGACGACTTGCCTACAATGAATCAGTTCAAATCATTCCTTGAACAAAGATTTCGGTCTTTGTAATTTTTAGACAACAAAGGTCAACGTCATCAGTCCAATCGTAACGTGCCAGTCAAATCGCTCCATGTGTCAACTTCTTTGTGTATTTGCTGTCAAGATAACCACAAGCTTGCTAATTGTAAAAAGTTCGCCGGTCTCGATATGGATAAGCGTCGTAATTTTGTCCAAACAAATGGTTTATGCTACAATTGTCTAGGGGCAAATCACTCCGTATATGCATGCCGCCAGTCCACCAGGTGTCATATATGTAAAAAGAAGCATCATAGTCTTCTTCATCTCAAAAATGTCTCCAAATCAGTTGGTGATAGTAACAAAACTGATCAAGTTGTAGACAGCAGCGTTTCTGTTGATACCACTACACCCCAGAGTAATTCCACTAATGTTGTAAGTTGTTTTGCTAATAGTCATAGCCAAATATTATTGGCCACTGCACTAATTGAAGCAGAATCAAAGAGCGGTACTGCTATAGTATTAAGATCCCTGTTAGACCAGGGGTCTCAGGCTTCCTTTGTGTCGGAGTCCGCAGTCCAGCTCTTAGGTCTCAAAAGAATACCAACTAAAGGTTCAATATCAGGTATAGGCGGTGATCAAGGCCATTCAAAGATTTCATTAAATTCGATGGTTCCCATAAAAATTAAATCACGCGTCGACCCTAGTTTTATTATCACTGTTAAAGCTTATGTTTTAAAGAAACTAACGACTATTTTACCAGAAAGGAAGGTTGTGGCAAAAGTTTTGAACACAATCTCGTCTTTGGCTTTAGCAGATCCTTCGTTCGATACTCCGAACAAGATTGATTTGCTTTTAGGTGCCGAAGTTTATGGTCAGATTTTGTTAGAAGGTTTAATCAGAGGTCCATCTGGTCGGCTCATCGCACAAGATACTAGACTAGGATGGATCTTGTCTGGTCAAGTAGGTGAAATCAACCAAAGCGAGACATGCCACAATACCGTAATCACATTGCATTCTACTCATACAGATGAGAATACACTCCTTAAAAAATTCTGGGAACTAGAAGCTGAGCCCAAGGGCGATTATAATAAGGTTTATTTGACCCCAGAAGAACAGAAGTGCGAAGATATATTTAAGGCCACGACTAAACGAGACGAATCTGGTCGCTATATTGTACATATGCCTTTCAGGTCAAGTGATCCAGCTTGTAAATATGGTGGATCGAAAGACATTGCTCTTAAACGATTTTTAACCTTAGAAAAGCGATTTGTAAGGAATCCCGAGTTCAAGGCTCAGTATTCAGCTGTTATAAATGAGTATATAGCTCTTAATCATATGGATATAGTACAAGATAGGGAAAATGAAGGTTCTGTGTACTTACCTCATCATGCCGTCATTCGTAACGAAAAAAGTACAACGAAGTTGCGCATCGTATTTGATGCATCATGTGTAGGTAGCAACGGAGTATCTCTTAATCACGATTTAATGGTGGGGCCTCCTCTACAACCTGAGCTTCGTCATATTATCATGCGTTGGCGTTGTGAACCTGTCTGTCTGGTTTAGGTTAGGTTAGGTTTTTTTTTTTTTTTTTGTTTTGGCAGGAGTGGGAAATCCTCATGGACGCCCAGACTGCCTCACTTGTGAGCCAGTCTGGGCAGTGCCGGACTCTTACCGGCTAAAACCCACTCCTGCCTTTGCCAGGTGTTCCTCTGACATGATCAGAGACCTTGTTAGACGATTTGTCAAATTTGTCAGTCCTGTTTTAGGATGTGGAGAGTTCCTGAAAGCAGTCACCGTCGTCTAATTTTGCCATAATTATATCTTATACTTTTTATTTTTGTTTCGGGTGTTGTTTAAAAGCTGACGTCTTACATACCTAATATATAGTTGACTTATTTTTTTTTTTTTTATTCTTTTTCAGTTTTTGAGTCTTCCTATACTAATTCCAATAAACTTTTTTAACCGTAACTTAATGTACACTATATTTATGCTATGGCTATCCTAATATAATACAATATATTATATAGACATATTTTCTTATCCTACTTGTTTAACTTTGTTTCTTATTCTATCAATTTTTGCTACTAATTTTATTCTAGATTTCCTATACGAGTAATTAGTTCCTTTTAATTCTAGTAGACTCACAGCTGCTATTTCACGCACTGTTTTGACTGCAATTTTAGCAATTAGTACAGCGCCCTGCATGCGGCTTTTCATGGTGTTGATCTCCTTATTCGCATTAACGAGCTCGTCGGACCACAACGGTAAGGTAAGATTCTTTAAAATGTTGGTTCTAGTATAATATGTATTGATAAACTCGTACAAACTACTTTCTAAATCTATTTTATGTTTAATCTTGTTTAATTTAAATGAATTTAATTTTGAGTCTTCTTTTAATTGGGCCAATTTCTCATGAAAGTGGCTCCAATTTCCTTCTCTCTGGTTGTGAAATCTTGTGGCTCTAATAATCTTCGTTGTTTTTGGTTTCTGTATGTTAATTTTTGAAATAATACCGTTGAGGTCACGACACGGATCTTTTATTCCGGGTCTGGCTAATTGCTCGTTACCAATACGCCACCGACAGGCGCGCCAACGCGTCCCACTTAACACGAATCGGGCAGTCACTGTCGAAGGCGTTGTGGTCAGTCTTTTCCACTTTGGCTGAAAGACAATTATGGCACTGTGGAGCCTCCTCTGCCAGCCGTGACGGACAATCAGCTCGCATGTGGGGCTCACCACAGTGGATGCACAGGTCGGCGGGCTGCGTGCACAGTTTACGACTGTGGCCGAAGCGCAGACAGCGAGTGCACTGCACCAACGGAGACTGGTCCTGCACTCGCACTCGCTGCAGGTCAATGTGCACGCGACCCGCCATAGTCAGCCTCTGCCATACCGTAGGGGACACCTGCAGGATGACGTGGCACATGTGGGGGTTCCTTGTCCTTCGACGGTACTTCACCCTCAACCTCAAATCCTCCGCAGGTATATCCCCCATCAGGTGGGTGTTTTGCCGCTGCAGGGCCTGTGTGACCTCCACGTCTGAGTGGCAGGAGAGGACGTCCCTGACAATGATGAGCGGGTCCTTGTTCTTCACCTCTTCTGCCACCAGATTGCCGGCTTTTCGAATACGTTCGGTCACCCTGGTCAGCTCCTCTTTCGATCTAAAACCGACCACAACCTTTTGGTCCCTCGCCTTTCGCAGCCGTTCCACTCTAGTGCCCTCGTTTCGGGCATCGACCGCCGTCCTGAGCTTCTCAATAACCTCTTCACTCGTGTCCTGATCATTCACAGATGATACAACCACCGAGTGAAGAGGCTCTTGGATGTTCTGCTTCGGGCCGGCAGCTATTTCCGCGAAAGTCGGACCCTGGTTTGCGACGTAGTGAGGGGCCAACTGGAGTTGCCCCGTCAGAGCCTGGGTATGCTGTTGGCACTCATGTAGTGCCTGCTTGTGCTGTTTGAGGCCTTCCACAAGGCTCTTCATCAGCTCTGTCGGTTCATCCGGGGTCGGCTTAAGCTGTGCGGCCGCCGGTGTGACTGCAGGTGTGACAGTAGACACACTTGTATCCGCTATTACACCCGCAGTCACGACGGGAACTTTGCTCCGCTCCGACTCCTTCATCAGCTCAAAGAGTCTGTTTATGGCGTTGACCACCTCCGTCTTTATTTCGGTTTTGAGGTTGCGAGAGTTGCCCAAATGAAGCTTGGCTTTATTTAGGCAAGCTCTCGCCTCCGCAGTGAGGTTGGGGTAGCGAGACTCAGGCTTCTTTGGCGGCTTTGTGGTGTCCGCGGGCACTCGGCGCGTCTCTAAAGTGCTGGTAGCAGGCGGTGTGTCGTTTCGTTTTAGGTTGGCCGGGGACTTGGCCTGGGGCTCAGCTTTCCCGGCCTCCCATTCCCCAATACTACGCCTCACGCTGGGAAGCGAGGGGCCAGCCTTCTCAGTTGAACGCGGCGAGCGTCCGGAACCTGGCGAGCACGCGTCCTTCTTGGCCGGTGTGCGGAACATTGCGGAAGTCGAAGTGAAGGTCAGATTCATATGTTATGACTAGTCAAAGGACACTGGCGATACTTCTGTGTCCCTGTAAAGGGGGGATAAAAACAGAAAGTAACAAAAAGTAATGTAAAGTAAATCGTCCGACGTTCGAACGACCGTCACGTCAATAAAAATACAATAAATATGAAAAGAGCTCCGTCAAAAGGTCGCCCGTCGACGCCAAACGCGTTATTTAACCTAAAATCTTCAGATGAGCACTAAGATGGAGCTAGAAGAGCTTAAAATGAATTTAATATTTTTTGTAAAAATCGGAAAGTTTACCTGGCTAGTGAGAATAGGGTGGGTGGGTATTTTTTGAATGTCTATATATGCTAGGCGCACGTGCGTGGTGTCAAAAGACGCGTCTCCGCGCGGGCTAGCGACCTATAGAGTTACTGAAATTTACGCTGAACAAAAATTACGAAATTTGGTCGAAAAACGTGTTTTTCGGCTGAAAAACGTGTAAAAACCTGCAATAACGGCTACCAAACGGGACTCGAGCACGCGGATCGCGCACCAGAATACAGGTAAGGCAGGTATGTATCTATTAAAATTATGACTAATCGGATTTTGAAGATAGATTTTGAAATAAAAATGTTAGTTTTCTTTAGAAAAATATTGAAGATCCTTCTAAGTCGATGAGTGAAAAATTTTTTTCACGTTTTTGTCAATTTAAAGTTGTCGAATAGTAGGACGGAGCCTATTTAAAATCAAAATGGCTGAAAACAGCTTGAAAATGCGTCACCTGGATGCAAAGTTATAACGATTTTATGTAATTGCTGCCTGACTAAGGTGGATTTCGTGGTTATATGAATTTACTTGTTAATATTGTTTTTGAATTTCTATATACGCTAGGCGCACGTGCGAGGTGTCAAAAGACGCGTCTCCGCGCGGGCTAGCGACCTATAGAGTTACTGAAATTTACGCTGAACAAAAATTACGAAATTTGGTCGAAAAACGTGTTTTTCGGCTGAAAAACGTGTAAAAACCTGCAATAACGGCTACCAAACGGGACTCGAGCACGCGGATCGCGCACCAGAATACAGGTAAGGCCGGTATGTATCTATTAAAATTATGACTAATTGGATTTTGAAGATAGATTTTGAAATAAAAATGTTAGTTAGTTTTCTTTAGAAAAATATTGAAGATTTTTCTGTCGATGAGTGAAAAAATTTTTTCACGTTTGTGTCAATTTAAAGTTGTCGAATAGTAGGACGGAGCCTATTTAAAATCAAAATGGCTGAAAACAGCTTGAAAATGCGTCACCTGGATGCAAAGTTATAACGGTTAGGTTAGGTTAGGTTAGGTTAGACGTGGGGGATCCCCCACAGCGCATACTTCCACGTAGTTTCCCCCGGGCAACGCCGTGTCTGACCACCGTAACGGAGTGGCAGACCGGCGGCTAAAGTGCGCTGTGACTCGCAGACAAAAACGCGGTCGTCTGTGAATATGCCGAAGAAGCCGAGCCGTGACGCCTCCGGGCGTCTTTGTTTTAATTCGAATCGCTCCTCCGAGGGTGATTCAAACGGCCCTTCTCAGGGCCAACCCAAAGGCCCTTCTCAGGGCCAATCCAAAGGCCCTTCTCAGGGCCAAACCAAAGGCCCTTCTCAGGGTCAACCCAACGGCCCTTTTCAGGGCCAACCCAACGGCCCTTCTCAGGGCCAACCCAACGGCCCTTCTCGGGGCCAACTCAACGGCCCTTCTCAGGGTCACGCCGGCGGCGCTTTGGCGTCGGAAGCTGACCGCGCACCGTCTGCGGCCAGCTTTTTCAGCAGGCCGGACGAGTTGTCGGACGCTGACGAGTCCAATATGGACACGTCGGCGGCCGAAAACGACCGCCCCAAGCGGAAGAGGGCCGATCTAAGGTTCGGGTCTGGGGGTTCCTCGGAGTCGGTTGCAATTAGGTCGAAGAAGAAGTCGAAGTCTAAAAAGGCTTCGACTTCTGCTTCGGCTTTTACTCACGATGTGGGCTTGGTGGACGCCGAGCGCCAGCTAAATCTGGCGAAACGGGTGCAACTCCAGGAAGACCTGGAGGAGAGGGTCGCCGCAAAGGAGCGGCAGGCGCAAGCCGCCAGGTCGAGGGCTGGCTATGGTGCGTCTAATGTGCTATATGCTGACCACTCCCTGGCGGAATTGGAGCGCATGGCAGAGGAGGACAAGGAGGAGGTCCTGGAGGTCGCCTCAAAGTCCTCCAATTTGAAGGGGACCTTCCAGAAGGCTCTCAAATGCCGGGCCGCCAGCATGCACGGCATCGTATTGGAGCTGGTGAAGCGGACGGCCACAGACGAGACGCGGCAGCTGCAGGCGAAGGTGGATCGCCTGCAAGTGGAGGTCAGCCAGCTACACCAGAAGCTGGCTGAGGTCACAGCCCGGCCTGCCCAATCTGCCCCAGGTACGGGGGTAGAGGACCCCTCTTCCCCAGCCAGCCTCGAGGCAATAATCCGCGAGGTTGTCATGGAGGAGAGGGCCTTCATCAGAGGCTGCTTCGTGGGCATTGAGGACCGACTCTTGCCCGAGAAGCGGCTCCGCCCGCCGCTAGCGGCGGATAAGAGTCCACCGCCGACGGAGCCGGAACCTGCGCCTCTGGGAGGCCCGGCATCGGGCGAGCAGCCCCGGGCCCAGAAGCCCTCCAAGGGCAAGGGCAAGAGGAGCACGCCCTCTCAAACGCCCACCACGAGCGCGGAGGGAGCGTCCGGGTCGTCTGCCACTCCAGCAGCAGCCCCCCGGAACTCGCAGGAAGAGGACGCCCTTCTTCCCTCCACCACCCCGTCCAACCCGCCGTGGACGAAAGTGGTCAGGGGAGGAAAAGGGCAAAGGTCCACCCCCAACCTCAGTGCAACTGCCCCAGCGGCGAAAAAGGGTCTAGCCGGCGGGAAGAAGCTGGTTCCTCCCAAAACCGCGGCGGTCGTGGTGACCATCACCCCGGAGGCTGTGGAGAGGGGCGAGACGTACGAGTCCGTCCTAAGACGGGCTCGTACCAACGCGGATCCCTCCCGGCTGGGGATCGGCAACATCACGTGCCGCCGTACCCTGGCCGGGGCTCGAATTTTCGAGTTTTCGGGGGAGCAGCGCGGCGCAAACGCGGACCTCTTCGCGGGAATGCTGCAGGAGCTCATCGCGGATGCGGCAACGGTCGTCAGGCCTGTAAAGACCGCAGCCTTGGAGGTGGCCGATCTGGACGATTCGGTCACCAAAGAGGACGTGGTGGCGGCCGTTGCAACGGCCGGAGGCTGCGACGCTGGCGCAGTGAAGGGTGGAGCTATCAGGCCCGGGCGCCGCGGCATGGGCACCATCCGCGTCGAGTGCCCAGTCGCTGCAGCCGGGGCCGTCCTTACTGCGACCAAAGGACGGCTGCTTGTGGGGCTCAGCTCGGCTGTGGTCCGGCCACTTGAAGACCAGCCTATGCGCTGCTTCAAGTGCTTCGCGTTCGGCCACACCCGAGCCACGTGTCCCTCCAAGTCCGACTGGGGAGAGTCTTGCTTCCGGTGCGGGCAGGAGGGACACAAGAGTGCCGCTTGTCGCGCTGCCACGCTACGCTGCGCGGCGTGTGCCGCCAGTGGCCGCCCCGCGGACCACAGGATGACGGGCAGGAGCTGCAAGCCGCCCGCGAGGAAGGGCATAGTGCCGGCGCAGGTTCGCCCTGCTGCTATCACCACCACCGCCGTCGTCGCCGCTGTAGCTCCAGCGGCGGTAGCCGAGGAGGGATGTGGGATGTTGGAATAATGGTTTCCAACTACCACATCCTCCAGGCGAACGCCAATCACTGCAGGGCAGCCCAGGACTTGGTGGTGCAGGTCATGGCCGAGTGGTTGGTGAACGTAGCGGTGGTCGCCGAGCCCTACTCAATCCCCGGCAGCTGGCTGGGTGACGAGGACGGCTTGGTGGCACTAGCGGCGCGGTCTTCCACAGACTCCCCTCCCCTCTCGCTATTAGAGAAGGGACCGGGATACGTGGCTACCGCGTGGGGAGAATTAGCCCTTGTGGGCGTCTATTTCTCCCCAAACCGCCCTCTTCAGGACTTCGAGAACTATCTCGGAGTCCTGGCTGCCGTGGTCGGCAGGGCGGCGCCGCGTCAGGTCTCCGTACTGGGAGACCTGAATGCCAAGTCGGTGAACTGGGGTAGCCCGGCCACCGACGCTCGCGGGCGGGCAGTGGAGATGTGGGCAGCCTCCTCTGGACTCTCCCTCTTGAATAGAGGAAGCGTCCAGACATGCGTGCGGCGGCAGGGTGGCTCAATAGTGGACGTCACTTTCGCCACCCCTGCGTTGGCCGCGCGCGTGTTAAACTGGCGGGTGGACCTGGTGGAGACTATGTCTGACCACCGCTACGTACGGTTCGATATCTCCACCGGTGGCCCCGGAGAGACGCGGCCCCTCTCGGGGCGATCGCCGTTCCCGCGGTGGGCTCTCACCCGCCTGGACAAGGAGGCAGCAGGGGAGGCGGCGTTCATCCAGGATTGGTTTTCGCCGCCTTCCGCCGGCCTGGATGTGGATACCGTGGCGGGGCGCCTGAGGGGGTCTCTGACCGAGGTATGCAACTCTAGCATGCCTCGGTCTCGCCGACCACTACCCAGGCGCACCGTGTACTGGTGGTCGGTGGAGCTGGCGGGGCTACGAGCAGCGTGTGTGGAGGCAAGAAGGGCCTACACGCGAAGCCGGCGGCGGCGTCGACGAGCTCACGCCAACGAGGACCCCTCTATGAGGTGTATGTGGAGGCAAAAATGGTCCTCGATAGGGCCATCGCCGCCGCCAGAGACTCGGCGAGAGCGGAGATGCTGGAGGGTCTCGACAGAGACCCCTACGGGAGACCTTATAAGGCGGCGCGCAACAAATTGCGCCCCTTTGGTCCCCCAGTGGCCGAGACCCTGGAGCCCTCATTCCTGGATGGGATGGTTCAGTCCCTATTCCCGTGCAGGGACAACTTCACCCCACCAGTGATGGGCGCACCGCTAGGGATAGCTCCGCCAGCTGAAGAAGAAGAGGAGGCCCCCCCTGTCACGGAGTTGGAACTCCGCGTGGCGATTGTCCACATCCGCGCCAAGAAGACGGCTCCGGGCCCCGACGGTGTTCCGGCAAGAGTGGTGGCGATCGCTGCCACTCAAATGGAGGAGAGGTTTCGGGACCTCTTCAGCGTATGTCTTGCGTGTGGGAGGTTCCCGAAACCGTGGAAGGAGGGGCAGTTGTGCCTCCTTCGCAAGGAGGGCCGCCTGGCGGACTCCCCCTCGGCATTCCGGCCCATCGTTCTGCTCGATGAGGTCGGCAAAATGTTCGAGGGGATAATCGCTGGCCGCCTAAACAGCCACCTGCGGAGTATCGGGCCGGACTTGTCGGACGCTCAGTTCGGTTTTCGGGCTGAGCGCTAGAAGTATGGCCCTTTACGGGGCTCCTATCTGGGAGGACTCCCTCCAAAGGAGGGAGAACGCCGCCGCCTTGCGGGCGCCCCAAAGGGCCATAGCCCAGCGGGCGGCGCGGGCCTACCGCACAGTGGGCTTCGCGGCAGCATGTGCTCTGGCCGGCACCCCTCCTTGGGAACTAGAGGCGTGGGTGCTCGCCAGAGTATATGAATGGACGGCGGGGCGGAGAGCGGGAGGAGAACGCCCAGCCCCGGAAGAGCGGGAGGCCGTCCGGCGGGAGGCGAGGGATGCCATCGTCCTCCATTGGACGGGGGAGCTCGCCACCGCAGCTTTTGGCCGCCGAACCCTAGACGCGATTGGGCCAGTGTTGCGAGACTGGCTCGAGCGGTCGCATGGGTTCCTCTCGTTCCGTCTGGTGCAGGTGCTGTCCGGACACGGTTGCTTCGGATCGTACCTGCACCGGATAGGACGGGAGGAGACGCCGTCGTGCCACGACTGTGGCGCGGTGGACGACACGGCGCAGCACACCCTCGAGGTGTGCCCGTCGTGGTCCGAGACGCGCCGCAGTCTCATCGCGGTGATCGGACCGGACCTCTCACTTCCCGGCTTGGTTAATGCCATGCTGCAGGATGAGAGGTCCTGGGCGGCAGTCGCCTCCTTCTGCGAACACGTCATGTAACAGAAGGAGGCGGCTGAGCGCGCGCGGGAGGTAATTAAAAACAGCGAGCATAGAAAAATACTCATACCTACCGGCATTAGTAGCAAGCGCAACAAAATACCTAAATGCAACAAACACAATAGGACAAATCTACGAAAAAACCTACCAACCATCAGACGGAACATTTCACTTAAGCAATTACGCATGGAGATTCCTAAAATACGACTACCTAAAATCAAGAAATGCCATACACAACGTAGTACTAAGAGACGGAGTCCAAGCAGCGGTAAATCATAGTGCCGCAGAACCATTAAAATACGAATACGCAACAATCGATAACCAGTTCTACAGCAACTTCCAAGACGTACCACACTTACAACATCCAACACCACTAGGAATTGGAATCATACCACTACTAAGCTCAGACGGAAATCACGAAAACAGCATATTAAACATAATGGTGGAAACTGGAATAGAAATCGAAGCAATGTCACATGGCCAAAACATACTATACACAGCAATGAGAAATCCACAACCGAATCCATTAGTAATGGGATACAGAGTAATCGACCACAGAGTAAGTAACCTAATACTGGGACACCAAAAAATAACAGACTTAATCGACACCCCACAAGAAGGCCAACCAGCTCCAAACTCCGAAGATGTGGAAGTCACGGTTGGGCGACCACGACGAGAAGCAACAGCAGACTCATACGATCACACAGTGCTAGAAAACCGACAAACACTCATAGAAAACGAAGTTAAACAACTCCAAGCAGAAAACAGATTCGAAACATCAGAAATAACCGCATTGAAACAGAAACAGGAATCTGAGCTAAAAAAACTAACTGACATAGATCAACGAGCACAAACGGAACACAACGCAATTGGACAATTAAAACGAAAAGCCGAAGAAGCATACCAAGCTATACAAAGAATAGAAGCTAAAATTAAAAAACCGGCTGAAACACAAACGCGACCACAACAGCCACCTGCGGTAATACCACCTGCACCAAAACCACCTGCACCAAAACCACAGGGACAGCAGCCGTCAAGTAGACATTCGCAGATACATACTAATAAGTAAAATAAATAAAGTTAATAAATAAAAACTTACATTATATTATCACAAGCCTTTTATTTCAACACAACACCACACAACTGCACAGCACTAAATCAAGATGAAAACTGATTCACAATATAAACTCACAAATCCAATGTAGTCGTTAAATCTTCCAAAGGACGCACTGGAGAGTAGTCAATCGACATTCTTGGGCGTCGAGCGGGCGGACCGGTAACAGTCGGAGTGGACGACCTTGGCGGGCGCCAGATTCCAATCGAACGACCGCGGCCCGTAACCGCACGAACAGATGTAGGGGTCGACGGCCTGTGGGAGAACAAGGTCAAAGCTACAGTACACCCGTCCAATATGGTTAGGGTAGGTTAGGTTAGGTAGGTAGGTAGGTGGTTAACGCTCTGGCGAGCGCCCCCCGACGACGGAAGCCGTCGCTCATTCACTTAGGCACTAAGGGAATACACCATCAGTTCATTACGGAGTACAAGTCGTGACTTAGACGGAGTAATGAACTAAACCATTCAAACTCAGTTTCCCGCCAAAAGGGTAGGTGGTGGCGGGGAGGAAAGGAAAAAGGGAAAAAAGAAAAAAAAGGGAAAAAAAGGAAAAAGGGGAGGAAGAGGGGGAAAAAGACAGGGTTGACGGAGTCAAAGTGCGCAGCACTTTGACTCCGTCAATAACCGGCTAAGGGAACCCAACGCAGGTTAGGTCGAAAAGGTCAAGGTCACAGAGGTCATGTTAGGTTAGGTTAGGTTAGGTTAGGTTAGGTTCCGCCCTGGGACCTGGAGGCGAAGGTGCTCGCGTCACTGTACCGGTGGCGCGAGGAATGGCGGGCGCGGGGCGAGCGACCGATGCAGCGACATATGGAGCAGCGTCGGTCGCAGCTCCGCGAGGTCCTGGTGGCGGAATGGCGGGACAGGCTCTCACGCCCTACCGCCGGCCTCGTCACTATCGAGGCGGTCCGGCCGGTGCTCGACCTCTGGCTCGGGAGGAGGCACGGCTCCCTGTCGTTTCGGGTGACGCAGGTGCTCTCGGGGCATGGTTGTTTCGGGAAGTACCTGTGTCGCATAAACAGGGAGCCGGACGCCCGGTGTCACCACTGCGTCGACTGTCGGGAGGACACGGCGCGGCATACGCTGGCAGAGTGTGCCGCTTGGGAGGAGCCGCGCCGTGCCCTCATCTCAGGAGTAGGCAGTGACCTGTCGCTGCCGGCCGTAGTGAATGCTATGGTCGGCGGCGACGAGTCCTGGGACGCGGTGGTATCCTTCTGCGAAACAGTTATCTCGCAGAAGGAGGCTGCGGAAAGGGAGCGAGAGATCTCATCCTCTCACCCGGCCCGCAGCAGGCGCACCGGGCGTCGGCGGAGGGCGGACAACGCCCTCTTCCAGCCCCCCTAAATGGGTCCAGGGACGACGGACTTGGGGACGTCCGTCGCCCCCCATACATCAGGACCCGAGGCGGCGGCGCGTAGTGTTCCACGCGCGCCCCTCTTAGATGTCGCGGGGGGAGTCAAACACCTCACTCCCCCCGCTCGACCGGAAGGGGCCCGCAGAGGCGGGCCGGCACCAGTCGGGGGTTGCGGAAGATTCGTACGTTCCCGCGACCCCCGACGCAGGTGTGAGATGGAACACCGGGGTGGTTTTTAGTCAGTAAGAGTCTGACAGACCCCTCCGCCCCCCCAGGGCGGGGGACATCCATGAGGATTTTCCACCCCGGATCAAAAAAAAAAAAAAAAAAAAAAAAAAAGGTTAGGTTAGGTTAGGTTAGGTTAGGTTAGGTTCAGACAGATAAAAATAAACTACCCCAGGGCGGTACCGGCTGCTCAGCAGTCGGAGAATCCGTCACGTTCTCTTCGAGAACGTCAAGCCCCCATTCGTATTCTGGGGGGGGCAATATTTGTCAACCACTTGCCGATGGCAACAAGAGCCGAGGAGGCTCCATACACACCGCCGACACCACCGAACAGCGAGAAAAGGAGCTTCAGACGAATCTGAAGCCCCTGCGCGTGGTGGTCACACCGCTTGCCGTCACCAACGGCAACAAGAGCCGAGGAGGCTCAAGTTCCGACAGGGACCAATCATATGACCTGGAGGAATCTAGGAGGAAACGCAGCCTCTCCTCTAGTGAGGAGAACCTGTTGGCTGCGAAGGTGCCAAAGGCACAGAGAGGGCGAGGTGGTGCGGTGGCGGGCGGATTGCCCGCTCGGGTGCCGGAACGTGACGGAAGGGGTCGCTTCATGCCCGTACGCCGGACCAACACGCCAGCTCCAGTGGAGCGCGTGGAGAGCGCGGAGAGCGGCCCCGAGCCCATGGAGGCGGACCTGAGCGGGGGCTCCACTGTGTCCCTGCTGGGATCGAACAGAGCGGAGGCGAGTGCTGCAAAACGGGCGCAGCGAAAGACTGTCGCGGCTGACGAGGTCAGCGAGTTGGCCCGACAGGCCCGTGAGCGGCGCTCTACCCGGATGGCTGACGGCGGGAGCGTTACAGCGGTGGCGCTTAGCCGCCAAGTCTTGGACGGCGTGGATGTCGTCCTGAAGGTTGCCACCAAATCGGGCAACCTGAAGGGCACATTCACCCGTGCCCTGAAAGAGGCGGCTAACGGAATTAAGGAGGCGGTTGAGGTCCTCCTAACCCGTACTAGCACAGAGGAGACGGCGAAGCTATGGGAGGAGAACGGCCGTCTCCGAGCTGAGCTGGAGGACCTCAAGCGGCAGTTCGCTGCCCAGAGGGCTGCTCCCGCGGCCACCGGCTCTTCTTCCGTCGCGGCGCCGTCGTCGACTCCAGCGCCGGTCCCGTGTTCGACCCCTGCACTTGCGGATGCGGAGATCGAAAAGATCGCCCGCATCTGCATGATGCAGTGTGGGACGATGGTGGGTGCCCGCTTGGAGGCCATAGAGGCAAGGCTCCTGCCAGCGGAAACCCTCCGCCCACCGCTCGCTGCGGACAAGCGGAGAAAAGAGGGGCCGGCTAATCAGGGGCCACTAATAACCACGGCGGCAGAGTCGAGCCAGTCCGGGAGGGGGACCGAAAAGCCCGCAGAGGGTTCGTCCGTGCCCACTTCCCGGGCGGCTGCGCCACCGGCGGCCGCGCCTGGGCCTACCACGGAGGCCTGGACGACGGTCGTCAAGAAGGGCCACCGTAACGGGAGGAAGACGGCACCACCGGCACCGGCAGGGGCACCGACACCGGCACCAAAGAAGGCCCAGGGACCGCCTAAGATCAGAGCCCCACGCTCCGCGGCTGTAGTTATTACGCTGCAGCCCGGAGCCGTCGAAAGAGGCGTCACCTACAAGGCGGTCCTTATGGAGGCAAAAGCCAAAGTCGCGTTCCCCGACCTTGGCACACCGTCCGGCTTCAGACTGAAGCCGGCGATTACGGGGGCGCGGCTGCTCGAGGTGTCGGGTGCCTCTAGCGGCGAAAAGGCGGATATCCTGGCCGCCAAACTGAGAGAGGTCCTCAACCCGGAGGACGTCAAGGTGTCCAGGCCGATGAAGACCGCTGAGCTGCGCGTTGGAGGCTTGGACGACTCGACGACTCCGGCCGAAGTTGTGGCGGCCGTCGCCCGAGTCGGTGGATGTCCGCCCGACGACGTGCGGGCGGGCGAGTTTCGCGCCGATGCTTCCGGGCTCGGCACGATTTGGGTGCGGTGCCCGGTGGCGGCGGCGAACAAGGTCGCTGGCGGTGGGCGTTTGTTGGTGGGATGGGTTGCAGCGAGTGTCAAGCTGCTGCAGCCCAGGGCCATGCGGTGCTACCGGTGCCTTGACATTGGGCATGTTAGGGCACGGTGCACCGCCGAAGTTGACCGCAGCGAGCAGTGCTATCGCTGCGGCCAGCCCGGCCACAAGGCGGCCCAGTGCTCCGCGGCGCCAAACTGCAGCCTCTGTACAGCTGCAGGGAGGCCCGCCGGGCACAGAGCGGGCGGAAAAGCCTGTGGCGCCCCCGCCAGCAAGAGAAAAAGGGGTGCCAAGACTGCGGGGGGCTCTTTACCCCCCCCTCAGCCTGGCTGCCCTTCGGCCGACTCCCGGCCTAGGAATGGTGCGGAGGGAATGGATTGCGCCTAATGGCGCTCTACCATTTCCTCCAGGGCAATCTCAACCACTGTGCCAGAGCTCAGGATCTCTTGCTCCAGAGCATGGCGGAGTGGTTGATTCGCGTGGCTGTGGTCGCCGAGCCGTACTTTGTCCCCCCCCGGGATAACTGGGTGGGGGACCTGGATGGCTTGGTGGCCATCATCGGCGGGGCTCTCGTCAACCCGTCCCGAGGACACGGCTGGGTGGCCGCCCTTGCGGACGGCATTGGCGTGGTTGGGGCGTATTTTTCGCCCAACAAGAGTCTCGCCGACTTCGAAAGCTTCCTTGTCGAGTTGGGTGCCGTCGTGGGCCGACTCCATCCTCGCCCCGTGCTGTTGCTAGGGGATCTCAACGCCAAGTCTGCGGCGTGGGGATCTCCGGTGACCGATGCTAGGGGTGAGGCGCTGGAGGAGTGGGCGGTCACGACTGGCCTGGTCGTCCTGAACGTGGGCTCGGTCCACACGTGCGTGCGGCAGCGGGGCGGGTCAATAGTGGACGTCTCGTTCGCTAGCCCTGCTGTTGCGAGCCGTGTTCGCGACTGGCGTGTTGCCGCGGAGGTGGAGACGTTGTCGGATCACCGATACATCCGTTTTGACGTCTCCGCCCAGACCGCCGGCGGCCGCAGTTCATCGGGCCTGCGAACGGATGACCCGCGCTGGGCGCTCAAGCGCATCGACAGGGAGCTTCTCGAGGAGGCCGCTATTGTCCAGGCCTGGATCCGGGAGTCGGCAATGAGCGGACCCATCGACGTCGAACAGGAGGCGCTGTGGTTCCGCGGGGCGATGACGCAAATCAGCGACGCGTCCATGCCCCGCGTCCACACACAGTCAGCAAGGCGCCAGGTGTACTGGTGGTCCGCCGCGATTGCGCAATTACGCATCGCGTGTGTGACGGTGAGACGCCAGTACACCCGTTACCGGAGGAGACGTCGTCGGGTCCCTGACGAAGAAGCCGCGCTGTATGAGGTGTACCGCGCGGCTAAAGAGACTCTGTGGCTGGCCGTCGGCGAGGCGAAAACGCGAGCCAGGGAGGAGATGCTGGAGACTCTAGACGGGAATCCATGGGGGCGCCCTTATCGAGCGGTTCGAGGGAAACTTCGAGCCGCAGCGCCTCCACTTACGGAGAGTCTTCAGCCCGAGCTGCTGGAGGAGATAGTTGCAGCCCTCTTCCCGGCAAGAGCGGAGCATACTCCGCCGCCGATGGCTTTGCCCACAGCTGCAGAGTCTACAGAGGAGAACGCCATTAGCGTCCCAGAGGTGACACAGGCAGAGATGAGGGCGGCCGTGATGCGGCTCCGGGCCAAGAACGTGGCTCCGGGGCCCGACGGGATCCACGGCCGAGCGTTAGCCCTCGCTCTGAAGGAGCTGGAGCCCCAGCTGAGAGGACTCTACTCAGCGTGCCTTGAGCGGGGCCAGTTTCCCACTTTGTGGAAGACTGGTCGTCTGGTCCTGCTCAGGAAGGTGGGGCGCCCTGCGGACTCGCCGTCCGCGTACCGGCCCATAGTGCTGCTAGACGAGGTGGGGAAGCTACTGGAGCGGATACTCGCAGCCCGCCTCGTCGGCCACTTGTGCAGAGAAGGGCCGGACCTGGACGAGAGCCAGTTCGGCTTTCGGCATGGGCGCTCCACCATCCACGCGATATCGCGGGTGAGAGTCCTGGCGGAGGAAACGGTGTCCCGGGGTGGGGTGGTGGTGGCGGTGTCCTTGGACATCTCCAACGCATTCAACACCCTGCCCTGGAGTTGTATTCGGGAGGCACTGCGGTATCATCGGGTGCCTCTCTACCTCCGCCGCATCGTTGGGGCTTATTTGGCGGAGAGGTGTGTCACCTACATGGGACGCGATGGCGTTAGCCAGCGCCACATGTCGTGCGGTGTTCCACAGGGCTCGGTCCTGGGCCCGCTCCTGTGGAACATCGGGTACGACTGGGTGCTGAGAGGCGAACTCCAACCGGGCGTCGACCTGACGTGCTACGCGGACGACACGCTGGTCACGGCCCGGGGGAGTTCGCACAGGGAGGCAGCGTTGCTGGCGACGGCTGCGGTTTCACAGACGGTGAGCCGCATACGGCGCCTCGGCCTGGAGGTGGCCCTCAACAAGTCGGAGGCCATGGTGTTTCATGGTCCCCGGCGGGCGCCACCGTCCGGATCCCACATTGTGGTGGGAGGGGTACGAATCGCTGTCGAGCCCACCATGAAGTACCTGGGCTTGGTGCTCGACAGTCGGTGGGATTTCGGCCCCCACTTCCGGCGGCTGGCGCCCAAGGTGTTGGGCGCGGCTGGGGCGCTGTCAACGCTGCTTCCCAATCTGGGGGGCCCGAGCGCCGCTTGTAGGCGGCTCTACGTAGGGATCGTGCGATCGATGGCCCTTTACGGGGCCCCGATCTGGGCGGCTGACCTGACGGCCGGCAGCATTGCTGTTCTGCGAAAGCCGCAGAGAGCGATGGCCGTCAGAGTCATAAGGGGGTACCGCACGATCTCCTACGAGGCGGCTTGTGCACTGGCCGGATCCCCGCCCTGGGACCTGGAGGCGAAGGTGCTCGCGTCACTGTACCGGTGGCGCGAGGAATGGCGGGCGCGGGGCGAGCGACCGATGCAGCGACATATGGAGCAGCGTCGGTCGCAGCTCCGCGAGGTCCTGGTGGCGGAATGGCGGGACAGGCTCTCACGCCCTACCGCCGGCCTCGTCACTATCGAGGCGGTCCGGCCGGTGCTCGACCTCTGGCTCGGGAGGAGGTACGGCTCCCTGTCGTTTCGGGTGACGCAGGTGCTCTCGGGGCATGGTTGTTTCGGGAAGTACCTGTGTCGCATAAACAGGGAGCCGGACGCCCGGTGTCACCACTGCGTCGACTGTCGGGAGGACACGGCGCGGCATACGCTGGCAGAGTGTGCCGCTTGGGAGGAGCCGCGCCGTGCCCTCATCTCAGGAGTAGGCAGTGACCTGTCGCTGCCGGCCGTAGTGAATGCTATGGTCGGCGGCGACGAGTCCTGGGACGCGGTGGTATCCTTCTGCGAAACAGTTATCTCGCAGAAGGAGGCTGCGGAAAGGGAGCGAGAGATCTCATCCTCTCACCCGGCCCGCAGCAGGCGCACCGGGCGTCGGCGGAGGGCGGACAACGCCCTCTTCCAGCCCCCCTAAATGGGTCCAGGGACGACGGACTTGGGGACGTCCGTCGCCCCCCATACATCAGGACCCGAGGCGGCGGCGCGTAGTGTTCCACGCGCGCCCCTCTTAGACGTCGCGGGGGGAGTCAAACACCTCACTCCCCCCGCTCGACCGGACGGGGCCCGCAGAGGCGGGCCGGCACCAGTCGGGGGTTGCGGAAGATTCGTATGTTCCCGCGACCCCCGACGCAGGTGTGAGATGGAACACCGGGGTGGTTTTTAGTCAGTAAGAGTCTGACAGACCCCTCCGCCCCCCCAGGGCGGGGGACATCCATGAGGATTTTCCACCCCGGATCAAAAAAAAAAAAAAAAAAAAAAAAAAAAAAAAAAAAAAAAAAAAAAAAGGTTAGGTTAGGTTAGGTTAGGTTGGGGTGCATGTTGGGGGATCCCCCACAGCGCATACTTCCACGTAGTTTCCCCCGGGCAACGCCGTGTCTGACCACCGTAACGGAGTGGCAGACCGGCGGCTAAAGTGCGCTGTGACTCGCAGACAAAAACGCGGTCGTCTGTGAATATGCCGAAGAAGCCGAGCCGTGACGCCTCCGGGCGTCTTTGTTTTAACTCGAATCGCTCCTCCGAGGGTGATTCAAACGGCCCTTCTCAGGGCCAATCCAAAGGCCCTTCTCAGGGCCAAACCAAAGGCCCTTCTCAGGGCCAATCCAAAGGCCCTTCTCAGGGCCAAACCAAAGGCCCTTCTCAGAGCCAACCCAACGGCCCTTCTCAGGGCCAACTCAACGGCCCTTCTCAGGGCCAACTCAACGGCCCTTCTCAGGGCCACGCCAGCGGCGCTTTGGCGTCGGAAGCTGACCGCGCACCGTCTGCGGCCAGCTTTTTCAGCAGGCCGGACGAGTTGTCGGACGCTGACGAGTCCAATATGGACACGTCGGCGGCCGAAAACGACCGCCCCAAGCGAAAGAGGGCCGATCTAAGGTTCGGGTCTGGGGGTTCCTCGGAGTCGGTTGCAAGTAGGTCGAAGAAGAAGTCGAAGTCTAAAAAGGCTTCGACTTCTGCCTCGGCTTTTACTCACGATGTGGGCTTGGTGGACGCCGAGCGCCAGCTAAATCTGGCGAAACGGGTGCAACTCCAGGAAGACCTGGAGGAGAGGGTCGCCGCAAAGGAGCGGCAGGCGCAAGCCGTCAGGTCGAGGGCTGGCTATGGTGCGGCTAATGTGCTATATGCTGACCACTCCCTGGCGGAATTGGAGCGCATGGCAGAGGAGGACAAGGAGGAGGTCCTGGAGGTCGCCTCAAAGTCCTCCAATTTGAAGGGGACCTTCCAGAAGGCTCTCAAATGCCGGGCCGCCAGCATGCACGGCATCGTATTGGAGCTGGTGAAGCGGACGGCCACAGACGAGACGCGGCAGCTGCAGGCGAAGGTGGATCGCCTGCAAGCGGAGGTCAGCCAGCTACACCAGAAGCTGGCTGAGGTCACGGCCCGGCCTGCCCAATCTGCCCCAGGTACGGGGGTAGAGGACCCCTCTTCCCCAGCCAGCCTCGAGGCAATAATCCGCGGGGTTGTCATGGAGGAGAGGGCCTTCATCAGAGGCTGCTTCGCGGGCATTGAGGACCGACTCTTGCCCGAGAAGCGGCTCCGCCCGCCGCTAGCGGCGGATAAGAGTCCACCGCCGACGGAGCCGGAACCTGCGCCTCTGGGAGGCCCGGCATCGGGCGAGCAGCCCCGGGCCCAGAAGCCCTCCAAGGGCAAGGGCAAGGGCAAGAGGAGCACGCCCTCTCAAACGCCCACCGCGAGTGCGGAGGGAGCGTCCGGGTCGTCTGCCACTCCAGCAGCAGCCCCCCGGAACTCGCAGGAAGAGGACGCCCTTCTTCCCTCCACCACCCCGTGCAACCCGCCGTGGACGAAAGTGGTCAGGGGAGGAAAAGGGCAAAGGTCCACCCCCAACCTCAGTGCAACTGCCCCAGCGGCGAAAAAGGGTCTAGCCGGCGGGAAGAAGCTGGTTCCTCCCAAAACCGCGGCGGTCGTGGTGACCATCACCCCGGAGGCCGTGGAGAGGGGCGAGACGTACGAGTCCGTCCTAAGACGGGCTCGTACCAACGCGGATCCCTCCCGGCTGGGGATCGGCAACATCACGTGCCGCCGTACCCTGGCCGGGGCTCGAATTTTCGAGTTTTCGGGGGAGCAGCGTGGCGCAAACGCGGACCTCTTCGCGGGAATGCTGCAGGAGGTCATCGCGGATGCGGCAACGGTCGTCAGGCCTGTAAAGACCGCAGCCTTGGAGGTGGCCGATCTGGACGATTCGGTCACCAAAGAGGACGTGGTGGCGGCCGTTGCAACGGCCGGAGGCTGCGACGCTGGCGCAGTGAAGGGTGGAGCTATCAGGCCCGGGCGCCGCGGCATGGGCACCATCCGCGTCGAGTGCCCAGTCGCTGCGGCCGGGGCCGTCCTTACTGCGACCAAAGGACGGCTGCTTGTGGGGCTCAGCTCGGCTGTGGTCCGGCCACTTGAAGACCAGCCTATGCGCTGCTTCAAGTGCTTCGCATTCGGCCACACCCGAGCCACGTGTCCCTCCAAGTCCGACTGGGGAGAGTCTTGCTTCCGGTGCGGGCAGGAGGGACACAAGAGTGCCGCTTGTCGTGCTGCCACGCTACGCTGCGCGGCGTGTGCCGCCAGTGGCCGCCCCGCGGACCACAGGATGACGGGCAGGAGCTGCAAGCCGCCCGCGAGGAAGGGCATAGTGCCGGCGCAGGTTCGCCCTGCTGCTACCACCACCACCGCCGTCGTCGCCGCTGTAGCTCCAGCGGTGGTAGCCGAGGAGGGATGTGGGACGTTGGAATAATGGTTTCCAACTACCACATCCTCCAGGCGAACGCCAATCACTGCAGGGCAGCCCAGGACTTGGTGGTGCAGGTCATGGCCGAGTGGTTGGTGAACGTAGCGGTGGTCGCCGAGCCCTACTCAATCCCTGGCAGCTGGCTGGGTGACGAGGACGGCTTGGTGGCACTAGCGGCGCGGTCTTCCACAGACTCCCCTCCCCTCTCGCTATTAGAGAAGGGACCGGGATACGTGGCTGCCGCGTGGGGAGAATTAGCCCTTGTGGGCGTCTATTTCTCCCCAAACCGCCCTCTTCAGGACTTCGAGAACTATCTCGGAGTCCTGGCCGCCGTGGTCGGCAGGGCGGCGCCGCGTCAGGTCTCCGTACTGGGAGACCTGAATGCCAAGTCGGTGAACTGGGGTAGCCCGGCCACCAACGCTCGCGGGCGGGCAGTGGAGATGTGGGCAGCCTCCTCTGGACTCTCCCTCTTGAATAGAGGAAGCGTCCAGACATGCGTGCGACGGCAGGGTGGCTCAATAGTGGACGTCACTTTCGCCACCCCTGCGTTGGCCGCGCGCGTGTTAAACTGGCGGGTGGACCTGGTGGAGACTATGTCGGACCACCGCTACGTACGGTTCGATATCTCCACCGGTGGCCCCGGAGAGACGCGGCCCCTCTCGGGGCGATCGCCGTTCCCGCGGTGGGCTCTCACCCGCCTGGACAGGGAGGCAGCAGGGGAGGCGGCGTTCATCCAGGATTGGTTTTCGCCGCCTTCCGCCGGCCTGGATGTGGATACCGTGGCGGGGCGCCTGAGGGGGTCTCTGACCGAGGTATGCAACTCTAGCATGCCTCGGTCTCGCCGACCACTACCCAGGCGCGCCGTGTACTGGTGGTCGGTGGAGTTGGCGGGGCTACGAGCAGCGTGTGTGGAGGCAAAAAGGGCCTACACGCGAAGCCGGCGGCGGCGTCGACGAGCTCACGCCAACGAGGACCACCTCTATGAGGTGTATGTGGAGGCAAAAATGGTCCTCGATAGGGCCATCGCCGCCGCCAGAGACTCGGCGAGAGCGGAGATGCTGGAGGGTCTCGACAGAGACCCCTACGGGAGACCTTATAAGGCGGCGCGCAACAAATTGCGCCCCTTTGGTCCCCCAGTGGCCGAGACCCTGGAGCCCTCATTCCTGGATGGGGTGGTTCAGTCCCTATTCCCGTGCAGGGACAACTTCACCCCACCAGTGATGGGCGCACCGCTAGGGATAGCTCCGCCAGCTGAGGAAGAAGAGGAGGCCCCCCCTGTCACGGAGTTGGAACTCCGCGCGGCGATTGTCCACATCCGCGCCAAGAAGACGGCTCCGGGCCCCGACGGTGTTCCGGCAAGAGTGGTGGCGATCGCTGCCACTCAAATGGAGGAGAGGTTTCGGGACCTCTTCAGCGCATGTCTTGCGTGTGGGAGGTTCCCGAAACCGTGGAAGGAGGGGCAGTTGTGCCTCCTTCGCAAGGAGGGCCGCCCGGCGGACTCCCCCTCGGCATTCCGGCCCATCGTTCTGCTCGATGAGGTCGGCAAAATGTTCGAGGGGATAATCGCTGGCCGCCTAAACAGCCACCTGCGGAGTATCGGGCCGGACTTGTCGGACGCTCAGTTCAGTTTTCGGGCTGAGCGCTCCACGGTGGACGCGCTGGCTCGCCTCAAGGGCCAGGTGAAGGGGGCGATGGAGGCGAGGGACGGATTGTTGGCTGTGTCATTCGATATAGCCAATGCCTTCAACTCCGTTCCCCACTCCACCATCCTAGAGGCACTCCGATTCCACGGAGTGCCCCTATACATGCGTCGTCTGCTGGCCAGCTACCTAGAGGATCGGACGATCGTCCTCGTTAATAGGGCTGGCCAAGTCCGGCGGTACGCCGTCGAAGCCGGCGTTCCGCAGGGGTCAGTCATAGGACCTGTCCTCTGGAACATCGCCTATGATTGGCTCTTGCGGGGAACTCTCCTTCGGGGCATGAGTGTCATCTGCTATGCGGATGACACTCTCCTCACCGCCCGGGGGGGGAGTTTTAGGGAGGCGGCCAATCTGGCCTCGGCGGGTGGATCCTTGGTCGCGGGGAGGATCCGCCGCCTAGGTTTAACGGTGGCGCTGCACAAGACCGAGGCCGTGTTCTTCCACGGGCCTCGGCGGCGCCCCCCACCTGATGCCCACATTTTCGTGGAGGGCATCAGAATTGAGGTGAAGGCCCAGATGAAATATCTGGGCCTTGTACTCGACAGCAGGTGGCGCTTCGGTCCGCATTTTAGCGGGCTGTCGTCGCGCCTGCTGAAGGCCGCAGGCGCGCTCTCGTGGCTGCTACCCAACCTGGGGAGGCCCAGCGCGCGATGCCGGCAACTTTACGCCGGCATCTTGAGGAGTATGGCCCTTTACGGGGCTCCTATCTGGGAGGACTCCCTCCAAAGGAGGGAGAACGCCGCCGCCTTGCGGGCGCCCCAAAGGGCCATAGCCCAGCGGGCGGCGCGGGCCTACCGCACAGTGGGCTTCGCGGCAGCATGTGCTCTGGCCAGCACCCCTCCTTGGGAACTCGAGGCGTGGGTGCTCGCCAGAGTATATGAATGGACGGCGGGGCGGAGAGCGGGAGGAGAACGCCCAGCCCCGGAAGAGCGGGAGGCCGTCCGGCGGGAGGCGAGGGATGCCATCGTCCTCCATTGGACGGGGGAGCTCGCCACCGCAGCTTTTGGCCGCCGAACCCTAGACGCGATTGGGCCAGTGTTGCGAGACTGGCTCGAGCGGTCGCATGGGTTCCTCTCGTTCCGTCTGGTGCAGGTGCTGTCCGGACACGGTTGCTTCGGATCGTACCTGCACCGGATAGGACGGGAGGAGACGCCGTCGTGCCACGACTGTGGCGCGGTGGACGACACGGCGCAGCACACCCTCGAGGTGTGCCCTTCGTGGTCCGAGACGCGCCGCAGTCTCATCGCGGTGATCGGACCGGACCTCTCACTTCCCGGCTTGGTTAATGCCATGCTGCAGGATGAGAGGTCCTGGGCGGCAGTCGCCTCCTTCTGCGAACACGTCATGTCCCAGAAGGAGGCGGCTGAGCGCGCGCGGGAGGACGATCCTCACGCGGCGTCGCTCCGAAGGCGGAGGAGGGGTCGAAGAAGACGTCAGTTTGATAGTCATCTCCGACTCCTCCCAGGTGGAGGCCAGCAGGCAGCGGGTGCGGGGGCGCCCTTGCCTGTATTGCACAGGCCTCCACCAGTGTCGGACGGGAATGGCCAGGTGTTCCCGGCCATTCCCGTAGCCCCCCAAGCTGGGGGGAATGCGGGGCCCGCCAGCTAGGCGGGCACGCGCCGGGAGGGTTGTGGATGCAAAGGCTGAGCCGGATTCCCATGGCCTTCCCATCACGGCGATGTGGGAACACCGCTGAGTTTTAGTGGGTATACTGTCATTCCGACAGGAGTCCCACATATCCCGTCTCGTCCCCCCACGAGCGGGAATGCATAAAGCATTTCTCAGCGACAAAAAAAAAAAAAAAAAAAAAAAAGGTTGGGGTGCATGTTGAAGAGCCTCCTCGTGGCGCGCTCTGGGCAACGTCAGCTCCAATTGCCCACCAGCTTTTGGTGGTGGACAATTGGGGCTGGCGGCTAATCTTCAACAAACGGGGAAGGGTCATGGTTCCAATCACCTATCATCCTAGTTGATAGGTGATGGGAACCGGGCTAGGGGCGAGACGGCCAGTCCGTCATTGGGGTAGGCCTGGTGGCCATCTCACGTCTACACCCCCTCTGATTGCAGAGGGCAGGTCGTAGGCGTAGATTGGGAGGGGAAGAGGAAGACAACCTCTATAAAAAATTAACCCAATCCCAAGGTCGAGCGTGCCGAGGGGATGAATGGCCGGAGGGGATCCGGTCACTAGCGCAGGGGGGGGGTCAACAGGGGAAAAAGGGACCGCACCCTTCAAAGGAAAAAACAAAAAAAAAAAATGGAACAGACAGATAATAATAAACTACCCCAGGGCGGTACCGGCTGCTCAGCAGTCGGAGAATCCGTCACGTTCTCTTCGAGAACGTCAAGCCCCCATTCGTATTCTGGGGGGGGCAATATTTGTCAACCACTTGCCGATGGCAACAAGAGCCGAGGAGGCTCCATACACACCGCCGACACCACCGAACAGCGAGAAAAGGAGCTTCAGACGAATCTGAAGCCCCTGCGCGTGGTTGTCACACCGCTTGCCGTCACCAACGGCAACAAGAGCCGAGAAGGCTCAAGTTCCGACAGGGACCAATCAAACGACCTGGAGGAATCTAGGAGGAAACGCAGCCTCTCCTCTAGTGAGGAGAACCTGTTGGCCGCGAAGGTGCCAAAGGCACAGAGAGGGCGAGGTGGTGCGGTGGCGGGCGGATTGCCCGCTCGGGTGCCGGAACGTGACGGAAGGGGTCGCTTCATGCCCGTACGCCGGACCAACACGCCAGCTCCAGTGGAGCGCGTGGAGAGCGCGGAGAGCGGCCCCGAGCCCATGGAGGCGGACCTGAGCGGGGGCTCCACTGTGTCCCTGCTGGGATCGAACAGAGCGGAGGCGAGTGCTGCAAAACGGGCGCAGCGAAAGACTGTCGCGGCTGACGAGGTCAGCGAGTTGGCCCGACAGGCCCGTGAGCGGCGCTCTACCCGGATGGCTGACGGCGGGAGCGTTACAGCGGTGGCGCTTAGCCGCCAAGTCTTGGACGGCGTGGATGTCGTCCTGAAGGTTGCCACCAAATCGGGCAACCTGAAGGGCACATTCACCCGTGCCCTGAAAGAGGCGGCTAACGGAATTAAGGAGGCGGTTGAGGTCCTCCTAACCCGCACTAGCACAGAGGAGACGGCGAAGCTATGGGAGGAGAACGGCCGTCTCCGAGCTGAGCTGGAGGACCTCAAGCGGCAGTTCGCTGCCCAGAGGGCTGCTCCCGTGGCCACCGGCTCTTCTTCCGTCACGGCGCCGTCGTCAACTCCAGCGCCGGTCCCGTGTTCGACCCCTGCACTTGCGGATGCGGAGATCGAAAAGATCGCCCGCATCTGCATGATGCAGTGTGGGACGATGGTGGGTGCCCGCTTGGAGGCCATAGAGGCAAGGCTCCTGCCGGCGGAAACCCTCCGCCCACCGCTCGCTGCGGACAAGCGGAGAAAAGAGGGGCCGGCTAATCAGGGGCCACTATTAACCACGGCGACAGAGTCGAGCCAGTCCGGGAGGGGGACCGAAAAGCCCGCAGAGGGTTCGTCCGTTTCCACTTCCCGGGCGGCTGCGCCACCGGCGGCCGCGCCCGATCCTACAACGGAGGCCTGGACAACGGTTGTCAAGAGGGGCCGCCGTCACGGGGGCAAGAAGGCGCCACCGGCACCCGCTGAAGCACCGGCACCGGCAGCGAAGAAGGCCCAGAGACCGCCTAAGGTCAGAGCCCCACGCTCCGCGGCTGTAGTTATTACGCTGCAGCCCGGAGCCATCGAAAGGGGCGTCACCTACAAGGCGGTCCTTATGGAGGCAAAAGCCAAAGTCGCGTTCCCCGACCTTGGCACACCGTCCGGCTTCAGACTGAAGCCGGCGATTACGGGGGCGCGGCTGCTTGAGGTGTCGGGTGCCTCTAGCGGCGAAAAGGCGGATATCCTGGCCGCCAAACTGAGAGAGGTCCTCAACCCGGAGGACGTCAAGGTGTCCAGGCCGATGAAGACCGCTGAGCTGCGCGTTGGAGGCTTGGACGACTCGACGACTCCAGCCGAAGTTGTGGCGGCCGTCGCCCGAGTCGGTGGATGTCCGCCCGACGACGTGCGGGCGGGCGAGTTTCGCGCCGATGCTTCCGGGCTCGGCACGATTTGGGTGCGGTGCCCGGTGGCGGCGGCGAACAAGGTCGCTGGCGGTGGGCGTTTGTTGGTGGGATGGGTTGCAGCGAGTGTCAAGCTGCTGCAGCCCAGGGCCATGCGGTGCTACCGGTGCCTTGACATTGGGCATGTTAGGGCACGGTGCACCGCCGAAGTTGACCGCAGCGAGCAGTGCTATCGCTGCGGCCAGCCCGGCCACAAGGCGGCCCAGTGCTCCGCGGCGCCAAACTGCAGCCTCTGTACAGCTGCAGGGAGGCCCGCCGGGCACAGAGCGGGCGGAAAAGCCTGTGGCGCCCCCGCCAGCAAGAGAAAAAGGGGTGCCAAGACTGCGGGGGGCTCTTTACCCCCCCCTCAGCCTGGCTGCCCTTCGGCCGACTCCCGGCCTAGGAATGGTGCGGAGGGAATGGATTGCGCCTAATGGCGCTCTACCATTTCCTCCAGGGCAATCTCAACCACTGTGCCAGAGCTCAGGATCTCTTGCTCCAGAGCATGGCGGAGTGGTTGATTCGCGTGGCTGTGGTCGCCGAGCCGTACTTTGTCCCCCCCCGGGATAACTGGGTGGGGGACCTGGATGGCTTGGTGGCCATCATCGGCGGGGCTCTCGTCAACCCGTCCCGAGGACACGGCTGGGTGGCCGCCCTTGTGGACGGCATTGGCGTGGTTGGGGCGTATTTTTCGCCCAACAAGAGTCTCGCCGACTTCGAAAGCTTCCTTGTCGAGTTGGGTGCCGTTGTGGGCCGACTCCATCCTCGCCCCGTGCTGTTGCTAGGGGATCTCAACGCCAAGTCTGCGGCGTGGGGATCTCCGGTGACCGATGCTAGGGGTGAGGCGCTGGAGGAGTGGGCGGTCACGACTGGCCTGGTCGTCCTGAACGTGGGCTCGGTCCACACGTGCGTGCGGCAGCGGGGCGGGTCAATAGTGGACGTCTCGTTCGCTAGCCCTGCTGTTGCGAGCCGTGTTCGCGACTGGCGTGTTGCCGCGGAGGTGGAGACGTTGTCGGATCACCGGTACATCCGTTTCGACGTCTCCGCCCAGACCGCCGGCGGCCGCAGTTCATCGGGCCTGCGAACGGATGACCCGCGCTGGGCGCTCAAGCGCATCCACAGGGAGCTTC
This sequence comes from Griposia aprilina, assembly GCA_916610205.1. NCBI lineage: Eukaryota > Metazoa > Arthropoda > Insecta > Lepidoptera > Noctuidae > Griposia > Griposia aprilina. The sequence continues at coordinate 34,705 of OU744294.1, read as the reverse complement.
TCGAGGAGGCCGCTATTGTCCAGGCCTGGATCCGGGAGTCGGCAATGAGTGGACCCATCGACGTCGAACAGGAGGCGCTGTGGTTCCGCGGGGCGATGACGCAAATCAGCGACGCGTCCATGCCCCGCGTCCACACACAGTCAGCAAGGCGCCAGGTGTACTGGTGGTCCGCCGCGATTGCGCAATTACGCATCGCGTGTGTGACGGTGAGACGCCAGTACACCCGTTACCGGAGGAGACGTCGTCGGGTCCCTGACGAAGAAGCCGCGCTGTATGAGGTGTACCGCGCGGCTAAAGAGACTCTGTGGCTGGCCGTCGGCGAGGCGAAAACGCGAGCCAGGGAGGAGATGCTGGAGACTCTAGACGGGAATCCATGGGGGCGCCCTTATCGAGCGGTTCGAGGGAAACTTCGAGCTGCAGCGCCTCCACTTACGGAGAGTCTTCAGCCCGAGCTGCTGGAGGAGGTAGTTGCAGCCCTCTTCCCGGCAAGAGCGGAGCATACTCCGCCGCCGATGGCTTTGCCCACAGCTGCAGAGTCTACAGAGGAGAACGCCATTAGCGTCCCAGAGGTGACACAGGCAGAGATGAGGGCGGCCGTGATGCGGCTCCGGGCCAAGAACGTGGCTCCGGGGCCCGACGGGATCCACGGCCGAGCGTTAGCCCTCGCTCTGAAGGAGCTGGAGCCCCAGCTGAGAGGACTCTACACAGCGTGCCTTGAGCGGGGCCAGTTTCCCACTTTGTGGAAGACTGGTCGTCTGGTCCTGCTCAGGAAGGTGGGGCGCCCTGCGGACTCGCCGTCCGCGTACCGGCCCATAGTGCTGCTAGACGAGGTGGGGAAGCTGCTGGAGCGGATACTCGCAGCCCGCCTCGTCGGCCACTTGTGCAGAGAAGGGCCGGACCTGGACGAGAGCCAGTTCGGCTTTCGGCATGGGCGCTCCACCATCCACGCGATATCGCGGGTGAGAGTCCTGGCGGAGGAAACGGTGTCCCGGGGTGGGGTGGTGGTGGCGGTGTCCTTGGACATCTCCAACGCATTCAACACCCTGCCCTGGAGTTGTATTCGGGAGGCACTGCGGTATCATCGGGTGCCTCTCTACCTCCGCCGCATCGTTGGGGCTTATTTGGCGGAGAGGTGTGTCACCTACATGGGACGCGATGGCGTTAGCCAGCGCCACATGTCGTGCGGTGTTCCACAGGGCTCGGTCCTGGGCCCGCTCCTGTGGAACATCGGGTACGACTGGGTGCTGAGAGGCGAACTCCAACCGGGCGTCGACCTGACGTGCTACGCGGACGACACGCTGGTCACGGCCCGGGGGAGTTCGCACAGGGAGGCAGCGTTGCTGGCGACGGCTGCGGTTTCACAGACGGTGAGCCGCATACGGCGCCTCGGCCTGGAGGTGGCCCTCAACAAGTCGGAGGCCATGGTGTTTCATGGTCCCCGGCGGGCGCCACCGTCCGGATCCCACATTGTGGTGGGGGGGGTACGAATCGCTGTCGAGCCCACCATGAAGTACCTGGGCTTGGTGCTCGACAGTCGGTGGGATTTCGGCCCCCACTTCCGGCGGCTGGCGCCCAAGTTGTTGGGCGCGGCTGGGGCGCTGTCAACGCTGCTTCCCAATCTGGGGGGCCCGAGCGCCGCTTGTAGGCGGCTCTACGTAGGGATCGTGCGATCGATGGCCCTTTACGGGGCCCCGATCTGGGCGGCTGACCTGACGGCCGGCAGCATTGCTGTTCTGCGAAAGCCGCAGAGAGCGATGGCCGTCAGAGTCATAAGGGGGTACCGCACGATCTCCTACGAGGCGGCTTGTGCACTGGCCGGATCCCCGCCCTGGGACCTGGAGGCGAAGGTGCTCGCGTCACTGTACCGGTGGCGCGAGGAATGGCGGGCGCGGGGCGAGCGACCGATGCAGCGACATATGGAGCAGCGTCGGTCGCAGCTCCGCGAGGTCCTGGTGGCGGAATGGCGGGACAGGCTCTCACGCCCTACCGCCGGCCTCGTCACTATCGAGGCGGTCCGGCCGGTGCTCGACCTCTGGCTCGGGAGGAGGCACGGCTCCCTGTCGTTTCGGGTGACGCAGGTGCTCTCGGGGCATGGTTGTTTCGGGAAGTACCTGTGTCGCATAAACAGGGAGCCGGACGCCCGGTGTCACCACTGCGTCGACTGTCGGGAGGACACGGCGCGGCATACGCTGGCAGAGTGTGCCGCTTGGGAGGAGCCGCGCCGTGCCCTTATCTCAGGAGTAGGCAGTGACCTGTCGCTGCCGGCCGTAGTGAATGCTATGGTCGGCGGCGACGAGTCCTGGGACGCGGTGGTATCCTTCTGCGAAACAGTTATCTCGCAGAAGGAGGCTGCGGAAAGGGAGCGAGAGATCTCATCCTCTCACCCGGCCCGCAGCAGGCGCACCGGGCGTCGGCGGAGGGCGGACAACGCCCTCTTCCAGCCCCCCTAAATGGGTCCAGGGACGACGGACTTGGGGACGTCCGTCGCCCCCCATACATCAGGACCCGAGGCGGCGGCGCGTAGTGTTCCACGCGCGCCCCTCTTAGACGTCGCGGGGGGAGTCAAACACCTCACTCCCCCCACTCGACCGGACGGGGCCCGCAGAGGCGGGCCGGCACCAGTCGGGGGTTGCGGAAGATTCGTATGTTCCCGCGACCCCCGGCGCAGGTGTGAGATGGAACACCGGGGTGGTTTTTAGTCAGTAAGAGTCTGACAGACCCCTCCGCCCCCCCAGGGCGGGGGACATCCATGAGGATTTTCCACCCCGGATCAAAAAAAAAGGTTAGGTTAGGTTTTTTTTTTTTTTTTTTTTTTTTTTTTTTTTTTTTTTTTTTTTTTTTTTTTTGGCAGGAGTGGGAAATCCTCATGGACGCCCAGACTGACTCACTGGTGAACCAGTCTGGGCAGTGCCGGACTCTTACCGGCTAAAACCACACTCCTGCCTTACAATAAATCCACAGACTTGGGGGTCCGTGCCTTTGTTTACAATGAATTTTTATTTTTTTTACGCGTTCTTACAGCAAGGTGTACAATTATTGTGCTCCTACGTCGGACACTTAATGCTATATTTACTTAACTAACTTAAATCTACGTGAGTCCATCCCTTTTTTTTTTTATATAAATTTTTTTTTTTTTCTTATTTTTTTTTTTTTTTTATTATTATTATTATTGATACATACGCATGCTCATGCAATATATATATATATGTTTTTTTTTTTTTTTATACACAGGCATTACAATTTTGGTTTACTTAATAACTACTTACTTATTCTAGATACATATTTGGTCTTTAATACAGGGGAATTACAATTGTTGTTGGTTAGTGTTACTTACTACTAAGGTTTTAATTATTTATTAATTATTACGGGTTTAGGAGAGAGAGAGAGAGAGAAAACTACATGGCAGTACGAGCCGACCAGCCCCAACAGACGGCTTCCGTTCACGGACATGACGTAAACATCCGCGCCGTTCAGCTCAACCATTTTTTAGGGAACTCAACGACCGAATGCGTAGCGCCACCATCGGCAGGACATTTACGTGAGTATGACAGACTCGCTCCGCCATGCAGCCTATCTAACTGTTTTGATTTAATTTACAGGGGGTTCAGACTGGTTGATGGTTTAGTTATTTGGATTTGGATCGGGTTTGACTTTTGAACGGGGAATTTTTAGGTGGAATTTAGGTGGGGTCTGGTGACCAGGGACTTCGCTAGCCTGAGCAAGGCTTCCACGACAACTCCGTCTCGATGCTGCATGGCCGTCTTCAGATTGTACTCGACGACCGTTTTAGTCGGCGCATCCATCGCTCTCTTTGCAAAGCGGCCCGTGGCGTCGTCGGCGTCGTCGGAGTAATAGACGCAACTGACTGTGTGTCTCGACACCGCCACTACCGCGTGAGAGACGCTGTCGTGTATTTGGAGCCTCCTGGACTTGGTGTTGACGATGATGACGCTATCGTAGGTCAACCCCTGAGCCTCATGAATGGTTAGCGTGCGTGACCCTTCGCCGGACCCATATCCCTGGCTTATAAGAGAAGTTTTCTCCTCTTGTGTATGAACCAGGAACAGGGTGTTTTGGGCAGTGCTCGGTATTTGCGCACCTGTGTAACCTTTCACTCTCAGGGAGTGGACCCGCGACAGCGACGATTTGGAGGAGTATATACCGGAGTATATCTCGCTCAGTGCAAACGCCACATCCATCGGATTACGGTGTGTGCAAAGCAACTCCTGGGTGATGCCAGCCACTAAGTTTGGACGGGTATACCTTAACTCGAATAGGTTCTCTCTGTCCAAAAATGGAAGCTGGTTTACGTCTCCGATGAGGACAATTTCGCTTGCTCCAGACAACTTTACTGCCATAACTATGGCCCCAAAATGGTTCATAAGAGCCTCGTCTACCGTGAGGCGGTAGCATTTCTCTCCTTTCTTGAACCCGTTGGCTAAGATTGAGGCCATAGTGCGCACCTTTGTTTTTACTCGATCTCCTAAGCGGTGCGCCAGCTTCTCCCTGAGATCTTTGGCAGCTTCGGTCGTCGTGGTTGCCACGACGTCCTTCTCCTCATCGAACTGCTTCACCACCCAGGTAGTCTTGCCGCAACCCGGGACTCCGTTTACCCACCTGATACTGGGCACCGCCCAACTTTCCTGCGATGCTGGACTGTCTGTAGTCCCCAAAATGGATTGCGCCATTTTAAGGATCTTGTCGTCCAACATGATTTTGGTACATTTGGCGGTAACCAGTATCGGGTCGTCGTCAGGTGCTGTGAATTTTAGTTTGCCTGAGCGCTCCGTTTCCTCCTCGTCCAGGGCCACGAATCCGCTCTTCGCGCTAAAGGCTGCCATGTACGACCCCGTCATTTCTCCTCTGATGACTAGAGATCTGACGTTGTCGTACACTGCTGCCTCTGCTTCCTCGAGTAGTACCCTTAGCAGACCTTCTGTTTCTCTCTGGAAGGTCTGCAGGATCTTCCTGCATGTCATGAGATTGACCTCTCTGGTCGCTCTCACGATTGCTACGTACTCGAGGAAGGCGCTCTTCACGTGGTCTGTGGTGCCCGAATTCACTACGAGGGTCGGCGGGTTGACTTGCCCTTTGTCGGCTCTTGTAGGCGTAGGCTTCTGCTGGATTGGTTCTTTTGGTTTTTTCTTGAAGAACCTCTCCACCGCTGCTTCCTGTTTCAGGGATGGTGATGTGCGGCTGGTGCTTGGGAGCAGTGCACTGAGGAAAGTGCCGAAGGCTTTCAGGCGACTCCTCGACCGGGCCCGGTCCTCCGGGCTAGTGGTTTTGCTCTGCTCCCTTGCAGCTTTTTCGGCGGCTGCCTTCTGCTGGGCCCTCTCTGATCCGCTTTGAGTGGTCGGGTTTGTTGTGGGGCTCGTCGCGCCGGCTGTTGGGTGTCTGGGGGCTTTGAGGAAACTCAGAGTTTCCCCTCTGTCCTCATAGACAACTACCTCATGATGTTCCGAGGCTTTTAAACAGCCAAAGCGGTCTGCGACGTCTCCTCTCTCCCCCTCGATCATCATCGCGTCGATGCTTATAGTACGGGCTGTCACTGCCATGTACTCCCCTGCCTCCCTGATCTTCTGAAGGAACGAGCTTGCCTGAGCAAATGGAGTCTCCAATCCCCACTCGAATAGTGCGATCGTCTTCCCTTTGGATCGCAGTAGACGGAAACGGTGAGTGGCAACTTCCACTTGCGGCAGTGCAGCATATTTGCTGCCTTTCATCCTCGTTTTGGTAGTACTTCCGTTGATCAAGGCGGCAAGGCCTGGAGAGATGGGTATACGGGCCGCAGCTCGGCTTGAGCCTATGCAGAAGCTTATGCCTAACTTTTCTCCTTCTCTGTTCATGAAAAGGGCGACGCCTCGCAGTCTGACGCCTGGGACTCCGTCTCCTCCGCATGCCAGGAATTGCGTGATGGGCATGGTGCTAGGGGCTGGTTGTAGGCTGGCTTCTGCTGGTGTTGCTGCTGCTGCTACCGCTTGTGTGGGCTGTTGATTGGTATTTGTGTGTGTAGTTTGTGTTAGGGTGAGTGCTGTGGGTGTCAGGTTTCGTGTTGTTGTTGTTGATTGTGTAGTAATTGTCGTAGTTGTCGGTGTGGTCGTGACTGGTTGTGTTGGATGTTGGTTGGTATTTGAGTGTGTGGGTTGTGTTATGTTGAAACGCATGCGTGTTGGGTTTCGTGTTGTTGGTGTTATTGTCGTTTGTGTGGTTATTGTTGTGATTGTTGTTGTGGTCGTTGATGGTAGTCGGTTTCGACTGTGCAAGGTTGCGTCCGTTTTATTAGCCCCTGCTGCGACAGTGGCGACTTTGCTCGCGAATGCCAAGAATGATTTGCTGGTAGCCGGTCTCCCCATGATGGTGTGGAGTGTGGACTGGCTTAGCTGGGTCTCAATCTTTGCTTCCAGCTCCATTCTGTCGTGACTGAACCTTGGGCATTCGAAGAGCAGGTGCCAAACTGTTTCTTCGCAACTGGGGTCACAGACGCACGAGGGACTATCTTTAAGATGAAAGCGGTGGAGATACGCTGAGAATCCTCCGTGTCCTGTAAGGACTTGTACATGGACCGGTGTGAGAACTGAGTCTCTGAGTGTCCTTTTCGCCGCTAGGACGTCTGGGAAGAACACTTTTGTGACCGCTCCTGTACTCGAGGACTCGTATCGCGCTTGCCACTTCTTTATAGTCTCCTCCCGTATCTTCCTCCTCACGAACGATACGGGGACCTTGTTATAGTCTGCTGTCGTGTTTTTTAGGGCTGCCTCCTTGGCCAGCTCGTCCGCTCTCTCATTCCCGGCGGTTCCCACGTGGGCCTTGAGCCAAAAGAGCCTCACTTCTCTGCCCTCCTCTCTGATCTCTCGGACGCTTCTCTTGATGTGGAGTGCCAGGTGGTGAGTGACAGACGGTCTCCTCAGCAGGTCAAGTGACGATCTTGAGTCACTTAAAATGCTTACGGAGGCCGCCCTGGATTCTCTTACCATCTTGACAGCTCTGAAGAGAGCGTACATTTCCGATTGGAAGACTGTATTGTGAGGCTCCAGGCCAAAGGTGCTGGACTTTGACTCCTTTCCGTTTTCCCACCAAGTTAGGGCAGCTCCGACTTTCCCCTCAATCTTGCTGCCATCGGTGTATATTTGGGGACCGATTACTTGATGAGTTTCCAGGGTTTCGGGAGTCAAGTCCTCTAGGCGTGTGTACTCAGTTGTTGTGAGTTGCGCTGGGTGGGGAATCTGAGAGTGGTGCACGTTGCACTCCAGCTCGCGGCCCAGCGGTATGAACTCTTGGGAATGACCCTTTCTGATCTTGAAAAGGGTTGCGGCCTCGATTACCCGGAGGTCCAGGGGGAGTTGGCCTGACAGGATAAGTGCCGATGTCAGAGACACCGTGCGGTATGCTTTGCAGATCTTCTGCGTGAAGCCTCTTTGCAGTGAGTCAAACTGATTCCTTGTCATCAGTTTCTCAGCTGCGGGGGCCCACGCGCTCGCTGCATACATCACGATGGGCTCTATCACCGACACATATATTGTCCTAATTATCTCTCTGTTGAGACCCCAAGTCACCCTTGCCGCGCATGCCAGCTGCTTATAGATGTCTGCAGCCTTTTTACAGGTCGCAGACACGTGCGCGTTGAAGGTGAGTTTGGAGTCTATTGTGAGACCTAGCAGTTTGACCTGTTCGACCAGGTTCAGCCGCGTGCCCGACATGTGGAGTACCGGAACGTCGTACTTCAGCTTTCTCGTTAACACCATCGCGTTGGTCTTGTGCGCGGCGAAACGTAGCTTATTTTGGACGCCCCATTCCGATACTATGTCTAGCGTATCGTTGGCTGATTGCTGCAGGGGACCGGCTGTAAAGTCCGAGAAGACTAGGACAACGTCGTCTGCGAAGGCTTGACAATATACCCCCATACTAGCCATCTTGTGTAGGAGCGGATCTAGGATAAGGTTCCAAAACGTCGGTCCGGCAATTGAGCCCTGGACGCATCCTTTCGTGGTACCCTTTACGCTAGTCGCTCTGGCGTAGTTGACCCTGATGTTCCGGTCTTCCAGGTATGAGGCGACGAGAGCGTAGATGTTGGTAGGACAGTTCTTGACTACCATCTGTTTTTTGAGTGCTGGCCACCACGCGTTGTCGAAGGCCCCCTCTATGTCCAATGATATCAAAAGCACGATCTTTTTGGCTTTGATTTCGGCTCGTAAGTGGCCCATTAGAGCATAGAGGGCGTCCTCGGTTCCGCGCTGTGGCATGAAACCGTATTGGTTCGCGTTGAGTGTTGGGAGGAAGTGCCACTGGAGTCTGCCTACTAGGAGCTTCTCTACGATTTTTCCTAGGACCGAGAGCAGACCTATTGGTCTGTACGACTTTGGGCTGGTATAGTCGTCCTTACCTGGCTTGCGGAGAATGCACACGTGGGCGACCTTCCACTGCTTCGGGAAGTGGGACAGCGACAAGCACCTGTTGGCTATCGCTAAGAACACTTCCCTATTGCAGTTTATTGCCGCTGTACAGATGTCTGCCGTTAATCCATCGGGGCCGGGGGCTTTTTTCGGATTTTGGTTCTGGATAACCATTTCCAGCTCCGCGGTTGTAAATGGTGGATCGTCGGCAGACAGACCTTGGGGGTTCTTCTCCTCCGCTAGCCTCCTCAGAGCTGTGTGGTATGGCTGTTCGGCATCCATTGAGTCGTCAGGGTAGAAGGTTTGTGCCAGAAGCTCAGCAGATTGCTCCGGACTGAGCGTCTCGCCTGCGGCGTTTCTTAGGAGCGCGTCGTCCTGTCTTCTGGCTGTCTTCCTTAAAACCCTGTAGATGCCGTCCCACATGCTCTCTCGGTCCTGCTTCGAGCAGAACTCCTTCCAGTTGGCTGTGGCTGCATCCGTTGCTGCTGTGGTGTAGGTTTGTTTTGCCAGCACGTATTCTTGGATGGTGAAGTGTCTCCGGCTTGCGGCTGCATTCCGGATCCTTCTCTTCTTCGTCATGGCTTCTTTTTTAAGACGATCTAGAGAAGGGGTCCACCATGGGGGCTTGGCGTCGTGTTTTGGCGACCCCAGTTTTGGGATCGCTTTCTCGCATGCGCGGTGGATGTCTTGTGTATATTGTGTTATGATTTTCTCCAGATCCTCAGGGTTCGAGACGTCCGAGACTCTGACTGGTGTAATGTCTCTGTCCGCCAGGCTGGTCTTGAAGTGCGTGCCGAAGTCGGACCACTTTGCCTTCTTGGTGTTGTAGATGCGCGTCGAGACTGGCCTTAAGGGTTCCAAGGCCTTTTCTAAGCGCATCGAGAAGGTTATTGCGTTGTGGTCTGAAGTTATTAGACTTCTTTCTACACGCCACTCTTCAACCTTGCCTAGCAGCGACAGGATGCATGCCGTCACATCGACGACGCTTGTGCACCACCTGTCTCCTCTGTAGGTCTCGAACGTCGGTGTTTGGCCCGTATTTAGGATGTGGAGATCCCGCTCGTTGAGGAACGAACTGTACGCCGCCCCGCGATGGTTTTCGGAAACACTTCCCCACCACTGACTCCAGGCGTTTATGTCTCCTCCCACCAGGATGTTGGTTGTGTGTAGTTTGCGTGTTGTGTTGTGCGTTTCCGAGAGGTACGGTTCGATGTCCTGGTCACCCTCAAAATAGACCGATAGCACCCCAAAACTGAGCTGGCCCACTTTCAGCAGGACGGCGGCGATGTTCTCGGTCACCAGCTGGGGGTCGTGGACGACCTCCAGATGGTTCCCGAAAACGACGATCGCCGCTTTTACTGGTTTTTGGCGGTTGAGGCTGCACTGGATGACTTGTGTGCCGGGACTTTGTTTCATCACACCTGTTCTTCCTACATAGGGCTCTTGAACAAGTGCTACTGAAACTCCCCTTGCCTGAGCCGCCAAGTGGAGTTCTTCTGTGGCCAGCTTGGAGCGCTGAAGATTGACTTGGATGAATTTCAATCTTGCTGTCGGTCTTGTTGCGTTTTGAGGGGTGGCAGGTTGGCTGGTTGGTGTGTTGTCTTGGTCGCCCTTAGCAATAGGAAACGCGCGACCTTGCTATGCCATCCCATTTTTGGCGTTCCTGGCAGTCTTCGCTGAACGCTGTGTGTGCCAGGTCGCTGCCCGTCCTGTGTGCTACTTTGCAGTTTATGCATGTGGGTTGTTTGCCGTCAGCTCGAGTGAGGCAGTCCCCTGCGTTGTGCGCTCCGCTGCAGAAACTGCAGGCTTCTTTTGCGGCCTTGCATAGGGACTTGTTGTGTCCGTATCCAAGGCACTTTGTGCACTGTACGAGAGGGGACTGGTCCTCAATCGAGCATCGCTTGATGCCCACATGGACTTTCTGCACCGACGTGTAGCATTTCCAGAGCTCCGGCGAGAGCTCCAGAACAGGGTGGCACTCATGGGGGTTCCTCGCGCGCTTCCTATAGCGCACCTTTAGGGTCCGTCCATCCACAGCGACGTTCTGCAGTAGGTGTTTGTTCTGCGCCTTTAGGAGATCGACAATCTCCCCGTCGCTGTAACTGGACAGCACTCCCTTGATGCAGACGAGTGGGTTTTGTGCTTTCGGCTCCTGGACCTTGAGCCCTGCGTGCAACTGGAACTGGTCCTTTATTTTATTTAGGTCCGTCTTGCTCGCGCACCTTAGGATCACTTTCTGGTTGCGCGCTTTCCGGACTGTGTCGACTCGGGCTCCACTTGTTTTGAGGTCCAGGGCGGTCCTGATCCTCTCGATTACGTTGTCTCCAGTGTGCTGGGGGTTCGTTGACGAGACGATCAGGGTGTGGTTGGGTTGTGTGGGTGGTTTGGGGGGCTTAGGTGTGCTGGCGACCTGGGCAAAGGTTTTGGGGCCCTGCTGCTGATGGAGCGGTCTGTCCGCTTTGCCCAGGTCTGCTACCCCCTTCTCAATGTTCTGGAGGGTCTTTTTTACCTCCCCGACTGCGATTTCCGCTTCCAGATTCAGCGCAGGGGGCGCCTGGATTGGCGGCTCTTTGTCGCGCAGTACGCGGAGGTCTGCCGAGACGATCTCCAGCCTCTCGGAGATGGGTTTGAGGTGTTGTTGGATGTTAACGTGTGGTTGTGGTGGTGGGGGGGAGGCTACAGGCTTGTTGGCGATGGCCTGTAATTGGAGGTGAAATCTCTCCATGTCCTCCTCAAATTTCGCCATCGTGAGTAGGCCTGTCTCCCGGCTAATCGGGTCCGTTTCTGTTTCCCTCGGCCGGTTGAGATCTTCCTTGAGCCTTTCTAGGGCCTTCCGGAGCACGTCCAGCTGGTTGGATATGCTGGTCATGTTAGTGTCCAGGCGTAGAAGGCCAGCCCCCATTGTCTCCCACTTGGGATCCCCTGGGGCTCTTGCGCCTTCCTGCCTGGTCCTCTCGTGCTCCTTTTGGTTCTTGAGGCTCGCAGATATGACCTCATCTTTCACCTCCTTGATGCCCTTGAAGGCGTCAAGGGTTTCGTGGCCGAGCCATTCCCGGATCCCTTTTGCCTCTTTCTTCGTCTCAGGCACGTCTGTCCGCATCATGGAGAGCTCCACTTTCATCGCCATAAGCTCTCGAGTGTGAGCTCTCTCGACCCGCACAAGCTCTTGTCCGTGTCGAGAGCGCTCCTTCTCGAGGTTGTGCTTGTGGCGTGCTCTCGAGTCTGCTAATGACAGGGACGTCTCGTACAGGCCCTGTAGGCACTCGTGGACCGTAGCCTTGCACTCACGCTTCATGTTTCCGGCTGCTTCCAGTGCGTCTTTCCCTTTCTGAAGCAGGTCATTTGCTTCCCTCGTGGCCAGGTCCATCTCCACCCCTGTGCCCCTTCTCGGAGTTCTGTATAGGAGGCTCGGCCGTCCGCTCTGGGGACGGTCGGTCGTGCTCGCTGTGGAGGCCACCGAGCTTTCCTCATCCGAGATGATCTGATGGGGGGGGGAAATGCCACACTGCTCCCAGTCAATGACTATCTCAGCGACTCTCGTGCGCTGCTCCGTCTGAGGCGTCAGAGGCGACCCAGGCACCGATGGCAGTGGCGGTAGCCTGCTCGTTACGTCCGGCTCCGACGCTCCCCTCGGCGCCTGTGGCTTCTGTGATGGATGCGCCGCCTTGTCCGAGACCACTGATTTTGCCGTATTTTTTAGGACTTTTTCTCTGAGGGATTTAGGGGCTTTAACAGACTCCGTGGAAGCTTTGCGGGAGGTGGTGGGCTGTTTGGAAGACATGGTTTAGTTTTTTTTTTTTGTTTTTTTTTTTTTTTACTGTTTTAATGGGAGGGGAGGTTAAGTGGTATATATAAAATGATGATTCTGACTCTTAACTTAAAGCTATTGTTACTTACTATGCTATGCTTGTGTTCTATGCTAATTTGGATGGACTCACGGATGCTCTGCTGGTGGTCTGCTTCTGCTGTCCGATGAGGAGCCCGACAATTGATGTGGCTCGATGTTTTGAGCCGTGTGTGCACTCTGGTGGTGGTCCTCAGTGGTATTCTGCAGGTACGTTGGATCGTTGCGTGTGTGTGGTACCGAATTTAAGGTTTCTGTTGGGGCCAAGTTGTAGAGCGTTTTGCGCCCTTTTAAATGAGCCCAAACTCGGTTTCCTAGCTCCAACGGGTGCGAAGTTAGGCCGCGGGGGGGTGAAGTAGCCCAGAGGGGTGAGGGGGGGAGGGGGAGGTTTCGTGGGGAGACTATCGAGGGGGGGTGAGGTAAGGGGTAGGGGGGGAGGGGGGAAGGGGTTTCGTGGGTCGAAGATTGGGGGGAGGGGGGGTGAAGAGGGTTAGTGGGGGTGAGGGGTAAAGGGTTGGAGGAGTGGGGTACCCTTTTTCGGGTCTCAGATGGTGGTGGGGATACTTTTGGAGGGGGCGGTGGAGGAGGGTGGAGGGGGGGTTGGGGGCTGTCTGGGGTGAGGGGACCCTTGGTATCTTAGGCAAGGTCCTGAAGTCCCAAGCCGGATGAGCCCAAACTCGGGGGGGGTGGGACTAAGGGTTGAGGAGTTCCCTCGGGGCTTACTTGGCGGTGAGCCGTAGAGTCGTCGCGCTGGTGGATGGTCTGCAGGCAGATTCCTCGGCCGGCTTCGGAGTCTCCAGTAAGGGCTGTGATTGCTGGCTGTACGTCACGCCTCGTGTCTTTAGAAACACGTGGGTCACAAGTGAGGTTAAATTCACAAAAAACCACGTGTTTTTGGCGTTTTTCGCACCTTAATTACTCACAAACCCCTGCTCCGATTTTCCAGATTTAGGTGTCGCTGGATAGGCCTCTGCCGCGTTTCTTGGGTGTATTGTTTGCAAAACGACTCCACTGACCTTTGATGAGTTATTCACCGCTGAAGTTCCGCAAGTCCTGCTCCGCAACCCGTGGAGGTAGACACTTGCCCACACGTATCCTGGTGATTTGACACTGCACAATTCCACTGATAACTTTTTCGTGCACGTAACTCGACGCGTGTAATTTTGGCGAATTTTTTACGCGGAGGTGATGTTAACAGTGCGATGTATTATCGGTTACTGGGTTAGGTTAGGTTAGGTTAGGTTAGGTTGGGGTGCATGTTGAAGAGCCTCCTCGTGGCGCGCTCTGGGCAACGTCAGCTCCAATTGCCCACCTGCTTTTGGTGGTGGACAATTGGGGCTGGCGGCTAATCTTCAACAAACGGGGAAGGGTCATGGTTCCAATCACCTATCATCCTAGTTGATCGGTGATGGGAACCGGGCTAGGGGCGAGACGGCCAGTCCGTCATTGGGGTAGGCCTGGTGGCCATCTAACGTCTACACCCCCTCTGATTGCAGAGGGCAGGTCGTAGGCGTACATTGGGAGGGGAAGAGGAAGACAACCTCTATAAAAAATTAACCCAATCCCAAGGTCGAGCGTGCCGAGGGGATGAATGGCCGGAGGGGATCCGGTCACTAGCGCAGGGGGGGGTTAACAGGGGAAAAAGGGACCGCACCCTTCAAAGGAAAAAACAAAAATGAACAAGACAGAGGGAAATAAACTACCCCAGGGCGGTACCGGCTGCTCAGCAGCCGGAGAATCCGCCACGTTCCCTTCGGGAACGTCAAGCCCCCAATCGTATTCTGGGGGGGGCAACCAATGTCCACCGTTTGCCGATGGCAACAAGAGCCGAGGAGGCTCCATACACACCGCCGACACCACCGAACAGCAAGAAAAGGAGCTTCAGACGAATCTGAAGCCCCTGCGCGTGGTGGTCACACCGCTTGCCGTCACCAACGGCAACAAGAGCCGAGGAGGCTCAAGTTCCGACAGGGACCAATCATATGACCTGGAGGAATCTAGGAGGAAACGCAGCCTCTCCTCTAGTGAGGAGAACCTGTTGGCTGCGAAGGTGCCAAAGGCACAGAGAGGGCGAGGTGGTGCGGTGGCGGGCGGATTGCCCGCTCGGGTGCCGGAACGTGACGGAAGGGGTCGCTTCATGCCCGTACGCCGGACCAACACGCCAGCTCCAGTGGAGCGCGTGGAGAGCGCGGAGAGCGGCCCCGAGCCCATGGAGGCGGACCTGAGCGGGGGCTCCACTGTGTCCCTGCTGGGATCGAACAGAGCGGAGGCGAGTGCTGCAAAACGGGCGCAGCGAAAGACTGTCGCGGCTGACGAGGTCAGCGAGTTGGCCCGACAGGCCCGTGAGCGGCGCTCTACCCGGATGGCTGACGGCGGGAGCGTTACAGCGGTGGCGCTTAGCCGCCAAGTCTTGGACGGCGTGGATGTCGTCCTGAAGGTTGCCACCAAATCGGGCAACCTGAAGGGCACATTCACCCGTGCCCTGAAAGAGGCGGCTAACGGAATTAAGGAGGCGGTTGAGGTCCTCCTAACCCGCACTAGCACAGAGGAGACGGCGAAGCTATGGGAGGAGAACGGCCGTCTCCGAGCTGAGCTGGAGGACCTCAAGCGGCAGTTCGCTGCCCAGAGGGCTGCTCTCGCGGCCACCGGCTCTTCTTCCGTCGCGGCGCCGTCGTCGACTCCAGCGCCGGTCCCGTGTTCGACCCCTGCACTTGCGGATGCGGAGATCGAAAAGATCGCCCGCATCTGCATGATGCAGTGTGGGACGATGGTGGGTGCCCGCTTGGAGGCCATAGAGGCAAGGCTCCTGCCAGCGGAAACCCTCCGCCCACCGCTCGCTGCGGACAAGCGGAGAAAAGAGGGGCCGGCTAATCAGGGGCCACTAATAACCACGGCGGCAGAGTCGAGCCAGTCCGGGAGGGGGATCGAAAAGCCCGCAGAGGGTTCGTCCGTGCCCACTTCCCGGGCGGCTGCGCCACCGGCGGCCGCGCCTGGGCCTACCACGGAGGCCTGGACGACGGTCGTCAAGAAGGGCCACCGTAACGGGAGGAAGACGGCACCACCGGCACCGGCAGGGGCATCGACACCGGCACCAAAGAAGGCCCAGGGACCGCCTAAGATCAGAGCCCCACGTTCCGCGGCTGTAGTTATTACGCTGCAGCCCGGAGCCGTCGAAAGAGGCGTCACCTACAAGGCGGTCCTTATGGAGGCAAAAGCCAAAGTCGCGTTCCCCGACCTTGGCACACCGTCCGGCTTCAGACTGAAGCCGGCGATTACGGGGGCGCGGCTGCTCGAGGTGTCGGGTGCCTCTAGCGGCGAAAAGGCGGATATCCTGGCCGCCAAACTGAGAGAGGTCCTCAACCCGGAGGACGTCAAGGTGTCCAGGCCGATGAAGACCGCTGAGCTGCGCGTTGGAGGCTTGGACGACTCGACGACTCCGGCCGAAGTTGTGGCGGCCGTCGCCCGAGTCGGTGGATGTCCGCCCGACGACGTGCGGGCGGGCGAGTTTCGCGCCGATGCTTCCGGGCTCGGCACGATTTGGGTGCGGTGCCCGGTGGCGGCGGCGAACAAGGTCGCTGGCGGTGGGCGTTTGTTGGTGGGATGGGTTGCAGCGAGTGTCAAGCTGCTGCAGCCCAGGGCCATGCGGTGCTACCGGTGCCTTGACATTGGGCATGTTAGGGCACGGTGCACCGCCGAAGTTGACCGCAGCGAGCAGTGCTATCGCTGCGGCCAGCCCGGCCACAAGGCGGCCCAGTGCTCCGCGGCGCCAAACTGCAGCCTCTGTACAGCTGCAGGGAGGCCCGCCGGGCACAGAGCGGGCGGAAAAGCCTGTGGCGCCCCCGCCAGCAAGAGAAAAAGGGGTGCCAAGACTGCGGGGGGCTCTTTACCCCCCCCTCAGCCTGGCTGCCCTTCGGCCGACTCCCGGCCTAGGAATGGTGCGGAGGGAATGGATTGCGCCTAATGGCGCTCTACCATTTCCTCCAGGGCAATCTCAACCACTGTGCCAGAGCTCAGGATCTCTTGCTCCAGAGCATGGCGGAGTGGTTGATTCGCGTGGCTGTGGTCGCCGAGCCGTACTTTGTCCCCCCCCGGGATAACTGGGTGGGGGACCTGGATGGCTTGGTGGCCATCATCGGCGGGGCTCTCGTCAACCCGTCCCGAGGACACGGCTGGGTGGCCGCCCTTGCGGACGGCATTGGCGTGGTTGGGGCGTATTTTTCGCCCAACAAGAGTCTCGCCGACTTCGAAAGCTTGCTTGTCGAGTTGGGTGCCGTCGTGGGCCGACTCCATCCTCGCCCCGTGCTGTTGCTAGGGGATCTCAACGCCAAGTCTGCGGCGTGGGGATCTCCGGTGACCGATGCTAGGGGTGAGGCGCTGGAGGAGTGGGCGGTCACGACTGGCCTGGTCGTCCTGAACGTGGGCTCGGTCCACACGTGCGTGCGGCAGCGGGGCGGGTCAATAGTGGACGTCTCGTTCGCTAGCCCTGCTGTTGCGAGCCGTGTTCGCGACTGGCATGTTGCCGCGGAGGTGGAGACGTTGTCGGATCACCGATACATCCGTTTTGACGTCTCCGCCCAGACCGCCGGCGGCCGCAGTTCATCGGGCCTGCGAACGGATGACCCGCGCTGGGCGCTCAAGCGCATCGACAGGGAGCTTCTCGAGGAGGCCGCTATTGTCCAGGCCTGGATCCGGGAGTCGGCAATGAGCGGACCCATCGACGTCGAACAGGAGGCGCTGTGGTTCCGCGGGGCGATGACGCAAATCAGCGACGCGTCCATGCCCCGCGTCCACACACAGTCAGCAAGGCGCCAGGTGTACTGGTGGTCCGCCGCGATTGCGCAATTACGCATCGCGTGTGTGACGGTGAGACGCCAGTACACCCGTTACCGGAGGAGACGTCGTCGGGTCCCTGACGAAGAAGCCGCGCTGTATGAGGTGTACCGCGCGGCTAAAGAGACTCTGTGGCTGGCCGTCGGCGAGGCGAAAACGCGAGCCAGGGAGGAGATGCTGGAGACTCTAGACGGGAATCCATGGGGGCGCCCTTATCGAGCGGTTCGAGGGAAACTTCGAGCCGCAGCGCCTCCACTTACGGAGAGTCTTCAGCCCGAGCTGCTGGAGGAGGTAGTTGCAGCCCTCTTCCCGGCAAGAGCGGAGCATACTCCGCCGCCGATGGCTTTGCCCACAGCTGCAGAGTCTACAGAGGAGAACGCCATTAGCGTCCCAGAGGTGACACAGGCAGAGATGAGGGCGGCCGTGATGCGGCTCCGGGCCAAGAACGTGGCTCCGGGGCCCGACGGGATCCACGGCCGAGCGTTAGCTCTCGCTCTGAAGGAGCTGGAGCCCCAGCTGAGAGGACTCTACACAGCGTGCCTTGAGCGGGGCCAGTTTCCCACTTTGTGGAAGACTGGTCGTCTGGTCCTGCTCAGGAAGGTGGGGCGCCCTGCGGACTCGCCGTCCGCGTACCGGCCCATAGTGCTGCTAGACGAGGTGGGGAAGCTGCTGGAGCGGATACTCGCAGCCCGCCTCGTCGGCCACTTGTGCAGAGAAGGGCCGGACCTGGACGAGAGCCAGTTCGGCTTTCGGCATGGGCGCTCCACCATCCACGCGATATCGCGGGTGAGAGTCCTGGCGGAGGAAACGGTGTCCCGGGGTGGGGTGGTGGTGGCGGTGTCCTTGGACATCTCCAACGCATTCAACACCCTGCCCTGGAGTTGTATTCGGGAGGCACTGCGGTATCATCGGGTGCCTCTCTACCTCCGCCGCATCGTTGGGGCTTATTTGGCGGAGAGGTGTGTCACCTACATGGGACGCGATGGCGTTAGCCAGCGCCACATGTCGTGCGGTGTTCCACAGGGCTCGGTCCTGGGCCCGCTCCTGTGGAACATCGGGTACGACTGGGTGCTGAGAGGCGAACTCCAACCGGGCGTCGACCTGACGTGCTACGCGGACGACACGCTGGTCACGGCCCGGGGGAGTTCGCACAGGGAGGCAGCGTTGCTGGCGACGGCTGCGGTTTCACAGACGGTGAGCCGCATACGGCGCCTCGGCCTGGAGGTGGCCCTCAACAAGTCGGAGGCCATGGTGTTTCATGGTCCCCGGCGGGCGCCACCGTCCGGATCCCACATTGTGGTGGGAGGGGTACGAATCGCTGTCGAGCCCACCATGAAGTACCTGGGCTTGGTGCTCGACAGTCGGTGGGATTTCGGCCCCCACTTCCGGCGGCTGGCGCCCAAGTTGTTGGGCGCGGCTGGGGCGCTGTCAACGCTGCTTCCCAATCTGGGGGGCCCGAGCGCCGCTTGTAGGCGGCTCTACGTAGGGATCGTGCGATCGATGGCCCTTTACGGGGCCCCGATCTGGGCGGCTGACCTGACGGCCGGCAGCATTGCTGTTCTGCGAAAGCCGCAGAGAGCGATGGCCGTCAGAGTCATAAGGGGGTACCGCACGATCTCCTACGAGGCGGCTTGTGCACTGGCCGGATCCCCGCCCTGGGACCTGGAGGCGAAGGTGCTCGCGTCACTGTACCGGTGGCGCGAGGAATGGCGGGCGCGGGGCGAGCGACCGATGCAGCGACATATGGAGCAGCGTCGGTCGCAGCTCCGCGAGGTCCTGGTGGCGGAATGGCGGGACAGGCTCTCACGCCCTACCGCCGGCCTCGTCACTATCGAGGCGGTCCGGCCGGTGCTCAACCTCTGGCTCGGGAGGAGGCACGGCTCCCTGTCGTTTCGGGTGACGCAGGTGCTCTCGGGGCATGGTTGTTTCGGGAAGTACCTGTGTCGCATAAACAGGGAGCCGGACGCCCGGTGTCACCACTGCGTCGACTGTCGGGAGGACACGGCGCGGCATACGCTGGCAGAGTGTGCCGCTTGGGAGGAGCCGCGCCGTGCCCTCATCTCAGGAGTAGGCAGTGACCTGTCGCTGCCGGCCGTAGTGAATGCCATGGTCGGCGGCGACGAGTCCTGGGACGCGGTGGTATCCTTCTGCGAAACAGTTATCTCGCAGAAGGAGGCTGCGGAAAGGGAGCGAGAGATCTCATCCTCTCACCCGGCCCGCAGCAGGCGCACCGGGCGTCGGCGGAGGGCGGACAACGCCCTCTTCCAGCCCCCCTAAATGGGTCCAGGGACGACGGACTTGGGGACGTCCGTCGCCCCCCATACATCAGGACCCGAGGCGGCGGCGCGTAGTGTTCCACGCGCGCCCCTCTTAGACGTCGCGGGGGGAGTCAAACACCTCACTCCCCCCGCTCGACCGGACGGGGCCCGCAGAGGCGGGCCGGCACCAGTCGGGGGTTGCGGAAGATTCGTATGTTCCCGCGACCCCCGACGCAGGTGTGAGATGGAACACCGGGGTGGTTTTTAGTCAGTAAGAGTCTGACAGACCCCTCCGCCCCCCCAGGGCGGGGGACATCCATGAGGATTTTCCACCCCGGATCAAAAAAAAAAAAAAAAAAAAAAAGGTTAGGTTAGGTTAGGTTAGGTTTCGCCGCCTTCCGCCGGCCTGGATGTGGATACCGTGGCGGGGCGCCTGAGGGGGTCTCTGACCGAGGTATGCAACTCTAGCATGCCTCGGTCTCGCCGACCACTACCCAGGCGCGCCGTGTACTGGTGGTCGGTGGAGTTGGCGGGGCTACGAGCAGCGTGTGTGGAGGCAAGAAGGGCCTACACGCGAAGCCGGCGGCGGCGTCGACGAGCTCACGCCAACGAGGACCACCTCTATGAGGTGTATGTGGAGGCAAAAATGGTCCTCGATAGGGCCATCGCCGCCGCCAGAGACTCGGCGAGAGCAGAAATGCTGGAGGGTCTCGACAGAGACCCCTACGGGAGACCTTATAAGGCGGCGCGCAACAAATTGCGCCCCTTTGGTCCCCCAGTGGCCGAGACCCTGGAGCCCTCATTCCTGGATCGGGTGGTTCAGTCCCTATTCCCGTGCAGGGACAACTTCACCCCACCAGTGATGGGCGCACCGCTAGGGATAGCTCCGCCAGCTGAGGAAGAAGAGGAGGCCCCCCCTGTCACGGAGTTGGAACTCCGCGCGGCGATTGTCCACATCCGCGCCAAGAAGACGGCTCCGGGCCCCGACGGTGTTCCGGCAAGAGTGGTGGCGATCGCTGCCACTCAAATGGAGGAGAGGTTTCGGGACCTCTTCAGCGCATGTCTTGCGTGTGGGAGGTTCCCGAAACCGTGGAAGGAGGGGCAGTTGTGCCTCCTTCGCAAGGAGGGCCGCCCGGCGGACTCCCCCTCGGCATTCCGGCCCATCGTTCTGCTCGATGAGGTCGGCAAAATGTTCGAGGGGATAATCGCTGGCCGCCTAAACAGCCACCTGCGGAGTATCGGGCCGGACTTGTCGGACGCTCAGTTCGGTTTTCGGGCTGAGCGCTCCACGGTGGACGCGCTGGCTCGCCTCAAGGGCCAGGTGAAGGGGGCGATGGAGGCGAGGGACGGATTGTTGGCTGTGTCATTCGATATAGCCAATGCCTTCAACTCCGTTCCCCACTCCACCATCCTAGAGGCACTCCGATTCCACGGAGTGCCCCTATACATGCGTCGTCTGCTGGCCAGCTACCTAGAGGATCGGACGATTGTCCTCGTTAATAGGGCTGGCCAAGTCCGGCGGTACGCCGTCGAAGCCGGCGTTCCGCAGGGGTCAGTCATAGGACCTGTCCTCTGGAACATCGCCTATGATTGGCTCTTGCGGGGAACTCTCCTTCGGGGCACGAGTGTCATCTGCTATGCGGATGACACTCTCCTCACCGCCCGGGGGGGGAGTTTTAGGGAGGCGGCCAATCTGGCCTCGGCGGGTGGATCCTTGGTCGCGGGGAGGATCCGCCGCCTAGGTTTAACGGTGGCGCTGCACAAGACCGAGGCCGTGTTCTTCCACGGGCCTCGGCGGCGCCCCCCACCTGATGCCCACATTTTCGTGGAGGGCATCAGAATTGAGGTGAAGGCCCAGATGAAATATCTGGGCCTTGTACTCGACAGCAGGTGGCGCTTCGGTCCGCATTTTAGCGGGCTGTCGTCGCGCCTGCTGAAGGCCGCAGGCGCGCTCTCGTGGCTGCTACCCAACTTGGGGAGGCCCAGCGCGCGATGCCGGCAACTTTACGCCGGCATCTTGAGGAGTATGGCCCTTTACGGGGCTCCTATCTGGGAGGACTCCCTCCAAAGGAGGGAGAACGCCACCGCCTTGCGGGCGCCCCAAAGGGCCAT
This sequence comes from Griposia aprilina, assembly GCA_916610205.1. Taxonomy (NCBI): domain Eukaryota; kingdom Metazoa; phylum Arthropoda; class Insecta; order Lepidoptera; family Noctuidae; genus Griposia; species Griposia aprilina. Next base: position 13,271 of record OU744294.1, on the reverse strand, counting down.
AGCCCAGCGGGCGGCGCGGGCCTACCGCACAGTGGGCTTCGCGGCAGCATGTGCTCTGGCCAGCACCCCTCCTTGGGAACTCGAGGCGTGGGTGCTCGCCAGAGTATATGAATGGACGGCGGGGCGGAGAGCGGGAGGAGAACGCCCAGCCCCGGAAGAGCGGGAGGCCATCCGGCGGGAGGCGAGGGATGCCATCGTCCTCCATTGGACGGGGGAGCTCGCCACCGCAGCTTTTGGCCGCCGAACCCTAGACGCGATTGGGCCAGTGTTGCGAGACTGGCTCGAGCGGTCGCATGGGTTCCTCTCGTTCCGTCTGGTGCAGGTGCTGTCCGGACACGGTTGCTTCGGATCGTACCTGCGCCGGATAGGACGGGAGGAGACGCCGTCGTGCCACGACTGTGGCGCGGTGGACGACACGGCGCAGCACACCCTCGAGGTGTGCCCTTCGTGGTCCGAGCCGCGCCGCAGTCTCATCGCGGTGATCGGACCGGACCTCTCACTTCCCGGCTTGGTATATGCCATGCTGCAGGATGAGAGGTCCTGGGCGGCAGTCGCCTCCTTCTGCGAACACGTCATGTCCCAGAAGGAGGCGGCTGAGCGCGCGCGGGAGGACGATCCTCACGCGGCGTCGCTCCGAAGGCGGAGGAGGGGTCGAAGAAGACGTCAGTTTGATAGTCATCTCCGACTCCTCCCAGGTGGAGGCCAGCAGGCAGCGGGTGCGGGGGCGCCCTTGCCTGTATTGCACAGGCCTCCACCAGTGTCGGACGGGAATGGCCAGGTGTTCCCGGCCATTCCCGTAGCCCCCCAAGCTGGGGGGAATGCGGGGCCCGCCAGCTAGGCGGGCACGCGCCGGGAGGGTTGTGGATGCAAAGGCTGAGCCGGATTCCCATGGCCTTCCCATCACGGCGATGTGGGAACACCGCTGAGTTTTAGTGGGTATACTGTCATTCCGACAGGAGTCCCACATATCCCGTCTCGTCCCCCCACGAGCGGGAATGCATAAAGCATTTCTCAGCGAAAAAAAAAAAAAAAAAAAGGTTAGGTTAGGTTAGGTTAGGTTAGGTTTTTTTTTTTTTTTTTTTTTTTTTTTTTTTTTTTTTTTTTTTTAATATCTGTTCCCTGTGACTTTATCAGATTTCACAGATCTTATTCTTCTAATTTTTAAATCTACGCATTGACAATTCAAATAATCTACCCTAGTAGGGTCCTATACTAATTATTATTTCCGACTCTACCGTCTCTACATGTCTACATTTTCTTTACAGGCGGTCCTTTTGTATACATTCTAGGGAACCGCTTGTGCCTATCCTCTCTTTTCTGTCAACATTTTCTTTACAAGGTGTATCTTTTTACAATTCGTACAATCCTTGTGCCTATCTCTACGATTATAGGTTTCCATTTTCTTTACAACCGAGGTTGTGCCTAATTCCTTATTCTATCTTGATTCTTAATCTAGTTACAATAACTTATTTTCTATCTATTATTACAATTTCTTACATTACAGTGCTTATTTCAAAGACTCTATACATACTAGGCCTTAAACTCTATAAACTTATTCTCTCATATATTGTCTTATCTTTACTACATTGATATATTTTTACAATACATATTGTAGTAAATACTTATTATACCTTATTTCTATTGATTACCGTACTTATTATTTTTATACAAAATTCTATAAAAGTTTGACGAGTACGTTTATCACTAAGTAGAGTCTCCAGGTTTTCCTTTTTTATTTGAACGTCAACTCTCTGCTGTAAATCGTATCTGTCCCTACTATGTACCGGGCATTCCAGTAGTAAATGGAAGATCGTTTCTGCAATATTAGGGTCACAAACACATGCGGGACTCTCCTTACACTTGAAGCGGTGCAAGTATTGGGAGAGCCCCCCATGTCCCGTGAGTACCTGCGTCAGCATGCCCACTGGCATCATGTTCCTAATTATTCTGTAGGCGTCTACGGCATCTGGGAGGAACACTTTCGTTACGGAGGCTGTGTCGCCCGACTTGTACCTCCCGTTCCACTCGTCAAGGGAGTCCTTTCGGATTATCCGCTTGACGAATGAAACTGGAACCTGGTCGTAGTCGGGGCTCCTCCGGCTCGAGAGTGCAGCCTCTTTCGCGAGCTGATCAGCGCGTTCATTTCCTATGACACCCGCATGCGCTTTCACCCAGTAGAAGTTTACAGTTTTTCCCTGATTGAAAGCCTTCTTCAAGTTTTCGCGCGTCTCTACCGCCAATGGATGCAAGGAACTGTAGTTGGTGATGGTCTCCAGGGCCGACCTCGAGTCGCTATATATGCAGTAATCCCTCTTTGTGCGCTTCAAGGCCTCTTTCGTGGCTCTGTATATAGCGAGGATCTCCGCTTGGTAAACAGTGCAGTACGCGGCTAAGCTAAGCTTGATGGCTCTGGTCTCTGTCTCACCCTCCCATATGGATAGCGCAGCTCCAACCTTACCCTCAAGCCTGCTGCCGTCGGTGTAAATTTTTACCGCCTGCCTGTTGCTGTTGTCGACCTGTTCTTGGGTGGTAAAACTTCCGAAGATCAGCTCTACGTGCAGAGCTGGGTGTGGAATCTCTGCAAATCCCACCACACGTTCGGTCTCCCGGTCTCCCAGTACGAGCCGGGACGACCCTCTCCTTGCATTATACAGGGCGGCTGCCTCCTGAATTCGAAGGTCTAGAGGCAGTATCCCGGCCAGTACCAGTGCAGAGTTCAGGGAGACCGTGCGGTAGGACTTGCACAGTTTCTGTGCGAAGCCCCTCTGTACTGCATTCAGCGCCTTCTGGGTTCCAATTTTCTTGGCTGCGGGTGCCCATGCGCTTGCCGCGTACAAGATGATCGGCTCAACTACTGCCGCATATATAGTCCGAATGACCTCAGGGTGCAGTCCCCAGCTTATTTTGGCGGCTCTGGAGAGCTGTTTGTACATGTTTGCCGCCTTTTTACACACCATTGCAACGTGGGTGTTGAAGGTCATCTTGTCGTCCAGAGTCAGTCCCAGAATTTTAATCTCCCTCGACATTCCAATGTCGCATTCCCCCATCCTCAGGAGCGGGGTGTCGTACTTGAGCTTACGCGTCAGCACCATAGCACAAGTTTTGTGCGGTGCAAACTTCAGCTTGTTCCGGACTCCCCACTCCCGAACATAGGCGAGAGCGGCATTGGCCTGTCTCGAGACCTCCAAACCGGTGTCCCCGCTGAAGACCATCACCACGTCGTCCGCGTACGCCTGACAGTATACACCCTCTTTTTCCAGACCATGTAATAAGGGGTCAAGGAGTATGTTCCAAAGTATCGGGCCGCCAATGGATCCCTGGACGCAACCTTTCTGGGTGTTTCTAGTGTGCTTCTCCCCGGCATACCTCAGCTCGATTTTTCTGCAGTCGAGATAGCTATCCAGTAGCCTCCTTAAATTAACCGGACACTTTTCCTCAGCCAGTCTGACTCTAATGGCTGGCCACCAGGCGCTATCGAAGGCCCCCTCTATATCCAATGAGACTAGGGTTACGAGCTTTTTCTGCTCTATGTTCCCTTTGATATGGTTCACTAGGTTATAAAGGGCGTCCTCGGTGCTTCTTTGTGGCATGAAGCCGTACTGGCGAGTACTAATCCGCGGTACTAGGTGCCACCTGATCCTTGCTACTATCATCTTCTCCAGAATCTTACCCAAGACTGGTAGCAGACCGATTGGCCTATAGGCCTTGGGATTCTGATAGTCATCCTTGCCCGGTTTTCTCAATACCACCACTGTGGCTTTCTTCCATATGTCCGGGAAGTTACCTATCTCTAGGCACTTATTATACAGGGCAAGGAACACGTCTAGATTTCCGGAGATTGCTCGACTGCATATGTCCGCCGTAAAGCCATCCGCTCCGGGTGCCTTCTTTGGGTTAAAACTCATACTCGCGGTCTTTAGCTCTTCTACCGTAAACGGCGGATCATGTGTTTCATTATGACACGGGGCGTTTACTTGCTTCGCAAGCTCTCTTATTTGGCGATGATATGAGTTATCCTTCTCTTCGGAGTCCTCAGGGTAGAATGTTTCGGCTAGTAGGGTTGCCGATTCTCTCGGGTTTAGGAACACATCGTCCTTTCTAAGGGTCAGGTCCTCTTGACGTTTGGCGGTCTTACCGATCACTCTATATATACCTTCCCATACTCCTTCTTTATCTTGCTTTTGGCAAAAGGTCTTCCAGCTTGCTATTTGGGCTTTCTTGGCTTGGCATTCGTAATTTTCTTTTGCTTGCAGGTACTCTTTGAAGACTTTCTCTTTGCGGTCCTTCGCTGCGTTGCGTATCCTCCGCTTTTTTGTAGTGACCTCGTTTTTTAAGAGTGTGAGCTCCTCTGTCCTCCATGGCAGAGAGAATTTCGTGTTTGCCGACTTAAGTGGTATGCTGTCTGTACAGGCTGAAGTTATGCCTTTAGTTATTGTCTCTGCCATGTCTTCCAGCTGCTGCTTTAGCTCGACTCCACCTATTCCGATTGCGTTGATGTTGTGTTCCACTTGAAATTGTTCCAGTTTCTCAATGAAATTGTCCCAATTTGCCTTCTTTGTATTGTAGAGTCGAGTGGTCCTTTGGATGTTGATCCCTTTTTCCCTCTGTAAGCGCAGCTGAAATAGGATCGTGTTGTGGTCCGAGCTCGTCACTCCCTGGTCAACTCTCCAGTCTTCCACGAGACTCAGCATGTCTGTCGAGCAAGCTGTTAAATCGACGAAACTGCTGTATCTCGTGTTGCCCCTTATTGTGTCGAATGTGGGTATATTCCCTCTATTGAGTACCTGCATTTCCGACTCTTCCAGGGTCCCGGACATTTCTATGCCCCTGGTGTCATTTACGATGCTGCCCCACCAGGTATTCTTAGCATTGGCATCGCCTCCAATGATCAGTTTTCTTGGCCCAGCTTTTTCTATCGTCCTTCGTATTTGGTCCACGTATGGTTCTATGGGCTGGTCCGGTTCGAAGTAGAAAGAAACTACAGCGATTTCCCATGCTTTGGATCGGATCCTCACCACTACGATGTTGTTCGTATTGAGTTCTGGGCACTGTACGACATCTAAGTCATGATCGAAAACGATCACGGCCGCTTTCACAGTCCCTCTTCCATCATCCTCGCACTGGTACACCCGCACGCCTCGGTAGCTCTTCATCCTTCGAATCCCGCCAACATACGGCTCCTGGACCAAGGCGAAGGCGATTTTCCGGTCAGTGGCTTCTGCCATGAGCTCGTTTGTTGCCAGCTCCTTTCTTTGGAGGTTGGCCTGGGCCACTGCGTATCCTCTGGTGGGGTTGCCTGCCCTATTATGATTATGGCTGCCCTCCGCATTAGCAGTATGCTACCCTCGCTCTCGCCATTGCCTCCCATCTTTTGCGTACAGTGCATTCGTTACTGAATGCGCTGTGTTCAGTACTGGCATGTTTTGCTTGTAAGCAATTCACGCATGCTGGGGCTGCTCCGGCGAGCCAGTCAGGGCACTGTGTTCTGATGTGAGGGCCGCCGCAGTGGCTGCACTTATCTATGGTCTCTTTACAGAAACGCTTGCTGTGGCCATACGCTAAGCAGCATGTGCATTGGACCAGTGGAGACTGGTCTTCCACTTTAATGCGCTGGATGTCAATGTGTATGGCCCCTTTGTGCAGTGTTCTATTCCACAGCTGCGGCGACACTCTCAGAATTACGTGGTTTGTGTGGGGGTTTCTGTTCTTCCTCCTGTAGGCTATTTCGACCCTGTCTTCCTCGCTCTTCAGATCTTTAAAGAGGTCTGTGTTCTGGTTTTTGAAGGCCTTTATGACGTCCTCATCAGTGTTATAATTGAAGACGTTTTTTAGAGCTATCAGTGGGTCTTTGTTTTTCACTTCCTCCACTAGGAGGTCCCCTCCGACACGCAGCCTTTCCTTCACCTTTTGCCTGTCTTCCCTTGTTCTGCACCCCACTATTACCTTACGGTCTTTGGCCTTTCTCACTCTGTCCACTGTTATAAAGCCGTCCTTTGCGTTCACAGCTTTCCGAATCTTTTCGATCACCTCGTCACCAGTTTCTAACTGGTCGGTCGAGGCTACTACTATTGAGTGGAGAGCCGTGTGCACAGGTGCCATATCACTTGGAACAGTGGCCGCAACACTAGCGTAGGTGGCTCTATTTTCGACAATTTGTCTACCAGTCTCTAGCTCTTTCTTTAATTCCTCCATTTTGAGGTTATTTTCTTGTATGAGCTTAGCGTGTTGCTCTATTATTTGAGTCAGATGGCCTTGCTTTCTTTCACCACTGTATTCCTGAGCTGCCTGCTCTGTCTGTGTCATTTCTACTTTTTCGCTGTTATCAGCAGTTTTTGATGACGATTTCCCACTCTCAGACTCCTTCACTAGTTGGAACAATCGCTCCACCGCCTGTGTGACATCCGTTTTGATGTCGGCTCGCAAATTCCGGGATTCTCCCAGAGCCGTTTTAGCCTTCCTGATACAGGCGCGTGCTTCAGTCACTCTGTCAGGGTATTCCCTTTTTTGTTTCGGGGAGCTGATTGGTGCCTCTGCGGATATTCTGCGTCCTAGTGGTCTGTCCTCGACTGCGGCAGCCTTTATCTTTAGCTTTATTGGTGCTAGCGGTATTGTTCTCTGCGGTGAGTTTGGAGATTTTTGCGCAGTTTTTGAAGCTTCCCACTCTCCTATGCTCCTCCTCACATTTGAGGATTGCGTCTGAGCTATCGAGGGACCGGCCCTCTCGTCATCACCGGGAGATCCGCGGGTGGTCGTCATTTTCTTGGCTGGAGTTCTGATTCCAAACATTTTGTTTGGTCACAGGGATGCGTCAATAAGTCCGTAAAAGATTTATTGTCAAGTGACAAAAGTGTAAAAAGAATCAAAAAAAAAAATATAAACTAAAATAATATGCTCTACATGGAGTCCGTTATCCCGATAATATAAACTGCAATTATTTGTAAAATATCAAAGTGAAAAATAAACAAAGCAAAACTATTGTAACTCTACCTAGAGTCCGTTCGAAATATTAATTAATTGCAATTTGTTGTCAAATATGACAAACGAGTAATCAAAATAAAATTAAAGTTACCCTGTCAACCCTCCTGGAGACTCTACCTAGAGACGCTCCCTTTTCGTAGAGAGCCTAGGGTCTGCTCTATCCCAAACAGAAAACCCCAATTGATTCGGACTACGGGTCTCGAAGTTATGGCCAGAATTGTCCAAGAAGGCAATTTCATCCCCAGAGACTAAGTCGAAGTGCAAAAATTGGGGTAGGGGGATGAAACTTGGTCCAAATGATCGGAGGGGGCTCAAAGGGTTTGTCTTACGTACAAACCGTGGGGGGGGTTGTTAGGGGGGGGGACCCGATAAAAATGGTCAGAATTGGTCTAGGACGCTTGGTTTTCCTGTAAACTGAAAACACAGTTATCGTGCGGTTTTCAGGACAGCCCGCAATCAAGATAAAAAATCACTACTCGGTAACCAATAGCCAAATAATTTTGAAAAATTTAACTAAGGAAGTTAAAGAACTGTACAATTAACCTATATTAAAACATATACATTGATACATACAAAATTTTTGGTGAATACCTATTTGAAAACCCAAATAGCAAAACCAACAACCGCAAAAACATGAGTTTTCTGAAAATTATGAATGGAAATCTATCCCGATCGTAACAACTATTTAATTATGATATAAGGGGATGATAATGCGTCAAATAGCGCTTGTCCCCCTTCCGGCAAAACAATAGGTAAGTTTAGGTAAAAAGTTAGGTATTTCAATAGGTATTTTAGAAATTCAAATAACTCAGCCAATGTGTGAGAGAAAAATCTGAAAATTTACACATATATTGTCTATAAAGTAAACAGTCTAAATATAAATTAAAAACTAGGGGTCAAAGATCGTTCCTTGAAGTTAGGGCTGTCACAAAATTGGTGTATCTTGAAAAATCTTCAAAAATTTATATCTCTGCTCCCAGGGTACTTATGAACAAGAAAGAAACTATTATATGAAGCTTACGTAGTCCTCTCCCAGATGTAATCGTGACTGTGATCCTGGGTGAGCTGGTTCTGAAGTCGCGCTGCACGTGTTTTTCAGTTTTTCCTCTGTAGCAGCGAGGGGCGAGGTGGGAAAAATCCAAAACTTTGCCAAGATGTAGAACAAAGTAGTCTCCTCCAAACGGCAAAACAAAATCAGTAGGGTATCGCGATGAATCCGGCGCCGCACGCAAAAATTTGTCTTCAACACGTGTTATTTTGAGAGTTAACCTCAAAAAACTCGGTTTTAGGTATTTCCAGGGAAAACCACCAGGGTTTCCGCCGGGACACTGCACTATTCTTATAGAATGCACAAAGACACTCACTTTGACACTAATTTTGGGTCAAAATTGGCACTTTGACTTATTTATTGGATTTTTCGAGCGCGGAGCGACTTAAAACTGATCTGCTCGCGGCAAGGGGTGCCGCGCAACTGAGGTTAGGTTAGGTTAGGTTAGGTTAGGTTAGGTTAGGTTAGGTTAGGTTAGGTTAGGTTAGGTTAGGTTAGGTTAGGTTAGGTTAGGTTAGGTTAGGTTAGGTTAGGTTAGGTTAGGTTAGGTTAGGTTAGGTTAGGTTAGGTTAGGTTAGGTTAGGTTAGGTTAGGTTAGGTTAGGTTAGGTTAGGTTAGGTTAGGTTAGGTTAGGTTAGGTTAGGTTAGGTTAGGTTAGGTTAGGTTAGGTTAGGTTAGGTTAGGTTAGGTTAGGTTAGGTTAGGTTAGGTTAGGTTAGGTTAGGTTAGGTTAGGTTAGGTTAGGTTAGGTTAGGTTAGGTTAGGTTAGGTTAGGTTAGGTTAGGTTAGGTTAGGTTAGGTTAGGTTAGGTTAGGTTAGGTTAGGTTAGGTTAGGTTAGGTTAGGTTAGGTTAGGTTAGGTTAGGTTAGGTTAGGTTAGGTTAGGTTAGGTTAGGTTAGGTTAGGTTAGGTTAGGTTAGGTTAGGTTAGGTTAGGTTAGGTTAGGTTAGGTTAGGTTAGGTTAGGTTAGGTTAGGTTAGGTTAGGTTAGGTTAGGTTAGGTTAGGTTAGGTTAGGTTAGGTTAGGTTAGGTTAGGTTAGGTTAGGTTAGGTTAGGTTAGGTTAGGTTAGGTTAGGTTAGGTTAGGTTAGGTTAGGTTAGGTTAGGTTAGGTTAGGTTAGGTTAGGTTAGGTTAGGTTAGGTTAGGTTAGGTTAGGTTAGGTTAGGTTAGGTTAGGTTAGGTTAGGTTAGGTTAGGTTAGGTTAGGTTAGGTTAGGTTAGGTTAGGTTAGGTTAGGTTAGGTTAGGTTAGGTTAGGTTAGGTTAGGTTAGGTTAGGTTAGGTTAGGTTAGGTTAGGTTAGGTTAGGTTAGGTTAGGTTAGGTTAGGTTAGGTTAGGTTAGGTTAGGTTAGGTTAGGTTAGGTTAGGTTAGGTTAGGTTAGGTTAGGTTAGGTTAGGTTAGGTTAGGTTAGGTTAGGTTAGGTTAGGTTAGGTTAGGTTAGGTTAGGTTAGGTTAGGTTAGGTTAGGTTAGGTTAGGTTAGGTTAGGTTAGGTTAGGTTAGGTTAGGTTAGGTTAGGTTAGGTTAGGTTAGGTTAGGTTAGGTTAGGTTAGGTTAGGTTAGGTTAGGTTAGGTTAGGTTAGGTTAGGTTAGGTTAGGTTAGGTTAGGTTAGGTTAGGTTAGGTTAGGTTAGGTTAGGTTAGGTTAGGTTAGGTTAGGTTAGGTTAGGTTAGGTTAGGTTAGGTTAGGTTAGGTTAGGTTAGGTTAGGTTAGGTTAGGTTAGGTTAGGTTAGGTTAGGTTAGGTTAGGTTAGGTTAGGTTAGGTTAGGTTAGGTTAGGTTAGGTTAGGTTAGGTTAGGTTAGGTTAGGTTAGGTTAGGTTAGGTTAGGTTAGGTTAGGTTAGGTTAGGTTAGGTTAGGTTAGGTTAGGTTAGGTTAGGTTAGGTTAGGTTAGGTTAGGTTAGGTTAGGTTAGGTTAGGTTAGGTTAGGTTAGGTTAGGTTAGGTTAGGTTAGGTTAGGTTAGGTTAGGTTAGGTTAGGTTAGGTTAGGTTAGGTTAGGTTAGGTTAGGTTAGGTTAGGTTAGGTTAGGTTAGGTTAGGTTAGGTTAGGTTAGGTTAGGTTAGGTTAGGTTAGGTTAGGTTAGGTTAGGTTAGGTTAGGTTAGGTTAGGTTAGGTTAGGTTAGGTTAGGTTAGGTTAGGTTAGGTTAGGTTAGGTTAGGTTAGGTTAGGTTAGGTTAGGTTAGGTTAGGTTAGGTTAGGTTAGGTTAGGTTAGGTTAGGTTAGGTTAGGTTAGGTTAGGTTAGGTTAGGTTAGGTTAGGTTAGGTTAGGTTAGGTTAGGTTAGGTTAGGTTAGGTTAGGTTAGGTTAGGTTAGGTTAGGTTAGGTTAGGTTAGGTTAGGTTAGGTTAGGTTAGGTTAGGTTAGGTTAGGTTAGGTTAGGTTAGGTTAGGTTAGGTTAGGTTAGGTTAGGTTAGGTTAGGTTAGGTTAGGTTAGGTTAGGTTAGGTTAGGTTAGGTTAGGTTAGGTTAGGTTAGGTTAGGTTAGGTTAGGTTAGGTTAGGTTAGGTTAGGTTAGGTTAGGTTAGGTTAGGTTAGGTTAGGTTAGGTTAGGTTAGGTTAGGTTAGGTTAGGTTAGGTTAGGTTAGGTTAGGTTAGGTTAGGTTAGGTTAGGTTAGGTTAGGTTAGGTTAGGTTAGGTTAGGTTAGGTTAGGTTAGGTTAGGTTAGGTTAGGTTAGGTTAGGTTAGGTTAGGTTAGGTTAGGTTAGGTTAGGTTAGGTTAGGTTAGGTTAGGTTAGGTTAGGTTAGGTTAGGTTAGGTTAGGTTAGGTTAGGTTAGGTTAGGTTAGGTTAGGTTAGGTTAGGTTAGGTTAGGTTAGGTTAGGTTAGGTTAGGTTAGGTTAGGTTAGGTTAGGTTAGGTTAGGTTAGGTTAGGTTAGGTTAGGTTAGGTTAGGTTAGGTTAGGTTAGGTTAGGTTAGGTTAGGTTAGGTTAGGTTAGGTTAGGTTAGGTTAGGTTAGGTTAGGTTAGGTTAGGTTAGGTTAGGTTAGGTTAGGTTAGGTTAGGTTAGGTTAGGTTAGGTTAGGTTAGGTTAGGTTAGGTTAGGTTAGGTTAGGTTAGGTTAGGTTAGGTTAGGTTAGGTTAGGTTAGGTTAGGTTAGGTTAGGTTAGGTTAGGTTAGGTTAGGTTAGGTTAGGTTAGGTTAGGTTAGGTTAGGTTAGGTTAGGTTAGGTTAGGTTAGGTTAGGTTAGGTTAGGTTAGGTTAGGTTAGGTTAGGTTAGGTTAGGTTAGGTTAGGTTAGGTTAGGTTAGGTTAGGTTAGGTTAGGTTAGGTTAGGTTAGGTTAGGTTAGGTTAGGTTAGGTTAGGTTAGGTTAGGTTAGGTTAGGTTAGGTTAGGTTAGGTTAGGTTAGGTTAGGTTAGGTTAGGTTAGGTTAGGTTAGGTTAGGTTAGGTTAGGTTAGGTTAGGTTAGGTTAGGTTAGGTTAGGTTAGGTTAGGTTAGGTTAGGTTAGGTTAGGTTAGGTTAGGTTAGGTTAGGTTAGGTTAGGTTAGGTTAGGTTAGGTTAGGTTAGGTTAGGTTAGGTTAGGTTAGGTTAGGTTAGGTTAGGTTAGGTTAGGTTAGGTTAGGTTAGGTTAGGTTAGGTTAGGTTAGGTTAGGTTAGGTTAGGTTAGGTTAGGTTAGGTTAGGTTAGGTTAGGTTAGGTTAGGTTAGGTTAGGTTAGGTTAGGTTAGGTTAGGTTAGGTTAGGTTAGGTTAGGTTAGGTTAGGTTAGGTTAGGTTAGGTTAGGTTAGGTTAGGTTAGGTTAGGTTAGGTTAGGTTAGGTTAGGTTAGGTTAGGTTAGGTTAGGTTAGGTTAGGTTAGGTTAGGTTAGGTTAGGTTAGGTTAGGTTAGGTTAGGTTAGGTTAGGTTAGGTTAGGTTAGGTTAGGTTAGGTTAGGTTAGGTTAGGTTAGGTTAGGTTAGGTTAGGTTAGGTTAGGTTAGGTTAGGTTAGGTTAGGTTAGGTTAGGTTAGGTTAGGTTAGGTTAGGTTAGGTTAGGTTAGGTTAGGTTAGGTTAGGTTAGGTTAGGTTAGGTTAGGTTAGGTTAGGTTAGGTTAGGTTAGGTTAGGTTAGGTTAGGTTAGGTTAGGTTAGGTTAGGTTAGGTTAGGTTAGGTTAGGTTAGGTTAGGTTAGGTTAGGTTAGGTTAGGTTAGGTTAGGTTAGGTTAGGTTAGGTTAGGTTAGGTTAGGTTAGGTTAGGTTAGGTTAGGTTAGGTTAGGTTAGGTTAGGTTAGGTTAGGTTAGGTTAGGTTAGGTTAGGTTAGGTTAGGTTAGGTTAGGTTAGGTTAGGTTAGGTTAGGTTAGGTTAGGTTAGGTTAGGTTAGGTTAGGTTAGGTTAGGTTAGGTTAGGTTAGGTTAGGTTAGGTTAGGTTAGGTTAGGTTAGGTTAGGTTAGGTTAGGTTAGGTTAGGTTAGGTTAGGTTAGGTTAGGTTAGGTTAGGTTAGGTTAGGTTAGGTTAGGTTAGGTTAGGTTAGGTTAGGTTAGGTTAGGTTAGGTTAGGTTAGGTTAGGTTAGGTTAGGTTAGGTTAGGTTAGGTTAGGTTAGGTTAGGTTAGGTTAGGTTAGGTTAGGTTAGGTTAGGTTAGGTTAGGTTAGGTTAGGTTAGGTTAGGTTAGGTTAGGTTAGGTTAGGTTAGGTTAGGTTAGGTTAGGTTAGGTTAGGTTAGGTTAGGTTAGGTTAGGTTAGGTTAGGTTAGGTTAGGTTAGGTTAGGTTAGGTTAGGTTAGGTTAGGTTAGGTTAGGTTAGGTTAGGTTAGGTTAGGTTAGGTTAGGTTAGGTTAGGTTAGGTTAGGTTAGGTTAGGTTAGGTTAGGTTAGGTTAGGTTAGGTTAGGTTAGGTTAGGTTAGGTTAGGTTAGGTTAGGTTAGGTTAGGTTAGGTTAGGTTAGGTTAGGTTAGGTTAGGTTAGGTTAGGTTAGGTTAGGTTAGGTTAGGTTAGGTTAGGTTAGGTTAGGTTAGGTTAGGTTAGGTTAGGTTAGGTTAGGTTAGGTTAGGTTAGGTTAGGTTAGGTTAGGTTAGGTTAGGTTAGGTTAGGTTAGGTTAGGTTAGGTTAGGTTAGGTTAGGTTAGGTTAGGTTAGGTTAGGTTAGGTTAGGTTAGGTTAGGTTAGGTTAGGTTAGGTTAGGTTAGGTTAGGTTAGGTTAGGTTAGGTTACGTTAGGTTAGGTTAGGTTAGGTTAGGTTAGGTTAGGTTAGGTTAGGTTAGGTTAGGTTAGGTTAGGTTAGGTTAGGTTAGGTTAGGTTAGGTTAGGTTAGGTTAGGTTAGGTTAGGTTAGGTTAGGTTAGGT